>CM061749.1:253530216-254957383 GCA_030979885.1 Lolium multiflorum
AACCGAAAGGTTGAACACGAGTCATATGGATGATATGATCAACATGTTGATGTTCACTATTGAAGCTACATCATCTCACGTGGATGATCGGTTTTGGTATAGTGGATTTGGATCGTGTACCACTTAACAATTATGAGGGATGTTGTATTAAGTGGGAGTTCATTAGTAATTAGATTAAAACATGAACTAATTATCATAAACATAGTCTCAGTAGTATTTTGAATTAATTTTGTAGTATTGGCATCCGTTTTCTACCATGCGCTAGTCTTGTTATTGAGATAGAAATACTGTTAAAATCTGACAAGAAACTTTACGGATTGGTACCGTATTGTTAAAGAATCAAGAATTTATTAAGTCCTATTGCAAACTTTTAGTAAACCTCACATTGTTGATTCAAAGAGCTATGGTTTCAATTAGTACCTAAAGTTATCTTGTCTCCGTGAACTTGAAGTTCAAATCTGTTTGAAAAGTAAGGAGCTGAAAATTTAGTTTTCAGAAATAATCAAGGTATGAGATATATGAGATATCTAAGACCTTATTGCAAGATGATAGAATATAATTTTGTGAGACTACATAAACTCATAAGTTTTATGGGAATGTATGAAGGTTGAAGACGCCAGGCGTCACAATCCTCCAACTATTGGGGCACTAATAATATCCACATATCCATGAAGTTATCGTCCTTAGTATGCACCGTTGCTAAGACTCATCGTTTCGAAGCATCACGTGATGATCGGGTGTGATAGATTCTACGTGTGCATACAACGGGTGCAAGCCAGTATTTGCACATGCGAATACCAAGGTTAAAACTTTACGAGCCTAACATGTACAGACATGGTCTCGGAAAGTCGTCATGATATAATGGATAAAATTATGAGTAAAATTGTTCATCATATTACAAAGTTACTAATAGTGAAATCTAGAACACTTGTCATATGATGATCAACTTTCAAAATAAGAACCTCAAGGTTATTGGTATTAGACCAACAAACCTAGAAGTTTTTAATGTTGAAGTGTTTTTCTGAATAATGAGGAAAGCTAAAAGAGAAACTGCAAAAGATTATAAAGAAAGAAAGAAAAGACTAGAAAGTCTAGCTCAGGTGTATATAAATGATATACATGTTATGGTTGTATTCCTAGTTAGGTCACACTATGAAATTCTTGGGTATTAGTACTATATTGGTTGGTATGAAGTGTCATACAAAACAACGCAATACAAGAATACAATGGCCTAAGTGATTGACAAGGAATATGATAGGAATGCACGTCTGGAACAAAATAAAGTGTTATTATGTTCGTCATTGGCATTCTATCTAGCCCTTAGAATTTATAATAAAGAACTTAATAATTGTTATTTTGCTTTGGTCAAATGAAAACAATGAGTTGTTCAAATTATGACATTACTCCATGTACGATGGATAAGTTATTATAAATCTTAATGGTGAAACACACATACATAACACCGACGCTAAAATGCCATAAGGCAAATGATTTGAATTCCACTTATTTGTGGAACCGCCATTTAGGTCATGTTAGAAAGGAACGCATGAAGGAACTCCATGCAAAATGGATTTTTTGGAGTCATTTGATTTTTGAATCATTTGGCGCTTGCAAATTTTTTCTAAAGAGAATGATTAAAATACCGTTCATATAGGCCAAGAGTTGAACGGGCAACAAACTTAGTGAAAAAATACATAATGATGTATATGGTTCACTGAGCATAGTTGTGTGCGGGAGATTCTTCTACTTCATGAAAACTTTCAAATAATGAATTGAGTATATATATGTGGATATATTCGATAAGGAAGAAGTTTGAAACATTTGAATGGGTTCAAATAAATTTCAACATGAAGTGGAAATCAACGTAATAGAAAAGTCAAATATCTATGATTGGATCATGGTGGAAATATTTGAATTACGAGTTTTAGCGAACATCTAAGAGAGTTATGAAATTGTTCTACAACTCACATTTGGAGTATCATAATGATGATATAGTATCCAAGATACGTATCCAAACCTTGTTGGATCAATGATGAGATAAAATATTGATGCCATTATATTTTGTGGATTATGCTTTAGTGACTACCGCTTTTACACTTAATAGAGCATCATCATGATCCGATGAAATGACACCATACAAGTTATGATATGGGTATAAACCCTAATAGTCTTTCTTTAAATTTTGGTCTAAGAGTTTACAACCAAAATCAGATGAATGTCTTTGTTGGTTATCCCAGAGATTTAATTGGGAATTCTTCCCACGAGACAAAGACAAAAGTGTTTGTCAATGTTTCTTTCTGAGAAATTGTTTCTAGTGAAGTATTTGAGTGGGAGGACAATATAATTTGATAAGGTTTATGAACCTAAGCATAATGATCAGAGTAGCGCAACATCGGAATTGTTTCGGAAGCGGCCACGACGATCATGGCTTCCATGACTACAAAGTGTTTTAGCCATGGAGATCGAAGTACTTATTGAACCTTGTAGGTATGGTTTACTTTGTGATCAAATAAATGATTTGTGAACAAAGGATTGATTTTGAACAATGATAAACCAACTACAGACAAAGAAGTTATGATGGGCCCTGACTCCGTTAAAATGGCTATGCGCCATAAAATCCAAGATAGATGATACTTTTTGAAAGTAAATGGATCTATAAAATTGATGGACTTGGATAGAATATCCTTGAATAAGCTTGACTTGTCAAAAAGTTGTTTACGACAAAGTTCAAAGAGTTGATTACGATAAGATTAGATCTTCCGTAGCAATACTTATAGTCTATGTGGATTATTCTAGTAATCACTACATATTTATTTTATGAGATATGTTAGTAGATGGCAAAATATATTACTTAACAGAAGTGTGTATTAAAGGTGTATACAAGATACAACCAAGAGTTTTGCTAGTCCGTAGAATACTAGATAGGAATACAAACTTCAATTGGATGAAGTGAGTATTGCGAGTTGGAATCTTCACCGGATGAAATGATCAAAGAGTTATGATTTCATCAGAGACGATGAAGAGGCTTGCATTTGCAAGAAATTAAGTGGGAGCGCTGAGACATATTTGTAATACTTTATGTAGATGACATATCGTTGGTTATAAATGATGTAATTATATACTTGATTAAAAGGTTTCATTGAGAAATTAATTTCAATGAAAGGATATGGACTGAAACAAATTTAGTGTCAAAATCTATGAAGATAGATTGAAACACATAAATAAGTTTAAGTCAAAGTACATAGAATAGATATTGAAATAGTTCAATATAGAAATATTAAGAAAATATTCTTGTCATGTTAAAGTTTTAACAAGATTTGAGTGTATCTGACACTCAATGAGTAAAAACACATGAGTGATTTAGATCACAATTAATATGTACACAATCAGATGTCCCTGTGCTCTAAAATGTTAGGAGCATATACTTTAATGATTCATGGGATAATCATTGAACAAACAAAGAAGAATATCCCCTGCAGTACTTTAAGAACCAAGGATATATAAATAGTTTTGTATGGAGAAATGACAAACAAATCACTGTAAGGTGTTGCACCGATATTGGTTTTGTCACATATAAAAATAAAATTTCAATCTCAAAATTAGACTAAGTGTTGTTTAAAAGGTAGCACAATGCTAGATTTAGAAGAGTTCTAAATATTGTGACGGATTCTACAAACGAAGGCAGAATATGTCATTGTTTTGACAATGACTGAGGATATTAAGTCAAGAGGTTCTTTGAGAACTTGGTGAAGTTCCGATAGTGTTAGAACTTTGAAGCTATATTGTGTATGACAATATTAGTGACATATTTCAGACCACAGAATTAAGGTTCCACCAGAAAAGACTAAACATATTTAATGCCGACTCATTTGGAAAATGAGTGATGCGTAAAGACGCAAATGAATTGCAAAATACATACGTTTCTGAGTGTGTCAGAACCGTTGACTAAAGCTCTCCCTAGGGCAAAGTATGACCAACACTAGAATGCCATGGGTGTTAGGTACATTACAATGTGAATTGGGGACATTTACTCCAGCTATAAGCTTTAAATCAAGAAGAGGATACCCTAGAGGCAATAATAAAGTGGTTATTATTTATATCTTTATGGTTATGATAAATGTTTATATATCATGCTATAATTGTATTAACCGAAACATTAGTACATGTGTGATATGTAGACACAAAGAGTCCATAGTAAGCCTCTTAACTAGCTTGTTGATTAATAGATGATTAGTTTCACAATCATGAACATTGGATGTTATTAATAACAAGGTTATATCATTATATGAATGATGTAATGGACACACCCAATTAAGCGTAGCATAAGATCACGTCATTAGGTTATTTGCTATAAGCTTTCGATACATAGTTACCTAGTCCTTATGACCATGAGATCATGTAAATCACTTATACCTGAAAGGTACTTTGATCAAACGCCACTGCGTAAATGGGTGGTTATAAAGGTGGGATTAAGTATCCGAAAGTATGAGTTGAGGCATATGGATCAACAGTGGGATTTGTCCATCCCGATGACGGATAGATATACTCTGGGCCCTCTCGGTGGAATGTCGCCTAATGTCTTGCAAGCATATGAATAAGTTCATAAGAGACCACATACCACGGTATTTAGTAAAGAGTACTTGTCGAGACGGTGCTGAACAAGGTATATAGAGTGATACCAAGATCAAAACTCTACAAGTAAAATATCACAGGACAAAGGAATTGTATTGTATGTGAATGGTCTATTCGATCACTAAAGTCATCGTTGAATATGTGGGAGCCATTATGAATCTCCAGATCCCGCTATTGGTTATTGGTCGGAGTGAGTACTCAACCATGTCCGCATAGTTCACGAACCGTAGGGTGACACACTTAAAGTTGGATGTTGAAATGGTAGAACTTAAATATGGAATGGAGTTCGAATATTTGTTCGGAGTCCCGGATGAGATCCCGGACATCACGAGGAGTTCCGGAATGGTCCGGAGAATCAGATTCATATATAGGAAGTCATATTCCAAGTTTGGAAATGATCCGGTGCATTTATGGCAGGTTCTAGAAGGTTCTAGAAAAGTCCTGGAAGAATGGCATTCTTGGAAAGGAGTCCCGAAGAGACTCCACTTGCATGACCAGCCAACCCTAAAGGGAGGGAGTCCAAGGTGGACTCCCTAGGGTGGCTTCAGCCAACCCACTCAGTGAGTTGCGGGAGTCCCACCTTGCAGGACTCCTCCTGAGTAGGTTTCACATATGGGAGGTTTTAGTGTTGGGGTCTTATTCGAAGACTTGGACTAGAACTCTTCACCTATATAATGAGGGGCATAGAGAGGGGGCTGATCACTTCAAGCCTCAGCCTTGGCCGCACCCCTTAGAGGGCCGGCGCCCAACCCCTCTCTCTCCCCAAACCCTGGCTGCCTCTCCCTCCACCATACCCGCACGCTTAAGCGAAGCTCCGCCGATTTCTCCACCACCACCGACACCACGCCTCGTCGTGTCGTCGGATTCAAGAGAGCTACTACTTCCGCCGCTCGCTGAACGGGGAGGCGGACGCTGCTTCATCAACAAACCGAACGGCACCGAGTACGAGGTGTCGCTGCTCGTGGCGCTCAAGGTATCGTGATCGCATCTTCTACGCGCTTTGCAAGTGGTAAGTGATCGTCTACTACAAGAATAAGAGCCTACTCTTATAGGCTTTGGAATTCTCTTCAAGGGTTAGTCTTGATCATCCCCTCACAGCTACCGTCTCTAGATTGCATCTGGCTTGGATTGCGTGTTCATGATAGGAAATTTTGTTTTCTAACGCATCCCATACGAAGAGTCAATCTAAGTGGGGCCACGAGGTGGCCAGAGGCTAGGCCGGCGCGGCCCAGGCCTTGGCCGCTACGCCCGTCTCCCGGGCCCCTCAGACGCCCCTTGACCTGCCCTTCCGCTCTATAAATACCTCTTCGCTGCGAAACCCCAACACCGAGAGCCACGCACACGGAACCTTCCAGAGACGCCGCCAATCCCATCCTGGGATTCAGAGATCGTCCAGACCGGGGGCCGTGAGAGGGGATTCATCTCCTGAGGATCACGCCACTGTCAAGCCCGTGAGTGATGTGTGAGTAGTCTACCCGGACTATGGGTCCATAGCAAGATAGTTTATTGCCTTCTCATTGTGCTTAATTGTTGGGTCTTGTGAGCTGCCGAACATGATCAAGATCATCTATCTGTAATGCTATATGTTGTGTTTATGTTGGGATCCGATGAATAGAGAATACTATGTTATGTTGATTATCAATTCATGTCTATGTGTTGTTTATGATCTTGCATGCTCTCCGTTATTAGTGGAGGCTCCCAAGTTCTTACTCTTAACTCCAAGAGGGAGTATTTATGCTCGATAGTGGTTCATGTCTCCGTGAATCTGGGGAGTGACAAACTCCTAAGTTGTGGATGTGCCGTTGCCACTAGGGATAAAACATTGATGCCATGTCCGAGGATGTAGTTATTGATTACACTACGCACCATTTAATGCAATTGTCCGTTGTTAGCAACTTAATACCGGAAGGGGTTCCCGATGCTAACTCGAAGGTGGACTTTTTAGGCATAGATGCATGCCGGATAGCGGTCTATGTACTTTGTCGTAATGCCCAATTAAATCGCACAATACTCATCATAATATGTATGTGCATGGTCATGCCCTCTCTATTTGTCAATTGCCCAACCGTAATTGCTCACCCAACATGCTATTTATCTTATGGGAGAGACACCTTTAGTGAACTGTGGACCCTGGTCCAATTCTCTATACCGAAATACAATCTACCGCAATACTTGTTCTACTTTCTCGCAAACAATCATCTTCCACACTATACATCTAATCCTTTGTTACAGCAAGCTGTGAGATTGACAACCTCGCTGTTTCGTTGGGGCAAAGTACTTGGTTTGTGTTGTGCAAGTTCCACGTTGGCGCCGGATCCTCGGGGTGTTGCGCCGCACTACATCTCGCCGCCATCAACCTTCACGTGCTTCTTGACTCCTAACGTTCGATAAACCTGCCTCTTACTGAGGGAAACTGTCATTGCAGGCGCATCACACCTTCCTCTTGGGGTTCCCAACCGACGTGTGTCGAACGAAAAGACAATACGTCAACCACGCGCATCAAGCAAATTCTCTCGGCGCTCGTTGTCGGTGGAGATCAAGACACGCCGTATGGGAGTTCATAATCCGATCTCTTTACTTTGTTTTTGTCTTGCTTTATTTTATTTACTACTTTGCTTGCTCGCACTAAATCAAAAATACAAAAAAATTAGTTGCTAGTTTTACTTTATTTGCTATCTTGTTTGCTATATTAAAAACACACAAAAAATTAGTTACTTGCATTTACTATCTAGTTTGCTTTATTTACTACTGCTAAAATGTACCTAAAAATACTAAGTTGTGTGACTTCACAACCACAAATAATAATGATTTTCATGCACACCTATTGCTCCACCCGCTACTACAGCAGAATTCTTTGAAATTAAAGCTCTACTGAACCTTGTTATGAGAGAGCAATTTTCTCGTGTTAGTTCCTGATGATGTTGCTGCCCATCTCAATAATTTTGTTGAACTATGTGAAATGCAAAAGTATAAAGATGTAGATGGTGACATTATTAAATTAAAATTGTTCCCTTTCTCATTAAGAGGAAGAGCTAAAGATTGGTTGCTATCTTCGCCTAAGAATAGTATTGATTCATGGACTAAATGCAAGGATGCTTTTATTGGTAGATATTATCCCCCCGCTAAAATTATATCTTTGAGGAGTAGCATAATGAAATGAATTTTAAACAATTGGATACTGAGCATGTTGCACAAGCATGGGAAAGAATGAAATCTCTGGTTAAAAATTGCCCAACCCATGGACTGACTACTTGGATGATCATCCAAACCTTTTATGAGGACTGAATTTTTCTTCGCGGAACCTATTGGATTCAGCTGATGGAGGTACCTTTATGTCCATCACTCTTGGTGAAGCAACAAAGCTTCTTGATAATATGATGATTAATTACTCTGAATGGCACACGTAAAGAGCTCCACAAGGTAAGACGGTAAATTCTGGAAGAAACCTCTACCTTGAGTGATAAGATTGATGCTATTATGTCTATGCCAGTGAATGATAGGACTAATGTTGATCCTAATAATGTTCCGTTAGCTTCATTGGTTACTCAAGAAGAAAATGTTGATGTAAACTTCAGAATATTAAAATAATAAATTTCAACAACAATGCTTACTGGAACAATTCTAGTAATAACCATAGGCCATATCCTTATAATAATGGCAACGGTTGTGGTAATTCTTATGGGAATTCTTACAAAAATAATAGGAACACACCCTGGACTTGAAGCCATGCTTAAAGAATTTATTAGTACACAAACTGCTTTTAACAAATCCTGTTGAAGAAAAGCTTGGGAAAATTGATATACTTGCTTCTAAAGTCGATAGTCTTGCCGCTGATGTTGATCTTTTGAAATCGAAAGTTATGCCTAATGAGAATCATCATAATAAAATTGTTACTATAGCAAATGCCATCCAAGTTAGAATTAATGAGAATATAAGATTGATGGCCGAATTGCATGCTAGGTGGGAAAGAGAAGAAAAACTAGCTAAAGAGAAGAACATAGCTAAAGTTTGGACTATTACCACCACTAGTAATGCTAATGCTACACAAGTTGTCAGACTACTATTACTACTAAAAGAATTGGTGTTAGCATTGTTTCAGCTCAAATGCAAAGCGCTTTAGAATCGGCTCAATCATGAAACTACTTAAACTCCGTCAGATAAACTGCAGAAATTTTTTTCAACATTGGGGATGATGACCCCATTGCTTTAGATTATAATGGTTTAAATTTTGATGATTGCCACATCTCTGAAGTTATAAAGTTCTTACAAAAACTTGCTAAAAGTCCTAATGCTAGTGCTATAAATTTGGCTTTCACAAAACATATTACAAATGCTCTCATAAAAGCTAGAGAAGAGAAATTAGAACGCGAAGCTTCTATTCCTAGGAAGATCGAGGATGGTTGGGAGCCCATCATTAAGATGAAGGTCAATGACTTTGATTGTAATGCTTTGTGTGATCTTGGTGCAAGTATTTCTGTTATGCCTAAGAAAATTTATGATATGCTTGACTTGCCACCATTGAAAATTTTATTTGGATGTTAATCTGCTGATCATTCTACAAAGAAACCTTTGGGGAAAGTTGATAATGTTCACATTAAGGTTAACAATAACCTTGTCCCCGTTAATTTTGTTGTCTTGGATATTGAATGCAATGCATCTTGTCCCATTATTTTGGGAAGACCTTTTCTTCGAACTGTTGGTGCTATCATTGATATGAAGGAAGGTAATATTAAATATCAATTTCCTCTCAAGAAAGGTATGGAACACTTCCCTAGAAAGAGAATGAAGTTACCTTTTGATTCTATTATTAGAACAAATTATGATGTTGACACTTTGTCTCTTGATAATACTTGATACACACTTTCTGCGCCTAGCTGAAAGGCGTTAAAGAAAAGCGCTAATGGGAGACAACCCATGTTTTTACTACAGCAATTTTTTGTTTTTATATTTGTGTCTTGGAAGTTGTTTATTACTGTAGAAACCTCTCCTTATCTTAGTTTAGTGTTTTATTGTGCCAAAGTCGTTGATAGTAAGGTTCATACTAGATTTGGATTACTACGCATAAACAGATTTCTTTGCTGTCACGAATCTGGGCAAAATTCTCTGTAGTAACTCTGAAAATTATGCCAATTTACGTGAGTGATCCTCAGATATGTACGAACTTTCATTAAATTTGAGCATTTTCATTTGAGTAAGTCTGGTGCCTCAATAAAATTCGTCTTTACAAACTGTTCTGTTTTGACAGATTCTGCCTTTTATTTCGCATTGCCCTCGTTTTTGATATGTCTGGCGGATTTCTTTGTTCCATTAACTCTCAGTAGCTTTGTGCAATGTCCAGAAGTTTTAAGAATGATTATGTCACCTCAACATGTATATTTTGATTGTGCACTAACCCTCTAATGAGTTGTTTTGAGTTCGTGTGGAGGAAGTTTTCAAGGATCAAGAGAGGGAGAGATGATACAACATGATCAAGGAGAGTGAAAGCTCTAAGCTTGGGGATGCCCCGTGGTTCACCCCTGCATATATCAAGAAGACTCAAGCGTCTAAGCTTGGGATGCCCAAGGCATCTCCTTCTTCATCGACAACATTATCAAGTTCCTCCCCTTAAACTATATTTTTATTCCATCACATCTTATGTGCTTTGCTTGAAGCGGTCGGCTTGTTTTTGTTTTTGTTTTTGCTTGAATAAAAATGGATCCTAGCATTCTTTGTGTGGGAGAGAGGACACGCTCCGTCAGAGCATATGGAGAAGTATGTCTTAGGCTTTACTTCATAATATTCATGGCGGCTTCTTCTTCAGCAAATTGTTGTATGGTTGGAATTGAAAATGATACATGTAGTAATTGCTATGATGTCTTGGATAATGTGATACTGCAATTGTTGTGCTCATGTTTAAGCTCTTGCATCATATACTTTGCACCCATTAATGAAGAAATACATAGAGCATGCTAAAATTTGGTTTGCATATTTGGTCTCTAAGGTCTAGATAATTTCTAGTATTGAGTTTGAACAACAAGGAAGACGGTAGGGTCTTATAATGTTTACAATATGTCTTTTATGTGAGTTTTGCTGCACCGCTTCATCCTTGTGTTTGTTTCAAATAGCCTTGCTAGCCTCCTAAACCTTGTATCGAGAGGGAATACTTCTCATGCATCCAAATACTTGAGCCAACCACTATGCCATTTGTGTCCACCCATACCTACCTACTATGTGGTATTTTCTGCCATTCCAAAATAAATTGCTTGAGTGCTACCTTTAAACAATTCAAAATTTATTACCTCTGATTTGTGTCAATGTTTATAGCTCATGAGGAAGTATGTGGTGTTTATCTTTCAATCTTGTTGGGCAACTTTCACCAATGGACTAGTGGCTTCATCCGCTATCCAATAATTTTGTAAAAAGAGCCGGCAATGGGATTCCCAGTCCAAATTAATTAACAAAAAATAGACACTCCTCCATGGTATGTGACTGCTGGACGGCACCGAAGGGATCTTGCTAGCTATGGCTTCGAGAAAGCCAAAGGGTGGGAGGAGGTCATCATAATAAAACCAAAATAAAAAGGCACTCCTTCATGGTATGAGATTGTTAGCGGCACCCGAAGGATTCTGTTAGCCATGGTTTGTGAAAGAAAGGGTGGAAGGAGTGCCACACAAAAATAAAATAAATGGGAGCCGCTCTTTGAAGGTTTGTCCGGCGGGTTAAAGTGCCCACTACCATTCGTTGACAACAAACACCTCTCGACTTTACTTTTATGCTCTCTACATGTTTTCAAAATCAAAGCTCTAGCACAAATATAGCACTCGATGCTTTCCTCTTTGAAGGACCATTCTTTTATTTTTATGTTGAGTCAGTTCACTTATTTCTCTCCACCTCAAGAAGCAAACACTGTGAACTGCGGCATTGATTCCTACATATTGCCATTGCACTTGTTATATTACTTGCATTGACAATATCCATGAGATATACATGTTATAAGTTGAAGTAACCGCTGAAACTTAATCTTCCTTTGTGTTGCTTCAATACTCTCTACTATGAATTATTGCTTTATGAGTTAACTTTATGCAAGACTTATTGATGCTTGTCTTGAATTACTATTCATGAAAAGTCTTTGCTTTATGATTCATTTGTTTACTCATGTCATTTACATTGTTTTGATCGCTGTGGATTCATTACATATGCTTACAATAGTATGATCAAGGTTATGATGGCATGTCACCTGCAAATTATCTTTTATCGCTTTACCTGCTCGGGACGAGCAGAACCAAGCTTGGGGATGCTGACACGTCTCCGACGTATCGACAATTTCTTATGTTCCATGCCACATTATGGATGATATCTACATACTTTAATGAGCATTATGTCATATTTATATTTTCTGAATTCAACCTATTAATAAGATGTCAAGTTGCCGCTTGTTATTTTCTCGCCGCTTTTGGTTTCGTAGTCCTAGTAAGGAAATATTCTCGATCAACGCTGGGGCCTATTTTCACACGGGCGCTTCCAAGACCAAGAGCCAACGGGCGGGGCCACGAGGTGGCCAGAGGAAGGGCGGCGCGCTTGTGTCTTGGCCGCTAGCCGCCAGCTCCCCCGTCTGGCCGTGGATTTCTTCTTGATCAAAATTTCTTCCGCTTGAGCAATAGCTGCCGCGAACTCTCGAAGACGAGAGCCACGATATGAAAACCTTCGCCGCCAATCTCATCTCGGGATTCAGAGACGCTTCACACTCATTTGCAGGGGATTTCATCTCCGCGAGTGACTCTACGCCGCCATGGCTACCTCCTCGAGTGATGTGTGAGTATCACTGACCATGGGTCCATAGCAGCAGCTAGATGGCTGTCTCCTCACTGTGCTTAATTGGATCTTGTGAGCTGCCCAACATGATCAAGATCATCTATCCGTAATACTATATGTTGCGTTTGTTGAGATCCGATGAATAGAGAATATTGTTATGCTGATTATCAATTATGTCTATGTAAAGAGCGAGTGATCTGTGAGCGTTTCCTCCGCCATTGGCGGTGCATTCGCCAAGGTTTGTTTTAACTTCAAAGAGGGAGTATTTGCGCTTCATAAGGGTTCATACCCCAGAATTGGGGAGTGACAAAACTCTAAGGTTATGGATGTCGCTGAGCCACTAGACATTGATGCTATGTTCAGGATGTTGTTGATTATATTACGCACATTTACGTAAAATTGTTCCGTTGTTACAATCTAATATCGAAAATTGTGATGATACCGAAGGTACTTTTATATAGATGCATGCTGATAAGTCTATGTACTTTGTCGTAATGCTCAATTACAAATACTCATCATATTATGTATAAAAAGAGCGGTCATGCCCTCTATTTGTTACCCAACCGCAATTTGTTCAATTCAACATGCTAATTATTTAGTGAATCGTGACCCCGGTCCAATTCTCTATACTGAAATACAATCTACTGCATACTTGTTCTACTGTTTTCCGCAAACAATCATCTTCCACACTATAAATATCTAATCCTGTCAGCAGAGCCGGGTGAGACTGACAACCTCGGCTGCCTCCCGCTGGGGCAAAGCACGACCTGTTGTGCAGTTCCACGCTGGCACCGAATCCCTGGTGTTGCGCCGCACTACATCTCGCCGCCTATCAACCTTCACGTGCTTCTTGACTCCCACTGTCTGAGAACCTTGGTTTCATACTGAGGGAAACTTGCCGTTGTGCGCATCACACCTTCCTCTTGGGGTTCCCAACCGACGTGTGTCGAACGAAAAGACAATACGTCAACCACGCGCATCACCCGCAACGCCAGAAAAAGAGCTTGATACGCGTACAACACGATCCGTTGGGAAGAACCTCAAGAGGAAGGTGATGCGTACAGCCGGCAAGTTTTCCTCGCAAGAAACCAAGGTTTATCGAAGCAGTAGGAGCCAAGAAGCATGTTGAAGGTTGATGGCGGCGAGATGGTGCGGCGCAACACCAGGGATTTTGGGCGCCAACGTTGAACCTGCACAACACAACCAAATACTTTGCCCCAACGTGACAGTGAGGTTGTCAATCTCACCGGCTTGCTGTAACAAAGGATTAGATGTATAGTGGATGATGATGTTTGCAAATCAGTGTGAAAAAGTATTGCAAAGAGATTGTATTCGATTAAGAAGAATGGACCGGGTCCGTCAGCTCACTAGGGAGGCGTCTCTCCCATAAGATAAATAGCATGTTGGGTGTACAAATTACAGCTGGGCAATTGACAAATAAAGAGTGGCATGACCATGCACATAAATGATATGATGAGTATTGTGAGATTTAATTAGGTATTACGACAAAGTACATAGACCGCTATCCAAACATGCATCTATGCCTAAAAAGTCCACCCTCAAGGTTATCATCCGAACCCTTCCGGTATTAAGTTGCAAACAACATACAATTGCATTAAGTATGGTGCGTAATGTAATCAATAAATACATCTCGGACATAGCATCGATGTTTTATCCCTAGTGGCACCAAGGACATCCACAACCTTAGAACTTTCTGTCATTGTCCCACATTTAATGGAGGCATGAACCCACTATCGAGCATAAATACTCCTCTTGGAGTTACTAGCAAAAACTTGGCCAGAGCCTCTACTAATAACGAGAGCATGCAAGATCATAAACAACACATAGGTAATAGATTGATAATCAACATAGCATAGTATTCTCTATCCATCGGATCCCAACAAACACAACATATAGCATTACGTATAGATGATCTTGATCATGTTAGGAAGCTCACAAGACCCGACAATGAAGCATAATTAGGAGAAGACGACCATCTAGCTACTGCTATGGACCCATAGTCCAGGGGTGAACTACTCACTCATCACCCCGAGGCGACCATGGCGGTGAAGAGTCCTCCGGGAGATGATTCCCCTCTCCCAGGGTGCCGGAGGCGATCTCCGAATCCCCCGAGATGGGATTGGCGGCGGCGTCTCCGGAAGGTTTTCCGTATCGTGGCTCTCTGCACCGGGGCGCGACGAAGGCTTTGATAGGCGGAGGAGATAGGTCAGGGGCCACACGAGGGCCCCACACGATGTGCCGCGCGCCAAGGGCCAGGCCGCGCGTCTAGTGTCTCGGCCACCTCGTGGCCCCACTTCGTATCCTCTGTCTTCTAGAAGCTTCGTGGAAAAATAGGCCCCTGGGCGTGATTTCGTCCAATTCCGAGAATATTTCCTTACTAGGATTTCTGAAACCAAAAACAGCAGAAAACAAGAATCGCTCTTCGGTAAGATCTCGTTAATAGGTTAGTGCCGGAAAATACATAAATATGACATAAAGTATGCATAAAACATGTAGATATCATCAATAATGTGGCATGGAACATAAGAAATTATCGATACGTCGGAGACGTATCAGTATTGAATATGTACTTATGCATTTTATCTCTTATTAAGTTGCTTGTTGTGCGATAACCATGTTCCTGGGGACGCCATCAACTACTCTTTGTTGAATATCATGTGAGTTGCTATGCATGTCCGTCTTGTCTCAAGTGGGCGATTTACCATGAGTTGAATGGTTTGAGAATGCATATTGTTAGAGAAGAACATTGGGCCGCTAACTAAAGCCATGATCCATGGTGGAAGTTTCATGGACAAATATGCTCAATCTCATATGAGAAAATTAATAATTGTTGAATGCTTAAGCATTAAAGAGGAGTCCATTATCTATTGTCTATGTTGTCCCGGTGTGGATGTCTAAGTTGAGAATAATCAAAAGCGAGAAATCCAATGCGAGCTTTCTCCTTAGACCTTAAAGTGCACAGAGGTACCCTTTGTGACACTTGGTTAAAACATATGTATCGCGGTGATAATCCAGGTAATCCGAGCTAATTAGGACAAGGTGCGGGCACTATTAGTATACTATGCATGAGGCTTGTAACTTGTAGGATATAATTTACATGATACATATGCTTTATTACTACCGTTGACAAAATTGTTTCTTGTTTTCAAAATCAAAGCTCTAGCACAAATATAGCAATCGATGCTTTCCTCCTCTCTGAAGGACCTTTCTTTTACTTTTATGTTGAGTCAGTTCACCTATCTCTCTCCACCTCGAAGCAAACACCTGTGTGAACTATGCATTGATTCCTACATACTTGCATATTGCACTTGTTATATTACTTTACATTGACAATATCCATGAGATATACATGTTATAAGTTGAAAGCAACCGCCGAAACTTAATCTTCCTGTGTTGCTTCGATACCTTTAATTTGAATTATTGCTTTATGAGTTAACTCTTATGCAAGACTTATTGATGCTTGTCTTGAAGTACTATTCATGAAAAGTCTGCTATATGATTCATTTGTTTACTCATGTCATTCACCATTGTTTGAATCGCGCATTCATTACATATGCTTACAATAGTATGATCAAGGTTATGATGGCATGTCACTATAGAAATTATCTTTGTTATCGTTTACCTGCTCGAGGACGAACTAAGCTTGGGGATGCTGATACGTCCCCGACGTATCGATAATTTCTTATGTTCCATGCCACATTATCGATGATATCTACATGTTTTATGCATACTTTATGTCATATTTATGCATTTTCCGCACTAACCTATTAACAAGATGCCGAAGAGCCGGTTGTTTTGTTTTTGGTTTCGTAAATCCTAGTAAGGAAATATTCTGGAATTGACGAAATCAACGCCCAGGCCTATTTTCACACGAAGCTTCCAAGACCGAAGGAGTCACGGCTGGGCCACGAGGTGGCTGGACGCTAGGCGCGCGGCCTAAGCCCCGGCCGCGCGCCTAGTGTGTGGGCCCTGGGCACCCCCCGACCTATCTCCTCCGCCTACTTAAAGCCTTCGTCGCGAAACCCCAGTACCGAGAGCCACGACGAAAACCTTCCAGGACGGCGCCGCCGCCAATCCCATCTCGGGGATTCAGGAGATCGCCGGCCTGCCGGAGAGGGGAATCATCTTCCGGAGGACTCTTCACCGCCATGGTCGCCTCCCGAGTGATGAGTGAGTAGTTCACCCTGGACTATGGGTCCATAGCAGTAGCTAGATGGCCGTCTTCTCCTAATTGTGCTTCATTGTCGGGTCTTGTGAGCTGCCTAAAATGATCAAGATCATCTATCTGTAATGCTATATGTTGTGTTTGTTGGGATCCGATGGATAGAGAATACTATGCTATGTTGATTATCAATCTATTACCTATGTGTTGTTTATGATCTTGCATGCTCTCCGTTATTAAGGCCTGGCCAAGTTTTTGCTAGTAACTCCAAGAGGGAGTATTTATGCTCGATAGTGGGTTCATGCCTCCATTAAATCTGGGACAGTGACAGAAAGTTCTAAGGTTGTGGATGTGTTGTTGCCACTAGGGATAAAACATCGATGCTATGTCCGAGGATGTAGTTGTTGATTACATTACGCACCATATTTAATGCAATTGTCTGTTGTTTTCAACTTAATACTGGAAGGGGTTCGGATGATAACCTGAAGGTGGACTTTTTAGGCATATATGCATGCTGGATAGCGTCTATGTACTTTGTCGTAATGCCCAATTAAATGTCACAATACTCATCATATCATGTATGTGCATGGTCATGCCCTTTATTTGTCAATTGCCCAACCGTAATTTGTTCACCCAACATGCTATTTATGTTATGGGAGAGACACCTCTAGTGAACCGTGGACCCCGGTCCATTCTTAACATCGAATACAATCAATGCAATACTTGTTCTACTATTTTCTCTGCAAACAATCATCATCCACACTATACATCTAATCCTTTGTTACAGCAAGCCGATGAGATTGACAACCTCACTGTTACGTTGGGACAAAGTACTTTGGTTGTGTTGTGGAGGTTCCACGTTGGCGCCTGCATCCCGGTGTTGCGCCGCACTACATCTCACCGCCATCAACCTTCAACGTCTTCGGCCATAGCAGTACCCAACCCTTTAGTGAGGAAAGCTTCAACGGGCTATCGACACCTTCCGGTTGATTAGGAGGAAACAAATCCTCATAGCCCGGTAACACCCGATCCACTTCAACCCGGTAAACGTAATCATCCATATCTCGTGTGTGCTACTTCTTATCCAGAGGGCGAAGGATGGACCCCCTCGGACGTCTTTGAGTTTGTCGTTTACTCTCATCAGGAAGGTGCATGGCGTTGAGAGCACCTGCGAGAACATGTGTACGGTGTTAGAGAGAGGGCAAGGATGACGAAACTAATATATTAACTTGATGTACACTAGCTTAATTACTGTGAGGGCGTTGAGCTCGGCTAATGTCGATGGGCCGACACATGCGGCGGCGGGCGTGCAAGTGACGGAGGGGCTGCTACCCGGTGATGTCTACGTTCCCCCTCCTTTCCTGTAGACAGTGTTGGGCCTCCAAGAGCAGAGGTTTGTAGAACAGCAGCAAGTTTTCCCTTAAGTGGATCACCCAAGGTTTATCGAACTCGGGAGGAAGAGGTCAAAGATATCCCTCTCATGCAACCCTCGCAACCACAAAGCAAGAAGTCTCTGTGTCCCCAACACACCTAATAGGTGCACTAGTTCGCCGAAGAGATAGTGAAATACAAGGTATGAATATATATGAGCAGAGCAACGGTGCCAGAAAATAGCTTGCTGCGTGTAGTTGATGGTAGTGTTTTGCAGCAGTAGTAACACAAGAAATAAACAAGAAGTAGTAACTTGTATTTAGGAACAAGGCCTAGGGATTAGACTTTCACTAGTGGACACTCTCAACATTGATCACATAAAAGAATAGATAAATGCATACTCTACACTTTTGTTGGATGATGAACACATTGCGTAGGATTACACGAACCCTCAATGCCGGAGTTAACAAGCTCCACAATTTGTTCATATTTTAGTAACCTTATAGTGTAAGATAGATCAAAAGACTAAACCAAGTACTAACATAGCATGCACACTGTCACCTTCATGCATATGTAGGAGGCATAGATCACATCAATATTATCATAGCAATAGTTAACTTCGCAATCTACAAGAGATCATGATCATAGCATAAACCAAGTACTAACACGGTGCACACACTGTCACCTTTACACACGTGCAGGAGGAATAAAACTACTTTAATAACATTGCTAGAGTAGCACATAGATAAATTGTGATACAACTCATATGAATCTCAATCATGTAAAGCAGCTCATGAGATTATTGTATTGAGGTACATAGGAGAGAGATGAACCACATAGCTACCGGTACAGCCCCGAGCTCGATGGAGAACTACTCCCTCCTCATGGGAGCAGCAGGTGATGAAGACGCAGGAGATGGCAATGTCGATGGAGAAGCCTTCCGGGGCACTTCCCCGTCCCGGCGTGCCGGAAGAGACTCCTGTCCCCCAGATCTTGGCCTCGATGGCGGCTCTGGAAGGTTTCGTCGTCGAACGCCTCAGGGTTTTCGACGGAGGCTTTGAAATAGCGAAGAGGCGGCGCAGAGGGCTGAAGGGGTGGCCACACATATGGCGGCGCGGCCAGGGCCTGGGCCGCGCGCCTATGGTCCTGGGGGCCCCCCCTCCGGTCCTTCTCGTGTGTTCCGGATGCTTCCGTGAAAATAGGAACTCGGGGATTTCGTCCAATTCCGAGAATATTTCGTTACTAGGATTTCTCAAACCAAAAACAGAAAACAGGAACTGGCACTTCGGCATCTTGTTAATAGGTTAGTTCCGAAAATGCACGAATATGACATAAAGTGTGCATAAAACATGTAGATAACATCAATAATGGCATGGAACATAAGAAACTATCGATACGTCTGGAGACGTATCGCATCCCTGCTTAGCGCTGTCCCGAGCAAAACGATAACACGTATAATTTCGGAGTGACATGCCATCATAACCTTGATCATACTATTTGTAAAGCATATGTAGTGAATGCAGCAATCAAAACAATGTATATGATATGAGTAAACAAGTGAATCATAAAGCAAAGACTTTTCATGAACAGCACTTCAAGACAAGCATCAATAAGTCTTGCATAAGAGTTAACTCATAAAGCAATAATTCATAGTAAAGGTATTGAAGCAACACAATGGAAGATTAAGTTTCAGCGGTTGCTTTCAACTTGTAACATGTATATCTCATGGATAGTTGTCAATGCAAAGTTATATAACAAGTGCAATATGCAAGTATATAGGAATCAATGCACAGTTCACACAAGTGTTTGCTTCTTGAGGTGGAGAGAAATAGGTGAACTGACTCAACATAAAAGTAAAAGAAAGGCCCTTCGCAGAGGGAAGCAGGGATAAATCATGTGCTAGAGCTTTTCAAGTTTTAAAATCATATAGAGAGCATAAAAGTAAAGTTTTGAGAGGTGTTTGTTGTTGTCAACGAATGGTAATGGGTACTCTAACTACCTCGCCAACCAGACTTTCAAGAGCGGCTCCCATGAAGGACGTGATCTCTACCAGCAAGGTAGATCATCCCTCTTCTCTTTTGTTTACACATGTATTTTAGTTTTTATTTATTTATGGGTGACACTCCTCCCAACCTTTGTTTACACAAGCCATGGCTAACCGAATCCTCGGGTGCCTACCATCAATCTCATACCATGGAGGAGTGTCTATTTGCAAAATTAAGTTGCTTCTGATGAATCATAGCAAAACATGTGAAGAGAATTATTAATGCAAGTTGTAATTAATTGGGGCTGGGAACCCCATTGCCAGCTCTTTTTGCAAAATTATTGGATAAGCAACCACTAGTCCATTGTGAAAGTCTCCAAAAGTAAATGACAAGATCGAAAGATAAAACACCACATACTTCCTCATGAGCTATAAAACATTGACACAAATTAAGAAGCATTTTGAATTGTTTAAAGGTAGCACACGAAGTATTTACTTGGAATGGCGGAAAATACCATGTAGTAGGTAGGTATGGTGGACACAAATGGCATAGTGGTTGGCTCAAGGATTTTGGATGCATGAGAAGTATTCCCTCTCGATACAAGGTTTAGGCTAGCAAGGTTGTTTGAAACAAACACAAGGATGAACCGGTGCAGCAAAACTTACATAAAAGACATATTGAAAACATTATAAGACTCTACACCGTCTTCCTTGTTGTTCAAACTCAATACTAGAAATTATCTAGACCTTAGAGAGACCAATTATGCAAACCAAATTTTAGCATGCTCTATGTATTTCTTCATTAATAGGTGCAAAGTATATGATGCAAGAGCTTAAACATGAGCACAACAATTGCCAAGTATCACATTACCCAAGACATTATAGCAATTACTACATGTATCATTTTCCAATTCCAACCATATAACAATTTAACGAAGAAGAAACTTCGCCATGAATACTATGAGTAGAAACTAAGGACATACTTGTCCATATGCTACAGCGGAGCGTGTCTCTCTCCCACACAAGCATGATGTAATCCAATTTATTCAAACACAAACAAAAACAAAAACAAAAACAAACAGACGCTCCAAGTAAAGTACATAAGATGTGACCGAATAAAAATATAGTTTCAAGAGAAGGAACCTGATAATTTGTCGATGAAGAAGGGGATGCCTTGGGCATCCCCAAGCTTAGACGTCTGAGTCTTCTTGAAATATGCAGGGGTGAACCACCGGGGCATCCCCAAGCTTAGAGCTTTCACTCTTCTTGATCATAGTATATCATCCTCCTCTCTTGACCCTTGAAAACTTCCTTCACACCAAACTCAAACAAACTCATTAGAGGGTTAGTGCATAATCAAAACTCACATGTTCAGAGGTGACACAATCATTCTTAACACTTCTGGACATTGCCCAAAGCTACTGGAAGGTAATGGAACAAAGAAATCCACCCAACACAGCGAAAGAAGCAATGCGAAATAAAAGGCAGAATCTGTCAAAACAGAACAGTCCGTAAAGACGAATTTTAAAATGGCACCAGACTTGCTCAGATGAAAATGCTCAAATTGAATGAAAGTTGCGTACATATCTGAGGATCACTCACGTAAATTGGCATAATTTTCTGAGTTACCTACAGAGAATTAGGCCCAGATTCGTGACAGCAAGAAAATCTTTCTGCGCAGTAATCCAAATCTAGTATTGACTTTACTATCAAAGACTTTACTTGGCACAACAAAACACAAAACTAAGAGAAGGAGAGGTTGCTACAGTAGTAAAAAACTTCCAAGACACAAATATAAAACAAAGTACTGTAGCAAAATAACACATGGGTCATCTCTCAAGAAGTTCTTTCTTTATAGCCATTAAGATGGGCTCAGCAGTTTTAATGATGCACTCATAAGAAATAGTAGTTGAAGCAAAAGAAAGCATCAAGAGGCAAATTCAAAACATATTTAAGTCTAACATGCTTCCTATGCATAGGAATCTTGTAAATAAACAAATTCAAGAAGCATAATGCAACAAGCATAGAAAGATAGAACAAGTGTAGCTTCAAAAAATTCAGCACATAGAGAGGCATTTTAGTAACATGAAAATTTCTACAACCATATTTTCCTCTCTCATAATAACTTTCAGTAGTGTCATGAGCAAACTCAACAATATAACTATCACATAAAGCATTCTTATCATGAGTCTCATGCATAAAATTAGTACTACTCCCAACATAAGCATAGTCAATTTTATTAGATGTAGTGGGAGCAAATTCAACAAAGTAGCTATCATCAAATATAGGAGGCATATTGTAACCATAATCAAATTTATCCTCCAAAACAGGTGGCAACAAAAGACCACTATCATTATAATCATCATATATGGGAGGCAAAGTATCATCAAAGTAAATTTTCTCCTCAATTCTTGGGGGACTAAAAAGATCATGCTCATCAAAACCAGCTTCCCCAAGCTTAGAATTTTCCATATTATTAGCAACAATGGTGTTCAAAGTATTCATGCTAACATGTTCCATGGGTTTTTTAATTTTCGGATCAAACCATCCATGTCTTAACTCAGGAAATAGAATAAAAAGCTCATTGTTGTCCATTATGCCAAACTAGTGTAAACAAGAAACAAAAAGTTGCAATTGCAGGATCTAAAGGAAATAGCTCGAGTACTTACGACGCCGGGAAATAGCTTAGTAGCCGAGATCCGGAGTGTGAGTACCTTTTACCTTTCCTCCCGGCAACGGCGCCTTAAAAGTGCTTGATGTCTACGTTCCCCTCCTTTCCTGTAGACATGTTGGGCCTCCAAGAGCAGAGGTTTGTAGAACAACAAGCAAGTTTTCCCTTAAGTGGATCACCCAAGGTTTATCGAACTCGGGGAGGAAGAGGTCAAAGATATCCCTCTCATGCAACCCGCAACCACAAAGCAAGAAGTCTCTGTGTCCCCAACACACCTAATAGGTGCACTAGTTCGGCGAAGAGATAGTGAAATACAGTGGTATGAATATATATGAGCAGTAGCAACGGTGCCTAAAATAGCTTGTTGGCGTGTGGTTGATGGTGGTAGTATTGCAGCAGTACAACACAGAAACAAACAAGCAGCGATAGCAGCATTTAGGAACAAGGCCTAGGGATTAGACTTTCACTAGTGGACACTCTCAACATTGATCACATAACAGAATAGATAAATGCATACTCTACACTTTTGTTGGATGATGAACGCATTGCGTAGGATTACACGAACCCTCAATGCCGGAGTTAACAAGCTCCACAATTTGTTCATATTTTAGTAACCTTATAGTGTAAGATAGATCAAAAGACTAAACCAAGTACTAACATAGCATGCACACTGTCACCTTCATGCATATGTAGGAGGCATAGATCACATCAATATTATCATAGCAATAGTTAACTTCGCAATCTACAAGAGATCATGATCATAGCATAAACCAAGTACTAACACCGTGCACACACTGTCACCTTTACACACGTGAGGAATAAAACTACTTTAATAACATTGCTAGAGTAGCACATAGATAAATTGTGATACAAACTCATATGAATCTCAATCATGTAAAGCAGCTCATGAGATTATTGTATTGAGGTACATAGGAGAGAGATGAACCACATAGCTACCGGTACAGCCCCGAGCCTCGATGGAGAACTACTCCCTCCTCATGGGAGCAGCAGCGGTGATGAAGACGGCGGTGGAGATGGCAGCGGTGTCGATGGAGAAGCCTTCCGGGCACTTCCCCGTCCCGCAGCGTGCCGGAACAGACTTCGTCCCCGATCCTGGCTCGCGATGGCGGCGCTCCGAAGGTTTCGTGGTTTCGTCGAACGCCTCGTGGTTTTCGATGAGGCTTTAATAGGCGAAGAGGCGCAGAGGGCTGAAGGTGGCCACACCATGGCGCCGGCCAGGCCTGGCCGCGCCGGCCTATGGTCCTGGGGCCCGTGCCCCCTCCGGTCCTTCTCGTGTGTTCCGATGCTTCCGGTGAAAATAGGAACCTGGGCGTTGATTTCGTCCAATTCCGAGAATATTTCGTTACTAAGATTTCAAACCAAAATAGTAGAAAAAAGGAATCGGCACTTCGGCATCTTGTTAATAGGTTAGTTCCAAAATGCACGAATATGACATAAAGTGTGCATAAAACATGTAGATAACATCAATAATGTGGCATGGAACATAAGAAATTATCGATACGTCGGAGACGTATCGCATCCCTGCTTAGCTCCGCTTCGTCCCGAGGTAAAACGATAACACATAATTTCGGAGTGACATGCCATCATAACCTTGATCATACTATTTGTAAAGCATATGTAGTGAATGCAAGCAATCAAAACAATGTATATGACATGAGTAAACAAGTGAATCATAAAGCAAAGACTTTTCATGAATAGCACTTCAAGACAAGCATCAATAAGTCTTGCATAAGAGTTAACTCATAAAGCAATAATTCATAGTAAAGGTATTGAAGCAACACAATGGAAGATTAAGTTTCAGCGGTTGCTTTCAACTTGTAACATGTATATCTCATGGATAGTTGTCAATGCAAAGTAATATAACAAGCGCAATATGCAAGTATGTAGGAATCAATGCACAGTTCACACAAGTGTTTGCTTCTTGAGGTGGAGAGAAATAGGTGAACTGACTCAACATAAAAGTAAAAGAAAGGCCCTTCGCAGAGGGACGCCTGGGACGAGGAGCCTTCGTCACATTGAGAAAGTCTTTGTCTTTCTTCTTTCCGCGGAAGAAACGTGAACCATTTAGAAATGTTGCTACTATTATATGAACGATACTTGATCTAATTAAACCGGTAAATTGCTTACCAGTTTTTTCTCCAACGCCAGGACCTTCTTGTCGTTCGTGAACCAAATTATGTCGGTTACCACCTTGGGGTCCGTGACAAGTTCCCCGGTTAGTTTCTTCTTATGGTACCGGGACCTGATGAATCTTCTTTCAAGCGGGTCCTTGTACTTGAGCCAGGGGTTCTCAATGCCGGCATTTATATACGCCTCGTCCTCCTTCGCCCAATAGGGCTCCTTTCCCTCGTACCCATGGCTCCCAAGGTTGTGGTTGCCGATGTTAAGCTCCCGCATTTCCTTCCCCCACACCTTGCGATTCTTGGTCGCTTGTAGCTCTTCATTGGCCACAAAAGCATCAAAGTCCGCTTGCGTAACATGCGGAAAGGCAGAGTGGACCTCTTCGAAACCTTTGCCGTCAGCAATCAGCTTCCGCACCATGTACTTATAGCTGCTGAGGTGTTTGGTGAACTTCAGGAGGGCTTGTGAGTTCACAATGTTTTTGCTTTCATGAGTGGAGGCGTAGTCGCCTAGGAACTTGTATCGTGAGTGCAACCTCGCAATGAGCTGGACTCGCAAATGCGCTTTGTTCTCAGCTCGGAGGTCCGTCTCGTTGAGATTGATGACCTCTCGGAGGATACATGCCAGTTGGTTGTCGTACCCCTTGGCAACATCCTTAGGCTCCACCGGCAAACCACTAGCGGGGTCCACCTCTAAGATTGTGTCTCTGCCGGTGGCGACCGTGTTTTGGCGCCTTGCCTTCCGCGGCCTCTTGGAGCCACTTGTCCCGGTGCCACTACTCCCGGCGGCGCCGCTAGGATCGTCGCCGCTTGTCTCGCCGCCACCCCCGGCGGCGCCGGTTGCCTCGTCGCCGCTTTAGGTACTACCCCCGGCGGCGTCGCTTGCCTCGTTGCCGCTTGGCTCGTCGGCACTACCCCCAGCGGCATCCTCCATCTCATGGTCCTCGTCGCCGCCAACACCAGCGGCCTCGGCATCCTCCTCCGTCCTAAAGAAGTGCCTATTGTAGTGCTCCTCTAACTGTTCTTGAGACGCCATGGTGGCTTGCACTAATAGAAGATGAAAAAGAGTTAGAATTCACGGAAAAATTCGGCATGACCTTTGCTAAAAATTGGTCATGCGGAGTGCTAGAATTGCCGGAACGGAAATGAATCAACATTCCGGCACTCAATAGCAACTCAATCCCTGTAACAGAAATGCAATTCACATATATATAGCCATGAACACCATAACCATCACCATAAAGGAGAGACAATAACTTGACCATTACAGTAGGGGAGCAACCATCATTTTCATTTCACCATAACCATCACCATAAACCATCAGTAATAGCACTTACAGTAGCATTTCACCATAACCATCACCATAAACCATCATTTTCATTTGCAACAACAGTAGCATTATCATTTGCAACAACTTAACCAGAGACAACATTTGCAACAGCACATGCATCATATATAATCAGAGACAACTTTTTTCATTTTCACTTGCAACATTTGCAACCAGAGACAACATTTCCAACCAGAGACAAATATAACCAGAGAAATTTGCAACAGCACATCAAATATAACCAGCAACAACTTAGCATTACTGCTAGCATTTTTCATTTTAGCATTCAAAAAATTAAACCAGCTTTATCAACTTGACAGCATCCATTTAAAACCAGAGAATGAAATATTTGCAACTTAACACTTTAAATCCCATTACTGCTAGCATAGCAGTAGCTAGCAACTTAGCATTACTGCTTATTTACATAAACAAATGAAATATTTGCAACTTAACACTTTAAATCCCTGGCACCTACTGAGAACCTTGCATACTAGCTACTGCAACCTCTGTTCATTTTCTTTTTTCCTACTGCAACCTGCAACTAAATCAAGTGGCATATATATGGTTCATTTTAAAATTGGTTTAGTTTCAAACAGGAGCATCCAATTTAGGTACATGCCCCTGCATGCATCTAGCATGCAAATTTAGCAAAAGCAAATTAACAAATTAAGTAAATGGCCCAGTATCACATAATGCAAGCCAAGCTATGACAATAGGAGCCTAGCTAAATGAACTAAATTTCAAACCAGATAACAAATTCATTTTCTTTTGTTTTTTCAAACCAGAGAACACTTGTTCTTTTTATGAACTAAATGAACCTAGCTACTGCAAGAAAACTAATTTAACCAGTTTAGCTACTGCAACTAAATCAATTTTCATTTTAGCTACTGCAAGTAAACCAATTTTCATTTTAGCTACTGCAACTAAACCATTTTAGCTACTGCAACAAAACTAATTTAGCTAAATGAACCAGAGAATTGCTAACATCATTTCATCATTTCATTTAACCTTGCTACTGCATTTTCATTTTCATTACAGTAGCAGCTTCGTTTTATCATTTCATTTAACCTCTACTGCATTCATTTTGAACCAAACCTCTATTTCATTTTCTTTTTTTGGCAGTAGGTAATGATGCATTTTCATTTTGAACCAAATTTATTTACAACCAGTGAGCATGAGCATTTTGAACCAAACAACTGAGCATTTTGCACCAAACCTCTATTCATTTTCTTTTTTCCTACTGCAACCTGCAACTAAATCAACTAGCTAGCAATAATGAACTAAAATCATTTAATACACATGTATACAGGTTATCATTCTTGCAATGTTAACCACATCAGTGAGATAGATTTAGGGTATTAAACACGAATTAAATTTTGTGGCCAAAGATAATCATCCATGATATACTGATGCCATTCTTTAACAATGATAGGCTCAAAACCTAGCAATTAGCCGAGACGAGGAGGAACCCTAGCAAGAGGGGAGGGAAGGGGAAGGTAGGAAGGGGAGAGGGAAGCTCACGTGGTTGGCGACTTCTTCAACAACGGCACCGATGTCCCCTCGGTACGCGCGCCGGCCAACTTCTTCTCCAACGGCGTGCGGCTCCTCCTTCTCCACGGGTCTTCCGTGGCGGCGTACGGGGCAGGTGGTGGGGGCTGGTGGAGGGGATGGTGGAGGACGGTGGCGGGGCGCAGAACGACGGCGCTCGAGAGGGGAGTTGGCGCTCGACTCTGGCCGGCGGCACTCGATAGGCAGAGAGGGGGTCGATTGGGATGTGGCTGTGGGGAGAAGGAAGGGAGAAAACGGTTAAGTCCTAATTACAGCTGTGCCAGGCTTATTGCCGGCGCACCAGGTCCCTGGTTCGCCGGGGACAAGTATACCCCCGGCGAATCAAGGATGGGCTGCGCCGGCAATAAGCCTGGCACAGCTGTAACCTGAACATGTGTTTAGCAGTGTATGCAATAAGGATGTGGGACATATTTATTTATTTATTTCTTTTCTCTTTATTGTATGTTTCTTTTCTTTTACCCCAAATGCTATACTATTTTATTTTTCTTATCTTTTCAAGATAATAACAAAGCAATATGCATGAGTTATGTAAAAACATGAAGATATGAGTTATATATACATACACAAAATATTGACCAACACAATATTAATTAGTTATACATAAAATATTGGCCATGACCATATGAGTTATGAATTACACAAAATATGAGTTATACATTGCAAATAAAGTTTTACATCATCGATCGAGAAGAGTGTTTCACTTTCTTCTTGCTTTTCTTGCTCGTCGTTGAATAATTTAGCCCCGTGTCGTGACTTCTTCTTTTGAAGGGTCGACCTGACCTCGGTAGCGTGGTCCTGCTTCTTCTTGTGGTGTATGTTGTGTCTTCGTCCTCGGATTATTCCATCATTGGGTCTCCGACTGTCCTTCGAAGTCTTCCTCGTTGGCGACTCCATCCATTCCGACGATGGTCCTCTTGCCTCTCCTCACGATAACACGGCTAGGCCTGGATGGGTCGGTTATGAAGAAGCATTGGTGCACGTGTTCTGCCAGTACCCATGGCTCATTCTGCGCGGTGGCGTTCATGGACTTTGATTTGTTGGCTTCGGGTAGAAACATGGTGGTGAAATACCGGTCTTCTTTTGTGATGTTCTTAGCACATCTGATACGGAACATCGACACTTTCTCCCCAGCGTAGCTAAGCTCCCAGATTTCCTCGATCCTTCCGTAGTATCTAGTCTTTACCTCAACCGTCCAGGAATCCATCGTTACCCCTGAGTTCTGGTAAACACTGTTCTTGTCTTTTTCTTCCGTGTAGAATGTGTACCCGTTGATATCGTACGCTTGGTAAGTCATGATGGTGGGGGATTAGCATCAATGTGGTCTTTGAACCAGCGCGCGAAAAAGGAGTTGTGCTCTCTGAATATTTCTGCTTCCGTCATCATCGGCTTGCCACTGTTCTCTATCATGGTTTTGTGCTCTTTCAACCAAGGATCGATCAAGTCAATGTGTTGTAGCGCTACTAAGTTGGCCCTGTCAAAGTCGGAAGTCCGACCAGACATGTGCACGTGTAGTTCCTTCCTTCCATTTTTGTGGCCTACTCCCTCGAACCTGCAGAGGTGCTTGTTTTGAGGCAAATCAACAGGGTCCTCGATGTCTAGATAATTCATGCAGAAAGAGATGCACTCTTCGGTGAGCCAGCCCTGGACGATGCTTCCATTCGGATGTGACCTGTTATGAATGTATCCTTTAATGACCTCATTCATTCTTTCAAACGACATCATGTTGTGTAGGAATGCCGGCCCTAGATTGGTGATATCATCCATGATATGGACCAACAGATGGACCATCACGTCAAAGAATGCATGCGGGAAGTACATCTCAAGCTCACATAGGATCACCACGATCTCTTCCTGGAGCCTTGCGAGTTTCTTCACGCTTATCGACTTCCGAGTTATGACGTCGAAGAAGTTACAGAGCCCAGTCAGCGTTGCACGGACATGGTCATCCATTATACCTCGGATTGCAACCGGAAGAATCTGCGTCATCATCACGTGACAGTCATGAGACTTCATGCCGCTGAAGTTTCGTTTCTTGGGGTCCATGTATCTGCTTATTAGCCCTGAGTAACCGAAGGGCACTCTGACTCCTAGAAGGCAATTGAAAAACTGATCGACCTCAGCCGGACTAAAAGTGAAGCAAGAGGGGGGCAGTAATAGTCTGGCTGCTTAATCCTTTTGCGCTTCTGACCGCCGTCTGTCTCCACCTCCGACTGTCCGTCTTGGGTCGACGGGATCGAAGCTCTTCCCTAATGCCCAAAACTTTCGTGTCGTGTCTTGCTTTCGGCCCATCTTTGGTCTTGTCCGGCATGTTGAGAAGAGTGCCAAGCAAGCTCTCGCACACGTTCTTTGTGATATGCATGACATCAAGGCAGTGATGTGTATCGAGAATTTTCCAGTACGACAAGTCCCAAAACACGGACATCCTTTTCCATACACCAATGAGCGGTGTCGTTGCCTTTTTCTTCTTCTTCTCTGATGAATCTTTTGACAAGCAGGGCACTCCTTCCAACCTTTCGTAATGTATCGATCTCTTCGCCGCTCTTCTTACGTGGAGGTCCTCGGGGTTCATTTTTACCATCGAAAAGATCTCCACGCTTTCTCCACGGGTCAGTCTTGTGTAGCCACCTTCGATGCCCCATGTAAACGGTTTTCGAAGAGCCGGGATCCTTACCAAGCTGCAAAAACACCGTCTCTTCCATGCACCTAACACATGCCTTGTGTCCATGGCACACCTGGCACGAAATATAACCGTATCCGAGGTAGTCCTGCACCGTCGTGATCAACGCGGCTCTCAAAGGGAAATATTCTTCCTCGACGGCGTCCCATGTATCTACCCCTTCCTCCGCCCACAATGTTTCAAGCTCCTCCTTTAATAGTTCGAGATACATGTTGATATCGTTTCCTGGCTGTGTCGGTCCTTGAATTAGCATACTCATCTGTATGTACTTCCTCTTCATGCACAACGAAGGGCGGGAGGTTGTAGATCCATACAACCACGGGCCATGTGCTATGTGTGCTGCTCTGGTTTCCGAACGGATTGAATCCGGTGCTCGCACCCAACCTGATGTTTCTGGGATCTGCCCCAAAACTTCCGAATTCATTGTCTAATGCTTTCCACTGGCTTGCATCCGAAGGGTGTGTCAGACTGGGTGTTCAATCCGCTCTACATCATTCAACACTGCCTCCTTTCTTTCAGCGTGCCAGCGCATGAGCTTTGCTTCCTTGCGGTCCGCGTAGAACCGTTGCAGCCGGGGGGCGAGCGGGAAGTACCACACAACTTTCCGAGGAGCTTTCTTCTTCCCTTTCTTGTACCGTTCAGCATCACACACAGGACATTTGGTCTTGTCCATGTGCTCCTTGCGATACATGATACAATCGTTGATGCAGGCGTGATACTTTTCGTGGGGTAAGTCGAGAGGGCACGTAATTCTCTTGGCCTCGCTAGACTACCAGACACGTGTTCCCCAGGAAGGAGATCTTTCACGTATTCCAGTCGACGCTTGTGTCGTCCATCCGTGTGACAAACATCGAGCGCTACTCTCAAGCGGGACTCCTCCAACCCGCGACCTGAGTCGTACAACAGAGTATTCGAGTCGATCCGTCAACTCGCCGCTCACGCCGTTGGCACCCCGCCGCTCGAGTGCCCGCCGGCCAACGATCTCCACGCCAAAGCCCACGCCGCCGCCTCGGCGGCGGCGTGATGTCGAATCGCGAATCCGGTGGCGGAGGTGGGCGGTGGAGAGACGGCGGGAGGAACCGGCCATCGCCGGCGGCTCATCATTGCGCACCGTGCGGGAGAGACGGCGGAGCGACAGAGCCGTGCTTGTGGCGAAGAAAGGTGCCGGCGATCGGGCCGCCATTGAGCCGAGGCCTTTTATAGACGCGTTGTCTGAAGAAGGCGAGAAGAGCAGAAAAAGCGTGAACACGGGTGGCGGGAACGTCGACGACGCGCAGAGTTAGACCGACGAGACTTCCGCCGCCCTCCGTCGCCTAAAGCCAAGCTGCGACGCCAGGTCGTGTGTTAACGCGCTAATAACTTACGTCGCGAGGTATGCGACTGTTAGGTTAAAATTTAATGTGCCACTAACGGGCCATCCCGCCACTCTCGTTTGCCTGCCGCCGTATGCCGGAGCTCGTCCCCTGTGGATGACTCGGGACAGAGAATATTTTTTTATCCGGCTGCGTGGGGAGCCGACTGCTTGTTTGGACTGCCGTTCAACATGGTTGCTACCGCGATGCCGTTGCCGTCATGGCGTGATGGAGTCATCGACACGACGGCACATATACTAGATCAACTTTTATGGTAACATTTCAGTGAAGCAAACACTGAACATGTCTGGCCGTAGCAAGCAGCAGCAGCCGCTCCTCCTCTCCCCGGCCCTCGCCGCCGGCAGCGGCATGGGGAGACGCAGGTACCTCACCTTCCTAGCCATCGCCATGGCCTTGGTCGCCTCGTACCACCTCCTCCAGGCACCCACCCCGCCGTCGCGCTACCACGCGCTCTTCCTCACCCTCGGCTCCAACAGCAGCGCCTCCGCGCACCTCCGCGCGCTCACCCTCCGCCCGCACGTCGCCGGCACCGAGGCCAACGCCGCCGCCGCCGAGTACGTCCGCGCCGCGCTCGCCTCCCTCTCCTTCCCCACCCGCGTCACGCCCTACTCCGTCCTCCTCTCCTACCCCGCCCACCGCTCCCTCTCCCTCTCCGCGGGGCCCGGCCTCCCCAACAACGTCTTCTCCCTTGTCCAGGAGACCTACCCCGGCGACCCCTACGCCGCCGCCGCGGCGGAGGTCATCCCCACCTACTTCGCCTACTCCGGCTCCGGCTCCGTCGCCGCCGAGGCCGTGTACGCCAACTACGGCGAGAAGAGCGACTACGCCTACCTCGCCTCCCAAGGCGTGGACGTCGCCGGGAAGGTCGTGCTCGCGCGCTATGGGGACATCCACTGCGAGGACATGGTGCGGAACGCCCGCGCCGCCGGCGCCGCCGCCGCGCTCATCTACACCGACGCCAAGGACTTCGGCGGCCCCGGGGCGAAGGGGAAGCGGAAGTGGTTCCCCGACACGCGCTGGCTGCCGCCCAGCGGAGTGCAGGTGGGGACTCTCTACTACGGGAACGGCGACCCGACCACGCCGATGTGGCCGTCGTGCGCGGCGGGGGAGGACTGCGAGCGTCTGAGCATGGACGAGCTGGACGGGAGCGAGGCGATGCCCGGCATCCCAGCGCTGCCGATCTCGGGAAGGGACGGCGAGACAATCCAGAAGGCGATGGGCGGCGGCGTGGCTCCGCCGGAGTGGCAGGGCGCCGAGGGCGCGCCCGTGTACCGGATCGGCCCCGGCCCAGCCGTGCTAAACCTCACCTACATCGTGAGTGGGGACTACAGTTCCTAGAGTCATGGACCATTTTTTTCTTGTTGAGAAAGCACTACTGATTATTACTCTTGTGGCCTGCAGGGAAATGAGACCTTAGCCACCATCGAAAATGTCTTCGCTGTAATTGAAGGAAGAGAAGAGCCTGACAGGTATCTCCCCTAGATTTCTCGAGTCAACTTGAATTAATCAACTATGGCAGTCAACCGAAAATCAACTATAGGAGCAAGCATGGGGGATTCGCCATGTGGTATAACTAAGCCAAAGCTAACAATGTTAAATCTATCTCTGTGTTTTTTGCAGATATGTGATCATAGGCAACCATCGTGATGCGTGGACATTTGGGGCAGTTGATCCCAACAGTGGAACTGCAGCTATGCTCGAGGTAATCTACTGTGCTTCTCATAGGTGTTCTGAATGCAAGACATCTTTGATAAATGAGGATAATGTCGGTACCTTAATTTTGTTTATAGATTGCGGAGAGGCTGTCCAAGCTAGAAAAGAAAGGGTGGAGGCCAAGGCGAACAATCATCGTGTGCAGCTGGGATGCAGAGGAGTTTGCTCTGGTATGTTCTTGCTGGCATGCTCTCAAATTCTCGCTTACTCGCAGAAGTGCTAAAATGTAGGAACTTCCAATGTCACAGATAGGATCTACGGAATGGGCCGAGGAGAACATGGATATCCTTGGTTCAAGAGCTATTGCTTATCTAAATGTGGACATATCAGTGTTTGGGCCTGGAGGTCTTATGCCCCGTGCAACCCCTCAGCTAGATGAATTGATCAAAGAAGCGAGCAGAATGGTATTTAAGCCTCTTTTTTTCTTCTTATGTTAACTGGGACACAAACTATAAATGGCTCCATGCAATTGCATAAGCACGGAGTCTACATTGAAGAAGTATATACTGAAGACATGTCTACGTATATTCCAAATTTATTTATTCTCTTTTCTCTTTTGAAGGTACCAGATCCAGACGATCCATCTCACACCTTGTATGATGCTCTGATTCGCAATGATCCTCCGGTGTGTACAGTGATTGAATGGTCTTGTTGTTATAATTCTGCCATTGTGCAAATGAGTGACCATGAGAACTTCACTTCATTTGTTTTGAAACAATTCATCCGTTCAGTTTTTAATGCACTGAAGTGATAACCTCCTACTTTCAGATTACAAGAGTGGCTGGTGCGGGAACGGATTTTGCAGCTTTTGTCCAGTATATTGGAATCCCTTCACTTGACATGTCATATGGACTCTGTAAGAGACTATTCTTCATGGCACATAAATCTCATAAACTTCCCCTCCTTTTTATGTCATTGTTCTGGTTTAGCTGCTACAGAATTTTATTCAGTTTGTTTTATTATTGAACTTCTAGGATCCGCTCTAAATATGGTTGCTCTTGCAGTTTCTGAGTACCCTGTTTACCACTCGCTGTACGATGATTATGTTTGGATGGAGCGTTTTGGAGATCCCTTGTTCCACAGACATGTTGCATGTACTGAACCAGCCATCTTTCCAAATTCAAAAAGCATAATCGTGTTCCATATCATAGCGCTGACTAATCCATTTTACTGGATAATCGTGCAGTGGCAAGCGTTTGGGGTCTGATTGCTTTGAGACTTGCCGATGATGAGATCATACCCTTCAACTATGTCCCTTACGCGTCGGAATTAGTGGTATGGTATCTTTTGTTTTGGCAATTGAGATATGCAACTTTTAGAAGCACAGGGTAAAACCCTGATTTGGTTTTATTAAGGAAGCTGAAACATAATCTTGATATATAGTTCTCTTATTGATTGGTAAATATGTTGGTAAAGACTATCAGCACACGGGTAGAATTAGCTCCAAAAACTACTTGACATATAGACTATATGCTTTCTTGTGTATTGCAGGAAAGCTCAAAAGTTGTGGAAGACGGATGCCCTGGGTGCCCCGTCAGCTTCTCTCCTCTGCACAAGTCAATCAAGCAGCTTGAGAAGGCAGCCACGAAAATTGTCACAGAAAAGACGGTAATACCAATCAGTTCCACCGAAAACATTTTCTTGGCAGGAATTCCACTATAATTGCATGACAGTGTAGCTTTCAACTTTCCATCTAAAACATCATAATTTTCTTCGTGATAGATGTTGCAATCACAAAAGTGGGGCCTGAACACTAGGGAACGCACACTAAAAGTCAGGGAGATCAACGATCGGCTGATGATGGCAGAGCGAGCCTTCACCAACCGAGAAGGGCTCGTAGGGAGGCCGTGGTACAAACACATGGTGAGTATCAGACCTGGAGGCTTTCACACCTGTCTGAAGGTGACCGCACTGATAAAATATGTGCTGTTTTGACAGATTTACGCATCGTCGGACCAGGACGACTGGGGCACCAAAGCGTTCCCTGGCATCGTCTCGGCCATCGCCAACGCGAACAAGCTCAACACATCCGAATCTTGGCGGGTCTTACAGCATGAGATTTACAGGGGTGCAAGGGCTGTGTCCAAGGCCTCAGCGGTTCTGGATGGTAGGCTTACGTGATACACAGGTTAAACATCACCATATGAACTTCGTTTTTTGCAAGTCTATGTAGTTCAGACTCAGGACAGTCAGGAGGTATACTCCAGTGCAATTACCGAGGGACAGAGATCCACACTGGCTCATGGTTGATGAATCACAGCCCCTTGTTGATTCTCCTGGGAGTATAAAAAATACCAATAAAGTTGTTTATGAGTTGTGTAGCTATCCTTCTCGCCGTCGGAGTGTAGTACATCAGCACGGTCGTATCTGCTTAAAAAATGTGTTGATAATGCCATGAATCTGGCATTTTATTGGCCATGGACACCCTGCGGGTTGGTAGTATCACCCTCCACGCAAGAACATCTTCTGGTCGCGTTTTACTTTCTTTTTTGAGTGAATCTCGCAGCTAGTTTGTTGTCTGCTACAAGGTCATTGTCTGCGTAGAAATAGAATATGCATGTGATCCCCACGGAAATGAGAAGAATACATGAAGAAACAGGATGCACGCGAAAGATTCCCTGAGGGCGATGTCTGCAGTTTGATTCAATAACCGTGGATCGTGTCCCGTTTTTAATCTGTACATACCTTATCTGATTGGATTGTGCATACACAAATATACAGAAGGTTCCATGTAAGCTGATCGACAAAATTAATCTCCTAGAGTACAAGTGGGCCATCCTTGACCCAACGGAGCTTAGCATTTTGTTTGAAATTTTAAGAACTATATACTTATGTTCCATAATTCTCATCACGGATTTAAATGTATCTATTAACAAAAATGTGTGAAGATACATTCAAATTTACGACAAGAATTATGAAACGGAGGAGGGAGTAAGCATTGATTCAAGTGGAACACACGCCTAGGCGTTTCTTTAGATCAACAGGGATCACTCCCCACCTCCATTTCATAGAAAAGAAGCCAAATCTTTTACAGGAGTTCAAAGTTGCTAAAAGAAAGGAAAACATGAAAACCGAAACTAGCAAACCGATCTACCTGTTTTTTTTTCAAAGATCGCTAGGGAAACAGCTGCCATCCCAGCTGCTCCCAAAATATAAGCAACCCCAAAACAACAGCAGCATCAAAGGTTTAAACGAAACTAAGAACAAGTTTACTTAAAACTACAGCTCAGTGTGCCCAAAACATGAAAGAACATCCTTCAGAACATCCTTCAGCTTCCCATCTGATTTCTCCTTCACCAACGACTCCCGGGGGAGTTCCGCTGCTCCGCCGCCACCAGAAACCCCAATTCGGGGACCAGAAACTCCGTTCTGGCACCCTGCTGGGACGGGGAATTGGAGGAGATCATCGCCATCATCATCACCGACGCCTCTCCATCAACCATCCATGATTCCCCCATCCATGTGTGAGTACTTCCCCCCGCTGTAGGTTGTAGGGGATGGTAGGGATTGGATGAGATCATTCATGTAATAGCTATAAAATTGTTAGGGGCAGAGTGCCTAGCATACGTTGCTAGTACTTTTAACATTGTTGCAACCTGTTGTTCTTAATGCTTGTCACTTTGGGCCCGAGTGCCATGATCTTAGATCTGTACATGTTACTGATTCATGAGGATAATTATTGTATTTGATCTTACCTGCAAGTTGTGTACACATATCGTTGTCCGGAACCCGGGGCACCAAAGTGGTAGCAATTGGGATAACTGGAGGGGATGGCTGTGATGTGAGGATCACGTGTGTTCACGGAGTGTTAATGCTTTGCTCCGGTGCTCTATTAAAAGGAGTACCTTAATTACCAGTAGATTCCCTTGAGGCCCCGCTGCAAACGGGCTGGTAGGAAAAAAGATATCGTGCAAGTTTCTCCTTGCGAGCACGTACGACTAAATATGAACACACGCCTATGGTTACTTAGTACTTGGATGCTTTTATCATTGTTACCTGCAAATGCCCATGTCTTGCTTATTATGTGAATTATCTTATCCATGCAGCGTCCATTGCTGAGCGTAGAGTTGATGAAGGAGAATTTATGCGCAACGTTGAGTGGAACCCCAAGAGGAAGGTATGATGAGCACAGCAGGAAGTTTTCCCTCAGTAAGAAACCAAGGTTTATCGACCAGTAGGAGAAAAACGTTCTCTCCCGAGGTGTTGCGAACCAACTCGTGGCAGGGCGCACTGCCGGCGTCAGCAGCAACGTGGAGACCTGCACACAAACAACCAAGTACTTTGTCCCCAACTTTTACCGAGGTTGTCAAGCTCACTGGTTTTGCTGAAAACAAAGTATTAAACGAACTGTGTGGAAGAATAATTGTTTGCAGAGAATAGAACAGAAAAATGCTGTAGAAGATTGCAATTAAAAGAAGAAGGACCGGGTCCACAGTTCACTAGAGGCGCCTACCCAATAAAATAAATATGTTGGGTAAACTAATTACAATGGGTAATTGACAAACAAAGATTCTATGCTAATGGTTGGTGCAGAATACATGCTATGAAAGTATGCGGGCATTACAACAATATACATAGACCGTAATCCAACTGCATCTATGACTAATAATCCACCTTCAGGATTGCATCCGCGACACCCTCCATTATTAAGTTGCAAGCAACGGACTATCTCTTTAAGCAATGTGTGTAAAGTAAACGATGAAACTACCTCTGAATAGAACACCGCTATTTTCCCCTAGTAGCATCAACACATCTACAACCATAGAGAACAAGGTCACTTCCCATGGTTAAATAGAGGCATGAACCCACTATCGAGCATAAATACTCCCTCTTGGAGTCGCTAGCATCTATTTGGCCAGAGCATCTACTAGAAATGGAGAGCATGCAAGATCATAATAACATAATACATAATCTCAACCAAAGCAATCTCTCTACAAATCGGATCCACATCAAACCAACATGTAGCAACTACAAATAGATGATCTTGATCATGTTAGGCAACTCACAAGATCTATACATGAAGCACAACAAGGAGAGGACAGCCATCTAGCTACTGCTATGGACCCATGGTCCCGTGGAGGACTACCCACGCATCATCTCGGATGAAGACATGGCAATGTAGAGGCCTCCGGCGTGATTTCCCTCTCCGGCGTGCCGGGATGGACTGCAGAACCCTCCCCGAACTAGGGTTTCGACGGCACGTCGAACTTTTTGTGGATGGAGGCTCCTTGGGGTTTTCCCGATACGAGGAATAAATAGGCGGAAGGGCGAAGCAAACGAGGCGACGAGGCGCGCAGACGCCGTGCGCGGCCAAGGGGGGCCGCGCCTGCTCTATGTACCGCCACATGGCAGCTCTCCTACTCATGTCCTTTCGCTCCGTCTTCGTTCCGAAAAATAAGACTCCGGCTTTGTTTCGTCCAATTTCGAGTACAATTTCGAAACACAAAAACAGCGTAAAGGAATCGACACTGCGGCATCGCGTTAATAGGTTAGTCCCAGAAAATGCTAAAAAGTGTGGAAGAGTGCACATAAAACATATATGAATTGTAACAAAACAAGCATGGAGCATCAAAAATTATAGATACGTTTGGGACGTATCACCCATTCATCCATCCCTATGCCTACAGTATTTTAATCCTCCTGTCTACTGCAATCACTGCTACTGCTGTTTTTATTTCATTACTGTTGTTACTTCATTACTGCTACTGCTATAAAACTATTACGAACAAGTCTCTTTCCAGGTTCAGCTGAACTGACAACTCTTCTGTTAAATCTTATAAATATTCTTTGGCTCCCCTTGTGTCGAATCAATAAATTTGGGTTTTACTTCCCTCGAAGACTGTTGCGATCCCCTATGCGTGTGGGTGATGTCTACGCACGCTTCTATTCTTGTAGACAGTATTGGGCCTCCAAGTGCAGAGGTTTGTAGAACAGCAGCAAGTTTCCCTTAAGTGAATCACCCAAGGTTTATCAAACTCAGGAAGATAGAGGTCAAATATATCCCTCTCAAGCAACCCTGCAATTACGATACAAGAAGTCTCTTGTGTCCCCAACACACCCAATACACTTGTCAGGTGTATAGGTGCACTAGTTCGGCGAAGAAATAGTGAAATACAAGTAATATGGATGATTATGAGTGGTAATTGCAATCTGAAATAAAAATGGCAGCAAGCAAACATGTAGCAGAACTGGTTGTAAACGGTGTTTCAATACTTAGAAACAAGGCCTAGAGACCATACTTTCACTAGTGGACACTCTCAACAATGATATCATAATTGAATACATAAATATCATCTCTTCACTATGCTACTCTGAACCACTCTCCGGTTGGATAACGAACACCAATTCACCACGTAGGGCTACAAAAGCACTCCTTAAAGTCGCGTTCCAAATCTAGGGACACCCCGCTCTGTCACTTTGAGCATCCAAAGATAGTACTAACAAACACCACAATTTATAAGTATTTATGTAAAGTTTAGTCTAAGAGACACACATGGTGTGCACACTGCACCTGCACACCGTGGGACAAGGTGCCTCTGGAGACCACATAATAAAATCACTTGAGTAGAATAATAGATGAAGAATAACATATACTTATTCAACTATATTACAAAGCTCATGATCACATAAACATCATATCATGGGAGAGAGATAAACCACATAGCTACCGGTAAAGCCCTCAACCTCGGGGGAGAACTACTCCCTCCTCATAATAGGAGTCAGCAACAACGATGAAGATGGAGGTGGAGTCGATGGAGATGGCTCCGGGGGCAATTTCCCATCCCGGCAGGGTGCCGGAACAGAGACTTCTGTCCCCCGAAACTTGTTTTCGATGGCGGCGGAGCTACAGAACTTTTCGTGGACGGAGGCTGGTTGATTTAGGATTTTCGTGTCGGGAGGCAACTTATAGGCGGAAGGGTGAGGTCGGTGGGTGCCCGAGGGGCCCACACCACCCCTAGGCACGGCCAGGGAGGGGGACGCACCCAGGTATGGTGTGGCCGCCTCGGCGCCCTCCTCTGTCTCTGCTTTGGACTCCGTCTTCGGGTCGGGAAAAAATAGGAACTTTGGCTTTCGTTTCGTCCAATGCCGAGAGTATTTTCTGTAAAACTTTTCTGAAATACAAAAACAGCAGAAAACAGGAACTAGCACTGTGTCATCTTTTCAATAGGTTAGTTTCAGAAAATGCATAAAAATGTCACGAAGTGTAAACAAAACATATAGAAATTGGTGTGAAACAAGCATGTAGCATCAAAATTTATAGATACGTTTGCAACGTATCAATGGGTCATCAAGACTATTTTCTGGCGCCGTTGCCGGGGAGCATAGCTTTATTTATAAGCCCACTTGAAGGCGATACTGTTCGCTGCAATTTATTTATTATGGGGAAAGCTCGTGAAGGGAAATTTCCTATATTGTCATCCACTACAAGAAGAGGTACAACTTTGAACACCTCTGTTGCTCTTGATTCGCCATCTGTGATGAGTAAGCTTCTTAGTCCACCACATGCACATACACATACTGCTACTTCTGCTGAATCTGAAAATGCTTCTGATAATTTTGATGATGCTACTACTGTGCTTGATAAGAGTGGTTCATTAGGTCCTTTCCTAGATACTGATGACGCGTAAAGCACATGCCCGTTGGGAACCCCAAGAGGAAGGTGTGATGCGTACAGCAGCAAGTTTCCCTCAGTAAGAAACCAAGGTTATCGAACCAGTAGGAGTCAAGGAGCACGTGAAGGTTGTTTGTGACGGAGTGTAGTGCGCGCAACACTGTGGATTCCGGCGCCAACGTGGAACCTGTACAACACAATCAAAGTACTTTGCCCCAACGTAATGTGAGGTTGTCAATCTCACCGGCTTGCTGTAAACAAAGGATTAGATGTATAGTGTGGAAGATGATGTTTGCGAAGAATAGTAAGAACAAGTATTGCAGTAGATTGTATTCGATGTAAAGAATGGACCGGGTCCACAGCTCACTAGAGGTGTCTCTCGATAAGAAATAGCATGTTGGGTGAACAAATTACAGTTGGGCAATTGACAAATAGAGAGGGCATAACAATGCACATACATATCATGATGAGTAAAGTGAGATTCAATTGGGCATTACGACAAAGTACATAGACCGCTATCTAGCATGCATCTATGCCTAAAAAGTCCACCTTCGGGTTAGCATCCGTACCCCTTCCAGTATTAAGTTGCAAACAACAGACAATTGTATTAAGTATGGTGCGTAATGTAATCAACACAAATATCCTTAGACAAAGCATTGATGTTTTATCCCTAGTGGCAACAACACATCCACAACCTTAGAACTTTCTGTCACTGACCCAGATTTAATGGAGGCATGAACCCACTATCGAGCATAAATACTCCCTTTTGGAGTCACAAGTATCAACTTGGCCAGAGCCTCTACTAGCAACGGAGAGCATGCAAGATCATAAACAACACATATATGATAGATTGATAATCAACATAACATAGTATTCCATATTCATCGGATCCCAACAAACACAACATGTAGCATTACAAATAGATGATCTTGATCATGATAGGCAGCTCACAAGATCTAACATGATAGCACAAGAGGAGAAGACAACCATCTAGCTACCGCTATGGACCCATAGTCTAGGGGTGAACTACTCACACATCGATCCGAGGCGATCATGGCGATGAAGAGTCCTCCGGGAGATGATTCCCCTCTCCACAGGTGCTGCAGGCGATCTCCCCGAATCCCCCAAGATGGGATTGGCGGCGGCGGCGTCTCCGGAAGGTTTTCCGTATCGTGCTCTCGTATCGGGGTTTTCTCGACAAAGGCTTTTATAGGCGGAAGGGCAGGTCAGGTCACGAGGGCCCACACGCTAGGGCGGCGCGGGCCCTAGGCCTCGCCGCCCAGTGTGGCGCCACCTCGTGGCCCCACTTCGTATCTCCCCCGGTCTTCGGAAGCTTCGTGGAAAAATAAGACCGGGGTTGATTTCGTCCAATTCCGAGAATATTTCCTTTGTAGGATTTCTCAAACCAAAAACAGCAGAAAACAACAACCGGCTCTTTGGCATCTTGTCAATAGCTTAGTGCCGGAAAATGCATAAATATGACATAAAGTGTGTATAAAACATGTGAGTATCATCATAAAAGTAGCATGGAACATAAGAAATTATAGATACGTTTGAGACGTATCAGATACTACAATTGCTAGAGCTAAACAAATTGAAAATGCTAAAATTCCTAATGAAAATACTATTACACCTGTTAGTTCACCCGAGTCTAGAGAGTGTCCTGGTGATGATCTTGATGAAAGTTATATTGAACTTGATGATGACTTCATTGAAGAATGTCATGCTACTAGAGGTGCAAGTGCTATTAAAAGTCTTCTTGCGAGACGAGCTGTTAGATATAAACTGTCTCATGATGATAAGTTTGCCACATCTTCCATAAACATTAGAGATAAGGATTATGATTTCTCTCTGGATATGTCTTATATATCTATTGTTGAGAAGGAACCTTTTTGTGGTACTAAAAATGAAAGTGTTATGGGACATATGAATGAGCTCTCTGCTTTGAGCAACTTATTCTCTGATGATATTAAGAAACGCACTTACTTTGTCATTAAAATTTTCCCTTTCTCTTTGAAAGGTGTAGCTAAAACTTGGTATGATAATCTCTCTCCTGGATCTATTGATAATCCTATTGGTTTGGTTAATGCTTTTTTCAGAAATATTTCCCTTCTAGTGCTCAACATGCTGCTTTGCAGAAAATCTTTGACTTTGTGCAGGTAGAAGGAGAGAAATTGCCTGAATCTTGGGCAAGGTTTTGTTCTTTAATTAGAGCACTACCTAGACATCCATTAGCTAAAAATGAACTCCTTGATATATTCTATAATGGACTAACTGTTGAATCTAGGACATACCTGGATAGTTGTGCTGGTTGTGTTTTCAGGAAAAGAACTCCTGCTGAAGCTGAGGAATTATTGGCCAAAATAAGCCAAAATTATGATGATTGGACTATATTTGAGCCAACACCAACACCAAAGAAAAGGGGGATTGATTGAATTAACTGATGAAGTGATGAGGGAAGCCAAGAAATCTCTTAAAGGGAAGGGTATTAAATATGAAGATGTGAAAAATCTACCACCTATAGAAGAATTATGTAAGCCAATTCCTCGTCCATCCACTATTGAGGTACATGCTGTCCAGGACTGGCGCGTAGTTGACGAGGGAGGAAATCTCTGTTGTGTAAGTTTTCGTTCCCCGGCAACGGCGCCAGAAAAGTGCTTGATGTCTACGCGCTTCTATTCCTCAGAGACAGGTTGGGCTCTCCAAGAGCAGAGGTTTGTAGAACAAAGAAAGAAGTTTCCCTTATGGATCACCCAAGGTTTATCGAACTCGGAGGAAGAGGTCAAAGATATCCCTCAAGCAACCCTGCAACCACAATACAAGAAGTCTCTTGTGTCCCCAACACACCTAATACACTTGTCAGATGTATAGGTGCACTAGTTCGGCGAAGAGATAGTGAAATACAGGTGGTATGAATGTATAAGAGCAGTAGCAACGGCGCCAGAAAAGTGCTTGCATGCGTGTAGTAAGTAAAGATGCAGCAGAACAGTAAATAAGCGATGATTGCAGTATTTGGAAACAAGGCCTAGGGATTATACTTTCACTAGTGGACACTCTCAACATTGATCACATAATAAAACCACTCTACACTCTCTTGTTGGATGATGAACACCACTAGCTGTGTAGGGCTACAAGAGCACCTCAATGCCGGAGTTAACAAGCTCCACAACATTCGATATTCATATTTAAATAACCTTAGAGTGCATGATAGATCAACACAATTACACCAAGTACTAACATAGCATGCACACTGTCACCTTCATACTATGAAAGGAGGAATAGATCACATTAATACCATCATAGTAATAGTTAACTTCATAATCTACAAGAGATCATAATCATAAACTACGCCAAGTACTACATGATGCACACACTGTCACCATTACATCATGGAGGAGGAATAGAGTACTTTAATAACATCACTAGAATAGCACATAGATGAATAGTGATACAAAACTCATATGAATCTCAATCATGTAAGGCAGCTCATGAGATCATTGTATTGAAGTACATAGGAGAGAGATTAACCACATAGCTACCTGTACAGCCCTTAGCTCGATGGAGAACTACTCCCTCTCATGAGACAGCAGGGCGTTGATGGAGATGGCGGTGGTGTTGATGGAGATGCCTTCCGGGTACTTCCCCGTGCCCCAGCGTGCCGAACAGAGACTTCGTCCCCGATCTTGGCTTCGCGATGGCGGCGGCTCGGAAGGTTTCTCGTACCGTGGCTTTTCCGTATAGGGTTTCGCGACGAGGCTTTAAGTAGGCGGAAGGGCGACGTCAGAGGCTTATGGGGCCACCAATACTAGGGCGGGCGCCCCCGGCCGCGCCGCCAAAGACGTGTGGGCCCCCGTGGCCCCCTCCGGTGACTCTCGGGTGTTCCGAAGCTTCGTGGAATTCTAAGATGTCGGGCGTTGATTTCGTCCGATTCCGAGAATATTTCCTTACTAGGATTTCAAACCAAAAACAGCGTAAAACATCAACTCCTCTGGCATCTCGTCAATAGGTTAGTTCGAAAATGCATAATAATGACATAAAGTGTGAACAAAACATGTAGGTATTGTCATAAAACAAGCATGGAACATAAGAAATTATCGATACGCTGGAGACGTATCAGCATCCCCAGCTTAGTTCCTACTCGTCCCCAGGTAAACGATAACAAAGATAATTTCTGAAGTGACATGCTACCAACATAATCTTGATCATACTATTGTAAAGCGTGAATGAAGTGATTCAAAGCAATGGTAAAGACAATGAGTAAACAACTGAATCATATAGCAAAGACTTTTCATGAATAGTACTTTCAAGACAAGCATCAATAAGTCTTGCATAAGAGTTAACTCATAAAGCAATATTTTCAAAGTAGAGCATTGGAGCAACACAAAGGAAGATTAAGTTTCAGCGGTTGCTTTCAACTTGTAACATGTATATCTCATGGATAGTTGTCAATGCAAAGTAATATAATGAATGCAATAGGTAAACATGTAAGAATCAATGCACAGTTAACACGAGTGTTTGCTTCTAAGACAGAAAGAAGTAGGTAAACTGACTCAACAATAAGTAAAAGAATGGCCCTTCGCAGAGGGAAGCAGGGATAAAATCATGTGCTAGAGCTTTTTAAGTTTTGAAATCATATAGAGAGCATAAAAGTAAAGTTTTGAGAGGTGTTTGTTGTTGTCAACGAATGGTAATGGGTACTCTAACTACCTTATCAACCAGACTTTCAAGAGCGGCTCCCATGAAGGACGTTATCTCTACCAGCAAGGTAGATCATCCCTCTTCTCTTTTGTTTACACATGTATTTTAGGTTCATTATTGATGACACTCCTCCCAACCTTTTCCTTACACAAGCCATGGCTAACCGAATCCTCGGGTGCCTTCCAACATTCACATACCATGAAGGAGTGTCTATTTGCAAAATTAAGTTGCTTACTCATGAATCAGAGCAAAACATGTGAAGAGAATTATTAATGCAAGTTGTAATTAATTGGGGCTGGGAACCCCATTGCCAGCTCTTTTTGCAAAATTATTGGATAAGCGGATGAAGCCACTAGTCCATTGTGAAAGTCTGTCAAAAGTAAATGACAAGATCGAAAGTTAAAACACCACATACTTCCTCATGAGCTATAAAACATTGACACAAATAAGAGATAATAGCTTTTGAATTGTTTAAAGGTAGAACATGAAGTGTTTACTTGGAATGGCAGAGAAATACCATGTAGTAGGTAGGTATGGTGGACACAAGTGGCATAGTGTTTGGCTCAAGGATTTTGGATGCATGAGAAGTATTCCCTCTCGATACAAGGTTTAGGCTAGCAAGGTTATTTGAAGCAAACTCAAGTATAAACGGTGCAGCAAGACTCACATATGAACATATTGTAAGCATTATAAGACTTTACATCGTCTCCTTGTTGTTCAAACACCTTACTATAAAATATCTAGACTTAGAGAGACCAATCATGCAAACCAAATTTTAGCAAGCTCTATGTATTTCTTCACTAATAGGTGCAAAGTATATGATGCAAGAGCTTAAACATGAGCACAACGATTGCCAAGTATCAAATTATTCAAGACATTGTACCAATTACCACATGTAGCACTTTCTGTTTCCAACCATATAACAATTAACGAAGCAGTTTCAACCTTCGCCATGAACATTAAAAGCTAAGAATACATGTGTTCATATGAACCAGCGGAGCGTGTCTCTCTCCCACACAAGCATTTATTCAGAGAATGAAAATAACAAAAACGAAAATAAAAACACACATACGCTCCAAGTAAAGTACATAAGATGTGACCGAATAAAAATATAGTTTCAAGAGAAGTGACCTGATAAGTCGTCGATAAAGAAGGGGATGCCTTGGGCATCCCCAAGCTTAGACGCTTGAGTCTTCTTGAAATATGCAGGGATGAACCACGGTGGCATCCCCAAGCTTAGAGCTTTCACTCTTCTTGATCACATTGTATCATCCTCCTCTCTTGACCCTTGAAAACTTCCTCCACACCAAACTCGAAACAAACTCATTAGAGGGTTAGTGCATAATAAAAATTCACATGTTCAGAGGTGACACAATTATTCTTAACACTTCTGGACATTGCACAAAGCTACTGGAAGTTAATGAAACAAAGAAATCCATCCAACATAGCAAAAGAGGCAATGCGAAATAAAAGGCAGAATCTGTCAAAACAGAACAGTTCGTAAAGACAAATTTTTCTGGGGCACTAAACTTGCTCAGATGAAAATGCTCAAATTGAATGAAAGTTGCGTACATATCTGCGGATCACGCACGTAAATTGGCATATTTTTCTGAGTTACCTACAGACAGGGTGACTCAAATTCGTGACAGACAGAAATCTGTTACTGCGCAGCAATCCAAATCTAGTATTAACTCTACTATCGAAGACTTTACTTGGCACAACAATGCAATAAAATAAAGATAAGGAGAGGTTGCTACAGTAGTAACAACTTCCAAGACACAAATATACAACAAAGTACTATAGTAAAATAAACACATGGGTTATCTCCCAAGAAGTTCTTTCTTTATAGCCATTAAGATGGGCTCAGCAGTTTTAATGATGCACTCGCAAGAAATAGTATTTGAAGCAAAAGAGAGCATCAAGAGGCAAATTCAAAACAAATTTAAGCCTAACATGCTTCCTATGAAAAGGAATCTTGTAAATAAACAAGTTCATGAAGCATAATGCAACAAGCATAGAAAGATAAAACAAGTGCAACTTCAAGATTTTCAGCAAAAAGAGAGGTGTTTTAGTAACATGAAAACTTCTACAACCATATTTTCCTCTCATAATAATATCCAGTAGCATCATGAGCAAACTCAACAATATAACTATCACATATAGCATTCTTATCATGAGTCTCATGCATAAAACTATCATTACTCTCCACATAAGCATAATCAATTTTATTAATTGTAGTGGGAGCAAATTCAATAAAGTAGCCATCATCAAATATAGGAGGCATATTGTAATCATAATCAAATTTATCCTCCATAGTAGGTGGCACCAAAAGGCTGCTATCATTATAATCATCATAAATAGGAGGCAAAGTATCATCAAAGAAAATTTTCTCCTCAATGCTTGGGGGACTAAAAATATCATGCTCATCAAAACCAGCTTCCCCAAGCTTAGAATTTTCCATATCATTAGCAACAATGGTGTTCAAAGCGTTCATACTAATATCATTGCTACTAGCATGCAAATAAGATTCCATAGGTTTTTTAATTTTCACATCAAACAATCCATGTCTTAACTCAGGAAACAGAATAAGAAGCTCATTGTTGTCCATTATGCCTAACTAGTGTAAACAAGAAACAAAAAGATGCAATTGCAGGATCTAAAGAAAATAGCTTCGAGCACTCACAATGGTACCAGAAAAGTGTTTGGTTACCTGGGACTGGAGTGTGAGTACCTTTTACCTTTCCTCCCCGGCAACGGCGCCAGAAAATTGCTTGCTGTCCAGGACTGGCGCGTGGTTGACGAGGGAGGAAATCTCTGTTGTAGCTTTGCCCGCAACGGCGCCGAAGTGCTTGATGTCTACGCGCGCTTCTATTCCCAGAGATGTTGTTGGGCCTCCAAGAGTAGGTTTGTAGAACAGCAGCAAGTTTCCTTAAGTGGATCACCCAAGGTTTATCGAACTCGGGAGGAAGAGGTCAAAGATATTCCTCTCAAGCAACCCCTGCAACCACAATACAAGAAGTCTCTTGTGTCCCCAACACACCTAATACACTTGTCGATGTATAGGTGCACTAGTTCGCGAAGAGATAGTGAAATACAGGTGGTATAAATGTATAAGAGCAGTAGCAACGGCGCGAAAGTGCTTGCCGGCGTGTAGTAAGTAAAGATGCAACACAGATAGTAAATAAGCGATGATTGCAGTATTTGGAAACAAGGCCTAGGGATTATACTTTCACTAGTGGACACTCTCAACATTGATCACATAATAAAACCACTCTACACTCTCTTGTTGGATGATGAACACCACTAATTGTGTAGGGCTACAAGAGCACCTCAATACCGGAGTTAACAAGCTCCACAACATTCGATATTCATATTTAAATAACCTTAGAGTGCATGATAGATCAACACAATTATACCAAGTACTAACATAGCATGCACACTGTCACCTTCATACTATGAAAGGAGGAATAGATCACATTAATACCATCATAGTAATAGTTAACTTCATAATCTACAAGAGATCATAATCATAAACTACGCCAAGTACTACATGATGCACACACACTGTCACCATTACATCATGGAGGAGGAATAGAGTACTTTAATAACATCACTAGAGTAGCACATAGATGAATAGTGATACAAAACTCATATGAATCTCAATCATGTAAGGCAGCTCATGAGATCATTGTATTGAAGTACATATGAGAGAGATTAACCACATAGCTACCTGTCACCCCTTAGCCTCGATGGAGAACTACCCCTCATGGGAGACAGCAACGTTGATGGAGATGGCGGTGGTGTTGATGGAGATGCCTTCCGGGCACTGTCCCGGAGCATGCCGAACAGAGACTCTGTTCCCCCATCTTGGCTTCGCGATGGCGGCGTCGAAGGTTTCTCGTACCGTGGCTTTTCCGTATAGGGTTTTCGCGATGGAGGCTTTAAGTAGGCGGAAGGGCAACGTCAGAGGGCTTGTGGGGCCACCAAACACTAGGGCGGCGCGCCCCCCCTGGGCCGCGCCGCCACCACCACGTGTGGGCCCCCTGTGGCCCCCCTCTGGTGACTCTCGGTGTTCTGGAAGCTTCGTGGAATTCTAAGATGCTGGGCGTTGATTTCGTCCGATTCCGAGAATATTTCCTTACTAGGATTTCTGAAACCAAAAACAGCAGAAAACAGCAACTGGCCCTTTGGCATCTCGTCAATAGGTTAGTTCTGGAAAATGCATAATAATGACATAAAGTGTGTACAAAACATGTAGGTATTGTCATAAAACAAGCATGGAACATAAGAAATTATCGATACGTCGGAGACGTATCAGTACACTCACTCCAACGTTTTGATAATAGGGATATTCCCTAATCCAAACCTCCTGATCAATACTTAGATGACTTTGATAATTATATTGTTAAGCAAGATAACTTTAATATGAGAGTGCAAAATCATCTAATGGAAAATTCTAGAGCTATTAATAATTTGCATGATATTGTGGAAAGAACCTCTAATGATGTTAGAATGCTTATTAAACATTTCCATATGGTTCAAACTCAAATTGATCAGCTCACTAAAGTGCAAAAAGATTTGCTAGTTAATGCTTCTAGGGAAAAACATGCTTATGAAATAAGCACTAGAAGTGGTGTTTCTACTCAGGATCCTTTCTATCCCGAGGGACATCCAAAAAGAATTGAACAATATTCTCAACGAGCTAATTATATTAGGACTCAGTCCAATAAAAAGAAGAAGAAGCATAAAACAGTTGTACAATCGTCTGAACCTGCTAGAGATCCTAATAGTATATCTATCTTTGATGCTGAAACTGAAAGTGGTAATGATAAAGATGATGCTTCTAATAAAGAAGAAATTGAAGAGGATCCTGAAAAGCACATACTAAGAATACAAAGTACACTAAGGAATATTTCATTGCTCATAAACATGGTAGTGAGAGAGAACATTGGGTGCAAAAACAAATGCCTTTTCCTGATAAGAAACACAAATTAAAGGGAGAAGAACACTATAACAAGTTCTGTGAATGGATGAAACCTTTGTTTTTGCAAATTCCTTTGACTGATGCTATTAAATTGCCTCCTTATTCACAATATATGAAAGATATTGTCTCTAATAAAAGGAAGATTCCTAATGAGGAAATCTCCACTATGCTCGCTAATTATTCTTTTAATGGAAAGGTTCCAAAGAAGCTTGGAGATCCAGGTATAACCACTATTCCATGCTCCATCAAAAATAATTATGTTAGAACTTCTTTGTGTGACTTGGGAGCAGGAGTTAGTGTTATGCCTTTTTCTCTCTATAGGAGACTTGATATGGAAAAATTAATACCAACTAATATATCCTTGCAAATGGCTGATAAATCTACTACTATTCATGTTGGTATATGTGAGGATGTTCCTGCTCAAGTGGCTCATAATTGTATGATATTAACTGACTTTGTTGTGCTGGAAATGCCTGAAGATGATAATATGTCTATTATTATTGGGAGACCTTTTCTTAACCCTGCAGGGGCTGTTATTGATTGCAACCAAGGAAAGGTAACTTTTAATGTTAATGACAAGGAGCACACAATTTATTTTCCCAAGAAGATTGATAGGAAATGTGGTCTAAATTTAATTATTAACATTGAGACCATCTAGATTGGGAAATTCCATTTGCCAATGCCAATGCCAAAGAAAGAGTGTGATATTGTCATGATTGGGACTATGCCTATCAAGATTGAGGTAACATAATCATTTAGTTAAATGCAAAGTTTTGTTTCATATAAAATTGTTTTGGTAACAATACTTGATCAACCTTGTTAACAAAGTGATTTTGAATGAATGAAACTATGTTTTCACCTATGTACCACTGAGTATTTGCATATTAAAATGTTTTATAACTTCTGTAGATTCGGTTTTGAGTTTGTTTTCCATCATTCCATAATTTTTTTCCTGTGTTAGAATCATTTATCAAATTCTGGAAATTTCCCGAAAATAAATTTTCTCCGAAAATTCCAAAAAACTATTACAAATTTTTTACGCATGGAGATGGCAAAGAGGCACCTGGGGCAACCCAGGGGGACCCACCAATCCACCACACCATGTGGAGGTGCGGAGCACCCCCTGGCCACGCCCAGGCCTGGTGTGGCCCCCTGGCCCTCCACTTACTCCTCCACATGCCATTCCACTCTCTCTCCCGAAAAAATACACCATCATTTCTCAAACTTGTGTTCTTGCTGTTTTTGCTCCCGATTTTTGATATCCTTGCTTAGCCCATCTTTCCTACTGAGATTTGGAGCATTTGCTCTCCGGTATGTGACTCCTCAGATTATCCAAGTAGAATTTTGTTTAGTGGAGTATTTATTGAGTATTTTGTTGATGTAGGTGACAGGTTAAGTGAGCTTGCATGCTTGTATTATGCTTAGATAAAGTTGTTTTGATGCATGTTTAGTCCTCTTGCAAGTCTCTATAGTGGTCTTCTTCATTTGTTTGTCTCAAAATCATTTTTTATGAGATTTGCTAAAAAAATCATAAAAGAAGGATGGATAATCATGCCTATGTAGAAATCTTTGAGAAAGAAGTACCAAGGTCAACAAGTAATTCAAGATCAACTGCTCAATTGAGGGCGTCCTACAATGAAGATCTTATTACACCAAGCCTTGGTGAGAGGGATGATGGAGATGCACATCCATCCACTTTCCCTTGTACTAACTTTATGAGAGATGCGGGGATCTATGAGGACTTCTTGCTTCTTGTTAGCAGGGTTGGTTTGACTACATACATGAATGATGAGAGTGACCAATATGCTATGTTCACTAAGACTTTTGTTGAGATTTTACCTTTCATAACTCTACCTTCAAGCCATCTATTGCATTTAGAATCTATGAATAGGCCTATTACTACGACCTTGTCAAGATTTTGTGGTATCATAGGTATTACTATGTTTGGGACAACAAAGAAGATTAAAGATCGACCCACTAATTTGCTGGAGATTTACCGAGAGGTGACAAATGATGATGACCACATAGCCCAGCATGGCAAGATAAGGAACATTCAACTCCCAACTATTCGATACTTTGCTTATTATCTTGCCACTAGTATTCTTGGTAGGGAAAACACCAGTAATATTTCTCATTATCATTTGGCTTTTCTAGCTACTGCACTCAATAATAGTACTAAATACAACCTCAGTGCTCTCATTTCTCATCGCTTAGCTGCTAGAGGACCCATCTATGGAGGAATTATTGTTGCATGTATTATAGCCGCTTTGGATCTTCCTGTTGATCCCAATGTTGTATTGTTAGCACCACAGAGACTTGATCTTGCTGCTATGAAAGTCCATCAATTTGTTACTGCCGACTCTTGCGCAGGAAGTCTAGTCTATAGAATGTTATTTAATGGAGATGAGAAAGCTCCTTCCACGCCTAGTTTGTTCTGTTTGGCAGGAAGCCGTGGTCGCGCTATAAGGAGGAGTTGGATGAGCAGCTGGGTCTATTTGGGTCCCATGGGCAGCGCGACCCCCGACACCAGGAGGAGGAGGCGTCATCTGATGACTACGTCGTGCATTACACCGAGGCATCCTCGAGTTCATATCAGAACGAAGGTGCTTCTTCTTCGTATTTTGGAGGCGTCACTTCTTGGCCCTCCTGGGATTGATCTCCACTTAGGCCAAAATCCTAAGCTTGGGGGGAGGTACACCGACATCTCACTCATTGATACATCATATTATGTCGGAACTTTGTATATCCATGTTTCGTTTTGTTGTTGTTGTTCGGTTTATTTCTGTAATTTTTATTTTATTGAGTCTTGGAAGTTGTTACCTCTGTAATAACCTCTCCTTATCCTTTTTATTTTGTTTTTGTGCCAAGGATAGTCTCTAATAGGAAGGAGGTAAGATTTGGGGAAGTTGCTGTCCCGAAACAGATTTTGTGCTGCCACCAAAAAAAATATTATTCTCAGCCAGAATGTCGGATTGATATGAAATATTTTGAGCATATGCCCCGTTGAAAGGATCGTATGCCGCACCTAGAGGGGGGGGGGGGTGAATAGGTGCTACCCAATTTTTAGTTCTTTTTCAATTTAGGCTTGACACAAAGGTAAATTCTCTAGATATGCAACTAAGTGAATTTACCTATATGACAAGGCAAACAACTAAGCAAGATATAGCTAAGCAATAAGAGATAGAATAGGATAGAGGTAACCGAGAGTGGAGCACGCGATGACACGGAGATGATTCCCGTAGTTCCCTTCCTTGCAAGAAGGTACGTCTACGTTTGGAGGAGTGTGGTTGCTACGAAAGCCAAACCAACAGCCACGAAGGCTTCACTCAGATCTCCGGTGAGCAACGCCACGAAGGCCTAGCCCACTTCCACTAAGGGATTTCCTCGAGGTGGAAACCGGGCCTTTACAAGGTTCTTGGGGCACACTGAATTGGAGGCTCCCAAATCTGTAACAATACAACAATCAACAACAACACATCAACACAAATCAACTAGGGAACCAAATAGGAACACTAGCATGAGATCCCTCAAACAAGAGAGGGGGAAATGAGAACGCTTCGGTGAGGATGTAGATCGGTGTCTTCTCCTTCGAATCTCCAAAGATCAAGAGATTTGGTTGGGGGAGGAAGGAGATCTTGCAAATCTTGTGTTCTTGAGGTGGCTCTAATGGAGGTGAGGCTTGGCAGATTTCTTGTGCAATGATTGAGCAAACCTCCAAGGTAGAAGAAGGGGGGTATTTATACCCCCCCGGAAAATGAGCCGTTGCAGCTTCGGGGGCCGGATATCCGGCCTAAGTAAGGGCCGAATAATCCGCCCCGATAATCCGTCCTGGACAAAACTATGACAATCCGGCCAAATGTCCGGCCCCATGCCAGACTTGTTTTTCTTCAGGTCCTTAGCCAAATTCGAGGGGGCCGGATATTTCCAAAATATCCGGCCCGGATATTCCGGCCCTGGTACAATGGGACAATATCCGGGCAAATGTCCGGCCCCTATACTGAGTTGCTTTTCCTCGAAGACTTAGCCGAAAACTGGGGGCCGGATATTTCCACAATATCCGGCCCGGATTATCCGGCCTGATGAACTTTTTGCTGTTTTCTTTTGACAGACTGACCACATCCAACACACAAGAACATGTATCTATGTAATCCCTGTACCACTTAAACAAACATTAGTGTATCACATATATTGACATCAAACACACAAAACATAATGTGAGAGATGTTCTTTCAATCTCCCCTTTTTGGTGTTTGATGACAATATACGGATTTGCAAGAGAATCACTATAGAGACAAGCATGATGGCAAAACATAGAGGCACTCCCCCTACATGTGTGCATATAAGTAATTTGCATTTGAATACAAATACACAACACATAGGAGTGAGGTGCCTCAACACAAGAGATATCCAACATGAGCTCTAAAAATAGACATTGACTAATATGAAGTTGAGATAGGATGCAAGAAATCATACCCATGTGTAGATATATAATACGGAGATATGGCATCACACATAATAAAATAGCCTTGATCTCAACATATAGAAATCTGAAAACCATAACAATGTCTCACACCACATAGCACAGAGTTTTAAACACAAACAAACCAAATAGAGCGAATAAAAGGGCACACAAGCGATAGAAGAATGATAAACGCGTATGCTTGTGCCCAAACCATGCAAATCCCCGAGAGAAGTCCTAATAGAACACTTCTCCCCCTTTGGCATCGAGACGCCAAAAAGGGGACAAGCGCGATGCTACTCGCCCCATGGAGATCACTCGGAGCCATCTTCATCATCGGACTGGTACGCTCCTTCTTCTTCTTCTTCATCGTGTCAGGCATCCCAGAGAGCGGCGAGTGAGGCTGGACCTTGAATTCAATCATCATGATCACTCCACGGAACCGAGCAGAATGCCACCCACTGAACCTGGGTGAACTGGAGGGCGAGGAGGGGTCCTTGCTCACCACCGAGCTTGTGTGTAATAACCGCCCGAGTATGCTTAATCTCAGAACACTCACGGCTGGACGCATAGTTCTCCTTATGGATCTCAATGTTCATGCAAAGGATGTAACGCTGAAACCAACTAAGCATGTTCACTTGTTTCTTCATAGCCGGGAGGTCAGCATGGCGAGCAGGAGCAAATCCACTAGAACGAGCATCACCCATGAAGGAGTCAGGCGCAGGTGCAGCAGAAGAGACAGGCTTAATCTTGTAAGGCTTCTTGACAGAGTGCTTCATCAAAGGATACCCGCTCAAATCTTCACTCTCCAAAGCCACAGAGTTGTTGATGAGGAGCTGGATATAGGGTGCATAAGGAATGGTAGTCCGGGAGACCATGGTATCATGAATCTCATTGAAGATGAAGTCCATGATATCAATAGTGTAGTCACGTTCCTCATTAACATCACAAGCACACTTCAAGCTGAGATGCATAAGATCCACAAGGGCACCCCGGAGAGCATCATTGTTACCACCACTTGGAGTAATGGTGGCCCGAAAGAACCTGAGTAACTGGCCATAGATGGGAAGCAGCCCCTTGGTAGTACTAACTTTTCCAGCTGAGGTATAGAGATCAAACAGGACATTCTTATCTGTCCTCTGTGGCCCATGGAGGCGACGTCCTCCTCCAGCAGGAACTCCAAGTATACCAGCAAACCGGCGCAAGGATGCCCTACAATGAGTAGAGCCAGACATCCATTCCATAGTGCGGTCCTCATCATGCCGGATGGCCAAAGTGGCAAAGAATTGCTTCACCAATTCTGGACTATAGTCACATTGGATCTTCATGATATCCTTCAAGCCCAACTTGCCAACCACCCAGATAGCATCTTCAAAATGATTGTTTTCAGCAAGAACATCCACATCGATTGCTTGCATGGGTCGCAGTTTCTTCATGGGCTCATAAATGTCCTTGTAAATGAACTCCTGCTCAATGCACCAGAATTTCCTGCCCTCAGTCACTTCATCCCTTGGGAGGTCATCATACCAGTTCTTCATGCGGATAGCGGAGTAAGAGACAATGTCCATGTTCTTGTAGTTTTCCCTTGTAGCCTTGTTCTTCTGCCTGGATGCTGAGGACTTGCGAGGAGCGTTGGATGCAAACTCATCACTAGATCGATCATGCCTAGTGCGTCTCCGACCAGCCCGAGAAGCACCACCTGTGAGAAGCAAAGATGGATAGCAAAAGGGAAGATAATGTTCATAAGTCATGTATGGTACAGCAATGTACTCTACAAGCATACTATAAGTTGGTACAAGTCTAGACAAGAGAGATTGAATCAAAACTGCAGCGGCGATGAAGCTCCAGGCCGGATAATCCGGTGTCCCTGGGGGCGGATAATCCGGCCTAACCGGATAATCCGGTCTTCACGGGGGCCGGATAATCCGGCCCTGCGAATCTAGCAGATTTTGCAATCTAAAACTTGTCTACGACCAGATCGGCCTCATAGCATGCAAGAGGAGTATACTACACATGATTTGGAACAACTAGACACCAATTCCACCAAGAAAATAGCACATATAAAACACAACATCTAGGGTTAGAGATTGTGAATCATACCCACATCCATTGTGGAAACCGCTTGGAGGAGAAGGTAGCTAGGGAGGAGAGGCACCCGATCCACCCAAAAACTCCGAGAGGGAGCGGACGGAGCGTCTCCGGCGAGGAGGAGGAGTTCCGGCGACCTTGAGAGGAGAGAGAGGAGAGAGAGGCGCGTGGGGGGTGGTGTGAACCGTTTGCCCCCCGCGGCCTCGTCCTCAGCCCTTTCATGATCTGCCCAGCCGGATAATCCGGCCCTAGTTTAGGGCGGATAATCCGGCCGGGCCGGATTTTCCGGGTTGCCAGGGGGCCGGATTATCCGGTTTTCTGGAAATTCCAGAACGCCGGAAATCCTGCCTATCTTTAGTTGGTTATTTGCATAAACTCATATGTGATGCAATAATGTATCACGTCACATATAGGAAGCATATTTACCAATAAGATGAGGCAACCTAGATCATCCGACCGAAAATCCTCAAACTCCAAGTTTTTTACCAAACATGACAAATGAGCAAGATGGAAGTGGCTTATAGGAGAGAGTAGGCTTAGGTTTTAGAAGATACAAACTGTTAATGGTACATGATCACTCAAGTTTGCAAGATATGAGCAAATAAGGCCAAACTAGAGTGATTTCCCATAAGAACAAGGAGTTGTCAAATAAAAGGCGATAAGATCCAAATAACTCCAACTCTTCACAAAGAAGAGTGTGGTGGCCTAGGCCACCATATATGAGTGTTGTGGCATGGCACCGCGAAGATATATCTTGGGTCCAAGCCACTACTCATCATTGAAGCTCACATATCAACATATGATATAAAGAGAATGATTTCTTAATGTTGGCATTATGGGGGGAGGGATAGCTCAATAATTTAAACCGCACTCCCCCTATATCCATGCCCACATCTAAACCAAATAAAGTTTTGAGACGAAGGTGTGTTTGCAAGATGGTCAAGCTATACTCCTTGAATCAATGATATTTAGCTCATTCCTCAAATAAGTGAACCTTGCTTCATCAAGAGGCTTCGTGAATATATCGGCAAGTTGATCTTTGGTAGGAACATAGATAAGCTCAATATCACCACGGGCAACATGATCCCTAATGAAATGATTCCGGATCTCAATATGCTTCGTTCTTGAATGTTGCACCGGATTATAGGCAATCTTGATGGCACTTTCATTGTCACATAATAGAGGCACTTTGTCACAAATGACACCGTATTCCTTTAAAGTTTGCCTCATCCATAACAATTGAGTGCATCCACTTGCGGCGGCAACATATTCGGCTTCGGCGGTGGAGAGAGATATACAATTTTGCTTCTTAGAAGACCAACACACCAAGGACCTACCAAGAAATTGGCAAGCCCCGGAAGTTGATTTCCTATCATCCTTGTCTCCCGCCCAATCCGCATCGGTATAACCATTGAGAATAAAGCTTGAGCCTTTGGGGTACCAAATACCATATCTTGGGGTATCAACCAAATACCGAAAGATTCTTTTGAGAGCCATCATGTGGCTCTCCTTAGGAGAAGCTTGATACCTTGCACACACACCAACACTCAACACTATGTCCGATCTAGATGCACAAAGGTAAAGCAAGGATCCAATCATGGAGCGATATACCTTTTGATCCACCTCTTTACCATTGGGATCAAGTGCAAGATGACATTTGGTAACCATAGGAGTGGCAACACCCTTCATCTCGGTCATCTTGAACCTCTTGAGCATGTCTTGGAGATATTTTGCTTGGTTGATGAAGGTTCCTTCCCTCAATTGCTTGATCTCAAAACCAAGGAAGAACTTCATCTCTCCCATCATAGACATCTCAAACCTATCGGTCATAAGCTTTGAGAATTCATCATTGAAAGCTTTGTTAGTAGAGCCAAAGATAATATCATCAACATATAATTGGCAAACGAAAAGCTCCCCATTGACCCTCTTAGTAAAAAGAGTGGGATCGATTAGCCCAACATCAAACCCACGGTCTACCAACAATTCCTTAAGGTGCTCGTACCAAGCTCTAGGAGCTTGTTTGAGACCATAAAGTGCTTTATCAAGCTTGTAGACATGGTTAGGAAAGTTGAGATCCTCGAACCCCGGGGGTTGCTTAACATAAACCTCTTCATGCAAAGGACCATTAAGAAATGCACTTTTCACATCCATTTGTTGTAACTTAAAGTTATGATGCGATGCATAAGCAAGAAGGATATGGATGGACTCAAGGCGAGCCACGGGAGCATAGGTTTCTCCAAAGTCAATTCCCTCAACTTGAGAGAACCCTTGAGCCACCAATCTTGCCTTGTTCCTCACAACATTTCCAAACTCATCTTGCTTGTTCTTGAAAATCCATTTAGTGCCTATAACATTGCGGCACCCCTTTGGCTTCTCTACTAAGGTCCACACTTTGTTGCGCTTGAAGTTGTTGAGTTCTTCATGCATAGCTTCCAACCAATCTGAATCTTCAAGGGCTTCAAATACTTTCTTGGGTTCCACTAAGGAGATATAAGCATGATGGTTGCTAAAGTTAGCCAATTGCCTTCTTGTGGAAACTTTTGCCCTTACATCACCAAGAACCTTGTCATGTGTGTGTCCACGACGCTCAAGTTGTCTTTCTCTTCTTGCTAGACGATGGGCCTCGATCTCCTCCTTGGTCCTTCTTGGCCTTGGAGGTGTCACTTGATCAACTTGATCATTTGGGTCCCCGTCTTGACCTTCAACTTGAGCAACTTCAATTTCTTGAGTGTGCTCAACCTCATGTGCTTGATCTTGGACATCATTTGGTGCGGAGCAAATATCAAATGGATACTCGTCGGAGCCATCATGAATTCTTGGTTGATCTTGTCCTTGATCTTGTCCTTGATCTTGTCCTTGATCTTGCACACAAGAGGGAGGGTCTTGTTCTTGTTCTTGGGTTGGTGCATCATTTGCTTCACTTGATGGGGTTTGTTGATGTTGAGAAGATGAGGGCTCCACCGTGGTAGAGCATAGTCCTTCCCGAGACGCCACACCGTGTCCCTCAATGGGGCGGAAAAATCCCACACCCATTCTTACTATGGCATCTTGAGGTATTTCATCACCTGCACATACATCAACTTGCCCCACTTGGGAGCCATCATTTTCTTCGAACCTCACACTACAAGATTCAATGATAATCCCGGAGGCTATATCAAAGATTCTATAAGTGTGAGACTCGGCACCATAACCAACAAATATACCCTCCAAAGCTTTAGGAGCAAATTTAGATAAACGAACTCCTTTGATTTTGTAGAAACACTTACACCCGAACACCTTGAAGTATGAGATATTAGGCTTGTTCCCGGTGAGTATTTCATATGGAGTCTTGTTCAAGCCCTTGCGGAGATAGAGCCGGTTAGAAGAGTGGCAAGCGGTGGAGATGGCTTCGGCCCAAAAGTTATAGCGGGATTTATACTCCGCCATCATAGACCTTGCCATATCCATAAGAGTCCGGTTCTTCCTCTCCGCAACACCATTTTGTTGAGGGGTGTAAGCAGCGGAATATTGATGTCGAATCCCCTCATCACTAAGAAAATCATTGAGTGTATAGTTCTTGAACTCGGAGCCGTTGTCACTTCTTATTGCCATAATGAGGAGGTTGTGTTGGCGTTGCACCTCGGTAGCAAAGTCAATGAATATTTGTTGAGTCTCATCTTTCGTCTTGAGAAAGTAGACCCAAGTATATCTTGAGTAGTCATCAACAATCACCAAGCAATGTTTCTTCGCACCAAGACTTGCATGAGTGACGGGACCAAAGAGATCCACATGAAGGAGCTCCAAGATCCTCTTGGAAGAGATGATGGTCTTGCTTGGATGCGGAGAGTCATGCATTTTGCCTTCAACACAAGCCCTACAAACACGATCTTTGGCAAAAGACACATTTTCCATTAGTCCCACAATATGGTTCCCCTTGTGAAGACTTTGCAAAGTTCTCATGTTGACATGGGCTAGGCGGCGATGCCACAACCAACCCACGTCCGCCTTTCCGAATAGGCACATCGCACTTGTCGTGGTGGTCCCCGAAAAGTCCACCACATACAAGTTGTGTTCGCGATACCCAACGAATGCGACTTTTAGAGTCTTGCTCCACAAGAGGACCACAATATCTTTATCAATAAAGACGGCGAAACCCATCTTGCCAAGGGCGGAAACGGAAAGTAAATTGTAACCAAGGGTTTTGACAAGCATGACATCCACAAGAGTAATGTTGTGTGCAACCACAACCTTGCCAAAACCCAATACCTCGGATGTAGAATTATCGCCAAAGGAGACGGTGATGTTGTTTATGTTAGGCCTCAACTCCTTGACGAGGTTCTTGCCGCCGGTCATATGACTTGTACATCCACTATCAAGTACCCATTTTGACCCTCCGGCGGCATAGTCCTACATGAGATCAATTCTTGGATTTAGGTACCCATTTCTCAATGGGTCCTCTTTTGTTAGCAACAAGGGTCTTTGGGACCCAAATAGACCAAGCAATATAACCATCATAAGGACCAACATATTTTGCATAGACATCACCATAATGATCTTTAAATAAAACATAGTGAGGGTTAGCAATTCCCGCATTATCATCATTAATGGTGTTGCCCTTAGGGGCTTCACCATTGGTGATAACCTTCTTTTGAGCGGGCTTGGTTTTCTTCTTGTTGGCCTTCTTAGAGTTTGCACCATAACCAAGGCCCTCCTTCCCATTGTTTGACCTTTGCTTACTCAAAAGATCATCCAAGGAAAGTTTACTTTGGGAAGAGGAGGCCTTAGCAAGTTCATCTTTCAACCTAGCATTTTCCTCAATAACATTTGCATGATCACAAGGAGGAGTAGAGGTACTAGGTATGTCATATGAAGCAAGCCTAATTTGAAGTTGCTCATAAGACTCGGAGAGGAGAGAGTATTCACTCTTCAAGGCTTTGTGAGCCTTGTCTAGTTCATCTAGATCCTTCACAAGTTTCTCATGATCAACACCAAATTTGGCCTTTTCCTTTATAAGCACTTTAGTCTTAGCTCTAGCAAGATCTCTAGCTTTAGTGAGCTTGTTAAGTTTATCTTGAGGTTCTTCAAGATTTTCTAGTTTCTCTTCAAGAGAAGCTATAGTTTCTTGACATTCCTCAAGAGCATTTTTAAGAGCATGTATTTCTAGAGAGTCTTCTCTCTCTATTTGGCACTTTTTCTCAAGAGTATCATTTAGTTGAGCTATACGAACCATGAGACTTGAAACATGCTTCTTAGTGTTACCTTGTAGGTTACTAATGAAATCATCAAACTCTAGCATTTCTTGTTTCACTTTTAGACTAGCGGGGTCAACCCCTAGATCATTAGCAATGTTAGGCATAGAGGGGTTAGGAGATGATACCTCAGAAGATTTAGCCATGAGACAACTTTCTTCCTCCACATGAATGACCTCATTGGGAGATTCACTTGTTGATGAAGAGTTAGTAGAGAGGGAGGCAAGGGCAACCAATCCATTTGAGGTTGCATCTTCTTCATCATCAACATCTTCATCTCCGGAGGTATACTCTTCTTGAGTTGATAGCACAATAGATGTGTCCAAGGTGGACCTCGCCATGAAGCAATGTGCATTCTTGATATGAGGATTCTCATTGGGGGATTCAAAGAGAGATGAAGAGGGAATGTTGGTGGTGACAATGGCGGCCACTTCTCTTGAGCTTTCCTCTTCATCATCACTAGCACTTTCAATCTCATCGGAAGAGTATTCTTCTTTAGTGACTAGCACAATCCTTGAGGGCCTTTTGCCCTTCTTGTTCTTGTTATAGAACTTCTTGTTGGGGGGCTTTGAATACTTGCCCTTTGAGTCTTTGCTCTTGTCCTTGGGGATGAGCCTTCCACCATTAGTCTCCCTATTCTCATAGGGACATTCGGCAATGAAATGGCGCTTGTCATTGCAATTGTAGCAAGATCTTGTTCTTGGGCCCGAGCTTGAGGGACCCCTTGAGTTGTTTCTCTTGATGTTGTCTTCTTTGGCCTTGGATGGATCAATCCAAAAGGTGTTTGCATGGAACGCCATGTGGTCATGGTAGTGGTGTTCCAAGTCTTCCGGATAGGTCATGCTCCAAGATGCCCTATAAGATTCTTGAGGAATCACTTCTTGCACGGGGTTGACCACCAAGGCAAGGTTGGACCCTTTTGTCATCCCAATGGCACGATTGCGGGAATCATGAGAGTTTTGCTCAAGCACCTTGAGAGCTTGCATCTCGTGCACGGCTTGTTGAGAGGTGAGAGAGGCATAGCATTCTCTTCCGACAAGAGTCTTGACATCAATAGGCTCAAACGGCATCATGCACTCAATGTACTTCTCCTTGATCCAAGAGTCATTAATGTGAGTGGCTCCAACATTCCGGAAGGAGTCGGCAACGGTGAGAAGTCTTCCATACATGTCTTCATGATCTTCATCCGGTAGCCTCATGAATCCTTCGGCTTTATTCCGAAGAGCATTATACTTGTTCCTTCTTGTGCTCTCACTTCCAATGCAACTCGCGGCCAAACCATCCCAAGCATCCTTGGCGGTGGTGAAATGCCGAACACGAGACAACTCCTTTGTCCCCACAGCAGTTTGAATCATGTGCAAGGCGGTGTTGTTGAGTTGACTATCAACCGCTTCTCTTCTAGTCAACTTGTCGGGGTTGTAAGGCTTGAAGCCTTCCACGATGATTCTCCAAAGCTCATTGGAGGCACTGCGAACATGAGAGCTAAACTCAAATTGCCAAGTATCGTAATCATTAACGGAAAACTTAGGTGGGTCGCCCCGGATGTTTATATGAGGATGGGGAACCGGTATATCGGGAGATAGAAAAGGTGGAGGTACTCGATTGTAGCTCTCACTTCCACTAGTTCCCTTGGGAGATGCAATGGGGGGTTTGATAGTGTTTAAGTTATCACCATCCATGGGTGTGGTAGCGGAAGGTAATACCGAAGTATCACCCTCTACTAACCGCATCCGTGACATTAACCTCTATGGTGGGAGCCACGGGACGGGGAGGAGTCAAAAGCTCGGAAATCATTTTTCTCATGCTTTCCATTTGAGCATCCATGGATGACTTCAACGAATTGATATCATCCATGGTGACCGACCTAGCCTCCCCTTCCGAAGGTCCATCGTCCGGCATACTCTTAGGCGGTTAAGCCCGAAATAAGAGCCGAGGCTCTGATACCAATTGAAAGGATCGTATGCCGCACCTAGAGGGGGGGGGTGAATAGGTGCTACCCAATTTTTAGTTCTTTTTCAATTTAGGCTTGACACAAAGGTAAATTCTCTAGATATGCAACTAAGTGAATTTACTTATATGACAAGGCAAACAACTAAGCAAGATATAGCTAAGCAATAAGAGATAGAATAGGATAGAGGTAACCGAGAGTGGAGCACGCGATGACACGGAGATGATTCCCGTAGTTCCCTTCCTTTGCAAGAAGGTACGTCTACATTTGGAGGAGTGTGGTTGCTACGAAAGCCAAACCAACAGCCACGAAGGCTTCACTCAGATCTCCGGTGAGCAACGCCACGAAGGCCTAGCCCACTTCCACTAAGGGATTTCCTCGAGGCGGAAACCGGGCCTTTACAAGGTTCTTGGGGCACACATCCACAACTGAATTGGAGGCTCCCAAATCTGTAACAATACAACAATCAACAACAACATATCAACACAAATCAACTAGGGAACCAATTAGGAACACTAGCATGAGATCCCTCAAACAAGAGAGGGGGAAAAGAAAAACGCTTCGGTGAGGATGTAGATTGGTGTCTTCTCCTTCGAATCTCCAAAGATCAAGAGATTTGGTTGGGGGAGGAAGGAGATCTTGCAAATCTTGTGTTCTTGAGGTGGCTCTAATGGAGGTGAGGCTTGGCAGATTTCTTGTGCAATGATTGAGCAAACCTCCAAGGTAGAAGAAGGGGGGTATTTATACCTGTCGGGGGGAAGACCCCGGATAGGGCAATGGACGCGGAGCAGCCGGCTGGCCACCAGCCGGCTCGCGGCAAAGGCCGGCTGAGGAGCAGCCGGCTGGCGCCGTGGCCGGCTGGTCCGGAAGCCGGCTGGCTCTAGGTCCTAGTCGGCCTGGCTACGGCCGCCAATGCTGTGGCTGGGCCGGCTTCTACAAGCCATATCCGACTGGGGTTTGTACCTCAGACCGACTCGAGGCTGGCGAGTCTTGCACTGGAAGGAACCGGGTTGGTGATCCGGGTTCCTAAAGTCCACGCTGACTCCATCTTCCGTAAAGCGCGGGGCACTGTGGAGCAATAGTGCCGCGCGCCGGACAGGCCGTCAGGGCTTACGACGATCCGTACCGGCTACAGTGGCTGACGGCGACAGGGACACCTCCTCCATACCGCTGACCGTGGCAGCCGGATGGGACAGGCCACGATGCCTCAACCACTCCTGACGTCACCGCCTCGGGAAGGAGCGGAAGCCGGAGCCGGCCCAGCCGGCCAGTAAACTATAGGGTCTTATATGTAAAGTGCCGGTGCCTATATAAGCCGCACTACCCCCTCTCGTGCAGGGGATCGATCATTTATTGCTTTCACCCACCTACAGAGCTGCCCTGTGAGAGAGACCATCGTCTCCCTTAGCCTCTCAGGAGCAGCCGGACACAGCTCTAGGAGCACCATTGTACTGTGTGATCATCATATACACTCATAGCAGGAGTAGAGGTTTTACCTCCACCGGAGGGCCTCGAACCTGGGTACGTCGCCGTGTCGCTCGTGCCCATACCCGCATCCGGATACCGCCGTGAGATCCCTCAGGAACCACTTTGAATCCACCCTATCAAATAAATACCACGACATTACCCCGTACGGGGCTTATTGCTACACGACTATGCCGTTCGGCTTGAAAAATGCAGGCGCCACCTACCAAAGGTGCATGCAAAAATGCTTGCAGGATCAAATCGGCAGAAACGTTCACGCATATGTGGATGATGTCGTTGTAAAGACCAAGGAGACGACTACCCTCCTTGATGACCTGAGAGAAACCTTCACCAATCTGAGAAGATTCCGGATGAAGCTCAACCCGGCCAAGTGCACATTCGGCGTGCCGTCTGGCCAGCTCCTTGGCTACCTCGTCTCTCAGCGAGGGATCGAAGCCAACCCGGACAAGATCAGTGCCCTGGAGAAGATGGAACTGCCGCAGTGCCTCAAGGACGTCCGTTTCTGGCTGTGGCCTCCTTGAGCCGCTTCGTCAGCCGGCTGGGGGAGAAGGCACTGCCCCTGTATCAACTAATGAAGAAGGCGGACAAGTTCGTCTGGTCACCGCAGGCGGACGAGGCCTTCCGTGACTTGAAGCGCGTGCTCTCAACCGCGCCAATCCTTGCAACGCCGGGTTCAATGGAGCCGATGTTGTTGTACATCGCAGCCACCAATCGAGTGGTTAGCGTTGTCCTGGTGGTGGAGCGCAGAGAAGCCGGCAACAGGGAGCAGCTGGTTCAGCGCCCAGTTTACTACCTTAGCGAAGTGCTCTCCCAGTCGAAGCAAAACTACCCCCATTACCAGAAGGTCACCTACGGCGTCTACATGGCGGCCAAGAAGCTCAAGCACTACTTCCAAGAGCACCCCATCAAGGTGGTTGCCACAGCCCGGAAATCATCGGCAGCAAGGATGCCAACGGCCGGGTTGCCAAATGGGCCCTGGAGCTAGCCGCCCACACCATCCTCTACGAGCCGCGCACAGCCATCAAGTCGCAGATCCTCGCGGACTTCTTCGTCGACTGGGCTGAGATGCAGTACCTGCCGCCTGTGCCGGATTCCACACATTGGAAGATGCACTTCGACGGCTCGAAGATGCGCAACGGCTTGGGAGCCGGCATCGTCATCACCTCTCCCAAGGGAGACCGGCTGGACTACGTCCTGCAGATCCACTTCGCCGCATCCAACAATGTGGCGGAATATGAAGCGCTCATTCATGGGCTGAAGCTGGCCAAGGAGATTGGCGTGCGTCGCATACTCTGCTTCGGCGACTCCGACTTGGTCATACAGCAAGCATCTGGCGACTGGGACGCGAAGGACGCCAACATGGCCTCATACCGCTTCCATGTCCAGCAGCTATCCGGCTTCTTCGACGGCTGCGAATTCCACCATGTGCCACGAGCAAACAACGAAGCGGCTGATGCCTTATCCAAGATTGGCTCAACCCGGCAAGCCATTCCGCCGGGTGTCGCCTTGGCGGTTCTCAAGAAGCCGTCCATCATACCGTCACCGGACTCGGATTCAATATTCGTGCCGGCTGACCCGGGGGCTGCTCAGCCGAACCCGGGGGCTTCATCGCCCAAGTCGGGGGCTAACAAGCCAAACCCGCCGGCTAGCATGCCGAACCCGGGGACTTCTCAGTCCAACCCGGGGGCTTCATCGCCAAACTCGGGGGCTAGCAAGCCGAACCCGCCGGCTAGCAAGCCGAACCCGGCGACCATGCAGTCGAATCCGGAAGCTCCCACGCAGGAGGCCCTGTTGGTCAGCGTATTCGAGATAAGATGCGTACCTTCATGGGCACAAGAATTCCTCTCCTACCTCACCGACGGTGTGCTGCCTGATGATAGAGTCCAGGCCAGGCAGATTGAGAGAAGGGCCAAGGCCTATACCATCATCAACCACCAGCTGTACAAACGCAGCGTAAGTGGGGTGTTCCAGCGGTGCGTCGAGCCGGCTGAAGGGATTGAACTCCTACGGGAAATCCATCAAGGAGAGTGCGGACATCACGCCTCATCCAGAGCCATAGTGGCCAAAGCCTTCCGGCACGGTTTTTACTGGCCGACTGCGCTCAGAGACGCAGAAGATTTGGTGAAGAAGTGCAACGGCTGTCAGCGCTTCGCAAAGCAAAGACACCAGCCGGCTTCCGCCTTGAAAACCATCCCCATCACATGGCCATTTGCCGTATGGGGCTTGGATATGGTAGGCCCATTCAGAACAGCGCGAGGCGGCATGACACACCTCTTGGTGATGATTGACAAATTCACCAAGTGGATCGAAGCCAAGCCAATCAAGAAACTGGACGGGTCCACAGCCGTCACATTCCTCAAGGAAATCATCGTGAGATTCGGCTACCCCCACACCATCATCACCGACAACGGCACCAACTTCTCCCAAGGCATCTTCTCTCGCTATTGCGGGGAAATGGGGATCCGGATGGCCCTATCTTCTGTGGCACACCCAGAGTCCAACGGACAAGTGGAAAAGGCTAACGGCTTAGTCCTAGCCGGCATCCGGCCCCGGCTGGTGGAGCCGCTCGAGCGAGCAGCCGGCTGCTGGATTGAAGAACTGCCCAATGTGCTGTGGAGCCTGCGCACAACTACAAACCGCTCAGTCGGCTTCACACCATTTTTCCTCGTATACGGGGCCGAAGCCGTCTTGCCGACTGATATCGAGCATGACGCACCAAGGATCAAGCTCTACACAGAAGCCGAAGCCAAAGAAGCTCGCGAAGATGGAGTTGACCTGGTCGAAGAGGCCCGGCTGCTGGCTGAGTCTAGATCTACTATCTACCAGCAAAGCCTCCGACGCTATCACAGCCGGAAGGTCCAGCCCTTAGCATTCCGAGAAGGAGACCTAGTGCTCCGGCTGATCCAGAGGACAGCCGGACAGCATAAACTGTCATCCCCATGGGAGGGTCCCTTCATCGTGAGCAAGGCAGTAGGCAATGATTCCTACTATCTCATAGATGCCCAAGAGGCTAAGAAAAACAAGCCGGACAAGGCTGACGAGGAGACTAAACGTCCCTGGAATGTCAGGTTACTCCGCCCATTTTACACATGAGAGCAGGAATGTATGTATCCCTTGTATCCCTTTTGTAAGTTATGAAAAAGCTTGCGCCAAGAGCGCCGTTTCCGACAAGTTTTTCGCGTACTTTACCTTGTTTCGCCAATTGGCTTGAACCCTCTCACGCGGCCGGCTCAGTAACGTGATCCGGTTTCCGACAGCCGGCTTCCGATCCAGCTACAGACCGCAACCCGGCTGTCCGGCTGGCGGGAGTAAGGCCTAGGGAGCCGGCACGCGAAAAACGACTAAGGGAAAGAGTAAAAGCGAGTTGACTTGCAACTTTTCATAAAAGTGCCGGATTGCCGAATTCAGCTCGTTCGACTGAAATACTGTCGGCCTCACCCAGCGGCCCGCTCTTGATCCGGCGACGGATCGCAAGTCGGACGTACGACCGGCAAGAGCACAGCCAAAGAGTGGGGCGGATGGGAAAAAGCGAACGAGTCGAAAGAAAGCAACTCGGCACACAAATGATTAACAAACACATTAAAGTGTGACATAATTAAAGGGCGATAATATTCATACATCTGCACCCGGCATCCCGGGGATTTAATAAACTGTCTTGGCAAAAGAACAACTGGAAAGCAGGAAATCTAAGCCGGAGGGGCATCAGCGGAGCCGGCTGCCGGGTCGTCCTCAGGCACGTCCTCCGCCTCCTCATCGTCCATGTAATCTCCATCGGATGGAGGAGGGTTCGGGTCCGCGACGAAGAGGGCCTTGTCGACGAAGTCGGCGATGGTGCTGGCTCGAGCAAGGCGGGCGGCCTTGAGATCGGCTGGGAGCTTGTCCTCCACGCCGGCTCGCCGGAACTCAAGCTGCCCCAGGTCCACCTCGTTGTACCAGGAGAGGACGAAGGACAGCGCCATGTCGGCACCGGCGCGCGTGGCCGACTCCTTCCAGTCGAGGAAGCGGTCCGGCGCCCGCTCCATCGCGGAGATGAGGCCGGAGATATCTTGCGGCGCCGCCTCTTCAGGCCACAGCATGGGCACCAGCTCTTCAGCCGCCTTCCGGAGCTCCCAGCCGAGCTTGGTGACGGGCTCGATGCGGGCAGCCATGGACGCCAGGTGGTCCTCCATGGAGAAGTACTCCGAGCTGCCCTCGCCGGTCTCCCGCCTCCTGGAGTCGCGCGCGACGCCAACGGCTGCCAAAGCCGCCTCCTGCGTCTCCGGGAAGGCCGCTGCAAGAAGAAGAAGCAAGTCAGAAACCATCAAAGCCGAAATAAGCTGAAAAATGCAAATTTTCGAAGTCCTAAGCCAAAAGGAAAAGCCTGGCGGCAGCCGGCAAGAACCGACTGTCGCCAGCCCGAAGATGAGGATAACGAAGAAATCAGAAGTTTCTGCTGCCGGCTGCCAACGAAAGCCGGCAGCCGACAGCCGAAAGCCGGCAAAGGGAAAGGAACATAGAGATGCACTCACCCGCCAAGCCGCGATCAAGCGCGCCAAAATCGTCGGTCCAGCGCTTGGCGGTAGCCGTCAGCTCTGTGGACTTGGCGGTGACCTCCTCCTGCAGCGCAAGCCGCTGCTTCTCCACCTCCGTCAGCCGCCGGCTCAGATCATCCACCTTCGCCTTCTCCGCCGTCCTGAGGGAGTTGAGCTCGGTGAGATGGTTCTGCTCCAGCAGGCGCAGCCGCGTCAGCTCCTGCTCAGCCAGCTTGAGCTTGCCGGCGGCGGATCGGCCCGCCTCCTCGCTCTCGGCGCACTGGGCGCGAGCGGCTCGGAGATCCGACTCCAGCTGCGGGACCTTGGCGGCTTCAACTCGAGGCGGCCAGAAAGAAATGTCAGCCAACCAAGACTGAAAGAAAACAAGACATTAAGTCGAAAGAAGCATAGAGCTTACCCTTGACGGCTTCCAGCTCGCGGGCCAAGTCGGCCCGGTCCAGCTTGGCCTTGTGGTAATGGGTGACGGCGCGATTGTACAAAGTGGTGCGCCGGTCCATCACAGCCTAAGGAAAAGAAAAAGTTAGTCGATCAGGCGAAACCCGTGCCGGCTCCAAGCAGCCGGCCCATGCCTCGGAGGGTGATACGTCTCCGACGTATCGATAATTTCTTATGTTCCATGCCACATTATTGATGTTATCTACATGTTTTATGCACACTTTATGTCATATTCGTGCATTTTCTGGAACTAACCTATTAACAAGATGCCGAAGTGCCAGCTGTTTTCTGCTGTTTTTGGTTTCAGAAATCCTAGTAACGAAATATTCTCGGAATCGGACGAAATCAACGCCAGGTTCCTATTTTACCCGGAAGCATCCAGAACACACGAGAACCGCCAGAGAAGGGAGGCAGGGCCACCACACCACACCCCGGCGCGGCCTAGGGGCGCGCCCCCCTAGGGTGTGGGCCCCCCTTCGACCTTCCTGCGCCGCCTCTTCGCCTATAAGAAGCCCCTGGATCAGAAAACCCTACACCAATTGACGAAACCCACGAAAACCTTCCAGAGCCGCCGCCATCGCGAAGCCAAGATCTGGGGGACAGGATCTCTGTTCCGGCACCCTGCCGGAGCGGGGAAGTGCCCCCGGAAGGCTTCTCCATCGACACCGCTGCCATCTCCACCGCCATCTTCATCACCGCTGCTGCTCCCATGAGGAGGGAGTAGTTCTCCATCGAGGCTCGGGGCTGTACCGGTAGCTATGTGGTTAATCTCTCTCCTATGTACCTCAATACAATGATCTCATGAGCTGCTTTACATGATTGAGATTCATCTGAGTTTTGTATCACTACTATCTATGTGCTACTCTAGTGATGTGTTATTAAAGTAGTTCTATTCCTCCTGCACGTGTGTAAAGGTGACAGTGTGTGCACCGTGTTAGTACTTGGTTTATGCTATGATCATGATCTCTTGTAGATTATGGAGTTAACTATTGCTATGATATTATTGATGTGATCTATTCCTCCTACATATGCATGAAGGTGACAGTGTGCATGCTATGCTAGTACTTGGTTTAGTCTGTTGATCTATCTTACACTAAAGGTTACTTAAACATGAGCATTATTGTGGAGCTTGTTAACTCCGGCATTGAGGGTTCGTGTAATCCTACGCAATGTGTTCATCATCCAACAAAAGTGTAGAGTATGCATTTATCTGTTCTGTTATGTGATCAATGTTGAGAGTGTCCACTAGTGAAAGTGTAATCCCTAGGCCTTGTTCCTAAATACTGCTGAGTTACTACTGCTTGTTTACTGTTTTACTGTGTTACTACTGCTGCAATACCACCACCATCAATTACGCGCCAAGCACTTTTCTGGCACCGTTGCTACTGCTCATACTTATTCATACCACCTGTATTTCACTATCTCTTCGCGAACTAGTGCACCTATTAGGTGTGTTGGGGACACAAGAGACTTCTTGCTTTGTGGTTGCAGGTTGCATGAGAGGGATATCTTTGACCTCTTCCCCGAGTTCGATAAACCTTGGGTATCCACTTAAGGGAAAACTTGTTGCTGTTCTACAAACCTCTGCTCTTGGAGGCCCAACACTGTCTACAGAAAAGAAGGGAACGTAGACATCAAGCACTTTTCGGCGCTGCTGGGGAGGAAAGGTAAAAGGCTCTCATACTACGGTCCCAGGTAAAGTATTTTTCCGCGCCGTGTGTGTGCTCGAAGCTATTTCCTTTAGATCCTGCAATTGCATCTTTTTGTTTCTTGTTTACACTAGTTTGGCATAATGGACAACAATGAGCTTCTTGTTCTATTTCCTGATTTAAAACATGGATTGTTTGATGCGAAAATTAAAAAACCTATGAAATCTTCTTTGCATGCTGGTAGTAATATTAGTATGAACGCTTTGAACACCATTGTTGACAATAATATAGAAAGTTCTAAGCTTGGGGAAGCTGGTTTTCATGATATTTTTAGTCCCCCAAGCATTGAGGAGAAAATTTTCTTTGATGATACTTTGCCTCCTATTTATGATGATAATGATAGTGGTCTTTTGGTGCCACCTACTATGGAGAGTAAATTTTGTTGTGATTATACTATGCCTCCTACACTTGATGAGAATAATGATGATAGCTACTTTGTTGAATTTGCTCCCACTACAACTAATAAAATTGATTATGCCTATGTGGAGAGTAATAATTTTATGCATGAGACTCATGATAAGAATGCTTTATGTGATAGTTATATTGTTGAGTTTGCTAATGTTGCTACTGAAAGTTATTATGAGAGAGGAAAATATGGTTGTAGAAATTTTCATGTTACTAAAACACCTCTCTATGTGCTGAAATTTTTGAAGCTACACTTGTTTTATCTTCCTATGCTTGTTACTTTGCTCTTCATGAACTTGTTTATTTACAAGATTCCTATGCATAGGAAGCATGTTAGACTTAAATGTGTTTTGTATTTGCCTCTTGATGCTCTCTTTTGTTTCAAATACTATTTCTTGCGAGTGCATCATTAAAACTGCTGAGCCCATCTTAATGGCTATAAAGAAAAGAACTTCTTGGGAGATAACCCATGTGTTATTTTGCTACAGTACTTTGTTTTATATTTGTGTCTTGGAAGTTGTTTACTACTGTAGCAACCTCTCCTTATCTTAGTTTTGTGTTTTGTTGTGCCAAGTAAAGCCGTTGATAGAAAAGTAAGTACTAGATTTGGATTACTGCACAGTTCCAGATTTCTTTGCTGTCACGAATCTGGGTCCACCTCCCTGTAGGTAGCTCAGAAAATTAAGCCAATTTACGTGCATGATCCTCAGATATGTACGCAACTTTCATTCAATTTGAGCATTTTCGTTTGAGCAAGTCTGGTGCCATTTTAAAATTCGTCAATATGAACTGTTCTGTTTTGACAGATTCTGCCTTTTATTTCGCATTGCCTCTTTCGCTATGTTGGATGAATTTCTTTGATCCACTAATGTCCAGTAGCATTATGCAATGTCCAGAAGTGTTAAGAATGATTGTGTCACCTCTGAATATGTCAATTTATATTGTGCACTAACCCTCTAATGAGTTGTTTCGAGTTTGGTGTGGAGGAAGTTTTCAAGGATCAAGAGAGGAGTATGATGCAACATGATCAAGGAGAGTGAAAGCTCTAAGCTTGGGGATGCACCGGTGGTTCACCCCTGCATATTTCAAGAAGACTCAAGCATCTAAGCTTGGGGATGCCCAAGGCATCCCCTTCTTCATCGACAAATTATCAGGTTCCTCCCCTGAAACTATATTTTTATTCCATCACATCTTATGTGCTTTTCTTGGAGCGTCTGTTTGTTTGTTTCTATTTTTGTTTTTGTTTGAATAAATGCTTGTGTGGGAGAGAGACACGCTCCGCTGGTTCGTATGAACACATGTGTTCTTAGCTCATAATATTCATGGCGAAGTTTCCTCTTCGTTAAATTGTTATATGGTTGGAATTGGAAAATGATACATGTAGTAATTGCTATAAATGTTTTGGGTAATGTGATACTTGGCAATTGTTGTGCTCATGATTAAGCTCTTGCATCATATGCTTTGCACCCATTAATGAAGAAATACATAGAGCATGCTAAAATTTGGTTTGCATATTTGGTTTCTCTAAGGTCTAGATAATTTCTAGTATTGAGTTTGAACAACAAGGAAGACGGTGTAGAGTCTTATAATGTTTTCAATATGTCTTTTATGTGAGTTTTGCTGCACCGGTTCATCCTTGTGTTTGTTTCAAATAAGCCTTGCTAGCCTAAACCTTGTATCGAGAGGGAATACTTCTCATGCATCCAAAATACTTGAGCCAACCACTATGCCATTTGTGTCCACCATACCTACCTATACTACATGGTATTTTCCAGCCATTCCAAAGTAAATTGCTTGAGTGCTACCTTTAAAATTCCATCATTCACCTTTGCAATATATAGCTCATGGGACAAATAGCTTAAAAACTATTGTGGTATTGAATATGTAATTATGCACTTTATCTCTTATTAAGTTGCTTGTTGTGCGATAACCATGTTTACTGGGGACGCCATCAACAATTCATTGTTGAATTTCATGTGAGTTGCTATGCATGTTCGTCTTGTCTGAAGTAAGGGCGATCTACACTGAGTTGAATGGTTTGAGCATGCATATTGTGAGAGAAGAACATTGGGCCGCTAACTAAAGCCATGCTCCATGGTGGAAGTTTCAGTTTTGGACAAACATCCTCAAATCTCTAATGAGAAAAGAATTAATTGTTGTTGAATGCTTAAAGCATTAAAAGAGGAGTCCATTATCTGTTGTCTATGTTGTCCGGTATGGATGTCTAAGTTGAGAATAATCAAAAGCGAGAAATCCAAATGCGAGCTTTCTCCTTAGACCTTTGTACAAGCGGCATAGAGGTACCCCTTTGTGATACTTGGTTAAAGCATATGTATTGCGGTGATAATCCAGGTAGTCCAAGCTAATTAGGACAAGGTGCGGGCACTATTAGTACACTATGCATGAGGCTTGCAACTTATAAGATATAATTTACATGATGCATATGCTTTATTACTACCGTTGACAAAATTGTTTCATGTTTTCAAAATCAAAGCTCTAGCACAAATATAGCAATCGATGCTTTTCCTCTATGAGGACCATTCTTTTACTTTCAATGTTGAGTCAGTTCACCTATTTCTCTCCACCTCAAGAAGCAAACACTTGTGTGAACTGTGCATTGATTCCTACATACTTGCTTATTGCACTTATTATATTACTCTATGTTGACAATATCCATGAGATATACATGTTACAAGTTGAAAGCAACCGCTGAAACTTAATCTTCTTTTGTGTTGCTTCAATGCCTTTACTTTGAATTATTGCTTTATGAGTTAACTCTTATGCAAGACTTATTGATGCTTGTCTTGAAGTGCTATTCATGAAAAGTCTTTGCTATATGATTCACTTGTTTACTCATGTCATATACATTGTTTTGATCGCTGCATTCACTACATATGCTTTACAAATAGTATGATCAAGATTATGATGGCATGTCACTCCAGAAATTATCTGTGTTATCGTTTTACCTGCTCGGGACGAGCAGAACTAAGCTTGGGGATGCTGATACGTCTCCGACGTATCGATAATTTCTTATGTTCCATGCCACATTATTGATGTTATCTACATGTTTTATGCACACTTTATGTCATATTCGTGCATTTTCTGGAACTAACCTATTAACAAGATGCCGAAGTGCCAGTTGCTGTTTTCTGCTGTTTTTGGTTTCAGAAATCCTAGTAACGAAATATTCTCTGAATCTGACGAAATCAACGCCTGTGTTCCTATTTTACCCGAAGCATCCAGAACACACGAGAACCAGAGAAGGGAGGCAGGGCCACCACACCACACCCCGCGGCCTAGGGGGGGCGCGCCCCCAGGGTGTGGGCCCCCCTTCGACCTTCCGCCTCTTCGCCTATAAGAAGCCCCCGGATCGAAAACCCTACACCAATTGACGAAACCCACGAAAACCTTCCAGCCGCCGCCATCGCGAAGCCAAGATCCGGGGGACAGAGTCTCCTGCACCCTGCCGGACGGGGAAGTGCCCCCGAAGGCTTCTCCATCGACACCGCTGCCATCTCCACCGCCATCTTCATCACCGCTGCTGCTCCCATGAGGAGGGAGTAGTTCTCCATCGAGGCTCGGGGCTGTACCGGTAGCTATGTGGTTAATCTCTCTCCTATGTACCTCAATACAATGATCTCATGAGCTGCTTTACATGATTGAGATTCATCTGAGTTTTGTATCACTACTATCTATGTGCTACTCTAGTGATGTGTTATTAAAGTAGTTCTATTCCTCCTGCACGTGTGTAAAGGTGACAGTGTGTGCACCGTGTTAGTACTTGGTTTATGCTATGATCATGATCTCTTGTAGATTATGGAGTTAACTATTGCTATGATATTATTGATGTGATCTATTCCTCCTACATATGCATGAAGGTGACAGTGTGCATGCTATGCTAGTACTCGGTTTAGTCTGTTGATCTATCTTACACTAAAGGTTACTTAAACATGAGCATTATTGTGGAGCTTGTTAACTCCGGCATTGAGGGTTCGTGTAATCCTACGCAATGTGTTCATCATCCAACAAAAGTGTAGAGTATGCATTTATCTATTCTGTTATGTGATCAATGTTGAGAGTGTCCACTAGTGAAAGTGTAATCCCTAGGCCTTGTTCCCAAATACTGCTGAGTTACTACTGCTTGTTTACTGTTTTACTGTGTTACTACTGCTGCAATACCACCACCATCAATTACGCGCCAAGCACTTTTCTGGCACCGTTGCTACGCTCATACTTATTCATACCACCCGTATTTCACTATCTCTTCGCCGAACTAGTGCACCTATTAGGTGTGTTGGGGACACAAGAGACTTCTTGCTTTGTGGTTGCAGGGTTGCATGAGAGGGATATCTTTGACCTCTTCCTCCCCGAGTTCGATAAACCTTGGGTATCCACTTAAGGGGAAACTTGCTGCTGTTCTACAAACCTCTGCTCTTTGAGGCCCAACACCGTCCAAGCAGCCGGCCCATGCCTCGGAGGGCTACCAGGATAATGATCAGATCAAAAACAGACGAAGCTTACCTTGCCGGCTTCCTCCACCTTGGCAACGTTAGCCGCGGCCTCGGCTGCCCTGGCCTTGAGATTGGCCTGCAGGCTGGAGAAGAACATCTCCACCGATGCTTGGCCGGGGTTCCCCTCCCGGCTGGTCACCTCGTAGGAGTCGGCGCGGAGCCACGCCTGCTCCATGGTGGCAGCCGAGCCGAGGCTGGAGTCGGAGGCGGACGGCACCTGAAGAAGAAGTGCGCCCTTGGCCACGTGCAGGCTTGCGTGACGCCGATGGGGTCCCCGTCCTCACCAGCGCGCGCGAGTCGGCGCCCTCCGCGCGCCGGCTCGTCTTCGCCGGCTCCCCCGGCCGGCTCCTCCGTCGTCGGCTGCGGCGGCGGCGTCGCTCCGGCGCAGCGGATGCCCGCCGGCCCAGTTGTCTCCGGCGCCCGGCGCCTCCGGCTCTCGTCCAACTCCACCACGGTGGGCCTGCTGCCGGCTCCGGCCGCAGGCGGCGCGGCCCTGCCGCGCCGGTCTAGGAGCAGCCCCGCCGGCTCCGCCCCGGCTGAAGGCGGCATGCCCCGCCCGGCCCCGGCGGCTGGGTCCAGAAGAGGTGTCCGGCGCGGAACATGTCGTCCAGCGCCGGCCGCCGAGTCGGCTCGACCCGCGTGCCGCGATCAGGCGCTGAGGCCAGCGGCACGGCGAAGGAAGGTGCCCCTGCGGAAGGCGCAGTACCCGCAGGCGGCGGTGGCGTAGGAGCGCGCGATGAAGGCTGCGGCGTCGGCTCCCTCCTTTGGCGCAGCGGCGGCGACGCGACGCGCGGAGCCTGCCGGGAGCCGCCGCCCTGGGCAAACTTGATGGGGGCCCTAGCCGGAAACAGAAAGACAATAAGAAAGCAAGGAAAGAAAAGGAATCAAACAAGAAAAAGAAAGAGAACTCACCCGGCCTGCTCCGGACCTTCTTCGGCTGCTGCCGGCGCTGCTTCTTCGCCTTCGCCTCCAAGGCGGCGGTGGAGCCGGCTCGCTTCGTGCCCTTGGGCGCCGAAGTCGCCGTGGTGCTTGGCGGCCTCGTACGCAGAGGCACGGCGGGGATTGGCCCCGTGCCGGACGTCGCCGGCTCCTCCTCCTCCTGCTGCTCTGGTGAAGGGGGCGGATTGTGCTCCCCCTGGCCGCCTAGATCAGGCGCCTGCGGCAGGTCGTCGTCGCCGGCATGGTCGCCGGCTTGGTCAGCCGGATCGACGTGATCCGGCGTCCACCTCCTCGTCGCCAGGTCGCCGTCCTCGGCGTTCTGGCGCTCAAAAAGCTAGAAAGACAGAAAACATGAGCATATGACAAGCCGGAAGTCGGCAGAAGAAAAAGGAAGTCGGCCCCGCAGCCGCAAGCCGGAAAATGGCAAAGACACGAGGCTTACCCGCGCCGGTGGACGGTTCCTGTCGCAGGGCACCAGCCCGTAACTCCAGTCCTCCGACAGGTTCGCCTTGGTGATGTGGTTCACCCGGCTGGCCACCTGGGCCTTGGTGAGCGGCGCCTTGGACGTCCGGTTCGGATCGAACCGGCCGGACATGTGCCCGATCTTGTGGGTGCGCATCTGGAGCGGCAGCACCCGGCGCTCGGCGATGGTGCAGAGGAGATCTTCGGCAGTCAGCCCGCCATCGGTGGCTGTCGCCAGGAAGTCCCAAAGCAGGTTCACCTCGGCGTTCGGATCCGTCGAGCGGGCGTTGTGGCTCCAGTTGATCCGGCCGACTGGAGGAGCCGGGTTGAACTCCGGCAGGTTGATCCGGTCGACGAGCTCCCCCTCGTTGCGCACGTAGAAGAATGACATTTGCCAGTTCTTCACCGAGTCGACGGTGGGGATTTTGGGGAAAGGCGTACCAGGCCGGGTGTAGATCGAGGCGGCGCCGCAGGCTCGCAGGCGGCCGTCGTTGGTCTGCGCCTTCAAGAAGAAGAGCCGACTCCAGAAGTCGATGTCGGGCCACAAGCCGGCGTAAGCCTCCATGAACGCTACGAAGCAGCTCAGGAGGACGCACGCGTTGGCCGGCAGGTGGTGCGGCTGAAGGCCGAAGTGGTCGAGGAACTGCCGGAAGAACGTCGAAGCCGGCAGGCCCAGCCCGCGATCGAGGTGCGCGCCGAAGACGACGCGCTCGCCGGGCCGCGGCTCGGGCTCCACCTCCTCGCCGGGCACCCGCGTGATCACCGACTGCGGGATCCGCCGGAGGCGCACCAGGCGCTCGATGTCGTCCTCCCGCATGTAGGAGCCCCTCCACGATCCGCTGGGGGACGCCATTGACGAGGTCGAGGAAGAAGATGACCAGGAGAGACTAAACGGCGAGGAAGAACCTTGCGACCGCGGCGGCGACAACGGCGGCTGAGGACGCTCCGTCGAGACGCGCGGCCCCGTGGCGCCGGATTGACGGAGTGGCGGCGGCGGATCGGTGGAGATTCGCCCGCCGGAGTTCGCCAGCGGGAGGCGTTCGCCGGAGCAACAGCGAGCTCGAGCGCGCAGGAGCGATGGAAGCAGGAGCGCGAGGAGGAAGAGAATGGCAAGTGGCCGCCTCGATGCCTCCCCCGCGGCATTTATAGCCTCCTGCCGCGGGCGGTTGGCCTCCAAGTGGCGGTCGTGGGCCACGTCCCCGGATTTACTACGCCGTAACTCCTCCCACGTCCACGACGTTTTCGGAAACGGCCACACCACGTCGCCCACTACCGCACCGGATCCGGGGGGACATTGATGTGACCAGACGAACCGACCGCCGGCCAGGCGTCAGACCAGTCAAGTCGGGCGCAGGACCCGAGGCGGCGGAGACTCCGGCGCGCCGCAAGCCGGAGCCGGACAATAAGTTCCACCCGAGCCAAAATTCATCAGCAAGGCGGAGGCGCCATCAGATCTTGCGAGAAAGCAAAAACTGTACAAGTGTAAAGCGGCCGGCTAGAAGCAGCCGGCAGGAACGAGCCGGATGAGGGCGCAGCCGGCTGAATGGAAATTCTCAGTCGGCCCCTCCAAGTGCCGTCTAATATATTTGGGAAGCCAGGAAAACCTGCCTAGATCCTTCTGGACGCAGGACCTTGCCAGCTTCGGGGGCTAATGTCGGGGAAGACCCCGGATAGGGCAATGGACGCGGAGCAGCCGGCTGGCCACCGGCCGGCTCGCGGCAAAGGCCGGCTGAGGAGCAGCCGGCTGGCGCCGTGGCCGGCTGGTCCGGAAGCCGGCTGGCTCTAGGTCCTAGTCGGCCTGGCTATGGCCGCCAATGCTGTAGCTCGGCTTCTACAAGCCATATCCGACTGGGGTTTGTACCTCAGACCGACTCGAGGCTGGCGAGTCTTGCACTGGAAGGAACCGGGTTGGTGATCCGGGTTCCTAAAGTCCACGCTGACTCCATCTTCCGTAAAGCGCGGGGCACCGTGGAGCAATAGTGCCGCGCGCCGGACAGGCCGTCGGGCTTACGACGATCCGTACTGGCTACAGTGGCTGACGGCGACAGGGACACCTCCTCCATACCGCTGACCGTGGCAGCCGGATGGGACAGGCCACGATGCCTCAACCACTCCTGACGTCACCGCCTCGGGAAGGAGCGGAAGCCGGAGCCGGCCCAGCCGGCCAGTAAACTATAGGGTCTTATATGTAAAGTGCCGGTGCCTATATAAGCCGCACTACCCCCTCTCGTGCAGGGGATCGATCATTTATTGCTTTCACCCACCTACAGAGCTGCCCTGTGAGAGAGACCATCGTCTCCCTTAGCCTCTCAGGAGCAGCCGGACACAGCTCTAGGAGCACCATTGTACGTGTGATCATCATATACACTCATAGCAGGAGTAGAGGTTTTACCTCCACCGGAGGGCCTCGAACCTGCGTACGTCGCCGTGTCGCTCGTGCCCATACCCGCATCCGGATACCGCCGTGAGATCCCTCAGGAACCACTTCGATTAGCCACCCTATGGCATATGCCGTGACGATACCACGACAATACCCCCCAGAAAATGAGCCGTTTTCCTGGGCCGGATATTCTTCATCCGTACGGGCCTAACCATCCCCCGGATAATCCGTCGGAAACTATGATCCGGCCAAATTCCGGCTCCCTCGCTTCTTCAGCCGCCCGCCGGATATTTCAAAATATCCGGCCGGATATTCCGGTGTACAAAACCGGGACAATATCCGGGCAAATGTCCGGCCCCTATACTGACTGCTTTTCCTCAAGACTTAGCCAAAATCGGGGCCGGATATTTCCACAATATCCAGCCCGGATTATCCGGCCTGATGAACTTTTTGCTGTTTTTTTTGACAGACTGACCACATCCAACACACAAGAACATGTATCTATGTAATCCCTGTACCACTTAAACAAACATTAGTGTATCACATATATTGACATCAAACACACAAAACATAATGTGAGAGATGTTCTTTCACCCGTGATATTATCTAACTTTCATTAGTTTTGCACTTTTCTATTTGAGCAACAGAAAGTTTTAGAAATAATCGATCTTTACCTGTTGTTCTGTTTTAACAGATTTCTGCCACTATTTGCATTTGTATATCCATGTTTCGTTTTCTTTCTTTTTCTTTGTTGTTCTTCTTTTGTTTCTACTTTCCAAAACACAAAAAGACAAAAAATGTTTCCGTTTTTCTCTTCATATGCTTCTTTAGTTTCTAAATTTTGGTTTGTTTCATTTTTTAGTTACGGTTTGCTACTGAAAAATCCAAAAAGATTTTGCTTTGCTTGCTATTTCAAAATTGAAAACCCAAAAAATATTTGTTGTTCTTCTTTGGTTTTGTAAAGCTTGCTGCAGAGTTCAACAGTCTTCACTGACTCTATTGGAGCTTGGTTATCATTTCACATTATTCAAGCCACACAAGTGAAACACAATCCTGACGATCTATGACAATTCGAGATGTGGTGAGAGGCTGGTATGAACTCTATTTGTTTTCGTTTTTGTACATATACTCATTTATGTGGACATGCTTAGTTTGTTCGTGTAAGGTGTAAGTTATTTAATGATGCTTAGTAGTTCTTTGTATCTTATGATTAGTTCCAATGTACTAATAGTATGTAATATGTCATATAGATGTTTGCTTGCATTGCTCCATTCATAAAACCGTGTGACATTGTGGTATCCTCCTCTGAATGTTTCATTTGAATCGACTTGGCACATGCTCACCCATGCATAAGACTAAAGAAAAGTCAATTAAGCCTTGATAATTTATTTTGCCTCGGAGTTCTTGTATTACTTTTATGCTTCCGTTAATTTTATTCTGTCGCAAGCATGATTATGACAGTTACAACTTTCTTGATTGTCGCTTCCCAGTCTATTGCTAGCCTTCACTTGTACTGAGTATGAGCTCTACTCTTGCATCCAACTTCCAAAAACCAAAGTTTTCCAATTGTTTCTGCCATACCTACCTATATGTGGTATTTCACCGCCACTCCAAAGTAAATTACTTGTGTGCTACCTTTAAAAACTTCAAAAACTATTACCTGTTTTGTGTTCCTGTTTTAGCTCATGAGGAAGTGTTGGATTCTTTATTGTCTCTTTCATGTTTATTTGGATTCACACCTTGACTAGCATGCATAATGTTCTAGTCCCTAATATTGCAAAAAGAGCAGCCAAGCGGGTGCCTAGCCCACTAAATATAAAATAAACCAATAATCAAATAAATCTTCTAACACTATGGGCTTGAGAAATCATGAACTTAGCTTGTTCAAACAAAGGAGAAGAGGAAATTTATTGTTCTCTCTATGGGAGCCGCTCTTGAAGCCATTAAACACGAAAGGATGATAAATCATTTGATGACATTCGTTGACATAGACATACATACCTCTCAAAATATATTTCAACACCTCTGTTAAATTCAAAATAAAAAGCTCTAGCACATGAGTAATCTCTGCTTCCCTCTGCGCAGGGACAATCTTTTACTTTTTTATGTTGAGTCACCATCCTTTCTTTGAGCACCTTCTCGAAAGCATAGTTGTCATTCTTAGTGTAATATGCTTGTCCCGGAATAAGATTAATTATGGTATAATTGTGATCCTTGTATCTTTCAATATTTCTACTTCTAGTATTCTCTTGAACTTCAGAGGTGCCTTGGCATTTATGTTTTGCTCCACAAATAAGGGCAATCGAGATACCACTTTATCACATTATATTATGAGCATTGCAATCCTGCATATACTTATGTTTCATGTTTGCAGATGATGGGGTTTTATCGCAGACAAAAGCACCATTACTATCTACCAAGCCTTTTTGAACCAACAACTGGAAGACAACAGATTCTTTTGCATTCTCAGGGGAACAAACATCATCAGGAGGGAGATTCACAGTTTGATACTTGTGTATATTGATCACTTACTGAGGCTTGAGAGACATTGCCAAGAGAGAAAGATTGGGACCTAGGAGGAGGACCATTAAGTCCTCCATTGTCTTGACCACCCTGATTGGTAGGGCACCTCCATTATCCTTCTTCTCTTGATCTTCTAGCTCTTCACCCAACAAATCATCACTGTCATCACCAGTTGGAACCACACTTTCCAGAGTGAACCCTAGATGAAATAGGTTACCATGATAGCCAAAAAGCTTGCCAGCTGATATCTTGGAAGGGTCCCTGCAGTTCACCTTCACTTCGACTTCCTGTGCATTGTTTCTGAAAACACTAAGCCAATCTACGTCTAACAGTAGCCCACAGACAGAAACAACTTGGTCTAAGCTATTCCACTCACACCATTTAGTTTGTAGGCCAGTAACTTTTATCCAAGTCTCTCTAAGAACTTCTACAGGTTCAGTGTCATCATTCCAAGCTTGTACTTTCACCCAAATGCCATTTTTCTTGAGGCCAAACCTTGGATAGCCAATGACTTCCTCCACTTTGAGGTGAGGAGGGAACTTTGCCAGATAGACATATGACTGTCCCAACTCTCTAATCTGCCATGGCCAGTTTGTCTTGTAGATCTGGGCAAACTCAGAATACAAATCCCCTCTAGATAGCTCACCTCCTTCTATGATCACAATCCCATAGTTCTTGGTAGACCCAACTGGGTTGATCATAGTTTTAGGCATCTCAATGTGGTAAAAACCCAAACCCGTTGATCCACTACCAACATATTTAGCCATCTGATGAGATCTTTTCCTTACAGGGTAGTCACCTACCAGGTGGTTAGTGGCTTTACAGATGAAACACATAGGAGTTTTCACACAAGAAGCTTGATGGTGTCCTGGCTCCCCACAACACATGCAGATGGAACTGGTATAGCTCATCTGGGCAGCAATTGCAGAAACAACAGAGGGAGATTGATTTTGTTGGGCTGCAACTAGCTTCTTCTTCCCATTAGCTGAATTCTCAGGCTTGCAAGCTACATCACCACCTCCCATGTTTTTCTGTTGCTGCTGTTGTTGCACTTGTTGTTGCTGGGGTTGTTGTTGATAACCAGGCTGCTTAGAAGCAAGCCACTGATTTGACTGCATACCAAAAGCAGGGTATGGAGGGAATTGTGGGAAAGAGCCATTGGAAGCCCAGGCTGGAGGAATAGGACTAGGAACGAAACCAAATTACCGCTGAGGAAAACCAAAAGCACCTAGGTGCCCAAAATCCATCTGCATCTGGGGTTGCTGTTGGAATTGGTGTTGCATCTGTCCAGACTACTACCACTGCTCTTGATTGTTTCCATTCCCTCCTCTACCTCTCCCCTTGTAACTCTCACGGCCAACCATGGTATTTTGCACAATAACAGAGCAAGTTTTCACCCCAAGGCAGCTCTCCTCTGAGATCTCCTCTGCCGCCACCCAAGAGGCCAAAAGAGGAACCCTAAAGGAGCTGGGCTTGCTTTTTATACTAGACTTGCAAAGAGGAGGGCAGGTGGGATGTCATGGAATATGCCAGAGCTGTTGGAAAAATCTCTCCACCTCATCTATGCAATATCCACCACACACATGTTGTACCTCACTGGTGGACCCCTCCACATCGTCAATCTTGATGATCTGAGCTTCAGCTGTCCCATACTTCTAGAAGCCCTGTGCACAATAGCCATTGGAGGTAATTGAACTGAAGAAACAACACCTGCATGTTGGTTGGGTATTTTCGACAGTTAGTTCCCTTGCGGGAACTGCCTCAACTGGTGCAAAATCTCCTCCTGATATCTGGTGTGATAGCTGAATTGAATCAAAGCATTTGCTGACTGAATCTTGTTGTAGTTCACGCCATGCGCACTCTGAATTGGTTCCCAAATTCTGGGCGCATGGAGATGCGCAGCCTCTTGTGCAAGCTCGAACGGGGTTCTCACCTTCCTCGGCTTCCTCCCTTTCCTCTGCTCCATCGTGTTGTTGCCCTGGTCCGGATCCGGCTGTGAGCCTTCACATAACGGATCCTCCTCGGATGAACACGACAGTTCCAGGAGCTTGGACAGCTTGACGAACTTCTTTGGACCAGGTTTCATCACTTGCGCCTCTGCACGAGGCTCCGCCACAGCTCGAGTTCCAGTCGGCAAGCGGGGTGTCGATGACAATGGAGCCGATGTGAAACTTGTCCGTGAGCCAGAGTTGGAGGTGAAGCTGGGGCAGCCCTCTCGGCGACCGGAGCCCAAGTCTTCCCAAATCTCCTAGCCACCCGATGCAGACCTCGGCGCCCTTGGATTCTCCGTCACCACCAGCCCCCGCCCCTGCTCCTCCTACCTCGAGCATTCTGCCTCCTTGCGCTGCCTCTCCGCCATCCATCAGCGTTTCCAGAGTTATTCGCCGGATCGCCGTAGATCTGGGTGGTAGAAGCTTGCTGGCGAAGGCTTGTGTGGTTGCTGCGAGCGGTGGGGTGGTGAACAGGGGAGGTAGAAAGTGGCTTGGACGGTCTCCAAGCGTCGCGTGTGACCTCCACGCTGGCGATCGAGGCCCGCCATGGGAGGGGATCGAGGAGGTCCCGCCATGAACAAGGCTCTCGGTCGGAATCGCTAGAGCGAGCGTCATCTGTACCTCTTTTTAAACACTTCTTCCTTCCTCGTCACGCCTAGACATATTCACAACCGCTCGTGATCAAATCGACCGCACATCCTGGAAATGGACGTTCCAATCCAGGTAGCACTCCAATTTGCACTAGAATCATATTATCACCGCGAAATGTAAACACTGGCATGGAAGAGAAGACCCGGAAGTGACGAGATCACACCTGGGGGTGCCAAAGCCCGCTGCACTTAGTTGTCCTTTTGGTGGTATCGACATTTCTGTTGGCCAGTCCAGCTAGCACTCCACAGAAATGTATCTTATTTTTCTTTGACTGCCTTCACAATTATATCATGAAAAGAAAGTGTTTGAATATTTCTAAGATTTACTGATTATGTAGATTTTATTTCATAATAATCATTGGAGACAGTTTATGTATCTTTATCATGTATTATTCGCTACTATAAATATATGATGGTAGTGATGGTCAAAAGAATAATTAGGATGTGTGTTCAGTGGACATGAGTTGTTGTATTGTGGCTGCTAACTCGTTGGGCCCAAACTGATAAACTATCAAGTACTCCGTACTAGTAGTAGTAGTGAACAAAGGAGATATGATGCTCACGTAATCGTATCGCATTTTTTGGCGTGCAAGCATGTATATATATAACTTCATAAGACGTGGGTTCGTATTATTTATTCCAGAAACTCCTCTTTATGTCACGTAGTTTAAGTTGTTCATCTGACTAGCTAGAAAGTCTAATTTATAGCACACCTAAAGAAATTATTAAGGAGATGATCACATAGTGTCGACACCCCTATAGTTCGACCTTTATAATGCGAACCGGACCCATGGGCCTGCAAATTTTTGTTGCCTTCTTACACATCCGGCCGCTATCACACGATATACTTTTTTTGTGAGAAAAAAACTGCATATATTAAAGCAAGGTTCTTACAGAAAGATCCAGAAACAAAGATAAATAACACATAAGTGCTTCTGGATCCCGACGCCGAGGACGACGAGGACGTGCCGATGGCGCGCCACCGCTGCTACTCCCCACAAGCCTTGGATCAGGAGCGGTCCCTTTGCGGACGGGAAGTCATCAGACCTCGAACTCGAAGAGCCTCCACCCAGCGCCGTCAGACGCCGTCGCCTTGCTCAACATCAGCATCTTCTTCAGCTTCAACACACCGCCGGAACCGCCGCTCCTCGGAATCCGGCCATATGCAAGTCTTCTAGTGTTAATTAGCTAGTTTAGTTTTTATCAGTAGAGGATGTCATGTTGTTGTAAACCTTAAATTTATGTTACTTTTCCATCATGCGTTGGCTATAGTAATCATATGATTTATTTTATTACATGAAGCTCATTAGGAAGATTAATTTAACATGCAATTCTTTTGTTGCCATGACCCTATCACATGTTGCATTAATGTCATCCTATCGTTACCTTACTTGCTTCATGCATATTAAAATTTAGATGTTGCTCACTGTCGCATATGTGAATTGTTTCTAATCTTAAGAGTGTTACTTATGCTTCTGCATGACTAGTTATTGTTTGTGCACTACATATATATCAAGGTTACGCCATTATATATGTTGGCTAAATATGTTTTCTAGAATATTTTCTTAGTCAAAATAGAACGACCACTATGCCATATGCTTTAACTAACCCAAATCCCAATGAAGTCATTCCGGTCTCTTTCTTCTTACTCTATGCCTGTTGAAAGGCCAACACACGCTATCTATTTGGATCTTTTTATTTGGATCTTATCGGGAGCGGTGTTTTGGAATATGGGTCCATATGCTCTCTATATTTTGAAATGCATCTTACATATATTTTAAATTTAAAAAAATTGAAACTAAAAGTTCGCACGTACATCTTCACGTGCTACGTGCTCACAAAGTCGTTTCATAAAAAATCGACTTATCATGTGACGTGTGTAAAAAAGACAAAATTCAGTGCTAAAAATAATGCTTTTCACAAGATAAACTTTCTCTTTTTTATATAGACCACACAAAATATTGGTTTTTCGTGAAACTTGACGAACGCACGTATATTATGAAGATGTACATGTAGAATTTTTTGTCCAAATTTTTCGATATTTTGAAATATAATTTTTTTAGTAGAGGGAGCATACGCACCCGGGAGCCGAATTGAATTTCCGGATCTTATTTGAGATTAGTCTAAGTTGTATTTATTTGTGGTACATCATTTTGACAACGGGAACTGGTTGAATCAATACTATGAAGAAGAACCGTACTACGAAAACCAAGGCATGTCCTCTCGCCTATTTAACCCACTTTTACAACATGCGTACTGCATTATTATTTTAAATTATATATCTTATTTTTGTTCCAGTAGCTAGCATGTCTATTGACACACAAATCCTGATCCGTTCATCGACTTTTACCTGATACCCTGAGTAGATTATATATAGTAATCATGATATAGTAGAAATGCTTATCCTGTTGGAGATATGCCCAAGAGGCAATAATAAAATGGTTATTATAATATATCTTTGAGTTTATGATAATGTTTACATACCATGCTATAATTGTATTGACCGAAACATTGATACATGTGTGTTATGTGAATAACAAGGAGTCCCTAGTAAGCCTCTTGTATAACTAGCTTATTGGTTAATAGATGATCATCGTTTCATGATCATGAACATTAGATGTTATTAATAACAAGGTTATGTCATTATGTGAATGATATAATGGACACACCCAATTAAGCGTAGCATAAGATCACATCATTAAGTTATTTGCTATAAGCTTTCGATACATAGTTACCTAGTCCTTATGACCATGAGATCATGTAAATCACTTATACCGGAAAGGTACTTTGATTACATCAAACGCCACTGCGTAAATGGGTGGTTATAAAGGTGGGATTAAGTATCCGGAAAGTATGAGTTGAGGCATATGGATCAACAGTGGGATTTGTCCATCCCGATGACGGATAGATATACTCTGGGCCCTCTCGGTGGAATGTCGTCTAATGTCTTGCAAGCATATGAATAAGTTCATAAGAGACCACATACCACGGTACGAGTAAAGAGTACTTGTCAGGAGACGAGGTTGAACAAGGTATAGAGTGATACCGATGATCAAACCTCGGACAAGTAAAATATCGCGTGACAAAGGGAATTGGTATCGTATGTGAATGGTTCATTCGATCACTAAAGTCATCGTTGAATATGTGGGAGCCATTATGGATCTCCAGATCCCGCTATTGGTTATTGGTCGGAGAGAGGTCTCAACCATGTCTACATAGTTCGAACCGTAGGGTGACACACTTAAGGTTTGATGTCGTTTAAGTAGATATGGAATATGGAATGGAGTTCGAAGTTTTGTCGGAGTTTCGGATGATCCAGGACATCACGAGGAGTTCCGGAATGGTCCGAGAATAAGATTCATATATAGGAAGTCACTTTCCAAGTTTGGAAATGATCCGGTGCATTTATGGAAGGTGGTTTCTAGAAATTATCCGGAATAAATCACTATGGAAGGAGGAGTCCCGAAGGGACTCCACAAACCCTAACCAGCCAACCAAGTGGGAGGGTGGAGTCCATGGTGGACTCCACCTCCTTGGCCGGCCACCCCACCTAAGGGAAAGGTGGGAGTCCCACCTTGGGTAGGACTCCCTCCTTGAGTAGGTTTCCCACTTTTGGGAGGTTTTGTTGTTGGGGTCTTATTCGAAGACTTGGACTACAACTCTTGGGGACTTCCACCTATATAATGAGGAGCCAAGGGGAGGGGCCGGCCACAACAAGCCACACTTGGCCGCAGCCCCCAAGTGGCCGGCGCCCAAGCCCCCTCTCCCCAAACCCCTCCTCCACATAAATACTCCCGCAGCGCTTAGGCGAAGCCCTGCCGGAGTTCTCCACCACCACCGTCACCACGCCGTCGTGCTGCCGGGATTCCGAGGAGGATCTACTACTTCCGCTGCCCACTGGAACGGGAGAAGGACGTCGTCTTCATCAACACCGAACGTGTGACCGAGTACGGAGGTGCTGCCCGATTGTGGCGCCATGATCAAGATCTTCTACGCGCTTTTGCAAGCGGCAAGTGATCGTCTACCGCAGCAACAAGAGCCTCATCTTGTAGGCTTTGGAACTCTTCAAGGGTGAGACTCGATCATCCCCTCGTTGCTTCCGTCTTCTAGATTGCATCTTGGCTTGGATTGCGTTGTCGCGGTAGGAAATTTTTTGTTTTCCATGCTACGAATCCCATCAGTGGTATCAGAGCCGTGTCTATGCATAGATGGTTGCACGAGTAGAACACATTGTTTTGTGGGCGTTGATGCTTATGTTGTCTTTAGTTCGAGTACTTTGCATCTTTGTGGCATGGTGGGATGAAGCGGCTCGGGCTAACTTTACATGACCGCGTTCATGAGACTTGCTCCACATTCAACATGCAACTTGTATTGCATAAGTGGCTTTGCGGGTGTCTGTCTCTCCCACCATAGTGAAGATTCAATTTACTCTTTCTATTGACAACACTAGTATCACCGTTGTGGTTCATGTTCGTAGGTAGATTGGATCTTACTCGAAAACCCTAAACCACGTAAAATATGCAAACCAATTAGAGACGTCTAACTTGTTTTTGCAGGGTTTGGTGATGTGATATGGCCATGATGTGATGATGAATATGTATGAGATGATCATTATTGTATTGTGGCAACCGGCAGGAGCCTTATGGTTGTCTTTAAATTTCATGTTGAGTAGTATTTCAAAGTAGTTGTAATAGTTGCTACATGAGGTGAACAACCATGAAGACGGCGCCATGAACCTTGACGCTACGCCGACGATGATGGAGATCATGCCCGTTGATGATGGAGATCATGTCCGTGCTTTGAAGATGAAGATCGAAGGCGCAAAGACTAAGGGCCATATCATATCACATATGAATTGCATGTGATGTTAATCCTTTATGCATCTTATTTTGCTTAGATCGCGATGATAGCATTATAAGATGATCCCTCACATTAATATCAAGATAATAAAATGTTCTCCCCTCGTATGCACCGTTTAACAGTTCGTCGTTTCGAAGCATCTCGTGATGATCGGATGTGATAGACTCAACGTTCACAAACAACGGGTGTAAGCCATGTTGCACACGCGGAATACTTGGGTTTGCTTGACAAGCCTAGCATGTACAGACATGGCCTCGGGACAACGGAAACCGAAAGGTTGAACACGAGTCATATGGATGATATGATCAACATGTTGATGTTCACCATTGAAGCTACATCATCTCACGTGATGATCGGTTTTGGTGTAGTGGATGTGGATCGTGTACCACTTAACAACTATGAGGGATGTTGTATTAAGTGGGAGTTCATTAGTAATTAGATTAAAACATGAACTAATTATCATGAACATAGTCTGAGTAGTATTTTGAATTAATTTTGTAGTATTGGCATCCGTTTTCTACCATGCGCTAGTCTTGTAATTGAGATAGAAATACTGTTAAAATCTGACAAGAAACTTTACGGACTGGTACCGTATTTTTAAAGTATCAAGTATTGATTAAGTCCTATTGCAAACTTTTAGTAAACCTCACATTGTTGATTCAAAGAACTATGGTTTCAATTAGTACCTAAAGTTATCTTGTCTCCGTGAAACTTGAAGTTCAAATCTGTTTGAAAAGTAAGGAGCTGAAAATTTAGTTTTCAGAAATAATCAAGGTATGAGATATATGTGATATCTAAGACCTTATTGCAAGATGATAGAATATAATTTGGTGAGACTACATAAACTCATAAGTTTTATGGGAATGTATGAAGGTTGAAGACGCCAGGCGTCCCAATCCTCCAACTATTGGGGCACTAACAATATTCGCATATCCATGAAGTGATGGTCCTTAGTATGCACCGTTGCTAAGACTCGTAGTTTCGTAGCATCACGTGATGATCGGGTGTTATAGATTCTACATGTGCATACAACGGGTGCAAGCCAGATTTGCAGATACGAATACTGAGGTTAAACTTTACGAGCCTAGCATGTACAGACATGGTCTCGAAAAGTCATCATGAAATAATAGATAAAATTATGAGTGAAATTGTTCATCATATTATAAAGTTACTAATAGTGAAATCTAGAACACTTGTCATATGATGATCAAACTTCAAAGTAAAAATCTCAAAGTTATTGGTATTTGACCAATAGACCTAGAAGTTATTGAAGATGAAGCGTTTTCTGAGATTGAGGAAAACTAAAAGAGAAACTAAAAAAGATATTTTGGCAGAAAGAAAGAAAAGACTAGAAAGTCTAGCTCAGGTGTATATAAATGATATACATGTTATGGATGTATTCCTTGTTTGGTCACATAAAGAAATTCTTGGGTATTTGTACCAGATTGGTTGGTATGAGATGTCATACAGTACAACACAATACAAGAATACGATGGCCTAAGAGATTGATAAGGAATATGGTAATAATGCATGTCTGGAACATAATAAAGTGTTATTATGTTTGTCATTAGCATTATACCTAGCCCTTAGAATTTATAATAAAGAACTAAATAATTGTTATTCTGCTCTGGTCAAATGAAAACAATGAGTTGTTCAAATTATGACCTTACTCCATGCACGATGGATAAATTATTATAAAATCTTAATGGTGAAACACACATATATAACACTGACGCTAAAATGCCGTAAGGCAAATGATTTGAATTCCACTTATTTGTGGAACCGCCATTTAGGTCATGTTGGAAAGGAACGCATGAAGAAACTCCATGCAAATGGATTATTGGAGTCATTTGATTTTTGAATCATTTGGCGCTTGCAAATCTCTTCTTAAAGGAATGACTGAAATACCATTCATAGGCCAAGGTTTGAACGGGTAACTAACTTAGTGGAAACATACATGATGATTTATATGGTTCACTGGGCATAGTTGTGTGCGGGAGATTCTTCTACTTCATGAAAACTTCAAACAATGAATTGAGTATATATATGTGGATATATTCGATAAGGAAGAAGTTTGAAACATTTGAATGGATTCAAATAAATTTCAGCATGAAGTGGAAATCATCGTAATAGAAAAGTCAAATATCTATGATTGGATCATAGTGGAAATATTTGAATTACTAGTTTTAGCGAACATCTAAGAGAGTTATGAAATTGTTCTACAACTCACGTTTCTTGGAGTATCATAGTGATGATGGAGTATCCGAGAGATGTATCCAAACCTTGTTGGGTCAATGATGAGATAAAATATTGATGCCATTATATTTTTGTGGATTATGCTTTAGAGACTACCGCTTTTACACTAAATAGAGCATCATCATGATCCGTTGAAATGACACCATACAAGTTATGGCATGGGTATAAACCCTAATAGTCCTTTCTTTAAATTTTGGTCTAAGAGTTTACAACCAAAATCGGATGAATATCTTTGTTGGTTATCCCAAAGAATTGATTGGGAATTCTTTCCACTATGAAGTAAAAGACAAAAGTGTTTGTCAATGTTACTTGCTTATTTCCAAGAAATTGTTTTCTAGCGAAGTTTTTGAGTGGGAGAACAATAGAACTTGATAAGGTTTATGAACCTGAGCATAATGATCAGAGTAGCGCAGCATCGGAATTGGTTCCGGAAGCGGCCACGACGATCATGGCTCCCATGACTACAAAGTGTTTTAGCCATGGAGATCGAAGTACATATTGAACCTTGTAGGTATGGTTTACTTTGTGATCAAATAAATGATTTGTGGACAAAGGATTGATTTTTAACAATGATAAACCAACTACAAACAAAGAAGTTATGATGGGCCCTGACTCCGTTAAAATGGCTATGCGCCATGAAATCCAAGATAGATGAATACTTTTTGAAAGTAAATGGATCTATAAAATTGATGGACTTGGATGGAATATCCTTGAAGAAGCTTGACTTGTAAGATTAGATCTTCCGTAGCAATGCTTATAGTCTATGTGGATTATTCTAGTAATCACTACATATTTCTTTTATAAGATATGCTAGTAGGATGGCAAAATACATTACTTATCAGAAGTATGTATTAAAGGTGTATACAAGATACAACCAAGAGTTTTGCTGGTCCGTGGAATACTAGATAGGTATACAAACTTCAATTGGATGAAGTAAGTATCACGGAGTTGGAATCTTCACCAGATGAAATAGTCAAAGAGTTTTTGATTTCATCAGAGACGATGAAGAGGCTTGCATTTGCAAGAAATTAAGTGGGAGCGTTGAGACATATTTATAATACTTATGTAGATGACATATAGTTGGTTATAAATGATGTAATTATATACTTGATTAAAAGGTTTCATTGAGAAATTAACTTCAATGAAAGGATATGGACTGAAACAAATTTTGTGTCAAGATCTATGAAGATAGATTGAAACACATAATATGTTTAAGTCAAAGTACATAGAATGGATATTGAAATAGTTCAATATAGAAATATTAAGAAAATGTTCTTGTCATGTGAAGTTTTAACAAGACTTAAGTGTATCTGACACTCGATGAGTAAAAACACATGAGTGATTTTAGATCACGAAGAATATGTACAAAATCAGATGTCCTGTGCTCTAAAAGAGTTAGGAGCATATACCAGAATGATTCATATGATGATCATTGAAAAACAGTAAAGAATATTCTTGAGTACTTAAGAAGAACCAAGGATATATATATAGTTTTGTATGGAGAAATGACAAACAAATCACTGTAAGGTGTTGCACCGATATTTGTTTTGTCACATATGAAAATAAAATTTCAATCTCAAATTAGACTAAGTGTTGTTTAAAAGGTAGCACAATGAGATAGAAGTTGTCTATGTTAGATTTAGATGAGTTCTAAATGTTGTGACGGATGATGGGGTTCGTAGCATAGAAAACAAAAAAATTCCTACCGCAAAGACGAATAAATCCAAGATCTAATCTATGGAACACCCAAGATCTAATCTACAAGATCGAAGCAACGAGATGGAGATGAGACTAACCCTCGAAGATTCCAAAGCCTACGAGATTAATCTCGTTGTTGGTGTAGACGATCGTCCCCGGTGCTGCAATCCGGCAGCACTTCCGTACTCGGTCGCGCGTACGGTGTCGATGAAGCTCCTTCCTCTCCCGTTCCAGCGGGCAGCGGAGGTGTGGTAGATCTCCACGGAATCCCAGCAGCACGACGGCGTGGTGGTGGTGGTGGAGAAGAGTTGCTGCAGGGCTTCGCCTAAGCCTGCACAGCGTATGGAGGTGGAAGAGAGAGGGGGCGGCTAGGGTTATGGATGGGGGGCCTTGGCCGGCCACCCCCTCCCCTCTTTATATAGGTGGGGGGTCGGCCTAGGGTTTCCCCTAGGGCCCACCCTGCCCCTTTGGCCGGCCACATGAGGGGGCAACTCCTCCCCCAAGTCTTCCCCCTTATCTCCTAATTTAAACACTTTATTTTAGGAGATAGATCTTATCTCTAATTTTAAACCATTTAAACTAGAGATAGATCTTATCTCTAAGGGGGGCCGGCCTGGGCCCACATGTCATGGTGGGCAGGACCCACTATGCCATGTGGCGCCTATGTGGCCTCTCCCGGGGTGGTGGGCCCACCGGTGGCCCTCTAGAACCTTCTAGAAGCTCCGGTCAAAACACCGGACTTTTTCCCGAACCCCGGAAATTGACTTCCCATATATGAATCTTATTCTCCGGACAATTCCGGACCTCCTCGTGATGTCCTGGATCCCATCCGAGACTCCGAACAAAAACTTCGGACTCCAACTCATATTCCGAATCTACTTATGCGACATCGAACCTTAAGCGCGTCACCCTACGGTTCGTGAACTATGCGGACATGGTCGAGACTCCTCTCCGAGCAATAACCAATAGCGGGATCTGGAGATCCATAATGGCTCCCACATATTCAACGATGACTTAGTGATCGATTGAACCATTTACATACGATGTCAATTCCCTTTGTCACACGATATTTTACTTATCCGAGGTTTGATCATCGATATCTCCATACCTTGTTCAACCTCGTTACTGACAAGTACTCTTTACTCGTACCGTGGTATGTCATCCTGCTAGCGTGTAGTTGACGTGGGCGTAGTAGCTTCCTTGTGACGGTAAAGCACTCGTCCGTTGGGAACCCCAAGAGGAAGGTATGATGTGTACAGCAGCAAGTTTTCCCTCAGTAAGAAACCAAGGTTTATCGAACCAGTAGGAGCCAAAAAGCACGTTGAAGGTTGATGGCGGCGAGATGTAGTGCGGCGCAACACCAGGGATTCCGGCGCCAACGTGGAACCTGCACAACACAACCAAAGTACTTTGCCCCAACGAAACAGTGAGGTTGTCAATCTCACCGGCTTGCTGTAACAAAGGATTAGATGTATAGTGTGGATGATGATTGTTTGCGAAAACAGTAGAACAAGTATTGCAGTAGATTGTATTCGATTAAAAGAATGGACCGGGGTCCACAGTTCACTAGAGGTGTCTCTCCCATAAGATAAATAGCATGTTGGGTGAACAAATTACAGTTGGGCAATTGACAAATAGAGAGGGCATGACAATGCACATACATGACATGATGAGTATTGTGAGATTCAATTGGGCATTACGACAAAGTACATAGACCGCTATCCAGCATGCATCTATGCCTAAAAAGTCCACTTTCAGGTTATCATCCGAACCCCTTCCAGTATTAAGTTGCAAACAACAGACAATTGCATTAAGTATGGTGCGTAATGTAATCAATAACTACATCCTCGGACATAGCATCAATGTTTTATCCCTAGTGGCAACAGCATATCCACAACCTTAGAACTTTCTGTCACTGTCCCAGATTTAATGGAGGCATGAACCCACTATCGAGCATAAATACTCCCTCTTGGAGTTAAGAGTAAAAACTTGGCCAGAGCCTCTACTAATAATGGAGAGCATGCAAGATCATAAACAACACATAGGTAATAGATTGATAATCAACATAACATAGTATTCTCTATCCATCGGATCCCAACAAACACAACATATATCATTACAGATAGATGATCTTGATCATGTTAGGCAGCTCACAAGATCCGACAATGAAGCACATAAGGAGAAGACGACCATCTAGCTACTGCTATGGACCCATAGTCCAGGGGTGAACTACTCACTCATCAATCCGGAGGCGACCATGGCGGTGTAGAGTCCTCCGGAAGATGATTCCCCTCTCCGGCAGGGTGCCGAAGGCGATCTCCTGAATCCCCGAGATGGGATTGGTGGCGGCGGCGTCTGGAAGGTTTTCCGTATCGTGGCTCTCGGTACTGGGGGTTTCGCGATGAAGACTTTAAGTAGGCGGAAGGGCGGGTCAGGGGGCCACACGAGGGCCCCACACGCTAGGCCGGCGCGGCCAAGGGCCAGGCCGCGCCGCCCTGTTGTGTCGGCGCCTCGTGGCCCCACTTCCTTTCCCCCTCGGTCTTCTGGAAGCTTCGTGTGAAAATAGGCCCCTGGGCGTTGATTTCGTCCAATTCCGAGAATATTTCCTTACTAGGATTTGAAACCAAAAAGCAGAAAACAGCAACTGGCTCTTCGGCATCTCGTTAATAGGTTAGTGCCGGAAAATGCATAATAATGACATATAATGTGTATAAAACATGTGAGTATCATCATAAAAGTAGCATGGAACATAAGAAATTATAGATACGTTTGAGACGTATCAAGCATCCCAAGCTTAGTTCCTACTCGTCCCGAGTAGGTAAACGATAACAAAGATAATTTCTTAAGTGACAATGCTACCAACATAATCTTGATCAATACTATTGTAAGCACATGTAATGAATGCAGCGATTTGAAACAATGGTAAATGACATGAGTAAACAATTGAATCATAAAGCAAAGACTTTTCATGAATAGTACTTCAAGACAAGCATCAATAAGTCTTGCATAAGAGTTAACTCATAAAGCAATAATTCAAAGTAAAGGTATTGAAGCAACACAAAGGAAGATGAAGCGGTTGCTTTCAACTTGTAACATGTATATCTCATGGATATTGTCAATGTAAAGTAATATAACAAGTGCAATATGCAAGTATGTAGGAATCAATGCACAGTTCACACAAGTGTTTGCTTCTTGAGGTGGAGAGATAGGTGAACTGACTCAACAATAAAAGTAAAAGAAAGGCCCTTCGCAGAGGGAAGCATTGATTGCTATATTTGTGCTAGAGCTTTGGTTTTGAAAACAAGAAACAATTTTGTCAACGGTAGTAATAAAGCATATGAGTTATGTAAATTATATCCTACAAGTTGCAAGCCTCATGCATAGTATACTAATAGTGCCCGCACCTTGTCCTAATTAGCTTGGATTACCGGGATTATCATCGCAATACACATGTTTTAACCAAGTGTCACAAAGGGGTACCTCTATGCCGCCTGTACAAAGGTCTAAGGAGAAAGTTCGCATTGGATTTCTCGCTTTTGATTATTCTCAACTTAGACATCCATACCGGGACAACATAGATAACAGATAATGGACTCCTCTTTAATGCATAGGCATGTAGCACAATTAATTTTCTCATATGAGATTGAGGATATTTGTCCAAAACTGAAACTTCCACCATGATTCATGGCTTTAGTTAGCGGCCCAATGTTCTTCTCTAACAATATGCATGCTCTAACCATTAAATGAGTGGTAAATCGCCCTTACTTCAGACAAGACGGACATGCATAGCAACTCACATGATATTCAACAAAGAGTAGTTGATGGCGTCCCAGGAACATGGTTATCGCACAACAAGCAACTTAATAAGAGATAAAGTGCATAAGTACATATTCAATACCACGATAGTTTTTAAGCTATTTGTCCCATGAGCTATATATTGCAAAGATAAAGAATAGAAATTTAAAGGTAGCACTCAAGCAATTTACTTTGGAATGGCGGAGAAATACCATGTAGTAGGTAGGTATGGTGGACACAAATGGCATAGTGGTTGGCTCAAGGATTTTGGATGCATGAGAAGTATTCCCTCTCGATACAAGGTTTAGGCTAGCAAGGTTATTTGAAACAAACACAAGGATGAAGAGGTGCAGCAAAACTCACATAAAAGACATATTGTAAACATTATAAGACTCTACACCGTCTTCCTTGTTGTTCAAACTCAATACTAGAAATTATCTAGACCTTAGAGAAACCAAACATGCAAATCAGATTTTAGCATGCTCTATGTATTTCTTCATTAATAGGTGCAAAGTATATGATGCAAGAGATTAAACATGAGCACAACAATTGCCAAGTATCACCTTATTCAAGATATTATACCAATTACCACATATATCATTTTCCAATTCCAACCATATAACAATTTAACGAAGAAGAAACTTTCGCCATGAATACTATGAGTAAAGCCTAAGGACATACTTGTCCATATGCAACAGCGGAGCGTGTCTCTCTCCCACACAATGAATGCTAGGATCCATTTTATTCAAACAAAATAGAAACAAAAACAAACAGACGCTCCAAGTAAAGTACATAAGATGTGACGGAATAAAAATATAGTTTCACTAGAGGAACCTGATAATGTTGTCGATGAAGAAGGGGATGCCTTGGGCATCCCCAAGCTTAGACGCTTGAGTCTTCTTGATATATGCAGGGGTGAACCACCGGGGCATCCCCAAGCTTAGAGCTTTCACTCTCCTTGATCATAGTGTATATCATCCTCCTCTCTTGATCCTTGAAAACTTCCTCCACACTAAACTCAAAACAAACTCATTAGAGGGTTAGTGCATAATCAAAATTCACATATTCAGAGGTGACACAATCATTCTTTATACTTCTGGACATTGCACAAAGCTACTAAAAGTCAATGGAATCGAAAAATCCATCAAGCATGACAAAACAGGCAATGCAAAATAAAAGGCAGAATCTGTCAAAACAGAACAGTTCGTAATAACGTATTTTTAACAGGCACCAGACTTGCTCAGATGAGAAAACTTAAAACTAATGAAAGTTGCGTACATATCTGAGGATCACTCACGTAAATTGGCATAATTTGCTGAGTTACCTGCAGAGAATTAGACCCAGATTTGTGACAGCAAAGAAAACTTTTTCTGCGCAGTAATCCAAATCTAGTATCATCCTTCTATTAGAGACTTTACTTGGCACAACAATGCAATAAAACTAAGATAAGGAGAGGTTGCTACAGTAGTAAACAACTTCCAAGACTCAAATATAAAACAAAATTACTGTAGTAAAAACATGGGTTGTCTCCCATAAGCGCTTTTCTTTAACGCCTTTCAGCTAGGCGCAGAAAGTGTGTATCAAGTATTATCGAAAGATGGAGCATCTACAGCGGGGTGTGGAGTTTTCTCAACCATGCATAGTATTTTGGATACATAGGTTTCAGCGGCTCCCTTTTCATTAGTCTTGGGCTTGCTACTCTCATCAAACAAATTTTCAGGAACAAGCCAAGCATAATTATCATCTAGAGCTTCATGCATCGCTAGGAGCTTACATGGTATTGGTGCTTTAATCTCCCCACCATTATTAACATTATTAGTGTACTTAATTCTATCCATATCCATCTTTTCAAGTGTTCTTTTAAAATCGGTGATCATACCAAGCCTATCATGCTTACTAAAAACTTTTCTAGCTTCTTTTCCTCAAATTCTCGCACTAGGACTTTTAAAACAAAATCTCTCTTCTCTCCCCTCTCCATATCAGAAAGTGTAAGAAACATGTGTTGTATCATGGGGTTGAGACTAATAAATCTAGCTTCCATCATGCGTACCAAACAAACAGAGGCATCTTCATAAGTAGGGACAGCTTTTGCAAGGGGTATATCTTTAAGATCTTCATGCATACTAACATGGGTGAAAAATTCTTCTATATTATCTCTTCCAATTATAGACCCTTGTCCTACCGGTATATCTTTACAGTAAAATTAAAAGGAAACATGATGAAATAAGTAAAGCAAATGCAAGTAACTAATTTTTTTGTGTTTTTAATATGGCAAACAAGATAGTAAATAAAGTAAAACTAGCAACTAATTTTTTTGTGTTTTGGTTTAGTGCAGCAAACAAAGTAGTAAATAAAATAAAGCAAGACAAAAACAAAGTAAAGAGATTGGATTGTGAAGACTCTTGGTGCAGCGTGTCTTGAGCAACGGCGCCAGAAAATATGCTGCTAGCGTGTAGTTGACGTGGGCGTAGTAGCTTCCTTGTGATGGTAAAGCACTCGTCTGTTGGGAACCCCAAGAGGAAGGTATGATGTGTACAGCAGCAAGTTTTCCTCAGAAGAAACCAAGGTTTATCGAACCAGTAGGAGCCAAGAAGCACGTTGAAGGTTGATGGCGGCGAGATGTAGTGCGGCGCAACACCAGGGATTCCGGCGCCAACGTGGAACCTGCACAACACAACCAAAGTACTTTGCCCCAACGAAACAGTGAGGTTGTCAATCTCACCGGCTTGCTGTAACAAAGGATTAGATGTATAGTGTGGATGATGATTGTTTGCAGAAAACAGTAGAACAAGTATTGCAGTAGATTGTATTCGATTAAAAGAATGGACCGGGGTCCACAGTTCACTAGAGGTGTCTCTCCCATAAGATAAATAGCATGTTGGGTGAACAAATTACAGTTGGGCAATTGACAAATAGAGAGGGCATGACAATGCACATACATGACATGATGAGTATTGTGAGATTCAATTGGGCATTACGACAAAGTACATAGACCGCTATCCAGCATGCATCTATGCCTAAAAAGTCCACTTTCAGGTTATCATCCGAACCCCTTCCAGTATTAAGTTGCAAACAACAGACAATTGCATTAAGTATGGTGCATAATGTAATCAATAACTACATCCTCGGACATAGCATCAATGTTTTATCCCTAGTGGCAACAACACATCCACAACCTTAGAACTTTCTCACTGTCCCAGATTTAATGGAGGCATGAACCCACTATCGAGCATAAATACTCCCTCTTGGAGTTAAGAGTAAAAACTTGGCCAGAGCCTCTACTAATAACGGAGAGCATGCAAGATCATAAACAACACATAGGTAATAGATTGATAATCAACATAACATAGTATTCTCTATCCATCGGATCCCAACAAACACAACATATAGCATTACAGATAGATGATCTTGATCATGTTAGGCAGCTCACAAGATCCGACAATGAAGCACATAAGGAGAAGACGACCATCTAGCTACTGCTATGGACCCATAGTCCAGGGATGAACTACTCACTCATCAATCCGGAGGCGACCATGGCGGTGTAGAGTCCTCCGGGAGATGATTCCCCTCTCCGGCAGGGTGCCGGAGGCGATCTCCTGAATCCCCCGAGATGGGATTGGCGGCGGCGTCTCTGGAAGGTTTTCCGTATCGTGGCTCTCGGTACTGGGGGTTTCGCGACGAAGACTTTAAGTAGGCGGAAGGGCAGGTCGGGGCCACACGAGGGCCCCACACGCCAGGCCGGCGCGGCCAAGGGCCAGGCCGCGCGCCCCTGTTGTGTCGGTGCCTCGTGGCCCCACTTCCTTTCCCCTCGGTCTTCTGGAAGCTTCGTGTGAAAATAGGCCCCGGGCGTTGATTTCGTCCAATTCCGAGAATATTACCTTACTAGGATTTGAAACCAAAAACAGCAAAAACAATCGCTCTTCGGCATCTCGTTAATAGGTTAGTGCCGGAAAATGCATAATAATGACATATAATGTGTATAAAACATGTGAGTATCATCATAAAAGTAGCATGGAACATAAGAAATTATAGATACGTTTGAGACGTATCACATCCCTTATGATCAAATCATATGCTTGCAAGCTAATCAGACGACATTCCACCGAGAGGGCCCAGAGTATATCTATCCGTCATCAGGATGGACAAATCCCACTATTCATCCATATGCCTCAACTCACACTTTCCAAATACTTAATCCCATCTTTATAACCACCCATTTACGCAATGGCGTTTGATGTAATCAAAGTACCCTTCCGGTGTAAGTGATTTACATGATCTCATGGTCGAAGGACTAAGACAACTATGTATCGAAAGCTTATAGCAAATTGAACTTAATGACTTGATCTTATGCTACGCTCATTTGGGTGTGTGTCCATCATATCATTCAACTAATGACATAACCTTGTTATTAATAACATCCAATGTTCATGATCACGAAACCATGATCATCCATTAATCAACAAGCTAGTTATACAAGAGGCTTACTAGGGACTCTTTGTTGTTTACATAACACACATGTATCAATGTTTCGGTTAATACAATTATAGCATGGTATGTAAACATTTATCATAAACACAAAGATATTATAATAACCACTTTATTATTGCCTCTTGGGCATATCTCCAACAGTCTCCCACTTGCACTAGAGTCAATAATCTAGATTACATTGTAAGGTACCTAACACCCATAGCATTCTGGTGTTGGTCATGCTTTGCCCTAGGGAGAGCTTTAGTCAACGGATCTGCAACATTCAGATCTGTGTGTACTTTGCAAATCTCTACTTCACCATCTTTGATGTACTCGCGAATCGAATGAAAACGCAGCTTGATATGCTTCAGCTTCTTGTGTGACCTTGGTTCCTTTGCATTGGCGATGGCACCCGTGTTGTCACAATAAATGACTAACGGGTCCAATGCACTAGGAACCACACCAAGCTCAACAATGAACCTCTTCATCCATACCGCTTCCGATGAAGCCTCTGAAGCCGCTATATATTCAGATTCTGTTGAAGATTTCGCCACCGTGCATTGCTTGGAACTGCTCCAGCTTACTGCCGCACCATTCAATATAAACACATACCCAGACTGAGACTTAGAGTCATCAGGATCGGTGTTCCAACTTGCATCGGTGTAACTGGTTACAACGAGCTCTTGGTCACCGCCATAACAAAGAAACATATCCTTAGTTCTTTTCAAGTACTTCAGGATATTCTTGACCGCTGTCCAGTGTTCCATTCCTGGATCACTTTGATATCTGCTAGTCAAACTAACAGCATGTGCGATATCCGGTCTAGTACACAACATGGCATACATGAGAGAGCCTACTGCCGAAGCATAGGGGATCTTGCTCATCCTCTCTCTTTCATCTGCCGTAGCCGGACCTTGAGTCTTACTCAAGACCTTACCTGGCAACATAGGCAAGAACCCTTTCTTGCTTTCATCCATTCTAAACTTCTTTAGAATCTTGTCCAGGTATGTACTCTGTGAAAGGCCTATTAGGCGTCTTGATCTATCTCTATAAATCTTGATGCCTAAAATGTATGCTGCTTCACCAAGGTCTTTCATTGAAAAACACTTATTCAAATAACCTTTAACACTGCTTAATAGTTCTATATCATTCCCAATCAATAATATGTCATCTACATATAATATCAGGAACGCTACAGAGCTCCCACTCACTTTCTTGTAAATACAGGCCTCACCATGAGTCCGTATAAAACCGAAGTCTTTGATCACTCTATCAAAGCGTAGGTTCCAACTCCGGGATGCTTGCTTCAGTCCATAAATGGAACGCTGAAGTTTGCATACCTTGTCAGCATTTTCAGGATCGACAAAACCTTTGGGTTGTACCATATACAACTCTTCCTCAATATCACCATTAAGGAACGCCGTTTTGACATCCATCTGCCAAATCTCATAATCGAAAAATGCAGCTATTGCTAACAAAATCCTCACAGACTTTAGCTTCGCTACAGGTGAGAAAGTCTCATCGTAGTCAACTCCTTGAATTTGTCGGAAACCCTTTGCGACAAGTCGAGCTTTATAGACAGTAATATTACCATCAGCATCTGTTTTTCTCTTGAAGATCCATTTATTCTCGACAGCCTTGCGGCTATCAGGTAAGTCTACCAAAGTCCATACTTTGTTATCATACATGGATCCCATTTCGGATTTCATGGCTTCTTGCCATTTGTTGGAATCTGGGCTCATCATTGCTTCTTCATACGTCGCAGGGTCCTCATCATTGTTGTCCACAATCATGACATTTAGACAGGGATCATACCAATCAGGAGTGGTACATTCCCTCGTCGATCTGCGAGGTTCAGTAGCTTCCTCGTTCGAAGTTTCATGATCATCATCATTTGCTTCCTCTCCTATCGGTGTAGGCTGCGCAGGAACTTCTTCCGGCACTGCGCTACTCTGATCTATGAGAGAAGGTTCATTAACCTCGTCGAGTTCTACTTTCCTTCCAGTCACTTCTTTAGTGAGAAACTCCTTCTCAAGAAAGGATCCGTTCTTGGCAACAAAGATTTTGCCTTCGGATCTGTGATAGAAAGTGTACCCAATTGTTTCTTTAGGGTATCCTATGAAGACGCATTTCTCCGCTTTGGGTTCTAGCTTGTCAGGTTGTAACTTCTTTACATAAGCTTCGCAACCCCAAACTTTAAGGAACGACAGCTTAGGTTTCTTCCCAAACCATAATTCATACGGTGTCGTTTCAACGGATTTAGATGGTGCCCTATTTAAAGTGAATGCGGCTGTCTCTAATGCATAACCCCAAAACGATAATGGCAAATCGGTAAGAGACATCATAGATCGAACCATATCTAAGAGAGTTCGATTACGACGTTCGGACACACCATTACGCTGTGGTGTTCCCGGCGGTGTCAATTGTGAAAGTATTCCGCATTTCTTTAAATGCATGCCAAACTCATAACTCAGATATTCGCCTCCGCGATCAGAACGCAGAAACTTAATCTTCTTGTTACGTTGATTTTCTACTTCACTTTGGAATTCCTTGAACTTCTCAAAAGTCTCGGACTTATGTTTCATAAAGTAAATATATCCATATCTACTCAGATCATCCGTGAAGGTTAGAACATAACGATAACCACCGCGCGATGCTACACTCATTGGTCCGCACACATCGGTATGTATGATTTCCAATAAGTCTGTAGCTCGCTCCATTGTACCAGAAAATGGAGTCTTAGTCATTTTTCCCATTAGACATGCTTCGCATCTGTCAAGTGACTCAAAGTCAAGTGACTCAAGAAGTCCATCGGAATGGAGTTTCTTCATGCGCTTCACTCCAATATGACCAAGACGATAGTGCCACATATAAGTAGAATTATCATTCAATTTAATTCGCTTAGCATCAATGTTATGAACATGTGTATCACTACTATCGAGATTTAACAAGAATAAACCATTCATCTCAGGTGCATGGCCATAAAAGACATTACTCATATAAATCGAACAACCATTATTCTCAGACTTAAACGAATAACCGTCTTGCATTAAACAAGATCCAGATATAATGTTCATGCTCAACGCAGGTACCAAATAACAATTATTGAGGTTTAAAACTAATCCCGAAGGTAGATGTAGAGGGAGCGTGCCGACGGCGATCACATCGACTTTGGATCCATTTCCAACGCGCATCGTCACCTCGTCTCTTGCCAGGCTTCGTCTATTCCGCAGTTCCTGTTTCGAGTTACAAATGTGAGCAACCGAACCAGTATCAAATACCCAGGCACTACTACGAGAACCAGTAAGATAGACATCAATAACATGTATATCAAATATACCTTTCTTTTTGACGTGGCCGCTCTTCAGATCGGCCAAGTATTTGGAGCAATTGCGCTTCCAGTGCCCCTTCCCCTGGCAGTAATAGCACACAGTCTCAGGTTTAGGACCAGCCTTAGGCTTCTCAGGATGCGGTGCAACTTTCTTGCCGCCCTTCTTGAAGTTACCCTTGTTAGGCTTGCCCTGCTTTTTGAAACTGGTGGTCTTGTTGACCATCAACACTTGGTTCTCCTTCTTAATCTCTACTTCAGCAGATTTCAGCATGGAAAAGATTTCAGGTAAATCTTTATTCATGTTCTGCATGTTGTAGTTCATCACGAAGTTCTTGTAACTTGGTGGCAGTGATTGAAGGACACGATGAATACCCAGCTGGTTAGGGATCATCATCCCCAAGTCATTGAGCTTCTTCGCATGCCCGGACATGACGAGCATGTGCTCACTAACGGAGCTGCCCTCTTCCATCATGCAGCTAAAGAACTGCTTCGAGGCCTCATAGCTCTCCACGGCCGCATGAGTCTCAAAGATAAGTTTGAGCTCACGCATCATCTCACATGGGTCGTGGTGCTCAAAACGCTTTTGGAGCTCTGCCTCTAAGCTGCACAAGATGGCACACTGAACTTCGGAGTACCGAGTTGCCCGAGTCTCATAAACATTCTTTATGTCCTCGGACACTGCAGGAGGTGGTGGGGAACCTAGCGGTGCATCGAGCACATATTGCAGGCTTCCACCAGTGAGGAAAATCCTCACATGACGGAACCAGTCAGTGAAGTTGCTACCATTGCCCTTAAGCTTTTCTTTCTCTAGGAACTGGTTAAAATTGATGGAGGGGGCGCCATGATCTACAACATATTTGCAAAGAGTTTAGACTAAGTTTATGATAAATTGAGTTCAATTTTAATTCTGAAATTAACTAGGTGAACTCCCACTTAAAACAACATCCCTCGCATTGTCTTAGTGATTACACGAACCAAATCCACTACACCAAGTCCGATCTTCACGAGAAAAGATGTAGCTTCAAAGGCGAACACTCAAAGTGTTCATCATATCATTCATATGACTCATGCTCTACCTTTCGGTATCCCGTGTTCCGAGACCATGTCTGTACATGCTAGGCTCGTCAAGGCAACCTTGGTATCCGCGTGTGCAAATCTGGCTTGCACCCGTTGTATGCACATGTAGAGTCTATCACACCCGATCATCACGAGATGCTTCGAAACGACAAGTCTTAGCAACGGTGCATACTAAGGATGAACACTTTATTATCTTGATATTTAGTGAGAGGGATCATCTTATAATGCTACCGTCGCGATCTAAGCAAAATAAGATGCATAAAAGGATTAACATCACATGCAATTCATAATGTGTGATATGATATGGCCTTTTCTTCTTTTGATCTCCATCTCCAAAGCACGGACATGATCTCCATCATCACCAGCATGGCGTCAAGGTCAGTGGCGCCGCTTCATGGTTGTCCATCACTTATAGCTACTATAACAACTACTTGAAATAAAGCTATTACATGATGAATAGACATGCAGGTCTTTAACAAAAATTAAAGACAACCATTAGGCTCCTGCCGGTTGCCATAATACAATAATGAACATCTCATACATCAAATATAATCATCATCACATCATGGCCATATCACATCACCAAACCCTGCAAAAACAAGTTAGACGCCTCTAATTTGGTTTGCATATTTTACGTGGTTTAGGGTTTTCGAGTAAGATCCAATCTACCTACGAACATGAACCACAACGGTGATACTAGTGTTGACAATAGAAGTGCAAATTACAATCTTCACTATGGTGGGAGAGACAGACACCCGCAAAGCCACTTATGCAATACAAGTTGCATGTCAAGCGTGGAGCAAGTCTCATGAGACGCGGTCATGTAAAGTTAGCCCGGGCCGCTTCATCCCACCATCCCGCAAGAAGCAAAGTACACAAACTAAAGCAACAAGAGCATCACCGCCCACAAAACCATTGTGTTCTACTCGTGCAACAGATCTATGCATAGACATGGCTCTGATACCACTGATGGGGTTCGTAGCATAGAAAACAAAAAATTTCCTACCGCAAAGACGAATAAATCCAAGATCTAATCTATGGAACACCCAAGATCTAATCTACAAGATCGAAGCAACGAGATGGAGATGAGACTAACCCTCGAAGATTCCAGACAGTGTTGGGCCTCCAAGAGCAGAGGTTTGTAGAACAGCAGCAAGTTTTCCCTTAAGTGGATCACCCAAGGTTTATCGAACTCAGGGAGGAAGAGGTCAAAGATATCCCTCTCATGCAACCCTGCAACCACAAAGCAAGAAGTCTCTTGTGTCCCCAACACACCTAAGAGGTGCACTAGTTCGGTGAAGAGATAGTGAAATACAGGTGGTATGAATAAGTAGCAACGGTGCTAGAAAATAGCTTGCTGGCGTGTAGTTGATGGTGGTAGTATTGCAGCAGTAGTAACGCAGTAAAACAGTAAACAAGCAGCGATAGCAGTATTTAGGAACAAGGCCTAGGGGTTAGACTTTCACTAGTGGACACTCTCAACATTGATCACATAACAGAATAGATAAATGCATACTCTACACTCTTGTTGGATGATGAACACATTGCGTAGGATTACACGAACCCTCAATGCCGGAGTTAACAAGCTCCACAATTCAATGTTCATATTTAAATAACCTTAGAGTGCATGAAAGATCAATTCGACTAAACCAAGTACTAGCATAGCATGCACACTGTCACCTTCATGCTATGTAGGAGGAATAATACACATCAATACTATCATAGCAATAGTTAACTTCATAATCTACAAGAGATCATAATCATAGCATAAACCAAGTACTAACACGGATGCACACACTGTCACCATTACACCGTGCAGGAGGAATAAAACTACTTTAATAACATTACTAGAGTAGCACATAGATAAATTGTGATACAAAATACATTGCAATCATAAAGAGATATAAATAAGCACTTCACTATGCCATTCATAACAGTGAATAAGTATTCTGTGAAATATAGCCTAAGAGACCCACACGGTGCACACACTGTCACCTTTACACACGTGGGACAAGGAGTCTCCGGAGATCACATAAGTAAAATTCACTTGACTAGCATAACGACATCTAGATTACAAGCATCATCATATGAATCTCAATCATGTAAGGCAGCTCATGAGATTATTGTATTGAAGTACATAGGAGAGAGATGAACCACATAGCTACCGGTACAGCCCCGAGCCTCAATGGAGAACTACTCCCTCCTCATGGGAGCAGCAGCGGTGATGAAGATGGCGGTGGAGATGGCAGCGGTGGAGATGGAGAAGCCTTCCGGGGCACTTCCCCGCGGCAGCGGTCGAAGAGACTCCTGTCCCCCAGATCTTGGCGTCGCGATGGCGGAGGCTCTGGAAGGTTTCTGTGGGTTTCGTCCAACTTATCAGGGTTTTCGCGACGGAGGCTTTAAATAGGCGAAGAGGCGGCGCAGAGGGTCGAAGGGGTGCCCACACCATAGGGTGGCGCGGGCCCCCTGGCCGCGCCGGCCTAGGGTTTGGTGGGCCTGTGCCCCCTCCCTGGTGGCTCTCGGGTGTTCTGGATGCTTCCGGGCAAAATAGGAACCTGGGCGTTGATTTCATCCAATTCCAAGAATATTTCGTTACTAGGATTTCTGAAACCAAAAACAGCAGAAAACAGGAACTGGCACTTCGGCATCTTGTTAATAGGTTAGTTCCAGAAAATGCACGAATATGACATAAAGTGTGCATAAAACATGTAGATAACATCAATAATGTGGCATGGAACATAAGAAATTATCGATACGTCGGAGACGTATCAGCATCCCCAAGCTTAGTTCTGCTCGTCCCGAGCAGGTAAAACGATAACACAGATAATTTCTGGAGTGACATGCCATCATAACCTTGATCATACTATTTGTAAAGCATATGTAGTGAATGCAGCGATCAAAACAATGTATATGACATGAGTAAACAAGTGAATCATATAGCAAAGACTTTTCATGAATAGCACTTCAAGACAAGCATCAATAAGTCTTGCATAAGAGTTAACTCATAAAGCAATAATTCAAAGTAAAGGTATTGAAGCAACACAAAGGAAGATTAAGTTTCAGCGGTTGCTTTCAACTTGTAACATGTATATCTCATGGATATTGTCAACATAGAGTAATATAATAAGTGCAATAAGCAAATATGTAGGAATCAATGCACAGTTCACACAAGTGTTTGCTTCTTGAGGTGGAGAGAAATAGGTGAACTGACTCAACATTGAAAGTAAAAGAATGGTCCTCCATAGAGGAAAAGCATCGATTGCTATATTTGTGCTAGAGCTTTGATTTTGAAAACAAGAAACAATTTTGTCAACGGTAGTAATAAAGCATATGTATCATGTAAATTATATCTTACAAGTTGCAAGCCTCATGCATAGTATACTAATAGTGCCCGCACCTTGTCCTAATTAGCTTGGACTACCGGATCATCACAATGCACATGTTTTAACCAAGTGTCACAAAGGGGTACCTCTATGTCGCCTGTACAAAGGTCTAAGGAGAAAGCTCGCATTGGATTTCTCGCTATTGATTATTCTCAACTTAGACATCCATACCGGGACAACATAGACAACAGATAATGGACTCCTCTTTTATGCATAAGCATGTAACAACAATTTATAATTTTCTCATATGAGATTGAGGATATATGTCCAAAACTGAAACTTCCACCATGGATCATGGCTTTAGTTAGCGGCCCAATGTTCTTCTCTAACAATATGCATGCTTAACCATAAGGTGGTAGATCTCTCTTACTTCAGACAAGACGAACATGCATAGCAACTCACATGAAATTCAACAAAGAGTAGTTGATGGCGTCCCCAGTGAACATGGTTATCGCACAACAAGCAACTTAATAAGAGATAAAGTGCATAAGTACATATTCAATACCACAATAGTTTTTAAGCTATTTGTCCCATGAGCTATATATTGCAAAGGCGAATGATAGAATTTTAAAGGTAGCACTCAAGCAATTTACTTTGGAATGGCGGAAAATACCATGTAGTAGGTAGGTATGGTGGACACAAATGGCATAGTGGTTGGCTCAAGGATTTTGGATGCATGAGAAGTATTCCCTCTCGATACAAGGTTTAGGCTAGCAAGGTTATTTGAAACAAACACAAGGATGAACGGTGCAGCAAAACTCACATAAAAGACATATTGTAAACATTATAAGACTCTACACCGTCTTCCTTGTTGTTCAAAACTCAATACTAGATATTATCTAGACTTTAGAGAGACCAAATATGCAAACCAAATTTTAGCATGCTCTATGTATTTCTTCATTAATGGGTGCAAAGTATATGATGCAAGAGCTTAAACATGAGCACAACAATTGCCAAGTATCACATTACCCAAGACATTAATAGCAATTACTACATGTATCATTTTCCAATTCCAACCATATAACAATTTATCGAAGAAGAAACTTCGCCATGAAAATTAAAAGCTAAGAACACATGTATTCATATGAACCAGCGGAGCGTGTCTCTCTCCCACAAAAGCATTTATTCAAACAAAAACAAAAACAAAAGCACACAGACGCTCCAAAGCACATAAGATGTGACGGAATAAAAATATAGTTTCAGGGGAGGAACCTGATAAGTTGTCGATGAAGAAGGGGATGCCTTGGGCATCCCCAAGCTTAGACGCTTGAGTCTTCTTGATATATGCAGGGGTGAACCACCGGGGCATCCCCAAGCTTAGAGCTTTCACTCTTCTTGATCATAGTATATCATCCTCCTCTCTTGACCCTTGAAAACTTCCTTCACACCAAACTTCTCATAAACTTCATTAGAGGGGTTAGTACATAATCAAAAACTCCCATGTTCAGAGGTGACACAATCATTCTTAACACTTCTGGACATTGCTCAAAGCTACTGGAAGGTAATGGAACAAAGAAATCCACCCAACACAGCGAAAGAAGCAATGCGAAATAAAAGGCAGAATCTGTCAAAACAGAACAGTCCGTAAAGACGAATTTTTAATAAATACTTCCGTTGCTCAGATCAGAAAACTCAAAACTAATGAAAGTTGCGTACATATCTGAGGAACACGCACGTAAATTGGCATATTTTTCTGATTTTTCTACAGAGAAAACAGCCCAGATTCGTGACAGATAGAAATCTGTTTCTGCGCAGAAATCCAAATCTAGTATCAACCTTCGATTAGAGGCTTCACTTGGCACAACAAAACACAAAACTAAGATAAGGAGAGGTTGCTACAGTAGTAAACAACTTCCAAGACACAAATATAAAACAAAGTACTGTAGCAAAATAACACATGGGTTATCTCCCAAGAAGTTCTTTCTTTATAGCCATTAAGATGGGCTCAGCAGTTTTAATGATGCACTCGCAAGAAATAGTAGTTGAAGCAAAAGAGAGCATCAAGAGGCAAATTCAAAACAAATTTAAGTCTAACATGCTTCCTATGAAGAGGAATCTTGTACACAAATGAATTCATGAAGAACAAAGTGACAAGCATAAGAGGATAAAACACGAGTAACTTCAAGATTCTCAACATAAAGAGGGGAAACTTAATATTATTAAGATGCATACAACCATATTTCCCTCTCTCATAATAACTTTCAGTAGCATCATTGATGAAATCCACAATATACCCATCACTTAAAACATTCTTATCATGGTTCATATGCATAGAAGTATCATTAATTTTGGCATAAGAAGAGTTATTCTCATTAATAGTAATTGGAGCAAGATTATTATCAAGAATTTGAACATGGTAAACAAGTTGCATATTAAAAGAATTGTTTTTGGTAATCCAATCATGACTATGACAAGTTTCATAAGGGTAGTTATAACCTATATCATAGCATTCTTTATAATAATCATCAAAGATCGGAGGCACAGTGTCATCATAAGAAATAGAATAGTTATCTTTCACAGTCGGTTTATCTATGACCATACCATCATTGTTATTAGAAGGAGATGTATCAAACACATAATGATCAGTAGCAAAAGGATTTTCAAACACCTCTTCCCCAAGCTTAGAGCTTTCTATATCATTATGGGAGGAAGCATGGATAGCACTGACACTATGGCAATTATTATCATCATCATTTTCAGAATTAGTTTCCCAGAGATTTGCAATATCAAAAGTAGTGTGCTCATTCAAATCATGATCTCTAATGTATGTAAAGGGCATAGGAAGATCATCATATTTAGATTCATTATCACAATAATCATTAGGAGCAACATACTTACGGTTACTTAGCGTTATCTCATTCACGCGGGGATACGCCGTTACCTCTTTCTTTTTATTCTCCTTCTTCTTCTTCTTCTTCTTCTTCTTCGTTCCCTTCTTCTTCTTCTTCTCTTCCTTCTCCTCATTTCCTTCTTTAGGAGGAAGAGGCTTGAAGGGTGGCTTGTCCGCATAACCTGATTTACTTTTAGAAACAATAGAAGAAACTTGGGAGGATTCCTCCTTTTCATTAATTAGTTCAAAACACATGGCGGTCCTATCATATTTTGGCAAGGTGTCGTCTTCTAAAATATTTTGTATGTAAGTATTTGTATGGCTATTATCAATGCAATAAGAAAAACACCCATGCAGGACATCATCAATATCAAGATCACTCATATGTAACAAAGAGATTTTTCTCGACAGTTCTTCACACCCCAAAAATAAAGTAAGTTCATCATGCTGATTAGGAGTAATTTCATCATCACAATACAAATTTGCAGCACTCATTGGGTTCAAATTATCATTGGAGGAGCATTGAAAATTAAAATGACCCACTTCATGGCAAACTTCACAAATAAAAGGATAGAGGACACAAACTTTTTTACCAAGATCATCTAGCGCCCTAGACCACTTTCTAGTTTTTTCATTAGTATGATGGATACAATATTCATCTTCGATTTGATTAATTCCACAAGGTCTATGCATTCCACAAAAATTAACATGCTTATAGGAAATAGCATTCTTAGGAGTTTGAGCATGCTTATTGCAATAATTAACAACAATTTCATTCTTCATGCAAGCCTCTTTAAAAGGTTCATGATACTTATCAAAATTCTTCTTAGGCAATTCAAAATGAGAAGCAAAGGATTTATAAAGATTTGCAGCAACTTGAGAGTCAAGACCATAAGTAGCACTCATATTTCGAAATTTATCGGTATCCATAAAAGCTTCAATGCATTCATAATCATAATTTATACCTGACTCTTTACCTTCATTGTTCTCCCATCCTTCAGCGTTCTCCTTAATCCGATCAAGAAGATCCCACCTAGCTTCAACCTCCTTGCTTGTGAAAGATCCCTCCGAACACGCGTCCAGATAGTCCTTGTGTTGTCCTGAAAGCCTCGCATAAAAATTATTAACAATAACATTACGGGGGAGCTCATGAATGGGACATTTGAGCATTAGTGATTTCAATCTCCCCCACGCTTGAGAAATACTCTCTCCATCACGAGGATAAAAGTTATAAATATAATTCCTATCAATATGCACTTCATGAGGAGGATAAAATTTAGAATAAAAGAGAGATGCAATTTCCTCCCAACCAAGAGAATGACTATTCTCCAACAATTTATACCAATGCGCCGCTTTACCAGACAGCGAAACGGAGAATAGCTTCTTCTTCACTTCATCCATAGAGATACCTGCACACTTGAATAACCCGCATAATTCGTGCAAAAACAGTAAATGATCTCTAGGATGGACAGTTCCATCCCCTTTATAGTGATTGTCCATAACACGTTCAATAATTTTCATAGGTATTTTATACGGAATACTTTCAGCAGGTGGATTCAAAATATCAGAAGCATCATTAGAGTTATCGCATATGGGAGATAAAGCATTATCAGAACAAATTTTCTCCCCTAAAGATGGGAAGCTAAAAAGATCACAAAAACTAGCTTCCCCAAGCTTAGACTTCTCCATAGCATTAGCAGTAATTGCATTCATACTAATAACATCGCTACTAACATGCAAATAAGGTTCCATAGGTTTTTTAATTTTCGCATCAAACAATTCTAAATCAGGAAAAAGATTAAAAAGCTCACCAATTTTTTTGTTGTTTTCCATTATGCCTAACTAGTGTAAAACAAGAAACAAAAAGTTGCAATTGCAGGATCTAAAGGAAATAGCTTCGAGTACTTACGGCGCCGAAAAATAGCTTAGTAGCCGAGATCCGGAGTGTGAGTACCTTTTACCTTTCCTCCCCGGCAACGGCGCCACAAAATAGCTTGATGTCTACGCCCCCTCCTTTTCCTGTAGACAGTGTTGGGCCTCCAAGAGCAGAGGTTTGTAGAACAGCAGCAAGTTTTCCCTTAAGTGGATCACCCAAGGTTTATCGAACTCGGGGAGGAAGAGGTCAAAGATATCCCTCTCATGCAACCCTGCAACCACAAAGCAAGAAGTCTCTTGTGTCCCCAACACACCTAATAGGTGCACTAGTTCGGCGAAGAGATAGTGAAATACAGGTGGTATGAATAAGCAGTAGCAACGGTGCCAGAAAATAGCTTGCTGGCGTGTAGTTGATGGTGGTAGTATTGCAGCAGTAGTAACGAAGTAAAACAGTAAACAAGCAGCGATAGCAGTATTTAGGAACAAGGCCTAGGGATTACACTTTCACTAGTGGACACTCTCAACATTGATCACATAACAGAATAGATAAATGCATACTCTACACTCTTGTTGGATGATGAACACATTGCGTAGGATTACACGAACCCTCAATGCCGGAGTTAACAAGCTCCACAATTCAATGTTCATATTTAAATAACCTTAGAGTGCACGAAAGATCAATTCGACTAAACCAAGTACTAGCATAGCATGCACACTGTCACCTTCATGCTATGTAGGAGGAATAATACACATCAATACTATCATAGCAATAGTTAACTTCATAATCTACAAGAGATCATAATCATAGCATAAACCAAGTACTAACACGGATGCACACACTGTCACCATTACACCGTGCAGGAGGAATAAAACTACTTTAATAACATTACTAGAGTAGCACATAGATAAATTGTGATACAAAATACATTGCAATCATAAAGAGATATAAATAAGCACTTCACTATGCCATTCATAACAGTGAATAAGTATTCTGTGAAATATAGCCTAAGAGACCCACACGGTGCACACACTGTCACCTTTACACACGTGGGACAAGGAGTCTCCGGAGATCACATAAGTAAAATTCACTTGACTAGCATAACGACATCTAGATTACAAGCATCATCATATGAATCTCAATCATGTAAGGCAGCTCATGAGATTATTGTATTGAAGTACATAGGAGAGAGATGAACCACATAGCTACCGGTACAGCCCCGAGCCTCAATGGAGAACTACTCCCTCCTCATGGGAGCAGCAGCGGTGATGAAGATGGCGGTGGAGATGGCAGCGGTGTCGATGGAGAAGCCTTCCGGGGGCACTTCCCCGTTCCGGCAGCGTGCCGGAACAGAGACTCCTGTCCCCCAGATCTTGGCGTCGCGATGGCGACGACTCTGGAAGGTTTCTGTGGGTTTCGTCCAACTTATCAGGGTTTTCATGACGGAGGCTTTAAATAGGCGAAGAGGCGGCGCCAGAGGGTCGAAGGGGTGCCCACACCATAGGGTGGCACGGGCCCCCCTGGCCGCGCCGGCCTAGGGTTTGGTGGGCCTGTGCCCCCTCCCTGGTGGCTCTCGGGTGTTCTGGATGCTTCCGGGTAAAATAGGAACCTGGGCGTTGATTTCGTCCAATTCCGAGAATATTTCGTTACTAGGATTTCTGAAACCAAAAACAGAAAACAGGAACTGGCACTTCGGCATCTTGTTAATAGGTTAGTTCCATAAAATGCACGAATATGACATAAAGTGTGCATAAAATATGTAGATAACATCAATAATGTGGCATGGAACATAAGAAATTATCGATACGTCGGAGATGAGACTAACCCTCGAAGATTCCAAAGCCTACGAGATTAATCTCGTTGTTGGTGTAGACGATCGTCCCCGGTGCTGCAATCCGGCAGCACTTCCGTACTCGGTCGCGCGTACGGTGTCGATGAAGCTCCTTCCTCTCCCGTTCCAGCGGGCAGCGGAGGTGTGGTAGATCTCCACGGAATCCCAGCAGCACGACGGCGTGGTGGTGGTGGTGGAGAAGAGTTGCTGCAGGGCTTCGCCTAAGCCTGCACAGCGTATGGAGGTGGAAGAGAGAGGGGGCGGCTAGGGTTGTGGATGGGATCCTTGGCCGGCCACCCCCTCCCCTCTTTATATAGGTGGGGGGTCGGCCTAGGGTTTCCCCTAGGGCCCACCTACCCCCTTTGGCCGGCCACATGGGGGGGCAAACTCCTCCCCCAAGTCTTCCCCCTTATCTCCTAATTTAAACACTTTATTTTAGGAGATAGATCTTATCTCTAATTTTAAACCATTTAAATTAGAGATAGATCTTATCTCTAAGGGGGGCCGGCCTGGGCCCACATGTCATGGTGGGCAGGACCCACTATGCCATGTGGCGCCTATGTGGCCTCTCCCGGGGTGGTGGGCCCACTGGTGGCCCTCTAGAACCTTCTAGAAGCTCCGGTCAAAACACCGGACTTTTTCCCGAACCCCGGAAATTGACTTCCCATATATGAATCTTATTCTCCGGACAATTCCGGACCTCCTCGTGATGTCCTGGATCCCATCCGAGACTCCGAACAAAAACTTCGGACTCCAACTCATATTCCGAATCTACTTATGCGACATCGAACCTTAAGCGCGTCACCCTACGGTTCGTGAACTATGCAGACATGGTCGAGACTCCTCTCCGAGCAATAACCAATAGCGGGATCTGGAGATCCATAATGGCTCCCACATATTCAACGATGACTTAGTGATCGATTGAACCATTTACATACGATGTCAATTCCCTTTGTCACACGATATTTTACTTATCCGAGGTTTGATCATCGGTATCTCCATACCTTGTTCAACCTCGTTACCGACAAGTACTCTTTACTCGTATCGGTATGTCATCCCTTATGATCAAATCATATGCTTGCAAGCTAATCAGACGACATTCCACCGAGAGGGCCCAGAGTATATCTATCCGTCATCAGGATGGACAAATCCCACTATTCATCCATATGCCTCAACTCACACTTTCCAAATACTTAATCCCATCTTTATAACCACCCATTTACGCAATGGCGTTTGATGTAATCAAAGTACCCTTCCGGTGTAAGTGATTTACATGATCTCATGGTCGAAGGACTAAGACAACTATGTATCGAAAGCTTATAGCAAATTGAACTTAATGACTTGATCTTATGCTACGCTCATTTGGGTGTGTGTCCATTATATCATTCAACTAATGACATAACCTTGTTATTAATAACATCCAATGTTCATGATCACGAAACCATGATCATCCATTAATCAACAAGCTAGTTATACAAGAGGCTTACTAGGGACTCTTTGTTGTTTACATAACACACATGTATCAATGTTTCGGTTAATACAATTATAGCATGGTATGTAAACATTTATCATAAACACAAAGATATTATAATAACCACTTTATTATTGCCTCTTGGGCATATCTCCAACAGGATTCTACAAACGAAGGCAGATTATGTCATTGTTTCGACAATGACTGAGGATGTTAAAGTCAAGAAGTTCTTTGAGAACTTGGTGTAGTTCCGATAGTGTCAGAACTTTGAAGCTATATTGTGTGTGACAATATTAGTGACTTATTTCAGACCAAGGAATTAAGGTTCCACCAGAAGACCAAACATATTTAAATGCCGACTCATTTGGAAAATGAGTGATGCGTGAAGACGCAAATGAATTGCAAAATACATACGGTTCTGAGCATGTCAGATCCGTTGACTAAAACCTCTCTCGTGAGCAAAACATGATAAAGCACCGGAAGGCCAAGGTGTTATATCTTTACAAATGTAAACTAGATTATTGACTCTAGTGCAAGTGGGAGACTGTTGGAGATATGCCCAAGAGGCAATAATAAAATGGTTATTATAATATATCTTTGAGTTTATGATAATGTTTACATACCATGCTATAATTGTATTAACCGAAACATTGATACATGTGTGTTATGTGAACAACAAGGAGTCCCTAGTAAGCCTCTTGTATAACTAGCTTGTTGATTAATAGATGATCATCGTTTCATGATCATGAACATTAGATGTTATTAATAACAAGGTTATGTCATTATGTGAATGATATAATGGACACACCCAATTAAGCGTAGCATAAGATCACGTCATTAAGTTATTTGCTATAAGCTTTCGATACATAGTTACCTAGTCCTTATGACCATGAGATCATGTAAATCACTTATACCGGAAAGGTACTTTGATTACATCAAACGCCACTGCGTAAATGGGTGGTTATAAAGGTGGGATTAAGTATCCGGAAAGTATGAGTTGAGGCATATGGATCAACAAGTGGGATTTGTCCATCCCGATGACGGATAGATATACTCTGGGCCCTCTCGGTGGAATGTCGTCTAATGTCTTGCAAGCATATGAATAAGTTCATAAGAGACCACATACCACGGTACGAGTAAAGAGTACTTGTCAGGAGACGAGGTTGAACAAGGTATAGAGTGATACCGATGATCAAACCTCGGACAAGTAAAATATCGCGTGACAAAGGGAATTGGTATCGTATGTGAATGGTTCATTCGATCACTAAAGTCATCGTTGAATATGTGGGAGCCATTATGGATCTCCAGATCCCGCTATTGGTTATTGGTCGGAGAGAGGTCTCAACCATGTCTACATAGTTCGCGAACCGTAGGGTGACACACTTAAGGTTTGATGTCGTTTAAGTAGATATGGAATATGGAATGGAGTTCGAAGTTTTGTTCGGAGTCTCGGATGCGATCCGGACATCACGAGAATGGTCCGGAGAATAAGATTCATATATAGGAAGTCACTTTCCAAGTTTGGAAATGATCCGGTGCATTTATGGAAGGTGGTTTCTAGAAATTATCCGGAATAAATCACTATGGAAGGAGGAGTCCCGAAGGGACTCCACAAACCCTAACCAGCCAACCAAGTGGGAGGGTGGAGTCCATGGTGGACTCCACCTCCTTGGCCGGCCAACCCACCTAAGGGAAAGGTGGGAGTCCCACCTTGGGTAGGACTCCCTCCTTGAGTAGGTTTCCCACTTTTGGGAGGTTTTGTTGTTGGGGTCTTATTCGAAGACTTGGACTACAACTCTTGGGGACTTCCACCTATATAATGAGGAGCCAAGGGGAGGGGCCGGCCACACCAAGCCACTCTTGGCCGCAGCCCCCAAGTGGCCGGCGCCCATAGCCCCCTCTCCCCAAACCCTAGCCTCTCCTCCTCCACATAATACTCCCGCAGCGCTTAGGCGAAGCCCTGCCGGAGTTCTCCACCACCACCGTCACCACGCCGTCGTGCTGCCGGGATTCCGAGGAGGATCTACTACTTCCGCTGCCCGCTGGAACGGGGAGAAGGACGTCGTCTTCATCAACACCGAACGTGTGACCGAGTACGGAGGTGCTGCCCGATTGTGGCGCCGTGATCAAGATCTTCTACGCGCTTTTGCAAGTGGCAAGTGATCGTCTACCGCAGCAACAAGAGCCTCATCTTGTAGGCTTTGGAACTCTTCAAGGGTGAGACTCGATCATCCCCTCGTTGCTCCCGTCTTCTAGATTGCATCTTGGCTTGGATTGCGTTCTCGCGGTAGGAATTTTTTTGTTTTCTATGCTATGAATCCCATCATATCCATGCTAAATAATCATTAGGATACATTCTCTTGCCTCTTCATAGGAATTGATTGACCTACGGGTTAAACACACCCTTTTGATAGTTGTTGAGCTCGTTGAGCTAGGCTATTTAGTGATTGTCCTCTATTATGGGTGAAACTTACCATCTAAACATGGCGCGGGCGACAGCTAGATCAAATATTGAAGGAGCGGTTGGCTGCCCTTCACTGGTTGGAGGGGCAATCCATCATGAGTGCCGCATAAGGGTCCTAATAAGTCTTTGATTCGAAGATTGTGAAAAACCTTACAACCACATGATATAATGGGTACTAGCTTGGTCAAGTAGGTTAGTTGGCCTTATGTGTCGATGTCGTCGTACCGCTGATGAGTATGCGGACTTGGATACAATATGGATGTCTTATCAAATGTTACCACGTGCCTCAGTGATAATAAAGGTGATCTTTATTCATACGAGATAGTATAATGTAGTTCCGTGTGATGTAGTTATGAGAACTGCTACTCCGATAATGAGATACACTTTGGTGCCCCACTCAATTATCATGGTGTTCTCCATCGTCTGGCCGGACACATGACTAAGTTGTTGTGTGCAGAATGAGTAAAGGAGTACATGTCGGGCAATGAAGGCTACATAAGAGTTTCACCTCGGGCTATGTAAAGTATCGAGAAGCAGTAGGACATGTGTCAAAAGTAATATCGTAAGGTTTACAAGATAAAGATCTTCGCTTTATCTGTGAGGATTGATGCGGTTATCAAACGCTCGACATCTATCATTGTCGTGGAAGGTGGTTCGAGCATGTCAATATATATCTGAACCCATTGAGTCACACATTTAACAGTTTAATGACATTTTAAAATGTGAGCTCTATATAAAGATAGAGATGTGTTCCTAGAGTGTCTCGGATGGTCTCGGATATGTAATGCTCTCTTTATTCAAGATCACTACATTTAATATAGTTTGAATTACTAGTACTAGTAGTAGTTAAAATAGTACTAGTAATAAATCGAGTGCTAATTTATTTGATTTATTCTAAGATGCAGTAAATTGAAACGCTGAGTGTCAAACCAGAAAAATTCTCTAGAAAAAAACCAGAAAAATTCAGCACGTGCAGTACTATCGCTATCGCACCTGGGCGATTTACACAAAAATAACCCAAAAGTGAAAGAAAAGCACAGACTGACCCTCCGGCGAAACTATTTCACCAATCTAACCCTTTTGTGTGGCGCCCCTCCCACGGGCGCCACACATGCCCATGTGGCTCCCCTCCTGCCGGCGCCACTGACCCAGCCGACGTGGCCCCCTCGCCGCTGAGCTGGTGCGCCCATCCGACGTGGCAGCATGTGTGGCGCCCCTCCCAACGGCGCCACACATGCACTTGGAATTGCCCAAAACATACTGTGAGACAAATCCTCTGGGACTTAGCCGTTTTGCGAGGCTCGATGTGTGGCGCCGATGCCACGGGCGCCACACTAGCATGTGTGGCGCCGATGCCACGGGCGCCACACATCCACTTAAGTGTGGCGCCCGCGCCCGCGCCCAGCCCGACCATCTTCTTCTCTGTTTCTTTTTCTCCCTCCCTCTCTCCTCCAAGGCGGCCGCCGGTTCCTCCTCCTCCCTCCTCTCCCCCAACAAATCGGGCACAAATTCGTCAGATCTGACCGGCCAATCTCTTCCCCATCCATTCCTCAAGGTAATCCCCTTCGAATCCCTCACATTCATCCACTAATTTCATAGATCTTGCTAGATTTGTACATGAACCCTAGACATGGAAACTAGATTTGAAATGGCTATGTATGTGTTGAATGTGTATGTGTAGGAACCCTAGATATGTAGGAACCCTAGATATGTAGGAACCCTAGATGTGTTGAATGAAATTTTACATATATGCCTAGGAATGGTATGTTTTACGAAATTCAAATGTGTTACATATGCCTAGTATTCTTGATGGAATAACTCATATTTGTTAGGAATGTATGTGTGATGGCTTATTTGGATATATTCTCATGTATGTGTTGCTCATATTTGGTATGAATGGCTCATAATATGTTGTATGTGTTGCTCATACATGTAGGATGGTGTGGCTTCTGGATGAAGAGTACGACAGGGTGCACCGGGCTGTTCATATGACGGAGAAGGGAACGGATCTTCAACCTTTGAAGATTCGTTACCATGGCACATCGGATATACCGTATGACGAGAGGTACACGGAGTTCATCCGGCCTACCGGTCTTCTCCCGTTCATATCCCTTGTAAGCCGTGGGGGGCCACTCATGAACCCCTCGGCACTCACCGCCCTTGTCGACCGGTGGAGGCCGGAGACTCACACCTTCCACTTGAGGGCCGGCGAGATGGCCCCTACTCTCCAGGATGTTTCCATGATCCTTGGACTACCTATTCAGGGCGAGCCACTGTGTATGAACACAGCTTCTGATGGGTGGCGCCAGCAGATGGAGGTGCTTATTGGCAGGGCTCCTCCGCCGCCAGCAGATCCAAAGAAGAGAGCTCCCGCCGGCGCGTCTTTCGAATGGATCAGGACTAACTTTGGAGAATGCCCGGAAGAGGCCGACGAGGACACTCGGAGGACGTACGCCCGCGTGTACTTATGGTACATGATTTCGAGGACTCTCTTTCCTGACAGTGGGGGGAAGCTGGCCCATTGGTGTTGGCTGAAGGCGCTAACGGTGTTGGATGGCCGTTGGAGTTGGGGAACAGCGGCACTTGCCTACCTCTACCGGCAGGTGATGATTTGCTCTATGTACTATTTTCCTATAGTAGTGTGCTAGACAAAGTACTAACCAAATGTCTTACGTGCGCAGTTGGACGAAGCTTGTCGCAGAACTGGGAGCAGGACTGGGAGCGGCGGTATTGGTGGATGCATGCTCCTACTTTCCGTATGGAGCTGGGACCGCCTATCAGTTGGGCGGCCTAGGGTACTCAACGAGAGGCCATGGCCTCATTACCCTCACTTTCCTGATCGGGAGCCCACTTGGGCATACCTTTGGGACAATGTCTCGGAGATGACGAGCGATCCAAAGATCATGTACATGCAGTACACTGCGGAGTTGGACACTCTTACCGCTGAGCAGGTAACCGATCACTCTTTTGCAATCCTAGTTTTCATTGATTCTACTGGCATGTTCTAAATTCTGAGATGTTTGTATGCTGCAGGTGGAATGGGAGCCATATGGTAGCTACTACCGTATTGGCGCGTCGATGACTGACCTCAACCACAAGTGCACGGAGGAGGCGCGGTTCTGGCGTATGCGCTGCCCACTCATATGCATGTGGCTTGTTGAACACCACCAGCCGCAAAGAGTGATGAGACAGTTTGGGCTGTATCAGGAGTGCCCACCAGTGTGGCAAGACACGGACAAGGCGCTTCATAGGTAAACTTCTGGAATCATGCGATGGAAGATTCTTGATAGAAGAGGTACAAACTAACTTGTTGATTCTTGCAGGCTTGATAGGCAGCGGCAGAGGAAGATCACAAATTGGCCAGTCCATCATAGCGGCCACATCGCAGCGTTCCAACACTGTTTGGAAGCGGCACGGAATGCTGGCCCTGAGCAGATTGTGCCTCACAACTTCGCCGCTTTCAACAACTACCTCGAGTGGTTCCATGAGAACACGCGTATCGAGTTAGTTAAGCACGCGTATCCTGAGGAGATCTTGGACGACCCCATCCAGTTCGATGAGGTTGGGCAAAGCCAGCACGACACCTTTGCTCGCAGAGGGAGATCGACTTCTATTGCTTCCGAGCTGAACTTCGTGGTATTCTATTCTCTCACTAACTAGTACATCATCTACATTGCCATGTGAACGCTTCAATTGTGTATGCTATATTTGTCACAGCGGAAGGAGATCGAAAAAACAGCTGAGGAGTGCGAGGTTATGTGGGAGCAGAGCGGGAGAGATGACAAGCCTGTCCGACCGTTGCGGTATTTCATTAAGGTATGATCACCAACTTTGAATGTACGATACTATGATGTGGTGGATTTGTAACCATGAACGGGATGACGCAGAACACTGCACGAAAGATGCGGCGGTTAGCCAGCTTGCTAGGTTGCCGGGAAGCCGAAATCGCTACATCTTCCTCTTCAGAAGAGCGGGAGGTATGGACTATTTTGTTGCTGTCAAACATGTTCTTCCTAATTTCAACTTTGTAATCTCATGTGTTCGTGTTTGTGAAGATTCCTGAGGACGAGCTAATTCTGAGTCAAGCCATACTTCCAAAGCGTACCTCCAAGCAAGCCGCACGGTCAGCTTACCAGTTGAAGCCAAGGGGCAAGGGTCCAAACCGGTACACTCCGGAAGATTATGTCAGCCGAGGAAAGAAGGTTGTCACTGAGGAGGATGAGGGGCCGCGCGGAGATCAGATATGTCGAGGATGAGGAACGACGAGCCGTTCTCTTCGAGGTGGAGAGGAGGATGAGGAGGAGGAGGAGGAGGAGCAGAGCAGAGAGAGAGCAGCAGGAGCAAGCAGGAGCAGCCACGGCAGCGGACGAAGAGGATGGCCGTCCGGAAGCAGCCCGCGAGGACGGCACGTCGAGGACGCTACTAGGATGTGCCACGTGTTGTTGTGAACTCTATATTCATAAGTATCGATTTGTGAACCCTATGTCATTTCGAACCATGGTCTGTAATGCTACTTGTTGTTTGAATCTACGTGCTACAATGTGACCTATGAAGTGTTATATGTGTATGTCATGAAATTGCTACTTGTTGTGTCCAATGTTGTACTCGTAACTGTTGGAGTTTGGTAGGATTTTTCATGTTTTTAACAAAAGTCAATGTGTGGCGCCCTTCCAACTCGCCATGCTTGTGTGGCGCCCGTGGCATCGGCGCCACACATGCCAACTTATATCAACATTGGGTCGAAAACATCCAGGGGGCCGGACGATAAGTCCTTAGCCGTTCGCGAGCCTCTATGTGTGGCGCCCGTGGCATCGGCGCCACATATGCTAGTGTGGCGCCGTGGAGTCGGCGCCACACATCGAGCCTCGCAAACGGCTAAGTCCCGAGGTTCCGGAGCCCTGGATGTTTTCGACCCAAAACTTGATATGTTGGCATGTGTGGCGCCGTTGGGAGGGGCGCCACACATGCGCCACGTCGGATGGGCGCACCCGCTCAGCGGCGGGGCCACGTCGGCTGGGTCGGGCGCCGGAGGAGGAGCACATGCATGTGTGGCGCCCGTGGAGGCGCCACACAGGTTAGATTGGCGAAATAGTTTCACGAGGCCATTCTCGCTTTTCTTCACTTTTGGGTTATTTTTGTGCAAATCGCCTCGCACCTGCCGCCAGGTCCTGACGTTGTATTTACCGCTGCCGCCACACGTCGGCTGGTCAACTCGTCGCTTTCGCCGCGAAATAGGAAACTGGAAACGGCGGTCTAGCGGAAACAGAGCAAAGCAGAGCGGCCCACTTTCGTTACACAGCCAGCGTCTCTACGCACTCCGCTCTCCCAGCCACCGCCATGTCCCGCCTCGACACCGCCTCACTCCTCTCCTTCTCGCCTCCGCCGACCAAACCACATCGCCGGAGGCGCCTCCTCTCCTCCATGCTCGCCATCGGTGGCGGCGCCGTCGCTCTCATCCTCTTCGTCGTCATCGGTTCCCCGTCGAACCCGTCCACCAACTACGCCTCCCTCCTCCTCTCACTCGGCTCCAACGACACCGCCGCCACCCACCTCCGCGCCCTCACCCTCCACCCGCACGTCGCCGGCACCAAGGCCAACTCCCTCACCGCCGCCTACGTCCTCAACGCGCTCTCCTCCCTCTCCTTCCCCGCACACATCACGCCCTACTCCGTCCTCCTCTCCTACCCCGTCCACCGCTCCCTCTCCCTCTCCGCGCCGGGCCGCGCCACCAAGTCCTTCTCCCTCTCCCAGGACACCTACCCCGACGACCCCTACGCGGCCGCCGCGGCGGAGGCCATTCCCACCTTCTTCGCCTACTCCGCCTCCGGGTCCGTGTCCGCGGAGGCCGTGTACGCCAACTACGGCCGCGAGGAGGACTTCGCCTACCTCGCCTCCGCCGGCGTCGACGTCGCGGGCAAGGTGGCGCTCGCGCGGTACGGCAGGATCCACTGCGAGGACATCGTGCACAACGCGCGCGCGGCGGGCGCCGCGGCCGCCCTCGTGTACACCGACCCGCTCGAGTACGGCGGCCCGCCCGGCGAGGGGTCGTTCCCCGACACGCGCTGGCTGCCGCCCACCGGCGTGCAGGTGGGGAGCCTGTTCCGCGGCGTGGGTGACCCGACGACGCCGATGTGGGCATCCTCCGAGGGGTGCGAGCGCGTCAACATGGAGGACGCCATGGCCACGGACGACATGCCGGGCATCCCGGCGCTCCCGGTGTCGGCGCAGGACGCGGCGGAAATCCAGAGCGTTCTGGGGGGAGCCGTGGCGCCGGCGGACTGGCAGGGCCGGGACGGCAGCCCCGTGTACCGCCTTGGCCCGGGGCCGGCCGTTCTGAACCTCACCTATCAAGTACTGCGGAGAATTCAAGCCGCGTTTGTCTCGTTTACTGAATTTTCGTATAGTTCAATTTGTAGCTGTACTGATGTTTTTCGTCTTGGAATTTTCAGGGAAATGATACGATGGCGACGATTGAGAATGTCTTCGCGGTGATCGAAGGCGCACAAGAGCCGGACAGGTAACTCATTCTCTCCGATTCTGCATCATCAACCATCAAGTGGTGCAACTTTTGGTTGTAAAATGACCTCTTCTGCTTTGTCACGGAAGCTTCTATTGTAGTACTGCAAGTTGTACTAGTATATGCATCGTGCTTGCGCATTTCCAAATTCCGAGTGGGCCATTCGTAGACCTTCAAGTGTGGCTAATTTCCTCCTGCCTTATCGAGTAAGATATATGATATCCTGGCAAGTGCATGTCGCCTTTGCTTGCTTGTTTGCATCCAATTCTGTTGTGAGCTAGTATTGTGAAACACATAGTTTTCTATTGTTCTAATCCTACCATAACATTTTTGGAATAAACTTTGCTGATCAGAAAGTTCTCCTATTTAGCAGCCCCAACTTCATATTATCAATCTAAAGCATCTGATCTGCTCCTATTTAGGCTGTTCATATTATCAATCGAAATGCCAGGGGTATTGTATCTGTGGCTTTCTATAGATAATCATTGATTTACAGGTCTGAGATATACTGTGTTCCCAAACGGGGTAGGATCATCCTACTAGGATGTGACTGAATTAACAAAATTTTAACCTTTCGTGACACAGGTATGTTATCCTAGGTAACCATCGTGATGCCTGGACGTTTGGAGCAGCTGATCCCAATAGTGGAACAGCAGCTATGATCGAGGTAATTCTCAAGTAAAAACATTTTGTTCTCAGCAATCCAGTAGGCTATTCCTTTCACTAATTTAGCACTGTCCATAGTACAGTAATATTGACTCATTTGAATGCTGGAATTGGACTTATCAGCACAAATCTCAAATAGTATGATCATCTCTACTTGACACACGCACTTCACCTGTTCTCCATGTAGTTAGCTCAAAGATTCTCAGTGCTGCAAAAGCAAGGATGGAGACCTCGAAGGACCATCATTTTCTGTAGCTGGGATGCGGAAGAGTACGGATTGGTATGTCTCTGTCTTCCTCACTCTGTACCACATTCATTCGTCCCAGTTTATACAGAGATAAGCAGATTATGAATGGTACACCCATTTACGTTTATGCAGACAGGATCCACTGAATGGGTTGAGGAAAACAGAGAGATGCTCTCTACCAGAGCTGTTGCATACCTAAATGTAGACGTTTCAGTAGTTGGTCAGGGGTTACTCCCGTCTACAACTCCCCAACTTGATGAGCTCCTCCTGGAAACAATTAAATTGGTATGTATACTATAGTACTCGTCCATAAAAGGATGTCAGAGATTTATCTATATTCAGATCAGATGTATCTATACATTAAAGAGCGTGCAGATACATCTAAATTTAGACGAACTTGCGACATCCTTTTATGGACAGAGGTAGTGCTTCATTTTGTTTTCATCACAATGTGGAACTACTGAAATAGTGGTCAACATTGGGTGTCTCCACTTTGAAGCACCTGTATGAGAAAATTTTATGCTTATGTCATTTTTCGGTTTTAAGACTCAAATAGTCAAAATATTGTTCCTTTTTTAAATTCATGAAGGTTCAAGATCCTGACAATTCTTCTCAGACGGTGTATGATGCATGGGTCAAATCCAGTGTTTCTCCCACGGTGAGTTGTAACATGACTTCTTCATACAATTAATAACGACATCACTTATATAGTAGTAATTCATGTCAAGTTTCAGTTCCTTTGTGAGTAATATAAGGCGTATAGCTTCTCAGATTTTTTCTGAATCTTCACCTGCAAAATTCAGTTTTTGCATTTTCCTCAGAAAAATAATAATTCAGTTCCAGCTCTGAGAAACAGAACTAGTTATTTACTGCAGTCTAACATATGTTGTTCCTGACTTCCTGCATGAAGATTGGGCGACTAGGCAACGGAGGATCAGATTATGCAGCATTCGTCCAACATGTTGGTATTCCATCAACCAACATGGCGTTTGGAGAAGGTAGGGCACTTCTTGTTACTAATTCTAATGAATTTATGTTCTAATGAATTTTCGCATCTCTAATGGAGCGCCTTGGACTTTGACAGGGCCAGGATATCCGGTTTACCACTCTCTATACGATGACTTCGTGTGGATGGAGAAGTTTGCAGATCCTGGGTTCCGTAGGCATGTTGCAGGTGCTGCTCTCGATTCTTCTTGTGCGATTCGTTGGTACTGGCATTTGCTGCACCGTGCTACATGGTAACCAACATTCTCATTTCACAGCTGCTAGCATCTGGGGAATTATGGCTTTGAGACTTGCTGATGAAGAGATCATACCCTTCAACTACATGTCCTACGCAACCGAGCTTGAGGTAACACTCTCCACTGAGAGCAACACAACATTTGGATGCAGGGCCACACAAATAACGGAAGATCGCTCCAAGCCCTATGAACTTGACATTTCCTTTCTTTTTTCAGGCATACACAAAGGTAGTAGAGAAGGCGATCAAGGGGACGCCAGTCAGTTGTTCCCCATTGTACAACTCAATCAAAGCTCTGGAAATGGCAGCTACCAACGTAGACAGTGAGCGAAAGGTAGCTTGGTTACTTCAGAATTGCTGCTCAGCTAATACAATCCTGCGTGCTAGCTTTTTAACTTCTCATGAATCATGATGACCAAGGAATCCGAATGTGTTTCAGGATATCCAAAGGGAACTGTCAAGGAAGCAGCTTAGCAAGGATTCAATCAAGATCCGAGGACTCAACGACCGACTTATGCAGGCAGAGCGAGCCTTCACTAACAGGGAAGGTATCTTCAAGCAAGAATGGTATAAACATCTGGTCAGTGAATAACTCATCCACACTTTTTTCTTCTGTGGGATTCTCCGCAGTATCTCGTATTCTGGCGATCTTCAGTTTCGCAGCTGTAGTTCTAATTTGCTAGTGTCACCTGTCGCAGATCTATGGACCTTCAGAACAGAACGACTGGGATACCGCGTCGTATCCTGGTATAGCCGATGCCATAGCCACCGCGAGGAGCACCAACACTTCAGCATCCTGGAAGCTCGTGCAGCACGAGATTCACAGAGTAGCCAGGGCCGTGACACAAGCATCTGCTGTGCTCAGTGGAAACCTCACATGACAGAGTTCCAGTCCGTTAGTATGGAAGGAGCACACTGTTTCAGACTTTCAGTAGCTAAAAGATACAGGCCGTGCATAATCGTGCCACGGCCACTATTGATCCTCGGGGCAACATGATTCCGGGCGGATGGGGATATAAAAGAGATGTAGCTATACAGCAACATGTGATCAATATGGGCGTGATGTGATCACTGTGTTACCCATGCACATATGCATGATGGTGGGTGTACTATGCTTGTATATGTATTCTGTTAATGACCGGCAAATCTATATAATCAGGGCACAGATTGTAGTATTGGTGCACCTGCTGATATTTAGGGGAAATTCCATGTACCATTATTCACCATGATGTCAGAAAACAACGGTAGCAGTTTCTCCAGGCAAAGTCCTAGCTAGTTAGGTATTCTTATAAAGTGGATATTGATCAAGTAGGCTCTGTTCCAAGGTAACTGACGCAACTTCGGTTAGATTTTAGTGTGTATGTTTGCTCATTGTGAAAAACAAATCTATGTTTCTTAATTTGAAATGGAAGGAGTAATATTTTACAAAACAAATTGAACAATTATGATACGGAATCAGACCTGAAACAACTTCACGTCTCACTAGTTGTTTCTCTATTTTTCCTGGTGAAAAGACACAGCACGGCGTACTAGGAGCCTAACTCGGAAGATGATCCAACAAGGTCACTTTGTTCCTGTTCAAAAAAAAAAATACAAAAAAAAAACAAGGTCACTTTGTCTCGCTACTTACTCGCTGTCCAAGACGGCTGTGCTCCTGTGTTTTCAGATACATGTCGTGAGCATGATCACCATTGCAAGCCGGCACCCGGGAGGAAAGCATGCATTGGTGCCACGAGTTGACAAAGTCGTGTTTTCCACGACGGCTTAGCTAACGATGATCCATGGAAACACCTCATGCTAGATAATTCTCGAGAACGAGCATTTAGTAAGGGTGCGCCATGGACTCCTCGGATTGGTCGCCCAACAAGCATGACAAATGGTGTCGGAGAGTGAAACCAACGGCAAGAATGATAACCGTGGACGTAGCTAGGGCAAATTTCAACAAAGAAAAGACCAGAAATCGAGGGGGAGATCAAAGTCAAAATCGAGACAAGAAGTTACTTTTTTTTAGTATGGCAAACCGAATCACAAAAAAAAAAAAATTGCAAGAAATACAAAAGAGATCTTGTAGAGGGTAAAGTTGCAAACAAGAATAAGCAAAAGGGCAAGAATGGTGCCGCCATGACTGCATAATGTGAAGAAGATAAGACTATCTAGTCATTAAAGATGAATAATGCCAAGTGTTGTTCGTGATAATGCCATGAGCTAGGTTGTGGATTCAGATGCATCTTTTCACATTACATCTCACCATGAGTATTTCACTTCCTACACCAACTGTGGTACTGGCCATGTGAGGATGCGGAATTGTGGTTCGTCGACTATTGTTGGCAATGATACTGCAGGTTGGTGCTCAATCATGCTTAGGCTTTGGAAGCGGTGATCCTGTATTGCAAGGCTATACAAATGCACATTAGGTTGGTGATGAAGATTCTAGAAAGTCTACCTTTGGATACCTAATGACTTATGCAGGGGGAGCAGTGTTATGGAAATCAAGGTTGCAGAAATGTGTTTCATTATCAACGACAACTACATAGTACATTGCAGCGTTTGACGCTTGCAAGGAAGTGTTGTCGATGAAGAACTTCATGCAAGAGTTGAGCATGTTTCAAGAGAATTATAATCTATTTTGTGATAGTCGGAGTACTATCCATCTTGCCAAGAATCCAAGTTTCCACTTTGGAACCATGCATATTAATGCGAGGTATCATTGGATTCGGGAAGTTTTGAGTTGAAATTGGAGAAGATCCATATACCTACAAGAATGGCTTGGATATGATGAACAAGATATTGTCAAGTGAGAAGCTACTTATATGTTGCAAGGTAGCGGGCATGGCGCCCCCACATGAGTCAGATGGAGGAGAATTGCTAGGTATTCTCCTCATGTGAGATGCGAGGAGATGACCTACTAAAGCATTCCATGCGTGCCAAATAGATGCAAGATCCTACAACCCATTAGGCTTATGACCAAGGTTCATTTTGAACATTGCACATGAGGACATGAGGGACGGGAGAGAGTTGTTAGCATAAAACCACCACATTTCTAGCTAAATGTCTATTTTGGTACCACTTTGTGTTTCGGGAGCAGAAAACCACCACATTTTGACGAGATTTTCTCGAAAAACACTAAACCATAATTGATAACAAATTGACACGAAAACTAGTAGGTGGGACCCACCTGTATGTGCTATTTTGCTGATATGGACTGGGACCCACACGTTTGCTCACATTAAGAAAATGAAAACCTACAGAAAAGGGAAAACAAAATTTGAAAAAGGAAAAAAAGCCCACCCCCGGTGTCTGCCGCACATCACACCAACCGTCGCCGTGCTCGGGCCAGGCAGGCTGCAGCCGCCGTGCTCCGGCCGCCGCCGCCGCCGTGCTGCTGCGAGGTAGGCCGCCGCCGTGCTCGAGCTAGGAAGGCCACCGCCGCCGCTGTGCTTCGTCCGTCGCCGTCGTGCTCGGGCAAGGAAGGACGCCGCCACCGTGCTTGGGCAACCGCCACCGCCGTGCTCGGGCCAGGCCGGCCACCACCGTGCTCCTGCCCCCACCGTCATCGTGCTCCGTCGAGGCAGGCTATTGATACGTCTCCAACGTATCGATAATTTCTTATGTTCCATGCCACATTATTGATGATATCTACATGTTTTATGCATACTTTATGTCATATTTATGCATTTTCCGGCACTAACCTATTAACGAGATGCCGAAGAGCCAGTTGCTGTTTTCTGCTGTTTTTGGTTTCAGAAATCCTAGTAAGGAAATATTCTCGGAATTGGACGAAATCAACGCCAGGGTCCTATTTTTGCACGAAGCTTCCGTAAGACCGACTTAAGTGAGGCCACGAGGTGGCCAGACACCAGGGCGGCGCGGCCCAAGCCTTGGCCGCGCGGCCCTGTTGTGTGGGCCCCTCGTGACGCCTCTTGACCTGCCCTTCCGCCTACATATAGTCTCCGTCGTGAAACCCCCAGTACCGAGAGCCACGATACGGAAAACCTTACAGAGACGCCGCCGCCGCCAATCCCATCTCGGGATTCAGAGATCGCCGGCACCCTGCGGAGAGGGAATCATCTCCGAGGACTCTTCACCGCCATGATCGCCCGGAGTGATGAGTGAGTAGTTCACCCTGGACTATGGGTCCATAGCAGTAGCTAGATGGTCGTCTTCTCCTTATGTGCTTCATTGTCGGATCTTGTGAGCTGCCTAACATGATCAAGATCATCTATCTGTAATGCTATATGTTGTGTTTGTTGGGATCCGATGGATAGAGAATACTATGTTATGTTGATTATCAATCTATTACCTATGTGTTGTTTATGATCTTGCATGCTCTCCGTTATTAGTAGAGGCTCTGGCCAAGTTTTTACTCTTAACTCCAAGAGGGAGTATTTATGCTCGATAGTGGGTTCATGCCTCCATTAAATCTGGGACAGTGACAGAAAGTTCTAAGGTTGTGGATGTGCTGTTGCCACTAGGGATAAAACATTGATGCTATGTCCGAGGATGTAGTTATTGATTACATTACGCACTATACTTAATGCAATTGTCTATTGTTTGCAACTTAATACTGGAAGGGGTTCGGATGATAACCTGAAGGTGGACTTTTTAGGCATAGATGCATGCTGGATAGCGGTCTATGTACTTTGTCGTAATGCCCAATTAAATCTCACTATACTCATCATATCATGTATGTGCATGGTCATGCCCTCTCTATTTGTCAATTGCCCAACTGTAATTTGTTCACCCAACATGCTATTTATCTTATGGGAGAGACACCTCTAGTGAACTGTGGACCCCGGTCCTATTCTTTACATCGAATACAATCTACTGCAATACTTGTTCTACTGTTTTCTGCAAACAATCATCATCCACACTATACATCTAATCCTTTGTTACAGCAAGCCGGTGAGATTGACAACCTCACTGTTACGTTGGGGCAAAGTACTTTGGTTGTGTTGTGCAGGTTCCACGTTGGCGCCGGAATCCCTGGTGTTGCGCCGCACTACATCCCGCCGCCATCAACCTTCGACGTGCTTCTTGGCTCCTCCTGGTTCGATAAACCTTGGTTTCTTTCTGAGGGAAAACTTGCTACTGTACGCATCACACCTTCCTCTTGGGGTTTGATGTCTATGGGTGCTTCTATTCTTGTAGACAGTGTTGGGCCTCCAAGAGCAGAGGTTTGTAGAACAGCAGCAAGTTTCCCTTAAGTGGATCACCCAAGGTTTATCGAACTCAGGGAGGAAGAGGTCAAAGATATCCCTCTCAAGCAACCCTGCAACCACAAAGCAAGAAGTCTCTTGTGTCCCCAACACACCTAATAGGTGCACTAGTTCGGCGAAGAGATAGTGAAATACAGGTGGTATGAATAAATATAAGCAGTAGCAACGGCAGAAAAGTGCTTGCTGGCGTGCAGTTGATGGTAGTAATATTGCAGGAAGTAAAGATGCAGTAAAACAGTAAACAAGCAGCGATAGCAATATTTAGGAACAAGGCCTAGGGATCATACTTTCACTAGTGGACACTCTCAACATTGATCACATAACAGAATAAATAGATAGATGCTAGACTCTACACCCTCTTGTTGGATGATGAACACCACTAACTGTGTAGGATTACACGAACCCTCAATGCCGGAGTTAACAAGCTCCACAATATTCAATGTTCATGTTTAAATAACCTTAGAGTGCATAACAGATCAACATAACCAAACCAAGTACTAACATAGCATGCACACTGTCACCTTCACACTACGAAAGGAGGAATAGATCACATCAATACTATCATAGCAATAGTTAACTTCATAATCTACAAGAGATCACAATCATAGCCTACGCCAAGTACTACACGATGCACACACTGTCACCATTACACCGTGCAGGAGGAATAAACTACTTTAATAACATCACTAGAGTAGCACACAGATATATTGTGATACAAAACACATTGCAATCATAAAGAGATATAAATAAGCACTTCACTATGCCATTCATAACAGTGAATAAGTATTCTGTGAAATATAGCCTAAGAGACCCACACGGTGCACACACTGTCACCTTTACACACGTGGGACAAGGAGTCTCCGGAGATCACATAAGTAAAATCCACTTGACTAGCATAATGACATCTAGATTACAAGCATCATCATATGAATCTCAATCATGTAGGGCAGCTCATGAGATTATTGTATTGAAGCACATAGGAGAGAGATTAACCACATAGCTACCAGGCCCCGAGCCTCGATGGAGAACTACTCCCTCCTCATGGGAGACAGCAGCGGTGATGAAGATGGCGGTGGTGTCGATGGAGGAGCCTTCCGGGGCACTTCCCCGTCCCGGCGGCGTGCCGGAACAGAGACTCCTGTCCCCCAGATCTTGGCTTCGCGATGGCGGCGGCTCGGAAGGTTTTCTCGGTTTCGTCGAACGTGATAGGTTTTCGCGACGGAGACCTTAAGTAGGCGAAGGGCAGCCTCGGAGGGTCAACGAGGCGACGACACACAGGGCGCGGGCCCCCCTGGCCGCGCGTGGGCCCCGTGGCCCCTCTCGGCGGCTCTCGGGTGTTCGGAAGCTTCATGCAATCCTAAGATGTGGGCGTTGATTTCGTCCGATTCCGAGAATATTTCCTTACTAGGATTTCTGAAACCAAAAACAGCAGAAAACAGCAACTGGCCCTTCGGCATCTCGTCAATAGGTTAGTTCCGGAAAACGCATAAATATGACATAAATATGCATAAAACATGTAGATATCATCAATAATGTGGCATGGAACATAAGAAATTATCGATACGTCGGAGACATATCAGCATCCCCAAGCTTAGTTCTGCTCGTCCCGAGCAGGTAAACGATAACAAAGATAATTTCTGGAGTGACATGCCATCATAACCTTGATCATACTATTGTAAGCATATGTAATGAATGCAGCGATCAAAACAATGGTAATGACATGAGTAAACAAATGAATCATAAAGCAAAGACTTTTCATGAATAGTACTTTCAAGACAAGCATCAATAAGTCCTGCATAAGAGTTAACTCATAAAGCAATAAATCAAAGTAAATGTATTGAAACAACACAAAGGAAGATTAAGTTTCAGCGGTTGCTTTCAACTTATAACATGTATATCTCATGGATATTGTCAATGTAAAGTAATATAACGAGTGCAATATGCAAGTATGTAGGAATCAATGCACAGTTCACACAAGTGTTTGCTTCTTGAGGTGGAGAGAGATAGGTGAACTGACTCAACATAAAAGGTAAAAGAATGGTCCTTCAAAGAGGAAAGCATCGATTGCTATATTTGTGCTAGAGCTTTTATTTTGAAAACATGAAACAATTTTGTCAACGGTAGTAATAAAGCATATGTGTTATGTAAATTATATCTTACAAGTTGCAAGCCTCATGCATAGTATACTAATAGTGCCCGCACCTTGTCCTAATTAGCTTGGATTACCGGGATTATCATCGCAATACACATGTTTTAACCAAGTGTCACAAAGGGGTACCTCTATGCCGCCTGTACAAAGGTCTAAGGAGAAAGCTCGCATTGGATTTCTCGCTTTTGATTATTCTCAACTTAGACATCCATACCGGGACAACATAGACAACAGATAATGGACTCCTCTTTAATGCATAAGCAATTAGCAACAATTAATGTTCTCATATGAGATTGAGGATATTTGTCCAAAACTGAAACTTCCACCATGATTCATGGCTTTAGTTAGCGGCCCAATGTTCTTCTCTAACATTATGCATGCTCTAACCATTCAACTAGTGGTAAATCTCCCTTACTTCAGACAAGACGGACATGCATAGCAACTCACATGATATTCAACAAAGAGTAGTTGATGGCGTCCCCAGGAACATGGTTATCGCACAACAAGCAACTTAATAAGAGATAAAGTGCATAAGTACATATTCAATACCACAATAGTTTTTAGGCTATTTGTCCCATGAGCTATATATTGCAAAGGCGAATGATGGAAATTTTAAAGGTAGCACTCAAGCAATTTACTTTGGAATGGCGGAGAAATACCATGTAGTAGGTAGGTATGGTGGACACAAATAGCATAGTTATTGGCTCAAGGATTTGGATGCATGAGAAGTAATCCCTCTCAATACAAGGCTTAGGCTAGCAAGGTTGTTTGAAACAAACACAAGGATGAACCGGTGCAGCAAAACTCACATAAAAGACATATTGTAAACATTATAAGACTCTACACCGTCTTCCTTGTTGTTCAAACTCTTTACTAGAAATTATCTAGACTTTAGAGAGACCAATTATGCAAACCAAATTTTAGCAAGCTCTATGTATTTCTTCATTAATAGGTGCAAAGTATATGATGCAAGAGCTTAAACATGAGCACAACAATTGCCAAGTATCAAATTATTCAAGACATTATACCAATTACCACAAGAAAAGTTCTGATAGACAACGTCTCAAAATCGTCCGCTAAGGGGTATTTTTCGTCGCCTATGGGCCTAACCCGACGATATGGGTTCTGTTGTCGAAACTGCGTCAGGCAAAGTCCTACGACGATTTTTTCGGTCCGTCGCGCTTGGGCGCCCTTCCGCCACGGAAAATCGGACCGTTGCCCAAGTGTTTCCGGGAGCCCGTTGACTGCTGACGTCATGCAAACTGACACGTGGCAGACGCCGTTAACTGGCAGTTAACGGCGTTAACCGGCTGAAACCCCGTGGTAGATGGTAGGCCCACACGAGGCCTGCCACGTCTTAAGCGGGCCGGCCCATTAAGTTTGCGGGCCGGGCCAGCTGACTTAGTTTGACCGGTCAACTATATAGCTGGGCTGGTCCATTAGTTACGTGGGCCGGGCCTAACCTCTAAGGTTGACTGGTCAAAACTTTAATGGGCCGGCCCACTAAGCATGTGGGCCGGGCCGAATGCACTCGATTGACCGGTCAACAGGCAAAAGGGCCGGCCCACAAGACATGTGGGACCCACTTTCCTGGTATCGGGCCGGCCCATTTACAAAGTGGGGTCCACATTAAAGCAACTGGGCCGGCCCAAGAAGTTATTGGGCCGGCCCAATTAGCATGTGGGTCCCACGTTCCTGCTATCGGGCCGGCCCATTTAGTACGTGGGGTCCACATTTGATCAAATGGGCTGGCCCAACAAGCCAGTGGGCCGGGCCAAAAGCACCGGTGGGTCCCACTTTCCTGTTAAAGGGCCAGCCCATTTAGTATGTGGGGTCCACCATATAGCAAGTGGGCCGGCCCAACAAGATAGTGGGCCAGAACATGGGTCCCACTTTCCTGTTAAAGGGCCGACCCATTTAGTATGTGGGGTCCACCAAGTGGGCCGGCCCAACACGCTAGTGGGCCGGGCAAAACACAGTGGGTCCCACTTTCCGTCAAAGGGCCGCCCATTTAGTATGTGGGGTCCACCATATAGCAAGTGGGCCGCCCAACACGCTAGTGGGCCGGCCAAAAACACAGGGGTCCCACTTTCGTCTTAAAGGGCTGGCCCGTTTAGTATGTGGGGACCACCACAAAAGCAATTGGGCTGGCCCAACTAGTTAGTGGGCCGGCCCAGTAGTGGGTGGGGTCCACCTTAAAGCAAGTGGGCCGGCCCAATAAAAGTGTGGGGTCCACATTAAATCAAGTGGGCTGGCCCAATAAGTAAGTGGGCCAGCCCGTTTAGTTGCTGTTTATATGCCGGCGTAAAAGGCGCTTTAGGATTTTGCGGGCCGGCACGCATGTGATTTCGCTTAATTGGGCCGTTTAAGGGATGGGAATTCGTGATTTAGATACTGAGAATATTTACGCAGCATTGATTTCTGTCGGATAGCCTCACTTACCACAAGCACCAAAGAAAAAATGCGCGAAAGAACTATAAAAACTAACTAAATATTACATCAGCTGCAAGGCTTTGAAAAAATATTACAGAACCCAGAGAAATTGAATGGTAATTAAACCTAGCAATACAATGAAGCGATCCGGCAATCTTTTAAGTTGTCCATGCAGCACCTATATCTGAAACAAAGACATTACAAGTTAAGACAGCAACAATGGAAACGCAAAGACACTGCAATATTGTTTGCCAAAGAATTTGGAACTCATCATTTCGTCGTTATAACAAGATCATTGTAATGCGCACAATAAGCAAACAAAGAGTGCATGCCGCATACCAACAGCCAATATAACAGAGCATGTTAGAATGAAACAGCAGACTTACTACTGTCGAGTCCCATGCAAACCAACATGTTCAGGGAGTACAAAATTGGCATGAACAACATAGTAGCAGGCTATAAATTTTGTAACAACGACTGAGCAAGATGAAGTTATGATGGCTACATCTACAGAGCAGGGAATGTAAACCAAAAATAGAAGTTACGATGGCAAAAGCTAAAGAGGAGGGAATGTGAACCAACATGTGCCAAGTGCAATTACTTAATTTTGGCCGTGAACTAAATAATACTCCTGAACTTATAGTGAAGGGGATGCAAATCAAGATGTTTCGGGATATAAACTTGTAATGAGCAACACATAGAGGATAGTTAATGCTGGAGCTTAGGATGGACCAGATACAGAATATAGTGGGATCACCTGTGAACTTGTATAAGAGGGAATGCAAACCAATATGTTCAGCTTTCCATATGTGAGCGTCATGCCAAGTCAGAGAAACAAGTCAATAATGCAGCTTTTGAAGAACAAGATGGCACGCAAAATTATTATCTAGTAGTATGACAAGTTTATTTGTACTACAGGCTAGATAGCAGAGTGATAGCATGCCAAACTAAGTCCTTACTTTGTTAGCTTACAATGAACTAGATACAAAACAATGGCATCACCTGTAGTACAGGGAATGCAAGCCAACATGTTCATGGAGTAAAAAATTGGCACAAACAACATAGTAGCAGGCCATAATTTTTGTAACAACGACTGAGCAAGATAAAGTTATGATGGCTAGATCTACAGAGCAGGGAATGTAAACCAAATATAGAAGTTACGATGCCAAAAGCTATAGAGCAGGGAATGCGAACCAACATGTGCAATTACTTAAAATTGGCCATGAACTAAATAATAGCAGGATGTTACTATAATACCTATAATTTTTGTAACAACGACTGAGCAAGATAGAAGTTATGATGGCTACATCTACAGAGCAGGGAATGCAAACCAAAATGTTCAATCGCTTAAAGTTAGCAATGAAGTAGAAAATAGCAACGTGTTACGGTCATAGCTAGGAATGAACTAAAAGAGCTTCAGACAAACAAGCATCTGAACCCAGAACATGGCGCTAAAACAAGGGACTTACATTAGGAGAAGCACTCTGTGGGAGTCACAGCAGATCTTCCTGGGGTTGATAGATCCGGTGATGAAGTACGCTACATGTGCTACTTGGGGTTGGAGAGACGGCCATTACACTTCATGGTTACTCATCTCATCTGCAAAAACGTAACGGCGCGTCGTTAGCACAAACAGGTTCCCCCAAGATTAAACAAGAACTTGCAGGCAAGCAATAGAAAAGCGACAGTAGAAGAGTTTAGATCATGCACGGCGCCGGTGAAGCAGATCCGGTTCATGCACAGCGGTGTCGGTGAGCAAGATACGATGCGGTGGACGACGGATCCGGCGAAGCGGCTCCGGTGGGGTGGACGATACCGCAGCTGAAGCGACTGCGGTAGACTGCTGGATGAGCATATGGTTTCGAGGTACGGCGGGGATGATCCGGTCCGGTTGATGACGGCGTCGATGAAGCGGCTCCGGCAGGCAGCCGGATGACGAGGATCGCGAGGGCTCGGGTAGGCCAGGGAAGTCCGGCGGGGATGTTCCGGTGCGGTGGTCGTGGAGGTGGGAGAGAGGGACTTGGGAAGTTCCGGTGGGTGGTCTGAGGGAAATGAATTTTTTTGGGAGGGTTTCCGGGCTAGGGAGGTGGTGATCCAAAAAATGACGGGCAGACCCCCCCACCAACCGACTTTGCTGCCATCTCCACAGGGGTAGAATGGGAATTTGGAAGCGTGTGAAATTTTTGTATTTTGTGGGCGGGAAGTTTTGCCGCTATGAGATTTTGAATTTGGCCACCGTCCAAGTATAATGATAAAAAATTGTGAGACCGTACTAGTACCTCTGTTCAAGGCCGAGTGCAAAATCAAATCATCATCACGTTGAAAATTTGTTACCAACTTACCATGATCATGATCTACCTCTGAAAATGGGCGCATCCACTAAAACTTGCAAAGTATAATGATACAAATTTGTGAGACCGTACTAGTACTTATGTTCAAGGTCGAGTGCAACATCAAATCATCATTACATTGAAAATTGTGTTACCATGATCATGATATTTCTCTGAATTTGGCGCATCCGCTAAATCTCGCAAAGGATAATGATAAAAAAATGTGAGATTGTACTAGTTCTTATGTTCAAGGCCGAGTACAAGATCAAATCATCATCACGTTGAAATTTGTTACAATGATCATGACATATCTCTAAAATTGGTGCATCCGCTAAATCTTGCACGTGGCGCATCTCGGTGCGGAGCAACAGGTCGGTGCTATCAAGGTTGAGGCGTCGGTAGCGTCATCGGGCTCTCCTCTCTTGATAGATCTTCTACATGGCGCGGCGCACCACCCGCCGATAAGCAGTCACATGTGAGACCGAGGTGGAGACGTCCCCGGCATCCTCGAGGCGCGGCCGCCCTTCTACGAGCCAGCGTCGACTCAAGGTATGAATCCATGTGGTGCCTTAGATTTATTGTTCTTCTCTTATGATTATTTTGAGCCGAACATGTGTGCTCTTTCTCTGAATATATTGCTTGAAAAGCTTACCAAGTTACTTAAATTCACTTCGTTCTTAATCTTGCGAGCTAATATTGTTATTTTTAATGAACGGTGGTGCGCGCAAGCAGAATTATTTGTGGGTGTGTTGAGCTGTTAGGCATAAGTCGAAATCCTCATCTAAACGAGGCCTCAGCTTAACACATAAAAAAGGTGTTCAATCTCGCCCACAATACCCTCTTCTTTCCTCTCCCTTTATTGGAACTTGTTTTGCAGACAAGGAAAGTGGCACGTGTAATGTGAGTAAAACCCTCTTAGCCAAAATCATCTACGAGCAAGATTTTCTATATTGTAGATGCCCCAATTGACTCTCATCCCCAAAGTAGTTTTTTATGTCAGTATAGACTTCTTTACTGGATGTATACTATCGTACATGGCATGCATTTGCCTAATGAGCAGCATTGTATTGCTATTCTAGCCAACCTGATCGATATGTCAAGCTTCATGCACGAGATGCCATGTTTAATTTACTCCCTCGCTCTGATCCATATTTCTTGATGTGAAATGAATGTGAATCGGAGGGAGTACTTTTCTTAGATAGTACTATATCATTTCAAAAAAAGTACTACTACATCACAAATGCATCAAAAGAGTACTACATCACAAGACCACCACGGTTGTACTAGTAGAGTTTAATGCTGAACTTCCAAAGGGATTAAGATTACACATATGAACTTTAAACATGACCAGGAGCATGAGGGCCAGCAGCAGGGGCGTTGACGTGGAGCAAGCTAGGCAAGACGTAATTCTGGAGGAAGAGGCCATATGATGCGTGCTTGGCCTTGGTTGCAGGGCGGTGTTTCCCCCTATGTACTTAGGCCTACACCCATCGCATGTTGGATCAGGCTGTGGATGTCCTTCTAGAGAAATTTGCCACATAATGGGCAAAATAGCTCCCCGCGCATGCAGAAACGAATTTCACCACCCTTCAGCCGCTTGAGAACATAGCGGCTTTTCCGGTCCCTGCGCACCTTGTTGTTGTCCATGTCATCAGAATACTCCTATGAATTATTAAGTACTACATAATCAGGTTTTTTATGACAGATCGAATAAATACTCCACTAACATAATCAAACCTTAGAAACCCTAAAATTAAATGTGTAGAACAAGTAAATGGCAGAAGAAATCGTAATAAATCATGAGAAACCCTATGAACAACCATGAACATAAGCCACAACAATTGCAAGTCCACTAAGTATGAACACATAAATTGATTATATGACTACATGGCAGATTAGTCGAAATTAAACTAGAATCTGATCTTACGAATCGTAGAATCAATTACATCTACAAGAACAAGGTAGGATATCAAATCAATCAAGAACCAGGCTCGTGCAAACCATGTGAACAGCAATATGACACAAAGAGGGTTGGGACAGTTTCGGTAAAAGAGAAGTACCTCCTCGTCATCACCCTCAACATCCTCCTGGAACTGAACGTTTGGGCCGAAATCGTCGAAGGGGTCGAGGTTCGCGTCCAGCATCGGGCCTAGGAAGACCTCGCCGTGGTGGCCTGCAACGCCGTGCACATCTTCGGCGGGATAAACAACGTTGGTATCCACCTTCTGCTCGACGGCCAGGACGCCCGTTTCGACCGAGGTCGAAGAACCAGACAAGCAGAGGAGACGAGCGGCATGGGTGCCCGGTGAAGCCTCACCCGTCGTGACGGCCAGGACGCCCATTTCGACCGAGGTCGAAGAATCCGACAAGCAGAGGAGACGAGCGGCCTGGGTGCCCGGTGAAGCCTCACCCACCGCGACGGCCACTACCGTAGAGGCATCCTCTGCGTGGGCGGTCGCCTATTGCTCCGCCTCGTATGCAATACCTATCTTCATGCTGCTGTGGTTGGAAACGGGAAAGTCGATGCCTCAGAGGTGCGGTGAGTGGATGGGGGTTTTCACAGTGTGGGGGAGGCAAGTTGGGGGAGTGGAGAGGACGAGCTCGCGAGAGATGATGAGGCCGATTATGTTATAGCCTCTGACTCTCTGTATCCAGTAGTGGACGCGTGAAGTCATGCATGTACTCGACTTTCCACTTTCTGGGAGACGTGTACGAAACTTTTTTTTGGACCATTTAACTTCATGTGGGACTCATGTATACCAATACTTCCAAACGTCATAAGTAATTCAAAATCATTCAGAATAATATGAGACCTTAACATTTTATTTTTTGTGTCAGATATTGTCTATGAAAAATAACATCCTTCAAAAAATAAATCCCCTATGCCAATCCGATCATGCCCGTCTACTCCAACTAGCTTCCTCGAGTAATTTGTCACCTTACATTCTTAAAATGAACCAAAATTTGGCACAGGGGTGCATCATCACATGGAAAATGATGTTACCATTCTGTCTTCCCATTTTTTTTTGAATTTTTCAAAATTGTCATGCCCTAACGGAAAAAATGTACTCCTTCTAAGAAGCATGTATCAGAATGGCATTACCAAAACCTAGGGGTGGGGTGGGGGGAGGGGGGCACATGGTGGTGTGATGATACATCACATTTGGACCACACAACACCATTTGGACCAACCAAAAAAAACCACCCTACACAAACCCTGGTCAAAACTAGTTTGACCAATATTACAAAAGTTGTACGGAGTACATAATTCAGAAACCGTCAGAAATATACGAAGCATTCAGGAGTCCCCAAAGTCAGTGACTTTGAGTCACTTACAACTGTGGTCCACATATCAGTCACCCAAAGTCATGGCAAAGTCAGCTTGGCAAAGTCACCGACAGACAAAGCAAGCAGTGAACAGACAACTCCGTAGCACTGAAAAGACATCTCACAGAAAAGGCTAGTACTACCTTTTCTTCCCGGATAAGCAAAAATAGCTGATCGGTACTGACGAAATGCACCAGGTCCGCAATGTACTCCAGCTATAAGTGAAGCATGCCTACCACTGAAGAGGAAATTCAAGATTCCACCAGATCCCCATATCACTCTTTTGCATAAAACACGGACATATCTTTTGCACAATTCACCACTTGTTGGTCTAATCTATCGCAGCTTCCATCAGTTGGTCATCTAATTAACGATTTAACGGATTAGAAAAATAAGCGGTGGAATTAGAAGTACTAGTAGCGAAATGTGCAAAATATACCGTCCTTCCCGAGGGGGTTTGTCCAGAAGAGGGCCGGATGACAATGTCCCGGGTGCATCCAGAAAGGAGAGGGGTAGTTTCTAATACATGTAAGAAATTATTTTACAAAAAGGTACATACTAAGTAGTACAACTATTAGTACAGTACTACTATTTCGAGGGAAAATGCCATGTCGTGCGACCTCTAATCAATGAGTAGAAGTTGTAGGTGCGCATAACATGCATTGCTGAAAGCTGGTTCCGCTGGAATTTGAGCTCAGCCGGGGCGGATTCTGCGAAGTTCGCCCGACGTCACTCATGTATCCCACCAAACTGCTCATTTCTTTCAATGTCTCTTCTCTTTCACTGCAGCTCTCCAACATCAGGTGCATCAACTTATCTTGTGCCTTCTGCCTCTCGAGAAGGGCAAGGATGGCGATGTCAGCATATTCAAGGTTCAACTTTTGGAGCTGTACTTTATCCTGAAGAAGGATTTTGTACTCTATATCAGACTTGTCTCTTCCGAGGCACACAGTCTTGAGTATGCTGCTGGCTTTCTCCGCTGATGCAATGTTCCTCTCTTTCTGCTTAATCAGCTCGTTCTTCAACATGTCGCGCTCATTGCGAAGGCTGCAAATGAGCTCCACAAGAGTTTTCGAATTCTTCTTCTTGGCAGCCAAATCGTCTCGGAGGCGATCACACTCTAAGCTGAGCTCCTCGTTTTTTTCCATCAAGATGGCGACAGTGGTGTCGATAGTCGGCGCCGCTTCCTTCAGGGCGAAATCATCGGTAGCAAGTAAGCGCAAAGAAGAAGAAGAAGAAGAAGATAACTACACAGTGCTTGGTGCTACCTCATTTCGCCGGGGTAGGGCCGGGTTGAAATCATCGGACGACGATGATTCCTTGGTCGTGGAAGTTGGTGCAGTACGGGCGTCGTTGGAACTTCCAACCCTTTAAGATGTATAACCATAGAGACTCTTAAAGAGCTTGAGCCCGGGCAAGAAGAAACGAAAGTACATGGCGAAGGAAACTAACCCGGTGAGCACAGCACGGACGCGTTTCGGCGGCGGCGGCGGCGACGGCGAGCCCACTTGGTTTCTGGAAGCGTCTCTCGAAATTTCGAGCCGGCGTTTTTTCTCCGCGTACTTGACCGCCGACGACCTGAATTTTGAAGACATTGCTAAGAGCTGGAGAGAGAGCGACGAAAGAAACGAAAGTACATGGCGAAGGAAACTAACCCGGTGAGCACAGCACGGACGCGTTTCGGCGGCGGCGGCGGCGACGGCGAGCCCACTTGGTTTCTGGAAGCGTCTCTCGAAATTTCGAGCCGGCGTTTTTTCTCCGCGTACTTGACCGCCGACGACCTGAATTTTGAAGACATTGCTGGAGGAGAGAGCGACGAACAAATGTTTGTTAGGTGGAGAGAGGAAGAAAGTGAATGGAACGAGAGAGTTTAGCGTTTTGCCCTTATAGTCATAGTCGCTAACCGTGACGCGGGAAGGTTGGTCGTCGGCGTTTAATGGTCTCCCGCGTGGAAACCGAGGCGGCCACGAGGCAGCGGCTGGCCACGCGGCGTCCAGTCGCCTACGCCGCCGTAAATGAGGGTAGTTGCCTACCACCACCAGGTGACATGCACCTTTTGCATGTCACCGTGTGACATGCGGCCTAAATTCAAATTTAAAACATTGCGAAAAAAATCATGCATCCGGTGACATGCCCATGGCATGCCACCGATGAAGAGTTCCGTGCCATGCACTCTGGCACTCTGCGCCGTCTTGGATCAGAAAATGAGCGAAGAACGAGGACGAGGCACTAGTTCAAATTTAGGATGAAGTTTAAGTTTTATTTTGGTTTAAATTAGATTAGAGGGAGTAGTACTCTTACTTTATTATATTACTCGTACTTGTGTTGATGTAGTAGTATTATTATGGTGGTGTACTTGCGTTCATGTACTTGTTTCAGCTGTTTTGGTGAAGGAGACATGCATCACCTTTTTTGGTGATGTATCTAGTCGTCCTGTAGCCCTTGTCAAATTCCTCTGATATACTGATGGGAGGGCTTGTTCACCCCATACTGATGGGAGCCCTTGTCAAATCGTAATCATAGCCAAAAGGCGCATTTTTTCCCGATATTACTCGATGCTTAAGGCGCGGGTGGTTGTGGTTCAGTTATCTCCCTAATTTGCACCTGCTTTCCCGTTTCCACTAGTCGAAAGTCGAAACCTGGCCACATTAACCCAAGATCCTGAAGCCGCCGCCTCAACCCTAGCCGCCTCCAGTTCTTCCTCCTCCATAGATTGGTTCCCCCTCCTCCGGTTGGCTTCGCCGGCGTCAGGAGGAGTGGGGAACCCGATCTATGCGTGGAGTTTCGAATAAAAGTATTGTTTTCATTAGATTATATTAGATTATGTTAGGATTTTGGTAGCCGCCTTCTTGTTGGTTTCCCCTCAATGGAGATGGCATCGTCTGCAATAAGTGATCTTCGGCCTTTCGTTCGGCGACGAGATCTTCTTCCCGGCGTCAATGGTGGTCTTGAACGATCACAATTTTCTAGGTATGGGCCTTTGGATCTTGCTTCGCCAGATCGATTTTGGATCTTTTGTCTTTGTTGCCGTGGGGAGGATTATCCTCGCAGTTTTTGTCCCGGCTGCTACGTCCTCGACAATGGTGATTCGTACTCTCGGCTCTCCATCGACGATGACAAAGCTAGTCGGTTATTATTCCCTGATATACTGGTGTTGGTACTCTTGCCGATGTTGTATGACTGCTTTAATGGTTGCGTGCGTGCACGCAGCCTTGGCATTGCGGCTCAAAAAATTATGGGAGAACTTTCATCGGTATCTACAGGTCTATGGTTAGTTATCTATTTTTGGCTGCCTTCAGAAAAGTACAAGATTGTGTTCTGGAAGAAGAAAAAAATTGAAGACCTCGAAGATTTGTTACTATCTTTTAGACTTTATTTTGTAATCGTTGGAGTCAGTTCATGTATCTCTACCATGTACTATTTGTTGCTATGAATATATGTGGTATTGATTGTCAAAAAAAAAAACCCAAGATCCTGAAAAACTGTTGGTCTATCCCGAGAAACGAGGAGGTTTAAGGAAACGAGGAGTCCAGCGCGTGCGGAAGGAGCTTTAATCGTGCGAGCATGCAGGGGCAAAATGAGGAAACTAGCGATTACTTTCTCTCCTGCCAGTCTTATACCTTAATAAATGGGCAAACTGAGCACGTTGTAGCTAATCCTTTTATTAATTAAGCAGCTATATTAGTCAATAAGATTGCCTTATGTTTTTCCTCAGTTTTCGCCAAGCCCTTATTTGTAACCCGCAGAAGGAGCTCAGACGGGAGGATTCCAGTTTAGTTGACCGTTCCGTGCTGACGTGTGGGGCTAGTAGAAAGGGACCGCGTGGGACAGGACGAGACCGCGTTTGGTTGTACGTGAGCAGGAGCTGGGTTCTGTCTCTCTCGGCGCGAATTGGCATTTTTAAGAGCACCTTTTCCCCCTCTGTCTCTTTGTCTTTATTAACCAAATTAGTATCAAATCTAGAGAAGCTTGCATTTCTGTCTTTCTTCAATTATTTGTGCCTTTTGGCCCTCGTTGTTTGCCCAATATGGCAGCAAATCTAGTACTCCCTCTGGTCCATATGTATGTAGTTAAATCTAGAAGCAAATCTCCAGGGTAATGTACTCCGTACGACAAATTCACAGTAATAGTAAATCGAGAAAACAAAGTAGGGCCAACAAAATATACTCCAGTAGAATAGGGATAGATAATAGGGATCCCTCCCTAGATAATAAGCTGCATACACAGCAGCCAACAGGTTCGAGGTTCTTCACAACACCATCATACTAACAACATAACAACAAGGGATCCCTAGCTAACAACAAAATAGAAGCTGCTTTGCAGCAGCAGCACACGTCCAGGACTCCGCCTACCCCATCTGCCTCTGCCTCCACTTGTTGCTCCCCTTGGGAGCCTTGGGCTTGAGCGGAGGCATGCGCCCGGCGGAGATCTCCACCCGCTGGATGCTGCGGAGGTGCATGCCGAGCGCCATGTGCTTGGCGCGGAAGGAGTGGGGGTTCACCGACGCGCCGACCTTGGGGTTGGTGTTGCCGATGTTCTCGGCATGCGTGAGGAGGCAGTTGAAGTCAGTGCGGCCGAGCCTCCTAGTGCAGAAGGGGCACCTGTAGACACCCTTGGCGAAGTAGGAGACGTACTGGCCGACCTGCAGCCTCCGCAGCACCTGGCGAGTCTTGACGTCATGGTGCTCGTCGTCGCTGCCGACGTCGCTGCCAGACAGCTGATCCATATCAAACGGGAACTATTAGTGAATGAGATGCAACGATGACTAACGTGCATGATAACAAAGTAAGGAAAAACAGAGCCAGCCTCAGTTAGAGTGGACACGATTATATGTCTACAGGGATGGTGTTAGCGAACCATAGCTCATGCACAACAGATTTGTACACAGCAATGGTTCGCTGAACCCACTCTGTAAAAATTTGTGCCCAACGATTCATCATAGGCAAAGAAACAGATTCCAGATCTGATTTTGAACAGATTCCAGAATATTTGCAAAATTAAACGGTTGATATCTTTTGATTCGTGCATAAAATAACTGACTGAGATCCCATAAATTAACTGATTGAGATCCCATTATTACTTGCATAAATTAACCGAACGGCCGAACTCCAAATCTTAAACGAAATCAAGAAGGGATCAAAGCAAAATGGAATAAAATCGGCGCAAATATTAACCCAATACTCAACCATCTACAGATCGGCACTAATAGTTACTAGGGAACCAGCAAAAATAGGGTTCAAAAAGGAATGGGGAACAAAAAAGGGAGCAAACCATAGTTACCTCGTTCCATGGGTCGTCCATGCAGGTGTCGTAGGGGTTCGGAGGCGAGATGTACGGCACCGGCTCATAGGGGTCCCATCCCGGCGGGATACGACCGCCACCGGCGGCGGCGACGGCCTTTGAGGGGACGACGTCGAAGAGGGAGGCGTCGCGCTTGGAGCCGACGGCGTCATGGACGATGGGATTCGCATTCTCCATGTCCATCTCGCCTGCAGAGAGGGAGAGGGTTTTTGCTTTGGAGAAGATGATGGGACGTGAGAGGCGGCGTTGCATGAGCGAGTGAGAGTGACAGAGATAGTGCGAGGAGGCGTCTATAAAGGCGAGGGGTGGTTAATGCGACCCGCGTCCTACGCGTCCACCATTTAACGTCTGCACGTCTTGGGCTTCTGCAACGCGACACGCGTCCACGATTGCACGTCTTCGACTTCTGCACCGCGACTCGCGTCAGTACCCGTCAACAATTGCACGTCTTCCACTTCTGCACCGCAACACGCGTACTCGAGTCTAACCCTGGAAATTTAGATATACTCTCGAGTCTTATACTGTAGCATTTTTTGTGTGCTCGGTTTTCCCCTTGAGTACTAATACTGGCTAGTGCAATATACTCAGTTTTACCTCAAGTGCCTGGTCAACAGAGAGTCAACAAATGGGATTAACTAGTTAAATGAGTCAACAAATGGGATTATCAGTTCGTTTTCACGTGTTAAACTTGTCTAAATATTGGTCAAACCTAGGATTTGACCAAGATTCAAATGGGCAGAAAATTAAAAAAACAGAAAAATGAAAAACCAAAGCACATAGTCTTCTTATGTCATATAGTAAGCATTAAAGGTGATAAACAAGGTCTAGACATATTCAAACCATACAAATCATGTATCTACCCCTAACCCCTAAACTCTGTCTTATGAAGTCAAGCATGAAGAGAAGTGGTTTTGGGTTTCAAACATGGAAATTTCAAAAACCTCCCAAAAACTTCATTTTAGAGTGACTAAGAAGGATACATGCTTCCCTTTTCATTTTCATGTTTTAAACTTGTTTAAATCTTGGTCAAACCTAGGATTTGACCAAGATTCAAATGGGCATTAAAATTTAAAAATCAGAAAAATGAAAAACCAAAGCACATAGTGTTCTTATGTCATATAGTAAGCATTAAAGTTGATAAACAAGGTCTAGACATATTCAAACCATACAAATCATGTATCTACCCCTAACCCCTAAACTCTGTCTTATGAAGTCAAGCATGAAAGAACTGGTTTTGGGTTTCAAACATGGAAATTTCAAAAACCTCCCAAAAACTTCATTTTAGAGTGACTAAGAAGGATACATGCTTCCCTTTTCATTTTCATGTTTTAAACTTGTTTAAATCTTGGTCAAACCTAGGATTTGACCAAGATTCAAATGGGCATCAAAATTTAAAAAAATCAGAAAAATGAAAAACCAAAGCACATAGTTTTCTTATGCCATATAGTAAGCATTCAAGTTGATAAACAAGGTCTATACATATTTAAACCAGACAAATCATGTATCTATACCCCTAAACCTTAAACTCTGTCTTATGAAGTCTAGCATGAAGAGAAGTCGTTTTGGGTTTCAAACATGGAAATTTCAAGAACATCCCAAAAGCTTCATTTTAGTGTGACTAAGAAGGATCAAGGCTTACCTTTTCATTTTCATGTTTTAAACTTGTTTAAATCCTGGTCAAATATAGGTTTGACCAAGATTCAAATGGGCATAAAATAAAAATATAGAAAAATGAAAAACCAAAGCACATAGTCTTCTTATGTCATATAGTAAGCATTAAAGTTGATAAACAAGGTCTAGTCTTATTCAAACTAGACAAATCATGTATCTACCCGCTAACCCCTAAACTCTGTCTTATGAAGTCTAGCATGAAGAGAAGTCGTTTTGGGTTCAAACATGGAAATTTCAAGAACATCCCAAAAGCTTCATTTTAGTGTGACTAAGAAGGATCAAGGCTTACCTTTTCATTTTCATGTTTTAAACTTGTTTAAATCCTGGTTAAATCTAGGATTTGACCAAGATTCAAATGGGCATAAAATAAAAAAATAGAAAAATGAAAAACCAAAGCACATAGTCTTCTTATGTCATATAGTAAGCATTAAAGTTGATAAACAAGGTCTAGACTTATTCAAACTAGACAAATCATGTATCTATCCGCAAACCCCTAAACTCTATCTTATGAAGTCAAGCATGAAGAGAAGTGCATGGTTTTGGGTTTCAAACATGGAAATTTCAAAAAACTCCCAAAAAATTCATTTTAGAGTGACTAAGAAGGATACATGCTTCCCTTTTCATTTTCATGTTATATACTTGTTTAAATCTTGGTCAAACCTAGGATTTTACCAAGATTCAAATGTGCATCAAAATTCCAAAAAAATCAGAAAAATGAAAAAACAAAGCACATAGTTTTCTTATGTCATATAGTAAGCATTAAAGTTGATAAACAAGGTCTAGACATATTCAAACAAGAAAAATCATGTGTCTACCCCCTAACCCTAAACTCTGTCTTATGTAGTCAAGCATGAAGAGAAGTGCTTTTGGGTTTCAAACATGGAAATTTCAAAAACCACCCAAAAGCTTTATTTTAGAGTGACTAAGAAGGATCCATGCTTATCTTTTCATTTTCATATTTTAAACTTGTTTAAATCATTGTCAAACCTAGGATTTGACCAAGATTCAAATGGGCATAAAATTAAAAAAATCAGAAAAATGAAAAACTAAAGCACATAGTCTTCTTATGTCATATATATAGTAAGCATTTAAAAGATGATAAATAAGGTCTAGACAATTCAAATAATACAAATCATGTATCTACCCCTAACCCTAAACTCTATCTTATGAAGTCAAGCATGAAGAGAAGTGGTTTTTGGTTTCAAACACGAAAATTTCAAAAACCTCCCAAAAGCTTCATTTTAATTAGACTAACTTATTAATTATGAAGGATCCAGGATTGATTACCTTTTCATTGTCATGTTTTAAACTTGTTTAAATCTTGGTCAAACCTGGGATTTGACCAAGATTCGAATGGGCATAAAAATTAAGAAAAAAATCGTAAGAATGAAAAACCAAAGCACATAGCCTTCTTATGTCATATAGTAAGCATTCAAATTGATAAACAAGGTCTAGACATGTTCAAACCAAAAATCATGTATCTACCCCTAACCCTAAACTATGTCTTATGAAGTCAAGCATGCATGAAGAGAAGTGGTTTTGGGTTTCAAACATGAAAATTTCAAAAACCTCCCAAAAGCTTCATTTTAGAGCGACTAATAAGGATCGATGCTTACCTTTTCATTTTCATGTTTTTACTTATTTGAATCTTGGTCAAATCCTAGGTTTGACCAAGATTTAAACAAGTTTAAAACATGAAAATGAAATGGGAAGTGTGTATCCTTCTTAGTCAGTCTAAAATGAAGCTTTTGGGATGTTCTTGAAATTTCCATGTTTGAAACCCAAAACCACTTAAGACAGAGTTTTTGGTTAGGTGTAGATACATGATTTTTCTTGTTTGAATATGTCTAGACCTTGTTTATCAACTTGAATGCTTATGACATAAGAAGGCTATATATGTGCTTTGGTTTTCCATTTTTTTCATTTTTTCGAATTTTTTATGCCCATTTAAATATTGGTCAAATCCTAGGTTTGACCAAGGTTTAATCAAGTTTAAAACATGACAATGAAAAGGTAAGCATGAATCCTTTCTTAGTCACTCTAAAATGAAGGTACTTGAAATTTTTATGTTTGAAACACAAAACCCCAGTTCTCTTCATATGTTTGACTTCATAAGACAGAGTTTAGGGTTAGGGGTAGATATGATACATGATATTTCTGGTTTGAATATGTCTAGACCTTGTTTATCAACTTGAATGCTTACTATATGACATAAGAAGGCTATATATGTGCTTTGGTTTTTCATTTTTTTTATTTTTTTGAATTTTTACGCCCGTTTGAATCTTGGTCAAATCCTAGGTTTGACCAAGGTTAAAACAAGTTTAAAACATGGCAATGAAAAGGTAAGCATGGATCCTTCTTAGTCACTCTAAAATGAAGCTTTTGGGAGGTTTGTGAAATTTCCATGTTTGAAACCCAAAATCACTTCTCCTCATACTTAACTTCATAAGACAGAGTTTAGGGTTAGGGGGTAGATACATGTTTTGTGTGGTTTGAATATGTCTAGACCTTGTTTATCAACTTGAATGCTTACTATATGACATAAGAATACTATGTGCTTTGGTTTTTCATTTTTCTGATTTTTTTAATTGTTAAACCCATTTGAATCTTGGTCAAATCCTAGGTTTGAGCAAGATTTAAACAAGTTTAAAACATGAAAATGGAAAGCTAAGCATGAATCATTCTTAGTCACTCTAAAAATCTTTCGGTCTGCAGAAGAGTCGAATCTGCAATCAGTAGTTACAAAAGCGACCCACCTTAGGGATGGATAATAAGACTTGGGCAATATAAACGTTGATACTTACTTTGTGATACTAAAATATATGTATCTAGACATATTTCAGTTGTAGATACATCCATTTTAACATCAAGTAATATGGATCGGAGGACTAGCTAAAGAACAATGAGAGGCAGTGTTTCTCTCCCCCAGCCTACTTGGCGGAGTGGCCCTCCATCAGGACAGGTGGTGATTCCGCTTCTCTCGTTGGAATTCCTTATCCCCCAGCCTACTCGGCGACGTGCGCTCCTCAGTGACCTGCGCGAGGGCGCCTCGGCGACCTACGCAAAGGTGGCTGGACTCGGAGCGCATCGACTTCCTTCTGCGGTGCCTGGATTGGATCGACCATCCCGCGCGTGTCCTCCACCATATTGTTTTTCTTCAAGATGCTGTCATCCATCATCTTCTTCACCGCATCATGTTGGGTGTTGAGGCTCCCGTTGAGAGCTTGAACGCACCTGTTTGATAGCTCGACGTTTTCTTCGCGAAGAAAGCCGCACTCGATCTTAAGCATCAAATTCTCGCCCTTGAGCTTCTTGATGACAGAGTTCGTTTCCTCACTTGATGGAACGCTCACATCATGCAGCTTGCCCCGGCCGGTGACCTCGTCCTTCAAAGTATCGACATCATCGCGAAAGTTGGAGGCGAGTTCCACGAGAGTTTTAAGCTCATCTCTGAAACACGCCGATGCTTCCTGCATGGCAATATCATCAGTACCGAAACAAAGTGACGAGAGGAAGACGAAAATGTCCAATCAGTGGTAACCTCTAAGCGCAGGAGACAGGGGTTGAAGTCGTCATGAGAAGATGTCAGGGTGCGTCGTGGGGCACTGAGATATGTATAAAAAGGATTAATACGGAATAAAGAGTTGGGACCTCCGGGCCAGGAAGAATCAAGAAACATGGCGATGGAAACCAACCAGGAATCTTCGACCGCACGACTGACGCCGTTCCGAGACGAGCGCGAAGCAGGGCCTTCGTTTTCTGGCGGGCCCTTTCTCGCGGCCAGCATCTGGATAGACCGCCGGCGGGAACTCTCCGCGTCCTTGGTCAACACTAGATGGTGCTTCTTCAAGCGAGATGGTGGCCTTGACTTCGGAGGCATCGCTGGAAGTGGAAGGAGACTGGAAGTGAAGCAAGAAGGGGATGGAAGAAGTACTCCCCCCTATTAAAACCAGACAACCGTCTCCTGCCCTCGCTTCGAGCAACCTGGTCCGCCCATCCTAAATCAACGGCCGAGAGGGGGCTCCCTTGCGAACTGAGATCCAGTGACTTTACCCAACAGAAGTTACCATGAACTTTACCTATACGAGCCATCAGGTTAAGATCCAACGAACATGGTCGATCTAAAATTTGAAATTAAAATTTATGTAGCTCAGAAAAAACAGAAAAACTTTACATTAAGACGTATTCTCGGAAAGTTCCAGTCCATTTAAAATATTAGTTTAGTTTAAGTTCGAAATTTGGATCAACCGCGAGCGTTGGATCTTGATCGAATGGCTCACGTGTGTAAAGTCGCATGGTGACTTCTCTTAGTGAAGTCACTGGATCTCAGTCCGCGAAGGGTCAGGACGCGGGAGCAGAAGCAAATGAATCGAGAGCGGTCCGGAGTATCCTGTCCGTCCACCGTAAATCAACGGGACAGAGCGGCTACCTTCTCTTCGAAGGCTCTGGCGCGCAACCCGAGGAATGGACATCTGTCGGCTAGTATAGAATTTTATAGCACGCCATTAATCGAGCTAGCAGTACTGTACTACTGACTACAACTCTGATGGACGTCCAAAGCTCTGAATAGTCAGGGGAAACAATGAATGCGAGCCAGGGTAGTACTACTGTAGTAGTGAAGCAATGGGGATTATCTGGAGCAAGTACGGAGTACCGAGTACAGTACTACAAAAGTGCTGTTCGTTGTTTTCGCAGTTCATTTTAGCGTAACGTCCAGGTTGTTGTCGAACCAGCTGTTAGATTTTGGGTAATTATTGTTAAGTTGCTGCTTCTTAATTAAAATTTATCAAAGTCATGTAGACTAGATCGATTTGTGAGAACATCCCAAAAGCTTCATTCATTTTAGAATGACTAAGAAGGATCCATTCTTACCTTTTCTTTTCATGTTTTAAACTTGTTTAAACCTTGGTCAAACCTAGGATTTGACCAAGATTTAAATGGGCATAAAAATTCAGAAAAAATCAAAAAATGAAAAACCAAAGCACATATATAGCCTTCTTATGTCATATAGTAAGCACTCGAGTTGATAAAAACTCTGTCTTATGAAGTCAAACATATGAAGAGAACTGGTTTTGGGTTTCAAACATGGAAATTTCACAAACCTCCCAAAAGCTTCATTCTACAGTGACTAAGAAGGATCCAGGCTTACCTTTTTCATTTTCAATTTCTTAACTTGTTTAAATCTTGGTCAAACCTAGGATTTGACCAAGATTCAAATGGGTATAACAATTCAAAAAAAACGGAAAAAAACCAAAGAACATAGTCTTCTGATGTCATATAGTAAGCATTCAAGTTGATAAACAAGGTCTAGACATATTCAAACCAAACAAATCATGTATCTACCCCCTAACCCTAAACTCTGCCTTATGAAGTCAAGCATGAAGAGAAGTGATTTTGGGTTTCAAACATGGAAATTTCAAAAACCTCCCAAAAGCTTCATTTTAGAGTGACTAAGAAGGATCCATGCTTACCTTTTCATTGCCATGTTTTAAACTTGTTTTAACCTTGGTCAAACCTAGGATTTGACCAAGATTCAAATGGGAGTAAAAATTCAGAAAAATTCAAAAAAATGAAAAACCAAAGCACATATATAGCCTTCTTATGTCATATAGTAAGCATTCAAGTTGATAAACAAGGTCTAGACATATTCAAAGCAGAAATATCATGTATCATATCTACCCCTAACCCTAAACTCTGTCTTATGAAGTCAAACATATGAAGAGAACTGGGGTTTTGGGTTTCAAACATAAAATTTTCAAGTACCTTCATTTTAGAGTGAGTAAGGAAGGATTCATGCTTACCGTTTCATTTTCATGTTTTAAACTTGTTTAAACCTAGGATTTGACCAAGATTTAAATAGGCATAAAAAATTCGAAAGAAATCAAAAAATGAAAAACCAAAGCACATATATAGCCTTCTTATATCATATAGTAAAAAATTCAAGTTGATAAACAAGGTCTAGACATATTCAAACAAGAAAAATCATGTATCTACACCTAACCATAAACTCTGTCTTAAGTGGTTTTGGGTTTCAAACATGGAAATTTCACAAACCTCCCAAAAGCTTCATTTTACAGTGACTAAGGAGGATCCATGCTTACCTTTTGGCTTAAACGTTTGAAACCAAAAACCACTTCTCTTCATGCATGCTTGACTTCATAAGACAGAGTTTAGCTAGGGTTAGGGGGTAGATACATGATTTTCCTGGTTTGAATATGTCTAGACCTTGTTTATCAACTTAATTGATTGCTTACTATATGACATAAGAAGACTATGTGCCTTGGTTTTCATTTTTTTTTGTTTTTTTTTAAATTTTTTGACCAAGATTTAAACAAGTTTAAAACATGAAAATGAAAAGGGAAGCATGTATCCTTCTTAGTCACTCTAAAATGAAGCTTTTGGGATGTTCTTGAAATTTCCATGTTTGAAACCCAAAACGACTTCTCTTCATGCTAGACTTCATAAGATCAACAGGGGGTAGATACATGATTTGTCTGGTTTGGATATACCTAGACCTTGTTTAACTTGAATGCATACGATATGACATAAGAAGACTACGTGCTTTTGTTTTTCATTATTCTGATTTTTTTGAATTTTGTGCCCACCCATTTGTATCTTGGTCAAATCCTAGGCTTGATAATGATTTAAACAAGATTAAAATATGAAAATGCAAAGGTAAGCATTGATCCTTCTTAGTCACTCTAAAATGAAGCTTTTGGGAGCAAAACCACTTCTCTTCATATGCTTGACTTCATAAGACGGAGTTTAGGGGTTAGGGGGTATAGATACATGATTTGTCTAGTTTGAATATGTCTAGACCTTGTTTATCAACTTAATTGGCTTACTATATGACATAAGAAAACTATTTGCTTTGGTTTTTCTTTTTCCTGATTTTTTTCAATTTTGATGCCCATTTGAATCTTGTCAAATCCTAGGTTTGACCGAGATAATTTAAACAAGCTTAAAACATGAATATGAAAAGGGAAGCATGTATCCTTCTTTGTCACTCTAAAATGAAGTTTTTGGGAGGTTTTTCAAATTTCCATGTTTGAAACCCAAAACCACTTCTCTTCATATGCTTGACTTCATAAGATAGAGTTCAGGGGTTAGGGGGTATAGATACATGATTTGTCTAGTTTGAATATGTCTAGACCTTGTTTATCAACTTTAATGCTTACTATATGACATAAGAAAACTATTTGCTTTGGTTTTCTTTTTTCTGACTTTTTTTCAATTTTGATGCCCATTTGAATCTTGTCAAATCCTAGGTTTGACCAAGATAATTTAAACAAGCTTAAAACATGAATATGAAAAGGGAGCATGTATCCTTCTTAGTCACTCTAAAATGTAGTTTTTGGGAGGTTTTTGAAATTTCCATGTTTGAAACCCAAAACCACTTCTCTTCACATGCTTGACTTCATAAGACAGAGTTTAGGGGTTAGGGGTATAGATACATGATTTGTCTGGTTTAATATGTCTAGACCTTGTTTATCAACTTTAATGCTTACTATATGACATAAGAAGACTATGTGATTTGGTTTTTCATTTTTCTGTTTTTTATTTTTCTGCCCATTTGAATCTTGGTCAAATCCTAGGTTTGACCAAGATTTAGACAAGTTTAACACGTAAATGAGTTAACTTGGATTTCCTACCCTTGAATCCATAGGAAACTTTGTTCTAATGCACTATTATAATCAACCGAGTTTTTACACCAACAGGTCTGTCACTTACGTGTGGTGCCCACGCTTGAGGTCCCACACTTCAGTGAGCACAAGTCACGTGCAATAGGTACGCAAACTCCCAGCCATCTTCTTTGTCAAGAGAAGACGCATCGTATTGGAAGTCTGTGGGTCCTTCTGGATCCTTCCGTTGTCCCTCTCACAAAAAAAACAAATCTCTCTCATTCTCGGCCTCGCTCGACTCGCTCGCTCGCACCTCCTGCTCACTGACAAACCCTGCACAAAAGTCAACATCATCACCCGAAAAAGGGGAGACACCATAATGCTCTCCCTTCTTCTCTCCTTCCGAGTGATCCCTCTTCCTCCGAGTTTCACTCGACGGGCAAACACCCATGTGCTGCATAGTAATAATAAAAAGGTAGTACTCGTAGAAAAATCGATATACGAATCTGTAATTAAATAGGTTAAACTAGGGTTTTGCCCAGTTCTACAGATCAAGGGTTCAAAAAAATCCAACTACGGGGTTCGAACAACACGATTCTAATCCAAGAATTTTTTCGACCTAGGTCACCCAAATGGCCTCAAACTATAGGGTTAGCATCTAGTGCAGTATGTGTGAAAATGTATGCACTATGTGTGCTATAACTTGTATGTCTTTCATATTTGAACCAAATTTGAATAAGTTTGAAATATTTGAAAAGGGGCTTTTGGCTTAAACGTTTGAAACCAAAAACCACTTCTCTTCATGCATGCTTGACTTCATAAGACAGAGTTTAGCTAGGGTTAGGGGGTAGATGCATGATTTTCCTGGTTTGAATATGTCTAGACCTTGTTTATCAACTTAATTGAATGCTTACTATATGACATAAGAATACTATGTGCCTTGTTTTTTATTTTTTGATTTTTTTAAAATTTTATGCCCATTTGAATCTTGGTCAAATCCTAGGTTTGAACATGGTTTAAACAAGTTTAAATCATGAATATGAAAAATTAAGCATCTATATATCCTTCTTAGTCACTCCAAAATGTAGCTCTTGGGAGGTTTTTTCGAAATTTCCATGTTTGAAACCAAAACCACTTCTCTTCATGCATGCTTGACTTCATAAGACAGAGTTTAGGGTTAGGGGTAGATATATACATGATTTTCTGGTTTGAATATGTCTAGGCCTTGTTTATCAACTTGAATGCTTACTATATATATATGACATAAGAATGTTATGTCCTTTGTTTTTTCATTCTTTTGATTTTTTATGAATTTCCATGCCCATTTGAATCTTTTGGTCAAATCCTAGAGGTTTGACCAAGATTGAAACAAGTTTAAAACATGAAAATGAAAAGGGAAGCTTGTATATCCTTCTTAGTCACTCTAAAATGAAGTTTTTGGGAGGTTTTTGAAATTTCCATGTTTGAAACCCAAAACCACTTCTCTTCATGCTAGACTTCATAAGACAATTTAATTAGGGGTTAGGGGTAGATACATGATTTGTCTGGTTTGAATATGTCCAAACCTTGCTTGTTTATCAACTTGAATGCTTACTATATGACATAAGAATGCTTACCATATGTTTGAATTTTAAAAGCATATAGTCTTCTTATGTCATATAGTAAGCATTCAAAAGTTTTTCTTTGAGAGAGTAGCATGCATTCAAAAGTTGATAAATAAGATTTGTACATATTCAAACCAGACAAATCATGTATCTACACCCCCTAACCCTAAACTCTGTCTTATGAAGTCAAGCATGAAGAGAAGTGCTTTTGGGTTTCAAACATGGAAATTTCACAAACCTCCCAAAAGCTTCATTTTACAGTGACTAAGAAGGATCCAGGCTTACCTTTTCATTTTCATTTTTTAAACTGCTTGTTTAAATCTTGATCAAACCTAGGATTTGACCAAGATTCAAATGGGCATAAAAAATCAGGAAAAAATGAAAAAATGAAAAAACAAAGCACATATATAGCCTTCTTATGTCATATATATAGTAAGCATTCAATTAAGTTGATAATTTTAAACAAGGTCTATACATATTCAAACCAGAAAAAAGCATGTATCTACCCATGCATATATATATATAACCCTATACTTTTGTCTTATGAAGACGTCAAGGATGAAGAGAAGTGGATTTGGGTTTCAAACATGGAAATTTCAAAAACCTCCCAAAACATGTATATATCTACCCCTAAACCCTAATCTTTGTCTTATGAAGCCAAGCATATGAAGAGAAGTGATTTTGGGTTTCAAACATGGAAACTTCAAAAACCTCCCAAAAGCTTCATTTTAGAGAGACTAAGAATGATCCATGCTTACCTTTTCATTGCCATGTTTTAAACTTGTTTTAACCTTGGTCAAACCTAGGATTTGACCAAGATTCAAATGGGAGTAAAAATTCAGAAAAATTCAAAAAAAATGAAAAACCAAAGCACATATATAGCCTTCTTATGTCATATAGTAAGCATTCAAGTTGATAAACAAGGTCTAGACATATTCAAAGCAGAAATATCATGTATCATATCTACCCCTAACCCTAAACTCTGTCTTATGAAGTCAAACATATGAAGAGAACTGGGGTTTTGGGTTTCAAACATAAAATTTTCAAGTACCTTCATTTTAGAGTGAGTAAGGAAGGATTCATGCTTACCGTTTCATTTTCATGTTTTAAACTTGTTTAAACCTAGGATTTGACCAAGATTTAAATAGGCATAAAAAATCGAAAGAAATCAAAAAATGAAAAACCAAAGCACATATATATAGCCTTCTTATATCATATAGTAAAAAATTCAAGTTGATAAACAAGGTCTAGACATATTCAAACAAGAAAAATCATGTATCTACACCTAACCATAAACTCTGTCTTAAGTGGTTTTGGGTTTCAAACATGGAAATTTCACAAACCTCCCAAAAGCTTCATTTTACAGTGACTAAGGAGGATCCATGCTTACCTTTTGGCTTAAACGTTTGAAACCAAAAACCACTTCTCTTCATGCATGCTTGACTTCATAAGACAGAGTTTAGCTAGGGTTAGGGGGTAGATACATGATTTCCTGGTTTGAATATGTCTAGACCTTGTTTATCAACTTAATTGATTGCTTACTATATGACATAAGAAGACTACGTGCCTTGGTTTTCATTTTTTTGTTTTTTTTGAATTTTATGCTCATATATTTGAATCTTGGTCAAATCTTAGGTTTGACCAAGATTTAAACAAGTTTAAAACATGAAAATGAAAAGGGAAGCATGTATCCTTCTTAGTCACTCTAAAATGAAGCTTTTGGGATGTTCTTGAAATTTCCATGTTTGAAACCCAAAACGACTTCTCTTCATGCTAGACTTCATAAGATCAACAGGGGTAGATACATGATTTGTCTGGTTTGGATATACCTAGACCTCGTTTAACTTGAATGCATACGATATGACATAAGAAGACTACGTGCTTTTGTTTTTCATTATTCTGATTTTTTTGAATTTTGTGCCCACCCATTTGTATCTTGGTCAAATCCTAGGCTTGATAATGATTTAAACAAGATTAAAATATGAAAATGCAAAGGTAAGCATGGATCCTTCTTAGTCACTCTAAAATGAAGCTTTTGGGAGCAAAACCACTTCTCTTCATATGCTTGACTTCATAAGACGGAGTTTAGGGGTTAGGGGGTATAGATACATGATTTGTCTAGTTTGAATATGTCTAGACCTTGTTTATCAACTTAATTGGCTTACTATATGACATAAGAAAACTATTTGCTTTGGTTTTTCTTTTTCCTGATTTTTTTCAATTTTGATGCCCATTTGAATCTTGTCAAATCCTAGGTTTGACCGAGATAATTTAAACAAGCTTAAAACATGAATATGAAAAGGGAAGCATGTATCCTTCTTTGTCACTCTAAAATGAAGTTTTTGGGAGGTTTTTCAAATTTCCATGTTTGAAACCCAAAACCACTTCTCTTCATATGCTTGACTTCATAAGACAGAGTTAGGGGTTAGGGGGTATAGATACATGATTTGTCTAGTTTGAATATGTCTAGACCTTGTTTATCAACTTTAATGCTTACTATATGACATAAGAAAACTATTTGCTTTGGTTTTCTTTTTTCTGACTTTTTTTCAATTTTGATGCCCATTTGAATCTTGTCAAATCCTAGGTTTGACCAAGATAATTTAAACAAGCTTAAAACATGAATATGAAAAGGGGAGCATGTATCCTTCTTAGTCACTCTAAAATGTAGTTTTTGGGAGGTTTTTGAAATTTCCATGTTTGAAACCCAAAACCACTTCTCTTCACATGCTTGACTTCATAAGACAGAGTTTAGGGGTTAGGGGTATAGATACATGATTTGTCTGGTTTAATATGTCTAGACCTTGTTTATCAACTTTAATGCTTACTATATGACATAAGAAGACTATGTGATTTGGTTTTTCATTTTTCTATTTTTTATTTTTCTGCCCATTTGAATCTTGGTCAAATCCTAGGTTTGACCAAGATTTAGACAAGTTTAACACGTAAATGAGTTAACTTGGATTTCCTACCCTTGAATCCATAGGAAACTTTGTTCTAATGCACTATTATAATCAACCGAGTTTTTACACCAACAGGTCTGTCACTTACGTGTGGTGCCCACGCTTGAGGTCCCACACTTCAGTGAGCACAAGTCACGTGCAATAGGTACGCAAACTCCCAGCCATCTTCTTTGTCAAGAGAAGACGCATCAGGATGCGTATTGGAAGTCTGTGGGTCCTTCTGGATCCTTCGGTTGTCCCTCTCACAAAAAAACAAATCTCTCTCATTCTCGGCCTCGCTCGACTCGCTCGCTCGCTCGCACCTCCTGCTCACTGACAAACCCTGCACAAAAGTCAACATCATCACCCGAAAAAGGGGAGACACCATAATGCTCTCCCTTCTTCTCTCCTTCCGAGTGATCCCTCTTCCTCCGAGTTTCACTCGACGGGCAAACACCCATGTGCTGCATAGTAATAATAAAAAGGTAGTACTCGTAGAAAAATCGATATACGAATCTGTAATTAAATAGGTTAAACTAGGGTTTTGCCCAGTTCTACAGATCAAGGGTTCAAAAAATCCAACTACGGGGTTCGAACAACACGATTCTAATCCAAGAATTTTTTCGACCTAGGTCACCCAAATGGCCTCAAACTATAGGGTTAGCATCTAGTGCAGTATGTGTGAAAATGTATGCACTATGTGTGCTATAACTTGTATGTCTTTCATATTTGAACCAAATTTGAATAAGTTTGAAATATTTGAAAAGGGGCTTTTGGCTTAAACGTTTGAAACCAAAAACCACTTCTCTTCATGCATGCTTGACTTCATAAGACAGAGTTTAGCTAGGGTTAGGGGGTAGATGCATGATTTTCCTGGTTTGAATATGTCTAGACCTTGTTTATCAACTTAATTGAATGCTTACTATATGACATAAGAATACTATGTGCCTTGTTTTTTATTTTTTGATTTTTTTAAAATTTTATGCCCATTTGAATCTTGGTCAAATCCTAGGTTTGAACATGGTTTAAACAAGTTTAAATCATGAATATGAAAAATTAAGCATCTATATATCCTTCTTAGTCACTCCAAAATGTAGCTCTTGGGAGGTTTTTTCGAAATTTCCATGTTTGAAACCAAAACCACTTCTTTTCATGCATGCTTGACTTCATAAGACAGAGTTTAGGGTTAGGGGTAGATATATACATGATTTTCTGGTTTGAATATGTCTAGGCCTTGTTTATCAACTTGAATGCTTACTATATATATATGACATAAGAATGTTATGTCCTTTGTTTTTTCATTCTTTTGATTTTTTATGAATTTCCATGCCCATTTGAATCTTTTGGTCAAATCCTAGAGGTTTGACCAAGATTGAAACAAGTTTAAAACATGAAAATGAAAAGGGAAGCTTGTATATCCTTCTTAGTCACTCTAAAATGAAGTTTTTGGGAGGTTTTTGAAATTTCCATGTTTGAAACCCAAAACCACTTCTCTTCATGCTAGACTTCATAAGACAATTTAATTAGGGGTTAGGGGGTAGATACATGATTTGTCTGGTTTGAATATGTCCAAACCTTGCTTGTTTATCAACTTGAATGCTTACTATATGACATAAGAATGCTTACCATATGTTTGAATTTTAAAAGCATATAGTCTTCTTATGTCATATAGTAAGCATTCAAAAGTTTTTCTTTGAGAGAGTAGCATGCATTCAAAAGTTGATAAATAAGATTTGTACATATTCAAACCAGACAAATCATGTATCTACACCCCCTAACCCTAAACTCTGTCTTATGAAGTCAAGCATGAAGAGAAGTGCTTTTGGGTTTCAAACATGGAAATTTCACAAACCTCCCAAAAGCTTCATTTTACAGTGACTAAGAAGGATCCAGGCTTACCTTTTCATTTTCATTTTTAAACTGCTTGTTTAAATCTTGATCAAACCTAGGATTTGACCAAGATTCAAATGGGCATAAAAAATCAGGAAAAAATGAAAAAATGAAAAAACAAAGCACATATATAGCCTTCTTATGTCATATATATAGTAAGCATTCAATTAAGTTGATAATTTTAAACAAGGTCTATACATATTCAAACCAGAAAAAGCATGTATCTACCCATGCATATATATATATATAACCCTATACTTTTGTCTTATGAAGACGTCAAGGATGAAGAGAAGTGGATTTGGGTTTCAAACATGGAAATTTCAAAAACCTCCCAAAACATGTATATATCTACCCCTAAACCCTAATCTTTGTCTTATGAAGCCAAGCATATGAAGAGAAGTGATTTTGGGTTTCAAACATGGAAACTTCAAAAACCTCCCAAAAGCTTCATTTTAGAGAGACTAAGAATGATCCATGCTTACCTTTTCATTGCCATGTTTTAAACTTGTTTTAACCTTGGTCAAACCTAGGATTTGACCAAGATTCAAATGGGAGTAAAAATTCAGAAAAATTCAAAAAAAATGAAAAACCAAAGCACATATATAGCCTTCTTATGTCATATAGTAAGCATTCAAGTTGATAAACAAGGTCTAGACATATTCAAAGCAGAAATATCATGTATCATATCTACCCCTAACCCTAAACTCTGTCTTATGAAGTCAAACATATGAAGAGAACTGGGGTTTTGGGTTTCAAACATAAAATTTTCAAGTACCTTCATTTTAGAGTGAGTAAGGAAGGATTCATGCTTACCGTTTCATTTTCATGTTTTAAACTTGTTTAAACCTAGGATTTGACCAAGATTTAAATAGGCATAAAAAAATCGAAAGAAATCAAAAAATGAAAAACCAAAGCACATATATATAGCCTTCTTATATCATATAGTAAAAAATTCAAGTTGATAAACAAGGTCTAGACATATTCAAACAAGAAAAATCATGTATCTACACCTAACCATAAACTCTGTCTTAAGTGGTTTTGGGTTTCAAACATGGAAATTTCACAAACCTCCCAAAAGCTTCATTTTACAGTGACTAAGGAGGATCCATGCTTACCTTTTGGCTTAAACGTTTGAAACCAAAAACCACTTCTCTTCATGCATGCTTGACTTCATAAGACAGAGTTTAGCTAGGGTTAGGGGTAGATACATGATTTCCTGGTTTGAATATGTCTAGACCTTGTTTATCAACTTAATTGATTGCTTACTATATGACATAAGAAGACTACGTGCCTTGGTTTTCATTTTTTTTTTGAATTTTATGCTCATATATTTGAATCTTGGTCAAATCTTAGGTTTGACCAAGATTTAAACAAGTTTAAAACATGAAAATGAAAAGGGAAGCATGTATCCTTCTTAGTCACTCTAAAATGAAGCTTTTGGGATGTTCTTGAAATTTCCATGTTTGAAACCCAAAACGACTTCTCTTCATGCTAGACTTCATAAGATCAACATGGGGTAGATACATGATTTGTCTGGTTTGGATATACCTAGACCTCGTTTAACTTGAATGCATACGATATGACATAAGAAGACTACGTGCTTTTGTTTTTCATTATTCTGATTTTTTTGAATTTTGTGCCCACCCATTTGTATCTTGGTCAAATCCTAGGCTTGATAATGATTTAAACAAGATTAAAATATGAAAATGCAAAGGTAAGCATGGATCCTTCTTAGTCACTCTAAAATGAAGCTTTTGGGAGCAAAACCACTTCTCTTCATATGCTTGACTTCATAAGACGGAGTTTAGGGGTTAGGGGGTATAGATACATGATTTGTCTAGTTTGAATATGTCTAGACCTTGTTTATCAACTTAATTGGCTTACTATATGACATAAGAAAACTATTTGCTTTGGTTTTTCTTTTTCCTGATTTTTTTCAATTTTGATGCCCATTTGAATCTTGTCAAATCCTAGGTTTGACCGAGATAATTTAAACAAGCTTAAAACATGAATATGAAAAGGGAAGCATGTATCCTTCTTTGTCACTCTAAAATGAAGTTTTTGGGAGGTTTTTCAAATTTCCATGTTTGAAACCCAAAACCACTTCTCTTCATATGCTTGACTTCATAAGACAGAGTTTAGGGGTTAGGGGGTATAGATACATGATTTGTCTAGTTTGAATATGTCTAGACCTTGTTTATCAACTTTAATGCTTACTATATGACATAAGAAAACTATTTGCTTTGGTTTTCTTTTTTCTGACTTTTTTTCAATTTTGATGCCCATTTGAATCTTGTCAAATCCTAGGTTTGACCAAGATAATTTAAACAAGCTTAAAACATGAATATGAAAAGGGGAGCATGTATCCTTCTTAGTCACTCTAAAATGTAGTTTTTGGGAGGTTTTTGAAATTTCCATGTTTGAAACCCAAAACCACTTCTCTTCACATGCTTGACTTCATAAGACAGAGTTTAGGGGTTAGGGGTATAGATACATGATTTGTCTGGTTTAATATGTCTAGACCTTGTTTATCAACTTTAATGCTTACTATATGACATAAGAAGACTATGTGATTTGGTTTTTCATTTTTCTGTTTTTTATTTTTCTGCCCATTTGAATCTTGGTCAAATCCTAGGTTTGACCAAGATTTAGACAAGTTTAACACGTAAATGAGTTAACTTGGATTTCCTACCCTTGAATCCATAGGAAACTTTGTTCTAATGCACTATTATAATCAACCGAGTTTTTACACCAACAGGTCTGTCACTTACGTGTGGTGCCCACGCTTGAGGTCCCACACTTCAGTGAGCACAAGTCACGTGCAATAGGTACGCAAACTCCCATCCATCTTCTTTGTCAAGAGAAGACGCATCAGATGCGTATTGGAAGTCTGTGGGTCCTTCTGGATCCTTCCGTTGTCCCTCTCACAAAAAAAAACAAATCTCTCTCATTCTCGGCCTCGCTCGACTCGCTCGCTCGCACCTCCTGCTCACTGACAAACCCTGCACAAAAGTCAACATCATCACCCAAAAAAGGGGAGACACCATAATGCTCTCCCTTCTTCTCTCCTTCCGAGTGATCCCTCTTCCTCCGAGTTTCACTCGACGGGCAAACACCCATGTGCTGCATAGTAATAATAAAAAGGTAGTACTCGTAGAAAAATCGATATACGAATCTGTAATTAAATAGGTTAAACTAGGGTTTTGCCCAGTTCTACAGATCAAGGGTTCAAAAAAATCCAACTACGGGGTTCGAACAACACGATTCTAATCCAAGAATTTTTTCGACCTAGGTCACCCAAATGGCCTCAAACTATAGGGTTAGCATCTAGTGCAGTATGTGTGAAAATGTATGCACTATGTGTGCTATAACTTGTATGTCTTTCATATTTGAACCAAATTTGAATAAGTTTGAAATATTTGAAAAGGGGCTTTTGGCTTAAACGTTTGAAACCAAAAACCACTTCTCTTCATGCATGCTTGACTTCATAAGACAGAGTTTAGCTAGGGTTAGGGGGTAGATGCATGATTTTCCTGGTTTGAATATGTCTAGACCTTGTTTATCAACTTAATTGAATGCTTACTATATGACATAAGAATACTATGTGCCTTGTTTTTTATTTTTTGATTTTTTTAAAATTTTATGCCCATTTGAATCTTGGTCAAATCCTAGGTTTGAACATGGTTTAAACAAGTTTAAATCATGAATATGAAAAATTAAGCATCTATATATCCTTCTTAGTCACTCCAAAATGTAGCTCTTGGGAGGTTTTTTCGAAATTTCCATGTTTGAAACCAAAACCACTTCTTTTCATGCATGCTTGACTTCATAAGACAGAGTTTAGGGTTAGGGGTAGATATATACATGATTTTCTGGTTTGAATATGTCTAGGCCTTGTTTATCAACTTGAATGCTTACTATATATATATGACATAAGAATGTTATGTCCTTTGTTTTTTCATTCTTTTGATTTTTTATGAATTTCCATGCCCATTTGAATCTTTTGGTCAAATCCTAGAGGTTTGACCAAGATTGAAACAAGTTTAAAACATGAAAATGAAAAGGGAAGCTTGTATATCCTTCTTAGTCACTCTAAAATGAAGTTTTTGGGAGGTTTTTGAAATTTCCATGTTTGAAACCCAAAACCACTTCTCTTCATGCTAGACTTCATAAGACAATTTAATTAGGGGTTAGGGGTAGATACATGATTTGTCTGGTTTGAATATGTCCAAACCTTGCTTGTTTATCAACTTGAATGCTTACTATATGACATAAGAATGCTTACCATATGTTTGAATTTTAAAAGCATATAGTCTTCTTATGTCATATAGTAAGCATTCAAAAGTTTTTCTTTGAGAGAGTAGCATGCATTCAAAAGTTGATAAATAAGATTTGTACATATTCAAACCAGACAAATCATGTATCTACACCCCCTAACCCTAAACTCTGTCTTATGAAGTCAAGCATGAAGAGAAGTGCTTTTGGGTTTCAAACATGGAAATTTCACAAACCTCCCAAAAGCTTCATTTTACAGTGACTAAGAAGGATCCAGGCTTACCTTTTCATTTTCATTTTTTAAACTGCTTGTTTAAATCTTGATCAAACCTAGGATTTGACCAAGATTCAAATGGGCATAAAAAATCAGGAAAAAATGAAAAAATGAAAAAACAAAGCACATATATAGCCTTCTTATGTCATATATATAGTAAGCATTCAATTAAGTTGATAATTTTAAACAAGGTCTATACATATTCAAACCAGAAAAAAGCATGTATCTACCCATGCATATATATATATAACCCTATACTTTTGTCTTATGAAGACGTCAAGGATGAAGAGAAGTGGATTTGGGTTTCAAACATGGAAATTTCAAAAACCTCCCAAAACATGTATATATCTACCCCTAAACCCTAATCTTTGTCTTATGAAGCCAAGCATATGAAGAGAAGTGATTTTGGGTTTCAAACATGGAAACTTCAAAAACCTCCCAAAAGCTTCATTTTAGAGAGACTAAGAATGATCCATGCTTACCTTTTCATTGCCATGTTTTAAACTTGTTTTAACCTTGGTCAAACCTAGGATTTGACCAAGATTCAAATGGGAGTAAAAATTCAGAAAAATTCAAAAAAAATGAAAAACCAAAGCACATATATAGCCTTCTTATGTCATATAGTAAGCATTCAAGTTGATAAACAAGGTCTAGACATATTCAAAGCAGAAATATCATGTATCATATCTACCCCTAACCCTAAACTCTGTCTTATGAAGTCAAACATATGAAGAGAACTGGGGTTTTGGGTTTCAAACATAAAATTTTCAAGTACCTTCATTTTAGAGTGAGTAAGGAAGGATTCATGCTTACCGTTTCATTTTCATGTTTTAAACTTGTTTAAACCTAGGATTTGACCAAGATTTAAATAGGCATAAAAAATCGAAAGAAATCAAAAAATGAAAAACCAAAGCACATATATATAGCCTTCTTATATCATATAGTAAAAAATTCAAGTTGATAAACAAGGTCTAGACATATTCAAACAAGAAAAATCATGTATCTACACCTAACCATAAACTCTGTCTTAAGTGGTTTTGGGTTTCAAACATGGAAATTTCACAAACCTCCCAAAAGCTTCATTTTACAGTGACTAAGGAGGATCCATGCTTACCTTTTGGCTTAAACGTTTGAAACCAAAAACCACTTCTCTTCATGCATGCTTGACTTCATAAGACAGAGTTTAGGGTTAGGGGGTAGATACATGATTTTCTGGTTTGAATATGTCTAGACCTTGTTTATCAACTTAATTGATTGCTTACTATATGACATAAGAAGACTACGTGCCTTGGTTTTCATTTTTTTTTTTTTTAATTTTATGCTCATATATTTGAATCTTGGTCAAATCTTAGGTTTGACCAAGATTTAAACAAGTTTAAAACATGAAAATGAAAAGGGAAGCATGTATCCTTCTTAGTCACTCTAAAATGAAGCTTTTGGGATGTTCTTGAAATTTCCATGTTTGAAACCCAAAACGACTTCTCTTCATGCTAGACTTCATAAGATCAACAGGGGGTAGATACATGATTTGTCTGGTTTGGATATACCTAGACCTCGTTTAACTTGAATGCATACGATATGACATAAGAAGACTACGTGCTTTTGTTTTTCATTATTCTGATTTTTTTGAATTTTGTGCCCACCCATTTGTATCTTGGTCAAATCCTAGGCTTGATAATGATTTAAACAAGATTAAAATATGAAAATGCAAAGGTAAGCATGGATCCTTCTTAGTCACTCTAAAATGAAGCTTTTGGGAGCAAAACCACTTCTCTTCATATGCTTGACTTCATAAGACGGAGTTTAGGGGTTAGGGGGTATAGATACATGATTTGTCTAGTTTGAATATGTCTAGACCTTGTTTATCAACTTAATTGGCTTACTATATGACATAAGAAAACTATTTGCTTTGGTTTTTCTTTTTCCTGATTTTTTTCAATTTTGATGCCCATTTGAATCTTGTCAAATCCTAGGTTTGACCGAGATAATTTAAACAAGCTTAAAACATGAATATGAAAAGGGAAGCATGTATCCTTCTTTGTCACTCTAAAATGAAGTTTTTGGGAGGTTTTTCAAATTTCCATGTTTGAAACCCAAAACCACTTCTCTTCATATGCTTGACTTCATAAGACAGAGTTCAGGGGTTAGGGGGTATAGATACATGATTTGTCTAGTTTGAATATGTCTAGACCTTGTTTATCAACTTTAATGCTTACTATATGACATAAGAAAACTATTTGCTTTGGTTTTCTTTTTTCTGACTTTTTTTCAATTTTGATGCCCATTTGAATCTTGTCAAATCCTAGGTTTGACCAAGATAATTTAAACAAGCTTAAAACATGAATATGAAAAGGGGAGCATGTATCCTTCTTAGTCACTCTAAAATGTAGTTTTTGGGAGGTTTTTGAAATTTCCATGTTTGAAACCCAAAACCACTTCTCTTCACATGCTTGACTTCATAAGACAGAGTTTAGGGGTTAGGGGTATAGATACATGATTTGTCTGGTTTAATATGTCTAGACCTTGTTTATCAACTTTAATGCTTACTATATGACATAAGAAGACTATGTGATTTGGTTTTTCATTTTTCTGTTTTTTTATTTTTCTGCCCATTTGAATCTTGGTCAAATCCTAGGTTTGACCAAGATTTAGACAAGTTTAACACGTAAATGAGTTAACTTGGATTTCCTACCCTTGAATCCATAGGAAACTTTGTTCTAATGCACTATTATAATCAACCGAGTTTTTACACCAACAGGTCTGTCACTTACGTGTGGTGCCCACGCTTGAGGTCCCACACTTCAGTGAGCACAAGTCACGTGCAATAGGTACGCAAACTCCCAGCCATCTTCTTTGTCAAGAGAAGACGCATCAGATGCGTATTGGAAGTCTGTGGGTCCTTCTTTCGTTGTCCCTCTCACAAAAAAAACAAATCTCTCTCATTCTCGGCCTCGCTCGACTCGCTCGCTCGCTCGCACCTCCTGCTCACTGACAAACCCTGCACAAAAGTCAACATCATCACCCGAAAAAGGGGAGACACCATAATGCTCTCCCTTCTTCTCTCCTTCCGAGTGATCCCTCTTCCTCCGAGTTTCACTCGACGGGCAAACACCCATGTGCTGCATAGTAATAATAAAAAGGTAGTACTCGTAGAAAAATCGATATACGAATCTGTAATTAAATAGGTTAAACTAGGGTTTTGCCCAGTTCTACAGATCAAGGGTTCAAAAAAATCCAACTACGGGGTTCGAACAACACGATTCTAATCCAAGAATTTTTTCGACCTAGGTCACCCAAATGGCCTCAAACTATAGGGTTAGCATCTAGTGCAGTATGTGTGAAAATGTATGCACTATGTGTGCTATAACTTGTATGTCTTTCATATTTGAACCAAATTTGAATAAGTTTGAAATATTTGAAAAGGGGCTTTTGGCTTAAACGTTTGAAACCAAAAACCACTTCTCTTCATGCATGCTTGACTTCATAAGACAGAGTTTAGCTAGGGTTAGGGGGTAGATGCATGATTTTCCTGGTTTGAATATGTCTAGACCTTGTTTATCAACTTAATTGAATGCTTACTATATGACATAAGAATACTATGTGCCTTGTTTTTTATTTTTTGATTTTTTTAAAATTTTATGCCCATTTGAATCTTGGTCAAATCCTAGGTTTGAACATGGTTTAAACAAGTTTAAATCATGAATATGAAAAATTAAGCATCTATATATATCCTTGCTCAGGCAGCGACGGCAACACAGTAGAGCGGGAACAACTAGGGCTGCGGCTGGCCCGTCCCTCCGAGCGACGGCCCGCAAAGCCTTCTGGTCACACGTCCGATGCTGTCGCAAGGGCGTGCCACCTGACCTATACCTGGTCAGGAAGGTGTTGGATGATGCCTCGCTTAGTTTCCTGCATGGCATACACGTAAACATTAAATACGAGCCTCGATCGGCTCTCAGGTTATCCTGTGAATCGGCTCAAAGAGCCGATCCACCCATGATTCGTACAAGGTGTCCGAATATATGGTGGTCCTGCTTGATCAAGATAAAGCTAATGCGATCTACGACGATTTAGGGTTTTCACCGCATAATCGGATCATCCTACTCACGATTGGGCCTCGCGCTCGCGCACGGTGATCGTAAGCCGATCCTAGACAGGGCCTAAAAACCAACACGAGGTTGATCCCCGGAACATCCTGTCTAGGGCTAGCAAACTACACCCTACACGCCGCTGGATCCTCCAACCCTTTGTAAGGCCTAACTATTGCGGATGTTAAACTAATCCTTGAAGAACAAGGAGCAACCGTAACGGATCGGATCTACTAAACAATGATCAAGCGGGGTGCCGCCCCTACACCTAAGATAGGTGTAAGGGCGGCTAGATGTATAAGGGTTGCACTACGACAGCATATGATACGAAGAACAATGCTAACCCTAACACATCTAAGATAACTACGTTGCTCGCCATCAAAAAGGCTTCAGTACGAGCAACGCATGAACAACGTAGGCAGGCTCGTGCTGCCTAGATCGCGAGATGCGATCTAGGCAGCATGGTGCTTACCGGAGAAACCCTCGAGACGAAGGAGTTGGCGATGCGCCGAGATTTGTTTGTGTTGAACGTTGGTTGTTGTTTATTCCATAAACCCTAGATACATATTTATAGTCCAGGGGACTTTCTAATTCAGGCGTGCACCTAACCGTGCACGGGTAAAACTCTAACTTCTAAACTAAGATGCGATCTACTATATTACAGATACACGGGCAAACTAGCCCAAACTTTGCATATAAGGCCGATTCACGTATTTCTTCCGTATATAATCTTTAAGCCCATCTTGATCGCGGCCCACCTCTGACTCGGTCAAATTCTGGTGATAACACATGCCCCCCTGGTTTTGGAATTGATAATTCCAAAATCACTCTGCTTTTCTTCGTCGGGTCATGTCATGGCAGAGCAGAACCATCGCAGCATTTCTTATCATGATGCCCTGTCTTTTCAACTATTCCGCGTGATTTGACCGCTGTCTTTGGGCACCGCCTCCTCGGAAACTGCTGTGGCATTGAATTTCCACTATAGCCCCTTCATTTAAACGCCCTGAGCAGTTGCCTCTTCATCCCCTTGCTCTGTTCCGCCATCGGCACCCAAAAAACCCCCAATCTCCCAAAGCCATGTCTTCCTCTTCTTCCTCCACCTCGTCTTCTCTCGACTCTTCCTCATCTCGCGAGCCGACGCCGGAGTGGGGCTCGTTGGCGCACGACATTCTCGCCCCAACGAGGTGGGACAAAGAGGAACATGATTCCTTCATCTGGTCGAGGATGACAAATCCGACCGATGGAGAGGGTGACCTTCAATTCCTCATCGAAGGGGAAGAGGAGGCAGAGAGCGAGGACGACCGCTTCTCCTGGGACGATTTCACCTCCTCCGAGGAAGAAGCGGAGGAGGACGACGATGACTCCCTTGAAGGTTACCCACCAGCAAAGCGCCTCCGCACCTGGTGGGATGACGACAGCGATGACGATGATGATGAAGATGAGGCTCCCGTAGAAGGTTACGGAAACTCCGATGAGGAGCCTATCGGCGCGGCGAGGCAGCGACGACGAGGGCAGCAATGGCCCCTAGATTAGGGACCAGTAATAGTAGTTGGCTTTTGCCCCCTTCTTCCCTGAGCAATCGGCTCTTTCTTTGTAAGAATCGTCGAATGGAATCGCCGTACAAAGAGCCGATGGTCGGACATCGGCTCGCATTTCGTTCTGAGGCCAAGCTGTTGTCTAACCATGCAGTCTAACAGGTCTTACTAGGCCTAATTATCGTCCAAACCATCAGATTGAATTCCTCAGCAATCTCACATCATGACCTCTGGTCTGAACCGATTCCGTTAACTTGCCATATGCCACAAACAAATTTGAGCTTATTCCTCTAGAGTCGATATCAATGTATCGGCTTTGTTATTCTGAAGTCGATGCCTGTGCATCGGTTGTATTTTCATATTGTTATCTCCGTATGTTTTCTCAAGTCGATGTCTGCGCATCGGCTGTGATTTTTTTACTGGCCGATTTAAAATCGGCCTCCATACCTTACTGCCCATCCTCCCACATGCTTGGGAAATACTTCTTGAGGTGTTGACCATTGACGGCTACTGGGAACTTCTGTCCGTCCAACTCTTCCAACATGTATGCATTACCCTTCAAGGCCTGGACGACTTTGTACGGACCGTGCCAATTAGGAGACCACTTGCCATATGCCTTGTCCCTGGTTCCTAACGGCAACACAGCTTCCCATACTAGATCACCAACTTGAAACTCCTTTGGTCTAACCTTCTTATTGTAGGCACGAGCTACCCTGGCTTTGTTCTCCTTAATCTTCTCCAACGACCAAAGCCTAAGTTCTGTTGCGTCCTCAATAGTGTCACTCATCAAAGCTGCATATTCTTCAGCTGTCAGATCATTCTGAAACGTGACACGTCTTGATCCAGCCGTAATTTCCCAAGGTAATACGGCTTCCTGTCCATAGACAAGCTGGTACGGCGAAGTCTTTATAGCTCCATGGCACGACATGCGGTAGGCCCATAACGCTTCTGATAACTTTTCATGCCAATCCCTAGGGTTCTCATCAATCTTTCTCTTGATCAGCTTGATTAAGCTCTGATTGGACGCTTCAGCTTGCCCATTAGCCTGAGCATAGTACGGAGATGATCGGATCAGTTTAATCCCCATGTCATCGCAGAATCCCCTGAACTCTTTAGAAACAAAGACCGAACCTCCATCAGTCGTGATAGTTTGGGGAATCCCGAACCTATGAATCACGTGTTCTTTCACAAACTTGATCACATCTTCTGATTTCACCTTCTTCATAGGGACGGCCTCCACCCACTTGGTGAAGTAATCTGTGATGGCCAAAATCCATTCATGTTTTTTACTCGACGCCGGATGGATTTTGCCGATCATATCCATGCCCCACCCCCGGAACGGCCAAGGCTTGATGATAGGGTTCATCGCTGATGCTGGTACCATCTGAATCTTCCCGAACATCTGGCATGCTTGGCACCCCTTGTAGTAATTGAAGCAATCTTCAAGCATGGTGGGCCAATAAAACCCTGAGCGCCTAATTAGCCACTTCATCTTGTGAGCCGACTGATGAGTTCCACAGGCGCCTTCATGCACCTCATGTAAGAGCCGATTAGACTCAGTTGGTCCCAGGCACTTGAGTAGTAACCCTTCCAACGTCCTGTAGAACATGTCGTCTCCTATGAGGACATACTTCATGGCTTTGTATCTTATCCGTTTAGGTGCCCCCCGAGCCGAATCTTTTAAGTAATTGAAGATTTCGGCTCTCCAATCATCTTGTTCCAGGAACTGGACCTGAACTTCTGACCCTTCAGGTGTATCTATGTAGCCTGACGCCATTTGTGCGAGATTGTTGGCCTCGGTGTTTTGGGATCTTGGGACCCAATTAAAGTTGATGTACCGAAACTGTGTCATTAACTCACGGCATTCCATCCAATATGGGAAAAGCGATTCACTCTCGCACTTATATTCATCCGTGAGCTGGTTAATCACCAACTTGGAGTCTCCAAAAAGCTCTACTGCTTCCGCTCCAGCTTCTAGTAGCAACTCCATCCCCTTACGTATTGCCTCATATTCTGCTACGTTGTTGGTGCAAGGGGTAGATGATGGAGAAGGAGTATTGCCCCCCGAGGCGACACGAGCAGAATGCCGATGCCACAACCATCGTCGCAAGCCGATCCATCGAAGAACATAGCCCATGCACGTATAGATAGTGCTGCTATATTGGTACTGATTCGCTCAGCTATGAGATCGGCCAACGCTTGCCCTTTGACTGCTTTCGCAGGCTGATACCGGAGATCGAACTCTGACAACGCAAACATCCAATTACCCAGTCGGCCTTTCAACACAGGGGCCGACAGCATGTGCTTGACAACGTCTGACTTGCATATGACGAAGATCTCTGCCGTCAAAAGGATGTGATGCAGCTTGGTGCAGGTAAAGAACAGGCAGAGGCACAGTTTCTCGACCTCAGGGTACCTTGTCTCCGCGTCCAACATCCTTCTGCTGAGGTAGAAAACGACCTTTTCAACGCCCTCGTGAGTTGCACCACTACCGAGGCGATGGACGTGTCAGCTGCGACAAGTAGATGTAGAACGGCCTGTCTTGCTGGGGCGGAACTAGCACAGGCGGCGTCGTCAGATACCGCTTAATTTCATCAAACGCCTGCTGCTGTTCTGCCCCCCTGAAATTCGTCATCGGATTTAGTCTTCACCAACGCCATGAACGGCTCGATCCGTCCTGACAGGTTAGAGATGAATCGGCGGACGAAGTTGATCTTGCCGATAAGGCGTTGGAGTTCCTTCTTCGTGGTGGGCGGCTGCATGGTACGCACGCCTCCTGATTCCTCGTTCATGAACCAAAAATCCTAGGAACTGACCGGCCGTCACACCAAAGGCACACTTCTTTGGATTCATTCTCAGTCCGAACTTCCGAGTCCGGTCTAAGACGTGTCGTAAATCATCCAAGTGCCCCTCCATGGAGACAGACTTGACTACCACGTCATCAATGTAGATCTCCACCAGCTTGCCGATCAGATCGTGAAATATATAATTCATGGCTCTTTGATACGTCGCGCCGGCATTCTTCAACCCAAAGGTCATGACCACATATTCAAACAAGCCTACTGCCCCTGGTACTCTGAATGCGGTCTTGTGTATATCTTCTGGAGCCATGAAGATCTGGTTATAGCCGGCGTTGCCATCCATGAAGCTTAAAACCTTGTGGCCAGCAGCTGCATTGATCAAAGTTTCTGCCACAGGCATCGGATACTCGTCCTTCGGAGTGGCTCTGTTGAGATCTCGGAAATCTATGGCCACACGCCATCGGCCGTCCTTCTTCTCCACAGGAACGATACTGGAGATCCACTCAGCATACCTGCATGGCCTGATGAACCCGGCGGCCAACATTTTCTCGATCTCTTTCTTGACTTCTTCCAGAATTTCGGCCCTCATCTGACGTGCTCGTTGTTGGAACGGCCGAAATCCTTTCTTAAGGGGGAGCCGATGTTCAATGATGCTCCTGTCTAACCCAGGCATCTCTGTGTAGTCCCATGCAAAGCAATCCGGTATTCCTTCAATAGAGCAATCATCTGACTCCTGAGCTGCGGATCTAACTTCTTGCTGATAAAAGTTGGTCGCGGCTTATCCCCAGGGCCGATGTCGACTTCCTCTAGCTCATCAGCCGAGGTGAACCCATACCCTAGCTTTCCGTCACCGTGAGGTCGACGCCAAATGGGAGAGCCGGTGGTGCGTATAATACGGTCCGATCGCTGAATCGGCCTCCATCTTGATCATCACCAGGATCTTGTGGCGGTGTCGGGGCGACGCTGGACCGTTCTTCTTCATCCTTGCGAGAGGAGCTCCCTCATCACTACCCTATCAGGTGGTACCCCTTCTACCTGATGCCATGGGAGCGGGTTCTGTGGAAAGAGCCGATGAGGTCGGCTTCGAGGACTGCCTTGATCTCGTCATGCTTCTTCTTGAGCTCGTCAGTCAGATCCTCGTACTTGACCGGAGTGCTTTCCGCCATCTCGGATGTAGATGGCGATGCGGTGGATGTCGAAGATTGTCCCACCGGGCGTGCCAGAATGTGTTGCGGTCAGAAACCCACCGGCGGGCAGCGACTGGCAACACCGTAGAGCCGGGAACAACTAGGGCTGCGGCTGGCCCTGGTCCCTCAGAGCGACGGCCCGCAAAGCCTTCTGGTCACACGTCCGATGCTGTCGCAAGGGCGTGCCACCTGACCTATACCTGGTCAGGAAGGTGTTGGATGATGCCTCGCTTAGTTTCCTGCATGGCATACACGTAAACATTAAATACGAGCCTCGATCGGCTCTCAGGTTATCCTGTGAATCGGCTCAAAGAGCCGATCCACCCATGATTCGTACAAGGTGTCCGAATATATGGTGGTCCTGCTTGATCAAGATAAAGCTAATGCGATCTACGACGATTTAGGGTTTTCACCGCATAATCGGATCATCCTACTCACGATTGGGCCTCGCGCTCGCGTACGGTGATCGTAAGCCGATCCTAGACAGGGCCTAAAAACCAACACGAGGTTGATCCCCGGAACATCCTGTCTAGGGCTAGCAAACTACACCCTACACGCCGCTGGATCCTCCAACCCTTTGTAAGGCCTAACTATTGCGGATGTTAAACTAATCCTTGAAGAACAAGGAGCAACCGTAACGGATCGGATCTACTAAACAATGATCAAGCGGGGTGCCGCCCCTACACCTAAGATAGGTGTAAGGGCGGCTAGATGTATAAGGGTTGCACTACGACAGCATATGATACGAAGAACAATGCTAACCCTAACACATCTAAGATAACTACGTTGCTCGCCATCAAAAAGGCTTCAGTACGAGCAACGCATGAACAACGTAGGCAGGCTTGTGCTGCCTAGATCGCGAGATGCGATCTAGGCAGCATGGTGCTTACCGGAGAAACCCTCGAGACGAAGGAGTTGGCGATGCGCCGAGATTTGTTTGTGTTGAACGTTGGTTGTTGTTTATTCCATAAACCCTAGATACATATTTATAGTCCAGGGGACTTTCTAATTCAGGCGTGCACCTAACCGTGCACGGGTAAAACTCTAACTTCTAAATCTAAGATACGACCTACTATATTACAGATACACGGGCATGCTAGCCCAAACTTCGCACATAAGGCCGATTCATGTATTTCTTCCGTATATAATCTTTAAGCCCATCTTGATCGCGGCCCACCTCTGACCTGGTCAAATTCCGGTGATAACACCTTCTTAGTCACTCCAAAATGTAGCTCGATCTTGGGAGGTTTTCGAAATTTCCATGTTTGAAACCAAAAACCACTTCTCTTCATGCATGCTTGACTTCATAAGACAGAGTTTAGGGTTAGGGGTAGATATATACATTATTTTCTGGTTTGAATATGTCTAGACCTTGTTTATCAACTTGAATGCTTAATTACTATATATATATGACATAAGAATGTTATGTCCTTTGGTTTTTCATTCTTTTGATTTTTTATGAATTTCTATGCCCATTTGAATCTTTTGGTCAAATCCTAGAGGTTTGACCAAGATTTAAACAAGTTTAAAACATGAAAATGAAAAGGGAAGCTTGTATATCCTTCTTAGTCACTCTAAAATGAAGTTTTTGGGAGGTTTTTGAAATTTCCATGTTTGAAACCCAAAACCACTTCTCTTCATGCTAGACTTCATAAGACAATTTAATTAGGGGTTAGGGGGTAGATACATGATTTGTCTGGTTTGAATATGTCCAAACCTTGCTTGTTTATCAACTTGAATGCTTACTATATGACATAAGAATGCTTACCATATGTTTGAATTTTAAAAGCATATAGTCTTCTTATGTCATATATATAGTAAGCATTCAAAAGTTTTTCTTTGAGAGAGTAGCATGCATTCAAAAGTTGATAAATAAGATTTGGACATATTCAAACCAGACAAATCATGTATCTACACCCCCTAACCCTAAACTCTGTCTTATGAAGTCAAGCATGAAGAGAAGTGCTTTTGGGTTTCAAACATGGAAATTTCACAAACCTCCCAAAAGCTTCATTTTACAGTGACTAAGGATCCTTTACCTTTTGGCTTAAACGTTTGAAACCAAAAACCACTTCTCTTCATGCATGCTTGACTTCATAAGACAGAGTTTAGCTAGGGCGTTAGGGGGTAGATACATGATTTTCCTGGTTTGAATATGTCTAGACCTGGTTTATCAACTTAATTAATTGATTGTTTACTATATGACATAAGAAGACTATGTGCCTTGGTTTTAAATTTTTCTGTTTTTTTTTGAATTTTATGCCCATATATTTGAATCTTGGTCAAATCCTAGGTTTGACCAAGATTTAAACAAGTTTAAACATAAAAATGAAAAGGGAAGCATGTATCCTTCTTAGTCACTCTAAAATGAAGCTTTTGGGATGTTCTTGAAATTTCCATGTTTGAAACCAAAAACGACTTCTCTCTTCATGCTAGACTTCATAAGATCGACAGGGGGTATAGATACATGATTTGTCTGGTTTGGATATACCTAGACCTCGTTTATCAACTTGAATTCATACGATATGACATATGAAGACTATGTGCTTTAATTTGTTTTCATTTTTCTGATTTTTTTGAATTTTGTGCCCACCCATTTGTATATTGGTCAAATGCTAGGCTTGATAATGATTTAAACAAGTTTAAAATATGAAAATGCAAAGGTAAGCATGGATCCTTCTTAGAAACTCTAAAATGAAGTTTTTGGGAGGTTTTTGAAATTTCCATGTTTGCAACCCAAAACCACTTCTCTTCACATGCTTGACTTCATAAGACAGAGTTTAGGGGTTAGGGGGTATAGATACATGATTTGTCTAGTTTGAATATGTCTAGACCTTGTTTATCAACTTTAATGCTTACTATATGACATAAGAAAACTATTTCCTTTGGTTTTTCTTTTTTTCTGATTTTTTTCAATATTGATGCCCATTTGAATCTTGTCAAATCCTAGGTTTGACCAAGATAATTTAAACAAGCTTAGAACATGAATATGAAAAGGGAAGCGTGTATCCTTCTTAGTCACACTAAAATGAAGTTTTTGGGAGGTTTTTGAAATTTCCATGTTTGAAACCCAAAACCACATCTCTTCATGCTTGACTTAATTTATAAGACATAGTTTAGGGGTTAGGGGGTAGATACATGATTTGTATGGTTTGATATTTCTAGACCTTGTTTATCAACTTTAATGCTTACTATATGACATAAGATGACTATGTGATTTGGTTTTTCATTTTTCTGTTTTTTATTTTATTTTTCTGCCCATTTGAATCTTGGTCAAATCCTAGGTTTGACCAAGATTTAGACAAGTTTAACACGTGAAAACGAATAAGTAAGCATGGATCCTTCTTAGTCACTCAAAAATGTACCAATCGATAGATGTGTTAACTTTGCTTCATGGAAATAATAATGTCATGTAAATGAGTTAACTTGGATTTCCTACCCTTGAATCCATAGGAAACTTTGTTCTAATGCACTATAATAATCAATCGAGTTTTTACACCAACAGGTCTGTCACTTACGTGTGGTGCCCACGCGTGAGGTCCCACACTTCAGTGAGCACAAGTCACGTGCAATAGGTACGCAAACTCCCAGCCATCTTCTTTGTCAAGAGAAGACGCATCAGGATGCGTATTGGAAGTCTGTGGGTCCTTCTGGATCCTTCTTAGTCACTCTAAAATGAAGCTTTTGGGAGGTTCTTGAAATTTCCATGTTTGAAACCCAAAACCACTTCTCTTCATGATTGACTTCATAAAACATAGTTTAATTAGAGTTTTAGGGGTAGATATATACATGATTTTTCTGGTTTGAATATATATGTCTCTAGACCTTTGTTTATCAACTTGAATGCTTACTATACATATGACATAAGAATGCTATGTGCTTTGGTTTTTCATTCTTTTGATTTTTTTCTGAATTTTTAGGGCCATTTGAATCTTGGTCAAATCCTTGGTTTGACCAAGATTTAAACAAGTTTAAAACATAAAAATGAAAAGGGAAGTCTGTATCCTTCTTAGTCACTCTAAAATGAAGCTTTTGGGAGGTTTTTAAAATTTCAATGTTTGAAACCCAAAACCACTTCTCTTCACATGCTTGACTTCATAAGACAGAGTTAATTAATTTAGGGGTTAGGGGGTATAGATACATGATTTGTGTGGTTTGAATATGTATGGACCTTATTTATCAACAACTTTAATGCTTACTATATGACATAAGAAAACTATTTGCTTTGGTTTTTCTTTTTTCAATTTTTTTTTCAATTTTGATGCCCATTTGAATCTTGTCAAATCCTAGGTTTGACCAAGATAATTTAAACAAGTTTAAAACATGAAAATGAAAAGGGAAGCATGGATCCTTCTTAGTCACTCTAAAATGAAGCTTTTGGGAGGTTTTTGAAATTTCCATGTTTGAAACCCAAAACCACTTCTCTTCACATGCTTGACTTCATAAGACTGTTTGTGTTAGCGTTTGTCAGTGCGCAGGAGGTGCGAGGCTGCGAGCGAGCGAGTCGAGCGAGGCCGAGAATGAGAGAGATGTTTTTTTCTTTTTCTTTTCCGTGAGAGGGACAACAGAAGGATCCAGAGACGACTTCCACTACGCATCCTGGTGCGCGTCTTCTCTTGACAAAGAAGATGGCTGGGAGTTTGCGTACCTACTATAGTACTACTACACAAGAACCATATACATGTCAAACTTTTCAATCATGACCCACATGCATTTTATGTATATATTCACAACTTTTAATGCATGCATGAAAACTCAGCAAAATATGTGCATTTTGGGTTGTCGCACATAAATGTGCTTTTACTTGTCTGCCACCAATCCAATTTTCATGTGAGGGGGAAACATGACACACGATGGACATTTCCAATGTTTCACGAATTAATTATCTCAATTTGCATCCATATATATATGCGCCTGGTTACTGAAAGATCGAACCAAAGGTGAACTTGAAACGTTTTCATTTTCATGTTTTAAACTTGTTTAAATCTTGGTCAACCCTTGGATTTGACCAAGATTCATAAAAAATTCAAAAACATAGTCTTCTTATGTCATACAGTCAACATTCAAGTTGATAAAACAAGATCTAAACATATTAAAAGAAGAATCATGTATCTACCCCCTAACCCTAAACTCTGTCTTTTGAAGTCAAACATGAAGATACGTGGTTTTGGGTTTACAAGATGGAAATTTCAAAAACCTCCGAAAAGCTTAATTTTGGAGTGACTAAGAAGGATACATGCTTACTTTTTCATTTTCATGTTTTAAACTTGTTTAAAGCTTGGTCAAACCTAGCTAGCTAGGATTTGACCAAGATTCAAGTGCGCATAAAAAATTCGAAAAAACCCCCAAAAATGAAAAACCATAACACATAGTCTTCTTGCGTCACATATATTGTAAGCATTCAAGTGTTGATAAACAATATCTAGACATATCAAACAAGAAAAATCATGTATCTATACCCCTAACCCTAAATTTGTCTTATGAAGTCAAGCATGAAGAGAAGTGGTTTGGGTTTTCAAACATGGAAATTTCGAAAACCGCCCAAAAGCTTCATTTCGGACTGACTAAGAAGGATCCATGCTTACCTTTTCATTTTCATGTTTTAAACTTGTTTAAATTCTTGTTCAAACCTAGGATTTGACCAAGATTCAAATGGGCATAAAAACAATCGAAAAAATCAAAAATGAAAAACCAAAGCACATAGTCTTCTTATGTCACATAGTAAGCCATTCAACTTGATAACAAGGTCTAGACCTATTCAAACCAGAAAAATCATGTATCTACCCCTAACCCTAAACTCATCTGTCTTATGAAGTCAAGCATGAAGAGAAGTGGTTTTGGGTTTCAAACATAGACATTTCAAAAGCCTCCCAAAAGCTTCATTTTGGAGTGACTAAGAAGGATCCATGCTTAATTTTTCATTTTAATGTTTTAAACTTGTTTAAATCTTGGTTAAACCTATGATTTGACCAAAATTTGATTCGGCATAAAAATTCAAAACAAATCAAATAAATGAAAAACCAATGCACATAGTACATCTTCTTATGTCATATACTAAGCATTCAAGTTGATAAGCCAGGTCTAGACATATTCAAACTAGAAAAATCATGTATCTACCCCTAACCCTAAACTCGATTTGTCTTATGAAGTCAATCATGAAGAGGTGTTTTGGGTTTCAGACATGGAAATTTCAAAAACCTTCCAAAAGCTTCATTTTGAAGTTACTAATTAAGAAGGATCACTACAAGAAAAGTTTGGCAACTTTTCTTGTAGTGGATCCAGGCTTAATTTTTCATTTTCATGTTTTAAATTTTGGTCAAACCTAGGATTTGACCAAGATACAAATGGGCATAAAAATTCAGGGTAGCATCATACCCCCCTCCTTCCCGCGTAGAAAAAGTGTTAGGCGAGTAGTAGAATGGCATGACCAACAAGTTTCAAGTAAAATTTTGAATATGACCAAAATATACCAATTGATAGATGTGTTAACTTGGCTTCATGGGTGTGTGACCTAAGATTGAGCCATGGTACATTTTGCCAACAAAGTAGCAATTGAGTTGGCTTTCTACCTTAGTAGGCGTGCATTGGAAGGATGCATTATGCCGGCAAAGTTTTCAAACGTTCAAACTTTTCCGGTTTCTCATACAGTATTTGGCTCCTTGAGAAGCATTGATGTGATCATATAAGGTTATGCAAAACTTCGCCTTTCCCGTACTTGCCCGAGCACTCGACACCCCTCGTCCCATGGCGACTCCTCCAGCCATAGCCCCGTGCACCCAGGCTCCACGACTCAGCCTCGGAGGGGTGTGCGCTAAAAGCTCGCAAATGTCTGTGTGCCATTGGTGTGCGATGAAGCAGGCGGCTCTGTGTCTTGCTGTGGCTAGACTCCTGGCGCCCTTTGATCTAGGAGAGGGAGAGGAGGGAGGGGGTCCCATGAAGCGGCGGTGGCCCAGGTATCGGCGGCAGCCCAGGCAGCAGCGGCAAAGTGGGCTGGTCGGAGCATAGGCATGCGCCGGGGGCGAACCTCGCCGGGTGAGGATGCTTCCATTGTGAAGAAGCACTTGCCATCCAGGGCTTCGGGTTCGCCAACAAACTCAGCGCCTCGGTCCATGGCGTTGCCGTCGTGGGGACGTCGGGGGCGGCGGCGACGTGCTGCAGCCCCAGCCTTTAGTGGGGACCAAAGTGCGACCGACCACATCACGGCGTCGGCAGCATTGGGGATGCCGATGGGCATCCACTGCCACACACAGATTTGGGAGGTTCTGGCCGGGCCGAGTTCCAAACTTCCATCATCGGAGCCGAGGGCTTGGTACTTCAAATTCCGAATCAGGCAATCCTTCGACCCCAATCAGCTTCTGCCTGTGGTCCAAATCCGAGATATCTTGGCGGCAGCTATGCTGGTTAAGCTTAGCCGGACAGCGGCAATCGACGATCTGCAAAACCTAGATGCCTTCCGAGGATTTGCAGCAGCCGTCAATGCACTCGTGGAGGCATCGCATGCTGGTAGCAGCGGCGAATGCGGGTATGTTGTTTTACTCCCTTTGTATGCTTTTGTCATAAAAATCAATTTGCTAATTCTCATTCGATTGAAAATTAGACCCATTCACCATCAACTCTCAAACAGTGGACACTAGTAATATGTAGAACTAGAAATTACACAAGATTTCTGTACTCCTAGTACTATTACTTCGACGCTACATGTTGTTTACACGAGGAAATTGCACAAACTACCGCTTATTGCTGCCTTCGTTGCGTAAAACACTTTTTTAAACTGTAATTTTTTTCCGCACAAACCACCAACTATCGTGTTCTGTTGCAGGGAGGTTCAAATTTAGGATTGAGCTGTTTAAGAGCAAATCAGATGATCGGGGACCACCAACTACTATAGTTTTAATTGCAAATAGAATCGATTTTGCAAAATTATGAAACGCACATAACGTTTGAATTACTACAATTTTTTTGAAGGTTTGATATTTTCATCATTTTTGTGTGAATCTTACACCAAGTAACACAACTTTCAGACGGAATACAAAATATTTTCAAACTTCCTAGATTTGATAGCTCAAATATTTTTAATTACTAGTTTTTCAGTATTTTAAAAAGTCGAAACACTATATTTTGGCTGAATGTTAGAAAATATATTTCATGATTATCCCATATTAGTTAAGAAGTACATAAACTAGTAGTAGTAATAAAGAACAGAGGGAGTTTATGGAGATACATCCATTAAGGGCATGTTAGTGTGTGTTGGTGTATTACTTATGCCTTCTTTGGTTAATACACTTCTCAAGTGATCCCCGCAAACCCTCTATTCTTGCCTAGAATACAAAAACTCCCCATCAAAGTATTAGTGCATTTTTTGGATGAGTATTCGAGAGGATTGGGTGAACACCAAGGATTTGCATAGGAAATTGGTACAATTGAATCCTTGGCTGTTTGATTTGTAGGATTGTTTCCGATAGGAATTTTTCCTAAGGATTTCTTTGCACAGATTCCATAGAAAATTAAACATCTACTCATGCCTCTTTTTAAGAATGCTTTACTTTTCCTATGGTGGAATCAAACAAAGTTTGGATTCTATGAATTCCTATAGGATTGGAGTGGACATGACATTGCAATCCTACATTTCCCTATTCCTACATCTTTCGGTAGGCATTTGCCTAGAATAAATAACCATGTGTATTACGGAGTAGCAATAAAATATAGGTTTATTTCTCTAAAGCATCTTGCACTGTACTAGTACATGGCTTAAGAGACAATATTTTTACCATTTTTTTGCGAGAAGACAATATTATTACCATAGTTACTAAGTACATTTTATTGGATGATGAAGTGATAGCCCTCATCAATGCATTGTGAATTATTAGGGCATGGGTCGCACGTGATTTACGAGTACACCGCACGATCGAGAGCCGCCGTCCCTCTTTGCTTTCTACCGATGCGGCGGAGCTCCTCCCCACACCCACGAATAACTGAAAGCCACAACTGCTGGGGAAAAGTCTTGCGCCGAGAAAATCTACAACCGTGGTTGAGTACATGTGTTTCTTAAGATACGAGTGCTCCAATGCATTTTTTCTTTCCTTTTACTAATTTACCTTGAAAATCCCGCACGTCCACTTATTTGTGGACGGAGGGAGTATCACGCCAAGAGGAAGTAGGACAATAGTGGGCGCTTATAGCCCGCCTACGTGGTACTTTTGCCAGCTGTTGGCTCTTCTATTGTTCTTGCTCTAAAGAAACCCCGATTGTGAAAGGCCAAGGCGTACTTCTTTTGGTCACGCAAAATTCAAAATACTGCCATGGACATTGAATTGACATGACAACACATAGCTTGGGATGTCCAAATTTGCACGTTAGACCAGTGACTTGTTCTTCACCTTTTCAGAGGGAACAGTGACTTTTTATTATGGGTCTATACACTTTCCAAGAAACAGGAGGAGATGCTGTAGAGTGTAGAGGAGCGAAGTCAAGCGCCCCGCCCCCACCTGCCCTATTTCGGTTCACCTCCATCGTCTACCTCCGCCCCCGCCCGCACCAATCGACCACCTTCCATAGCACGCGCCAGTGCCGCCGCCATGCAGCTTTAGAATCAATTCCACCGCCCAGTTTGAGAGCCTCCGTTCTTCATCTTCCCCGCCACCTGCCGCCATCGAACCCAAATTAAACTCCAATCAGTTGAACCCAAACCTCATAGACCCACCCCCTGCCCTGCGATGGCGGCATCGAACAAGGAAAATGATGACTCTGAACTGTTTCAGAAGGTCTTTTCCGAAGGTCCCCTTGAAGAACTCGTAACAAGATGCGACGTCATCACCGCCGCGAGCCTCGTCGGTTCGTCCAAACTATTTTTCGACTCTGCAAATGATAGTGCAACTCTATCTTTTTCTCTCCCGTTTGGCCTCCCATGTGTTCTTCATTCTCACCCGACGAAGGTAGCACGGGATTGCAAGCTGACGCCGCTGGACAGGTTCTCCTCCGACGCTGTGATGCCAGACGGTACGGGTAAGCAGTGGGTAGGTGCCAATGGAGATTGGGTTGCCATGGTTGACACTGGCTTTCCTGCTTGCAAATGGAAACTTGTCAACGTCTACACTCGCCGTGAAATTCCTCTCCCTGTGCCGTTTGAAACCACCCACATTCCAAATATATACCACCACAACCTTCGTGCTATTATATTTCACAAGATATATATTTGCCAAGTTCCCACAGCTGCTGGGGGGTACAAAAATTTCTCTCTTGTTGCTGTTTTTGACATCAGAGTTGCCCTCCTTTGCGGCGAAGATTCTGGATGGACAGTTCTTACAGAGCCCAAGTCCCACATCTTTTACAATTACAGCGATGCAATTCTCCACAATGGGCTTGTGTTTGCCACAACTCATACTGGCACTGTTCACGCATGGAATCCTCAGCAAGCTGGTAATTTTCCTCCGGACGTAGTGTATGATGAGCTTCATTATTCATGGCTGTAAAGATAATTTTAATGCACAAACTTATTAATTTTCGAACCTGACTGATCTGACTTGGAGGCTTGGGGCATATTTGCTTCGGATGAAATTTCATTGGTATTTAGACTTTTTATTCGAGATGATTACCATAGAAAAATTTGAGGATTGTATAATTAGGAGTTTTATTCTCAGATTGAATTATGTTGGATTTTGACCTCTACTTGAACTTCTTGAAATGAATCCTTTGGTTTCCCATGTGATGTACTCAAATACACCAATATGCTGTATTATTGAATGGAAATGCCATTATATCATCCCATCTGAATCCTAATGCGTTTTCCCAATTCTTACGTTTTCAGATTTGTGCAAACCAAACATACCCTTCTTAACAGTAATTTCGTTTTCAAGCAGGTCCTCCGCTGATCGTAGAGCCACCGCCCATTGTGTTTGAATGGCGGTGTGCACTTGATGATGCTCTTGGCCATGATCACGAGGTCGATTATGGCATGTGGTGGTTAGCAAGATCTATAGATGGTTCTAGACTTCTTCTGATCCATACACTGGGCATTGCTGATGAAAGGGAATATTCCTGTAAAGTTTGCCATACTGCTTCTGATCGTCGTGTTCATCATGGTCGCACTGTTGGCAACTATGCTTCTGGGTTTGGTTGCCTGGTGTTCACGAAGGACACTAGTAAGTTAAATGAAGGTATTCCATGGGAAAAGATTGATGACCTTGGAGAATATTCTCTTTTCCTTGGAGTGAACTATCCGATTATGCTGCCATTAGGCGGTGCAGATGTTGTCCCAGGATGTCTGACGAGAAGAAATTGTGTGTACACCTTGCCGAATGAAGCATGGCTTCGCAATTCGCAGCTGCCTGAAATATGCCGATTCAGTCTGAATCGTGAAGATTGCGCCGTTGGTTTCCAAACCAACGCCTTGGAGAAAACATGCAAAACAAAAAAAGATAGGTACCTGGTAAAGACACCGCTTTGGTTCATCCCAAACTTCGCCAACGCCCCGGATTGGAACAAGTGTGATGTTTAATTCTGAAACAGGGCCTGCAGCCATTGTAGCTACTGATAGTATGTAATTTCATAGCTAATGAACGAGGCAATTGTGGTCTACTAATTACAACTGTTTTGTAAAGAGGTGGTCTATAAGTATACCCCTCTCTTCATTGATGCATTTGTGGTCTACATGATGGTACTCTTAAATATATGGGTGTGGCTCCTCAACACATAATGTGGGGGTATTATTGTGTTAAAGTTGAAGGCTTGATCAACTATAGGTTCACTTCTCTAGTTACATTACTAGGTACTCCGGTTGGCTATGTTGTGATGAACACATTGTGTTCTGTTGTTCGGTGAAGACAAAAGTAGAACTATGGTATGCTTATGTTTAAGAGCAAGCGAGGGTTTAGCTTGAGATGTTAAAATTCAGATTTGAACTATTTTTTGATATGGAAATTTGAAATATATATGGTACTGTATATGATTATGTATAACAACAAGCGACGAAAGGGCTGATGCTCCTATTCCTTGTCGGCGGGAGGACTATGTGTGCGGCGACTTGAGCCAAATTAGAAGGCCATAGCTATGTTGATTGGTCCTTGAAGTTGGAGGGGCTAGGATTTCGGATGAGCGGAGTGGGGGAAGTTGTTGCTCATGGAACAAAAGTCCTTAAAATAGTAATGTTAGTATATAGGAGTACAAGGTATATACTTGTACTATTTTAGTACTATAATAAGTATATCGGGTTCATCAAAAAGAATTATCTCGGGTTCACAACCACGTGGGGTCAAGGTGAGGGAAAGTTGGTCAATACCTCTTACCGCTATATCCCCGCCCCAAGTTCTAATGCGCAAGTGCTGTTATTTTTTTAAAGGGAAATAGTGGTTCCTCTCCCCCGGAAACATGCCCCGCATCTCCACCTCCTAGTATCGTAGTACTACTACTGCATCTTCTCCAAAAAAAACCCTCTTCTGTCTCTTTCTCCCGTTCACCCCTCTCTCCCTTGCATTAGATTACCGACTCCAATGAAGCAGAAGCGTAAGGTTGAGGAGATTCCTGATTGCTACCACCAGTCCATGGGGTGGGGCAACCTCCACTACCCACTGGTGGAGAACATAGCCGAGCGGGCGGATATCCTCAGCACTGGTCGCCTCGCTCGAGGCATGATCGGCATGCGGCATGCCATCCGCGGAGCGCATAAGGTTCCGTTCGGTTTACCGAGCCTGCTCCACTGCGACCCCGAGACATGGCCAGACGACCGCGACAATACTGTAAGAGTATTTATTTATTTACTCATCTCGTTTCAGCTTGTGTTTTTTCAATCAACTTTTCTTATTGCCAAACATCATGCATGAATTTAGACTCAACATCATCACCTGATTTGGGAGTACTGTAAGGTTTGCTGCCTTCACTATGCACATGTACTCTTCGGAATTGCTTTATTTATCCATTACATCTGTGCTTCAGTTCTGCACAATCCGCTCTTCATTCTGTCGAATACCTTGCATGCATAGACAATTTTGAAACAAATCCTATTTGCAGGGCATTCACGCGTTGCTGATGCCATTAGACAAGCCGACAGTTCCAGCATTTATCCATACCAAGGAGGAACTGGATGGACATGGACCCATGCACTGGGTGGGTTGTAACGGCGACTGGGTGGCATTTGTCCAGCAGGACGGGCACTTGACGATCCGCAACATATACATATCAGATACTATTATACCTCTTCCATCTCTGCAAGATGCAGGAATTTCTTTGGGCCCTACTAGTGAATGGTGGCATGGCAGCCCACCATTCCTGTTCAAATACAAAATAGATAAAAGTTTGGAACTGCTCAAAGTACGGATCGTCAAGAGGCCGTACAAAGATGATCTAGCAGGGCCATGGCATTACGAGGTAATCGTTGTATTTGACGAATTGATCGCTATCCTACAAGCGCCCCTAGAAAAGGAGTGGAATATCCTGAGAAACCCTGAATTCTTTGATAGAAACAGCTATGTCGATGCCATGGGCATTCCTGGATATGGTACAAGTTCACACCTACATCGTGTATACGCAGTTACATATCCGTATGGAGATGTTCTGGTTTGGGAACCATATACCTGTGGTGAGTCTTTGTTTTATGTCTTAACTAGTAAATGGCATGCTGCACATGTTGGACCAATTACGATTCGCAATACTGATGTATAAAAGTTGCGTTCTAAATGTTGTTCAAACTTTCAATACAACTAATAATTTGGTTATACCATCAAAATAAGTGTGAGCATACAGTTTATAAATATGAACAAAAATTTGGAACCTTTCTTAATCACTATCAAGTGGGACGTGTGATATCGGTGTGAGACTGCTCTGATTTTTCTTCATAATGGAAACATGACGGTTCTAGAAACACGTGGACACTGGTGTGGTATTTTTTTCACGCGAATACCTCTAATCCCAACCGTTAGATTTTGGACACCAACAGTTGGAATTGCTGCTACATGTCTTGTTAAAAACTGGTGCCTTATAGTAGTAGAAAATAGAAGATAGAAGAGAAGAGATAATTTTCAGTGTAGTTCCTACTTGCTGCATTGTGGTTGATCTTTGTGCATTGCAGGGACACATGCAGCCCCGCGTCTCATTGACGCCCCTGTCATTGAAGATGAAGAAGCAGAAGTGGCTGCAATTTTCGCTCAAATCGAGGGAGATGCTGTCATGGAAGATGATGAAGCAAATGTGGCTCAAGGCGATGGAGGTGCCGATGAAGATAATGATGCTGATGAAGAAGAATTAGAAGAAGAAGAATTAGAAGAAGACGAATTCGATGATGAAGAATTAGATGATGAAGAATTAGATGATGATGGTGATAATCATAATTATGAAGATGAAGATGTATTTCTTGGATTTTCTGACCAGCGCACTTGGTTCCTGGCACCAATGAGAGCAGAGTCCATTACTGGTGAATCTGATCTCGCGTGGATTCAGGTTAAAGGTTATCGGCCCATCCTCGGTCCTCCAATATTACATATGGGTAACAAGCTGAGGTCTTATCCTTTGGTACGGTGCTACGTTTTCTTGAGATCTGCCCATACCTTGGACCCTGTAGAAGAGGCAAGGTGGGAAAGATTGAACAATTTGAAGGGGCGTTCTTTATTTCTTGGACTCAATCACCCAATTTTCATGCTACCCCCGCCAATCGACGCAGAGGCTGCAGAACCAGATTTCCAATTGTTCAAACCTGACTGTGTCTTTGCTACCCACAATCGCGCCCGTGATACATGGATACGTCCAAGGCCAAATTGGTGCAGAATGCACGTCAATGGAGGTCCTGCCATAGGCTCAAGATTGCAGTACAAAAAAGAGAAGATTGAACATAGAGCCGAAGCACCCATGTGGTTCGTCCCAACACTTCCACCTGTTTTTCCTTGAGAAATAAGAGACAGATGGTGACCTTATTTTATAGAGAAAACATAGTGTTCGTGAACTTAACCTCATGAACATTCGCTGTTCGGTTTTTGCTGAAATCAAAATTTTGCAGAGATGAAGATCTTTGTTTGAATCCCGTGCTGAACATATTTTTCACAAATTAGCTACCCGTATTGTGATGAATACATGCTGGTTTGTTGTTTGGTGCAGTAGCAGACATGAAGATCTTTGTCCTGAATACCACAATGGACATCTTTTTTTTCTTCAAAAATTAGCTAAGCTCACGCTATTAGGCGCAAATGCCTATTAAGAGATTTGGTGCTCTTGGGCACCAGTGCTCCTGCTATTTTAGAAAAAATAAAAAATATATTTATTTGTTCAAAAAATTAGAAAAAAAATCATGGAGTAGCTAATGAATTGTCCCATAAACGTGCAAAATTTCAGTTTCAAATACAAAAAATTCTGGGCTACACAAAAGTAACAAACGTGTGGATCTGGGTATGCATATTTCAAATCTCCAAATTTCAACAGATTTTGTCTTTTTTGTGTAGTCTACAATATAAAGAATGTCATATTAAAATTTTACACGCTTGTAGGTTACTTTATTTATTATGTCTACATTCATTTTCAGATTTTTTTGAAACAAATATGTATGATATTTGATTTTTTTTAAACAGCAGAGCACTGGTGCCCATTAGCCAAAGACACTTTTCGCAAATGCCTTCAATAAAGGAACGGATGGTGACCTTATTTTATAGAGAAACCATAGTGTTTGTGAACTTAAAGTCATGAACACACGCTGTTCGGTTTTTGGTGAAATCAAAATTTAGCAGAGATGAAGATCTTTGTTTGAATCCCGTGATGAACACATTTTTCCTAAATTAGCTACCAGTATTGTGATGAATACATGCCGGTCTGTTTTTCGGTGGAGTAGCAGACATGCAGGGGATCGAAAGAAACGGCAAAGTAGCCAGAAATCAGGGGTCAAATATAAATTCGAGAAAGGAAACGTTTATTCAACAGTCAGGCTGACATGTGGGACGTATCTTGCAGCCGCGGCCTCAACATTTATCATTCAGAGAGGATGACATGTGGGACCCACGAACCAGCATCGTTCTCGACGTTTCTCAAAGGGGGCAGGAGATCGAAAGAAAAAGGCAAGTAGCTCGAAATCAGGTGTCCAAAAAATCCAAGAAAGGAAAGGTTTATCGCACAAAGAGGCTGACATATTGTACCCAGTTTGCAGCAGCGTCATCAACGTTTCAAAGGCGGTGGAGTTCGAAAGAAAAAGGCAAATAGCCAGAAATTAGGGGTCAAAAATAAATCCAGCAAAGGAAACTTTTATCGTACAAAGAGGCTGACATGTGGGACCCAGCCAGCAGCGTCCTCAACGTTTCTAAGGTGGCAGGCAATGGAAAAAAGGCAAATAGCCAGAAATTAGGGGTCAAAAATAAATGCAACAATAGAAACTCTTATTGTTCATAGAGGCTGACATGTTGGACCCATGAGCCAGCAGGGCCCTCAACGTTTCAAAGGCGTCACGGGATCAAAAGAAAAGAACCAAGTAGTCATTAATTAGGTGTCAAAAATAAATCCAAGAAAGTAAATGTTTTACTTTTCATAGAGGCTGTCATATGGGACCCATGAGCCAGCAGCGTCCTCAACGTTTCTAAGGCGGCTGGGGATCGAAAAAAAAGCGAAGTAGCCATTAATTAGGGGTCAACAATAAATCCAAGAAAAGAAATGTTTATTGTTCTTAGAGGCTGACATGTGGGAGCTATGCGCCAGCAGCGTCCTCATCGTTTCAAAGGCGGTCGGGGATCCAAAGAAAAAGGCAAATAGCCAGAAATCAGGGGTAAAAAAAATCCAAGAAAAGAAATATTATTGTTCATAGAGGCTGGCATGTGGGACCCATGAGCCAGCAGCGTCCACAATTTCAAAGGCGGCACAGGATCGAAAGAAAAAGGCAAGTGACCAAAAATCAGGGGGTAAAAAATCCAAGAAAAAAACTTTATTGTACATAGAGGATGACATGCGGGTCCCATGAGCCAACAACTTACTCGTCGTTTCAGAGGGCCGAGGCGGCATGAGATCGAAAGAAAAAGGAAAGTGACCAAATATCAGGAGCAAAAAATAATCCATGAAAAGAAACTTTCATTGTACATAGAGGATGACATAGGGTCCCATGTTGTAGCAGCGGTCTGAACGTTTCAAAGACGGCATGAGATCGAAAGAAAAAGGCAAGTGACCAAATATCAGGAGCCAAAAATAATCCAAGAAAAGAAACTTTTATTGTACCTTTGAGAGTCGGCATGAGATTGAAAGAAAAAGGCAAGTGACCAAATATCAGGAGCCAAAAACCTAGAAAAGAAACTTTTATTGTACATAGAGTATGACATGCGGGTCCCATGACGCTGCAGCATCCTCAACGTTTCCAAGGCGGCAGGGGATCAAATGAAAAGGAAATAGCCAAAAAGCAGAGGGTGAAAAAAATCGAAGAAAAGAAACTTTTATTGTTCATAGTGGATGACATGTGGGACCCATGAGGCAGCAGCATCCTCAACGTTTCCAAGCAGCAGGGGATCGAAAGAAAAAGGAAATAGCCAAAAATCAGAGCGTGAAAAATAATCCAAGAAAAGAAACTTTTATTTTACATAGAGGATGACATGTGGGTCCCATTTTGCAGCAGCGGTCTCAACGTTTCAAATGCGGCTTGAGATCAAAAGAAAACGAAAGTAGCCCGAAATTAGGGGGAATAAAACTCCAAGAAAAGAAAGTTTTTTGTACATAGAGGATGACATACGGGTCCCAAGGCGGCAGGGGAACAAAAGAAAAAGGAAATAGCCAAAAATCAGAGGGGTGAAAAAAAATCCAAGAAAAAAGAAACTTTTAGAGTTCATAGTTCATAGAGGATGACATGCGGGTCCCATGAGGCAGCAGCGTCCACAACGTTTCCAAGGCGGCACACAGGACCAAAAGAAAAAGGATGTACCCCTGCTGGGCCTTTTGATCAAAAAATAATCCAAGATAAGGAAGATATAAATTGGGGCTGCCTGGCCATCTGGGCCTTCTAACCTGCTGGACGTCTTTTGACTCGTACAATTTCAGCCCACTCCAAAACAAGAAAGTCCTATGCTTCGCAAAAACAAAACAAAAACAAGGAGATTCATATTAGTTCGTTTATGTAAAAATAAAGATTTAATTTATCCGTTTGCAATAGCTCAGAGCGAAATACACTTTTTATTGTCTGCAAAATAATCAAGATATCACATGTTTCTTGTACGGGGAGGCTGACATCGGGACCCATGAGCCAGCAGCGTCGTCAAAGTTTTAAAGGCGGCAGGGGATCGAAAGAAAAAATAAATCAAAAATCAGTTGGTAAAAAAATCGAAGAAAAGAAACATTTATCGTTCTGAGAGGATGACATGCGGGACCCATGTGGCAGCAGCATCCTCAACGTTTCCAAGGCAGCACGGGATCCAAAAAAAGGCAAAATAGCCAGAAATTAGGGGTCAAAATAACTCCAAGAAAAGAAAGGTTTATCGTCCATAGAGGCTGACATGTGGGACCCATTAGCGAGCAGATTCTTCAACGTTCAAAGGCGGCAGGGGATCAAAAGAAAAAGGAAGTAGCCAGAAATTAGGGGTAAAAAATAACTCCAACAATGGAAACTTTTATTGTTCATAGAGGATGACATGCGGGACCCATGAGCCAGCAGCTTCCTCAACGTTTCAAAGGCGGCATGGGATCGAAAGAAAAAGGCAAGTGACCAAATATCAGGAGCCAAAAATAATCCAAGAAAAGAAACTTTATTGTACATAGAGGATGACATGCGGGTCCCATTTAGCAGCAGCGGTATCACCGTTTGAGATGCGGCAGGAGGTCGAAAGAAAAAGGCAAGTGACCAAATATCGAGCCAAAAAATCCAAGAAAAGAAAGTTTTATAGTACATAGAGGATGACATGCGGGTCCCATTTTGCAGCAGCGGTATCACCGTTTGAGAGGCGGCAGGGGATCGAAAGAAAAAGGCAAGTGACTAAATATGAGGTGCCAAAAATAATCAAAGAAAAGAAAGTTTTCAACGTTTCAAAGGCGGCAGGGGATCAAAAGAAAAAGGAAGTAGCCAGAAATTAGGGGTCAAAAATAACTCCAAGAAAGGAAACTTTTATTGTTCATAGAGGATGACATGCGGGACCCAAGCGCCAGCAGCTTCCTCAACGTTTCAAAGGCGGCATGAGATCGAAAGAAAAAGGCAGTGACCAAATATCAGGACCCGAAAATAATCCAAGAAAAGAAATTTACTGTACATAGAGGATGACATGTGGGACCCATTTTGCACAGGACCAAAAGAAAAATGAAGTAGCCAGAAATCAGGGGGTGAAAAAAATCCAAGAAAAGAAAGATTTCAATTGGGCTGCATCTGGACATCTGGGCCTTCGAACTATCCTGCTGGGCCTTTTGACTCGTACAATTTCAGCCCACTCCAAAACAGGAAAGTTCGGATTTTTCTAAAAAAAACAGGAAAGTCCTATGCTTCGCAAAAACAAAAAACAAGGACACTCAACATATAAGTTTGTTTATGTAAAAATGAAGATTTAATTTATCCGTTTGCAATAGCTCAGAGCGAAATACACTGTTTATTGTCTGGAAAATAATCAAGATATCACATGTTTCTTGTACGGGGAGGCTGACATCGGGACCCATGAGCCAGCAGCGTCGTCAACGTTTCAAAGGCGGCAGGGGATCGAAAATAAAATAAAAAACTAAAAATCAGTTGGTAAAAAAATCCAAGAAAAGAAAACATTTATCGTTCTGAGAGGATGACATGCGGGACCCATGAGGCAGCAGCATCCTCAACGTTTCCAAGGCGGCAGGGGATCAAAGAAAAAAAAGGAAATAGCCAGAAATTAATTAGGGGTAAAAAATAAATCCACCAAAGGAAACTTTTATTGTTCATAGAGGATGACATGTGGGACCGACCTGCCAACAGCGTCCTCATCGTTTCAAAGGGGGCAGGGGATCAAAAGAAAAAGGCAAATAGCCAGAAATTAGGGGTCAAAAATAACTCCAAGAAAGGAAACTTTTATTGTTCGTAGAGGATGACATGGGGGACCCATGAGCCAGCAGCTTACTCAACGTTTCAAAGGCGGCATGAGATCGAAAGAAAAACGCAAGTGACCAAATATGAGGTGCCAAAAATAATCCAAGATTTATTGTACATAGAGGATGACATGCGGGTCCCATTTTGCAGCAGCGGTCTCAATGTTTGAAATGCGGCTTGAGATCAAAAGAAAAAGAAAGTAGCTAGAAATTAGGGGGTCAAAAAAAATCCAAGAAAAGAAAGTTGATGGACATAGAGGTTGACATGCGGGTCCCATGTGCCAGCAGCTTACTCAACGTTTCAAAGGGGCCAGGGGATCAAAAGTAAAAGGCAAATAGCCAAAAATCAGAGGGTGAAAAAAAATCCAAGAAAACAAACTTTTATAGCACATAGAGGATGACATGCGGGTCCCATGAGCCAGCAGGTTCCTCAACGTTTCAAACGTGGCATGAGATCGAAAGAAAAAGGCAAGTGACGAAATATCAGGAGCCAAAAATAATTCAAGAAAAGAAACTTGATTGTACATAGAGGATGACATGCGGGTCCCATGTGTAAGCAGCTTACTCAACGTTTCCAAGGCGGCAGGGCATCAAAAGAAAAAAGGAAATAGACAAAAATCAGAGAGTGAAAAAAACCATAGAAAATAAACTTTTATAGCACATAGAGGATGACATGCGGGTCCCATGAGCCAGCAGGTTCCTCAAAGTTTCAAACGTGGCATGAGATCGAAAGAAAAATGCAAGTGACCAAATATCAGAGCCAAAAATAATCCAAGAAAAGAAAGTTTTATAGTACATAGAGGATGACATGCGGATCCCATTTAGCAGCAGCGGTATCACCGTTTGAGAGGCAGCAGGGATCGAAAGAAAAAGTCAAGTACCAAATATGAGGTGCCAAAAATAATCCAAGAAAAGAAAGTTTTATAGTACATAGAGGATGACATGCGGGTCCCATTTAGCAGCAGGTTCCTCAACGTTTCAAACGTGGCATGAGATCGAAAGAAAAAGGCAAGTGACCAAATATCAGGAGCCAAAAATAATTCAAGAAAAGAAACTTGATTGTACATAGAGGATGACATGCGGGTCCCAATTAGCAGCAGCGGTATCACCGTTTGAGAGGCTGCACGGGATCGAAAGAAAAAGGCAAGTGACCAAATATCAGGAGCCAAAAATAATCCAAGAAAAGAAATTTTATTGTACGTAGAGGATGACATGCGGGTCCCATTTTGCAGCGGTCTCAACGTTTCCAAGGCACAAACCAAAAGAAAAATGAAGTAGCCAGAAATCAGGGGGTGAAAAAAATCCAAGAAGAAAGATTTCAATTGGGCTGCATCTGGACATCTGGGCTTTCGAACTATCCTGCTTGGCCTTTTGACTCGTACAATTTCAGCCCACTCCAAAACAGGAAAGTTCCGAATTTTCTAAAAAAACAGGAAAGTCCTATGCTTCGCAAAGACAAAAAAACAAGGAGATTCAACATATAAGTTTGTTTATGTAAAAATAAAGATTTAATTATCCGTTTGAAATAGCTCAGAGCGCAATACATTGTTTATTGTCTGCAAAATAATCAAGATATCATATGTTTCTTGTACGGGGAGGCTGACATCGGGGACCCATGAGCCAACAGCGTCGTCAACGTTTTAAAGGCGGCAGGGGATGGAAAGAAAAAATAAACCAAAAATCTGTTGGTAAAAAATCCAAGAAAAGAAACATTTTCGTTCTGAGAGGATGACATGCGGGACCCATGAGGCAGCAGCATCCTCAGCGTTTATTGTTCATAGAGGTTGACATGTGGGACCCGTGAGCCAGCGGCGTCCTCAACGTTTTAAAGGCTGCAGGTGATCGAAAGAAAAAATAAGCCAAAAATCGTTTGGTCAACAAAATCCAAGAAAATAAACATTTACCGTTCTGAGAGGATGACATGCGGGACCCATGAGGCAGCAGCATCCTCAACGATTCCAAGGCGGCAGGGGAAATATCCAGAAATTAATTAGGGGTTCAAAATAAATCCATCAAAGGAAACTTTTATTGTTCATAGAGGATGACATGTGGGACCGACCTGCCAACAGCGTCCTCATCGTTTCAGAGGGGGCAGGAGATCAAAAGAAAAAGGCAAATAGCCAGAAATTAGGGGTAAAAAATAACTCCAAGAAAGGAAACTTTTATTGTTCGTAGAGGATGACTGATACGTCTCCGACGTATCGATAATTTCTTATGTTCCATGCCACATTATTGATGATATCTACATGTTTTATGCACACTTTATGTCATATTCGTGCATTTTCTGGAACTAACCTATTAACAAGATGCCGAAGAGCCAGTTGCTGTTTTTTTTTTCAGAAATCCTAGTAACGAAATATTCTCGGAATTGGACGAAATCAACGCCAGGGTCCTATTTTGCCACGAAGCTTCCGAAGACCAAAGGGATACGAAGTGGGGCGACGAGGCGCCGCCACCATAGGGCCGCGCGGCCGAGGGGGCCCGCGCCGCCCTATGGTGTGGGCCCCTCGTCAGCCCTCCGACTCTGCCCTTCCGCCTACTTATAGCCTCCGTCGCGAAACCCCTGATACGAAGAACCACGATACGGAAAACCTTCCAGAGACGCCGCCGCCGCCGCCGCCAATCCCATCTCGGGGGATTCGGAGATCTCCTCCGGCACCCTGCCGGAGAGGGGATTCATCTCCGGAGGACTCTTCACCGCCATGGTCGCCTCCGGAGTGATGAGTGAGTAGTTCACCCCTGGACTATGGGTCCATAGCAGTAGCTAGATGGTTGTCTTCTCCTCATTGTGCTTCATTGTTGGATCTTGTGAGCTGCCTAACATGATCAAGATCATCTATCTGTAATGCTATATGTTGTGTTTGTCGGGATCCGATGGATAGAGAATATCATGTTATGTTAATTATCAAGTTATTACCTATGTGTTGTTTATGATCTTGCATGCTCTCCGTTATTAGTAGAGGCTCTGGCCAAGTTGATGCTAGTAACTCCAAGAGGGAGTATTTATGCTCGATAGTGGGTTCATGCCTCCATTGATATCTGGGACAGTGACAGAAAGTTCTAAGGTTGTGTTGTGTTGTTGCCACTAGGGATAAAACATTGATGCTATGTCTAAGGATGTAGTTGTTGATTACATTACGCACCATACTTAATGCAATTGTCTGTTGCTTTGCAACTTAATACCGGAGGGGGTTCGGATGATAACCTGAAGGTGGACTTTTTAGGCATAGATGCAGTTGGATGGCGGTCTATGTACTTTGTCGTAATGCCCAATTAAATCTCACTGTACTTATCATGACATGTATGTGCATTGTTATGCCCTCTCTATTTGTCAATTGCCCGACTGTAATTTGTTCACCCAACATGCTTTTATCTTATGGGAGAGACACCTCTAGTGAACTGTGGACCCCGGTCCATTCTTTTATACTGAAATACGAATCTGCTGCAATACTTGTTCTTTACTGTTTTCTTGCAAACAATCATCTTCCACACAATACGGTTAACCCTTTGTTACAGCAAGCCGGTGAGATTGACAACCTCACTGTTTCGTTGGGGCAAAGTACTTTGGTTGTGTTGTGCAGGTTCCACGTTGGCGCCGAAATCTCGGTGTTGCGCCGCACTACATCCCGCCGCCATCAACCTTCAACGTGCTTCTTGACTCCTACTGGTTCGATTAAACCTTGGTTTCTAACTGAGGGAAACTTGCCGCTGTGCGCATCACACCTTCCTCTTGGGGTTCCCAACGGACGTGTCAATTACACGCATCAAGCAAATTTCTGGCGCCGTTGCCGGGGAGATCAAGACACGCTGCAAGGGGAGTCTCCACTTCCCAATCTCTTTACTTTGTTTTTGTCTTGCTTTATTTTATTTACTACTTTGTTTGCTGCATTATATCAAAACACAAAAAAATTAGTTGCTAGCTTTACTTTATTTACTGTCTTGTTTGCTATATCAAAAACACAAAAAAATTAGTTACTTGCATTTACTTTACTTGATTCATCATGTTTCCTTTTAATTTTACCACAAAAGACATACCGGTAGGACGCGGGTCTATAATTGGGAGAAACAATATAGAAGAATTTTTCAATCATGTTAGTACCGTTGAAGATTTTGAAGATAGACACTTGGTAGAACTTGCTCCTACTTATGAAATTGCTGCTGCTGCTTTAGTTCGCATGTTGGAAACTAAATTTGTTAATCTCAATCCTATAATCCAACACATGTTTCTTACACTGGTGATATGGAAGAGGGGGAAAAGAAAGATTTTGTTTTAGAAACCCTTCTTAGAGAATTTGGTGGTCTAGCAAGAGAGGCTAGAAAGGTCTTTGCTAAATTTAATATGCTTGGTTCTCATACTAATTTTGTTGGTCTCCTTGAAAAAATGGACATGGATAGAATAAGGTACACTAATAATATTAATGATGGTGGGGAGATCAAAGCACCAATACCATGTAAACTCCTAGCTATGAATGATGCACTAGAAAATAACTATGCTTGGCTTGTTCCTGAAAATTTGTTCGATGAGAGTAGCAAGCCCAAGACTAATGAAAAGGGAGACGCTGAAACTTATGTATCCAATATACTATGCATGGTTGAGAAAACTCCAAACCCCGCTGTAGATGCACCACCCTTTGATAATACTTGATATACACTTTCTGCGCCTAGCTGAAAGGCGTTAAAGAAAAGCGCTTATGGGAGACAACCCATGTTTTTACTACAGTATTTTTGTTTTATATTTGAGTCTTGGAAGTTGTTTACTACTGTAGCAACCTCTCCTTATCTTAGTTTTATGTTTTGTTGTGCCAAGTAAAGTCTTTGATAGTAAAGTAAATACTAGATTTGGATTACTGCGCAGAAACAGATTTCTTTGCTGTCACGAATCTGGGTCTAATTCTCTGTAGGTAACTCAGAAAATTAAGCCAATTTACGTGAGTGATCCTCAGATATGTACGCAACTTTCATTCAATTTGGGAATTTTCATTTGAGCAAGTCTGGTGCCCTAATAAAATCCATCTTTACAGACTTTTCTGTTTTGACAGATTCTACCTTTTATTTCGCATTGCCTCTTTTGCTATGTTGGATAAATTTCTTTGATCCATTAATGTCCAGTAGCTTTATGCAATGTCCAGAAGTGTGAAGAATGATTGTGTCACCTCTGAACATGTTAATTTTTATTGTGCACTAACCCTCTAATGAGTTGTTTCGAGTTTGGTGTGGAGGAAGTTTTCAAGGATCAAGAGAGGAGGATGATACAATATGATCAAGGAGAGTGAAAGCTCTAAGCTTGGGGATGCCCCGGTGGTTCACCCCTGCATATTCTAAGAAGACTCAAGCGTCTAAGCTTGGGGATGCCCAAGGCATCCCCTTCTTCATCGACAACATTATCAGGTTCCTCCCCTGAAACTATATTTTTATTCCGTCACATCTTATGCACTTTGCTTGGAGCGTCGGTTTGTTTTTGTTTTTGTTTTGTTTGAATAAAATGGATCCTAGCATTCACTTTGTGAGAGAGAGACACGCTCCGCTGTAGCATATGGACAAGTATGTCCTTAGGCTCTACTCATAGTATTCATGGCGAAGTTTCTTCTTCGTTAAATTGTTATATGGTTGGAATTGGAAAATGCTACATGTAGTAACTCTAAAATGTCTTGGATAATTGATACTTGGCAATTGTTGTGCTCATGTTTAAGCTCTTGCATCATATACTTTGCACCCATTAATGAAGAAACACTTAGAGCTTGCTAATTTGGTTTGCATATTTGGTTTCTCTAGAGTCTAGATAACATCTAGTATTGAGTTTTGAACAACAAGGAAGACGGTGTAGAGTCTTATAATGTTTACAATATGTCTTTTATGTGAGTTTTGCTGCACCGTTCATCCTTGTGTTTGTTTCAAATAACCTTGCTAGCCTAAACCTTGTATCGAGAGGGAATACTTCTCATGCATCCAAAATCCTTGAGCCAACCACTATGCCATTTGTGTCCACCATACCTACCTACTACATGGTATTTATCCGCCATTCCAAAGTAAATTGCTTGAGTGCTACCTTTAAAATTCCATCATTCACCTTTGCAATATATAGCTCATGGGACAAATAGCTTAAAAACTATTGTGGTATTGAATATGTACTTATGCACTTTATCTCTTATTAAGTTGCTTGTTGTGCGATAACCATGTTTCTGGGGACGCCATCAACTATTCTTTGTTGAATATCATGTGAGTTGCTATGCATGTCCGTCTTGTCTGAAGTAAGAGAGATCTACCACCTTTATGGTTGGAGCATGCATATTGTTAGAGAAGAACATTGGGCCGCTAACTAAAGCCATGATTCATGGTGGAAGTTTCAGTTTTGGACATATATCCTCAATCTCATATGAGAATAATAATTGTTGCCACATGCTTATGCATTAAAGAGGAGTCCATTATCTGTTGTCCATGTTGTCCCGGTATGGATGTCTAAGTTGAGAATAATCAAAAGCGAGAAATCCAAAATGCGAGCTTTCTCCTTAGACCTTTGTACAGGCGGCATGGAGGTACCCCATTGTGACACTTGGTTAAAACATGTGTATTGCAATGATCCGGTAGTCCAAGCTAATTAGGACAAGGTGCGGACACTATTAGTATACTATGCATGAGACTTGCAACTTGTAAGATATAATTTTCATAACTCATATGCTTTATTACTACCGTTGACAAAATTGTTTCATGTTTTCAAAATAAAAGCTCTAGCACAAATATAGCAATCGATGCTTTCCTCTTTGAAGGACCATTCTTTTTACTTTTATGTTGAGTCAGTTCACCTATCTCTCTCCACCTCAAGAAGCAAACACTTGTGTGAACTGTGCATTGATTCCTACATACTTGCATATTGCACTTGTTATATTACTCTATGTTGACAATTATCCATGAGATATACATGTTACAAGTTGAAAGCAACCGCTGAAACTTAATCTTCCTTTGTGTTGCTTCAATACCTTTACTTTGATTTATTGCTTTATGAGTTAACTCTTATGCAAGACTTATTGATGCTTGTCTTGAAGTACTATTCATGAAAAGTCTTTGCTTTATGATTCACTTGTTTACTCATGTCATTACCATTGTTTTGATCGCTGCATTCATTACATATGTTTACAAATAGTATGATCAAGGTTATGATGGCATGTCACTTCAGAAATTATCTTTGTTATCGTTTTACCTGCTCGGGACGAGCAGAACTAAGCTTGGGGATGCTGATACGTCTCCGACGTATCGATAATTTCTTATGTTCCATGCCACATTATTGATGATATCTACATGTTTTATGCACACTTTATGTCATATTCGTGCATTTTCTGGAACTAACCTATTAACAAGATGCCAAAGAGCCAGTTGATGTTTTCTGCTGATTTTGGTTTCAGAAATCCTAGTAACAAAATATTCTCGGAATTGGACGAAATCAACGCCCAGGGTCCTATTTTGCCACGAAGCTTCCAGAAGACCGAAAGGGATACGAAGTGGGGCGACGAGGCGCCGCCACCATAGGGCCGCGCGCCGGGGGCCCGCGCCGCCCTATGGTGGGCCCCTCGTCAGCCCTCCGACTCTGCCCTTCCGCCTACTTATAGCCTCCGTCGCGAAACCCCTGATACGAAGAACCACGATACGGAAAACCTTCCAGAGACGCCGCCGCCGCCAATCCCATCTCGGGGGATTCTGGAGATCTCCTCCGGCACTGCCGGAGAGGGATTCATCTCCGGAGGACTCTTCACCGCCATGGTCGCCTCCGGAGTGATGAGTGAGTAGTTCACCCCTGGACTATGGGTCCATAGCGTAGCTAGATGGTTGTCTTCTCCTCATTGTGCTTCATTGTTGGATCTTGTGAGCTGCCTAACATGATCAAGATCATCTATCTGTAATGCTATATGTTGTGTTTGTCGGGATCCGATGGATAGAGAATATCATGTTATGTTAATTATCAAGTTATTACCTATGTGTTGTTTATGATCTTGCATGCTCTCCGTTATTAGTAGAGGGCCAAGTTGATGCTAGTAACTCCAAGAGGGAGTATTTATGCTCGATAGTGGGTTCATGCCTCCATTGATATCTGGGACAGTGACAGAAACCCCTAAGGTTGTGTTGTGCTGTTGCCACTAGGGATAAAACATTGATGCTATGTCTAAGGATGTAGTTGTTGATTACATTACGCACCATACTTAATGCAATTGTCTGTTGCTTTGCAACTTAATACTGGAGGGGGTTCGGATGATAACCTGAAGGTGGACTTTTTAGGCATAGATGCAGTTGGATGGCGGTCTATGTACTTTGTCGTAATGCCCAATTAAATCTCACTGTACTTATCATGACATGTATGTGCATTGTTATGCCCTCTCTATTTGTCAATTGCCCGACCGTAATTTGTTCACCCAACATGCTTTTATCTTATGGGAGAGACACCTCTAGTGAATGTGGACCCCGGTCCATTCTTTTATACTGAAATACGAATCTGCTGCAATACTTGTTCTTTACTGTTTTCTTGCAAACAATCATCTTCCACACAATACGGTTAACCCTTTGTTACAGCAAGCCGGTGAGATTGACAACCTCACTGCTTTGTTGGGGCAAAGTACTTTGGTTGTGTTGTGCAGGTTCCACGTTGGCGCGGAATCTCTGGTGTTGCGCCGCACTACATCCCGCCGCCATCAACCTTCAACGTGCTTCTTGACTCCTACTGGTTCGATTAAACCTTGGTTTCTAACTGAGGGAAACTTGCCGCTGTGCGCATCACACCTTTCTCTTGGGGTTCCCAACGGACGTGTCAATTACACGCATCAATGACATGCGAGACCCATGAGCCAGCAGCTTACTCAACGTTTCAAAGGCGGCATGAGATCGAAAGAAAAAGGCAAGTGACAAAATATCAGGAGCCAAAGATAATCCAAGAAAAGAAACTTTATTGTACGTAGAGGATGACATGCGGGTCCCATTTAGCAGCAGCGGTCTCAACGTTTCAAATGCGGCTTGAGATCAAAAGAAAAAGAAAGTTGATTGTACATAGAGGATGACATGCGGGTCCCATGAGTCAGCAGCTTACCCAACGTTTCCAAGGCGGCAGGGGATCAAAAGAAAAAGGAAATAGCCAAAAATCAGAGGGTGAAAAAAATAAAGAAAATAAACTTTTATAGCACATAGAGGATGACATGCGGGTCCCATGAGCCAGCAGGTTCCTCAACATTTCAAACGTGGCATGAGATCGAAAGAAAAAGGCAAGTGACCAAATATGAGGAGCCAAAAATAATTCAAGAAAAGAAAGTTTTATAGTACATAGAGGATGACATGCGGGTCCCATTTAGCAGCAGCGGTTTCACCGTTTGAGAGGCGGCAGGGGATCGAAAGAAAAAGGCAAGTGAAAAAATATGAGGAGCCAAAAATAATTCAAGAAAAGAAAGTTTTATAGTACATAGAGGATGACATGCGGGTCCATTTAGCAGCAGCGGTATCACCGTTTGAGAGGCGGCAGGGGATCGAAAGAAAAAGGTAAGTGACCAAATATGAGGTGCCAAAAATAATTCAAGAAAAGAAAGTTTTATAGTACATAGAGGATGACATGCGGGTCCCATTTAGCAGCAGCGGTATCACCGTTTGAGAGGCGGCAGGGGATCGAAAGAAAAAGGCAAGTGACCAAATTTGAGGTGCCAAAAAAACTCCAAGAAAAGAAAGTTGATTGCACATAGAGGATGACATGCGGGTCCCATTTAGCAGCAGCGGTCTCAACGTTTCCAAGGCGGCAAGGGATCAAAAGAAAAAGGAAGTAGCCAGAAATCAGGGGTCAAAAAATCCAAGAATAGAAAGAATTTTGGTTCATAGAGGATGACATGCGGGACCCATGATCCTGCATCGTAAACGGCTCGATCGGAGAACGTTGAACGAGATGGCGCGATCGAGAAAAAAACAATGCCAGAGAGGCTGCCATCTGGGCCCTACATCCCTCGGCGGTGCGGATTTGCGTTGACTCGGCCGGCGAACCCGAGATTTCGAGATGCACCACGTCCCGGGCCACCATACGCGACGTTTTGGCCGCTTTCGTCGGGCTAGGTGGCCTCAAAAACGAGAAAAAAAAGTTTTGACATGCACCACGGAGGGACCAAAATCGTCGGCCATGGTACACCAGCAACCACAGCGCGACTTCAACTTCGTCGGCCATGGCAACTTTTCTTGTAGTGTACCACATGCAACATTTTCTGTTTCCAACCATTTAACAATTAACGAAGCAGTTCAACCTTCGCCATGAACATTAAAAGTTAAGAACACATGTGTTCATATGAACCAGCGGAGCGTGTCTCTCTCCCACACAAGCATTTATTCAAACAAAAACAAAAACAAAAACAAACAGACGCTCCAAGTAAAGTACATAAGATGTGACCGAATAAAAATATAGTTTCAAGAGAAGGAACCTGATAATTTGTCGATGAAGAAGGGGATGCCTTGGGCATCCCCAAGCTTAGACGCTTGAGTCTTCTTGAAATATGCAGGGGTGAACCACCGGGGCATCCCCAAGCTTAGAGTTTTCACTCTCCTTGATCATAGTATATCATCCTCTCTCTTGACCCTTGAAAACTTCCTCCACACCAAACTCAAAACAAACTCATTAGAGGGTTAGTGCATAATCAAAAACTCACATGTTCAGAGGTGACACAATCATTCTTAACACTTCTGGACATTGCACAAAGCTACTGGAAGGTAATGGAACAAAGAAATCCATCCAACACAGCAAAAGAGGCAATGCGAAATAAAAGGCAGAATCTATCAAAACAGAACAGTCCGTAAAGACGAATTTTATTGAGGCACTAGACTTGCTCAAATGAAAATGCTCAAATTGAATGAAAGTTGCGTACATATCTGAGGATCACTCACGTAAATTGGAATAATTTTCTGAGTTACCTACAGAGAATTAGGCCCAGATTCGTGACAGCAAAGAAATCTGTTTCTGCGCAGTAATCCAAATCTAGTATGAACCTTACTATCAAAGACTTTACTTGGCACAACAATGCAACAAAACTAAGATAAGGAGAGGTTGCTATAGTAGTAACAACTTCCAAGACTCAAATATAAAACAAAGTTACTGTAGCAAAATAAACACATGGGTTATCTCCCAAGAAGTGCTTTCTTTATAGCCATTAAGATGGGCTCAGCAGTTTTAATGATGCACTCGCAAGAAATAAGAGTTGAAGCAAAAGAGAGCATCAAGAAGCAAATTCAAAACAAATTTAAGCCTAACATGCTTCCTATGCATAGGAATCTTGTAAATAAACAAATTCATGAAGCATGATGCAACAAGCATAGAAAGATAAAACAAGAGTAACTTCAAAAATTTCAGCATATAGAGATGTGTTTTAGTAACATGAAAATTTCTACAACCATATTTTCCTCTCTCATAATAACTTTCAGTGGCATCATGAACAAACTCAACAATATAACTATCACATAAAGCATTCTTATCATGAGTCTCATGCATAAAATAATTACTACTCCCAACATAAGCATAGTCATTCTTATTAATTGTAGTGGGAGCAAATTCAACAAAGTAGCTATCATTATTATTCTCATCATCAAATATAGGAGGCATATTGTAATCATCAAAGTAAATTTTCTCCTCAATGCTTGGGGGACTAAAAAGATCATGCTCATCAAAACCAGCTTCCCCAAGCTTAGAATTTTCCATATCATTAGCAACAATGGTGTTCAAAGCGTTCATACTAATATGTTCCATAGGTTTTTTAATTTTCGCATCAAACCATCCATGTCTTAAATCAGGAAATAGAATAAGAAGCTCATTGTTGTCCATTATGCCTAACTAGTGTAAACAAGAAACAAAAAGATGCAATTGCAGGATCTAAAGGAAATAGCTTCGAGCACACACAACGGCAACAGAAAAGTACTTTACCTGGGACCGGAGTATGAGTGACTTTTACCTTTCCTCCCCGGCAACGACGCCAGAAAAGTGCTTGATGTCTACGGGTGCTTCTATTCTTGTAGACAGTGTTGGGCCTCCAAGAGCAGAGGTTTGTAGAACAGCAGCAAGTTTCCCTTAAGTGGATCACCCAAGGTTTATCGAACTCAGGGAGGAAGAGGTCAAAGATATCCCTCTCAAGCAACCCTGCAACCACAAAGCAAGAAGTCTCTTGTGTCCCCAACACACCTAATAGGTGCACTAGTTCGGCGAAGAGATAGTGAAATACAGGTGGTATGAATAAATATAAGCAGTAACGGCGCAGAAAAGTGCTTGCTGGCGTGCTGATGGTAGTAATTATGCAAAGTAAAGATGCAGTAAAACAAGAAACAAGCCGATAGCAGTATTTAGGAACAAGGCCTAGGGATCATACTTTCACTAGTGCACTCTCAACATTGATCACATAACAGAATAAATAGATAGATGCTAGACTCTACACCCTCTTGTTGGATGATGAACACCACTAACTGTGTAGGATTACACGAACCCTCAATGCCGGAGTTAACAAGCTCCACAATATTCAATGTTCATGTTTAAATAACCTTAGAGTGCATAACAGATCAACATAACCAAACCAAGTACTAACATAGCATGCACACTGTCACCTTCACACTACGAAAGGAGGAATAGATCACATCAATACTATCATAGCAATAGTTAACTTCATAATCTACAAGAGATCACAATCATAGCCTACGCCAAGTACTACACGATGCACACACTGTCACCATTACACCGTGCAGGAGGAATAAACTACTTTAATAACATCACTAGAGTAGCACACAGATATATTGTGATACAAAACACATTGCAATCATAAAGAGATATAAATAAGCACTTCACTATGCCATTCATAACAGTGAATAAGTATTCTGTGAAATATAGCCTAAGAGACCCACACGGTGCACACACTGTCACCTTTACACACGTGGGACAAGGAGTCTCCGGAGATCACATAAGTAAAATCCACTTGACTAGCATAATGACATCTAGATTACAAGCATCATCATATGAATCTCAATCATGTAGGGCAGCTCATGAGATTATTGTATTGAAGCACATAGGAGAGAGATTAACCACATAGCTACCGGTACAGCCCCGAGCCTCGATGGAGAACTACTCCCTCCTCATGGGAGACAGCAGCGGTGATGAAGATGGCGGTGGTGTCGATGGAGGAGCCTTCCGGGGGCACTTCCCCGTCCCGGCGGCGTGCCGGAACAGAGACTGTCCCCCAGATCTTGGCTTCGCGATGGCGGCGGCTCTGGAAGGTTTTCTCTGGTTTCGTCGAACGTGATAGGGTTTTCGCGACGGAGACCTTAAGTAGGCGGAAGGGCAGCCTCGGAGGGTCAACGAGGCGACGACACAACAGGGGGCGCGGCCCTCCCTTGGCCGCGCCAGGGTGTCATCTGGTGGGCCTGTGTCCCCTCTCGGCGCTCTCGGGTGTTCTGGAAGCTTCATGCAATCCTAAGATGCTGGGCGTTGATTTCGTCCGATTCCGAGAATATTTCCTTACTAGGATTTCTGAAACCAAAAACAGCAGAAAACAAGAACTGGCCCTTCGGCATATCGTCAATAGGTTAGTTCCGGAAAACGCATAAATATGACATAAAGTATGCATAAAACATGTAGATATCATCAATAATGTGGCATGGAACATAAGAAATTATCGATACGTCGGAGACGTATCAGGGTTCCCAACGGACGTGTCGACTGCACGCATCAGCTATCGTCGTTGACCTGCGCCGCCAGGCCTCATCTTCGTGCGCTCCCAGCATGGACAACTGAGGTACCCTAACCAGGTCCAGTGGCGGTGACGGATCTCCACGCTCTCAGCAATGAGCTCGCGCGCCTCATTTGGGGATGAAGAAATGGATGTTGGGGTCGCCGGCGAGGTCTGGATAGGGCGAATCGACGGCGGCAGCGGAGGCCGTCGCCGGGGAAGACGAGGTCTGGGGCTGCAATTTGATGCTCGTCGGGACGAGGTGGTCTCCAGTGTGAGGTGGTCTCCGGCGAGGGCCTGGCAGTGGCCCGGTGGTCTCCGACGAGGGGATGGGTAGCAGCCCCAGCCGTTGTCTCCGGCGAGGAACAGAGCAGACTCCTGTGGCTAGATAAAATGAGATTTTTTGTTTTTTTATTATGGGCTGGCTTGTTAATATTGCCACGTCAGCCTTGCATGTGGGCCTTGTATGCGAGAATGGCTATCAATTCGTGTTTAATACCGATTTAGTGTTTTTTGCAAAAATCTCAGCAAAATGTGGTGGTTTTTTTGCTTCTGAAACACAAAGTGGTACTAAAATGGACATTTAGCTGGGAATGTGGTGGTTTTATGCTAACAACTCGAAGGGAGAGGATAAGCCTCCCATCCAGCCACCGCAAGGTAGAGTGACAAAAATCCAGGTTAAACTCCATTAAAGAAAGAAGAAAAAACCAAGAGAGAAGAGAGGGAGAGGAAGTTCAAGGAAGAAGCTCAAATCAAGCACCAGGCGGTGCCCATAAGGTTGTGAAGACCAGATCTACAACATTGTCTCTTTGAAGTTGTGGTTCCACCATCTTTGATGAGAATGTTCTAACCCCTAGCTGTAGTGCCCCAAATCTTGTTGGTGTCCAAGATCTGTGTGTATCTTGGTGTATGAGATCATCTAGTGCTCTCTCGAGAACAAGAAACTATATCCCCATTCGATAATAGCGAAAGAAAACTTGGGTGGCTTCGACCCTTGTTTTTTTCTCTCAAGCTGAGAATTTTCCACTAAAAGGATTGGTGTTCATGTGTGTTGATTTACTACTGATGCAAATGTTCTGAGAACTCCTCAACCAAGAGAGCTTCTCTCCAAAGGGAAGACACTCTCTATGATCAGGAGGGTCATGAAGTGTCTTGTTTATTTCAGATATGTTTAATGGATATGTTTCCTTTTGAGACCAGCAACAATCCCATAGTTAGTACATTACTAGTGTTGAAGTTTACCTTGATTCCACTATGTATTTTAAATCACGTTAAAGTGTGTGCAATTAAGGGTTAATTGGTGTATCCAGTTTTCGCATGAGCTAGGCGTCGCGAATATTCATCAACATGATTGAGCATTGCAAGGGCGTGTTTGGTTGCATGCACCGATTTCCTGCATGACTGCGCCAACGAGATGGGCTCACATGTGCGTTGCGAACGGGCCATGAGCCATGAAAGTCGGGTTGTTTGGTAGCCTGTGTGGCCTTTTGCGCGTCGGAGAAGGAACCCAGGCCCCATCGTTTGGTTGCCCGTTTCCAGCCCAACTTCCACGCAGGAAAACAGGAATCTGCTGTTTGGTTGCTCAAATCACAGTTCCATATCCTTACCACAATTCAAATAGGATGAGATTACCATGCCATAGCATCTTACATACGATCAGAGACCACTCAGAAGAACAAGATCCTCACGATCACCACGATGAGGAAGGCGATGATGCAATCTTTGACCCAACTGAGACGTACCTCCGGCTATGCTTCTTGTAGAGCATGTACTTCCTCCGGCGGCAGCTATGCTAATGGCACTGCCTAATCGATGGCCTAATCTTCCAGGAACTCCTCTTCCAGGAAGATGAGGTACTCTTGTTGTGCCTCCTCCAATGTTTCATACCCTCGGTAGCTGTTGTTGGAGTAGCCATTGACCTGATCTTGACAGACTCTCCATGAGTTGTAGATTCCTCGAACCCGTCCGCGGAACACCACATACCACTAGCATGGCATAAGAAGAAGAAGTTATCGATCACAACAATGAAGCAATTCAGAAAACAGCAATAGAACAACACAAGTGTCAACATCAAATGATAGCCTAACAGGGGCATGCATGATCATTCCAAAAGTGGATCACAAGTTCATCCTACACTACCATGGTGTCATCCTACCACCACAACAAAAGTGAGTGTCATCCTAACACCGCAAGTTCACCATCACCTGAGAGGTTAGTATATACCACCTCATCATAGTTACAAAAGGGGGCCATCAAATGTTTTTCATCCTAGCTACTGCCAGAATTTACATCATCATCATCATTATCATCATCATCATCATCATCATCATCATCATCATCATCATCATCATCATCATCATCATCATCATCATCAGCTCCATGCATGCATCCCTGAACCACCCCCTCAAGGGCACCACTACACCTTGGAGTGATACTTGCCAAGGTAGTTCCTCAGCTAGAGGACACGGTGTGGCTCGATCATGCCGACGAAGCTGGAACCCTATGCCTTGTGGTCGACGAGGTGGCTAGCGGCCAAAGAATCGCGAAAAAGTCCAGAATTTTAAATGTCAGGGTGCATGTCCGTGGGCTTATTGCTCTAGTTGAGACTGAAGGAGATATGCCCTAGAGGCAATAATAAAGTGGTTATTATTTATATCTTTATGTTTATGATAAATGTTTATATATCATGCTATAATTGTATTAACCGAAACATTAGTACATGTGTGATATGTAGACAAACAAGAAGTCCCTAGTATGCCTCTTAAACTAGCTTGTTGATTAATGGATGATTAGTTTCATAATCATGAACATTGGATGTTATTAATAACAAGGTTATGTCATTGTATGAATGATATAATGGACACACCCAATTAAGCGTAGCATAAGATCTCGTCATTAAGTTATTTGCTATAAGCTTTCGATACATAGTTACCTAGTCCTTATGACCATGAGATCATGTAAATCACTTATATCGGAAAGGTACTTTGATTACATCAAACGCCACTGCGTAAATGGGTGGTTATAAAGGTGGGATTAAGTATCCGGAAAGTATGAGTTGAGGCATATGGATCAATAGTGGGATTTGTCCATCCCAATGACGGATAGATATACTCTGGGCCCTCTCGGTGGAATGTCGTCTAATGTCTTGCAAGCATATGAATAAGTTCATAAGAGACCACATACCACGGTACGAGTAAAGAGTACTTGTCAGGAGACGAGGTTGAACAAGGTATAGTGTGATACCGATGATCAAACCTCGGACAAGTAAAAATATCGCGTGACAAAGGGAATTGGTATCGTATGTGAATGGTTCATTCGATCACTAAAGTCATCATTGAATATGTGGGAGCCATTATGGATCTCCAGATCCCGCTATTGGTTATTGGTCGGAGTGAGTACTCAACCATGTCCGCATAGTTCGCGAACCGTAGGGTGACACACTTAAAGTTGGATGTTGAAATGGTAGTACTTGAATATGGAATGAAGTTGGAATATTTGTTCGGAGTCCCGGATGTGATCCCGGACATCACGAGGAGTTCCGGAATGGTCCGGAGAATAAGATTCATATATAGGATGTCATTTTATGTGAATAAAATGTCGCGGAAGGTTCTATGGAAGGTTCTAGAAGGTTCTAGAAAAGTCCGGAAGAAACCACCAAGGAAGGTGGAGTCCACATGGGACTCCACCTCCATGGCCGGCCAACCCTAGTGGGGGAGGAGTCCCAAGTGGACTCCCCCTTAGGGGGCCGGCCACCCCCCACATGGGAGGTGGAACTCCCACCTGGGTGGGAGTCCTAGCTTGGCTAGGTTTCCCCTCCTATGGAAGGTTTTTGGTTCGGGTCTTATTCGAAGACTTGGACACCACCTCTTGGGGTTCCACCTATATAATGAGGGGCCAAGGGGAGGGGGCCGGCCACCCCAAGACCACCTGGCCGCCCCCTTGAGTGGCCGGCCACCCTCCCAAACCCTAGCCGCCCCCTCTCCTCCATAGCTCCCGCTTTAGCGAAGCTCCGCCGGAGTTCTCCACCGCCACCGACACCACGCCGTCGTGCTGTCGGATTCAAGAGGAGCTACTACTTCCGCTGCCCGCTGGAACGGGAGGTGGACGTCGTCTTCATCAACAACCGAACGTGTGACCGAGTACGGAGGTGCTGCCCGTTCGTGGCGCCGGAACCGATCGTGATCAAGATCTTCTACGCGCTTTTGCAAGCGGCAAGTGAACGTCTACCGCAGCAACAAGAGCCTCCTCTTGTAGGCTTTGGAATCTCTTCAAGGGTGAGACTCGATAATCCCCTCGTTGCTACCGTCTTCTAGATTGCATCTTGGCTTGGATTTCGTGTTCGCGGTAGGAAAATTTTTGTTTTCTATGCAACGTTATCCTACAGTGGTATCAGAGCCGTGTCTATGCATAGATGGTTGTACGAGTAGAACACAATGGTTTGTGGGCGTTGATGCTCTTATTATCTTTAGTTGAGTACTTTGCATCTTTATGGCATAGTGGGATGAAGCGGCTCGGACTAACTTTACATGACCGCGTTCATGAGACTTGTTCCTCGTTCGACATGCAACTTGTATTGCATAAGAGGCTTTGCGGGTGTCTGTCTCTCCTACTATAGTAAAGATTCAATTTACTCTTCTATTGACAACACTAGTATCACCGTTGTGGTTCATGTTCGTAGGTAGATTGGATCTTACTCGAAAACCCTAAACCACGTAAAATATGCAAACCAAATTAGAGAACGTCTAACTTGTTTTTGCAGGGTTTGGTGATGTGATATGGCCATAATGTGATGATGAATATGTATGAGATGATCATTATTGTATTGTGGCAACCGGCAGGAGCCTTATGGTTGTCTTTAAATTTCATGTTGAGTAGTATTTCAAAGTAGTTGTAATAGTTGCTACATGGAGGACGATCATGAAGACGGCGCCATTGACCTTGGTGCTTCGCCGACGATGATGGAGATCATGCCCATTGATGATGGAGATCATGTTCGTGCTTTGGAGATGAAGATCAAAGGCGCAAAGACAAAAGGGCCATATCATATCACATATGAACTACATGTGATGTTAATCCTTTTATGCATCTTATTTTGCTTAGATCGCGACGGTAGCATTATAAGATGATCCCTCTCACTAAAATCTCAAGATAATAAAGTGTTCATCCTTAGTAGCACCGTTGCCAAGACTTGTCGTTTCGAAGCATCTCGTGATGATCGGGTGTGATAGAATCAACAAGTGCATACAACGGGTGCAAGCCAGTTTTGCACGGATACTAAGGTGGCCTTGACGAGCCTAGCATGTACAGACATGGTCTCGGAACACGTGATACCGAAAGGTAGAGCATGAATCATATGATTGATATGATGAACACTTTGAGTGTTCGCCATTGAAGTTACATCTTGTCTCGTGATGATCGGACTTGGTGTGGTGGATTTGGTTCGTGTGATCACTAAGACAATGTGAGGGATATTGTTTTGAGTGGGAGTTCACCTAGTTTTTTAATTATATTGAATTAAAATTTGAACTCAATTTGTCATAAACCTTAGTCTAAACTATTGCAAATATGTTGTAGATATGGCGTCCTCAATCAATTTTAACCAGTTCCTAGAGAAAGAAAAGCTTAAGAGCAACGGTAGCAACTTCACCGACTGGTTCCGTCATGTGAGGATCTTCCTCAATGGCGGAAATCTGCAATATGTGCTTGATGCACCGCTAGGTGACCCTCCAGCAGAAACTGAAACCGATGAAGTAAAAGCTGTTTACGCAACTCGGAAAACTCGGTACTCTCAAGTTCAGTGTGCCATCTTATGCAGTCTGGAAGCCGATCTTCAAAAACGTTTTGAGCACCACGATCCACATGAGTTAATCAATGAGTTGAAGACTATTTTTGAGACTCATGCGGCCGTGGAATGCTATGAAGCATCGAAACACTTCTTCAGCTGCATGATGGAAGAAGGCAGCTCCGTTAGTGAGCACATGCTCGCCATGACCGGGCATGCGAAGAAACTCAGTGACTTGGGAATAGTGATTCCTAACAGACTGGGGATTAATCGTGTCCTTCAATCACTGCCACCTAGTTACAAGAACTTTGTGATGAATTACAATATGCAGAACATGAACAAAGAGTTACCTGAACTCTTCTCCATGCTGAAATCTGCTGAGATTGAAATTAAGAAAGAGCACCAAGTGTTGATGGTCAACAAGACCACTAGTTTCAAGAAACAGGGCAAGTCTAGAGGCAAGAACAAGAAGAGTGGCAAGAAAGCTGCTACCCCTCCTGTGAAACCTAAGACTGGCCCTAAGCCTGATGCTGAGTGCTATTACTGCAAGGAGAAGGGACACTGGAAGCGTAACTGCTCCAAGTATTTGGCGGATCTGAAGAGCGGCCTTATCAAGAAAAAGAAAGAAGGTATATCTGATATACATGTTATAGATGTTTATCTTACTGGTTCTCGTACTAGTACCTGGGTATTTGATACTGGTTCGGTTGCTCATATTTGTAACTCGAAACAGGAACTAAAGAATAAACGAAGACTACTAAAAGATGAAGTGACCATGCGCGTTGGAAATGGATCCAAAGTCGATGTGATCGCTGTCGGCACACTTCCTCTACATCTACCTTCGGGATTAGTTTTAAGCCTAAATAATTGTTATTTTGTACCCGCGTTGAGCATGAACATTATATCTGGATCTTGTTTAATGCAAGACGGTTATTCATTCAAGTCTGAGAATAATGGTTGTTCTATTTTTATGAATAATATCTTTTATGGTCAAGCACCACAAAAGAATGGCTTATTTCTGTTAGATCTCGATAGTAGTGATACGCATATACATAACATTGATGCTAAGCGAATTAAACTTAATGATAATTCTACTTATATGTGGCACTGTCGTCTTGGTCATATTGGAGTGAAACGCATGAAGAAACTCCATACTGATGGATTACTTGAATCACTTGACTTTGAGTCACTTGATAGATGCGAAGCATGTCTAATGGGAAAAATGACAAAGACTCCATTTTCTGGTATGATGGAGCGAGCTACTGACTTATTGGAAATCATACATACCGATGTATGTGGACCAATGAGCGTAGCATCGCGCGGTGGTTATCGTTATGTTATAACCTTCACAGATGATCTGAGTAGATATGGGTATATCTATTTCATGAAACATAAATCCGAAACTTTCGAGAAGTTTAAGGAATTTCAAAGTGAAGTAGAAAATCAACGTAACAAGAAGATCAAATTTCTACGATCTGATCGTGGAGGTGAATATCTGAGTTATGAGTTTGGCATGCATTTAAAGAAATGCGGAATACTTTCACAATTGACACCGCCGGGAACACCACAACGAAACGGTGTGTCCGAACGTCGTAATCGAACTCTCTTAGATATGGTTCGTAGTATGATGTCTCTTACTGATTTGCCATTATCATTTTGGAGTTATGCATTAGAGACAGCCGCATTCACTTTAAATAGAGCACCATCAAAATCCGTAGAAATGACACCGTATGAATTATGGTTTAATAAGAAACCTAAGTGTCGTTCCTGAAAGTTTGGGGTTGCGAAGCCTATGTAAAGAAGTTACAACCGGACAAGCTAGAACCCAAAGCGGAGAAATGCGTCTTCATAGGTTACCCTAAGGAAACTATAGGGTACACTTTCTATCACAGATCCGAAGGCAAAATCTTTGTTGCTAAGAACGGAACCTTTCTTGAGAAAGAATTTCTCACTAAAGAAGTGACTGGAAGAAAAGTAGAACTCGATGAGATTGATGAATCTATACTCGTTGATCAGAGTAGCGCAGTACCGGAAATTGTACCTGTACCGCCTACACCGGCAACAGAGGAAGCTAATGATAATGATCATGAAACTTCGAACGAGGAAACTACTGAACCTCGCAGATCGACAAGGGAACGTGCCACTCCTGATTGGTATGATCCTTGTCTAAATGTCATGATTGTAGATAACAATGATGAGGACCCTGCGACGTATGAAGAAGCGATGATGAGCCCAGATTCCAACAAATGGCAAGAAGCCATGAAATCCGAAATGGGATCCATGTATGATAACAAAGTATGGACTTTGGTAGACTTACCTGATAGCCGAAAGGCTGTCGAGAATAAATGGATCTTCAAAAGAAAAACAGATGCTGATGGTAATATTACTGTCTATAAAGCTCGACTTGTCGCAAAGGGTTTCCGACAAATTCAAGGAGTTGACTACGATGAGACTTTCTCACCTGTAGCGAAGCTAAAATCTGTGAGGATTTTGTTAGCAATAGCTGCATTTTTCGATTATGAGATTTGGCAGATGGATGTCAAAACGGCGTTCCTTAATGGAGACATTGAGGAAGAGTTGTATATGGTACAACCCAAAGGTTTTGTCGATCCTAAAAATGCTGACAAGGTATGCAAACTTCAGCGTTCAATTTATGGACTGAAGCAAGCATCAAGAAGTTGGAACCGACGTTTTGATAAGGTGATCAAAGACTTCGGGTTTTACAGTGTCATGGAGAGGCCTGTATTTACAAGAAAGTGAGTGGGAGCTCTGTAGCGTTCCGATATTATATGTAGATGACATATTATTGATTGGGAATGATATAGAACTATTAAGCAGTGTAAAGGGTTATTTGAATAATAGTTTTTCAATGAAAGACCTTGGTGAAGCATCATATATATTAGGCATCAAGATTTATAGAGATAGATCAAGACGTCTAATAGGGCTATCACAGAGTACATACTGGACAAGATTCTAAAGAAGTTTAGAATGGACGAAAGTAAGAAAGGATTCTTACCTATGTTACCAGGCAAGGTCTTGAGTAAGACTCAAGGACCGGCTACGGCAGAAGAAAGAGAAAGGATGAGTCAGATCCCCTATGCCTCGGCAGTAGGCTCTATCATGTATGCCATGCTATGTACAAGACCGGATATAGCACATGCTGTTAGTTTGACTAGCAGATATCAAAGTGATCCAGGAATGGAACACTGGACAGCGGTCAAGAATATCCTGAAGTACTTGAAAAGAACTAAGGATATGTTTCTTTGTTATGGAGGTGACCAAGAGCTCGTTGTAACAAGTTACACCGATGCAAGTTGGAACACCGATCCTGATGACTCTAAGTCACAATCTGGGTACGTGTTTATATTGAATGGTGCAGTAAGCTGGGCAAGCTCGAAGCAGGCACGGTGGCGAAATCCTCAACAGAATCGGAGTACATAGCGGCTTCAGAGGCTTCATCGAAGCGGTATGGATGAAGAGGTTCATTGTAGAGCTTGGTGTGGTTCCTAGTGCATTGGACCCACTAGTCATTTACTGTGACAACATGGGTGCCATCGCCAATGCACAAGAACCAAGGTCACACAAGAGGCTGAAGCATATCAAGCTGCGTTATCATTCGATTCGCGAATACATCGAAGATGGAGAAGTAAAGATTTGCAAAGTACACACTGATCTGAATGTAGCAGATCCGTTGACTAAAGCTCTCCCTAGGGCAAAGCATGACCAACACCAGAATGCCATGGGTGTTAGGTACTTGACAATGTAATCTAGATTATTGACTCTAGTGCAAGTGGGAGACTGAAGGAGATATGCCCTAGAGGCAATAATAAAGTGGTTATTATTTATATCTTTATGTTTATGATAAATGTTTATATATCATGCTATAATTGTATTAACCGAAACATTAGTACATGTGTGATATGTAGACAAACAAGAAGTCCCTAGTATGCCTCTTAAACTAGCTTGTTGATTAATGGATGATTAGTTTCATAATCATGAACATTGGATGTTATTAATAACAAGGTTATGTCATTGTATGAATGATATAATGGACACACCCAATTAAGCGTAGCATAAGATCTCGTCATTAAGTTATTTGCTATAAGCTTTCGATACATAGTTACCTAGTCCTTATGACCATGAGATCATGTAAATCACTTATACCGGAAAGGTACTTTGATTACATCAAACGCCACTGCGTAAATGGGTGGTTATAAAGGTGGGATTAAGTATCCGGAAAGTATGAGTTGAGGCATATGGATCAATAGTGGGATTTGTCCATCCCAATGACGGATAGATATACTCTGGGCCCTCTCGGTGGAATGTCGTCTAATGTCTTGCAAGCATATGAATAAGTTCATAAGAGACCACATACCACGGTACGAGTAAAGAGTACTTGTCGGAGACGAGGTTGAACAAGGTATAGTGTGATACCGATGATCAAACCTCGGACAAGTAAAAATATCGCGTGACAAAGGGAATTGGTATCGTATGTGAATGGTTCATTCGATCACTAAAGTCATCGTTGAATATGTGGGAGCCATTATGGATCTCCAGATCCCGCTATTGGTTATTGGTCGGAGTGAATACTCAACCATGTCCGCATAGTTCGCGAACCGTAGGGTGACACACTTAAAGTTGGATGTTGAAATGGTAGTACTTGAATATGGAATGAAGTTGGAATATTTATTCGGAGTCCCGGATGTGATCCCGGACATCACGAGGAGTTCGGAATGGTCCGGAGAATAAGATTCATATATAGGATGTCATTTTATGTGAATAAAATGTCGCGGAAGGTTCTATGGAAGGTTCTAGAAGGTTCTAGAAAAGTCCGGAAGAAACCACCAAGGAAGGTGGAGTCCACATGGGACTCCACCTCCATGGCCGGCCAACCCTAGTGGGGAGGAGTCCCAAGTGGACTCCCCTTAGGCCGGCCACCCCCACATGGGAGGTGGAACTCCCACCTTGGTGGGAGTCCTAGCTTGGCTAGGTTTCCCCTCCTATGGAAGGTTTTTGGTTCGGGTCTTATTCGAAGACTTGGACACCACCTCTTGGGGTTCCACCTATATAATGAGGGCCAGGGAGGGGGCCGGCCACCCCAAGACCACAGCCTGGCCGCCCCTTGAGTGGCCGGCCACCCCTCCCAAACCCTAGCCGCCCCCTCTCCTCCATAGCTCCCGCGTGCTTTAGCGAAGCTCCGCCGGAGTTCTCCACCGCCACCGACACCACGCCGTCGTGCTGTCGGATTCAAGAGGAGCTACTACTTCCGCTGCCCGCTGGAACGGGAGGTGGACGTCGTCTTCATCAACAACCGAACGTGTGACCGAGTACGGAGGTGCTGCCCGTTCGTGGCGCCGGAACCGATCGTGATCAAGATCTTCTACGCGCTTTTGCAAGCGGCAAGTGAACGTCTACCGCAGCAACAAGAGCCTCCTCTTGTAGGCTTTGGAATCTCTTCAAGGGTGAGACTCGATAATCCCCTCGTTGCTACCGTTTTCTAGATTGCATCTTGGCTTGGATTTCGTGTTCGCGGTAGGAAAATTTTTGTTTTCTATGCAACGTTATCCTACAGCGACATCCTTCACAGCAACAGTCATGTTGGCGAAGGCCACCAGCTCGTCGTCGGCGAAGGTGCCTCTCTTCCTCTTGCCGGCGCTCACCTTCTCAGGCGCGTCGGCAGCCTTGTCAGGTTCCCCATCGAGGTTGACCGTGTCGGACTCCTGGGTTTCGGCATCCTCGGGTGCAGGATTTGCTGCAGCCGAGCCGAGGGGCTCACTGGATCCAATGGCGTACTTGCCGGTGGCGAGGCCAAAGGAGAAGATGGTATGCATCTCATCGTAGTTGGCAATGGGCAACTCTGCGTCTTTGGGTGATCCTACGATACGAAGGGACAATGATGTTAGTTTTGCTCGTGGCTGATCAAAATAGTTAGTGAGGTGGACTCAGTTAGTGAGGTGCTCACCGCGACGTGACCGCAGTAGTGCTCACCCTCAAGGACGATGCATTTGGTATCCTCGCACCACTAAGCACCGCTTAGATCGCGGAGCCTGCTAATGGTGAGCCACCTCTTCCTCCACTTCCTCAGGTGGTTGTACACTTGAGTGGAGCAGATGGACACACCATAGTAGTCAAAAAGGCCCTTCGCCACATAACTGATATGGACTTTCTTGAATCCTTTGTCAGTTCTCACTCCGCTCTGGATCAAGCCGCACATCTTCTCCAACACGAAGTTGGACATGAATGGAAGCCATTTCATGGTGTCATTCCTTTCCTGCTCGGTCTTCAAGGCCCTCTCCACTTCCTTGCGGTTCTTGTTCTTCTTTGTGGTGGCCAACCTAGCCGCGACCCCTGTCGCTAGCTGAGCCACGAGGTCAGACACATGTAGAGGGGTGACCGCCACCTTGGAGCCATAGAAGGGATGTGAATCGAAAACTTGCGAAGGGATCTGAGAGTCCCCAACGCAGACAAGCGCCTGGCTAAAGTCATCAGAGAAAGAGTCCTACACACATCGTAGTACATATAACGTGAATCTACTTGGAAACAAAGACATGTGAATATCACAAACCATACCAACAATCATCCTAAATCAGACACGCATTTCATTGCAACGGTGAATAGCACAAACCCTAGCAAGATCATGGCAGGTGAGCACATTTGGGACAAAGTAGCAACCGGAAATGTCGAACCCTAGCAAGAGCATGATAGTTCACCACAATCCGAACTAACCCCTGCTACAAGTCCAAACCCTAGACAAGATCTGACTACTCCTAACCTAGATCTAAACATTACCGCGGTACTGGGATAAGGGATGGCTTACAATCATCGCCGGAGGTGAAGATGCGCTGGACCAGGAAGTAGATGAAGCAACCGATGTACTCGCCGCCGCCGCCGCAACCGTTGCGAGGAGATGTGTGCGCCTCTTACCTGCTTGCCGATGGGAGGAGGATATCGAAATTTGGGGGGACAGTGGAGGATGGGGTAGAAATAGGCCATGAGGCGTGGCGGGAGGTGACTGAATTCTTCCCGCCCCCTTTTCGCTTTTCGCCGATGCCGGCGTAGCTCCCGCCATCTCCATTCTCGTCTCCGCGTGTGCGCCAAAGATTCCCTTTTGCATCACCGGGCGTGAAGGTTTGCCTGCACCGCTGGAAATTGCCGAACCGGGCGTTCCTCCAGGGCCTGGCCCGACACTGCTTTGAGAACCGGTTCCTGCAAGAACGCGGCTCGGCCCAGGCCACCAAACGGGCTGAAAATTGCTGGCCCGATGCGAACCAAGGGGTATGCAACCTACCAAACGCGTCCAACTGAATCGATCAAATGACACTGAACAGTACACCTAAGGTTGCATCTAACATCCACATCTGCTTCAAGCTCCTCCATCTCGCCAAGCGAGTTGAAATGTCCAAACGGCGGCTCGGCCATGGTGGTGTGGTCCTACACCATCAACCACAAGGCCGTGGTTCATGTTCTTCTTCTTCATGTACCAGGCATCCAGGCGAATATTCATGAACATGATTGAGCATTCCAACTGAATCATTCAAACGACATTAAATCATACACCTACGGTTGCATCTAACATCCACTATTCAATCGCGCTCAAAAAAGGAGCATACAAGAACATGACGTATACTACAAAGAATCGAAAGAATATCGGAACGAAAGAATAAACACATACACGCACCCCCTGTTCGATCTGTTCTTGAGATCCGACCCAGCCTAAACTAAAAAAAAACAGTCACAGGCCATCACTTCCACAAGAAGGAACTGAATATGGCGAGTCGAACCCAAGATCACCACGAAGACGAAGAGTACGTGGCGCTAGTCGTCTTGGTCCTGGCACAGCTCCTTCCTGAGCCTGTGCGAGAAGAGCTTGCACGCGTCCATGCAGAGATCGACAGCCGCGGAGAGCGCGACGAACACGGCCACGTCGCCCATGCACGCCACGTGCTGCACGCCGACCTGCACGGTGGGCCGGCTCGCCTTCCCCTCGCCCTCCACCGTGGACCCCATCACGAACCCGCCGGCGAACGGCCACGCGCCGCCGGTGGCACCCTCGGGGAACGTGGCCGGGTCGATCACGAACTGCCCGCCGCGCTTGGCGCTGATGGAGGACTCGGCGATGGGGACGGCGCACTCGACGGGGCCCGAGTCGAAGACCAGCTCGAGACGGTAGCCGAGCGCGTCGACGGCGCCGCGCTCGCGCCACGCCTCCAGGCGCGCCCACGGCTTCCAGCTGGACGCCCCGGCGGCGGTGGGCTGGAGGATGAGCCAGGCTCCAGGGTTGGCGCGGGAGACGCGGCCGGAGCCCGGGGACGGCACGAACGGGGTCACCATGGACGCCGCCGCCACCGGGGAGCCGGACAGGTCGTGGATGGTCACCATCCACCCCTTCCGCTGGTCGCGCCGTGCTCGGGCGTCGCCGTCGCCGTGGAGGTTGTTCAGCCAGGATCGCAGCTTCCGGCTGGGGCTCCGAGCCATGGACGATTCCGACGTCAGAGATCTGGTCAAGATGCACATGCACGTGGTTAGCTTAGTAAACTCAAGAACACAAGTGCATGCATGGATGCATGGCTAGTACTTAATCAGTAACAGTAGTTTAAGAACTACTAGTGACAAAAAAGAACAGCAGGTAAAGGCGATCACCGTGAACTGGCCGTAAGGGTGGTGGACATGATAATGTAAGGAAGATTCTGACCAGCTAATGAGCTTACAGATCAAATGTGCAGGAGGAAATTAATGAGGTAGCTAGAGCAGCAGCAGGTTGGTAAAGTTCATCACATGCACATGCACGGTTGGTGTGTCTGCTTATCTGAATATTCTGAATAATCCCGATCATGCTGGATGTTCGATCGACAGTCCTATAGCATAGGCTACAACCTACAAGCCTAGTTACGAGTAAATTCTTGTCTAAGCTAATCTTAAACACGATATATATAATCGATGGGATCTGAGCTGCACTGAGAGTGAAGGTTCTGATGCATGAAACCAAACTTGACAGCTGGTCAGATAGCAAAACATAACATATCCTGGAGTTGTTTTACTCTCGAAAGCTCTGTGAACAGTGACTCCGATTGCGACTAGAGCTAGTACCCTGTTAGTATTAAACATTTCACCAATTCATTCCAAGAAGAAATGCCTCATGGCTCCCATGCCAGTATGCGACGCCAACTAAATAAGAACGCCTAGCTGCGTATGGATGCTGCAATATTTTTATCAGGCGATTATGCCAATACCGATACGTGGTATGACATGAATTATCCGCAAGGCATCTACGAGCTGGCATCCAATAATGAAAAAGGATGATGGGAAGAAGAAAAGCAAAGTATTCCAGAAAAAAAAAGGTCAAATGGAAAGCTGGGGATTCTCTTCGAGTTTTGTACGAAGAGAGGTGCACAAAATATATTCCCATCAGGCCATCACTTAATAACCTGAGCTACCTTGCTTCCCCAAATAGAAGAGTGTTGCCCAAATGGCTTAACCATAGCATTTTCATGTTGCACATTTGTGTGGTATATTTTCATTGTGCACAACAGCTTTTAACTTCACTAAAAAGTAAAAAAAAAAAAAACCCGAATTGCTGTTTGAGCCGCTGTCTTAAAGTTTAATTTTAAAATCTAGGGAAAATCCGGTAAATTTCTAGTTCTCACTTAGCGCCGAAATATGCATTCAAAAACATCGGAGAAGGCATTTTTTTGGAGCAGAGCACAAGGCAAAAATGGCTAACTTAGCAAGCAAATGGAGGAAGATCCATGCATATTGTTCAAGTGTGTAGCGTTTCCTGCAAACGATCGAGCATGCCACCAACCTGGTCATAGCTGCCCTCCGGCCGGCGCTGAACCGGCAGGTGAACACGGGCTGCCGCTGCCCGCCGCCGGCTCCTCCACCGGGCACCTGGTACACCACGGGCCCGCACTCCGGCTCGCCCCCGAACTGGAAGACATACCGCGGGTCGGGCTCGGCACGCACGAGCATGTGGATCTGCGCGCGCACGGCCGACGCCGGCTTCCCCACGTCCACCCACCCGTCGCGCGCCACCACGGTCTCCCCGGCCGCGGCGCGCGCCACGTCGACGGGCACGCGCACCCTGCCGAGCGCGCGGCGGGCGCCCACGCCGCCGCAGCCGGCGCTCCCCGTAGACTTGCCCGCGTGCAGGGTGACGACGAGCTCGGCGGGGCGCCCCGCGAGCCGCTGCACCGCGGCGGCGTCGAGGCTGAGCACGACGGGGCCACCGGACCCGTGCGGGAAGCAGGCGTTGGCGAGGGGCAGCGGGGCGGTGCGGGCGAGCGAGGAGGGCTGGTCGTGGAGGTGGAGCGTGCAGAAGCAAGGCGACGTGGAGGGGTGCACGCCGGCGGCGCCGGAGCTGGGGCGCGGCACGGCGGGGAGCTTGAGGAGGAGCTGGTCCACGGTGAGGCGGACGAAGGCGCAGGGGTCCATTTGCGTTGCCGCGCGCTCGAGGTCGATCAAACTGACAGGTGCGTGCTGTTGTATTGGCTTTCCCTGCGCGCGGGGGTTTATATGTAGCGCTGCGATGCGTCTAGCTGCGTGCGTGGCGAAGCGGAGGCAGATCGATCAGATGGAAGAGCAACCCGTCAAAAGGGCTGGTCGATCAGGGAGGGGATTTGATTTGGTGGACGAAATTGGACGCTAGTAGGATTTGCATGTGGGTCGTGGGATATGTCGTCGTCTGGCTCATGCCTAAACCCTAAACTAACACTAGACCGCCGCTCACTTGTATACAGTTGTTTACAATTTTCTTTTTGGGTGAAATCCAGCTAGGAATGAATTCTCCGAAAGGAGAGAAGAATGTAATGAGTGATAGGATTCTAAAAAGTAAAAATAAGTGTGGCTATTTCTTGGTCGACTCATGACCACAATGAAACACCAAAGAAAATCTAACTGCCCAGAACATTATTTTTTAAATGCATCCTCATTTGCAACAAAAAAAAAATCTCAATTAAAAACTCAATTGAAACTAAAAAAAGAACTCAGTCGCAATCCCCGCTTGCAACTCATATATGCACTAATCATGAATGACAGTTTATGACTTAATTGAACACTAACTTAGTTCTCAGTTATCCGAGAACTAGCAAAAAAAAAACGGTTCTACCAATCCAAAGTTCATATATTTTATGTCTATTAGTCAATCCTATAAGTGCAACTTATAGAAAAGCATAATCTAGTGAAATTTTGACATTTGCACCTTTATAAATTGGCTTACACGGAAGAAAAAAAATCTCTGTCAACTTAGAATTAGTATGATCAATTTTCCAAAACGAGACAAAATACTTGTCATTTTCATTTTAATGACAATAGAGTTTTTCGGTTAATTAGCGGGAAACCGGACAATAACCGCTATAGACACCCTCGCCGACCGTCATGGAACATGACCGTCATGAGGGCACACGTAACCACTCTGGCTAACTACACAAACTTCACATACACCACTGAAAAAGGAGGATCATCGTCGAGGTTGCCCTCTTCTGCGACTTTGATTTCACTGAGGAGTGACCACCTAAGATGTCCTTGCCAAATTAGCCTCGTGAAGCTGATGCCCGCCCGTGCCAAACAGATGGATCCTCGTGCAGAATAGCAACTAACACTAGACCGCCGCTCACTTGTATACAGTTGTAAACAATTATCTTTTTTGGTGAAATCCAGCTAGGAATGAACTCTCCGAAACGAGAGAAGCATGTAATTAGTGGTAGGATTCCAAAAAAAAGGAGTAGCTATTTCTTAGTCAACTTAGAATTAACTTAGTTTTCAGTCTGCCGGAAATACTAAGTCAAAAAATATCTTAAGATTCTTATAATATAATTAAGTATATCTATTATAAGGAATATTGACTATTGTATTTTTTAGTTTGCAAAATAAATATTTTTTATATATGACATCATCAAATCTCAGTTGCAACTCATGACTACCACGAAACACGAAGAAAACCTAACGGTCTAGAGCATTTTTTTTAGTTGCATCCTCACTTGCAACTAAAAGATCTTAGCACTAACTTAGTTCCCAGCTATCTAAATACTAACAAAACCAAAAACAAATGGTTCAACCTAGCCAAAGTTGATATATTTTATGTCTATAAGTCAATCCTAAAAGTGTAACTTATATAAAAGCACAATTTGGGTGAAATCCAGCCAGGAGTGATCTCCGGAATGAGAGAAGCATGTAATGAGTGGTAGGATTCCAAAAAAAAAAGGTCTCAGTTGACTGAAAATTAACTTAGTTTCCAGTCAGAGGACATCATCAAATCTCCGCTCTAACTTATAACTATCACGAAATCACAAAGAAAATATAATGATCCAGGGCAACTTTTTAGTTGCATCCTCGCTTGCAACTGAAAATTCTTAGTTGGAACCCCATTTGTAACTGAAAAAACTCAGTTACAATTCCACTTGCAACTTATATATACACGAACCACGATGTAATCGGACGGTTTATGACTTGACCGATCACTAACTTAGTTCTCAGCTACTCCAAAGTTGATGTATTTTATATCTATAAGTCAATCCTAAAAGTGCAACTTATAGAAAATCATAATTTGGTGGAATTTTTAAATATGCAGCTTTACAAATTATCTTACACGTAAGAAAAAAAATCTCCACCGACTTAGATTTAGTAAGATCAGCTTTCTAAAATTAGACAAAATACTTGTCATTTTCATTAATTAATTAAACAATGAGAATAGAGTTCGTCGGTTAATGGTGTAGACACCCTCGCCGACCGTCATGGAACACGACCGTCGTGATAGCAAACATAACAACTCTAGCTAACAACACAAACTTCACATACACCACTGAAAGTGAGTATCATCGTCGAGGTTGCCCTCTTCAGCAACTCCGATTTCACCGAGGGGCAACCACCTAAGAAGCCCTTGCCGAAGTAGCCTCGTGAAGCTAACACCAACCCATGCCAAACAGATGGCTCTTCGTGCATAATGCTGGCAACTTTGATTCCGATGAGAAGCTCCAAAGAGTAGATGTGCAAGACTCACGTCGAGGGACCATATTTGAATTACCTAATTTCCGGCTATATATATAATTTTACGTAAAGTACCTACATCAACATGTGACCCTCCCCATCGATCTCGACTCAATGTGCATAACTTAAGCTTAGGTGAGATTAACTTCCACACAACACAATTCGTAATTTTATTTGCTCTCTTGAAATCTACAACTTAGTATAGTTTGCTCTTTTAAGACTTGGATTTGCACTAAATCTACCTTTTCAGGCCGTCAGTATCAAATTTAAAATGTTTGGTCATCAAACCACATTATAAGCTTCTAATTTTGAGCATACATGTGCCCTATCCTAGATCATGCAGGTATGTGACACCGTGCATGTTCGCCAAGGATGCATGATGTGGCTATACTACGCACAACGATAGCGAGTCATCGCATACGGATAATACATGAAACTGACTGCAAGAGTGGCGTAGGCCATGCATATAAGTTATCGCCTATACTTGTAGTCTTACATATGTTGTACTCTCTAAATCAAGAGTTGATTTGTCCATGGCGCAGATAGATGGAGCTGAGCATGCAAGCAGGAAGAAGCAACGCGCGGGCTGGGAAAGATACTGCAGATTTCGCCATGGGTAGCAATGGACCAATGGCGATTACCATTTCAACGAGAAACAAAAATGGATGGTACCGTGTGAGATGGGCCGTTGAGAGTGATAGATGCGTGAGATGACCATCGCGAAGGGTAAGTGTGGCCTGTGGCGTAGTGTTCTCATTAGCGATGAAGGTGTATTATCGATGCTCCAAATCTGGTATAGGAAAAAATGTTAAATCTATTAATGCACAGTTTTGCGAAACAGAAGGTAGATACGAATACGATACCCTTACAACAAATTTACGGAATAAAGTTCAGAATCATGAGGAATCCTGGTGCAGCAGCATCAATCGATCGGTCGATCGCTACGGCAGGTCGACTAGATTATGAGTTCTAATGATTCATGATTTAAGACGATGACGACGTTTTTATATTCATCTTAAATTTGAAGTTGCTGTTGCTTCCATAAGTTGGGCATGTATGATGTATTCGGCGTGACCTGTCAGGGACCCTACCCGTTTACACCAGCAGCAGCTGCCGAGCTGTATCCACATGGGAGTATGCCGTGGGCGCCACTAGATTTACGTATCGCTCTGTAAGACAATGTTTAGGGAACGCTCAACACCCTTGAGGGTTGGCGTATGTTTATATTTATAGGGGTACAGCAATACATGGGTACAAGTACAATACACAGGCTACCGTATATATACAGTCTAACACCCTCCCTCAATCTTAACCGTGTCATCGAACATCTAACAGGTTAAGATTGCGCCTACAGCCTTGAAACAAAGGACAATGGCTTCGTGAAGATGTCAGCAAGTTGATCCTTTGATGAGATAAACCTGATCCGAAGTAGCTTCTGTGCAACACGTTCCCTCACAAAATGATAGTCAACTTCGATGTGCTTCGTTCGGGCATGAAATACTGGATTAGATGACAGATATGTAGCACCGATGTTATCACACCAAAGAACAGGAGACTGAGTTTGCGGAACACGCAACTCTCGCAGTAAACACTGTACCCAGATCAGTTCAGCTGTAGCATCACCCACAGCTTTATATTCAGCTTCAGTACTACTCCGAGATACTGTAGCTTGCTTACGAGAAGTCCAGGCAATCAAATTAGGACCAAAGAACACTGCATATCCCCCCGTAGATCGCCTGTCATCAGGATTCCCAGCCCAGTCCGCATCAGAGAAAGCAGAAAGCAAGCTTGAAGAGGAAGAGCGGAGTCGCAGTCCAAAAGACACCGTATGGCGCACATAGCGCAAGATGCGCTTCACAGCTGTCCAGTGAGAATCACGAGGAGCATGAAGGTACTGACACACACGGTTCACCGCATAGGAGATATCCGGGCGAGTAAGAGTCAAGTACTGCAGACCACCAACAACGCTGCGATACTCTGTAGCCTCTTCAGAACTAAGAAGCGTACCATCAACAGAAGTAAGCAGCTGAGATGGAGACATAGGCGTAGTCGCAGGCTTACACTGAAGCATACCAGCACGCTGTAACAGATCCTGGGAATACTTTTGCTGAGTAAGAGAGAGACCAGTATCATCATAAGTCACCTCAAGACCAAGGAAAAAATGCAGTCTTCCAAGATCTTTCACAGCAAAGGTAGAGCCAAGTGAAGATATCAGACGGTCCGTGGCAGTGACAGAAGAGCTGACCAGAATAATATCATCCACATAAACCAGAAGATACATAGTAACCTCTGGGCGCTGAAGCAGAAACAGAGATGTATCCGCTGTAGAAGGAACGAAACCATGAGCACGAAGAGCTGCACCAAGACGAGCGTGCCAAGCACGGGGAGCCTGCTTAAGGCCATAAAGCGCCTTGACTAGGCGACACAGATGATCAGGGCGATCGGGATCAGAAAACCCAGGAGGCTGACGCATATAAACTTCCTCCTCAAGAACACCGTGAAGAAATGCATTCTGAACATCCAACTGGCGAAGAGACCAACCACGCATGACAGCCAAAGAGAGCAAAATCCGAATAGTGGTGGGCTTGACGACAGGGCTGAAAGTATCCTCATAGTCAAGACCATATCGTTGTTTGAACCCTTTGGCAACAAGACGCGCCTTGTACCTCTCTATAGATCCATCAGCATGTTTCTTCACCTTGAACACCCATTTACAGTCAATGATATTGACACCAGACCGGGGAGGAACAAGAGTCCATGTATCATTCTTCAAAAGTGCCTGATACTCAAGTTCCATAGCACTGCGCCAATGTGGGATTTGCATAGCTGCTGTGTAATGGCGAGATTCAGCCGTCGGATCTGCAACGGCCTGAGATAGACAAGCAGCAAGCCAAGCCACAGTACCATCAATGCGCTCCTTGCGACGAACAATGCCACTTTTACTGCGCGTGTGAGGACGAGATGCCACGGGCGCAGTAGTCGAGGGAGGCGCCGGTATGACCGGCGACGATGCAGGAGCGGTCGGCCCACTCAGAGAGATGGGCGGCACAGAGGTTGGTGACGCCAGAGGCGACACCCCAGCGGATGCTGGTGCAGGTGATGGCGACGGGGACCGTTCGGGCGACGGCGACGGGGACCGCCCTAGCGATGGCCCAGCGACATCCGACGCAGGAGACACCGTGGGCGATGGCCCGGCATCGCACGATGGCCCAGCCAGGGGCAACGTGGAGACCGGCGCCGACGAGGCTGGTGACGACGAAGCGGCCCATGGGGTTGGCGCAGGCGGACGCACGTCGATCGGAGGGACTGCATGAGCCATGCAGCGATCGACGTCGCTGGTGGCATCAGCAGTAGTAGGAGCAGGGCTGCGTGGACTGTCCAGCAGCTCAAGACGAGCACCTCTTCCAATACCTGCACCATGATTAGGCAACAAAATAGGCGAGTATGCAGCATCTTCAAATTGAACAGGCAAAGCAGGAGGTGGAACAACAGGAGAGGAGTGTGGTTCGGTGGGTGAAGAGGATGCAAAGGGAAACAAATGTTCATCAAAGACGACATCACGTGAGATGTAGACACGATTTGAAGGAATATGAAGACACTTATAACCCTTATGCATGGAACTATAGCCAAGGAACACACACTTTTTGGACCGAAACTTAAGTTTGCGACTATTGTAAGGGCGAAGATGAGGCCAACATGCACACCCAAACACTTTGAGGAATGAATAATCAGGAGGTTCATGAAACAAGAGTTCAACAGGTGTTTTCATATGCAGAAGGCGTGTGGGAAGTCTGTTTATCAAGAAACACGCAGTGGTAAATGCATCACTCCAAAACCTGAAAGGTACGGAAGCATGCGCAAGAAGAGTTAAGCCAGTTTCAACTATGTGGCGGTGTTTGCGCTCAGCAGCACCATTTTGTTGATGTGTATGTGGACAAGCAACACGATGCGCAATCCCATGTTTCTGAAAGAAGGAACTCAGATTACGATATTCACCCCCCCAATCGGACTGAACATGGACAATTTTATGTTTGAGGAGGCGCTCAACGTGTGCTTGGAACTGAATAAAAATATCAAACACATCAGACTTGCGTTTAAGTAAGTAAAGCCAGGTAAACCGGCTGTATGCATCAATGAAACTGACATAATAATTATGACCACTGACAGAGGTTTGGGCATGACCCCACACATCCGAGTACACAAGCTCAAGGGGAGCCTTAACTACATGAGTAGACTCTGAAAACGGTAACTGATGACTCTTGCCTTGTTGACAGGCATCACACACTGAAGACGCTGTTTTATTGGACACAAAAGGAAGATCATGACGACGCAGCACATGGCGGACAACTGGGGTGGCGGGATGACCAAGGCGGGCGTGCCACTGTGAAGGAGCAGCACGAACGCCAGTGAAGGCTTGCGGAGCGGCTGGGGCATCAAGCACGTAGAGACCATGGTGATCCCGTCCTCTAAGAAGAATGTCCCGGGTGACTCGATCCTTAACAAAAAAATGAAAGGGGTGAAACTCAACAAAGACGTCATTATCAATTGTAAGTTTCTTCACGGAAAGGAGATTGCGAGTGACAGAAGGGACACGAAGCACATTAAGAAGGCGAATATGTTTAGAGGTGTGGGAAAGAAGCGATGCCTGGCCAACGTGAGTGATGCGCATACCTGACCCATCAGCGGTGCGGACTTGATCATGGCCGGTGTAGGACTCCCGAGGGTTGAGCTTGGACAGCTCGTGCGTCAGATGATCCGTAGCTCCAGTGTCCATGTACCAAGTCGGGTCAACAGGATAGGACGTGGTAGCCCCATGCGTAGCGAGAGCAGCCTGCTTGTCGTTGCCGCGGCCATCGTTGCCAATACCAAGAAAATCTTGCTTGAAGCGACGGTGGCAGCGGGAGGCGAGATGACCAGCTATGCCACAGAGCTGGCAGGGCGCCTTGGCGCCGCATGCGGTGCACACCCAAGCGCGGCCACGTCCGCCTGTCGTGGGCTGCGGCTGGGGCGGCGGACCACCTCGAGGCTGCTGAGGCGGCTGAGGAGAACCACCAGGGGGCCGAGGGGGACGGCCGCCAGTGCTTCCACGAGACGCGGCATGAGCCTCAAAGTCCATAGACGAGGTATCAGGACGTCGGGCACCGAGGCGTTGCTCCGTGTTGAGTAGACGAGCATACAGATCATGGGGCGTGATTGGGTTAGTGGCATCACGCCCTTCAATGTTTTCAACAAGGGAGTCAAATTCTTGGCCAAGTCCCTTAAGAAGATACCCAATGAACTCAGAGTCCCGAAGGGGCTGCCCAATGGAGGACAGTGTGTCTGCCAGTTCTTTCGCCTGATTGTAGTAGACTGTCACAGTTTTATCCAGCTTGTGTAAATCAGCTAGTTTGTTGCGGATGGCATTGGACCGTGCCATGGTCTGCGAGGAGAAGCTGGACTCAAGAGTGCGCCAGGCATCATATGAAGAGGTGGCGAAGAGCACCATGCCTGCCACGGACGGCATCAGCGAAGACTGTATTGCACTGAGAATAGCCTGATCCTGGGCAGTCCATTGACGATATGCAGGGTTGGCAACCGGCAGGGGATGGCCATCAGCCGTGGTGAGCTGAACCACAGCAGGAGGACACGGTAGTGAACCGTCGACGTACCCATCCAGATAGTAACTGCGGAGAAGCGGGAGCACTTGGGCGCGCCACAGCAGATAATTGTCAGGGTTCAGCTTCACAGTCACAAGGTGCGCCAGATGAATTGGTGGCGGGTCACGGAAGGAGCCAACGTCGCGAGGGACGGAGGGCATAGCAGGCGCCGCAGACGGCGGCACGGTCACAGCGGGCGGAGGCGAGTGCGCGCCATAGGCCACTGGCGGCATGCCGTAGAATAGAGGCTGGCCGGCAAACCCTGCGCCAAGGGTGGAGGCAGGAGCTCCATGAGGCACCAGGGACAAGCCATCATAACCAGACGTAGGCGGCAAGCGAGGCGAGACCGCGGGCGCCACGGGATGCGGGGCCGGCGACGGTAGGAACATCGACGAGACGGGGGCCTGGGTCGGCACCGGGACGGTCGGCAGCGGCGAGGCGTAGGGCCACGCGTTCACAGAGGCGGCAAGCGGGAGACCGTCCGAAGCGATCGAACCCGCGGCCACGGTGGAGATTGGTGGGGGAACGAGCGGCGGCGGCGGGTTCCCAGAAAGCAGTGCCGCGAGAAACGGCGACACCAGCGGGTGAGATGACGAGGAGTCCATCCCAGACGTCGTGGACGTGGTCGAGGCGGCGGGGAGCGACGCGGCGGCGGCGGAGATCGTCGCGGCGGCGGCGCTAGGGTTTGCAGCGGAAGACATGAGCGCTAGGGCTCTGATACCATGTAAGACAATGTTTAGGGAACGCTCAACACCCTTGAGGGTTGGCGTATGTTTATATTTATAGGGGTACAGCAATACATGGGTACAAGTACAATACACAGGCTACCGTATATATACAGTCTAACACGCTCGAATAGAAATGTAGCTGTACGCGCGCAGTGGCCACCTGATCTTGATCCTTGTTAGATATCTCAATGATCTTGTCGACTCGATCGGTCGGATTGGCTCTGTGGTTGAATAATTGTTCCAAACTCCCACACAATTCAGTCAATACTTGTAGCAGAAATGAATGCCCAATCAACATACTGTCTATCAGTACAGCAACAGAGAGAGGCGATACTAGAAGGTAGAAGCCTTATGCTCTGTTTGGTTGCGCGGAATTGGGGCTCGGAATTGGAATTGAGGGTAAAAAAGGCCAATTCTGCTGTTTGGTTGCGCTCGGAATTGGAACTTGGAATTCGGGCCCAATTCCGAGCTCACCCCCGCGCGTGTGTAACTTATCCCTTCCCCAATTCAGAGGTCAGGACCTCCGTATTGGCTCTGAATTGAAGCGTAACACTTCACTCCGTCTCGCAGTCCTCCTCCTCGCCCCCGAGCTCTATCGCCACCTCCTCCTCGCCCCCCGAGCTCTGCCGCCTCCTCCTCGCCCCCGAGCTCCGCCGCCTCCTCCTCGCCCCCCGAGCTCCGTCGCCGCCGCCTCCTCGCCCCCGCTCTCCCTGGCCGCCCCCGAACAGGCCAGCTCACGCGAGAGGAGCTCCTCCCGGCGGCGCCGCCCTTCCCGCCCGCCCCTCCGCCGGCCAGACGAGCACCGCCGCCGGACAGCCGAGCGCCGCCGCCTACACGACCGGCCCCGACCATCCCCGCGGTCCACCTCTGCCACCCGGGTCCACCGCCCGGCTCCCCGCCGCCTTCCCCGGCCGGCCGGCCCCGGCCCGCATGGCCGGCGCTCTCCGCGGCCGCCGGGGCCCTCGCATCTCCGGCCTCCCCGCACCAGCTCGGCATCACGACACGGACACCCCCTCGCCGTCGTTGCTCCACCCGTGCCGCCGGCAGCCCCACGCGGTCGCAGCTCCAGCCCTTCCCCCTGTCCCACCACGGATCTCGTGCATCCCTCGCCGGCAAGCTGGCGCTTCTCCCTGCCCGACGCCGTCAGAAGAATCTCGGGCTCGCCGGCCGGTGTTGATTCAAATTGAAATTTTGCAATTCCTCACAGTGTGCATCCAAACAAGATTTAGAATTCCATTGATCTTTTGATTCTATAGCTGAATACCACGCGCATCCAAACAACATTTGTGGTATTGAATTGAATTGGTTGATTTGGTTTTCCATTGCCAATTCAATTCAGAGCCCAATTCATTGCAACCAAACACAGCATTAGGGTTACGTCCCCACGCCGGCGATACTGCTAGTCTGTACGCCTCGGTGGTCTTGGGCTTTAGAGGTGCGGCGGACTATTGCCTCTCATCTCGGAGGCTTCCTGTTTCCCTTTTATGTTTTTTCAGTATCTTCTTTGGAATGGTGAGGCAACAACGATGTCCTGAAGTTAGAATTAGGTCTTGTCCGGGATAGAGATTTGTGCACATGGGCACCAGTAATCTCGTTTAAAAAAATAAAAAAATCATATTTTTGAGTTTTAAAAAAATCTGGAAAAAAATCCACATATAGATAATGATGTATCACACAAACATGCAAAAAATCAATTTGAAATACTTAATATTTTGGGCTACACAAAAATGACAAAATTGTAGATCTGAGTAGTCATTTTCAAATCTCAAAAACATATCAGTTTTTGTCATTTTTCTCTAGCTCAAAATAAAAATAATTTCGGATTGGGATTTTGCATGATTGTGGGATGTATCAATGAAATTCTTCAGAATTATTTTCATGATTTTTAGAACTTGTAAAAATATTTTTAATTTTTTTTTAACATAGCGAGAGCACTGGAGCTCGGGAGCTAAAAGCACTTTTCGGTCTTGTCCGCTCTATCCTTGTTGTAGTGGTGCATCTAGTGTTGGTGGAGGGCACGTGGAGTTTGTTTGTCCGACAGATCTCATGAGATCTAGTTGATTTTCGTGCTTGTTGGTGTGGTGTCAGGCCAAAATCTTCTGATCTACGGTTTCGTCATTGTTGATGGTTGATGTCCTAGTTCGCTTCTCTTTTGGGGCCTTAGAACGACGGCTTCTCATTTTCCTACTACAACAAGCTATACTACGACAAGCATTACACGGTTCCGGTGAAAGAGGGCGAGGACAGCGGCACGCCTTCGGCTCGTGCCAGTATCAGTAGTCGCTAGGTGGTCTAAGAATATATTTGAAGAAGTGAGCCTGCCTCACTTGGTTAGGGAAGTGGGTGTACAACTCAACCACCCAGGTTCAAGTTCTCACAAATGCAGATTTGGGTTCTTATAATTTCAACAAAAAAATCATTGCAGGGGCTTCTCCTACTATACTCCTTTCAATAAAGAACATGTTCGTATTTTTTATTACTTTTGATCTTTTTGTACTATTATTGACGTTTATTAATAGATGAGTGAACCATATTGTATATTTTTACTCTGCAGCGTAAATCAATTTTTATTTGTGTGACACCTATTAAAAGATGTATGTGTTCAAGTGTGCTGCAAGAGTGCCATAATATGGTAGCTGATATGTATGTTTTTTTTTTGAGAAACGGGGGAGCGTAGCTATGGCCTCTACATCGAAGTGATGCATACAGCCTTCATTTATTGCAAATATTTTAGATTCATAGTTTACAAATTATAGATCACTTAAAGTCTACATGAATCAACCAGCGGCACAAAGCACACAAAAAACATCTACCAATTTTGGATTCTAATTGTTTTCCGCCAAACATCCTGCAGGTTGAAGAATATGAGCGATATCAATCGAGTGCATCCATAATTCAAAATGTTGCAGCTCATCCGCGGGTAGGAGGGAATACCACATGTTTATTCATTATGTAGCTTGATGGATATCCTGCAAAAAAGATTTGGAACTTTGATCTTATTAAAAACAACATCATTACGACAATTCCAATTTTTTATTGGTCAAGTCAAACCACAGACTCCCACACAAGTTCTATCCTAAACTTTCTTCTCGATGCCATTCACCAAATTCCCAAACATATTGGTAATAATAGCAAGAGGAGGTATATGAAAATTAAAATGAACAAGTCTCTAGACTGATCTCATAAAAGGATAGGAAATAAAAGGATGTTGAATATATTCTTGAGCATCACATAACGCACATTTAGTGCAAAATATGTACATTGCATTTATCTAAGTTATCTTTAGTTAGCAAGAGAACACATAAAAAATCTTCATTGTTGGTGGTACTTTATGTTTCAATAGGCATTATGCAGATATCTCCTACGGTCATTCATAAAATCTGCATACAACATGGAATTTACCAGAAAAACTCTCGATGGAGTCAAATTCCAAGAGAATTTATCCTGTCCATCCATCAAAAAAACTCTCATTAAACCCTCGACTAGGTCCGGCGAAGCTATTCATTTCTCCTCATTGAGTGCCCATATGAACTCTATTTCAGTGGTGAATTTGACAACACAACAACAACATTCACATTTTTACATTGCACTATGTTGCATAAAGATGGGTATTGAGTAGCCAAAGAGGTCGGTCCTAACCAAGCTTCTTCCCAAAAATGCTCATTACCCAGTTTCCCACATTAAATGAGCCACAATTGAAAACTCATGTTTCACACCATTATACCCTCTCAAAAGGGTGAACCAGTTGGAGCCAAAGTCTTATGCTAGAGATATTTATTATGTAGCAGCTCCTACCTGCACCCCTTCTTCATTAAATCGTTTGAAAAGGCATTTTGTTAGTAAACATTATTTTAATCTGAAATACTTCAATACCTAAACCACCCTAATTCACGTGGCGATAGATAATAGTCCACTTTGTTAGGCGGTACTTCTTTTTATATTGATCACTTTGCCAAAAGAATCATAAGTGATAAAAATATAATCGTTTTCTTACCCCTTTAGGTATTTTAAAGAAGGATGATAAAAACATCGGTAGGCTTGTAAGAATTCTATTTATTAGTATGAGAGCATTTTTCCTAGCCAGCACTTCAACTTTTCTCAATATGGTTTTCTACGGGTTTTCATTCTCTGTCCAATCTTCCTGTAGGGAATATGGATATCTAAGTATTTGAACGGGAGAGATCCCGCCTCCACATCCAAAGATGTGCCTATACTCATCTTGAAGGTCATTAGCCTTACAAAAGAAGAAGAAACGTTTTTATAAAAATTAATTTTAAGATCCGACAGTTGCTCAAAGATACAACCATGGGCTCCCCGTCGTCCACTTGTGTGCATCGACCGACTGTCGCTCGTGGAGTCGTACGTGGGGCGCGTCCGCGGCGTATTGTTGAACAGTGTGGCATGGAGGTGGAGCTCGGCCGGTTTGGGTGCTTCTTCAGGACGGCCCCTCCCCCAGGTACGCTACATGCATGCATCCTTCGTGCTCGTGACGCGAACGTTTCACCAATCGCTCGTGTAGTGTAGCGTAGATGTGTGGGCCGGGTACGTACGTGAGCATTGAGACTTGAGAGAATTTGTCTCCCCGTCTTCCTACCACTTGGGCTGTTGGGCACATGCATACATGCATGGAGATGGGATGACGCGAAGATGCTACTTTGGTTACACCTACACGAGAGTATATGTACACATAAGATACGTATCGACCGATTTGGTTGCCGCGCTGGGAGATGTCAGTTTGGTGTACTCCAGCTTTGGGCTGCGTTGATTCCGTATTTCCGTAACGTGACAAAGTGACAGTGCGGCGGCATGTCAACCACATGGGAGTATCACCACGAGGAACCTAATCTGATCTCTGTCTTTTGTCTGCACGTAAGCAGTCCTCCTTGGATGCAGACATATGCTATCTGGCACCTCTTGGACTGACATACGATCCTTGTGACAAGACACATCATCCCTGATCGCCCGTAAATACAGTTTTCGCGTGTCATTATGATCTATCCATTTTAAATAAAATATATAAAAAGCTTTACATTAATGAACAAAGAAAGGGTTAATTAAAGAAAAAGGAATTATGATTTAATTAACGGAAAACTAGGCGGAAATCATCGCATTAAAATTACATACAGACTTCTCTAAAAAAAACCTCCTAACCTCTAGGAAAACCAATAAACACTTCCAACCTGGTACAAAAGCACAACCACTCTTGACATATGGATCACCACAATGAAGAAGAAAAGCCCCACTGAAAACACAAGAACAAAGTTCTCGGACGTGACAACCTGAGAAGTAGAGAATACCATCCATCGAGAAACCGTGCGCCTATTCTATGGCGCCACTCTTCTTACCATTTCACCTAAGTTACTTCTTTGTCCGGATGCTAGGCCTAGGGCAGCGACCCACTCCATCGTATTGATAGGTGCAGTGAGACCGAAATTAACTCACCAAGTAGAATTATGTTAAAGAAATTCAATGATCTAGAAACATATTATACAGCGTGTGCGCTTTGGCCGGCTCATTTCCCCCCTTCCCTTCTCCCACCCATCTACAATACTCTTGAGTGTCGCCCACCTTCCCCGAGCCCTCTTCTGCATTGAATCCGGCACCACCGCCGCTTGGAGGAGAGATGATAAAGTGGCTTGGCTTGTATAGAGTAGAAGTAGTTTTCTGGCCTGGATGCCCTTCGTTGGCTTGATGCCAGAGAATGGCATGATGTCAGTAGGGTGTAGCGGAGCACTGATACGTCTCCGACGTATCGATAATTTCTTATGTTCCATGCCACATTATTGATGATATCTACATGTTTTATGCACACTTTATGTCATATTCGTGCATTTTCTGGAACTAACCTATTAACAAGATGCCGAAGAGCCGCTGTTTTCTGCTGTTTTTGGTTTCGAAATCCTAGTAACGAAATATTCTCAATTGGACGAAATCAACTCCCGGGGTCCTATTTTGCCACGAAGCTTCCAAGACCGAAGAGGAGTCGAAGCCACACGAGGCGCCGCCACCATAGGGCGGCGCGCCGTGCCCCGGCCGCGCCGACCTATGGTGTGGGGCCCGTGTGGCCCCCCACGTTGCCCTTCCGCCTACTTAAAGCCTCCGTCGCGAAACCCCAGATCGAGAACCACGATACGGAAAACCTTCCAGAGACGCCGCCGCCAATCCCATCTCGGGGATTCGGAGATCTCCGGCACCCTGCCGGAGAGGGGATTCATCTCCCTGAGGACTCTTCACCGCCATGGTCGCCTCCGAGTGATGAGTGAGTAGTTCACCCCTGGACTATGGGTCCATAGCAGTAGCTAGATGGTTGTCTTCTCCTCATTGTGCTTCATTGTTGGATCTTGTGAGTTGCCTAACATGATCAAGATCATCTATCCGTAATACTATATGTTGTGTTTGTCGGGATCCGATGGATAGAGAATACCATGTTATGTTAATTATCAAGTTATTACCTATGTGTTGTTTATGATCTTGCATGCTCTCCGTTATTAGTAGAGGCTTTGGCTAAGTTGATGCTAGTAACTCCAAGAGGGAGTATTTATGCTCGATAGTGGGTTCATGTCTCAATCTGGGAGTGACAAACCCTAAGGTTATGGATGTGTTGCCACTAGGGATAAAACATTGATGCTATGTCCAAGGATGTAGTTATTGATTACATTACGCACCATACTTAATGCAATTGTCTGTTGTTAGCAACTTAATACCGGAAGGGGTTCGGATGATAACCTGAAGGTGGACTTTTTAGGCATAGATGCAGTTGGATGGCGGTCTATGTACTTTGTCGTAATGCCCAATTAAATCTCACTGTACTTATCATGACATGTATGTGCATTGTTATGCCCTCTCTATTTTTCAATTGCCCGACTGTAATTTGTTCACCCAACATGCTTTTATCTTATGGGAGAGACACCTCTAGTGAACTGTGGACCCCGGTCCATTCTTTTATACTGAAATACAAATCTGCTGCAATACTTGTTTTACTTTCTTGCAAACAATCATCTTCCACACAATACGGTTAATCCTTTGTTACAGCAAGCCGGTGAGATTGACAACCTCACTGTTCGTTGGGGCAAAGTACTTTGGTTGTGTTGTGCAGGTTCCACGTTGGCGCCGAATCCCGGTGTTGCGCCGCACTACATCCCGCCGCCATCAACCTTCAACGTGCTTCTTGACTCCTACTGGTTCGATTAAACCTTGGTTTCTTTGAGGGAAACTTGCCGCTGTGCGCATCACACCTTCCTCTTGGGGTTCCCAACGGACGTGTCAATTACACGCATCAAGCAAATTTCTGCGCCGTTGCCGGGGAGATCAAGACACGCTGCAAGGGGAGTCTCCACTTCCCAATCTCTTTACTTTGTTTTTGTCTTGCTTTATTTTATTTACTACTTTGTTTGCTGCATTATATCAAAACACAAAAAAATTAGTTGCTAGCTTTACCTTATTTACTGTCTTGTTTGCTATATCAAAAACACAAAAAAATTAGTTACTTGCATTTACTTTATCTAGTTTGTTTTATTTACTACTGCTAAAATGGCCACCCCTGAAAATACTAAGTTGTGTGACTTCACTAGCACAAATAATAATGATTTCTTATGCACACCTATTGCTCCACCTGCTACTACAGCAGAATTCTTTGAAATTAAACCTGCTTTACTGAATCTTGTTATGCGAGAGCAATTTTCTCGTGTTAGTTCTGATGATGCTGCTGCCCATCTCAATAATTTTGTTGAATTGTGTGAAATGCAAAAGTATAAAGATGTAGATGGTGACATTATAAAATTAAAATTGTTTCCTTTCTCATTAAGAGGAAGAGCTAAAGATTGGTTGCTATCTCTGCCTAAGAATAGTATTGATTCCTGGACTAAATGCAAGGATGCTTTTATTGGTAGATATTATCCCCTGCTAAAATTATATCTTTGAGGAGTAGCATAATGAATTTTAAACAATTGGATAATGACATGTTGCTCAAGCTTGGGAAAGAATGAAATCTTTGGTTAAAAATTGCCCAACCCATGGACTGACTACTTGGATGATCATCCAAACCTTCTATGCAGGACTAAATTTTTCTTCGAATTTATTGGATTCAGCTGCTGGAGGTACCTTTATGTCCATCACTCTTGGTGAAGCAACAAAGCTCCTTGATAATATGATGGTTAATTACTCTGAATGGCACACGGAAAGAGCTCCACAAGGTAAGAAGGTAAATTCTGTTGAAGAATCCTCTTCCTTGAATGATAAGGTTGATGCTATTATGTCTATGCTTGTGAATGATAGGACTAATGTTGATCCTAATAATGTTCCGTTAGCTTCATTGGTTGCCCAAGAAGAACATGTTGATGTAAACTTCATTAAAAATAATAATTTCAACAACAATGCTTATCTGAACAATTCTAGTAATAACTATAGGCCATATCCTTATAATAATGGTAACGGTTATGCTAATTCTTATGGGAATTCTTACAACAATAATAGGAATACACCCTGGACTTGAAGCTATGCTTAAAGAATTTATTAGTACACAAACTGCCTTTAACAAATCTGTTGAGGAAAAGCTCAATAAAATTGATATTCTTGCTTCTAAGGTTGATAGTCTTGCCTCTCATGTTGATCTCTTAAAATCGAAAGTTATGCCTAATAGGGATATTGAAAATAAAATTGTTACTACAGCAAATGCCATCCAAGTTAGAATTAATGAGAATATAAGATTAATGGCTGAACTTGCTAGGTGGGATAGAGAAGAAAATGAAAAACTAGCTAAAGAGAAAAATGTAGCTAAAGTTTGGACTATTACCACCACTAGCAATGCTAATGATTCACATGTTGCTGCACCTCCTACTATCAATAATAAAATAATTGGTGTTGGCAATGTTTCTACTCCTAGTGCAAAGCGCACAAAATTACCTGAAACTGCTAAAACTGCCTGTGATAAAACTGCTGAAATTTTTTCCAACCTTGGGGATGATAATCCCATTGCTTTAGATTGTAATGATTTAGATTTTGATGATTGCCACATCTCTGAAGTTATAAAGTTCTTACAAAAACTTGCTAAGAGTCCCAATGCTAGCGCTGTAAACTTGGCTTTCACAAAACATATTACAAATGCTCTCATAAAAGCTAGAGAAGAGAAACTAAAACTTGAAACTTCTATTCCTATAAAGCTAGAGGATGGTTGGGAGCCCATCATTAAAATGAGGGTCAAAGATTTTGATTGTAATGCTTTATGTGATCTTGGTGCAAGTATTGTTATGCCTAAGAAAGTCTATGATATGCTTGACTTGCCACCATTGAAAAACTGTTATCTGGATGTTAATCTCGCTGATAATGCTAAAAAGAAACCTTTGGGGAAAGTTGATAATGTTCATATTATGGTTAACAATAACCTTGTCCCCGTTGATTTTGTTGTCTTGGATATTGAATGCAATGCATCTTGCCCCATTATATTGGGAAGACCTTTTCTTCGAACCGTTGGTGCTACTATTGATATGAAGGAAGGTAATATTAAATATCAATTTCCTCTCAAGAAAGGTATGGAACACTTCCCTAGAAAGAGAATGAAGTTACCTTATGATTCTATTATTAGAACAAATTATGATGTTGATGCTTCATCTCTTGATGTTACTTGAGTTACACTTTCTGCGCCTAGCTGAAAGGCGTTAAAGAAAAGCGCTTATGGGAGACAACCCATGTTTTTACAACAGTATTTTTGTTTTATATTTGAGTCTTGGAAGTTGTTTACTACTGTAGCAACCTCTCCTTATCTTAGTTTTATGTTTTGTTGTGTCAAGTAAAGTCTTTGATAGTAAAGTAAATACTAGATTTGGATTACTGCGCAGAAACAGATTTCTTTGCTGTCACGAATCTGGGTCTAATTCTCTGTAGGTAACTCAGAAAATTAAGCCAATTTACGTGAGTGATCCTCAGATATGTACGCAACTTTCATTCAATTTGGGCATTTTCATTTGAGAAAGTCTGGTGCCCTAATAAAATCCATCTTTACGGACTGTTCTGTTTTGACAGATTCTGCCTTTTATTTCGCATTGCCTCTTTTGCTATGTTGGATGAATTTCTTTGATCCATTAATGTCCAGTAGCTTTATGCAATGTCCAGAAGTGTTAAGAATGATTGTGTCACCTCTGAACATGTTAATTTTTATTGTGCACTAACCCTCTAATGAGTTGTTTCGAGTTTGGTGGAGGAAGTTTTCAAGGATCAAGAGAGGAGTATGATACAATATGATCAAGGAGAGTGAAAGCTCTAAGCTTGGGGATGCCCCGTGGTTCACCCCTGCATATTCTAAGAAGACTCAAGCGTTAAGCTTGGGGATGCCCAAGGCATCCCCTTCTTCATCGACAACATTATCAGGTTCCTCCCCCGAAACTATATTTTTATTCCGTCACATCTTATGCACTTTGCTTGGAGCGTCGGTTTGTTTTTATTTTTGTTTTGTTTGAATAAAATGGATCCTAGCATTCACTTTGTGGGAGAGAGACACGCTCCGCTGTAGCATATGGACAAGTATGTTCTTAGGCTCTACTCATAGTATTCATGGCGAAGTTTCTTCTTCGTTAAATTGTTATATGGTTGGAATTGGAAAATGCTACATGTAGTAATTCTAAAATGTCTTGGATAATTTGATACTTGGCAATTGTTGTGCTCATGTTTAAGCTCTTGCATCATATACTTTGCACCCATTAATGAAGAAACACTTAGAGCTTGCTAATTTGGTTTGCATATTTGGTTTCTCTAGAGTCTAGATAACATCTAGTATTGAGTTTTGAACAACAAGGAAGACGGTGTAGAGTCTTATAATGTTTACAATATGTCTTTTATGTGAGTTTTGCTGCACCATTCATCCTTGTGTTTGTTTCAAATAACCTTGCTAGCCTAAACCTTGTATCGAGAGGGAATACTTCTCATGCATCCAAAATCCTTGAGCCAACCACTATGCCATTTGTGTCCACCTATTGCGGTCAGAAACCCACCGGCGAGCAGCGACGGGCAACACTGTAGAGCCGGGAGGCTCCCAGGACTGCGGCTGGCCCTGGTCCCTCTCGAGCGACGGCCCGCAAAGACTCCGGCACGCACGTCCGATGCTGAGGCGTGCCACCTGACCTATACCTGGTCGAAGGTGTTGGATGTGCCTCGCTTAGTTTCCTGCATGGCATACACGTAAACATTAAATACGAGCCTCGATCGCTCTCAGGTTGTCCTGTGAATCGGCTCAAGGAGCCGATCCACCCATGATGCGTACGAGGTGTACGATCAGATGGTGGTCCTGCTTGATCAGAATAAAGCTAAAACGACCTACTACGATTTAGGGTTTTCACCGCATAATCGGAACATCCTACTCGTGATTGAGCCTGGCGGCCACGCATGGTGATCGTAAACCGACCCTAGACAAGGCCTAAAAACCAACACGAAGTTGATCCTCGGAACATCCTGTCTAGGGCTAGCAAACTACACCCTACGCGCCACTGGATCCTTCAACCCGTTTGTAAGGCCTAACTATGCAGATATTAAACTAATCCTTGAAGAACAAGGAGCAATCATAACGGATCGGATCTACTAAACAATGATCAAGCGGTGCCGCCCTTACACCCAAGATAGGTGTAAGGGCGGCTAGATGCCTAAGGGTGCACGACGATAGCATGTGATACGATGAACAATGCTAACCCTAAAACATCTATGATAACTACGTTGCTCGCCATCAAAAGGCTTCAACACGAGCAACGCATGAAGAACGAATACGTAGCTGCCTAGATCGCAAGATGCGATCTAGGCAGCATGATGCTTACCCGAAGAAACCCCGAGACAAGGAGTTGGCGATGCGCCTAGATTGGTTTGTGGTGAACGTGATTGTTGTTTATTTCATAAACCCTAGATACATATTTATAGTCCGTAGACTTTCTAACGTGAGAATAATCCCAACCGGGCACGAGCCCAAACTCCATCTAACCGACACGTATCCTACTATGTTACAGATACACGGGCAAACTAGCCCAAACTTGGTATATAAGGCCGATTCATGTATTTCTTCCATGTATATTCTTCAATCGCGGCCCACCTCTGATCCGGTCAAATTCTGGTGATAACACATGCCCCCCTGGTTTTGGAAATGACATTTCCAAAATCATTATGCTTTTCTTTCGTCGGGTCATGTCGTGGCAAACTGCCGCAGAATCTTTCATCATTTCGCCTCGCCTCCTTGGCTTCTCTGCACGAATTGATAGTTTCGGCATCACGTCCTCGAGAACCGTTATGGCATTAAATCTCCACTATCCCCTCTTTATTTATCTGTGCCGAACGGTTCGCCACTTCATCCCCTTGCTCTGTTCTGTCCATCAGCGCCCAAAAACCCTCTTTCCCTGTAGCAATGTCTTCCTCTTCCTCCATCTCCTCAGGCCTCTCCCTCCAATCTTCCTCCTCGAGCGAGCAGGAGTGGAAATTCGACCACATACCAGATGGCCTACCCAAAGCACTCATCGGGTCAGAAGGCGACTTACCTCTGACCGATGGGGAGGACGACCTCGAGTTCCTCATCGAAGGGGAGCTGAAGAGCGAGAGTGAAGACGACCTCCACTCCTGGGTGAACCCCATCTCCTCCGACAAGGAGGAGGAAGAAGAAGAAGTAGAGGAGGAAAAGGAGGAGGATGATTCCTCCTCCTCCGCCGGGTATCCGCCGGCGAAGCGCTCCCGCGCGTGGGCGGACAGCGAGGACGATGATGATGACGAGGAAGGAGAGGAAGAGGAGGAGGATGATTCCTCCTCTTCCGCCGGGTATCCGCCGGCCGCGCTTGGGCGACAATGAGGATGATGATGATGACGAGGAAGAAGAGGCTCCGGCTGAGGGCTGGGGCAGCAGCGACGAGGATTTCTCCGGAAGCAGCGCCGACGGCAACTCCGATGCCGACGATGGGGCCAGCGAGGATTAGCAATGTAGGATTAGTAGTTCCTGAGCAATCGGCTCTTCTTTTGTTCTTCCTTTCTTGAGCAATCGGCTCTTCATTGTAAAAATCCTCTTTTATTAATGAAGAAGATATTTCTCAGCTGATTCTGTCCCCTTTTCCAACTTTGCCGATTTGAAGTGAGTCAACACATTAAAAGCCGATAGCAGCGCATCGGCCCTTGCCATAAACGCGAGCAAGGCCAACTCTATCGTCTTTTCAAATGGTAATCTGCGACTGGTCCGAAAGAGCAAAACTCAGATCCCCAAATCGCCGCTTGAACAGATCCAACCTACGGCCATATGAACCTCAGATGTCAATCGTGCAGGTTTGCAACTGCAGCGGACCCAAGGGTAACATCGCCCAATGCCCATGCCATAGTCTCCTTCCAGCAACTCTGGTGATCTTCTTCTGCAACAACCCACCACTTCCGAAGAGGTTTACGATGCAGGGTCAGCCGATGACACACCAATCGGCTTTCAAAAACAGAGTGCCTACCAAATCAGCTGCCCCCCGAGCCTCAGTCAAGGCGAGAACGGCGGTGAAGACATACAATTCAGACAAATGAACCCGAACTTGAGCGAATCTGAGCAAAACGTGCCACCATCGATCACCTTTTCTTCCGTTGAAAGCCGATATCGAAGGCGAAGCATCAATCGGCTTAACCGACAAAGGGTTGGAAGTCCTTGAAGAGAAGGTTCTGGCACCAAATCGGCTCATTGTCGCTGAGGAAGCTCTCACTGTTCACTCCCTCCAGGAATCAGAAGGTGATCCGCGTCTTGAACACGCAGCGAGTAGATCCTGTGTAATTGTGCTAGAGTCGATGGCTATGCATCGGCTTTGTTCCTTAGTTCTAAAGTCGATGTCCGTGCATCGGCTGCATATCATGCGAATTTTTTTTTTACGGGCCGATTTTTTCTATCGGCCCCCAATGTTTCACTGCACATGTATCGCACATGTTTACCTGATTAGGTGCCCCCCGAGCCGATTCTCGCTGTATCTGCTGATATCGGCTCTGTGGTTAGCCAAGGCACTATATGTGAACGTCGGCTCGGTTGAGACCAGTGTTGACTTCTTCCAACTCATCAGCCGACGTAAACCCATTGCCCATTAGATCGACGTTGAACCCAGGCAGAACGCATGGTGAGGATAATTTTGGCCGATTGCTGGAATCGGCCTCCATGTTGATTGAATTGCTCAATGAAGGTTTTACAATGTTCCTCCATAGATCCTTGGGGCCGATCACATGGATCGGCATCGCCACGTTTGTCCATAGATGTTGCTCTTGTTACACGGTCAGGCCGGTGGATAAGACCAGCCTAACCCCGTCCTTTGTCACGTCGATGCGCTCGCAGTCGTCCAAATTGATGCCTGAGAGTGGCTCTTGGCCTGATGTCTCCCAAACGTTCATGCCAGCCGTTGAAATCTCGGCTGAATCATCTGCGTGGACGACTTCTACTTCATCTCCATCCCACTGTATTAGGCATTGGTGCATCGTGGATGGAATGCAACATTGGCGTGGATCCAATCTCTCTCCTAGTAGGACAGCATAAGTGCTCTTGCTGTCGACAATAAAGAACGTCGTAGGGACGGTTTTCCTTCCTACGGTCGATCCACGTTCGTAACACCTTGTGCGTCGATGCTTGGCCGTTGAAATCGCTCGTTGTCACATTGGTCTTGATCAGATCCGAGCTAGAGCGTCCCAACCGACGTAGCATGGAGTATGGCATAATGTTGATTGCCCGGTGTCCACCAAAGATCTTGTTGACAGGCTGCCCATTGATGTAGCCTCGCAAGTACAGTGGCTTTCAGATGCCTGTAGCTTCTTTCTTGTGGCTTCTCAAAGATAACCGGCCGTGGGCCGCAGTCAAGTTGTGCCACAGGTGCTTGCCTAATCCTGGAGCACTAAACTCCGTTGGAAGGATGAACACCATGTTGTGCCAGCCGATGTCTCATCATCGGCTTTCTTTTGTCTCTGGGCGCCACTCTTTCCTTTGTGGCCGACCTTCTTCGTCCAGGGTTCGCTGAATTTTAGCGGCGATCAGGCCGCCTTCCTCAACGTGTGCAGGTATAACCTTTCGGCTTCCTCCAACCCACGTAGTCGCTGAACCCTACGCTTTTGGGAATGGCTGAGCCCATCAGGGCACCACCTTGGCCGATGATACTTGTCTTCTTCATCATCATCCTCTAGTTCCTCGAGATCTTCTACCCGAGCGGACTCAGCGTGCTTGTTCCGAGGCGGGAGAGGCTCTAGACGTTTGAACACGGACACGTTAGCTGCATCCTTCTTCTTTGTTTACATTCTGGGCAGTTGCCGATTGTAGGCAATCGGCTCATTCCTGAATCCCAGCAGTGTCTGAAGAAGGGGCAGTCCCAGTGCCTATCCACGTCGTCTTGCTCTCTCGACTTTTCCTTGGCGTGGCGCTCATATCTCTCCTCGTCGCGATCATGCCGACGGTGTCTCCTGGCGTCCCTAGCCAGACGATCTCTTTCATCATCGTCGTTGTATCGCCGGCGTTGGTCATATTGACCCACATACTTGTTGAGGAGGTGATCAGAGAGAGGTCGCTGATATCTTACGTTCCTCACTTCTCCCTCTGTGATGTAGCGCTTGCCATCGTGATGGAGCCGATCGCGTGGAGCGGCTTCCTCTGTGTCCTTGCTATGAGAGCAGCTGCCCTCATCTCCGTCCTTACCAGAGTGGTGCCCAGGTCCTACCATGTTGATATTGCACGAGAATCCTGGCTAGCACCCTCCATGGTAAGTGTACTCCACCATGTTAACGGCGGGGAAGGGGTGTGTGTCGACCTTCATGGCGTACTGGCTGAAAATTAGCCGCCCTTGTTCTATCGCCATTTGGACCTGCTGACGCCACACCCTGCAGTCGTTGGTGGCGTGGGTGAACGTGTTATGCCACTTGCAGTATGGCTTTCCGTTCAGCTCCTGCACCGTTGGGATCTTGTGGCCTTCAGGTAACTTTAGCTGCTTCTCCTTGAGTAAGAGGTCGAAAATTTGCTCAGCTTTGGTGACATCGAAGTCAAACCCTCTTGGAGGACCTTGCGGCTTAACCCACTTACAGGACACGGGGCTTGCCCCCGAGTCCATTCAGCCACTGCTACCTCTTGATCTCCCGCAAAGACCTTCATCTTCATCTGCCTCAACCAGACCACCGCACGCTTGAATTTATCTGGTATACATCCGGGTGGCGCTGTTCATATGCCGAGCCTTCGCACCATGTGCGCTGAAGGGGGTAGCTTGGGAGGCCACGTCCTTGATCGATGATGAGAGACCCACCACCGCCAACTCGATCGCTTCTTTCGTCACGTGAACCGAATAGCATCGGTTCCTAATGGTCCGAAGCGGACGATTCTCGATACTGTTTCCCCGCGCTTCGTCGTACTTGTGCTAGATCGGCAATGCCAGCCCGGAAGCCTCTCGAGTGATACCGCACGTGGAACCGCTCTTCCAACCGCCAAGTCCGGATTGAATCGGTGGCAGCGATGTGTACCACCCGAAAGCCGATCCTGTGAGGGACGTGCGAAGAACCTCACACGCAGCTCGGCCGATGCTGAGATCGTGCCCAGCTGTGCCAAATATCGACTCACATGCTCGATGGAGCTGGAACCATCTGATCCATTAAACTTGGTGAAATCAGGGAGCCGATATTTGGGTGGTAGCGGGATCAACTCGTACTCATTGGGGTACGGCTTGGAATAGCCGATTGTCCTCCTTTTCGGCATCATGCCGAACTGGTCTTTCAACATTGTACAGACCTGATCCGCGGTGATGGCTGCAGGCGTCGAACTCTGTAGATTCGCCAGGGTGGCATACTTAGCCAGCCATGCTTGCTTTTCCAGCTCGAGCCAAGCAGGAGCTGAGCTCGGAGGTTTGTCGGAGTGGCATACTTAGCTAGCCACGTCGCTTCTCAAGATCTGTTCCCGGTTCCTCCTACTGTCCCGGAAGTCCCTCGCTGTTGCGGCCCGGCGAGAGCGCCCGATCGCAGCCTGCACGTATGCGCACGTGTATCCGTGAGGGATCTCCTTAGGCGCCTCATGCAAGAATTGGTAGTCACTAGGGTCACCACCGATCTTGTAGACGACGTATGCCGATGAACTCGGCACTTCTGGTGCTGCCAACGCGAACGGCAGCGGTGGACGGGACTGGAGTGGCATCTCTCCTTGGTGAGTCCCCAGAGCTGGTCCTGACGGAGAATACTGATGGCTCATGATTCCTGGATCACGCGCAGAGCGACACGCTCCAAAGTGTTCACCAGGCTCTCGCGGTGCAGCGAATGAGCCACCATGAAGTTAATCTCCCGACGCAAAGACTGGTGCGTTCTTCGACGGGGTGGACAGTCCACTCCATCGAGCGTCAGTGAGAACCCTTTCCACCCGATGCCATGTGAGCGGGTTCGTGAAAAGAGCCGATGAGGTCGGCTTCGAGGACCGCTTTGATCTCGTCATGCTTCTTCTTGAGCTCGCCCGATCCTCGTACTTGATCGGAGTGCCTTCCGCCATCTAGATGTAGATGGCGATGCGGTTGATGTCGAAGATTGTCCCACCGGGCGTGCTAGAATGTGTTGCGGTCAGAAACCCACCGGCGAGCAGCGACGGGCAACACTGTAGAGCCGGGAGGCTCCCAGGACTGCGGCTGGCCCTGGTCCCTCTCGAGCGACGGCCCGCAAAGACTCGGCACGCACGTCCGATGCTGATGCAAGGGCGTGCCACCTGACCTATACCTGGTCAGGAAGGTGTTGGATGTGCCTCGCTTAGTTTCCTACATGGCATACACGTAAACATTAAATACGAGCCTCGATCGGCTCTCAGGTTGTCCTGTGAATCGGCTCAAGGAGCCGATCCACCCATGATGCGTACGAGGTGTACGATCAGATGGTGGTCCTGCTTGATCAGAATAAAGCTAAAACGACCTACTACGATTTAGGGTTTTCACCGCATAATCGGAACATCCTACTCGTGATTGAGCCTGGCGGCCACACACGGTGATCGTAAACCGACCCTAGACAAGGCCTAAAAACCAACACGAAGTTGATCCTCGGAACATCCTGTCTAGGGCTAGCAAACTACACCCTACGCCACCGGATCCTTCAACCCGTTTGTAAGGCCTAACTATGCAGATATTAAACTAATCCTTGAAGAACAAGGAGCAATCATAACGGATCGGATCTACTAAACAATGATCAAGCGGGGTGCCGCCCTTACACCCAAGATAGGTGTAAGGGCGGCTAGATGCCTAAGGGTCGCACGACGATAGCATGTGATACGATGAACAATGCTAACCCTAAAACATCTATGATAACTACGTTGCTCGCCATCAAAATGGCTTCAGTACGAGCAACGCATGAAGAACGAATAAACGTGCGCTGCCTAGATCGCAAGATGCGATCTAGGCAGCATGATGCTTACCCGGAAGAAACCCTCGAGACAAGGGAGTTGGCGATGCGCCTAGATTGGTTTGTGGTGAACGTGATTGTTGTTTATTTCATAAACCCTAGATACATATTTATAGTCCGTAGACTTTCTAACGTGGGAATAATCCCAACCGGGCACGAGCCCAAACTCTATCTAACCGACACGTATCCTACTATGTTACAGATACACGGGCAAACTAGCCCAAACTTGGTATATAAGGCCGATTCATGTATTTCTTCCATGTATATTCTTCAATCGCGGCCCACCTCTGATCCGGTCAAATTCTGGTGATAACACCACCATACCTACCTACTACATGGTATTTATCCGCCATTCCAAAGTAAATTGCTTGAGTGCTACCTTTAAAATTCCATCATTCACCTTTGCAATATATAGCTCATGGGACAAATAGCTTAAAAACTATTGTGGTATTGAATATGTACTTATGCACTTTATCTCTTATTAAGTTGCTTGTTGTGCGATAACCATGCTTCGGGGACGCCATCAACTATTCTTTGTTGAATATCATGTGAGTTGCTATGCATGTCCGTCTTGTCTCGAAGTAAGAGAGATCTACCACCTTAATGGTTGGAGCATGCATATTGTTAGAGAAGAGCATTGGGCCGCTAACTAAAGCCATGATTCATGGTGGAAGTTTCAGTTTTGGACATATATCCTCAATCTCATATGAGAATAATAATTGTTGCCACATGCTTATGCATTAAAGAGGAGTCCATTATCTGTTGTCCATGTTGTCCCGGTATGGATGTCTAAGTTGAGAATAATCAAAAGCGAGAAATCCAAAATGCGAGCTTTCTCCTTAGACCTTTGTACAGGCGGCATGGAGGTACCCCATTGTGACACTTGGTTAAAACATGTGTATTGCGATGATCCGGTAGTCCAAGCTAATTAGGACAAGGTGCGGGCACTATTAGTATACTATGCATGAGGCTTGCAACTTGTAAGATATAATTTACATAACTCATATGCTTTATTACTACCGTTGACAAAATTGTTTCATGTTTTCAAAATAAAAGCTCTAGCACAAATATAGCAATCGATGCTTTCCTCTTTGAAGGACCATTCTTTTTACTTTTATGTTGAGTCGGTTCACCTATCTCTCTCCACCTCAAGAAGCAAACACTTGTGTGAACTGTGCATTGATTCCTACATACTTGCATATTGCACTTGTTATATTACTCTATGTTGACAATTATCCATGAGATATACATGTTATAAGTTGAAAGCAACCGCTGAAACTTAATCTTCCTTTGTGTTGCTTCAATACCTTTACTTTGATTTATTGCTTTATGAGTTAACTCTTATGCAAGACTTATTGATGCTTGTCTTTAAGCACTATTCATGAAAAGTCTTTGCTTTATGATTCACTTGTTTACTCATGTCATTACCATTGTTTTGATCGCTGCATTCATTACATATGTTTACAAATAGTATGATCAAGGTTATGATGGCATGTCACTTCAGAAATTATCTTTGTTATCGTTTTACCTGCTCGGGACGAGAACTAAGCTTGGGGATGCTGATACGTCTCCGACGTATCGATAATTTCTTATGTTCCATGCCACATTATTGATGATATCTACATGTTTTATGCACACTTTATGTCATATTCGTGCATTTTCTCGAACTAACCTATTAACAAGATGCCGAAGAGCCAGCTGCTGTCTGCTGTTTTTGGTTTCGAAATCCTAGTAACGAAATATTCTCGGAATTGGACGAAATCAACGCCCTGTGGTCCTATTTTGCCACGAAGCCCGGAAGACCGAAGAGGAGTCGGTGGGCCGAGGCGCCGCCACCATAGGGCGGCGCGGCCCTGCCCCGCCGCGCCGACCTATGGTGTGGGGCCTCGTGTGGCCCCCACGTTGCCTTCCGCCTACTTAAAGCCTCCGTCGAAAACCCCACGAGAACCACGATACGGAAAACCTTCCGAGACGCCCGCCGCCAATCCCATCTCGGGGATTTCGAGATCTCCTCCGGCACTCGCCGAGAGGGGATTCATCTCCCGGAGGACTCTTCACCGCCATGGTCGCCTCCGGAGTGATGAGTGAGTAGTTCACCCTGGACTATGGGTCCATAGCGTAGCTAGATGGTTGTCTTCTCCTCATTTTGCTTCATTGTTGGATCTTGTGAGCTGCCTAACATGATCAAGATCATCTATCTGTAATACTATATGTTGTGTTTGTCGGGATCCGATGGATAGAGAATACCATGTTATGTTAATTATCAAGTTATTACCTATGTGTTGTTTATGATCTTGCATGCTCTCCGTTATTAGTAGAGGCTTTGGCCAAGTTGATGCTAGTAACTCCAAGAGGAGTATTTATGCTCGATAGTGGGTTCATGTCTCCGTGAATCTGGGGGAGTGACAGAACCCCTAAGGTTATGGATGTGTTGCCACTAGGGATAAAACATTGATGCTATGTCCGAGGATGTAGTTATTGATTACATTACGCACCATACTTAATGCAATTATCTGTTGTTAGCAACTTAATACTGGAAGGGGTTCGGATGATAACCTGAAGGTGGACTTTTTAGGCATAGATGCAGTTGGATGGCGGTCTATGTACTTTGTCGTAATGCCCAATTAAATCTCACTGTACTTATCATGACATGTATGTGCATTGTTATGCCCTCTCTATTTGTCAATTGCCCGACTGTAATTTGTTCACCCAACATGCTTTTATCTTATGGGAGAGACACCTCTAGTGAACTGTGGACCCCGGTCCATTCTTTTATACTGAAATACAAATCTGCTGCAATACTTGTTCTTTACTGTTTTCTTGCAAACAATCATCTTCCACACAATACGGTTAATCCTTTGTTACAGCAAGCCGGTGAGATTGACAACCTCACTGTTTCGTTGGGGCAAAGTACTTTGGTTGTGTTGTGCAGGTTCCACGTTGGTTTCGTTGGGGCAAAGTACTTTGGTTGTATTGTAACAAAGTACTTTGGTTGTGTTGTGCAGGTTCTTTACTGTTTTCTTGCAAACAATCATCTTCCACACAATACGGTTAATCCTTTGTTACAGCAAGCCGGTGAGATTGACAACCTCACTGTTTCGTTGGGGCAAAGTACTTTGGTTGTGTTGTGCAGGTTCCACGTTGGCGCCGGAATCTCTGGTGTTGCGCCGCACTACATCCCGCCGCCATCAACCTTCAACGCTTCTTGACTCCTACTGGTTCGATTAAACCTTGGTTTCTTACTGAGGGAAACTTGCCGCTGTGCGCATCACACCTTCCTCTTGGGGTTCCCAACGGACGTGTCAATTACACGCATCAATCTCCTCGACCAGATTTGGGGTTGTGTAGGGCTTCTCCTTTTTACTGGAGGTGGCAATTTGGCTCATAGGAGCAAATGCTCTCATTATATAAAATAATTTAAAAACAATTTAAAAAATGTTAAAAAATTCTGATATAAATTTGTTGGTGTACATCTTGACATTCTATGTTAGTGCACAAATTTTCGTGGAGAAACAACATTTTATATGGCGTGTACAAAAAAGACAAAAAGATATCCTGTACGTAGTCGTGTTATAGCATCAAAACTTGTCTTTTTTACAGGAGCCACAATTATTTTTAGTTTTTTTTGAAAACTTGTGTACCAACATAAAATATCTAGATGTACATGTAAAAATTTAGTTTAGATTTTTTTGACACTTTGAAATGTGGATTCACATAATGGGAGCATATGCTCCTATGAGCCAAAGTGCATTTCCCCTTTTTACTCCTCTACTTTAGAGGCTGGAGTACAAAGTAAAGAAGAGGGTTGTCGATCCCTTCAATACGGTTGTGACTTGTGCCTTCCTCTTGGCGAGGATTCGATCTGCTTCTCTGTTTCCTCCGGCCGACCACGGCGACGAGGGGATGATGCGGAGTTCTGCATTGTTCTTCTCTCCGGGAGGACGAAGGGTTGGTGTGTTGCCGAATCTTGGAGAGGAAAACACACGGTGGCCAGGTTTGCCACCATGATCTGCGAATGTTCTGGAGGATATTCTCCAGACGCCATGATAGTGTTTTCTTCTACCTCATGTGTGGAGGCCCCTTCGTTGCTTCTCGACGGAGTTCTCCGCCTTCTCGTCGCCAAGTGGTACGTCCCCGACGATGTTTAGGTGTCCGGCGGTGGTGGCTCAGAGACGGTGGAGAGGACCAAGGACCTGATTGCTTACTTAATTAGTTCTGGTTCCAGGGTCATTTCTGGGCAGGGCTATTTCTTTTTTGTTAGGGTCTTGTATGTAATTTGTACCCACCGACTGAATTAATAGCGGCTTCATGGTCCTTCCAGACCCCTGTACTTGTTTTTTTGTCGAGGTTGACCCCTCTACTTGTTAAAATAAACATATTATAGCGAAATTAAGGTTCGGCTATATAGCACAATATCAACACAAGATAACTGAGGACTCGTGCACATGCGTCTATATATTCCATAGAGGATACATATATTTGTTCGAAAACTGTTCTCCGTCGTGTGCGCTATTAATGTGCTACCGATTATATCCTTCTTTCGGTTTGGGTGGCAGGCAGGTGCTGCAGATCAAGGTCAAAACACGCTCTATCATCAGTAAATTAAGCTACCAGCCATGGAGTGACATTGAGGCAGAGGCTCCAGAATCCTATTGGAATCAGAGCAGCACCGCCAGAAGTACGTACTACTACAGTTTACGGGCAAGTTGCAACGGTTTTAACGGCCGTCCAACGCGGAGGACACGACCGGCCGCGAGCCACCCCATGCACGCAGGAGCACGCCCAGCCAATCCGACGCGGCGCGGCGGCATCACGATGCGATGCATGGCACAGGAGGATCGGATGGAGGATACTGTGCATGGAGCTCCTGCGCGGGAGCAGGCGGGCACCCAGATCCCCGCCGAGATACGCATGTCTCTCGCCGGGCGTCCGTCCTCGGCCGTGTGGGACGGCCCCGGCGCATGTGGCTGTGCGCGTTAGGTGCGTGCCGCCGCGGCGCGCGCATATACGCATCGCATGTGCCGCCGTTTTGACCCGTCGGACCGGACGCCATCCGCCGGCCCTCTTGGACCTCACCTGTGACCTGTGGGCTGTGGTGGCGGTTATAGGGCATGGATGGCGAATCGGAGATACGGGTGGTGGTGGTCGTCGGGTGGCGCATGGTCGCTGCAAGTTGCAGGGTGGTTTTATGGCCGGTTGTTCGCGGTCGACGCGATCCATGCACATATCCGATTCTTTCAGCATGGCAGAGATCGTGCTGCTCGTTGGACGGCTACGCTCCCCGCTAAGTTTATACTACGTCTTCTCTGCATGCATCAGTGCATGCAACCTGCAGAAATCTGTGTACGGTGCCCCGATCGGCCGTGTAGTTCCTGAAATTTGACCTCAAGGTGGATCCAGCAAAGAGCAAACTCAAGTTCTGTGAACGTTTTTTTATGCCTGGGATTGTACTACCAGTCTAGCATGGATGCATGTCCTGTGATCAACCGGCTGCACCGCAGGAATCAGAGGTTGATGCATACTACCACCTGCCCCTGCCCACTTGCAGCGACCGCCGGCCGGCAGCCGGCAGCCGGCAGCCGGCAGCTGATCAAAGCTTCGATACGGTTTGCTAGCCTGCTCCTGCTTAGCATGCATGTGCACAGTGTTCAATTCTAGACCTGGACTTCCACTTGTTAATGAATCGAGTCGGCAAATCACTTGTAAAAAGTATCACCAACTTGCGTCATGCACGGTGTAAACAAGGAGCAACTTGGTACCTAGCTGCACCGTTTACCGAGCATCTTCTGAACACTCAGTTTTTCTTTTCCTTTTCTTGCGGGATTCTGGACGCTGAACCGGCGCAGATCATCACACAAATTCAAGGTATCACAACAATCTAGAATCCCGGATAAACTCATGGCAACCATTTGTCCCAGCACATTCTTTTTTTTTGTTGATATAGATAATTTCATGGCAACGGTATATCTTTGATCTATTGTGAGAGAATTTTCTTATCCCTTTTGTATTCGTTTGATAGTTTAGCATTATTTATAAAGCACGACAAAAGGCTGTTTCGAGGACAAGAATATAGATAATCTGATGAATATGGTAGGGGAAATATGAGGTCACACTGCTAGACAGAATCGCGTGTAAATTTTCCGCGTTGCACCTCTTGATGCCCCCTTTCGGGAATCTCCTACTTGCTCCCAGAGTGTACTTAGCAAGTATATACTCCCTCTGTTTTTTTAGGATACGTCATGGATAGACGTATCTGTTTCATAGAAGAAATGCCAGAAGGCCGACATACAACACGCTCGAGTCACAGACGCCCACAAAGGGTAACTCCCCGCCACCTCCGGAAAAGGTAGCACACACGTTACCGGACTACTCGCGGCATCTCGACTTATCTAGCAAGAGAGCTTTAAAATGCCCGGCCAATCTCCACAACTCAGCTTTGTCAGAGATCTCTGAGAGCACCGTGGACTTGGAAGGTGCGACGTTGTCAAACACTATGTCGTTTCGGTGACGCCAGAGGCACCAACAGATGAGAGTCACACCTATCCAGAGGTCGCGGTCTGCTCCAGGTCCTCCGTATCTACCTGCGGCATCCAGTGTAGCTTCCCCCACCAGCGTAGACAAGTTGCCCAAACCTCTCGAGCCAACACACATCCCAGCAGCAGGTGGTCCAAGGTTTCCTCGCTCTGGTCGCAGAAAGGGCACGTAGCCGGATGGGGAGGCCCCGCCTACTAAGTTTGTCCGTTGTCCAACACATGTTCCTGACCGCCAGCCAAAGAAATACCCTGCAGTTTGGTGGAGCCCTCGAGCGCCAGATCTGAGCGCCCCTGGCGTATCCACCCTTGCCCCAAACATCGCGCAATAGCTCGAACGTGCGGAGTGGGCTACATCCTCCAGCCGATCCGCCACTTTGAAGAGTTCCCGGATCACTAGCGCGTCCAGGTCAGGTGGGACGTCATCCAGCCAAGCGCTAGCCATCCCTTCTCGGACTTTCCGCAGTCGCACATCACGCTTTGGGACCGCCTTCGATAGGTTTGGCGCTATGTTCGACAGCTGACCCTCATGGAGCCACCAGTCCATCCAGAAGAAGGTGGACGCCCCGTCACTTAACACCGAGTAAGTTGCGCCTTCAAAGATCTATCTCACCACTTGTGGTACTTGGATGTTCAACTCCTTCCACGGCTTCGAGTCATCAACTCGTTGAAGCCGCAGCCATCTGGCCCTCAACGCGATGTTCATGAACCGGAGGTTAGGGATGCCAAGCCCTCCCCAATCCTTTGGGGCACAAACTTTGTTCCACCACCACTAAGCAGTGGCCTCCTTTTACATCCTTCCGACCTTTGGACATCATGGCTGAGAGCGTTTTCGCCGGCTGAGAGCGTTTTCGCTGGGATGTCAAGGGACATCATGGAGAAAATGGGGATCGCCGAGAGTGTCGCACGAACCAGCTCCAGACGTCCACCCCTATATATCCAAAAGAGAGGCCCTCCATCCTGGCAGTTTGTTGGCCCTCCCTCTGTTTTTATACCCCGTGTTTTAGTTTTAATTTTAGTCACAACCAAATTTTGTGAAGTTTGATCAAATACAAAATTGTCAACATCTATAAAATCAAATGCATATAACATAAAAGTAAACTTTATTACAAAACTCTATCACGATAGATTTTATATTGTAAATGTTGATACTTTTTCATTAACTAGCAAGGCGGCCAAATGCGAGGGCAACATCTATAATGTCTCAAAGACGACTCTAAAATAAATCCATAGTTTTAGAGATATTGACGTAGTGTCATATATTTCACAGTCCATATAAATAGACAAATATGCTTTCTTTTTTATCTAAGATTATAAGGGACTTGTTGTTTAAACCAATGTTTTTAGAGTTGTAACAGTGTATAGTTTTCGGTGCTCAACATACCTTTTTTAAAAGTATACATGTTAGTAATTTATTTTTTCTTAGAAAAAACAATACTTCGTGTCGTTGCACATGTGTTTACCCTGGATATAAGACATCATCATACACTAATCGTTTTTGTTTTATGTGTAGTTAAAATCATACAAACAATGTAATATATTTTTCATGTGATTTGTCTATTTACTTTTAGAAATATAAAATGTAGCAATAGTTCATAATGAATGATAAGAAAACATAGTACATAAGTACCGAAAACACGTGTAATTTTTGGTTACATAAAGGAATATAAGATTTCCAACAACATGGTTAAGCCCCAACCAATCAAATCTCTATATGATGTTATTATGTGCTAACAAAGTCTGGGTTAGACAGTATGTAAAAAAAAGACGAAGTAGCAGCAGCAAGATTTCTGATCTCAACGCTTTTGTTATCGATGATCGATCTTCTGTTTCAGGTCCTTGATGCCAGCAGAAATTAAGGGCAGGAGTTTGCTACCGTTGAAGTGTTGAACCGTGCATCATCGTACAGGCGTAAAGATTAGTAAACTATAACTTAATTAATCAACATGAATAGACATGAAAAACTATATGCATACCAACTTCACAAAGGGAATATCATCATGCATGCACATGATAGACATCACTATCCTCCCGCCAAAACATATGTGTCTAGCCATCAAAGAGTGCCAAAACATACACGTAAATTTCTCATGCCTTATTTAGCGTAACGTTACCTTGTTCCTACTCCTGATTTTATGCTGCTGCTGCCTATCATCTCCAGAAAAAAAGAACATGATACATACAAAAGTAAGACCCCCTGGCCGAGTGAACCATTTTATAAAAAAAAACTCGAAGTTAATTACTTGCTGTGTTAATAAATACACCCCAAGACATGGGAGTAGTTATTCAGTTCTACTTGAACTTGATATGCTGAAGAACATGTAGATGTGCAACTACATTTAATGGCCAAACAATTTAAAAGGCAGAGAATACACAAAAGCCGAATATGCCATATGTGTGCACCTCGAAGATCCAAAGTCTGTATTTTAAAAACTACATAATATCTAATGGCATTTTCGAACTACAACAATACTAAATGCCCAACAACTAAGAAACGTCAAAAATATAGAAGAAAATTAGTAGGCCAATTGCACGCGGCAATTTAGCGTGACCCATCAAAAATTTACCACGTGGCAAGGTGAAAACCAAAGTTACCACCACTGTCCTTCCTACACAAATCGGGTGGGTGGCGTGGCATCAGGCATGAGCGCTAACTTGAGCGCAACATAAATCTTGAATAAGAACTTACTCTAATAATATGCAGGGATGGAGACAAGGGGGGACGAGGGGGGGCTAGGCCCCCCCCAAGGTTGAGATTTTGTGAAGAATAGTAGGCACTTAAACTGATTTTTCATGGTGATTTATCCATGTCTGCCCCCCCTCATGAAGTTCACAACACAGTTCGCCCCCCTCATGTTTCGATCCTGGCTCTGTCCCTGATAATATGGATCGTGATCTCTGGGATCATGGGTTCCATCGTTCACCTATTTACATCAAACAAATCATCCACGGGAGTTTCTCACCTGAACATGTCCCATATTTGACAATACCTAGATAACAAATGCATCCACTTAGTGCAATCCGAGTAGATTTTTTTGTACATCACCTGAACACCTCCCATATTTCAAAAAACCTAGATAACACATGCATCCACTTTTTTTGTACCTCCAATGCACAGGGCCGGTCCTGAGCTTTCGAGGACCCAGGGCCAAACTAAATTTTAGGGCCCCTAGTATTACCTCCCTATTGCTCATAATTTTTGAGTAATATGCATACGGAAAATGTCTTGAATTTTCATCTCAAGGAAAGTAATATTTGCTTCTCTAATAGGCCCCTTCTCCACTACTATATCCTTGTTTTGTTATCGAAACTAGCCCAATTTTTCGGGTCATAAATATCCACAATAACTGATTCCTCGTCAACACTAGGAGATTATGTGGGAGATGAATTAAATACCTGTTCATGATCACTCACATTGTTATCATCCGCGTAGATGTTAACGTTGTCTTCACGTACCTCATTTTCTAGACCAACGTATCTTGATCCCCCCGCACAAGAACTAGTGGCAACTCGTCTGGATTTCTCGACGTGCTCGTGTTAGTCTTCCAAAATTTGTGAATGATCCTCTCTATAATTCCATCAATTTCTTTTTTTCCCCTCTATCAGCTTCCTTTTGCAAAGGCTTCCTAGGCGACATAAACCTGCTGGAAATAAGAAAAATAACTTATAACTAAAATTAGGGCATAGAGCCGTAGACTAAGTACGGAAGAACATCAGAAATCCAAAGATCAGATCACTAATTCACTATACATCTATACCTGTGATAGATTTTTTCAGGTTTCAGATCGCCTGCCCCTGCCACCGGTGCCGTGGGCGATTTGACAGGGCGAACAGAAGGAATCTGCGGCGACTTGGAGTTGTCGACGGAGGGTCAGAGGCAGACTGGCCGAGGCGAACCGTTTGTATGATCGTATCCTGGTTCCTGATGACCTGATCTGTGATCTAGACGTAATTTACGAACAAGTAGGGATACAGGCAAGTAAACGTATTCGTGGAGGGCCCGGACGGCCGGACGCGCAAAGTGCTCGACTTCCTTTCAATCTCCGTGCGCGGAAAAGGAAAGGCCAGACCGAGTTCCTGCTATCCTGCGCGCTAGGGGCCTGACTGAGTTCCAGAACCAACGCAAATACGCAATGGGCCTAGTAGTACTAGTATACACCATATACATGCGGGGGGCCCCGAAATTTTTTGGGCCCAGGGCGGCCGCCCCCCCCCCCCCCCATTGGGCCGGGCCTGCCAATGCATCTGCAGTAAGCAAGGCTTCCTATTCTATCTGGGCAAACCGTAATCTAGGCAAGTAAGGGCATCTCCAACCGGGCGACCCATTCCGCGCCCGCGAGTCCGGATGGGTCCAGCCGGAAAAAAGCCCGGTCCAGCGCGCGGACCCATCCCTAAAACGGATGCCCGCGGCGTTCGGATCGACGCAAACCCGGCCCAAATCTTGGCCGGGTTTGCGTGGCCGCGGACGCGAAAGGCCCTTGTCCGCCCCTGGCCCGCGTGTCATAGGCATAAACAATATTTTTCATTAAAAAGAACTCATTACATTTTTTAGCTACTACTTCTATCCTAAATACGTACGGGGCCGGCGGCCTCGCCGGCTCGCCGTCGGGGCCGTGAATTTCACTCGACGCGGGCGGCCTGTACGCGTGAGGATTCCACTCCAGCTTACGGGCTAGGTGGCGCGTCGGCGGCAACGCGGGCGGCGGCGCGGCGGCGGCAGCGGCGGCTTGGGCGGAGGCCATCATCCTCCTCCTTTCGTCCGCGCACCTCGGGCGCGCTCGCGCTCCGCCTCCTGCGGTGGAATCATCCGCTTCCCGCATATCTCCACCTCCCGCAGGGCGGCGCGTTCCACGGCGGTGCGCGCCTCCGACGGACGCGGGCGGCGGCCCGGGGCCTCGTGGTTCTCCCCGCCGGCGCATGCGCTCTTGCTGGCCGCGCTCCGCCGACTCAGCATCCTCCCGGCGCGCCGCTCGGGCGACGGCATCGGATGAGGTGACGGGCTGCTCGCATAGCGAGCAGCTCGTTCTTCTGGCCGAGGAGGTCGCCTAAGCGGCGGCGGCCGGCCCGCGGTGGCCTCGTGCTCCTTCGTCACGCGCGTGAGGTCGGCGAGACGCTCCTCGATGGCGGCGTTGATGTTCGCCAGCGCGAGGTCCTCCTCGTCGACGGGCTCCTCCGCGGCGGCCGCCCCCTCCTCCGCGGCCTTGTACCAGCTGTCCGCGGTCTCGTGCCAGCCCTCCGCGGCCGCCGCCTCCGCGTCACCGGCCTTCTTTGCCGCCGCCTCGGCAGCGATGCGGAGCGCCTCGTCGTCGGCGACCCACCGCGAGTCCGCGCGCTCCTCCTCCTCCGTCCGCGGGAACCTGGCCCGGCGGCGAGGGAGAGCTTGGCCCATGTGGCCTGCAGGGTGCGAGGCATGGCGCCGGAGAAGGTGGAGGGGAGAGGATGGTGTTGCGGTCTGTGTGAGACCGCCGCCGTCTTTTATAGCCGGCGGCCTGGCGGGAAACTTGGGCGCGAGCGCGCGCCAATGGCGCGCGCGCGGGAACCTTGGTGCGTGCGGGATCTTCCCCGCGTTCCACCGCCCACCATGGCTGTCCCGTCGAGGCCTGCCATGGCGCAGCGCCGCGCAAGGAAGACGAACCACGTGGCGTCTCTTTGGGTCGCCGCGTTGGGCGCCGCGTGCGACCCAAACGGACACGCGGACGCGGGGCTCCGTCCGCGCGTCCGCGCGGCCACCCAAACGGCCCAAAACGAACGGCCCAGCGCGTCCGTTTGGGTCGCCCGGTTGGAGATGCCCTCATATAACAAATAGACCGGACAACGCACGCCCAGGGAAGAACATGAGCTTTACGTTAAACTCCGTCCGATTGATGGCTCACCATTTTCTGATCCAACGCAGTACAGACAGTAGGTCGGCAGTTCGGTTTATCTGACGATCTCTTGCCCATATGGCTTTTTCTAAGAAAGTAAGCCTTTCATGGCTGCCCCCCGGTCAGTTCACTTTGCAGCAGTTCATCGGATTCTTAGATACACTAAGTACGACTGAGCGGATGGAGAAACAAAACTTAATCTGCTGGCAGCGGTGGTGATTCATGGAGGCACTGGCCGCCAGCAAACATGCATGCTGCTATTGATTTCATCATAATAGCACAACTGCAAAAGGATGCTAGCAAATCAAACTGTTGGAAATAACGACGGGATAACTAATGATACATAAAATCAAAATTTTGGTCACAAAGGAGGTACCCCTAGGGCCTCTAACTCTGCATGTTCCAAGTTCCAATAACAATATTTTTTATTATATATTGTTGACACCCTTTATCAAAGATGCAAATTTATGAGCATTCCATAAGCATACTGGAGGTCTTAGGTAGGTGTACTTGAGCTGTGCAGCTTATGTCCCTCTCGTAAGAATGCTTCACTGTCTTCCTTGCATCATTGGCATTCTAGCGCAACGACCGATGCCAACATCCCTGCACATCCCGCCTGCGGAAATATGCAAAAGGAGGACATTAAATAAATTAATATGATTTTATTTGTTGTAAAACATTAACATGCAAGAAAAAAATTATACGAATTAAAAGTAACATCGTTGCCAAAAAGAAGTTCAGTCTTAAGCTTCATAAGTCCCAAATATGTTCACAAATTCTCCTTTCGTACTTATGTTCGGCGTCGTATCTTATGAATCCAGCAAATTTGTGTATCCGTGCATCCGTGTGATTTCGGCCGAACGATTAAAATCATGTGTCTCACTTCTAGTCCGAGGAAAATTTACAGTTACACGCCCGCTTTCGAGTAAATACATCTTCTTTTTTGCGAAAATCACCTCCACGACTCCACGAGACTGTAGCCGCCGCGTATCAGATAATCAGATCTAGGCCTCGCTCTGATGGCGACCAAGGGCGACCAGACCACGACGACAAGGCTCGCTCGGCGGCAGTCCTCCTCAAGTTCTTCCACGCGCGACTTCCAAGACGGCGCATCCTTTTACACGCTCTACAAAACCCTCCGCTGGCTTAGGGAGTTGGAGAGCCTCAACATCACCACCTGTGACGGCAAGCTGCTGCCACATGAGTCGATGGGCGCCACTGGCATGGAGGGCAGCAAGGTGAGATTTAGTTGCTGGAGGGGGGCACCATGAAGCAATATGTGCCGAGCTCGCCTTCAGGCCTGGCGTCCCTCCGTGAGTGATGAAGGTAACGACCTCAAATATGCCCCAAGTTGCTTCAATACGTGTGCTATTTAACTGAATATCTGTACCTATTCAACTGCAGCTTGTGATGCTACTTGCTATCTAGCTCGTGTTGCTGGCTCCAAGATGAATAGAGGCTGAAGTTTTAACTGCGTGCACAATGGTTCTACTTCTAAAGGTTGCAAGCGCAAGCGGCAGCACGGTGGTCTGAAAATGTGAAGTCCAACTGATCCCTGCAAGCACTAAAAATAAGCTGACAATCAAAATTCCATCAGCTAACCAAATCGTGCATCTTGCTTGAAACAAAAATTCTAGCTGTGAGAGGCAAAAACCAGGGCAGACAGATGATTGTGATGTTGGTATGGAGATGGTGTGTGCTAGTTGAGTTCTGGAATATTTTTCTGGCAGTGAGGAAGCGGAGGCAATTGATTGTAGGATGGTTTACAATAGATTGGTGTATTATTTTACTTCTCTCTAGATGGTTTACAACTTCTCTGGCTTGGCAAATAATCTAGTGATTCTTGAGTCCAACTGTGCTTCAACGGTGTCAACAATCCGGAAAAGGGCCTCAATGTCTCTAGATAAAGTACCAATTACATAGAGCATGGGTGATGTATGCTGATATGGCTGAAATTATCCTCGTTCTTGTGTACTGTATGTATCTAGTACTTGTAGAGTAGCCTTCTCAGTAGCTAGTCGATTCCATTTTCTCTTTGTTAGGTGTGTCTGCAACTTGTTGGTTTACAGTGTGAATGTAATCCTTGATTTTGAAAAAAGGATTGTAAGTTGTTATGAATGGAAATAACAGACTTTTCTGTATTTGCAATGTAGCTTGGCATGAACTTAATAGATTCAGGCCATAGTTGTGCCTACACAGTAACGTATTTGTGTGCCATATGTCAGACATATGCAGCAGATTCAGTTATGAGTATGAAATAAGTGTTGCTGAATGGGCAATTTATGAAGGGATATGATAGAGAATCTATTAAGAATGGAGAACAACTTAAAGATAGATAGGCTCCATCATCCAGGAGATCACTTTTGCAAACCGTTTGGCAGCAGTACAGAGATTGCAGCAATGATGCTGATGCAAAATTCATTTGTAACTCAACTAACAGAGAAGCAAGCTCAAATTCGCTCCATTACAACTAAGACAAACACTTGGATGAAATAAAATTTTCTGATGGATTACATGAAGTTTTGTTTAACACTCGGACAAATAAAAATTTCGAAACCATTACATGAAGTCTTGATTAACATCAAATAAAATAGTGCTACTAGTAAGCCATGGTTGTTCTTGCAAGTGATGCAGCTTTCATGAATCATGATGGGCCACCTGTATGCATGTCTTGTACATTCAATTCTCTTCACACTCAGGTGTAAAACTTGAACACTTCAACATAAACAATGAATTAGTAGGAACAATTATGTGTAACTTAGCAAACTGAATACAGCCATGATCAGTGGAAGAAATTAACTTACAGAGAGAGGAACACTTGTTTTGTTTACGGGTGTGCTAAATCCTCCATCGTTCAACTGCATTGGCAAACTATTGGTAGATTGCATTGCTGCACAAAGCCACAAACATGTACATAATAAGGCTTTGAAACGAGAAGCACTCATGTGTACTGTTGGTTAACCCATGCACACAATGGAGACGATGAACACTGACACAAGAGGGTTTTGTGCTGTGTAAACAAACAACTTTGTTCCTTAATTTCTATTTATTCAATGATTACAAGGCTAACTGAAAACGAAAACTCAGGCTACAGCTAAGATGTGACTGCTGCCATCCCAACACTCATCGCCTGCCTCCCTACATCACTAGCATGACCGTTTGAGTACCATGCAATTCCACGATCCGATCAGGGCTTTGATCTACTCTAACAACCTAGGACCAAGTAGAGTAAACAGTTTAACTGAAGAAAATACTAGTAATTGTTAAAACTGGCAGACTAAACAGCTAACACAATCTACTGACGAAGCTAAAGTTTTCTGAAGATTCTTAAACATCGGCTGGTTAACTGACATATAGTACACATAATTCATTCTTTGGCTATCCACATCGAGTCTGCATGACAAATGTTTGGTGTTGTGTGTTCGTATCAAGCTAGTTAACTTTTGATAATCCCTACGTGAGGCACCTAAGCAGTACTAGGAGATCGCTCTGTGCTGTTCATCACAAGAAAACAAAGCCAATATGGGCGTACGTACATCACTATGAATGTCACCGCGGCTGCCACAGGCGATCCGGCTGAATCCAACTTTGTCGACCAGGATCCTATCCCGTCGAAGACTCGAAGTGTAGGGCAATGGCGAGATCTCCGTTACTAGCTCCGGGTCGCCGCCATAGTGATCGAAAATCTACAACTGCAGTTGAGATCGCCAGAAGGAACGTGGGGTTCGCTAGGGGTGCTGCTGCAAATTTGCAGCATAACTAGCATAGGCAGCGGGCGTGTTTTCCGAAGATTACAGCCTAAACAGCTCCCATGCTACGATTTAGATCGGCTGGCCGGAAACGCTTCGGATGCACGGATACACGAGTTGGAGTTGGCTGGATGCATAAGATACGGCGCCCTTATGTTTTTGCACCAATAAAAAAGAACGGAACCGTTAGATCCCATAAAATGGGGAACTTGATTCATAGGAAATAGAGAGTGGAGATTTAGCTGCAAAATTGCATCAACTCAATAAAGATTAGATAAAATTCGAAATTTCTAATCAGTCAACTTGTGCAAAATATTAGTACCATGAAAGTTGTGATCTTCATGCAAACAAAGGCATCAAAAGCACCGTTCTGTCACTTTTACCCAGCTCCAAAAAGAGGGATATCAAGATCTGCACATCATTACAACAAAATAGTCAGAAATAAGATCCCAGAATACCCAGTAGCATTGCATCACGGAGGGTGTAGTACATATAGCGAGCTGATCTGTCTGCTAGCGAGCATGCAATATATTAAATCTTAACGTGGTTGTCGTGGAAACAGTTGACATTATCTATAGCATCTATGCAGGCGCGAGAAAAGCAAGAGCGTGCATGGGGATCTGACTGAGAAAAGCCATAGACTGGCTTGCCTCCAAAACACTATCATCCAATTAAGGGCCAATTTTTTTTTTTTTAAAAAGATGGTGAGCGTGACATCTTTGTGCATGTTTACTCAAGAAATTAAGCTAGGGAGATACTTCGACTTACCAGGCTGTATGTTTTTGCGTGCAGTATGAGTACTGCTCAGCACCAGTGGTAGTTCTACCTGCACGCCATGGAAAGCTGCAATTAAGTATCTCCTTCAACTTTCAAATTGTCATTTACATAACTGAACTGAATAATGAAATTACACCCAAAGAAGATGCAGCAATTGCAGAAAAAAACTTGTAGATACATGTCAGCATGGCGTTGTTGAACCTTTAGAGCTCGGGAAGATATGCTCAAGCAGGTACCTTGCAGCCCCATGCCTAGCGATTGGAGCTCGAAATCCATGGCATGCTCAGCGTGTCTGGTAGTGCAAAGAGGATGCCTTTGAACATACTACATGGAAATTCCTCACCATTAGCTAGCACGCTCCTTGCTTAGCATTGGCCAACATCATGGCTAGGCCACGGTGACATGCGCCTGACCATGCATGGAGAAACGGTGTTCCGGCTAGATGAGATCGGGAGAAATTATTTGCCGGTGTTCCGGATGGCCGGCCAAAAACACATGAGACGAACTCAAGCGCGGCGACTAGCCTGAACACGTATGGAAGAATTGAAACACCATCATGCGAGATCCAAACGGGATAGAATTAGAAGTATGCATGCAAATTACATTAGGTTTCGATTTGGAAGAGGGTTTCAATCGGGTACCAGCAGCCATGTGCCCATCGAGTATAGATTGAATACAAGGATACCCAACGTGAGAACGCCAAACTACAAGGAGGATTGACGTAGAGATTGCCGGCGGCTGCCACAACCATGGAATCCAAACGGGAGAGAATAGCAGGTCTACATGTAGATTCGTTTAGGGTTTGAGAGGTACACGGGCAACTCTAATGTCTATTTTTAATCGGAAGTTTACACGCATCTAATAGCATTGGTGGGTAAATTTGTTTCACGTAAGACCCAATTATTATCCAACAGATCTATTGGCTACAAATTTTTACTCTATAAAATAGACGGTTGGATGTTTCTGATTATTGTGGTAATTTCTAGGTAATTCTCTTTTTTCTGGTTAACCCTGTCTATTTTTAATCGGAAGTTTACACGCATCTAATAGCATTGGTGGGTAAATTTGTTTCACATAAGACCCAATTATTATCCAACATATCTATTGGCTACAAATTTTTACTCTATAAAAAAGACGGTTGGATGTTTCTGATTATTGTGGAAATTTCTAGGTAATTCTCTTTTTTCTGGTTAACCCGTAATATACTTTTAATATATAAGACCCAATTATTATCCAACATATCTATTGGCTACAAATTTTTACTCTATAAAATAGACGGTTGGATGTTTCTGATTATTGTGGTAATTTCTAGGTAATTCTCTTTTTTCTGGTTAACCCGTAATATACTTTTAATATATAATAGATAGATATTTCGTCAATAAAGTTCGATTTTCACTAAAGCCAAAACGCATGGTAATTGTGAACGCATGGAGTATACCGTTGCTTTCGACGGTAAAAAAATACATACAATCATAGATCTGGCATAAATGCTACTCACTTATTGCTCAATCCTTTTCTTGATGGAATTTATTGTTCAATCTTGGTACCAATTTCATCATTTGTTCACCAACCATTATTCCAGCCGGAAGCATCTCACATGGTGCCACTGCATTTCATAGTCGCCAATTTAACACAAGAACCACAGTGAACATTAACATCCCTTGCCACACTTGAGCTCAGTTGGAGTTTGTTGAAACTGTAATGTGATGAAGTTAGTTTACACTCTCTGAAACAGTTGCCATGGAAGCGTTATAAGGTTGGCAAACAAGTAGGTAAAAAAATATGAAAAATCAAGTCTACCATCTCGTTGCTTTGAGGTGAAGGATCGGGGAGTAGCTGATGTAATCGACACAACCCACACATCTCATGATCCGGGACTAGCTTATATTTGAAATTCCCCATTACCCGATGTGACTAAGCGTCCAATCCTAGAAATATATGACATTCCAAAGAAACACGATGGGTTATACAACATTATTTACAATGAATATTTCCTTGTACCGTATTTTGACTATATACAAAAATGACATGTACTATAACATGTACTTTTCTATTTTATATGTGGTGTGATACTGTTGCTGACCAAAACCCACCGGTGAGCAACGATGGACAACACGGAGAGCCGGGAGGCTCCCAGGACTGCTGGAGAGCCCTGGTCCCTCGGGCGACGGCCCGCAATGCTCCGGCACACGTCCTGGCTAATGCAAGGGCGTGCCACCTGACCTATACCTGGTCAGAAAGGTGATGGATTGCTTCGATTAGTTTCCTGCATGGCAAACACGTAAACATTAAATACGAGCCCCGATCGGCTCTTAGGTTACCCTGTGAATCGGCTCAAAGAGCCGATTACCCCATGGTTCACGTTGGATTTACTATAACATGGGGGTCCTTCTTTATCAATATAAAGTTAAACCAATCTATGATAGTCTAGGGTTTTCACCGCATAACCGGAACATCCTACACGTAGTTGAGCCTAGCAGATACGTAAGATAATGGAAAACCAGTCCTAAAGAGGCCTAAAAACCAACACGAAGTCGATCCCCGGAACAATCCCTCTAGGACTAGTAAACCATACCTTACGCACTACCGGATCGTTCAACCCGTTTGCAAGGCCTAACCATGCGGATATCAAACCAATCCTTGGAGAACAAGGAACAACTATAACGGATCAGATCTACTAAATAAAGAACAAGCAAGATGCTGCCCTTACACCCAAGATAGGTGCAAAGGCAGCTAGATATTGAGGGGCAGCGTAGCTAAGAAAGCATATCATGAAAGTATCGACGTCAGCCCCAAAACATCCACGATAAGGGTGTTGCTCGCCATCAAAAGGCTTCAGCACGAGCAACACCGACAACGAATAAACTGATACTGCCTAGATCGCAAGATGCGATCTAGGCAGCATGTTGCTTACCCGGAAGAAACCCTCGAAACAAGGGGTGGCGATGCGTCTAGATTGGTTTGTTGTGAACGTGATCGTCCTCCTTCTCAATAACCCTAGGTACATATTTATAGTCCGTAGACTTTCTAACTTGGGAAATAAACCTAACTTCATACGAACTAAACTCTATCTCTTAATTCTAAATCTACCATAATATACAAATACACGGGCAGTCTAGCCCAAATTCTCGTACGAGGCCGATTCAGAAATATTTCACATGCATATTCTCTAAGCTCATTTAATCACGGCCCATCTCCGGACTTGGTTAAAATCTGGTGATAACACATGCCCCCTGATTTTGGTAATGATAATTTCAAAACCACTCTGTTTTTTCTTCGTAGGGTCACGTCGTGGCAGAGCAGAACCGTCACAGTATCCTTTCATCATGATGCCTTGCCTTCTCAACTTCTCTGCACGATTTGACAGTTTTGGCACCACGTCCTCGGAAACCGCCGCAGCATTAAATCTCCACTATATCCCCTTTATTTAACCGCGTCGAGCAGTTCACTTCTTCATCCCCCTGCTCCGTACTAGCCATCGGAAAGCCCTCCTCTGCACCATGGACTCCTCCTCCTCCTCCTCTGCCTCCTCGGGTCTTTCCTCCCTATCCTCTTCCTCTCGTGAGCCGACGCCGGAGTGGGACTCGATGGCGGCGCACGAGGTCCTCGCCCCAACGAAGTGGGACAAGGAGGATCATGATTCCTCCGTCTGGTCCGAGGATGACAAGTCCTTGACCGACGGAGAAGACGACTTCCGCCTCGTCGATGGAGGCGGAGGCGGAGCGAGGACGACCTCTTCTCCTGGGACGACTTCACCTCCTCCGACGAGGAGGAGGAAGAGGAAGATGACACCTCCTCCGACGAGTATCCGCCGGCGAAGCGCTTCCGCGCCGGGTCGGATGACGACGACGACAACGACGACGACGAGGAGGAAGAAGCCCGTGCCGAGGGCTACGGCAGCAGCGACGAGGAGCTCGCCGGCAGCAGCGCCGACGGCAGCTACGACGGTGACGACGAGGGCAGCGACGGCCCTTAGATTAGGGACTACTAGCATAGGACTAGTAGTAGTAATCGGCTCTTCTTTTGTTCTTCCTTTCCTGAGCAATCGGCTCTTCTCTGTAAAAACCCTCTTTATTAGTGAAGAAAATGTTTCTATGTCGATTTTGCTTTCATATCAATTTTGCCGATTGTCAAAGCAAGTCAACGCGCAAAGAGCCGATGGCAGCGCATCGGCCTTTACCATAAAACGCGAGTAAGGCCAAATCAGTTGCCTATTCAAACGGTAACCTGCAACCCTTGTCTAAAAGAGTAAACTCAGATCCCCAAATCGCCGCTCGAACAGATCCAACTTACGGCCACGCGAATCTCAGATCTCAATCGCGCAGATTCAACTCCGCAGCGAATCCAATGGCGGAATCATCCAACGCCAACGCTACGGTCTCTGGCCTGAAGGTAATCCTCAACCGCTCCTCGCTATCCGAGCATAGTGTTAGAATCAACAGCAAACATCTGAATTAATGTCTCATTCCATCATTAATTTTTAGGTATCAGACATTCTGCTGCCGCATCCTTCTCTTCCAAATTCTCTCTGTCTTGGCCCTCGTTCTACCGAGAGTCCTGCCCATTTGATTTCATGCGAGGCCAATAGAATTCCCTTCGTGAACCAGAATTTAGATCTAACTTCTTGGGCCGACTGCTTACGAGCCTGGCCTAATCCTCCCGAAGATTGGGTTTCATGGTACAATAGAATATCCAAAACTCACCAAGCCACCTGGAAAACAGGAATAGCCGATGCTTTAGCTTTATCACTGTCTCCCCTTGAGAAACATGAAAACCTTCTGAAAACCATCGGCTACTTTTGGTCCGATGCTTTGAATTGCTTCATGTTTGGCCATGGCCCCATGACACCAACCCTACTAGACGTGGCCATGATTACTGGTCTAGACATTGCATCCCCAAGCCCCTCTCCTTTTATGTTGCCAAAGGTCCCTTTCACACTCTCTTCCAAAACAGAGTGCACAAACTGGGGTGCTTATCTTCGACGCCACATGAAAAACAAAGGCCCCGTAACAGAAAGAACACACGGCCTTCCTGAATTTCTGGTTGGAACACTTCATATTCTGTGGCCCTTCACTTGCTCCAACCAAGAATTACCTTTCCTTGGCCTATGAACTTGCCAGAGGCACCCAGCTTGGCATTGGCAAACTGTTCCTTGGAGAGGTCTATCGATATCTCCAACTAATGTCTCAAACTGTTTTCCCAAAAGACAAAAACAGGAGGTCCCGGTGGTTTATTCAGCTATGAGCTCAGCTGTATTTCCAGAACCATGTCCCAAACTTTCCACCTTTGGCCACTTGCACCTTTCCAGATACTAACGGGAGCCAATCCGGTGCACTAGCTACGGCCAAGCTCTATATAGCCTTCCAGGTAGTAAACTGACCCTCAAGGAAGCATTGGAGTGGTTCAGAATTTTCTACCAAGGCCTGGACAATCCTCTCTTCTTTCCTTATACGGAGTGTGAAAATCTTGAAAATCCAGTTTCCTTCAGGCTAGACAGCTTTGCCGATGACGCCAGCACCCGACAATTGTATTCCATCATGATCCGTCCCTGCTTCCTTCCAGGCATGAGCACCTCAAACAGGATCATCAAACCTGGTTATGAGTCTTATCAGCCGGTCGTAGTAGCCCGGCAGCTTGGTCTTGGGCAGGTATCTCCCCATTTCTTCCTCCACCACTTGACAGAGAGTAGAGCTGAGCTGCCCGATGTCCTCACCGGTCAGAGGTGTTACTCTTTCTTTGATGCTCTAGCCATCCCAGTTCCTCACAACCTCTCTTTTACCTCATCAACCGATGGTTTTGAGACCGTGGTCAATGTGGAAGACTCATGCCTTCCGGAGAGCTCTGGGACCATTGCTGAAACAACTTGATGCTGAATATGATATCCCTGCAGAACAGGTACCACTACTCATGAATTATCTTGAAGTGGCTTACAATGATTTCTTTTCTTTTATAACCTTGCTCTGTCTCCTTACAGCAACAAGACGGTCCAGAACCTGTACATGATGACGGCTCCCCCTTCCACTCCACCCGTGGTCCTCTTCGCAAAAACTCACCACCCTTGAAAAGGTTGTGATGCAGAGCCAACCGATGACGCCAAAATCGGCTTCCAAGAGCAGAGTATCTTCGGGCCACCGCCCCCGAGCCTCGGCCCGAGAACAGCAGTGAGGAAAGTAGCTGCCAGAAGACCTTGAAGCGCCAAAGCCCTACTCCAGCTCAAGAAAGTTTGCACGTAAGCCGATCCATGCCTTGGCTGATTTCATCTATCCTTCTAGGGTTTCTGCAACATGCTTGTATTTCTTTTACGCCTCTAAAGAAAACTCCAGCAGGAGACATAGTCCAGTCGAAGGGACTCGAGTTCGGGCAACTCGGGAAAACCACCACGCAGAGCCAGACTTGCCACCGTCGGCTTCCAACAAAAGGTCAGCTCCGGAACCTGCTGCTTCCCAAGCTCCAATCAAAGCAGGGCAGGGCGGTCTACGCACAAAGAGCCGATGCATCAAGAGAGCTCGCAAGGAACCGCAAACCTCTTCATTAAACCAGGAGATTTCGAATGTAATTACCCTCCATACTCTCCTTGGCTCATATTTCATGCTAACCCATTGCTGTTCTCATCGGCTAACCACTTCCTTTGCAGACTGATGGCACCTCTAGTGGGGAAGTCGAGGAGGTACTGCCATCCGCCACCCTGGACCTAGCAACTTCTAAAAGTGTAGCTGACAAGGTTGCCAACTTGGCCAAGCCCACATCAGAAACACAAGAGCCGATCACCTCTTCATCGGCTGTTCCCTCTGGTGTTAGGAGAGGTACACTCCCTTCCCTTAGCTCTACCCTTCTCTTTCGCTGTATACTGACGTTGTTCTTGTTGTTTGTCGGGGTTATGACCTCTCAAGCTTGCTAACGTTCGACCCCGAATCCATCGAACCAGCTACTTCTAAAGCAAGAAGAGTCAGGACCCAGCGCTACACATGGTCAACTCCAGCATCTCAAGGCCCTGCTCTCCTCCTCAATTGAGACATTGGTTGAAGACCCCGAGGAAGTGAAGAGCATTCTTGAAGACATCCAGCCTCATCTCCCGGTGACGTTGCAGTCAGTTGTGACTCTGTCTGCCTACAGGTCAAGGGTGAAATTGGCTCGTCAGAGAATCAACCTACGCCACGCCCAGCTTCCGTTGAAAGCCGATATTGCAGACAAACGTCAGCGGCTTAATGAGAAAAAGGCAGCTTTGGACGCCAAAATCGACACTCTGTCAAGACCGCTGAACTTGAGACCTTGCGAAAGGAGTTGGAGGACCTTGAAGAGAGGGTCCGGGCAACCAAACAGCTCATCCAAGATAAGGAAGCTCTTATTGCCCACTCCCACGAGGAAGGAAGGCCTCAAAGCTGAACTGAAGACTGATCTGGCCGAAATACGTGCCCTGAACAAGCAGCTGGTGACAGGCAAGGACGAAGATGATGAGGCCGAGATCGCCGAGGTGGATCGTGTTCATGCTGACGCCCTCCATGCCATTGAGGCATTCCTTCAGTAGAGCCTCTCTAACCTGATAACTGCTCAATTGAGCTTGTACCTCTAGAGTCGATGGCTGTGCATCGGCTTTTTAGTCTGAAGTCGATGTTTGTGCATCGGCTGTACTTGTATCCTGTTGTTTTGTATATATTTTTTTACTGGCCGATTTCGTGCATCGGCCCCATATTTCATTGTCCGTTATCCCATATTAGGTGCCCCCGAGCCGAATCTTTCAAGTAATTGAAGATATCGGCTCTCCAGTTATCCGATTCTAGGAACTGTACCTGAACATCGGCTCCACTCGCACGTCCTTGTAGCCTGACGCCATCTGTGTGAGATCGTTCGCCTTGGTGTTCTTTCAACCAAGCTATCATCAGGCTCCTCAGATGCGGATCTAACTTTTTGCTGATAAATGTTGGTCGTGGCTTATCCCCAGGACCAATGTGAATCTCTTCTAGCTCATCAGCCGATGTAAACCCATACCCTAACTTTCCGTCGCCTGCTAGATCGATGCTGAACACAGGCAGAACGTATGGTGAGGATAATTTTGGCCGATTGCTGGAATCGGCCTCCTTTTTGATTGTATTGCTCAATGAAGGTTTCCAACTTATTTGTGCTCCCCTACAGGAGGGAGTCTCCCTACTACGGCTACGTGACATGCTTGAGGTGAGATCATCGCTTCCTATTTTTTGGGGCCGATCGCAGGGATCGGCCTTGCCACGTATGTCGATGGATGTTGCTCTTGCTACTCTGTCAGGCCGGTGGATAAGACCAGCCTCACCCCGTTTTTTGTAACTTCGATGCGATCACAGCCGTCCAAACTGACTCCAGAGAGCGGCTCTTGGCCTTCCGAGTCCCAAATATTCATGCCGGCTATTGAGACCTCGATCGAGTCATCTGCATGCACGACTTCAACTTCATCTCCATCCCATTGTATCAGGCACTGGTGCATTGTAGATGGAATGCAATTGGCGTGAATCCAATCCCTCCCTAGCAGGACAGCGTAGGTGCTTTTGCTGTCGACGATGAAGAATGATGTAGGGATGGTTTTTCGGCCTACTGTTAGATCCACGTTCAGAATGCCTTGCGTCTCTGATGCTTGGCCGTTGAAGTCGTTTAGTGTGACGTTGGTTCTGATCAGATCTGCGCTAGAGCGTCCCAAACGCCGTAGCATGGAATATGGCATTATATTGACTGCCGCTCCCGTGTCAACCAACATCTTGCCGACAGGCTGCCCATTGATATAACCTTTAGGTACAGGGCCTTCATACGTTTGTAGCCCTTCTCTCGTGGCTTTTCAAAGATAACGGCCGTGGACCGCACCAACCGTGCTATCGGCACTTCTTCTGCCTGGAGCACGAAACTCCGATGGAAGTATGAACACCATATTTGTGCCAGCCGATGTACTCGCATCGGCTTTTACTTGCTTGGGGCGCCATTCTTTCTTCTGTGGACGACTCTCCTCGTCCAAAGTTTGCTGAACTTTCACGGCCAGATCGGGCCGCGCTTTCTCAACGTGTGTGGTATTGCGCATCGGCTTGCTCCAAGCTACGTAGCCGCTGAACCCTACGCTTTTGGGAGTGGCTGAGTCCAGCACCACCTTGGCCGGTGGTACCTATCCTCTTCTTCATCTTCTGACTCCTCAAAGTCTTCTTCTTGAGATGACTCAGCTCGTATGTTCTGAGAAGGGAGAGGCCCTAGACGCTTGAAAACTGAAACTTCTCTTTCGTCCTTCTTCTGCTGTCTACACTCCGGGCAGTTGTCGATTGTAGGCAATCGGCTCATTCCTGAATCCCAGCAGTGCTTAAAGAACAGTGTCTATCCATGTCTTCCTGCTCTCTTGATTTCCCTTTAGCGCGGTGCTCATATCCTTCATCGTCTCTATCATACCGACGACATCTTCCATTGTCTACGTCAGACCGATGATGTCTTTCGTCTTCTCTGTCGTACCACCGACGTCGGTCATACTGACGCTCATATTTGTTAAGGAGATGCGTGGAGAGTGGTCGTTGATATCGCACGCTTCTCACTTGTTCCTCGGTGAGGTACCGTCTGTCATCATATCGGGGCTGGTCGCGTGGACCGGCTCCTTTTCCTTGCCACGGGAGTGACCGTTTCTTCTTTATCCTTGCCATGGTGGTATACAGGCCCTGCCATGTTAACACCGAACGAGAAATCTAGCCGACGCCTCGCGGAATGATTGAGTTCCACCATGTTGACGCCAGGAAACGGATGCGTGTCCACTTTCATGGCAAACTGCCCAAAGATCAATCGGCCTTGTTCTATCGCCGTTTGATCTGCCGACGAAACTCTTTGCGTCATTGGTGGTATGGGTGAACGAGTGATGCCACTTGCAGTGTTTCCCGCTCATTTCTTGCGTCGTAGGGATTTTATGGCCTTCGGTAACTTCAGCTGTTTTTCCTTAAGCAATAAATCGAATATCCGCTCAGCTTTGCTCACATCAAAGTCAAACCCTTTTGCAGGCCCTTGTTGTTTCACCCATTTGCAGGACACGGGAGCTGCCCCCGAGCCCATTCAGCCACTCGCCTCCAGTCTTCTCTAATCCTTCTGTCTCGACCAGGCCTACCGGACGCTTAAACTTGTCATGGTACAATTCAGGGTGGCGCTGCTCATACGATGTTAGTTTCTCTACCATGTGCGCCATTGAACTGTACTCTACTTGGAAAGCCAGATCCTTGATCGGCGTTGCGAGGCCCAATGCTGCCAGATCAACTGCTTCTTTCTCAGTTAAACGAACCGAATAACATCGGTTCCTGACAGCCCTGAAACGTTGAATGTACTCCGACACCGTTTCTCCCCGCTTCTGCCGCACCTGCGTTAGATCGGCAATGCCAGCCTCGGTAGCTTCTGAGTGATATTGAACATGAAACTGTTCTTCCAGTTGCTTCCACGTCCGGACTGAGTTTGGTGGCAACGAGGTGTACCACCCAAAGGCTGATCCCGTGAGAGATTGTGCAAAAAACCTTACACGTAACGGGTCTGATGCTGAAATCATGCCCAACTGTGCCAAATATCGGCTCACGTGCTCAATTGAGCTAGACCCTTCTGATCCATTGAATTTTGAGAATTCAGGGAGCCGATATTTGGGTGGCAGCGGGATCAAATCATACTTGTCGGGGTACGGCTTGGAATAGCCGATTGTTTTCCTCTTCGGCAGGATGCCGAACTGGTCTCTCAAGATGGTACTGATTTGTTCCATGGTATGAGCTGCAGGGACCGAGTCATGACTCGTTCCGGTGGCATATTTAGCTAGCCATGCCTGCTTATCGGCGTCTGCTCCAGAAATCGTGTGCAATCTGGCGCGCGGTATTGCAGCCGGCACGTATGTGCACACGTATCCATGTGGGATCTCTTTAGGCGGCTCATACAGGAATTGGCAATCGCCAGGATCGCCTCCAACCTTGTAGACGACGTACGCCGGTGAACCCTGTAGCTCTGGAGCTGCAAGCGCGAATGGCAGTGGCGGTCTGGTCTGGAACGGTATTTCTCCCTGGTGAGTCCCTAGGGTAGGTCCTGACGGAGAGTACTGATGCTTCATGATTTCCTGCACCACGCGAACCGCAATGCGCTCGAAAGAGTTCACCAAGATCTCAGAATGACGGTGTAGAGAATGAGCCACCATGTAATTAACTTCCTGGCGCAGAGCTCTGGTGCGTTCCTCTGAAGGGGTAGACAGGTCTACTTCATCAAGAACGCCTTCGGGGGAGAACCCTTTCCACCTGATGCCATGTGAACGGGTCTTCGCGAAGGAGCCGATGAGATCGGCTTCTAAGAAGGCTTTAATCTCATCATATTTCTTCTTGTGCTCCTCAAGCAGATCTGCGTACGTGACTGGTTCGTCCGCCACCTCATCTGCAGATTTTGACATAGTTGCTGCAGATGTCGACGTAGTTGTTGTTGTAGAGTGTCCCACCGGGCGTGCCAGAATGTGTTGCCGACCAAAACCCACCGGCGAGCAACGATGGACAACACGGAGAGCCAGGAGGCTCCCAGGACTGCTGGAGGGCCCTGGTCCCTCGGGCGACGGCCCGCAATGCTCGCACACGTCCCAGCTAATGCAAGGAGTGCCACCTGACCTATACCTGGTCAGGAAGGTGATGGATTGCTTCGATTAGTTTCCTGCATGGCAAACACGTAAACATTAAATACGAGCCCCGATCGGCTCTTAGGTTACCCTGTGAATCGGCTCAAAGAGCCGATTACCCCATGGTTCACGTTGGATTTACTATAACATGGGGGTCCTGCTTTATCAATATAAAGTTAAACCAATCTACGATAGTCTAGGGTTTTCACCGCATAACCGGAACATCCTACACGTAGTTGAGCCTAGCAGATACGTAAGATAATGGAAAACCAGTCCTAAAGAGGCCTAAAAACCAACACGAAGTCGATCCCCGGAACAATCCCTCTAGGACTAGTAAACCATACCTTACGCACTACCGGATCGTTCAACCCGTTTGCAAGGCCTAACCATGCGGATATCAAACCAATCCTTGGAGAACAAGGAACAACTATAACGGATCAGATCTACTAAATAAAGAACAAGCAAGATGCTGCCCTTACACCCAAGATAGGTGCAAAGGCAGCTAGATATTGAGGGGCAGCGTAGCTAAGCAAGCATATCATGAAAGTATCGACGTCAGCCCCAAAACATCCACGATAAGGGTGTTGCTCGCCATCAAAAAGGTTTCAGCACGAGCAACACCGGCAACGAATAAACTGATACTGCCTTACCCGGAAGAAACCCTCGAAACAAGGGGTGGCGATGCACCTAGATTGGTTTGTTGTGAACGTGATCGTCCTCCTTCTCAATAATGCTAGGTACATATTTATAGTCCGTGGACTTTCTAACTTGGGAAATAAACCTAACTTCATACGAACTAAACTCTATCTCTTAATTCTAAATCTACCATAATATACAAATACACGGGCAGTCTAGCCCAAATTCTCGTACGAGGCCGATTCAGAAATATTTCACGTGCATATTCTCTAAGCCCATTTAATCACGGCCCATCTCCGGACTTAGTTAAAATCTGATGATAACAGATACATGGAAATTTTGTTTGTTTCAGATAACCCATATGTGTGTATTGTTGATACGTACCAACCTTTTTAAGTTTAATAAATTACTTTTCTGACGTTCAAATTTAACTCTTGATTATGCATTACATTAACAAAATTAACAACATAAACAATTTTTAAATAAATATTAAATATATTTCATATATGGCTTGTGCTTCGATAGACCCCAAGGCTGAAACGTTTTTCTGAGTAAAACATAAAGACGGCTGGGATTAAACAATACTTGTTCGGGGTTAGAGGTAGGATGGCTGAGATTAAATGATAGCACGATACTTCTTCGGGGGTTTACACTATTTTGAGACTTGGGGGTCTATATAAGCACAAGCAGTCATATATTTATAGCAGTTAGTTGGTAAAAATCACTTGCATAAAACCTAATGTGGATAATATCGTTCAGTTGTTTCATTAAACTTATCAACCGGAGAAAAGTACAAGAGTAAAAAAAATCTAGAGATCAATTTTACCCTTTTGATAAAGTCAAGATTATGTATGTACGTGTTTGTGTCAATTTGTAGTATCCTTAAGTATCATGGCTCATACAACTCTAATGTTGCTAGAGAATTATAGAGTTTCATGATTTATGCATTCAGAAAATATGACAATTCGAGAAATTCAATTCGACTCTTGGGTGCATATGCTCCCTTCACCTAAAAAGCATATTTCTAATTATCAAAAGTTCTAACGAAAAATTCCGCATGTACATCTTGACAATCTATGTTCGTTCGTGCAGTTTCGTGAAAAACCGATAATTTTTGTGGTCGATGTAAAAAAGACAAAACAAGTCTGACAAAAAGCCTTATTTTTAGCACTAAATTTTGTCTTTTTTACACAGCCCAAACGACAAGTTGATTTTTCATGAAAAAACTTTGTGTACACTTAGCATGTGAAGAAGTACATGTGAATTTTTGGTTTGGAATTTTTTGACATTTCAAAATATATCAAAATTGCAGTTCAAACTAAAAGGAGCATACGCACCCAGAAGCCAAAACATCACTCTCAATTACAATTGTTCTAAAAGAGATGGTGTTCACACACATATACGGCTTCACAAATAGCAGCAGATGTCTATATTGCGGGAACACATGGGATTCCCCATTTAGTGATGGCGGTATTAGCACCCTAGATATAACAACTTGTCGAGCGGGAGGAAATTCATACAACAACTTGCAAAAGTGAACGATGTGGTACACAAACTTGCACTAAGAGAGCAAATGGGCACACACAAATTTGCATTAAGAGAGCAAATAGGTACAAACGCAATCATAAGGTGACATGTGGCTACACAAATTTTGCAAAATAACCACTGCATGTTATTTATTTTGAACTTGTAAACATGGCGCTGCCTTGATTTGAACTCGCGATCAAAGTACTGCGGATTGCACACACCTACCATTAGAGCAAAGAGCACTTTGTGAGATTATACTAGGACAACCATATTATTATAGAACGACGTGTGCAGTCATTTGTAACCACACGTAGCGTTTTAGTAAGATGCTAGGAAGAATTATACATTGTTTAGCAGTAGCTTTTAGTAATATTGCAGGCGCGACACGTGTGCAAGTTGCAGCTTACGATATTTAGTTATTTAATCATGAAACTAACATGGCAATTGTGCAATAATGTTTATGGGTAGCTAGTTTTTCATTAATATATATCTTAGACATTATAATTTAACATTTATTTTGGTTTAATTTACTGCTTAATCACGATTCTGTACACATAACTGTGCCGCACCACTTATCTCTAAATAGTATATCATTGTCAATCTTCTATTTACCTAATTAATTTCAGAATGCAGGTAAAACAAATTAACTTCAGAATGTCCACATGGAGAACCTTCGTTGGCATATTCCTGAAGCTGCAAACAGTGAAGGAAGATTAAGTTTGTATGGTACACAAAAGATTTCAATATCATTGCACTTTCAAATGTTACTATAATTCCAAAATACAGCTTTCAGATAGCACTGCGACAATACATGTTTAAAAAAAACCCGAACTATCTTTACACATTTGAACAACTCCTATTTCATAACTAAGATAAGAAAAAAAATAGAGAAGGTGCGGCATATTTATCATGGTTTTATGGGAAATCAATTCGATCTAGTAGTTGAGCAAAAACAAAGGTTCTCGTGGCAGTTAAAGTTGACAAAATAAGTAAATCCGTGTGATTTTACTAGTGAGGGGATTCCTATCCAATTGCATTGTTAGTTTCTTAAGAACAGTGGAGAACGATATATGGTTACATGTTACTCATCGCGCTCTCTCTTATTAAAAGTTATTGATGAACAATGTATGGTATATAACTACGGATTACTCCTTCACACCATTCCTATAATAACATGATTTCTTAGTATAATATCACGATGTGCTGCGAGGTCTAATGGTAGTCGCATGTAGGCTGCAATATTTAGATCTCAACCATGATAGCTTTAATTATTTATGTATGCCAGTGGGGCCTGCATGTAAGGCAACACCATGGTTACAAGCTTAAAATAACAACATAGGAAGGTTTTCTGCAAACTTTGTGTAGCCACATGTCACCTTTTGATTGCTTCTGTACCTATTTTCTCCCTTACTGAAAGTTTGTGCATTGTGACATTCACTTTCCCCTCACTGATGTGACTAAGAGGCCAATCCTAGAAATATGTAACATTCCAAAGAAACACGATGGGTTATTCAACATTATTTTCAATAAATATTACCGTGTATCATATTTTGACTATGTACAAATATAATATGTTCTATACCATGTACTTGTTTGGAATATATGTATTGTGGTACATGGAAATTTTGCTTGTTTCAGCTATCCCATATGTTTGTATTGTTGATACTAATCTTTTTTACTTTCAATAAATTACTCTTTGAACATAAAATTTAACTCTTCATTATGCATTACATTAACAAAATTAACAACATAACAATCTGTTAAACATAAATATTAAATATTTTCATATATTTGTAACATTTAGTTGGTAAAAATCACTTGCATAAAACCTAATGCGGATAATATCATTCAGTTGTTTCATTAAACTTCTCAACCCGAGAAAAGTAGAAGAGTAAAAATCTAGAGATCTAGTTGTACCCTGTAGATAAATTCAAGATTAAATATGTGTTGTGTTTATTTCTAGTATCCTTAAATATCATGGCCCATATAACTATTATGTTGATACATAATTCTAGAGTTTCCTGATTTATTCGTTCTGAAATTAGGATAATTATGATTATACTAAGACATGGCATTTGCTGAACTGTTGGCCCCAACGTTGAATTTTTAGGTCGTCGGGGACCAAATGGTCACGGAATCAATCTTTTTGATCTTGGATGGTAAAGATATGCAAACGGATATGAATATTATTATTTTAGGTGGATCGGTTATAGATTATTATAAACCAAACGAAGTCTAAGATAACAAAAAAGCGAACAGGTGTAGCAAGTGATGGCGGCCGAATTTGCAACGGATTGTTACATACTACCTTCATCTTAAACCTTAAGGATTATATTATTTTTGGAAAGTCAAACTGAGTCAAGTTTGACTAAGTTTTTACCAAAATTTATTAACATGTAAAATACAAATTCAATATCATTAGATAGAAAATAAAATATATTTTCATATGGCATCCACAAAATATCATATTTGTTGACAGATTCTTCTAAAGTTTTGGTAAAACTTTGCTTGGTTTGACTTTTCAAAAAAAAATAGGACTTAATCATTGGTATGGAGGTAGTAGTATTTTTTGAGAGAAGCGGGCTACCTTTTTTTCGTTGCCTATTCGACGGTACCTCGGAGGAGGGATCCTCACGAGGTGGAGAAGAAGTAGGGGCCTTTAGGCGGAGAGTCCTCAGGACGGTGGTACGCGATTTACCCAGCTTCGGAACACCTGCACGATGACAGGGCCTACTGTTGCTTGTCTAAAATTATCTGGGCGCTTTCGTGTTGTTACAATGAGTTGTGGTTGTGTCACGATGACAGGGCCATATGCCACCATCATCGTCTATGGGCCACCCGGGCTTGCCGGATCTAGGTCACGTCGTCGATCTACCCATAAAGTATACCCACAACAGTCGCCCCCGAAGTTCTCAGAGATTCATCATTCCTCCGACTTCATCTACCCGGATCCGAAGAGAATCTTGAAGAGCTTCCAAAACATTCTTGTTTCCGACTTCATTCATACGGAAATCGTTTGTTCTTCTGTAACGGCCACTTAGCAGATTTTTCGCGCGCCTTCCTCTTTTCCCGCACTATATTTTCGGAGATGCGAATCTTTCAGCCGGAATTTTCGGAGGTGCACGGTTAAGTTACCGATGCTTCTAATTCACCATTTTTAACCTAGGACACGTGGCGATTATCCAACGGTGCGACCGTTTCATTTCCACCGTAGGATCCGGCTCACGAATCTCAGCGCAAGGTCTATAAATACCCCCCGCATCCACGGTCAAACCCATTCTTTCACCGCGCTCACCACTTCGTCTTCCTCCTCGCAACAGCGCCGCCCGGTAGATCTCAACTCCGGCGAGCCGCTTCAAGGAAAGCTTCATCCGCCGCCGTTCCAAGGCCTCCCTCGACCCGAACAGCGCGTGGCTGATCGGGAAATCAGCTCCGCCGCCATTTCGTGACATCGCCGGAGGTCTGCACGCCGCTCCGACGACCTCTTCCCTCGCCGGCGCCACGGGAAACCGCCACGCCATTGCCGGTAAGCTTCGCCGGACTCGTAGAAGACGAAATTAGTAGCTCCAATTACTCAAACGTTTTAATATATGCATGCAACCGGAAAAATGCCTACTAGCTCACCTAAGTATACCGATAGCTCTCTGAATAGCCCAGAACCAAACTCCACAGAGCCAATGTTCATTGATCCCATAGCCTTCCTTCCGTCCAATATTTCCGACATCAGATTAGCTCAACCGTTTTCCGCCTCTTTCAGCAATTACCTCAACCGGATCCCAACAATAGCGGAGATCCAGGAGGAAATCGAAGGACAAGCTAGAATGGCCGCTAAGGTGCAGGAGTCGGAGCAAAAGAAAGCTTCGAACGCCCGGACACGCGAAGGTGAGAAGGGTCAATGGTGGCCTAGTGAGGTTACTGACTCGGAGCTCACGGCTTTTGAGAAAGAAGGATTCATCACTCCGGGTTCATGGAGCTTCCAAAAGGACTCCAGTGTTCTGGCTCCAGATCCTGACGAACGCGTTAGTCTTCACCAAAGCCTGGGTTGGAGCGCGGGCTTTCACTTCCCTCTTCCGAATTCTATCTATCAGTGCTCAATACTTACGGCCTCCAGCCTCACAACATCTGCCCAAATTCTTACATCCTCCTCTCCAACTTCGTGACACTTTGCGAAGGGCACATCGGAATCCTCCCAGACGTTCGCCTCTGGCAATTCTTTTATCGTGTCAAGAAGGAGACCAAGGACAAGGCCATGGTCAATTGCGGAAGCATGACGTTCGTGCTCTTCCCGCAGCGCATGTATCCGTCTCCGCCTTCCCATGAGTCCGCCCGGTACTAGAACGTCGGGTGGTTTTATTTGAAGAACATCTCTATTCTGGACATCCACGATGGGCTTCCCCCTTTTGCCAATAACCCTCCGGAGGAGCTAGCCAGTGATACGTCTCCAACGTATCTATAATTTCTGATGTTCCATGCTAGTTTTATGACAATACCTACATGTTTTGCTCGACTTTATAATGATTTTATGCATTTTCCGGGACTAACCTATTATGAAGTGCCAGTTCCTGTTTTCTGCTGTTTTTGGTTCCAGAAAAGTTGTTCGGGCAATATTCTCGGAATTCGACGAAACAAAATCCAAACCTCTTATTTTACCGAGACGGACCCAGAACACAGAAGGATAGACGGAGAGGGGCCAAGGGGGCCCCACACCACCTGGCGGTGCGGCCAAGAGGGGGGCGCGCCCAGCCATTGGGTGGGCCCCTGATAACCCACAAGTATAGGGGATCGCAACAGTCTTCAAGGGAAGTAAACCCAAATTTATTGATTCGACACAAGGGGAGGTAAAGAATACTTATAAGCCTTAACAACTGAGTTGTCAATTCAGCTGCACCTGGAAAAGCACTAGTAACGGGGTGATGTGAAAGTAGCAGAATATGAGAGCAGTAACAAAGAACACAGCAGAGAATAGAATATGAGAGCAATGGCACCGTAAAATAGTTGATACTACTTCCAATGTCATGTAGAACGAGTATATGATGATGAAAGATGGACCGGGGTTCCCAGCTATCTACACTAGTGGTAACTCTCCAATAACAAGTGTTGGGTGAACAAATTACAGTTGGGCAATTGATAGGATTGAAATAGCATTAAGACAGAACATCAAGATTATTAATCATGTAGGCATGTTTTCCATATATAGTCATACGTGCTCGCAATGAGAAACTTGTACAACATCTTTTGTCCTACCAGCCGGTGGCAGCCGGGCCTCTAGGGAATCTACTGGAAATTAAGGTACTCCTTTTAATAGAGCACCGGAGCAAAGCATTAACACTCCGTGAAAACATGTGATCCTCATATCTAAGCCTTCCCCTCCAGTTGTCCCAATTTCCTTTGGGGCCTTTGGTTCCGGACATAGACATGTGCAAACAACTTGTAGATACAATCTAAGCAATAAGTATAGAGCTTAAATCTAAGATCATGCCACTCGGGCCCTAGTGACAAGCATTAAACACAACAAGATTGCAGCAACAATAACTTCACAACTTTATAGATAGACTAATCATAATGTAACAATCCATCGGATCCCAACAAACACAACACCGATTACATATGAATCTCAATCAGGTAAGGCAGCTCATGAGATCATTGTATTGAAGTACATAGGGGAGAGAATACCAACTAGCTACAGCTAGAACCCGTAGTCCATGGGGGAACTACTCACGGAGCATGATGGAGGCGATGGCATTGATGGAGATTGTGGTGACCCTGCATACCACTTCATGTTGTAGTATGCCAGTCGTTGATATAACATTCACGAAGTACCATTCCGCAAATATTACATCCCTCAGAGTAGTACAACAGAACATAGCAGGTCCATAACTCATTCATTTATTATTACAAGCATAAAACACATATCGTCTCGGAGCTCCTCTTGGGTCCTAAGAGGGATACTCCTGGGTTCGAGGCGAACCCAACTTAACTTACAATATAGAAGTTTCACTAGGTTATACATTTATTACCTCGAGCAGCTAAATACTAAGAGTTCACACTGCTCGGCTACTACTACTACTCGGTGCTTCTAGGCTTGATCTCCTCCGGAAGCCTCCCCGGTTCCGTAGACTATGAGGTAGTCTACGCCTTCAATACCTCCAGAGAGGTCTGGTTCTTCATAGCCGATGATCTCGGCTCCTTCATGGTCGTCGTATTCCTCCTCCAGACGATTCAGACAATCTAAGCAAGGGATTTAAGAGTGGGATGAGTACGAGCGTACTCAACAAGTTCATTATAGATAAGAGGTGTTTAATGCACTAGCTACGATATTAGACCAGAAAGTCTAATATCAATGCAGGTTTTGATAAACATTTCTTCAAGAGATTGCTTTTATTTCAAAGAACTATGTCCGTCAGCCTTCACCGGTTTACTAGAACTTCATGGAGCTCCTTTCCGGCCGCGTTCGTAGTTCCATATCCCGGAACAGGGAGTGACAGTCGTTCTTTACACTGCAGAGGTGTGTTGCTTTACCCATAAGAGATCTTAACCTTGGTGCCAACCGGGCATCTTCCCGTCCACACTTCCTATGGTGTGAGGCCCGGTATAAGGTCTAGCCAATCATGTTCCTCCGCTACCTCGAACACCCACCCTTTGTTGCATGCCCCGACCCTGGGTCCTCGCCGGTCCCATTATTCCCATAGATTTCAGGGTGGACCCCGACCACGACGACAGTCTGGGATCGAACCAAACTCCTTCGCCGGTAGATGCAACCCATCATAGACCGCAATACCGTGGGGACTTAGGACTCCCCAGCCTCACCATCTTGCTCCTTCGGGTGACAAGTGTACTACGGACAATGCCGTGGGGACTTAGGACTCCCCAGCCTCACCAGCTTGCCCCCTTGGATTACAAGTGTACTACGGTAAAGCGCATCCGTTGATGAACGAGAGGTGGAAACACTTTTGACTACTCCGTCCCACTCCGGATCTTATGGTTAACACGGGTATTACGGCACAAGAATCACTGGACGACATTTGTTGTTTAATCCTAGATGGATATAAACCCTTGCAATGGAACCTCCACCATATCAACACAATCCATGGTTCCATTGCCCACCACATAGTCATATTCATAGTTATGAAAGTAGTGGTTTTGGTTTTTATGCAATAGTGATAATCATAGTACTTTGCAAGTAATTTGATAAAGATACTCAAATGACATGAGCAAGTGATGAACTTGCCAACACTGCAAAGTTTTGCAGTTGGATGGTGTGGACTGACCCTTGTCCTCTGTTTCTGAAAAATAGCATCATTGTCCGATAAGGGCAATGGTTAAAGAAGCAATTATGCATGATTCAGCTTTTAGGGTTTGTTTCCCCCCTTCCGATGTTATTATTATTTCATGTGAGAGGTTAATACTAAGCTTGATTTGGAGATACTATATTTAGGGTAAATACAACCTTGAAATGTTGTCAAGGTGTTTTTAAAGTCCAAATGCATTAATGGACTTATTTTTATTATAGAAAATAATATGTGTGATTTAAATGATTATTTAAATCATCAAATTAAGACTTATTCTTAGTTGTCTTCAAAAATTCCCTTTTGTATTTTATTATGATAGAGAATTTTATGCTGATCAATTTTCATATTTTTAATTATTTTTTTAGAGCTTTTAAGCATTTCTTATGAAATTTCAAAGTTTTTGTATTTAAGTGATTTTTGTGAAATGGCCAAAATGCCCCTGGGCCCCACCTGTCAGGGTGGCCCAGTGGGTTAGGTCGACCGACCCACCTGGTCCGGCTCGACCACCTCACTTCTCTCCCTCTCTCTCTCGCGCGCGTCCGAACCCTAACCCTAATCCCTCTCTGGCGATTCGCGTCGCCACCGCCGTCGCCGCTCGATTCCGGCGAGCTCCGCCGATCTTGGCCCCCGCCATGATGCGCAATCGATGCGCCTCACGACGGCGGTCATCTTCCTCCGCATCGATCTGGAGCGGGTGCTGCTCCAGCTCGTCTTCGACCTCCTCTGCGGCGGCTAGGGTTACGGGATCTGGGCGATCCCGCCGCTCTTGGCGCCCTGGTGCTGTGGCGCCACCGTGGCTTCGCCGCCGTGGTGCGTGTGGTGTGCTGCCATGGCTTGGCCTGGCGCCGCCGCGCTCCGGCGTGTGCCGCCGTGGCCGCCATGGCTGCGCTGTTCTCCTCGACTCCGGGTAAGTGCGCCTCCTTTCCTGCTCCCCTCCTGTGACCTTCTCCCTCCTCTAGTGCCTGTGCTTTGCTTGCTGCGCAAGAGTGTGTGCTCTTCTGCCCTGCTGCTGCTCTTGCTATGCTGCTGCGCTATGCGTGTGCTACTGCTGTGTGTAGTAGCCATGCCTCTGTCAACTAGCCTAATCACTTGCTGTGCTAGCATTTCTTGTCTAACTCCATCCCTGTGCCTCTGTTCTTGTTGATAAGCTTGCCAGATCCTCAAGTGTATTCATTTATGATACCCTGGCTTGATTACAGTGTGCCATTTCTTGCAATTATGCAAGTGCCAGAGCCATAGTGGCTTACTCTGATGCTCAAATTTATGATTGTGCTCAATTGAGCATTACTGTGGCTTAACAATGTTATTTAATAATAAGTTGATGTGTGCCTTGCTTGTGCATCTTGATCCTGTGGCTCATCATGTCTTTGATGTGCTCTGGATACATTCATGAATTATTATTTGATTATCTGTGAAACATCTATTGATTAACTGTGGCTGTTTACTTCATAAAATTTCTGTGTGATGCCAGTGATTGATTCTAGCATGCTTTGGTATGCTTTAGCAGGCTCTGGTGATCAATTGATCACCACTTGCTTGTTGATTGCATGCTTGCTAGCTGCCTGTGCTTATCTGGTGCTCCCTCTGGTGTCTGTGTGACACACATGCTTGTGCTGATGTGTGTTGATGCTTGCTCAAGCATCATCTGATGCTTGCAGTGAGCCATTGGGTCACTGGCAAGATGTTGGTGCTTTTGTTACTGGACTGTTTCATTTATCTGTAATTCCTTGCTTTACTAGATGGATAAATGATGTGAACTGTTTAACAGTAATGACCATATGGATGAATTGGATGTAGCTAGAGGGATGCCAACAGCTGTTGGGTACCCTAGCTCATACTGAACCCTCTTGGGTAATGATGTGATGGCTGGAAATGTTGGCTGTGGGTTGAGGTGGCCTTGACAGCCACTTGGTGCTGTCATGGTAGCTCCCCCTTTATCTGTGGCTTGCTGTGGTGGATTGTTGCTCACTGGCCTGACCATGTTTGGTTGCCAGATGCTTTTGATGTGGATAAACCTGGATAGACCCATGATAGTCTAATCCTGTCTGATGGTGTAGTGGCCATAGGTGCTAAGTATGTGGGCTAGGCTAGCTGTGTCTTCATCTGTTGATGGATTTCTTCAGTTATGCATTGATTTACATAGCTGTTGTTCCCATAGGATGATTTCCTAATGGCCTTTACCATATTTGCTTGCACCAAATGGGTTAGTAGCCAGATGATGACACAAATAGGGTACTCACACCCTTTTGCTTTTGTGTGCTTGATGCACATGCATATTTATGAACCAGACAGATGCTTGCTCATGATTCCTTGGTATACCTCACTCCAGCTCCTAGAAATGGTTGTTGCTGTAGAGGATGGCTTCTGGTTGGTTGGTTTGCTTTGGTGATGAGCTGGTGCTTGCCCTGCTCCTCCTTGAGAACTTGTGAAGCTTGATTTGGTCATGTGATGGATTTTGGACAGGTTGAACAGCTCTGGCTGTTCTTCCTGTTCTTGCTGTTCTTGGTGTTCTTACTCTTTGGAGATTCTGCCGATGAGCTGCTAGGGTTTCTGGCTGTGAAAAGGTTTTATATGAACCTTTGTTGGCTCCTCTGGTCGACAGCTTGGCCTGGTCAATTTGATGACACTCCTGGTTGTGTGTGTGTGCTGTTGTACATGCACAGTGCCTGGTGAGCAGGCAGTGTGTGTGTGTAAGCCTGATGCTGTGCACTTGGTTGTGAGAGTGGATCAGCTCGGCAGGACTTGGTATTATCCACCATTTCCATTTCTTTCTAACCTGCCAAGTGGCTATGCCACTTGGCATAACTTGTTTTTGCTTTGATTTATGCAGGGATCAATCTGATGATCCAAATGGGCATGAAGATCATCAAATCCAAGTTCAAATGGAGATTACTTTGTAGTATTTAGGATAGTATATTACCTTGTACTTTTCTTTTATTTTCTTTCTTCTATTTTGCCAATTTATGTAATGTGTTGTAATAATTCCTATTTCTATTCTGGATATTGTAATTGACAATGTATTATGTGTGATTATCAATAAAGCTCCCATTTTTCTTAATGAGCTTTATATAATTATTGTACTATTTATATTCTTGATTACTTATAATTGTTTGTTGAATTATCTCAAGTTTGAATTATGTGATATCCATTTGATGTTTGAATTTGAAATTCAAATTCAAATTTGGTTTGAATTCAATCATACAACTTAATTTAGAATTCAATCATGCAACTTAAGATTGTGATGCATCTTCTCTTCTCTCTTCTCAAAACCCTAATCTAGTTAAGTAAGAACAAGTTCATCGCACTCTCGAAACCCTAACCCTGTAGGATGTCGAGAGAGAAACCTGTTCCCCTTCGATGCAGTTTTGTTTTAAAAGCGCGAAATTTCCCCGTAATTTACAATGCAATGCACATCCCTTTCTAAAATCTACCCTTCGATCGTCTCTAAACCTGGGACATTACAGAGATGGCTTCGGTGATGATGATGGCGATGATCTCCTCCAATTCCCCGTCCCGGTGGAGTGCCAGAACGGAGTTTCTGGTCCCGAGACGGAGTTTCGTGACGGTGGCGGCTTGGATGGTTTCGGCGATTTCTTCTAACCCCCGTGCGTTTTTAGGTCGAAGGCGTTAAGTAGTCCGAAGGAGGGCATCGGAGGCCGGCCGAGGGGGCCACAGGGCCGCGCGCCCCCTCCGGGCCGCGCCGGCCTAGTGTGTGGGGCCTCGGCCTCACACCGGCTTGCCCTTCGGCTCCGTCAATCTTCTGGAAAAATAGGACCTTTCGCATAGATTCCGAGGATTTTCCTGAAAGTTGGATTTCTGCACAAAAACGAGACACCAGAGCAATTCTGCTGAAAACAGCGTTAGTCCGTGTTAGTTGCATCCAAAATACACAAATTAGAGGCAAAACAATAGCAAAGTGTTCGGGAAAGTAGATACGTTTTGGACGTATCAACTCCCCCCAAGCTTAGCTTATTGCTTGTCCTCAAGCAATTCAGTTAACAACTGAGTGCGATAAAAGAACTTTCATGAACACATTTGTTCATATGATGTAAATATTCTCATGATATGGCAAGTACTTAAGCAGTTCATAATAAGATACATGCAAATAAAATCATCTAATAGCTATGTCAATCATGGAAAAGGTACCAACAAATTAATAATGAGCATCATGAATCATGTCTATCAGCAGGATTGCAATGTTCATAGAATAATATGATAAAGTGGTATCTCGCTTGCCCGTATTTGTACAGCAAAACATAAATGCTTGGGCACCTTTGAGGTTCATGGGAAGACTGGAAATGGAGATTATCAAAGATAAAAGCATCAAAGTTATACCACAGTTAATCACATTTTGGGACAAGCATATTATACTAAGAATGAAAGTTGTGCTCTCAAGAAAGTGCTCAAAGAAAGGATGGAGACTCAATGTAAAAGTAAAAGATTGACCCTTCGCAGAGGGAAGCAGGGATTAACATGTGCTAGAGCTTTTCATTTGTAAAACAGAGTAAAATTATTTTGAGAGGTGTTTGTTGTTGTCAACGAATGATAGTGGGTACTCTAACTACCTCGTCAACCAGACTTTCAAGAGCGGCTCCCATGAAGGACGTTATCTCTACCAGCAAGGTAAATCATCCCCCTTCTCTTTTGTTTACACACGTACTTTAGTTTTATTATGGATGACACTCCCCCAACCTTTGCTTACACAAGCCATGGCTAACCGAATCCTCGGGTGTCTTCCATCAATCACATACCATGGATGAGTGTCTATTTGCAAATTAAGTTGCTTACTGATGAATCAGGGCAAAACATGTGAAGAGAATTATTAATGAAAGTTGATTAATTGGGGCTGGGAACCCCGTTGCCAGCTCTTTTTGCAAAATTATTGGATAAGCGGACGTGCCACTAGTCCATTATGAAAGTCCAGAGTAAATGACAAGATTGAAAGATAAACACCACATACTTCCTCATGAGCTATAAAACATTGACACAAATTGAGAAGCATTTTGAAGGTTTAAAGGTAGCACATGAGAATTTACTTGAATGGTTTGAAATGCCATGCATAGGTATTTATGGTGGACACTCTGGAAAAACTTGGTTTTTAGGGGTTTGGAAGCATGAGCAGCGTTCCCGCTCAGTACAAGTGAAGGCTAGCAATAGACTGGGAAGCGACAATCAAGAGAGCAGTAACTGTCATAATCATGCTTGCGACAAAATAAATTAACGGGGGCATAAAAGTGATACAAGAACTCTGAGGTAAAGTAAATCATCGAGGCTTAATTGACATTTTGTTCAGTCATATGAATGCGTGAGCATGTGCCAAGTTGATTCAAGAGAATTATTCAGAGGAGGATACCACAATGTCATACCTATCTATGAATAAAGCAATGCAAGCAAATATTTATGACATGCTACTCATATTAATAAATTGGAGCTAATCATGAGAGATCATGAACTACTAGACTTTCTTAAATGACATATACCTCACATGAACCAACTAAGCATGCTCACATGGATGAGTATATGTACAAAAATGAAAACAAATAGAGTTCAAACCAGCCTCTCACCACAATCGAATTGTCGTAGATCGTCATTATTGCCTTTTCACTTGTGTAGCTTGAATAATATGGAATGAAAACCACGCTCCAGCCACCGAAGATCATTGAACTCATAATGAACTTTACAAAACCAAAGAAGAACAGCAAATATTTTTGGTGTTTTCGAATTAGAAACAAGAACAAAAGGAAACAAGCAAACAAAGCAAAATCTTTTTGGTTTTCTTATAGCATGTCTCGGGTGCTTCTATTCTTGTAGACAGTGTTGGGCCTCCAAGAGCAGAGGTTTGTAGAACAGCAGCAAGTTTCCCTTAAGTGGATCACCCAAGGTTTATCGAACTCGGGAGGAAGAGGTCAAAGATATCCCTCTCATGCAACCCTGCAACCACAAAGGAAGAAGTCTCTTGTGTCCCCAACACACCTAATAGGTGCACTAGTTCGGCGAGATAGTGAAATACAGGTGGTATGAATAAGTATGAGCAGTAGTAATGGCGCCAGAAAAGTGCTTGCTGGCGTGTGGTTGATGGTGGTAATATTGCAGACAGTAGAGATGCAGTAAAACAGTAAACAAGCAGCGATAGCAGTATTTAGGAACAAGGCCTAGGGATCATACTTTCACTAGTGGACACTCTCAACATTGATCACATAACAGAATAAATAGATAGATGCTAGACTCTACACTCTCTTGTTGGATGATGAACACCACTAATTGTGTAGGATTACACGAACCCTCAATGCCGGAGTTAACAAGCTCCACAATATTCGATGTTCATGTTTAAATAACCTTAGAGTGCATGACAGATCAACATAACCAAACCAAGTACTAACATAGCATGCACACTGTCACCTTCACACTACGAAAGGAGGCATAGATCACATCAATACCATCATAGCAATAGTTAACTTCATAATCTACAAGAGATCACAATCATAGCCTACGCCAAGTACTACACGATGCACACACTGTCACCATTACACCGTGCAGGAGGAATAAACTACTTTAATAACATCACTAGAGTAGCACACAGATAAATTGTGATACAAAACACATTGCAATCATAAAGGGATATAAATAAGCACTTCACTATGCCATTCATAACAGTGAATAAGTATTCTGTGAAATATAGCCTAAGAGACCCATACGGTGCACACACTGTCACCTTTACACACATGGGACAAGGAGTCTCCGGAGATCACATAAGTAAAACCCACTTGACTAGCATAATGACATCTAGATTACAAGCATCATCATATGAATCTCAATCATGTAAGGCAGCTCATGAGATTATTGTATTGAAGTACATAAGAGAGAGATTAACCACATAGCTACCGGTACAGCCCCGAGCCTCGATGGAGAACTACTCCCTCCTCATGGGAGACAGCGGCGTTGATGAAGATGGCGGTGGTGTCGATGGAGGAGCCTTCCGGGGGCACTTCCCCGTCCCGGTGGCGTGCCGAACAGAGACTCCTGTCCCCCAGATCTTGGCTTCGCGATGGCGGTGGCTCTGGAAGGTTTTCTCTGGTTTCGTCGAACGTGATAGGGTTTTCGCGACGGAGACCTTAAGTAGGCGGAAGGGCAGCCTCGGAGGAGTCCTGGTGGGACCACACACTAGGTCGGCGCGGCCAGGGCTTGGGCCGCGCCGCCCTACTGTGTCCCACCTCGTGGCCCCACTTCGTTTCCCCTTCGGACTTCTGGAAGCTTCGTGGAAAAATAGGACCCTGGGCGTTGATTTCGTCCAATTCCGAGAATATTTCCTTACTAGGATTTCTGGAACCAAAAACAGCAGAAAACAGGAACTGGCACTTCGGCATCTCGTCAATAGGTTAGTTCCGGAAAACGCATAAATATGACATAAAGTATGCATAAAACATGTAGATATCATCAATAATGTGGCATGGAACATAAGAAATTATCGATACGTCGGAGACGTATCACAAACCAACGATAGCAAATAAAGCAAGATAAAAGCAAGAAACAAAAATAAACAAGTGGTGAAGAGAAACAACAGAAATATTTTTTTTCTTTTTGTGTTTTAGGAAAGAAACAAAGCAAAAACAAGAAAATGAAAACTAAAAGAGTCACATAAACACAAAGCAGCAGAAATTCGTCAAACTTGACAGCAGTACAGTAATCGATTTTTAAGAAATTCTTCCGCTGCTCAGCTCGAAAAGTGTTCAACTAATGAAAGTTAGATAACAACCTGAGGAACATGCACAAAAATTGGCTTCGCAAAATAACGTTCTGGCTGTTTTTGAGAATTTTTTTGGTAACAGTCCAGAATCTGTTTTCAAACAGCACTTCCCCAAATATCATCTCCCTCTTATTAGAAACCACTTTAATAAGCTAAACTAGTATGTACAAGTATCCAGAAATTATAATATGCAATGAATGAGTGATGCCGGTATACCTCCCCCCAAGCTTAGGCTTTTGGCCTAAGTGGAGATCAACCCCATGGTGCCCATGAAGTGGCACTTGGTTCAAACTTCTAAACAACTAAGCATCTTGCAAATCAAGTAGTGCTACAGCAAGTAAAGCAAGTGGAGGGAGAAAGAAATGTTGTTTAGTTCCTCTATGCATATAAAATAAATTTGTTAACAAGGTTGATCAAGTCTTGCCACCAAATAAATTTTACATAGCATAAGAAGAATTAAACCTCAAATCAATCATGTTACCTTGTATTGAATTGATATGGATCCAATCACAAGAGTTTGATATTTTTCTTTAGGCTCATATATTGGACAATCAATAGTTCCCACTTTGATAGTTCTCACATTAGAAATTGTATTAACTCCACATGCTTTCTCAATCCTCTTGGGAAAATAAACGGTATGCTCCTTGTCATCGACATTGAAAGTAACTTTTCCTTTATTGCAATCAATAACAGCCCCTGCGGTGTTAAGAAAAGGTCTCCCAAGAATAATAGACATATTATCATCTTCAGGCATTTCCAACACAATAAAATCAGTTAATATCAAGCAGTTATTAGTAACTTGAACAGGAACATCCTCACATATACCAACAGGAATAGCAGTAGATTTATCAGCCATTTGCAAAGATATATCAGTTGGTATCAACTTATCTAAATAAAGTCTCTTATAAAGAGAGAAAGGCATAACACTAACACCCGCTCCCAAATCACATAGAGCAGTTCTAACATAATTATTCTTAATAGAACAAGGAATAGTCGGTATACCTGGGTCGCCAAGCTTCTTTGGAACCTTACCATTGAAAGAGTAATTAGCAAGCATAGTAGAAATCTCCTCATTAGGAATTTTCCTTTTGTTAGTGATAATATCTTTCATATACTTTGAATAAGGAGGCAATTTAATAGCATCAGTCAAAGGGATTTGCAGGAATAAAGGTTTCATCCAATCACAAAATTTATTATAGTGTTCTTCTTCCTTTGATTTTAGTTTCTTAGCAGGAAAAGGCATTTGCTTTTGAACCCAAGGTTCCCTTTCACTACCATGTTTCTTAGCAATAAAATCTTCTTTAGTATAATTTTTATTTTTAGCATGCTTTTCAGGTTCTTCTTCAACCTCTTCTTTATCAGAAGCATCATTCTTATCATTATCTTTATCATGTTCATTACCACTTTCAGTTTCAGCATCAGAAATAGAAATACTATTAGGATCATTAACAGGTTCAGAGGATTCTACAACAGTTTTATGTTTCTTTTTCTTTTTCTTAGATGGAGCACTAGTTTCAGTTCGTTGAGAATCTTGTTCAACTCTTTTGGGATGCCCTTCAGGATATAGAGGATCCTGGGTAGAAACACCGCCTCTAGTTGTTACTTCATAAGCATGTTTTTCTTTAGAATTATCTTTTAACAAGTCATTTTGCACTTTAGTGAGTTGATCAATTTGAGTTTGAACCATTTGAAAATGTTTAACAAGCATCTTAACATCATTGGAGGTTCTCTCCACAATACCATGCAATTCACCAATAGCTCGAGAATTTTCCATTAAATGATTCTCTACTCTCATATTGAAATTATTTTGCTTAACAATATAATTATCAAACTCATCTAAGCATTGAGCAGGAGGTTTTGAATACGGAATATCTTCCCTAGTAAAGCGTTCAAGAGAGTGTACCTCAATCATGGATGGGGGAGTGATCTTACATAAATCTTCTAATGGAGGTAAATTCTTCACATCTTCGGATTTAATACCCTTCTCTTTAAGAGATTTCTTGGCTTCCCTCATATCTTCATCATTTAATTTAATCATACCCCTCTTCTTCAATATTGGTGTCGGGGTTGGTTCAGGTGTAGACCAATCATCATGATTCCGGCCTATTCTCGCCAATAATTCTTCAGCGTCGTCTGGAGTTCTTTTCCTGAAAACACAACCAGCACAACTATCCAGGTATGCCCTAGACTCAATGGTTAGTCCACTATAAAATATATCAAGTAAATCATGCTTTTCCAAATCATGTTCAGGCCAAGCTCTAATAAGAGAGCAAAATTTAGCCCAAGCCTCAGGCAATTTCTCTCCATCTTCCTGGTCAAAATTATAAATTCTCTGCAAAGCAATATGTTGAGCACTAGCAGGAAAGTATTTCCGGAAGAAAACATCAAGCAATTCTTTTGGACTATTAATAGAATCAGGTGGCAAACTATTATACCAAGTTTTAGCATCATCCTTTAATGAGAAAGGGAAAATTTTAGCAACGAAATAAGTACGCTTCTTAACATCATCAGAAAACAAGCTACTCAGAGTAGATAGCTCAATCATGTGTTCTACAACACTTTCTTTTTCAGTACCACAAAAAGGTGTTTTCTCAACAATAGATATATGAGACAAATCAAGAGAAAAATCATAATCCTTATCCTTAATGTTTATAGGAGATGTGGCAAATATGCAAGCAAAGATGAGTAGCCAACAAGATCCAACCAACCATGTGAGCAACCAGTCAGTAGCAAGGCTACTGAGGTCACAGCACACTTAGAACCATCCCAAGGCCAAGCCAAATACAAAGCATCACTATCCAGAAATGGATTCAGACTCTAATTGCTTGTAAAAGAATCATGAATAGCAAATTCAGACACAAGCAAGTAATTCAATCATCACTGCATAAGCAGTTCATCATAATTTAAGTAATACAAGCATGAATTTATCACAGATCCATGCTAAGCATTGACAGTAGCATACTATTAAGCAACAGAGTTTAATCCATAGCCACTAGAGCAAGTCTAGGTAGCTAAGATGAGCAACAGCACAAGTAAGCAACATCATAGTGATGCTTGAGCATTAGCATCACAAGATAATTGAATCATTTAGTCACAGTATTAACCAGTAAGCTATCACTGATAATTGAATTGATCAAATGGATCAATTATAGCAAGCCAAGTTACACAGAGAGGTTAGCCAACAAGCAAGGAATGATCCAATGGATCATTGGCTTGCATAGGAAGCACATAAGCATTTCCCAAGCACCACTGGCACTCACAAGTGTCACTGATGAACCACAGTACACCTAGACAAGTAAGTGTAACATGCCAGTAAGCACAAGCAAGCCCATAAGCAAGTACTGCATGGATAGCAAGTTCATAAGCAAGCACAACAGAGCATAGCCAAATTAGAGCAGGCTAGGAGCAACAGTTAAGCAAACAGAGCATGTACAGCAAGCAAGGCAACACTGGCCAGTACCAGAAATTGGTGATTTGGCCATGAGCTTGCAGCAAAGGGAAGCATAGGAGGATTAAGCAACCATGGCAGAGTTCTGTGTGATCACAGGATCACCAGAAAGCAACAGAGCATAAGGAAGAAGAAGCACAGTAGCTTGGAGAGGCGCACAGGTATGGAGAGGAGAAGGAGAAGGAGCAGAGCAACTTACACGCGCCTGGTGGCAGAGGCTATGGCATGGCGAGGCAGTGCTCGCGCGGCCATAGCAGCTGCAAAGCCAGGGAAGGCGCCGGCGTTACGCCGACGAACACCACCACAGCAGCACGGCACGGAGACGACGGCACAGGTACTGCAAGCAGCACCCGCGCCAGGTCGGTCTCGGAGGCGCACACGTCGACGGCGAGGGCGAGAGCTCGTCGGAGATCACCCAGTCGCCCAAGGCGATTCTCCACGAGATCCAGAGAGGAGGCGATTCGCCAGGAGAGGAAGCAATCGAGGAAACCACGCGGACAGATCGATAGATCGTCTCGCGGCGGTCCAGATCAGGTAGGTGGCGAGGTCAGGGAAGCACGGCGATGGCCGGAGCGAGGCGGCGGCCATGGCGGCGACGCCATCGCCAGGGCGTCGCGAGAGAGATTAGGGTTAGGTCGAGCGAGTGAGAGGGCCGAGTGAGTGAGAGTGCGGTGGGCCGTTCGGCTCCACCGAGCCGCTATGGGGCAAGCCTTAGTGGGCTGTCCCATGGGCCTAGGTTATTGGGCTGGGCCCAATATGGGTCCAGAGGGGTATTTTGGTCTTTTTACATTTAATAAAAGGCCAGAACTTTACCAAATTTTAATAAATCAAACACAACTCTAAAAATCCATTAAAAATTGGATTAATGAATGAAAAATAAATCTTAACAAGAATAAAATATGAAATGGAATTTATGAAACAAATTCAAAATTATGAATTTTAAGAATTTAAATAATAACTTGGAATTTAAAATTATTATTTCCTTGTAATTAAAATTCAAGGAAAAATCTCAAATAAGTTCAAATACTTATTTTCAAACATTTCAAAATGAAATTCTATTATTCCAAGTCATTTCTTTTGAAAAAGGGTATTTTTCCCAGAAAAATACTATACTCCTTTTTATTCCAAAAACTATAGAGGTAACTCTATAATTTTCAATTATTTTTGGAATGATTAAGGGAATCACCAAGTAAATAGTTTTACTTTGAATTATTGTACTTTGTGTGAATTAAAAATGGTTTATACTTTTAAATCAATTGTAAATTACCGTCAAAGACATAAATCTTAAATACAACCCTAAATTGTAATAACTCAACGGGGTAAAGGGATTCAACATAAAATAATCCATCCATGATTGCATTATTTGGATTTTATAACATTGTCCTTACCGGACAATGATGCTTCTTACAGAACCCGAGGTCCAGGTTCCATCAACTGCATTGAACTGCACTATCTCGCAGTCCACAGGCAAGTTCACCCTTGCTCATGTCAACTTGAGTATTTTCTACTACTTTAATGCAAAGCTATATACTTATCATTCCTGCATCGCAAATGAAATGTTACTTTCCAACTATGAATATGACTATGTGGCTGGCAATGGAACCATGGTATGTGTTGATATGGTGGAGGTTCCATTGCAATGGGTTATATCACCCTAGGATTAAATTACCAATGCCGTCCAGTGATTCTAGCGCCGTACAAACCGCGTTGACCATGAGATCTATAATGGCTCTGGGGAAGCCAGCCGTATCTTTTCCCTTCTGCACGCCAACGGATCGGAGAGCCGGTGGGGTGCTGGAGGCACTGCCGCAATAGGTTGGGAAATCCTTTTAAATCCCCATCCATTAGTGATGATAAGCTCTACGATCTATGAGGGATTGTCCGGAGTACACCATGAGTAAAGCCGTATTATCGGGGGAAGTCTACTGGAGGTGTACGGTTGGACAAAAGGGTGGGTTTGCAGTCGCGGAGAAGGCGGTGTGGGCTTGGATCTTTATACCTGGCCTCACACCAAAGGAAGTGTGAACGGGGGCAAGTCCCTGCGGATGGCAAAAAGGGTGAGATCTCTTGTGGGAAAAGTAACGCACCTCTGCAGAGTGTATTAAATTGTGGCTGTCACTCCTTGTTCCGGGAAGGAACTGCGAACGCGGCAGGAAAGGAACTCCACGAAGTTCTAGTCAACCTGTGAAGACGGGCATAGTTTTCATAATAAAAGCAATCTTTTGAAGAAATGTTTTCAAAACATGCATTGACCTGCGATTTCCTGATCAATGGTCGTAGCTAGTGCATCAAACACCTTTTATTCTTTTAGAACTTGCTGAGTACCTCTGTACTCACTTTCTTTCGACACCCTTGCTAGACTGTGATCCGGAAGTGGAGGCCATCAACGATGGAGCACCAGAAGGAAGCTACGAGCTGGTCTACGAAGAACCTGATCTTACCGGCGGAGTGGAAGGCGTAGACTATGGGATAGTCTACGGACCAGATGACACGGAGGTGGAGGAGTAGTGACATACCCTAGCATCATAGAGCCGAGCAACGTAGAACTTACCTAAATAAGTTGTTGAGCTCTCTTTTATATATGGTTATAAGTTGTAATCGTACTTAAGTAGTATCTTAGGGTGTTCTCATAGGACCTGTGAGAATACCAACTTGTTAAGACAATGTTTGTAATAAAGTATGGAGTGTTATGACCTGCAATGTTTCTGTTGTACCACTCTGAGGGATATGGCAATTTGTGAAGAAGTCCCTTCACAAAGATCATATCAACGACTTGTATACTACAACATGCAGTGGTATGCTGGGTCACCGCATAAGGCAGCTCATGAGATTATTGTATTGAAGTACATAGGAGAGAGATTAACCACATAGCTACCGGTACAGCCCCGAGCCTCGATGGAGAACTACTCCCTCCTCATGGGAGACAGCGGCGTTGATGAAGATGGCGGTGGTGTCGATGGAGGAGCCTTCCGGGGCACTTCCCCGTCCGGCGGCGTGCCGGAACAGAGACTCCTGTCCCCCAGATCTTGGCTTCGCGATGGCGGCGGCTCTGGAAGGTTTTCTCTGGTTTCGTCGAACGTGATAGGGTTTTCGCGACGGAGACCTTAAGTAGGCGGAAGGGTAGCCTCGGAGGGGTCCTGGTGGGACCACACACTAGGCGCGGCCAGGGCGGGCCGCCTCGTGTCCCCACCTCGTGGCCCCACTTCGTTTCCCCTTCGGACTTGGAAGCTTCATGGAAAAATAGGACCCTGGGCGTTGATTTCGTCCAATTCCGAGAATATTTCCTTACTAGGATTTCTGGAACCCCAGAAAACAGGAACTGGCACTTCGGCATCTCGTCAATAGGTTAGTTCCGGAAAACGCATAAATATGACATAAAGTATGCATAAAACATGTAGATATCATCAATAATGTGGCATGGAACATAAGAAATTATCGATACGTCGGAGACGTATCAGCATCCCCAAGCTTAGTTTCTGCTCGTCCCGAGCAGGTAAACGATAACAAAGATAATTTCTGGAGTGACATGCCATCATAACCTTGATCATACTATTGTAAGCATATGTAATGAATGCATCGATCAAAACAATGGTAATGTCATGAGTAAACAAATGAATCATAAAGCAAAGACTTTTCATGAATAGTACTTTCAAGACAGGCATCAATAAGTCTTGCATAAGAGTTAACTCATAAAGCAATAAATCAAAGTAAAGGTATTGAAGCAACACAAAAGAAGATTAAGTTTTAGCGGTTGCTTTCAACTTATAACATGTATATCTCATGGATATTGTCAATATAAAGTAATATAACAAGTGCAATATGCAAGTATGTAGGAATCAATGCACAGTTCACACAAGTGTTTGCTTCTTGAGGTGGAGAGAAATAGGTGAACTGACTCAACATAAAAGTAAAAGAAAGGCCCTTCAGAGGGAAGCATTGATTGCTATATTTGTGCTAGAGCTTTGGTTTTGAAAACAAGAAACAATTTTGTCAACGGTACTAATAAAGCATATGTATCATGTAAATTATATCTTACAAGTTGCAAGCCTCATGCATAGTATACTAATAGTGCCCGCACCTTGTCCTAATTAGCTCGGATTACCGGGATTATCATCGCAATACACATGTTTTAACCAAGTGTCACAAAGGGGTACCACTATGCCGCCTGTACAAAGGTCTAAGGAGAAAGCTCGCATTTGGATTTCTCGCTTTTGATTATTCTCAACTTAGACATCCATACCGGGACAACATAGACAACAGATAATGGACTCCTCTTTAACGCATAAGCATGTAGCAACAATTAATGTTCTTATATGAGATTGAGGATATATGTCCAAAACTGAAACTTCCACCATGATTCATGGCTTTAGTTAGCGGCCCAATGTTCTTCTCTAACAATATGCATGCTCTAACCATTAAATGAGTGGTAAATCTCCCTTACTTCAGACAAGACGGACATGCATAGCAACTCACATGACATTCAACAAAGAGTAGTTGATGGCGTCCCCAGGAACATGGTTATCGCACAACAAGCAACTTAATAAGAGATAAAGTGCATAAGTACATATTCAATACCACAATAGTTTTTAAGCTATTTGTCCCATGAGCTATATATTGCAAAGGTAAAGAATGGAAATTTTAAAGGTAGCACTCAAGAAATTTACTTTGGAATGGCGGAGAAATACCATGTAGTAGGTAGGTATGGTGGACACAAATGGCATAGTGGTTGGCTCAAGGATTTTGGATGCATGAGAAGTATTCCCTCTCGATACAAGGTTTAGGCTAGCAAGGTTATTTGAAACAAACACAAGGATGAACCGGTGCAGCAAAACTCACATAAAAGACATATTGTAAACATTATAAGACTCTACACCATCTTCCTTGTTGTTCAAAACTCAATACTAGAAATTATCTAGACTTTAGAGAGACCAAATATGCAAACCAAATTTAGCAAGCTCTAGGTGTTTCTTCATTAATGGGTGCAAAGTATATGATGCAAGAGCTTAAACATGAGCACAACAATTGCCAAGTATCAAATTATTCAAGACATTTTAGAATTACTACATGTAGCATTTCCCGATTCCAACCATATAACAATTTAACGAAGAAGATTCAACCTTCGCCATGAATACTATGAGTAAAGCCTAAGGACATATTTGTCCATATGCAACAGCGGAGCGTGTCTCTCTCCCACACAATGAATGCTAGGATCCATTTTATTCAAACAAAACAAAAATAAAAACAAACCGACGCTCCAAGCAAAGCACATAAGATGTGATGGAATAAAAATATAGGGGAGGAACCTGATAATGTTGTCGATGAAGAAGGGGATGCCTTGGGCATCCCCAAGCTTAGAAACTTGAGTCTTCTTAAAATATGCAGGGTGAACCAGGGCATCCCCAAGCTTAGAGCTTTCACTCTCCTTGATCATATTGTATCATCTCCCTCTCTTGATCCTTGAAAACTTCCTCCACACCAAACTCGAAACAACTCATTAGAGGGTTAGTGCATAATAAAAATTCACATGTTCAGAGGTGAAACAATCATTCTTAACACTTCTGGACATTGCATAAAGATACTGGACATTAATGGAACAAAGAAATTCATCCACCATAGCAAAAGAGGCAATGCGAAATAAAAGGCAGAATCTGTCAAAACAGAACAGTCCGTAAAGACGAATTTTAAAGAGGCACCATACTTGCTCAAATTGAATGAAAGTTGCGTACATATCTGAGGATCACTCACGTAAATTGGCGTAATTTTCTGAGTTACCTACAGAGAATTAGGCCCAGATTCGTGACAAAGAAAATGCTTTCGCGTAATCCAAATCTAGTATGAACCTTACTATCAAAGACTTTACTTGGCACAACAATGCAATAAAACTAAGATAAGGAGAGGTTGCTACAGTAGTAACAACTTCCAAGACTCAAAATAAAAAAAATTACTGTAATAAAATAAACACATGGGTTATCTCCCAAGAAGTTCTTTCTTTATAGCCATTAAGATGGGCTCAGCAGTTTTAATGATGCACTCGCAAGAGATAGTATTTGAAGCAAAAGAGAGCATCAAGAGGCAAATTCAAAACACATTTAAGCCTAACATGCTTCCTATGAAAAGGAATCTTGTAAATAAACAAATTCATGAAGCATGATGCAACAAGCATAGAAAGATAAAACAAGTGTAACTTCAAAAATTTCAGCATATAGAGAGGTGTTTTAGTAACATGAAAATTTCTACAACCATATTTTCCTCTCTCATAATAATATCCAGTAGCATCATGAGCAAACTCAACAATATAAGTATCACATAAAACATCTTTATTCACATGCATAAAAGTATCATTACCCTCCACATAAGCATAGTCAATTTTATTGGTAATAGTGGGAGCAAATTCAACAAAGTAGCTATCATTATTGTTCTCATCATCAAATATAGGAGGCATATTGTAATCATAATCAAATTTATCCTCCATACAGGCGGTACTAAAAGACTACTATCATTATAATCATCAAAAATAGGAGGCAAAGTATCATCAAAGTAAATTTTCTCCTCAATGCTTGGGGGACTAAAAAGATCATGCTCATCAGAACCAGCTTCCCCAAGCTTAGAACTTTCTATATCATTAGCAACAATGGTATTCAAAGTGTTCATACGAATATGTTCCATGGGTTTTTTAATTTTCGCATCAAACCATCCATGTCTTAAATCAGGAAATAGAATAAGAAGCTCATTGTTGTCCATTATGCCAAACTAGTGTAAACAAGAAACAAAAAGATGCAATTGCATGATCTAAAGGAAATAGCTTCGAGTACTTACAACGGTGCCGGAAAAGTGCTTAGTAGCCGAGATCCGGAGTGTGAGTACCTTTTACCTTTCCTCCCGGCAACGGCGCCAGAAAAGTGCTTGATGTCTACGGGTGCTTCTATTCTTGTAGACAGTGTTGGGCCTCCAAGAGCAGAGGTTTGTAGAACAGCAGCAAGTTTCCCTTAAGTGGATCACCCAAGGTTTATCGAACTCGGGGAGGAAGAGGTCAAAGATATCCCTCTCATGCAACCCTGCAACCACAAAGCAAGAAGTCTCTTGTGTCCCCAACACACCTAATAGGTGCACTAGTTCGGCGAAGAGATAGTGAAATACAGGTGGTATGAATAAGTATGAGCAGTAGTAACGGCGCCAGAAAAGTGCTTGCTGGCGTGTGGTTGATGGTGGTAATATTGCGGACAGTAGAGATGCAGTAAAACAGTAAACAAGCAGCGATAGCAGTATTTAGGAACAAGGCCTAGGGATCATACTTTCACTAGTGGACACTCTCAACATTGATCACATAACAGAATAAATAGATAGATGCTAGACTCTACACTCTCTTGTTGGATGATGAACACCACTAACTGTGTAGGATTACACGAACCCTCAATGCCGGAGTTAACAAGCTCCACAATATTCGATGTTCATGTTTAAATAACCTTAGAGTGCATGACAGATCAACATAACCAAACCAAGTACTAACATAGCATGCACACTGTCACCTTCACACTACGAAAGGAGGCATAGATCACATCAATACCATCATAGCAATAGTTAACTTCATAATCTACAAGAGATCACAATCATAGCCTACGCCAAGTACTACACGATGCACACACTGTCACCATTACACCGTGCAGGAGGAATAAACTACTTTAATAACATCACTAGAGTAGCACACAGATAAATTGTGATACAAAACACATTGCAATCATAAAGGGATATAAATAAGCACTTCACTATGCCATTCATAACAGTGAATAAGTATTCTGTGAAATATAGCCTAAGAGACCCACACGGTGCACACACTGTCACCTTTACACACGTGGGACAAGGAGTCTCCGGAGATCACATAAGTAAAACCCACTTGACTAGCATAATGACATCTAGATTACAAGCATCATCATATGAATCTCAATCATGTAAGGCAGCTCATGAGATTATTGTATTGAAGTACATAGGAGAGAGATTAACCACATAGCTACCGGTACAGCCCCGAGCCTCGATGGAGAACTACTCCCTCCTCATGGGAGACAGCGGCGTTGATGAAGATGGCGGTGGTGTCGATGGAGGAGCCTTCCGGGGCACTTCCCCGTCCCGGCGGCGTGCCGGAACAGAGACTCCTGTCCCCCAGATCTTGGCTTCGCGATGGCGGCGGCTCTGGAAGGTTTTCTCTGGTTTCGTCGAACGTGATAGGGTTTTCGCGACGGAGACCTTAAGTAGGCGGAAGGGCAGCCTCGGAGGAGTCCTGGTGGGACCACACACTAGGCCGGCGCGGCCAGGGCTTCTGTGTCCCCACCTCGTGGCCCCACTTCGTTTCCCCTTCGGAAGCTTCGTGGAAAAATAGGACCCTGGGCGTTGATTTCGTCCAATTCGAGAATATTTCCTTACTAGGATTTCTGGAACCAAAAACAGCAGAAAACAGGAACGCACTTCGGCATCTCGTCAATAGGTTAGTTCCAAACGCATAAATATGACATAAAGTATGCATAAAACATGTAGATATCATCAATAATGTGGCATGGAACATAAGAAATTATCGATACGTCGGAGACGTATCAAACCAACGATAGCAAATAAATAAAAGCAAGAAAACTAAAATAAACAAATGGTGAAGAGAAACAACAGAAATATTTTTTTTTTTGTGTTTTAGGAAAGAAACAAAGCAAAAACAAGAAAATGAAAACTAAAAGAGTCACATAAACACAAAGCAGCAGAAATTCGTCAAACTTGACAGCAGTACAGTAATCGATTTTTAAGAAATTCTTCCGCTGCTCAGCTCGAAAAGTGTTCAACTAATGAAAGTTAGATAACAACCTGAGGAACATGCCCAAAAATTGGCTTCGCAAAATAACGTTCTGGCTGTTTTTGAGAATTTTTTTGGTAACAGTCCAGAATCTGTTTTCAAACAGCACTTTCCCAAATATCATCTCCCTCTTATTAGAAACCACTTTAAGAAGCTAAACTAGTATGTACAAGTATCCAGAAATTATAATATGCAATGAATGAGTGATGCCGGTATACCTCCCCCCAAGCTTAGGCTTTTGGCCTAAGTGGAGATCAACCCCATGGTGCCCATGAAGTGGCACCTTGGTAAACAACTAAGCATCTTGCAAATCAAGTAGTGCTACAGCAAGTAAAGCAAGTGGAGGGAGAAAGAAATGTTGTTTAGTTCCTCTATGCATATAAAATAAATTTGTTAACAAGGTTGATCAAGTCTTGCCACCAAATAAATTTTACATAGCATAAGAAGAATTAAACCTCAAATCAATCATGTTACCTTGTATTGAATTGATATGGATCCAATCACAAGAGTTTGATATTTTTCTTTAGGCTCATATATTGGACAATCAATAGTTCCCACTTTGATAGTTCTCACATTAGAAATTGTATTAACTCCACATGCTTTCTCAATCCTCTTGGGAAAATAAACGGTATGCTCCTTGTCATCGACATTGAAAGTAACTTTTCCTTTATTGCAATCAATAACAGCCCCTGCGGTGTTAAGAAAAGGTCTCCCAAGAATAATAGACATATTATCATCTTGGCATTTCCAACACAACAAAATCAGTTAATATCAAGCAGTTATTAGTAACTTGAACAGGAACATCCTCACATATACCAACAGGAATAGCAGTAGATTTATCAGCCATTTGCAAAGATATATCAGTCGGTATCAACTTATCTAAATAAAGTCTCTTATAAAGAGAGAAAGGCATAACACTAACACCCGCTCCCAAATCACATATAGCAGTTCTAACATAATTATTCTTAATAGAACAAGGAATAGTCGGTATACCTGGGTCGCCAAGCTTCTTTGGAACCTTACCATTGAAAGAGTAATTAGCAAGCATAGTAGAAATCTCCTCATTAGGAATTTTCCTTTTGTTAGTGATAATATCTTTCATATACTTTGAATAAGGAGGCAATTTAATAGCATCAGTCAAAGGGATTTGCAGGAATAAAGGTTTCATCCAATCACAAAATTTATTATAGTGTTCTTCTTCCTTTGATTTTAGTTTCTTAGCAGGAAAAGGCATTTGCTTTTGGACTCAAGGTTCCCTTTCACTACCATGTTTCTTAGCAATAAAATCTTCTTTAGTATAATTTTTATTTTTAGCATGCTTTTCAGGTTCTTCTTCAACCTCTTCTTTATCAGAAGCATCATTCTTATCATTATCTTTATCATGTTCATTACCACTTTCAGTTTCAGCATCAGAAATAGAAATACTATTAGGATCATTAACAGGCTCAGAAGATTCTACAACAGTTTTATGTTTCTTTTTCTTTTTCTTAGATGGAGCACTAGTTTCAGTTCGTTGAGAATCTTGTTCAACTCTTTTAGGATTCCCTTCAGGATATAGAGGATCCTGGGTAGAAACACCGCCTCTAGTTGTTACTTCATAAGCATGTTTTTCTTTAGAATTATCTTTTAACAAGTCATTTTGCACTTTAGTGAGTTGATCAATTTGAGTTTGAACCATTTGAAAATGTTTAACAAGCATCTTAACATCATTGGAGGTTCTCTCCACAATACCATGCAATTCACCAATAGCTCGAGAATTTTCCATTAAATGATTCTCTACTCTCATATTGAAATTATTTTGCTTAACAATATAATTATCAAACTCATCTAAGCATTGAGCAGGAGGTTTTGAATACGGAATATCTTCCCTAGTAAAGCGTTCAAGAGAGTGTACCTCAATCATGGATGAAGGGGGAGTGATCTTACATAAATCTTCTATGGAGGTAAATTCTTCACATCTTCGGATTTAATACCCTTCTCTTTAAGAGATTTCTTGGCTTCCCTCATATCTTCATCATTTAATTTAATCATACCCCTCTTCTTCAATATTGGTGTCGGGGTTGGTTCAGGTGTAGACCAATCATCATGATTCCGGCCTATTCTAGCCAATAATTCTTCAGCGTCGTCTGGAGTTCTTTTCCTGAAAACACAACCAGCACAACTATCCAGGTATGCCCTAGACTCAATGGTTAGTCCACTATAAAATATATCAAGTAAATCATGCTTTTCCAAATCATGTTCAGGCCGAGCTCTAATAAGAGAGCAAAATCTAGCCCAAGCCTCAGGCAATTTCTCTCCATCTTCCTGGTCAAAATTATAAATTCTCTGCAAAGCAATATGTTGAGCACTAGCAGGAAAGTATTTCCGGAAGAAAACATCAAGCAATTCTTTTGGACTATTAATAGAATCAGGTGGCAAACTATTATACCAAGTTTTAGCATCATCCTTTAATGAGAAAGGGAAAATTTTAGCAACGAAATAAGTACGCTTCTTAACATCATCAGAAAACAAGCTACTCAGAGTAGATAGCTCAATCATGTGTTCTACAACACTTTCTTTTTTAGTACCACAAAAAGGTGTTTTCTCAACAATAGATATATGAGACAAATCAAGAGAAAAATCATAATCCTTATCCTTAATGTTTATAGGAGATGTGGCAAATTTAGGATCAGGAGACAGTTTATATCTAACAGTATGTTGTGCAAGCAACTTTTTAATTTTTCTTGCATCAGTAGTAGCATTGCATTTATCAATAAAATCATCATCAAGTTCTACATAATCTTCATCAAGATCATCACTAGAGTATTCAACAGACTCAGGTGAATTAACAGGTGTAGCAGCATTTTCATTAGGAATTTCAGTACTTTCAACTTGTCTAGACCTAGCAATTGTAGCATCTAGAAAAGATCCCAATGAACCACTATCATCAAGCACAGCAGAAGCATCATCAATATTATAAGAATTTTCAGATCTAGCAGAAGTACCAGCATGTGAAGCATGTGGTGGTGAAACAAGTTTATCTATCACAGATGGTGAATCAAGAGCAGCAGAGGTACTCAGAGTTGTACCTTTTCTTGTAGTGGATGGTAATATAGCGACTTTAGGATCGCGAGGTTTACCCATGATGGAGAATTTGCAGCGAACAATATCAATCCAAGTGAACTTCCAAATAAAGCTATGCTCCCCGGCAACGGCGCCAGAAAATAGTCTTGATAACCCACAAGTATAGGGGATCGCAACAGTCTTCGAGGGAAGTAAAACCCAAATTTATTGATTCGACACAAGGGGAGGTAAAGAATACTTATAAGCCTTAACAACTGAGTTGTCAATTCAGCTGCACCTGGAAAAGCACTAGTAACAGGGGTGATGTGAAAGTAGCAGTAATATGAGAGCAGTAGTAACAATAACACAGCAGCAGTAACAGTAATATGAGAGCAATGGCACCAGAAAATAGTTGATACTACTTCCAATGTCATGTAGAACAAGTATATGATGATGAAAGATGGACCGGGGTTCCCAGCTATCTACACTAGTGGTAACTCTCCAATAACAAGTGTTGGGTGAACAAATTACAGTTGGGCAATTGATAGGATTGAAATAGCATTAAGACAGAACATCAAGATTATTAATCATGTAGGCATGTTTTCCATATATAGTCATACGTGCTCGCAATGAGAAACTTGTACAACATCTTTTGTCCTACCAGCCGGTGGCAGCCGGGCCTCTAGGGAATCTACTGGAAATTAAGGTACTTCTTTTAATAGAGCACCGGAGCAAAGCATTAACACTCCGTGAAAATATGTGATCCTCATATCTAAGCCTTCCCCTCCAGTTGTCCCAATTTCTGTCACTTTGGGGCCTTTGGTTCCGGACATAGACATGTGCAAACAACTTGTAGATACAATCTAAGCAATAAGTATAGAGCTTTAATCTAAGATCATGCCACTCAGGCCCTAGTGACAAGCATTAAACACAACAAGATTGCAGCAACAATAACTTCACAACTTTATAGATAGACTAATCATAATGTAACAATCCATCGGATCCCAACAAACACAACACCGATTACATCAGATGAATCTCAATCATGTAAGGCAGCTCATGAGATCATTGTATTGAAGTACATAGGGGAGAGAATACCAACTAGCTACAGCTAGAACCCGTAGTCCATGGGGGAACTACTCACGGAGCATGATGGAGGCGATGGCGTTGATGGAGATGGCTTCGGTGATGATGATGGCGATGATCTCCTCCAATTCCCCGTCCCGGCGGAGTGCCAGAACGGAGTTTCTGGTCCCGAGACGGAGTTTCGCGACGGTGGCGGCGTCTTGGATGGTTGGCGATTTCTTCTAACCCCCCGTGCGTTTTTAGGTCGAAGGCGTTAAGTAGTCCGAAGGAGGGCGTCGGAGGCCGGCCGAGGGGGCCACACGCTAGGGCCACTGATAAGCGTACAGCACGCGTCCGTTGGGAACCCCAAGAGGAAGGTGTGATGCGTATAGCGGCAAGTTTTCCCTCAGAAAGAAACCAAGGTTTATCGAACCAGGAGGAGCCAAGAAGCACGTCGAAGGTTGATGGCAGCGGGATGTAGTGTGTCAACACCCGGATTTTTAAGTCCAGATGCCTATTATGTCATTCATCGCAATCCCAGGATAATGTTGTTGCGAGGCATAATAGTCGAATATCACAGTCATTATTTATTACAAGCCATAATGTCTTACAATCTTGAATCACATGATTCATCTTACACAAATAGTTGATCTTTCAATCAACAACATACATAAGTTCATACATAGCGGAAGCGTAATAGTAACGGGACTCTCTAGTCCACAGGCCAACATTTGACGTCAGAAACCCCTAGTTGTCGTAGGCATCCTGCGGGTCATCCTCGTGATAGTTCTGTTCATCATCGTACTCTGGCCATTTGAATAGCCAGGGACAAAGCCGTAAGTATTTCAAGTACTTGCAAACTAATACTATTGTAAAATGCCAACTAAAAGTACTAAGCTCTAGTTTAACTTATATAAGCCAAATTTTAGTTCACAAGCTTGGATCATGTACTAACTAACTTAAGTGGGAACATTAGTGTCATTCCCACATCATTGGTTTAAATCCCAACAAGTCACCAAATCACCATTCACATATTCAAGCTTTCAAAGAAAAAATCTGACACCGGAAACTGTATGGCCCTTCCAACCGTCCGTAACCGTGGACACGGCTATTCGAATAGATTTAACACTCTGCAGAGGTTGCACACTTGTGCCACAACATTTGATTTCATCCGTCGGAATAACTCCGAGTCACCGTAACACAGTACGCGGATCATCAACCATAACCTTTCACTTACACATCCTAGTATGAGCACCTCTCCCCATGAGCTTGGCCTCCCAGTGATAACCAACTGTTAACCTGGGAACTGCACAGGGCTTGGCCGTACAATTTCACCTCAATTCACATCCTTTCTCTCAACAACGGCAGCCTCGACCCTATGATGTGTGTTCAGAGGGAACTCATACTAAAATCTATAAACTTCCAGTTAAGCCCTACCCATAATCAGGTATTGTGGGGTACTAAAAAATTGGAAAGGTATCGCATTCAAACCAATATCAGGTGTTTATCAAAAATCACCATCTTCTCTTGTTCACATTCAACTTCAAACTCATCAATGGAATGCTTCATCATTCCAAGGTTTCAAATTCAACCAGTCATATGTTCCCATCTAAAGTAGTCAAAATTTTAGTATTTTAGCACTAGCACTAATCATGAGGGGTGCTATTTTGCTTTGCTATCCCTACTCATCTAGTAATCTTGTTCTCTATACCCATTTTAGTCCATCCTTGGAAAACACAACAAGTATAACTTGTATGGTGTACACATAAGATAGGCTGGTATGAAGAAAGGTAAGAATCATGGTGCCTTGCTCAAGGAGAGCTTTGCACTTTGCAAGAGTATTATCTTGCCTTGGTAGTTCTCTAGGTTTTCTCCTTCTTCTTCAGGGTAGAATTCTCCTTCCTCTTGATAATCTCCGGTGCTAGCGTCTAAATTTGAATACGAAGTATAATCACCAAGCAAGCTCAAAAGCTATACTAAACACATCATTACTTCACACAAACTATACTAAGCACACACATAAAAATAAGTAGGTGCATTGGTTGAGTGACTTGCGGAAAATAATTTCCTCTCATTCATATGTGACAAATAACTTCCATATAGTTCTTGAGGAATAATTTCCTCTCATTGAAATCTTCTTAAGATTTAATTTCTCAAATAATCATACATGAGTTCATATTGACCTAGGTCAACCATTCATCATCATTATTTGAGAAAATGATTTAAATGAGGTAGACCACCTCATACCATTTAAAAATTCTACAAATGATTTAAATCTCCAAATGTTCATATAGGAGAGTTTGGACCAGGGGTGCAAACATCACATGAATTCATTTGAGACAAAGATTTAAATGAAGTAAAAATACTTCATAAGATTTACATAATAGTTTTGGACAGTATCACTTACTAAACTAGCCATATTGTCCATTAATTAAACTAGGGCATGATCATGCAAAGTGACCACACCATTTTCTTGCAGAAACAATTAGTGTAAGTCAAATGTGAGCTATAGGAGTTGGAATTAACTTAATATCTATTTTGGTTGATTTTTAAGAATTAATTGAATGTGCAAAAGTCTCTGGCTTGATCTTTTTGTCACATTATTTCTACAACAGATCTCAAGGTGAGACCAGTGGCAAGTTGTAGAACTTTTCCATAGCTTTCTAACAATATAAAGTTTGTTAAATTTGGCCAAGCCAAACAGATTCTATGATTTTCAAAGTTGGAGCCAGTATTGAATTAAATGGGTTTGGAAAATTCGAATTTGAATTACTGGGCTACGCGGGAAAGCTAACTGGGCCCAAACGTTTAAAAACGGCCCAAGGCCAGCCCACCACGCATCTGTGCACGCGCGGGCCGCCTGACAGTGGGCTCCACCCGTCAGCGACTCATAATAGCCGAAGCGGTATGGATCAACGAGACGCGTTGGATTAGAACAGGATCTAACGGTGCACGTTCATCGTCGTCGACGGCGAGAGGGGAGCTCTGGCACGGCGGCGGTAGGGGGTCGGAGGCTCACCGTGGCTCCAGCTAGGGTTGGTCAGTGTGCTTGGGGACGTTGTGGACGACGGCGAAGCAGCCTGTAGCAGTGGCGTCGCTTGGGGAGGCCTGGATCGACGGCGATTGCTGCAGAGCTTCCGCGGCGGTGAGGCGTCGATTGGCCTTGCTCCGGCGACGATTGAGGTGGCTACTGGTGCTGAGCGAGGCGGTGGTGAGTGGTGATCATGGTGGTGTGCTTGGATCGTCGAGGGGAGTGCTCTATTTATAGGCGGGAGAGGGCACCGTGGGTGCTGTGGCAAGTCGACAAGGGCGCGGCCTCTCCGGTGAGCTAGAGGGCTAGGCGACGACGGGGTCGTGTTCACGACGTCACCGCGGTCCTCGGAGAGTCAACGGCGCGGTAATGGTGGCGTACGGTGGGCGGGTGCGCGTCTGTCGCGGCCGTGGCGGGCGCGTTCGTCCTCTCCGGCGGCCGTGGTCGCCAAGGCATGACGTCGGCGTGTCCGGCGAGCTCCGCGTGGCGAAGGGTACCACGGCGCGCGGATATGGTCGGGGTACGGCGAGATTTGGCGGCGCCGCGTGGCCGTGGCGCGCGCGTCCGTGCGCCAGTGACGTCGCCCATGCCGCTCGCGGCGTACCTGCGTACACTGGGCGCGCGTCGTCCGGGGCTTGTCGGCGTCCTCACGATCGACGGCGAGTACGGGCGATCTCAGCAGGGTGTGGGCTACGCGTTGGACATGGTGGCCGTGGCGATGGTGAAGAGAGAAAGGGGGAGGCGTGTCGAGGGCGACGTGGCCGGCATGGCCATGGCTGGCCATGATTTGGTCGTGTCCATGACGTGTTCTTGCTTGGGTTAGGTGTAGGAGTGTTCACTGGTCATGGCTAGGGCGTGTGAGGGTCAAGGGATGGCCTGGCTTGATCACATTTTGAAAATGGAGATTGTTGAATCTGTTTCAATGTCTCATCTTTGCTTGCTCCTATCTCTTGATCCAGAAAGACTTTGGTAAGATGATCTTCACAAAAGTTGTTCACTTTGTTGTGTACTTGGATGACATGCCAAGAGTTGGATTTGTTTGGTTTGGAAAAATTAAAATAGAGAGGCTCAAAGTGGTGACCAGACTGTAAAAGTCAGAAATGACCATTATCTCATGTGATCATGTTTTCAAATTTGAAATTGGTTTGAAAGGTAAATCTTTGATTCCCAAAGTTGCAATTACTCTTTAATAACATAACACAAGTATTGGTGAAGATCAAATGGGTCTAGGATCAAATTTACAAAAATGGCATAAGCCATATGTTAGGGTTTTTCTAATATTTGATTTCTTTCTCTTTTTGATGAATTTGGTTTATGATGATCACTTGATCACTCTAGGGTTTTGGAGTTCATCACAACTACAAAGTAACAATCATCATGGCATATCACTCAAAATGCACAAGTCCTATGCAGGGTACTATATGCAAAGTAAAAGTTTTTGTTGGTTCTAAATTTTGGATACTTGGAAATGTTCTTCTTCCTTTATTTGAAAATTTGGATGTTGCAAACCCTTCCCCCTTACAAAAGATCTCGTCCCGAGATCTTAAAGAAAATTAGGTACTAAAGAGATCGGGGTACTCCTTCTTCATATCTTCCTCTCGCTCCCAAGTGGCTTCATCTTCGGTATGATTGCTCCACTGTATCTTCAGAAACTTGATGCTTCGGGTGCGGGTAGTTCTGTATGCTTCTTCCAAGATGCGAATTGGCACTTCGCGGTATGTCAGGTCTTGGTTGATATCCACCGAACGGTGATCGATGTTCTTGAACACTTCCGTCTTCTCGGGGACTTCCAGGCACTTCCGAAGGAGTGAGATGTGAAATACGTCGTGCACAGCCGACATTTCTTCGGGTAACTCCAATTGATAGGATACTTCGCCTCGGCGACTGAGAACTTTGAAGGGTCCGACATATCGGGGTGCAAGCTTTCCTTTCAGCTGAAATCTCTGCATTCCTTTCAGGGGGGATACCTTGAGATAGACAAAATCTCCGATCTCGAAGGTCATCTCTCGGCGTCTCTTGTCGGCGTAACTCTTCTGCCTTGATTGCGCCGTCTTGAGGTACTCTCGGATCTTGTGCACCTTCTCTTCGGCTTCACGAAGAACATCAGGTCCAAAGACTTGGCTTTCTCCGACTTCCGACCAGTTCAGGGGGGTACGGCACTTCCTTCCGTACAAAGCTTCAAAGGGGGCCATCTGCAAGCTGGCTTGGTAGCTGTTGTTGTAGGAGAATTCTGCGTAAGGTAGGCAATCTTCCCACTTGGATCCGTACTCCAGTACACATGCTCTCAACATGTCCTCCAATATCTGGTTGACTCTCTCGGTCTGTCCATTGGTCTGCGGGTGATAGGCGGTGCTGAAATTCAGACGGGTCCCTAGTCCTTCATGCACCTTCTGCCAGAATCGTGAGGTGAATTGTGATCCTCTATCTGACACTATCGACTTCGGGGTTCCGTGCAGGGCGACTATTCTGGAGATGTACAGCTCAGCTAACTTCGGTCCTTGGTAGGTGGTCTTGACGGCGATGAAATAGGCTACCTTGGTCAATCTATCAACTACTACCCATATAGAATCGTTGCCTTTGCTGGATTTGGGCAAACCGGTGATAAAGTCCATTCCTACAGAGTCCCACTTCCATTCCGGAATCTGTAGGGGTTGCAGCAGTCCAGCGGGTCTACGTTGCCTTGACTCGTTGTGAGATATCACACTTGGCGATGTAGCTTCCGATCTCCTTCTTCATTCCATGCCACCAAAATTGTTCCTTCAGATCTTGGTACATCTTGGTACCTCCGGGGTGAATAGAGTATAAGGTGTCATGGGCTTCCTTCAGAATGACTTGCTTTAAGTCCGAGTCTGATGGTACGAGACGTCCTTTGTACCAAAGAACTCCGGCTTCATCTATCGTGAATCCTGGTGCTTTTCCTGCGACTATCTGGGTCTTGATTCCGTCAATGCTGGCATTTCCCTTCTGAGCTTCCTTGATCTGACTAATCAAGGTGGGTTGTAGCTCCATGCTGGCTAGGAATCCTTCACTGACTAGTTCCATTCTAAACTGTTCAAACTCCTGGTATAGGCTGGGTTGTTCTTCGGCTATCATTGAGTTCAACTGACACGGCAGTCTACTCAACGCATCCGCTACCACATTGGCCTTGCCGGGGTGGTAGTGGATCTCCATATCATAGTCCTTGATCAATTCTAACCATCTTCTTTGCCTCATGTTCAGCTCCTTTTGGGTAAAGATATACTTCAGGCTCTTGTGATCCGAATAGATCTCGCAGCGATTACCCATAAGATAATGACGCCACACCTTCAGTGCTAAAACTACGGCTGCGAGCTCGAGGTCATGGGTGGGGTAGTTCTGCTCATGCTGCTTCAGTTGCCGAGACAGATAAGAGATCACTTTTCCTTCTTGCATAAGCACACATCCTAGACCAATCTTGGATGCATCGCAGTAAACGTCAAAGGGTTTGGTGATGTCCGGCATGATCAGAATTGGGGCTGAGGTCAGTCTAAGTTTGAGTTGTTGGAAACTCTCCTCACATTTGTCCGTCCATTCGAACTTCTTATCCTTCTTCAGTAATTGGGTCATTGGTCGAGCGATACTCGAAAAGCCTTCTACAAATCTGCGGTAATATCCGGCTAATCCAAGAAAAGCGCGGACCTCGGTCTGGGTGGTTGGGGCTTTCCATTCGGCAACAGTCTTGATCTTGGCGGGATCTACAGCAATTCCTCCTGCAGACAAGATATGTCCCAGGAATCCAACTTCCTTTAACCAAAACTCACATTTGCTGAACTTAGCATACAGCTTATGCTCTCTAAGGGTCTCCAGGACAGCTTCTAGGTGTTGTTCATGCTCTTCCTCAGACTTGGAGTAGATTAGAATGTCGTCGATGAAAACGACAACAAACTTATCCAGAAAGTTCATGAAGATCTTATTCATGAGATTCATGAAATAAGCGGGGGCATTGGTCAATCCAAATGACATGACATTGTACTCGTACAATCCATATCTGGTGGTAAAGGCAGTTTTAGGAATGTCCGATGCACGAATCTTCAGCTGGTGGTATCCAGTCCTGAGGTCAATCTTTGAGAAAACTATTGCACCGGTCAGCTGGTCAAACAAATCTTCTATCTTTGGCAAGGGGTATTTGTTCTTGATGGTGACATCGTTAAGTTTACGATAGTCCGTACATAAACGACTGGCACCATCCTTCTTATCCACAAATAAAACGGGGGATCTCCAAGGTGACGCACTTGGTCGAATCAGACCTTTGGCTAACAGTTCATCCAGTTGCTTCTTCAGCTCCACAAGCTCTGCTGGGTTCATGCTGTAGGCTCTCTGGGCTATAGGTCCGGTTCCGGGAATTAACTCGATGATAAACTCGATATCCCGGTCCGGGGGCATACCGGGTAAACCATCCGGAAACACATCAGGATATCGACAAACGACCCTGATTTGATCCAGAGTTGGCTTGGCTACACTCTGGTTGCAGGTAAATTTTCTGGGTAGCAGTTCAGAGACATGTTCTACTATGATACCGGTGCTACTGGTCATGGTGATGGCTTTCTTGGCACAGTCAATCATTCCCTGATGTTTTGCCATCCAATCCATTCCCAGTACTACTTCCAAACCCTTGGTTCCCAAAATTATCAGGTTGGCATAGAACTCTATTTCATGTATTCTGATGGGTACATTTTTACAAAATTTTCTGGCTTTAGTGGTTGATCCGGGGATTTGAACTATCATGACATGTTTCAAGCTGAGAGGTTGAATTTTACTTGTTGATGCAAAGTCTTCAGTGACAAAAGAATGCGATGCTCGGAATCAAACAACACTCTGGCAGGTACTGAGTTGACAGGAAACATACCCAGTACAACATCTGGTGCTTCCTGAGCTTCTTCGGCGTTCATGTGGAAGAGACGGCCGTTGCGGTTATTGGGGTTGTTGGGGGCGAACTTCTTTCCGGTTGGAGACGGCGTTGCTGCTGACAGGTGCAGCGGTGTTGCCGGCGAGCTTGGCGAGTCTCTTGGGGCACTCGTTGGAGTAGTGTCCCACCACTCCGCACTCATAGCAGGTGATAGTGGACTTGTCCTTGGTTGCGACAGGAATAGCGTTGCTTCCAGTCCTTGGAGCGGTGTTGGTGTTGTTGTTGGGGTTGGGAGCTCTGGGCGGAGCGCGGTTGAAGTTGTTGTTGTTGTTGTTGTAGTTGTTGTTGTGGCCTCCTGGCCTGGAGTTTCCTCCACTCCGGTTCTGATAACCGGGGCGCGAGTTCTGCATCGGGGGCTTGTTGTTGTTTCTCGGAGTGAAACCTCCGCTTGAGCTGGGGCGATACTTCGGGGCATTGCTAGGCCCACTCTGGTGCATCATGCGACGTTTGCGGTTCTCATTGGCTTGGTTCAGCTTGCCCTCCATTTGGATGGCAGAGTCAACAAGGGCTTCAAGATCGGTGAAGGGGATGTTGACGAGAACGATCGCATCTCATCATGCAGTCCGTTCAGGAATCTCTCCTGCCTCTTCTCGGTGGTGTCGGTCTCATCGGGGGCGTACCTTGACAGGGTAGGAACTGTCGCGGTATTCTACCACCGTCATGCGACCTTGCTTCAGTTCACGGAACTCATCCCTCATCTTCTTGATAAGACCCGGGGGTACATGGTACTTGCTGAACTTGAGCTTGAAATCTGCCCAAGTCATGAACTGACCTCCGTTCATGGCACGAGTGCTAGTCCACCAGGCTCGGGCTGGTCCAGCGAGGTAATGGGTGGCAAACAGGACCATCTCGTTGGCTTCCACTCCAGCTACCTCCAAGTTGTTTTCCATGGTTTGAAGCCAGTCATCGGCATCGAGGGGTTCCTCCGTCTTGCTGAACACCGGAGGGTTGGTATTCTGAAAGTTCTTGAGCTTGGATCCTGGGTGATCATGGTTTCCATGGCCTTGGTTTGCGAGGTTTTGCAGTGCGGTGATGTTGGCTTGACGTTCAGCTCTTTCAGTCTCCCTGTCTGCCAGCAGGGTTTGCAGCAGTTGCATCATAGCATCGTTGTTGTTGCGATTGGGAGGGGCCATCTGAATGTACATAAGATTATAAGATAAGAGGGAAATTCTATGGTTTATTTTGAATAAGTTCAAACATTTGTAAAAACTTGAATGCTTTGGATGACACACACAAACATTCATTCATTCATACCACATCACACATTACAAACTAACAGTTCAACACTCCAATGGTTTTAAGAACCATTTCACATGCTACGATACAAAGGTCGGGATACAACTCATGCCTACATCAGTGCTCAAGTGCAGCTACCCTCGTCCTCAACGTCGATAGGAACGACGTCATCAGGTCCCGGCTCCAGAAAAGCGTAGTCCTCCTCCTCGGTGAACTCGTCCTCCTCGAAGTCGTCATCGTCACTCAGGAAGGCTCCTCCTCCCTGAATATCGATACCGGCTTCGTCCTCCTCCATCTCCTGGATCTGCTCCTCCTGAGCCTTCACCGTGGCCTCAAGTGACGATATCTGAGCGCGAAGGCGTGTGATGGTGGCATCCTTCTTCGCGCACCTTAGGCAAAGCTTGTTGCGGTCCCTGGACAGCATCTTGATCGCATCGCCATGGGTGGCCAGGGCGAGGTGCGTCTGGTTCGCGTACACCCGAGCGTTGTCTAGATCCTGCTGTGTATGATACAGCATAAAGTCTAGGTGCTCGGCGTGGTGTCGCAGCTCCGGGTGGGACTGCAGAGTCATGGGTGCTCCTGAGGCATCACGCCTCACCAGGTGAGCGAAGCGGGACGCAAGCAGGCGTACCACATTCTGTCCGCAGAGGCGTGCCAATGCCTCCTGAAGAGCTCTCGCCAGTCCGTCGAGCCAGTTGCTCTCACGGAACGAAAACAAGATCCTCTCCTGGTTGGGAGACTCCATCGTGCCTCGCAGATCTGCAGTAATGATCCACTGGAGTTCTCCACCAGGCTGATCATTCACCTGAATTCCGTGGAACTCAGGGGAAGTGAAGGAAAGCTGAGACAGCGGTGAGGTCGTGTTCGAACACGAGGCTCCCACCGTTCCCGAGCTGATAGAACTTCGCGTTGATGGGTTCATTGGGCTCCATCTGAAAGTGAAAAGGATGAGTAAGTTAGAGAGTGAACAAGTGTGGCAAAATTTTAAGTAGATTCAATTAAGAAAGGTACATTATTCATCAAATTTCGAAATAGTCTCAAAGGCAAGAATGCGAGTAAATTTTCATAAATATTCACTTCATTTGCTTTCAAAGTTAAGTTTTCATGAACGTCCACTCTAACTAGGGTCTTCTAAGGTCAAACAATGGCTCTGATACCAACTTGTCAACACCCGGATTTTTAAGTCCAGATGCCTATTATGTCATTCATCGCAATCCCAGGATAATGTTGTTGCGAGGCATAATAGTCGAATATCACAGTCATTATTTATTACAAGCCATAATGTCTTACAATCTTGAATCACATGATTCATCTTACACAAATAGTTGATCTTTCAATCAACAACATACATAAGTTCATACATAGCGGAAGTGTAATAGTAACGGGACTCTCTAGTCCACAGGCCAACATTTGACGTCAGAAACCCCTAGTTGTCGTAGGCATCCTGCGGGTCATCCTTGTGATAGTTCTGTTCATCATCGTACTCTGGCCATTTGAATAGCCAGGGACAAAGCCGTAAGTACTTCAAGTACTTGCAAACTAATACTATTGTAAAATGCCAACTAAAAGTACTAAGCTCTAGTTTAACTTATATAAGCCAAATTTTAGTTCACAAGCTTGGATCATGTACTAACTAACTTAAGTGGGAACATTAGTGTCATTCCCACATCATTGGTTTAAATCCCAACAAGTCACCAAATCACCATTCACATATTCAAGCTTTCAAAAGAAAAAATCGACCGGAAACTGTATGGCCCTTCCAACCGTCGTAACAGTGGACACGGCTATTCGAATAGATTTAACACTCTGCAGAGGTTGCACACTTGTGCCACAACATTTGATTTCATCCGTCGGAATAACTCCGAGTCACCGTAACACAGTACGCGGATCATCAACCATAACCTTTCACTTACACATCCTAGTATGAGCACCTCTCCCCATGAGCTTGGCCTCCCAGTGATAACCAACTGTTAACCTGGGAACTGCACAGGGCTTGGCCGTACAATTTCACCTCAATTCACATCCTTTCTCAACAACGGAGGCAGCCTCGGCATAACCCCTATGATGTGTGTTCAGAGGGAACTCATACTAAAATCTATAAACTTCCAGTTAAGCCCTACCCATAATCAGGTATTGTGGGGGTACTAAAAAATTGGAAAGGTATCGCATTCAAACCAATATCAGGTGTTTATCAAAAATCACCATCTTCTCTTGTTCACATTCAACTTCAAACTCATCAATGGAATGCTTCATCATTCCAAGGTTTCAAATTCAACCAGTCATATGTTCCCATCTAAAGTAGTCAAAATTTTAGTATTTTAGCACTAGCACTAATCATGAGGGGTGCTACTTTGCTTTGCTATCTTTACTCATCTAGTAATCTTGTTCTCTATACCCATTTTAGTCCATCCTTGGAAAACACAACAAGTAGAACTTGTATGGTGTACACATAAGATAGGCTTGTATGAAGAAAGGTAAGAATCATGGTGCCTTGCTCAAGGAGAGCTTTGCACTTTGCAAGAGTATTATCTTGCCTTGGTAGTTCTCTAGGTTTTCTCCTTCTTCTTCAGGGTAGAATTCTCCTTCCTCTTGATAATCTCCGGTGCTAGCGTCTAAATTTGAATACGAGGTATAATCACTAAGCAAGCTCAAAAGCTATACTAAACACATCATTACTTCACACAAACTATACTAAGCACACACATAAAATAAGTAGGTGCATTGGTTGGGTGACTTGAGGAAAATAATTTCCTCTCATTCATATGTGACAAATAACTTCCATATAGTTCTTGAGGAATAATTTCCTCTCATTGAAATCTTCTTAAGATTTAATTTCTCAAATTATACATGAAATGGGTATTGACCTAGGTCAACCATTCATCATCATTATTTGAGAAAATGATTTAAATGAGGTAGACCACCTCATACCATTTAAAAATTCTACAAATGATTTAAATCTCCAAATGTTCATATAGGAGAGTTTGGACCAGGGGTGCAAACATCACATGAATTCATTTGAGACAAAGATTTAAATGAAGTAAAAATACTTCATAAGATTTACATAATAGTTTTGGACAGTATCACTTACTAAACTAGCCATATTGTCCATTAATTAAACTAGGGCATGATCATGCAAAGTGACCACACCATTTTCTTGCAGAAACAATTAGTGTAAGTCAAATGTGAGCTATAGGAGTTGGAATTAACTTAATATCTATTTTGGTTGATTTTTAAGAATTAATTGAATGTGCAAAAGTCTCTGGCTTGATCTTTTTGTCACATTATTTCTACAACAGATCTCAAGGTGAGACCAGTGGCAAGTTGTAGAACTTTTCCATAGCTTTCTAACAATATAAAGTTTGTTAAATTTGGCCAAGCCAAACAGATTCTATGGATTTTCAAAGTTGGAGCCAGTATTGAAATTAAATGGGTTTGGAAAATTCGAATTTGAATTACTGGGCTACGCGGGAAAGCTAACTGGGCCCAAACGTTTAAAAAACGGCCCAAGGCCAGCCCACCACGCATCTGTGCACGCGCGGGCCGCCTGACAGTGGGCTCCACCCGTCAGTGACTCATAATAGCCGAAGCGGTATGGATCAACGAGACGCGTTGGATTAGAACAGGATCTAACGGTGCACGTTCATCTCGTCGACGGCGAGAGGGGAGCTCTGGCACGGCGGCGGTAGGGGGTCGGAGGCTCACCGTGGCTCCAGCTAGGGTTGGTCAGTGTGCTTGGGGACGTTGTAGACGACGGCGAAGCAGCCTGTAGCAGTGGCGTCGCTTGGGGAGGCCTGGATCGACGGCGATTGCTGCAGAGCTTCCGCGGCAGTGAGGCGTCGATTGGCCTTGCTCCGGCGACGATTGAGGTGGCTACTGGTGCTGAGCGAGGCGGTGGTGAGTGGTGATCATGGTGGTGTGCTTGGATCGTCGAGGGGAGGCCTCCTTTTATAGGCGCGTGAGGGTGCCGTGGGTGCTGTGGCAAGTCGACAAGGGCGCGGCCGCTCCGGTGGGCTAGAGGGCTAGGCGACGACGGGGTCGTGTTCACGACGTCACCGCGGTCCTCGGAGCGTCAACGGCGCGGTAAACGGTGGCGTACGGTGGTCGGGCGTGTGTGCGTACTGTCGCGGCCGTGGCGGGCGCGTTCGTCCTCTCCGGCGGCCGTGGTCGCCAAGGCATGACGTCGGCGTGTCCGGCGAGCTCCGCGTGGCGAGAGGGTACCACGGCGCGCGGATATGGTCGGGTACGGCGAGATTTGGCGGGCGCCGCGTGGCCGTGGCGCGCGCGTCCGTGCGCCAGTGACGTCGCCCATGCCGCTCGCGGCGTACCTGGGCGTACCTGGGCGCGCGTCGTCCGGGGCTTGTCGGCGTCCTCACGATCGACGGCGAGTACGGGCGATCTCAGCAGGGTGTGGGCTACGCGTTGGACATGGTGGCCGTGGCGATGGTGAAGAGAGAAAGGGGGAGGCGTGTCGAGGGCGACGTGGCCGGCATGGCCATGGCTGGCCATGATCTGGTCGTGTCCATGGCGTGCTCTTGGCATGGGCTATGTAGGTGATGCCAGTGGTCATGGCTAGGGCTGTGAGGGTCAAGGATGGCCTGGTTTGATCACATTTTGAAAATGGAGATTGTTGAATTTGTTTCAATGTCTCATCTTTGCTTGCTCCTATCTCTTGATCAAGATGAATTTGATATGGTCTCTTTTACAAAAGTTGTTCACTTTGTTGTGTACTTGGATGACATGCCAAGAGTTGGATTTGTTTGGTTTGGAAAAATTAAAATAGAGAGGCTCAAAGTGGTGACCAGACTGTAAAAGTCAGAAATGACCATTATCTCATGTGATCATGTTTTCAAATTTGAAATTGGTTTGAAAGGTAAATCTTTGATTCCCAAAGTTGCAATTACTCTTTAATAACATAACACAACTATTGGTGAAGATCAAATGGGTCTAGGATCAAATTTACAAAAATGGCATAAGCCATATGTTAGGGTTTTTAGGTTTTTTCTAATATTTGATTTCTTTCTCTTTTTGATGAATTTGGTTTATGATGATCACTTGATCACTCTAGGGTTTTGGAGTTCATCACAACTACAAAGTAACAATCATCATGGCATATCACTCAAAATGCACAAGTCCTATGCAGGGTACTATATGCAAAGTAAAAGTTTTTGTTGGTTCTAAATTTTGGATACTTGGAAATGTTCTTCTTCCTTTATTTGAAAATTGGGATGTTACATAGTGCGGCGCAACAACAGGGATTCCGGCGCCAACGTGGAACCTGCACAACACAACCAAAGTACTTTGCCCCAACGAAACAGTGAGGTTGTCAATCTCACCGGCTTGCTGTAACAAAGGATTAGATGTATAGTGTGGATGATGATTGTTTGCAAGAAAACAGTAGAACAAGTAGTAGATTGTATTCGATGTAAAAGAATGGACCGGGGTCCACAGTTCACTAGAGGTGTCTCTCCCATAAGATAAATAGCATGTTGGGTGAACAAATTACAGTCGGGCAATTGACAAATAGAGAGAGCATGACAATGCACATACATGATATAATGAGTATTGTGAGATTTAATTGGGCATTACGACAAAGTACATAGACCGCTATCCAGCATGCATCTATGCCTAAAAAGTCCACCTTCAGGTTATCATCCGAACCCCTTCCAGTATTAAGTTGCAAACAACGGACAATTGCATTAAGTATGGTGCGTAATGTAATCAATAACTACATCCTCGGACATAGCATCAATGTTTTATCCCTAGTGGCAACATCACATCCACAACCTTAGAACTTTCTGTCACTGTCCCAGATTTAATGGAGGCATGAACCCACTATCGAGCATAAATACTCCCTCTTGGAGTTAAGAGTAAAACTTGGCCAGAGCCTCTACTAATAACGGAGAGCATGCAAGATCATAAACAACACATAGGTAATAGATTGATAATCAACATAACATAGTATTCTCTATCCATCGGATCAGACAAACACAACATATAGAATTACAGATAGATGATCTTGATCATGTTAGGCAGCTCACAAGATCCGACAATGAAGCACATGAGGAGAAGACGACCATCTAGCTACTGCTATGGACCCATAGTCCGGGGGTGAACTACTCACTCATCACTCCGGAGGCGACCATGGCGGTGAAGAGTCCTCCGGGAGATGATTCCCCTCTCCCGCAGTCCGGAGGCGATCTCCTGAATCCCCCGAGATGGGATTGGCGGCGGCGGCGTCTCGAAGGTTTTCCGTATCGTGGCTCTCGGTACTGGGGGTTTCGCGATGAAGGCTTTAAGTAGGCGGAAGGGCAGCGGGGGCCACACGAGGGCCCCACACACCAGGGCCGCGCGGCCAAGGCCTAGGCCGCGCCGCCCTGCTGTGGCGGTGCCTCGTGGCCCCACTTCCTTTCCCCGTCGGTCTTCTGGAAGCTTCGTGCAAAAATAGGACCCTGGGCGTTGACTTCGTCCAATTCCGAGAATATTTCCTTACTAGGATTTCTGAAACCAAAAACACCAGAACAACAATGGCTCTTCGGCATCTCGTTAATAGGTTAGTGCGGAAAATGCATAAATACGACATATAATGTGTATAAAACATGTAGATATCATCAATAATGTGGCATGGAACATAAGAAATTATCGATACGTCGGAGACGTATCAGCATCCTTAGTTCTGCTCGTCCCGAGCAGGTAAACGATAACAAAGATAATTTCTGGAGTGACATGCCATCATAACCTTGATAATACTATTGTAAGCATATGTAATGAATGCAGATCAAAACAATGGTAATGACATGAGTAAACAAATGAATCATAAAGCAAAGACTTTTCATGAATAGTATTTTCAAGACAAGCATCAATAAGTCTTGCATAAGAGTTAACTCATAAAGCAATAAATTCATAGTAAAGGTATTGAAGCAACACAAAAGAAGATTAAGTTTCAGCGGTTGCTTTCAACTTATAACATGTATATCTCATGGATATTGTCAACATAGAGTAATATAACAAGTGAAATATGCAAGTATGTAGGAATCAATGCACAGTTCACACAAGTGTTTGCTTCTTGAGGTGGAGAGAGATAGGTGAACTGACTCAACATAAAAGTAAAAGAAAGGCCCTTCGCAGAGGGAAGCATTGATTGCTATATTTGTGCTAGAGCTTTGGTTTTGAAAACAAGAAACAATTTTGTCAACGGTAGTAATAAAGCATATGTATCATGTAAATTATATCTTACAAGTTGCAAGCCTCATGCATAGTTTGCTAATAGTGCCCGCACCTTGTCCTAATTAGCTCGGATTACCGGGATTATCGCAATACACATGTTTTAACCAAGTGTCACAAAGGGGTACCTCCGCCTGTACAAAGGTCTAAGGAGAAAGCTCGCATTTGGATTTCTCGCTTTTGATTATTCTCAACTTAGACATCCATACCGGGACAACATAGACAACAGATAATGGACTCCTCTTTAATGCATAAGCATGTAGCAAAAATTAATGTTCTCATATGAGATTGAGGATATATGTCCAAAACTGAAACTTCCACCATGATTCATGGCTTTAGTTAGCGGCCCAATGTTCTTCTCTAACAATATGCATGCTCTAACCAATAAATGAGTGGTAAATCTCCCTTACTTCAGACAAGACGTACATGCATAGCAACTCACATGATATTCAACAAAGAGTAGTTGATGGCGTCCCCGGGAACATGGTTATCGCACAACAAGCAACTTAATAAGAGATAAAGTGCATAAGTACATATTCAATACCACAATAGTTTTTAAGCTATTTGTCCCATGAGCTATATATTGCAAAGGTAAAGAATGGAAATTTTAAAGGTAGCACTCAAGCAATTTACTTTGGAATGGCGGAGAAATACCATGTAGTAGGTAGGTATGGTGGACACAAATGGCATAGTGGTTGGCTCAAGGATTTTGGATGCATGAGAAGTATTCCCTCTCGATACAAGGTTTAGGCTAGCAAGGTTATTTGAAACAAACACAAGGATGAACCGGTGCAGCAAAACTCACATAAAAGACATATTGTAAACATTATAAGACTCTACACCGTCTTCCTTGTTGTTCAAAACTCAATACTAGAAATTATCTAGACTTTAGAGAGACCAAATATGCAAACCAAATTTAGCAAGCTCTATGTGTTTCTTCATTAATGGGTGCAAAGTATATGATGCAAGAGCTTAAACATGAGCACAACAATTGCCAAGTATCAAATTATTCAAGACATTTTAGAATTACTACATGTAGCATTTCCCGATTCCAACCATATAACAATTGAACGAAGAAGATTCAACCTTCGCCATGAATACTATGAGTAAAGCCTAAGGACATATTTGTCCATATGCAACAGCGGAGCGTGTCTCTCTCCCACACAATGAATGCTAGGATCCATTTTATTCAAACAAAACAAAAACAAAAACAAACCGACGCTCCAAGCAAAGCACATAAGATGTGATGGAATAAAAATATAGTTTCAGGGGAGGAACCTGATAATGTTGTCGATGAAGAAGGGGATGCCTTGGGCATCCCCAAGCTTAGACGCTTGAGTCTTCTTAGAATATGCAGGGGTGAACCACCGGGGCATCCCCAAGCTTAGAGCTTTCACTCTCCTTGATCATATTGTATCATCCTCCTCTCTTGATCCTTGAAAACTTCCTCCACACCAAACTCGAAACAACTCATTAGAGGGTTAGTGCATAATAAAAATTCACATGTTCAGAGGTGACATAATCATTCTTAACACTTCTGGACATTGCACAAAGCTACTGGACATTAATGAAACAAAGAAATTCATCCACCATAGCAAAAGAGGCAATGCGAAATAAAGGCAGAATCTGTCAAAACAGAACAGTCCGTAAATACGGATTTTATTGAGGCACCAGACTTGCTCAAATGAAAATGCCCAAATTGAATGAAAGTTGCGTACATATCTGAGGATCACGCACGTAAATTGGCATATTTTTCTGAGCTACCTACAGAGAGGCAGGTCAAAATTCGTGACAGCAAAGAAATCTGTTTCTGCGCAGTAATCCAAATCTAGTATGAACCTTACTATCAAAGACTTTACTTGGCACAACAATGCACAAAACTAAGATAAGGAGAGGTTGCTACAGTAGTAAAAAACTTCCAAGACTCAAATATAAAACAAAAATACTGTAGTAAAAACATGGGTTGTCTCCCATAAGCGCTTTTCTTTAACGCCTTTCAGCTAGGCGCAGAAAGTGTATATCAAGTATTATCAAGAAGTATCAACATCATAACTTGTTCTAATAATAGAATCAAAAGGCAACTGCATTCTCTTTCTAGGGAAGTGTTCCATACCTTTCTTGAGAGGAAATTGATATTTAGTATTACCTTCCTTCATATCAATGATAGCTCCAACAGTTCGAAGAAAAGGTCTTCCCAATATAATGGGACAAGATGCATTGCATTCAATATCCAAGACAACAAAATCAACGGGGACAAGGTTATTGTTAACGGTAATGCGAACATTATCAACTCTCCCCAAAGGTTTCTTTATAGCATTATCAACAAGATTAACATCCAAATAACAATTTTTCAATGGTGGCAAGTCAAGCATATTATAAATTTTCTTAGGCATAACGGAAATACTTGCACCAAGATCACATAAAGCATTACAATCAAAGTCATTGACCTTCATCTTATTGATGGGCTCCCAACCATCCTCTAGCTTCCTAGGAATAGAAGTTTCAAGTTTTAGTTTCTCTTCTCTAGCTTTTATGAGAGCATTTGTAATATGTTTTGTGAAAGCCAAGTTTATAGCACTAGCATTAGGACTCTTAGCAAGTTTTTGTAAGAACTTTATAACTTCAGAGATGTGGCAATCATCAAAATCCAAACCATTATGATCTACAGCAATGGGATCATCATCCCCAATGTTGGAAAAAATTTCAGCAGTTTTATCACAAGCAGTTTCAGCAGTTTTAGCAGTTTCAGGCAGTTTTGCAGGCTTTGCATTAGAAGTGGAAACATTGCCAACACCAATTATTTTACCATTAATAGTAGGAGGTGCAGCAACATGTGGAGCATTAGCATTACTAGTGGTGGTAATAGTCCAAACTTTAGCTACATTATTCTCTTTAGCTAGTTTTTCATTTTCTTCTCTTTCCCACCTAGCATGCAATTCGGCCATCAATCTTATATTCTCATTAATTCTAACTTGGATGGCATTTGCTGTAGTAACAATTTTATTTTCAATATCCTTATTAGGCATAACTTTCGATTTTAAAAGATCAACATCAGAGGCAAGACTATCAACCTTAGAAGCGAGAATATCAATTTTATTGAGCTTTTCCTCAACAGATTTGTTAAAAGCAGTTTGTGTACTAATAAATTCTTTAAGCATAGCTTCAAGTCCAGGGGGTGTGTTCCTATTATTGTTGTAAGAATTCCCATAAGAATTACCATAACCATTACCATTATTGTAAGGATATGGCCTATAGTTGTTACTAGAATTGTTCCGATAAGCATTGTTGTTGAAATTATTATTTTTAATGAAGTTCACATCAACATGTTCTTCTTGGGCAACCAATGAAGCTAACGGAACATTATTAGGATCAACATTAGTCCTATCATTCACAAGCATAGACATAATAGCATCAATCTTATCACTCAAGGAGGAGGTTTCTTCGACAGAATTTACCTTCTTACCTTGTGGAGCTCTTTCCGTGTGCCATTCAGAGTAATTGATCATCATATTATCAAGAAGCTTTGTTGCCTCACCAAGAGTGATGGACATAAAGGTACCTCCAGCAGCTGAATCCAATAAGTTCCGCGAAGAAAAATTCAGTCCTGCATAAAAGGTTTGGATGATCATCCAAGTAGTCAGTCCATGGGTTGGGCAATTTTTAACCAAAGATTTCATTCTTTCCCAAGCTTGTGCAACATGCTCATTATCCAATTGTTTAAAATTCATTATGCTACTCCTCAAAGATATAATTTTAGCAGGGGATAATATCTACCAATAAAAGCATCCTTGCATTTAGTCCATGAATCAATACTATTCTTAGGCAGAGATAGCAACCAATCTTTAGCTCTTCCTCTTAATGAGAAAGGAAACAATTTTAATTTTATAATGTCACCATCTACATCTTTATACTTTTGCATTTCACACAATTCAACAAAATTATTGAGATGGGCAGCAGCATCATCAGAACTAACACCAGAAAATTGCTCTCGCATAACAAGATTCAGTAGAGCAGGTTTAATTTCAAAGAATTCTGCTGTAGTAGCAGGTGGAGCAATAGGTGTGCATAAGAAATCATTATTATTTGTGGTTGTGAAGTCACACAACTTAGTATTTTCAGGTGGCCATTTTAGCAGTAGTAAATAAAGCAAACTAGATAAAGTAAATGCAAGTAACTAATTTTTTTGTGTTTTTGATATAGAGTGCAAGACAGTAAATAAAGTAAAGCTAGCAACTAATTTTTTTGTATTTTGATATAATGCAGCAAACAAAGTAGTAAATAAAATAAAGCAAGACAAAAAACAAAGTAAAGAGATTGGATTGTGGAGACTCCCCTTGCAGCGTGTCTTGATCTCCCCGGCAACGGCGCCAGAAAATATGCTGGCGTGTAGTTGACGTGGGAGTTAGAAATCTTTGTGGAGTAGCTTTTCTTCAGGTCCCCACAACGGCGCCAGAAAATATGCTTGATACGCGTACAACACGCGTCCGTTGGGAACCCCAAGAGGAAGGTGTGATGCGTACAACGGCAAGTTTTCCCTCAGAAAGAAACCAAGGTTTATCGAACCAGGAGGAGCCAAGAAGCACGTCGAAGGTTGATGGCAGCGGGATGTAGTGCGGCGCAACACCAGGGATTCCGGCGCCAACATGGAACCTGCACAACACAACCAAAGTAATTTGCCCCAACGAAACAGTGAGGTTGTCAATCTCACCGGCTTGCTGTAACAAAGGATTAGATGTATAGTGTGGATGATGATTGTTTGCAAAGAACAGTAGAACAAGTATTGCAGTAGATTGTATTCGATGTAAAAGAATGGACCGGGGTCCACAGTTCACTAGAGGTGTCTCTCCCATAAGATAAATAGCATGTTGGGTGAACAAATTACAGTCGGGCAATTGACAAATAGAGAGAGCATGACAATGCACATACATGATATAATGAGTATTGTGAGATTTAATTGGGCATTACGACAAAGTACATAGACCGCTATCCAGCATGCATCTATGCCTAAAAAGTCCACCTTCAGGTTATCATCCGAACCCTTTCAGTATTAAGTTGCAAACAACAGACAATTGCATTAAGTATGGTGCGTAATGTAATCAATAACTACATCCTCGGACATAGCATCAATGTTTTATCCCTAGTGGCAACAGCACATCCACAACCTTAGAACTTTCTGTCACTGTCCCAGATTTAATGGAGGCATGAACCCACTATCGCATAAATACTCCCTCTTGGAGTTAAGAGTAAAAACTTGGCCAGAGCCTCTACTAATAACGGAGAGCATGCAAGATCACAAACAACACATAGGTAATAGATTGATAATCAACATAACATAGTATTCTCTATCCATCGGATCCCGACAAACACAACATATAGAATTACAGATAGATGATCTTGATCATGTTAGGCAGCTCACAAGATCCGACAATGAAGCACATGAGGAGAAGACGACCATCTAGCTACTGCTATGGACCCATAGTCCAGGGTGAACTACTCACTCATCACTCCGGAGGCGACCATGGCGGTGAAGAGTCCTCCGGGAGATGATTCCCCTCTCCGGCGGGTGCCGGAGGCGATCTCCTGAATCCCCGAGATGGGATTGGCGGCGGCGGTAAGGTTTTCCTTATCGTGGCTCTCGGTCGGGGTTTCGCGACGAAGGCTTTAAGTAGGCGGAAGGCAACGCGGGGGCACGAGGGCCCCACACACAGGGCCGCGCGGCCAAGGCCGGCCGCGCCGCCTGTTGTGGCGGCGCCTCGTGGCCCCAATTCCTTTCCCCTCGGTCTTCCGGAAGCTTCGTGCAAAAATAGGACCCTGGGCGTTGATTTCGTCCAATTCCGAGAATATTTCCTTTGTAGGATTTCTGAAACCAAAAACAGCGCAGCTGGCTCTTCGGCATCTCGTTAATAGGTTAGTGTCGGAAAATGCATAAATACGACATATAATGTGTATAAAACATGTAGATATCATCAATAATGTGGCATGGAACATAAGAAATTATCGATACGTCGGAGACGTATCAGCCGCGCGCCCCCCTCCTGGGCCGCGCCGGCCTAGTGTGTGGGGCCCTCGGGCCTCCACCTGGCTTGCCCTTCTGGCTCCGTCAATCTTGGAAAAATAGGACCTTTCGCATAAATTCCGAGGATTTTCCTGAAAGTTGGATTTCTGCACAAAAACGAGACACCAGTGAAAACAGCGTTAGTCCGTGTTAGTTGCATCCAAAATACACAAATTAGAGGCAAAACAATAGCAAAAGTGTTCGGGAAAGTAGATACGTTTTGGACGTATCAGCCCCCCAGGCACCCCCTCGCGCCGCCCTTTCGCCTATATATTCCTCGCGACGCGAAAACCCTACATCAATCAATCATATTCCAGAAAGACTCCAGGGGCGCCGCCGCCATCACGAAACTCCTTCGGGGGACAGAATCTCTGTTCCGGCACGCCGCCGGGAAGGGGAAGGCTTCTCCATCGACGCCACCGCCTCCATCATGCTCCGTGAGTAGTTCCCCCATGGACTACGGATTCTAGCAGTAGCTAGTTGGTACTCTCTCTCCCATGTACTTCAATACAATGATCTCATGAGCTGCCTTACATGATTGAGATCCATCTGATGTAATCGGTGTTGTGTTTGTTGGGATCCGATGAATTGTTACATTATGATCAGTCTATCTATAAATTTTGTGAAGTTATTGTTGCTGCAATCTTGTTGTGTTTAATGCTTGTCACTAGTGCACGAGTGGCATGATCTTAGATTTAAGCTCTATAATTATTGCTTAGATTGTATCTACAAGTTGTTTGCACATGTATATGTCCGGAACCCGAGGCCCCAGAGTGACAACAACTGGGATAACTGGAGGGGATGGCTTAGATATGAGGATCACATGTTTTCACCAAGTGTTAATGCTTTGCTCCGGTGCTCTATTAAAAGGAGTACCTTAATTACCAGTAGATTCCCTAGAGGCCCGGCTGCCACCGGCTGGTAGGACAAAAGATGTTATGCAAGTTTCTCATTGCGAGCACGTATGACTATATATGGAAAACATGCCTACATGATTAATAAACTTGATGTTCTGTCTTAATGCTATTTCAATCCTATCAATTGCCCAACTGTAATTTGTTCACCCAACACTTGTTATTGGAGAGTTGCCACTAGTGTAGATAGCTGGGAACCCCGGTCCATCTTTCATCATCAAATACTCACTCGGTCCTATATGCCATTAGAAGTAGTATCAACTATTTTTTGGTGCCATTGTCTCTGTGTTACTGCTACTGTTGTTGTGTTACTGTTACTATTGCTCTCATATTACTGCTGCTTTCACATCACCCCTGTTACTAGTGCTTTTCCAGGTGCAGCTGAATTGACAACTCAGTTGTTAAGGCTTATAAGTATTCTTTGTTTCCCCTTGTGTCGAATCAATAAATTTGGGTTTTACTTCCCTCGAAGATTGTTGCGATCCCCTATACTTGTGGGTTATCAAGACTATTTTCTGGCGCCGTTGTCGGGGAGCATAGCTCTACTCATAATTTCACCTGGGGAGTACACTCTACCTCTCTCTATGTTTTTATTTTATTTTATTTTGTTTTGCTTAGTTTACTTTTGTCTAGTTTATTTGTGCTTAGTTTATTTCTTTCTAGTATTATTTTTTTTAGTTTACTTTTGTCTAGTTTGTTTTTTTCTTGTTTTATTTTTCTTATATACCCGAAAATCCATAAAAAATTGAAAAACCAAAAAATTAAAAACTGTTGTTATGGAAGAACCCACAACCTGTATGGAGCTTATAGAATTATATATGAATTATAGAGAATCAAGAAAGGGTAAAGTCATGAGTGCCGTGTTAGAAAAATTGAATACAATTGCTAAAATCTTGCTTAAACGCCATGATATAAATTGTTGCTCTAAACAGGATACTAAACATCTTAAATTCCAATGTGGCTTTAGTGAAGAAGTTTTAATTATGAACTATCATTGGAATAACTATATTCATCTTGGGTTCGAAGAAGTAGAACAATTTGTTTTATTTATGGGAGCTTCTGAAATAGAATCCTTCATGTCTAAAAATTATGAAACCTGTGTTGCTTGTAAGGACCTTAAAGATTATGTCTCTTCTATCCTTGATTTTTGCATAGAACATTACAGCAATAATCCTTATATCATTGATTATAAAGAGAGACTCATTCATGCACAAGAATGCACTCACAATTTGCAGGAACCTGTGAAAGAAGAAATTGATGAACCTGAAAGCTCATTGGATGAAAAAGAGGAGGAGAGTGATGAACAAAAGGAGGAAGAATGGATTAGCTACCCATGCCAACCTTCTAATGAGAGTAACTCTTTATCTCTTACACTATTTGATTGTCCTCCATGCTTACCAAAGGAGGATGAATGTTATGTTCTGTGGATTCTCTTGAAATATTCCCTATGAGTAAAACTTGTGAGAATAATTATGCTACTGTTATCTATGATAATCCATGCTATTTTGATAAATCTTATGATAATGCTTTGTTTGTGCCTGATATCGAAATGCATGGTACTAAAGAGTTTTGCTTGGCAAATGTTTATGATAAAGCTCTAGATGATGGTCCTATGTTATTTGATAATATTAATTGTACTACTAATGAAAATGGGATTGGAGAGGTCTTGACTTTATCTAGGAGTCCCATATCTTTTGAGATTGATCAATCATCTTGTTATATTATTGATAAAAGTGGGTTTGAAAGTTTTGATCCCACTATTTTTGAGCTTGATAAAAATTATGTGTTTGTAGATCATGAAAAGCATGCTGTATGTGATAGTTATATTGTTGAGTTTGTTCATGATGCTACTGTAAATTATTATGATAGAGGAAAATATGGTTGTAGAAATTTTCATGGTACTAAAACACCTCTCTACATGCTGAAAATTTTGAAGTTACTCGTGTTTTATCTTCCAATGCTTGTCACTTTGATCTTCATGAATTTATTTGTGTACAAGATTCCTATGCATAGGAAGTGGGTTAGACTTAAATGTGTTTTGAATTTGCTTCTTGATGCTCTCTTTGCTTCAAACTCTCATCCTTATGTGAGCATCATTAAAATCACTGAGCCCATCTTAATGGCTATAAAGAAAGCCCTTCTTGGGAGATAACCCATGTTTTTATTTTGCTACTGTTTTGTTGTGTCTTGGAAATTGTAACTACTGTAGCAACCTTATCTTTATCACCGCCGCCATCTTCATCACCGCTGCTGTCTCCCATGATGAGGAGGGAGTAGTTCTCCCTCGAGACTAAGGGCTATACCGTAGCTATGTGGTTCATCTCTCTCTCCCATGTGATCTTTATGTGACCATGAGCTTTGTGATCTAGTTGAATATCATCTATGTGCTACTCTAGTGATGTTATTAAAGTAGTCTATTCCTCCTCCATGATGTAATGGTGACAGTGTGTGCATCATGTAGTACTTGGCGTAGGTTATGATTGTGATCTCTTGTAGATTATGAAGTTAATTATTACTATGATAGTATTGATGCGATCTATTCCCCCTTTCACAGTCTGTTGGTGATAGTGTGCATGCTATGTTAGTACTCGGTATAATTGCAATGGTCTATCATGCACTCTAAGGTTACTTAAATATGAACACCGAATGTTGTGGAGCTTGTTAACTCCGGCTTGAGGGAGCTCTTGTAGCCCTACACAATGAATGGTGTTTGTCATCCAACAAGAGAGTGTAGAGAAAGTAGTATTTGTTTATTCAGTTATGTGATCAATGTTGAGAGTGTCCACTAGTGAAAGTATGATCCCTAGGCCTTGTTTACACCACAGAGAACTCCCACGCCAGCAAGCTATTTTCTGGCACCGTTTCCAAACACTGCAAACATCTCTTGTTTACTGTTTTACTGCATCTTTACTTCCTGCAATATTATCACCATCTATACCACCTGTGTTTTACTATCTCTTCGCCGAACTAGTGCACCTATACATCTGACAAGTGTATTGGGTGTGTTGGGGACACAAGAGACTTCTTGTATCGTGATTGCAGGGTTGCTTGAGAGGGATATCTTTGTCCTCTACCTCCCTGAGTTCGATAAACCTTGGGTGATTCACTTAAGGAAACTTGCTGCTGTTCTACAAACCTCTGCTTTTGGAGGCCCAACACTGTCTACAGGAATAGAAGCGTGCGTAGACATCAAGCTATTTTTTGGCGCCGTTGCCGGGGAGGTAAGGTAAAAGGTATTCACATCCTCCGACTACTAAGCTATTTCCTAGCATTGTTGCCGGTGTGTGAGTGCTCGAAGCTATTTCCTTTAGATCCTGCAATTGCATCTTTTTGTTTCTTGTTTTTATTTTCACTAGTTAGGCTTAATGGAAAACAACAAAAAAATTAGAGATCTTTATGAACTTTATATTGAATTAGGACATGATGTGTTTGAAGAGAAAATTAAAAAACCCATGGAACTTTGTTTGCAAAATAGTTGTAGCAATGTTATTAGCATGAACTCTTTGGACACTATTATTGCTAATGCTATGGAAGAATTTAAGCTTGGGGAAGCTGGTTTTGATGAGCATGATATTTTTAGTCCCCCAAGTTTTGAGGAGAAAATTTTCTTTGATGATACTTTGCCTCCCATTTATGATGATTATAATGATAGTGGTATTTTGGTGCCACCTACTATGGAGGATAAAGTTTATTATGATTATACTATGCCTCCTATATTTGATGATGAGAATAATAATGATAGCTACTTTGTTGAATTTGCTCCCACTACAATTAATAAAATTGATTATGCTTATGTGGAGAGTAATGATACTTTTATGCATGTGAATAAGAATGCTTTATGTGATAGTTACATTGTTGAGTTTGTTCATGATGCCACTGAAAGTTATTATGAGAGAGGGAAACATGGTTATATGCATCTTAATAATATTAAGTTTCCCCTCTTTATGTTGAAAATCTTGAAGTTGCGCTTGTGTTACTTTTCTATGCTTGTTGCATTATGCCTACATGACTTGTTTATTTACAAGATTACTTTTCATAGGAAGTGGGTTAGACTTAAATGTGTTTTGAATTTGCTTTTTGATGCTCTCTTTTGCTTCAAATCTTATTCCTTATGTGAGCATCATTAAAATTGCTGAGCCCATCTTAATGGAAAGCACTCCTTGGAAGATAACCCATGTTTTTATTTTACTACAGCAATTTTGTTTTATATTTGAGTCTTGGAAGTTGTTACTACTGTAGCAACATCTCCTTATCTTTATTTTATTTCATTGTTGTGCCAAGTAAAGTCTTTGATAGTAAAGATGATACTAGATTTGGATTACTGCGCAGAAACAGATTTCTTTCTGTCACGAATTTGAGTAGGATTCTCTGTAGGTAACTCAGAAAAATCTACCAATTTACGTGTGTGATCCTCAGATATGTACGCAACTTTCATTCAATTTGAGCATTTTCATCTGAGCAAGTCCAGTGCCTCTAAAAAAATCGTCTTTACGGACTGTTCTGTTTTGACAGATTCTGCCTTTTATTTCGCATTGCCTGTTTTGTTATGTTTGATGGATTTCTTTGTTCCATTAACTTTCAGTAGCTTTGTGCAATGTCCAGAAGTGTTAAGAATGATTATGTCACCTCTGAATATGTGAATTATTGATTATGCACTAACCCTCTAATGAGTTTGTTTTGAGTTTGGTGTGGAGGAAGTTTTCAAGGGTCAAGAGAGGAGGATGATATATGATCAAGAAGAGTGAAAAGTCTAAGCTTGGGGATGCCCCGTGGTTCATCCCTGCATATTTCAAGAAGACTCAAGCGTCTAAGCTTGGGGATGCCCAAGGCATCCCCTTCTTCATCAACAATTTATCAGGTTTCTTCTATTGAAACTATATTTTTATTCGGTCACATCTTATGTACTATGCTTTTATTTTCGTTTTGTTATTTTCATTCTCTGAATAAATTCATGCTTGTGTGGGAGAGAGACACGCTCCGCTGTTGCATATGAACACATGTGTTCTTAGCTTTATTCTTAATGTTCATGGCGAAGGTTGAACTACTTCGTTCATTGTTATATGGTTGGAAACAGAAAATGCTTCATGTGGTAATTGGTATAATGTCTTGAATAATTTGATACTTGGCAATTGTTGTGCTCATATAGATCATGTTTAAGCTCTTGCATCATGTACTTTGTACCTATTAATGAAGAACTACATAGAGCTTGTTAAAATTTGGTTTGCATGATTAGTTTCTCTAGAGTCTAGATATTTTCTGGTTAAGGTGTTTGAACAACAAGGAGACGATGTAAAGTCTTATAATGCTTGCAATATGTTCATATGTGAGTTTTGCTGCACGTTTTATACTTGAGTTTGCTTCAAACAACCTTGCTAGCCTAGCCTTGTATTGAGAGGAATTCTTCTCGTGCATCCAAATCCTTGAGCCAAAAACTATGCCATATGTGTCCACCATACCTACCTACTACATGGTATTTTCTGCCATTCCAAAGTAAATTACTTGAGTGCTACCTTTAAAATTCTATCCTTTGTCTTTGCAATATATAGCTCATGGGAAAATAGCCTTAAAAACTATTGTGGTGAAGAATATGTAGCTATGTATCTTATTTCTTATAAGTTGCTTGTTGAGCGGTAACCATGCTTCTGGGGACGCCACCAACTATTACACCTTTGTTGAATATCATGTGAGTTGCTATGCATGTTCGTCTTGTCTGAAGTAAGGGCGATTTTCATGATCAAATGGTTTGAGTATGCATATTGTTAGAGAAGAACATTGGGCCGCTAACTAAAGCCATGAATCATGGTGGAAGTTTCAGTTTGGACAATTAATCCTCAATATCTTATGAGAATATTATGTGTTGTTGAATTCTTATGCATTAAAGAGGAGTCCATTATCTGTTGTCTATGTTGTCCCGGTATGGATGTCTAAGTTGAGAATAATCAAGAGAAATCCAATGCGAGCTTTCTCCTTAGATCTTTGTACAGGCGGCATAGAGGTACCCCTTTGTGACACTTGGTTGAAACATATGCTATGCAATGATAATCCATGTTAATCCAAGCTAATTAGGACAAGGTGCGAGCACTATTGGTAATCTATGCATGAGGCTTGCAACTTATAGGATATCTTATACATAACACATATGATTTATTACTACCGTTGACAAAATTGTTTCTATGATTTCAAAATGAAAAGCTCTAGCACAAATATAGTAATCCATGCTTCCCTCTGCGAAGGGCCTTTCTTCTACTTTATGTTGAGTCAGTTTACCTATCTTCTTTCTATCTTAGAAGCAAACACTTGTATGAACTGTGTGCAATGATTCTTACATGTTTACCTATTGCACTTGTTATATTACTTTGTGTTGACAATTATCCATGAGATAAATATGTTGAAGTTGAAAGCAATTGCTGAAACTTATATCTTCCTTTGTGTTGCTTCAAAGCTTTTTACTAAGAATTTATTGCTTTATGAGTTAACTCTTATGCAAGTCTTATTGATGCTTGTCTTGAAAGTACTATTCATGAAAAGTCTTTGCTATATGATTCAGTTGTTTAGTCATTGTCTTTACCATTGCTTTGAATCACTTCATTCATTTCATATGCTTTACAATAGTATGATCAAGAATATGTTAGTAGCATGTCACTTCAGAAATTATCCTTGTTATCGTTTACCTACTCGAGGGCGAGTAGGAACTAAGCTTGGGGATGCTTGATACGTCTCAAACGTATCTATAATTTCTTATGTTCCATGCTACTTTTATGATGATACTCACATGTTTTATACACACTTTATGTCGTTTTGATGCATTTTCCGGAAACGAGATGCCGAAGTGCCAGTTCCTGTTTTCTGCTGTTTTTTGTTTCAGAAATCCTAGTAAGGAAATATTCTTGGAATTGGACGAAATCACGCCCAGAATCTTATTTTCCACGAAGCTTCAGAACACGGAGAGAGACCAGAGGGGGAGCCGGGGGCCCCACATGCCGGGCGGCGCGGCCAAGGGGTGGGCGCCCCTATTGTGTGGCCCCACCGGGGCCCCTCCAGAGGCTGCCCTTCCGCCTACTTAAGGACTCGTCGCGAAAACCCTAGAAGAAAAGCCACGGTACGAGAAACCTTCCAGGCGCCGCCATTGCGAAGCCAAGATGCGGGGACAGGAGTCTGTTACGGCACCTGCCGGGACGGGGAAGTGCCCCGGAAGGCATCTCCATCGACACCACCGCCATCTTCATCACCGCTGCTGTCTCCCATGATGAGGAGGGAGTAGTTCTCCCTCGAGGCTAAGGGCTGTACCGTAGCTATGTGGTTCATCTCTCTCTCCCATGTGATCTTTATGTGACCATGAGCTTTGTGATCTAGTTGAATATCATCTATGTGCTACTCTAGTGATGTTATTAAAGTAGTCTATTCCTCCTCCATGATGTAATGGTGACAGTGTGTGCATCATGTAGTACTTGGCGTAGGTTATGATTGTGATCTCTTGTAGATTATGAAGTTAATTATTACTATGATAGTATTGATGCGATCTATTCCCCCTTTCATAGCCTGATGGTGACAGTGTGCATGCTATGTTAGTACTCGGTATAATTGCAATGGTCTATCATGCACTCTAAGGTTACTTAAATATGAACACCGAATGTTGTGGAGCTTGTTAACTCCGGCTTGAGGGAGCTCTTGTAGCCCTACACAATGAATGTTGTCATCCAACAAGAGAGTGTAGAGAAAGTAGTATTTGTTTATTCAGTTATGTGATCAATGTTGAGAGTGTCCACTAGTGAAAGTATGATCCCTAGGCCATGTTTACACCACAATTGCCTCCCACGCCGAGCAAGCTATTTTACGGCACCGTTTCAAACTCTTCCAAACATCGCTTGTTTCTTGTTTTTCTTGCATCTTTACTTCTGCAATATTATCACCATCTATACCACCTGTGTTTTACTATCTCTTCGCCGAACTAGTGCACCTATACATCTGACAAGTGTATTGGGTGTGTTGGGGACACAAGAGACTTCTTGTATCGTGATTGCAGGGTTGCTTGAGAGGGATATCTTTGTCCTCTACCTCCCTGAGTTCGATAAACCTTGGGTGATTCACTTAAGGGAAACTTGCTGCTGTTCTACAAACCTCTGCTCTTGGAGGCCCAACACTCTCTACAGGAATAGAAGCGTGCGTAGACATCATCTCTATATGATTTCAAAACTTAAAAAGCTCTAGCACATGATTTAATCCATGCTTCCCTCTGCGAAGGGCCTTTCTTTTACTTTATGTTGAGTCAGTTTACCTACTTCTTTCTATCTTAGAAGCAAACACTTGTGTCAACTGTGTGCATTGATTCTTACATACTTTCTTATTTGCATTCATCATATTACTTTGTATTGACAATTATTCATGAGATATGCATGTTGAAAGTTGAAAGCAATTGCTGAAACTTAAATCTTCCTTTGTGTTGCTTCATAACCTCTTATTAAGAATTTATTGCTTTATGAGTTAACTCTTATGCAAGACTTTTTGATGCTTGTCTTGAAAGTACTATTCGTGAAAAGTTTTTACTATATGTTATCTATTTGTTAGCAAACTATAAATCATTGCCTTGAGTCACTTCATTCATCTCATATGCTTTACAATAGTATAATCAAGATTATGTTAGTAGCATGTCACTTCAGAAATTATTCTTTTTATCGTTTACCTACTCGAGGGCGAGTAGGAACTAAGCGGGATGCTTGATACGTCTCCAACGTATCTATAATTTCCTGATGTTCCATGCTAGTTTTATGACAATACCTACATGTTTTGCTCACACTTTATAATGATTTTATGCATTTTCCGGGACTAACCTATTAACAAGATGCCGAGGTGCCACTTCCTGTTTTCTGCTGTTTTTGGTTCCAGAAAAGCTGTTCGGGCAATATTCTCGGAATTCGACGAAACAAAAGCCAAACCTCTTATTTTACCGAGACGGACCCAGAACAGAAGGATAGACGGAGATGGGCCAAGGGCCCCACCACGCGGCGCGGCCAAGGGGGCGCGCCCGCCATGGGGTGGGCCCTAGGCACCCCTCGTGCCGCCCTTTCGCCTATATTCCTCGCGACGAAAACCCTACATCAATCAATCATATTCAGAAAGACTCCGGCGCCGCCATCAGCCGTTTCGGGGGACATAATCTCTGTTCCGGCACGCCGCCGGGGAAGTGCCCCCGGAAGGCTTCTCCATCGACACCACCGCCTCCATCATGCTCCGTGAGTAGTTCCCCCATGGACTACGGATTCTAGCAGTAGCTAGTTGGTACTCTCTCTCCCATGTACTTCAATACAATGATCTCATGAGCTGCCTTACATGATTGAGATCCATCTGATGTAATCGGTGTTGTGTTTGTTGGGATCCGATGAATTGTTACATTATGATCAGTCTATCTATAAAGTTTGTGAAGTTATTATTGCTGCAATCTTGTTGTGTTTAATGCTTGTCACTAGTGCACGAGTGGCATGATCTTAGATTTAAGCTCTATAATTATTGCTTAGATTGTATATACAAGTTGTTTGCACATGTATATGTCCGGAACCCGAGGCCCCAGAGTGACAGCAACTGGGATAACTGGAGGGGATGGCTTAGATATGAGGATCACATGTTTTCACCAAGTGTTAATGCTCTGCTCCGGTGCTCTATTAAAAGGAGTACCTTAATTACGATAGATTCCCTAGAGCCCGGCTGCCACCGGCTGGTAGGACAAAAGATGTTATGCAAGTTTCTCATTGCGAGCACGTATGACTATATATGGAAAACATGCCTACATGATTAATAAACTTGATGTTCTGTCTTAATGCTATTTCAATCCTATCAATTGCCCAATTGTAATTTGTTCACCCAACACTTGTTATTGGAGAGTTACCACTAGTGTAGATAGCTGGGAACCCCGGTCCATCTTTCATCATCAAATACTCACTCGGTCCTATATGCCATTAGAAGTAGTATCAACTATTTTCTGGTGCCATTGCCTCTGTGTTACTGCTACTGCTGTGTTATTGTTACTATTGCTCATCATATTACTGTTGCTTTCACATCACCCCTGTTACTAGTGCTTTTCCAGGTGCAGCTGAATTGACAACTCAGTTGTTAAGGCTTATAAGTATTCTTTGTCTCCCCTTGTGTCGAATCAATAAATTTGGGTTTTACTTCCCTCGAAGACTGTTGCGATCCCCTATACTTGTGGGTTATCAGCCAGCTGGAGCTTTATCCCCGCGCTTTCCCGGTTTCCAGAACTAGATAAGGCTGCCCGGAGAATCTCCTGGTTGGTCCACGACGGACTAACCGGAATGGACCTAACTCTGAGCTGGTTCACCCAGCGGATCCAGCCACTTAAATACAACAAGAAGCTGATCTGCGAGTACTCCGGAGTTGAGGACAAACTGCGGGTAACCCGCGACAACTTGCCGACGGAATCTCTGAACCGGAGGATCCGGATGCTCGTGAAGATCGGCCGCGGCCAGGAAGTCCCAGAAATCTACAGGGGACATTTCCATCAACAACAAACGCCCTCCGGTACGTTTTGCACTTAGTATTTTTTGGTTCTCACAGTTGAAAATGTTCTAACTCTTTTCATTTTTTTCCTCTTCAGCTCAACTCTTTGGCGGAGGATAACTTCACAAGTATTTTCCGTCAAGCTGCCGACAAGGCGGAGGAGGATCCGGAGGACGGCGATGAGGAAGAACAAGCCCCTAAAAAGGCCGCCCCTCGCGCGAAACGTCCCCGCGCCAAAGCTTCCGGCTCTGAAGCCGGAGCTAGCGGCGAGGCCTCCGCCAAGAAGGCCAAGACCATACCTCCGCTTCGCCTTGACTCCAAGAAGGCAGAGCGTGATCGCATTAAGCTGCTGTCAACAGCAGGAAAAGGATCTCGCCCGCTACTCCCCGGAGCCACGTAAGTGTTCGGAAACATCTACATAAGGTTGTGAAATTTATGTGTCTTATATATTTCCTTTGTTTGTTACAGGATCACGAAAACCACCGGCGCGCGGGCCAACGTCCAGAAGCCCATCACCAAGTATATGAAGACGTCTCCGGCTGTTGGCCCCATGACTCCAGCTCCACTAAGCACTTCCGCTATTGCTGCTCCCCAACCATCTCCGCCCAAAGCTCAACCTTCTCCCGACCTCGCCGCCGACGCTCATGTGGAAATCATTCATGCGAGCAGCAAGAAAAGGGGCGGAAGCATCTCCGGTGTGATGCAACCTGCTCCAGAGGAGACCCAAGTTCAAGGCCAGGAGGAGGCGGAAGTCAACTCATCTGACTAGGCTGAAGCTACGGCTAATGATGCCGTCGGATTTCCGAAGAATTTTGGCGATCCCTCTAATTTGTTCTCAACTCCAAAAGCGTATTCGCATAAGTTTTGCAACAAGCTTACGGAGAACGAGAAGTGGAAACTCGAGCAAGACCTCCTGAACTCCATGCTCAACAATTCATGGGGTAAGGCAAATATTGAATCTTCAGCAATTCAGAGCAAGAAAAAAGAGATCGGCGAGTTCTTCGACCAACTCCTCGTGAAGCGCAAGGTAAACTGTTGTTCCCCAGTAGCCCCCAAGTATCTAGGCGAAAACTAGTAATAGTTAGCACCTTGATACTTTTGAGTAAACCATACTGAGAAAATTGTAAAGTGTCGTGGTATCCCCCAAGCGTCGTGGCGGAAATTTTCTGGCAACGATGCTTCGTAGAGATCTACACTTAACCATGAAGAACCGGAACTTATCCTGATTTTGCACCGCCACAGGAACAATAAGCGCTGCATTATGAACTTCATAAGAACATCGCCCTTCAGCGCCGTGTGACCCTTGGGCAGGCGGATACACTTAAAGATGCCAAGGACAAGATTGCTGATTTAGAGAAACAACTATCGGAGGCACAACGTACGTTTCCGACTATCTTGGAGTTATTCCAAAGTTCCGGCTTTAAACTGACTTGTGTTAATGCTAACAGGTGCATCATCCTCTCTTGCCACTACTTCCTTCGAGCTCGAGACCCTGCGCTCTGATCACAAAGACCTGGGGTCTAAACTAAGGGAGGCGGAGAAAAAGCGAGAATTGGCGGAGAAGCAGCTAGCTGAGAAGAATTCCGAATTTATTCGTCAAAATTCTACTTTGATGGAGAAAAGGCGAATTGACAGCGAAACCATGAAGAAGCTTCAAGACGATGTCAAGCACCTCCGAACCTACATGAAAACAGCATAGCAAGGTTGGGACCTGCTCAATGGTGATATCATGGGTAATTTTCCGGATCCTTCTAATCATAACAGTTCCCCATATTTTTTGAATGATGCTTTGCCGTGTGCTAACAGTTTGGCTTTTGTAGATCCGCCTGGCTATGACGAGGCTCAACGCGAACTATTTCCGCGTGACGATTTGATCCAGCTTGCCGGAGACTATTGCAAAGATCTGATCTCGGCTTGTCGCAAGATCTGACATAATTTGGCTATCAAGGACAGTCGAACCTGCAATGTCCGCGAGCTCATTCAAAGGATGGATGTCCTGCCGGAGCTAGTTGTTGACCTTCAAGTAGGGCTGGACAAAAAGCTCGAAGCTCGACGAGTTAAATGAGTACTCGTTTTTTCGACTCGTTTGAGCTCGGCTCGTTTTGTTAACGAGCCGAGCTGAGCATCAGTTTTTGCTCGTTAAGGTTAACGAGCTAAACAATCGAGCCGACTATGTTCGTGAGCTACTCGTTAAGATCGGTAACAAGCTAGGCTTCACCAGTTTTGACTGCGAGTGACTTTAGTTATCTCAAATATTTGGCAGGAAGGAGCCAAGCAAAATAGTGTTCTTTAACCATGCTTGAAACTCCTATATCAGGATCTAAAAACCTATCCTTTCTCTCTTCCTCACCAGGCAATGCACGCATGTTTGTTTTCCATTGCCTCCTTAACGATCCTTAACGAGCTGCTCGCGAGCGCTCGCATGAACATAACGAGTCGAGCCGAACAATGATTTCAGCTCGTTATTCTTAACGAGCTTAACGATTCGAGCCTTAACGATCACGAGCTTAACGAGCCGAGCCTTAACGATCCGAGCAGCTCGCTAGTCCACCCCTACCTTCAAGCCTCATCAGCCCGTGGAGCTGCTGCAATGTCTTTGGCTATGTGCCTATCCCACGTCCCGGAGCTTGATATTGACAAAGTCACTACCGGAGTTCCTCTGACTTCAGACGTGAATGCGCTCTTGGATGCAGTTAGTGGTTATGACACCCGAATCGCGCGACGTATCCACCATGAAGAATTTTATGACAAGGTGGTACTTCCTGCCGACGAACCTCTTGAAGAGGAGCTTAAGAAGGAGCGCGAGGCGGAAGTACGACCAACCGGATCCGGCGACGGTAGCCAGTTTACCTGGACTAGCTCCAAGGAAGCCAAAAAGAACAAGTCCAAGGGCAGTGTTGCATCTCCGACTGGGGAAGCTGAGGAAAGCGGCGAAGATGATGTGTCTTCTCCGGCTAAAGATGAAGAAAAAAGCAAGCCACAAGCTGACGATGAAGGTTGTTCCTCTCCGGTCAAGGAGAATCGAAAACTCATTCCTGCGGGAAGAAAACAATGCATCATTTTGGCCCCATCGAGGGTTTGTAATATATAACTTAAATATTCTTAAGTAGCTAGGACGAAACAATTGCATGGGCGGAAAAACTTATCCTGCTATCCGTTTATCAGTATATGCATGTTTCGTTTAAAAGCAAGTGCTAGTTTCTAAGTTTTATGGCTTGCTTATTTGACCTTCCGCGAGCCGGAGGACCTTTAGCCGGAAACGCCCGCCAGCGGCGACGAAGCCCAATGGCAATCCGTCAATAACCGCGGAAACAAGCCCCCAGCCAAGGTGTCGGAAGTCGCTACCAGGAATCCATAAGTTCGCAACAGAAAACTTTTCCACCAGAAAACTTAAGTTTACGTCCTAAATGACGATTTTGAAAATCACAACTTTTATACACGCCTAGGCGGAAATATCCAGCTCTGCGGTTTTAGTCGGAAAAAACATACACGATCCAAAAATGAACAACTAAAGGAGGTAAAAGACTCAAAGAGTGAACCATATGCTTTATTTCATTGATCATGTATAACTATTACAAAGTATGTAATGTGAAAATTGCTAAGTGTGGAAAGGACGTAGATGTGCTATATTCCAAGGGCGGTCTATTTCGTCATATATGTCATCCGGATCCTCTCGCTTGCGTTTCCGGTGCCAATTGGCGGGTCTATCTTTTAACTCTCGGAAACCCACAAGGTAGTAAGATCCATTGTGTAGCACTTTGCTGATAATGAATGGTCCTTCCCATGGAGATTGCAACTTATGTTGTTTTACCTGTCGAAGGCGGAGGAACATGTCACCTTCCTTAAACGAGCGATTCCGAACTCGACGACTGTGATAGCGTCGGAGTTTCTGCTGGTAAATGGTGGAGCGTTGGTGGCTAAATTCCGATCTTCTTCGATCGGGTCCACAGATAGCTGTCGGCCTCGTCATTTGTATCTTCATTATGGCGGAAACTGTTCGTGGATGATATCGGAGGGAAGCACAACTTCAGATCTGTATACAAGGAAGAAGGGGTAAACCCTGTTGATCTATTAGGGGTAGTTCGTAAACTCCACAGAACAGAATCTAACTCCTCAGCCCAAGCTCCAGTTGCGTGTCGCAGCGGTTTGATGTCTACGTTCCCCCTCCTTTCCTGTAGACAGTGTTGGGCCTCCAAGAGCAGAGGTTTGTAGAACAGGCAAGTTTTCCCTTAAGTGGATCACCCAAGGTTTATCGAACTCAGGGAGGAAGAGGTCAAAGATATCCCTCTCATGCAACACTGCAACCACAAAGCAAGAAGTCTCTTGTGTCCCCAACACACCTAATAGGTGCACTAGTTCGGCGAAGAGATAGTGAAATACAGGTGGTATAAATAAGTATGAGCAGTAGCAATGGTGCCAGAAAAGTGCTTGCTGGCGTGCAGTTGATGGTAGCAGTATTGCAGCAGTAGTAACACAGTAGAACAGTAACAAGCAGCGATAGCAGTATTTAGGAACAAGGCCTAGGGAATAGACTTTCACTAGTGGACACTCTCAACATTGATCACATACAGAATAGATAAATGCATACTCTACACTTTTGTTGGATGATGAACACATTGCGTAGGATTACACGAACCCTCAATGCCGGAGTTAACAAGCTCCACAATAATGCTCATATTTTAGTAACCTTTAGTGTAAGATAGATCAAAAGACTAAACCAAGTACTAGCATAGCATGCACACTGTCACCTTCATGCATATGTAGGAGGAATAGATCACATCAATATTATCATAGCAATAGTTAACTTCGCAATCTACAAGAGATCATGATCATAGCATAAACCAAGTACTAACACGGTGCACACACTGTCACCTTTACACACGTGCAGGAGGAATAGAACTACTTTAATAACTTTGCTAGAGTAGCACATAGATAGTAGTGATACAAAACTCATATGAATCTCAATCATGTAAAGCAGCTCATGAGATTATTGTATTGAGGTACATGGGAGAGATGAACCACATAGCTACCGGTAGCCCTCAGCCTCGGGGGTGGATTACTCCCTCCTCATCATGGAGGCAGCGATGGCGGTGAAGATGGCGGTGAAGACGGCGGTGGAGATGGCTCCGGGGGCAATTCCCCGTCCCGTGCGAAGCAGAGTTCTGTCCCCCGAATTGGAGTTTCGCGATGGCGGCGGCGCCCCTGGAGTCTTTCGGAGTTTCGCCAATTCGTACTGCGTTTTTAGGTCGAAAGGGCTTTTATAGGCGAAGAGGCGGCGCGGGGGCACACTGGAGGCGCCACACCCTAGGCCGGCGCGGCCTAGGCCTGGCCGCGCCGCCATGTGGTGTGGTGGCCCCCTGGCCCCTCTCCGACTCTTCTTCGGTGTTCTGGACACTTCCGGGAAAAATAGGAGGTTTGGCGTTGATTTCGTCCAATTCCGAGAATATTGCCCGAACAGCCTTTCTGGAACCAAAAACAGCGAGAGGAGAGACGCTGTGGCATCTTGTTAATAGGTTAGTTCCGGAAAATGCATGAAAATGATATAAAGTGTGAACAAAACATGTTGGTATTGTCATAAAACAAGTATGGAACATCGGAAATTATAGATACGTTGGAGACGTATCAATCAGCTAGTTCTGCTCGTCCCGAGCAGGTAAAACGATAACAAAGATAATTTCTGGAGTGACATGCCATCATAATCTTGATCATACTATTTGTAAAGCATATGTAGTGAATGCAGCGATCAAAACAATGTGTATGACATGAGTAAACAAGTGAATCATAAAGCAAAGACTTTTCATGAATAGCACTTCAAGACAAGCATCAATAAGTCTTGCATAAGAGTTAACTCATAAAGCAATAATTCAAAGTAAAGGTATTGAAGCAACACAAAGAAGATTAAGTTTCAGCGGTTGCTTTCAACTTGTAACATGTATATCTTATGGATATTGTCAACATAGAGTAATATAATAAGTGCAATAAGCAAGTATGTAGGAATCAATGCACAGTTCACACAAGTGTTTGCTTCTTGAGGTGGATAGAAATAGGTGAACTGACTCAACATTGAAAGTAAAAGAATGGTCCTCATAGAGCATCGATTGCTATATTTGTGCTAGAGCTTTGATTTTGAAAACATGAAACAATTTTGTCAACGGTAGTAATAAAGCATATGCATCATGTAAATTATATCTTATAAGTTGCAAGCCTCATGCATAGTATACCAATAGTGCCCGCACCTTGTCCTAATTAGCTTGGGTTAACACTGATCATCATTGCATGACATATGTTTCAACCAAGTGTCACAAAGGGGTACCTCTATGCCGCCTGTACAAGGGTCTAAGGAGAAAGTTCGCATTGGATTTCTCGCTTTTGATCATTCTTCAACTTAGACACCCATACCGGGACAACATAGACAACAGATAATGGACTCCTCTTTTAATGCTTAAGCATTCAACAACAGTTAATATTCTCATAAGAGATTGAGGTTTTATGTCCAAACTGAAACTTCCACCATGATTCATGGCTTTAGTTAGCGGCCCAATGTTCTTCTCTAACAATATGCATACTCAAACCATTTGATTGTGAAAACCGCCCTTACTTCAGACAAGACGAACATGCATAGCAACTCACATGATATTCAACAAAGAGTTGATGGCGTCCCCAGAAACATGGTTATCGCACAACAAGCAACTTAATAAGAGATAAAGTGCATAATTACATATTCAATACCACAATAGTTTTTAAGCTATTTGTCCCATGAGCTATATATTGCAAAGGTGAATGATGGAGTTTTAAAGGTAGCACTCAAGCAATTTACTTTGGAATGGCGGGAAAATACCATGTAGTATAGGTAGGTATGGTGGACACAAATGGCATAGTGGTTGGCTCAAGTATTTTGGATGCATGAGAAGTATTCCCTCTCGATACAAGGTTTAGGCTAGCAAGGCTTATTTGAAACAAACACAAGGATGAACCGGTGCAGCAAAACTCACATAAAAGACATATTGAAAACATTATAAGACTCTACACCGTCTTCCTTGTTGTTCAAACTCAATACTAGAAATTATCTAGACCTTAGAGAAACCAAATATGCAAACCAAATTTTAGCATGCTCTATGTATTTCTTCATTAATGGGTGCAAAGCATATGATGCAAGAGCTTAAACATGAGCACAACAATTGCAAAGTATCACATTACCCAAGACATTATAGCAAATTACTACATGTATCATTTTCCAATTCCAACCATATAACAATTTAACGAAGGAGAAACTTCGCCATGAATACTATGAGTAGAAACCAAGGACATATTTGTCCATATGCTACAGCGGAGTGTGTATCTCTCCCATAAAGTGAATGCTAGGATCCATTTTATTCAAACAAAACAAAAACAAAAACAAACCGACGCTCCAAGAAAAAGCACATAAGATGTGGCCGAATAAAAATGTAGTTTCAGGGGAGGAACCTGATAATTTGTTGATGAAGAAGGGGATGCCTTGGGCATCCCCAAGCTTAGACGCTTGAGTCTTCTTGATATATGCAGGGGTGAACCACCGGGTGCATCCCCAAGCTTAGAACTTTCACTCTCCTTGATCATGTTGCATCATACTCCTCTCTTGATCCTTGAAAACTTCCTCCACACCAAACTCGAAACAACTCATTAGAGGGTTAGTGCACAATATAAATTGACATATTCAGAGGTGACACAATCATTCTTAACACTTCTGGACATTGCATAATGCTACTGGACATTAGTGGATCAAAGAAATTCATCCAACATAGCGAAAGAGGCAATGCGAAATAAAAGGCAGAATCTGTCAAAACAGAACAGTTCGTATTGACGAATTTTAAAATGGCACCAGACTTGCTCAAATGAAAATGCTCAAATCGAATGAAAGTTGCGTACATATCTGAGGATCATGCACGTAAATTGGCATAATTTTCTGAGTTACCTACAGGGAGGTGGACCCAGATTCGTGACAGCAAAGAAATCTGGAACTGCGTGTAATCCAAATCTAGTACTTACTTTTCTATCAAAGACTTTACTTGGCACAACAAAACTCAAAACTAAGATAAGGAGAGGTTGCTACAGTAGTAAACAACTTCCAAGACACAAATATAAAACAAAGTACTGTAGCAAAATAACACATGGGTTATCTCCCAAGAAGTTCTTTCTTTATAGCCATTAAGATGGGCTCAGCAGTTTTAATGATGCACTCGCAAGAAATAGTAGTTGAAGCAAAAGAGAGCATCAAGAGGCAAATTCAAAACAACTTTAAGCCTAACATGCTTCCTATGCATAGGAATCTTGTAAATAAACAAGTTCATGAAGAGCAAAGTAACAAGCATAGGAAGATAAAACAAGTGTAGCTTGAAAAATTTCAGCACATAGAGAGGTATTTTAGTAACATGAAAATTTCTACAACCATATTTTCCTCTCTCATAATAACTTTCAGTAGCAACATGAGCAAACTCAACAATATAACTATCACATAAAGCATTCTTATCATGAGTCTCATGCATAAAATTATTACTCTCCACATAAGCATAATCAATTTTATTAGTTGTAGTGGGAGCAAATTCAACAAAGTAGCTATCATTATTATTCTCATCAAGTGTAGGAGGCATAGTATAATCACAACAAAATTCACTCTCCATAGTAGGTTGTACCAAAAGACCACTATTATAATCATCACAAATAGGAGGCAAAGTATCATCAAAGAAAATTTTCTCCTCAATGCTTGGGGACTAAAAATATCATGAAAACCAGCTTCCCCAAGCTTAGAACTTTCTATATCATTATCAACAATGGTGTTCAAAGCGTTCATACTAATATTACTACCAGCATGCAAATAAGATTCCATAGGTTTTTTAATTTTCGCATCAAACAATCCATGTTTTAAATGAGGAAACAGAATAAGAAGCTCACTCTTGTACATTATGCCAAACTAGTGTAAACAAGAAACAACAAGATGCAATTGCGGGATCTAAAGGAAATAGCTTTGAGCACACACACAACGGCGCCGGAAAAATACTTTACCTGAGACCGTAGTATGAGTGCCTTTTTACCTTTCCTCCCGGCAACGGCGCAGGAAAATAGCTTGATATCTACGTTCCCCCTCCTTTCCGTAGACAGTGTTGGGCCTCCAAGAGCAGAGGTTTGTAGAGCAGCAAGTTTTCCCTTAAGTGGATCACCCAAGGTTTATCGAACTCGGGGAGGAAGAGGTCAAAGATATCCCTCTCATGCAACCCTGCAACCACAAAGCAAGAAGTCTCTTGTGTCCCCAACACACCTAATAGGTGCACTAGTTCGGCGAAGAGATAGTGAAATACAGGTGGTATAAATAAGTATGAGCAGTAGCAATGGTGCAGAAAAGTGCTGCTGGCGTGCGAGTTGATGGTGGTAGTATTTACGTATAGTAACACAGTAAAACGGTAAACAAGCAGCGATAGCGTATTTAGGAACAAGGCCTAGGGATTACACTTTCACTAGTGGACACTCTCAACATTGATCACATAACAGAATAGATAAATGCATACTCTACACTTTTGTTGGATGATGAACACATTGCGTAGGATTACACGAACCCTCAATGCCGGAGTTAACAAGCTCCACAATAATGCTCATATTTTAGTAACCTTTAGTGTAAGATAGATCAAAAGACTAAACCAAGTACTAGCATAGCATGCACATTGTCACCTTCATGCATATGTAGGAGGAATAGATCACATCAATATTATCATAGCAATAGTTAACTTCGCAATCTACAAGAGATCATGATCATAGCATAAACCAAGTACTAACACGGTGCACACACTGTCACCTTTACACACGTGCAGGAGGAATAGAACTACTTTAATAACTTTGCTAGAGTAGCACATAGATAGTAGTGATACAAAACTCATATGAATCTCAATCATGTAAAGCAGCTCATGAGATTATTGTATTGAGGTACATGGAGAGAGATGAACCACATAGCTACAGCGGAGCCCTCAGCCTCGGGGTGGATTACTCCCTCCTCATCATGGAGCGATGGCGGTGAAGATGGCGGTGAAGACGGCGGTGGAGATGGCTCCGGGGGCAATTCCCCGTCCGGCGGGTGCCGAACGAGTTCTGTCCCCCGAATTGGAGTTTCGCGATGGCGGCGGCGCCACTGTCTTTACGGGTTTCGTCAATTCGTACTGCGTTTTTAGGTCGAAAGGGCTTTTATAGGCGAAGAGGCGGCGCGGGGAGCTGGAGGCGCCACACCCTAGGCCGGCGCGGCCTGGGCCGCCGCGCCGCCATGTGGTGTGGTGGCCCCCTGGCCTCTCCGACTCTTCTTCGGTGTTCTGGGCTTCCGGGAAAAATAGGAGGTTTGGCGTTGATTTCGTCAATTCCGAGAATATTGCCCGAACAGCCTTTCTGGAACCAAAAACAGCAGGAACTGGCACTGTGGCATCTTGTTAATAGGTTAGTTCCGGAAAATGCATGAAAATGATATAAAGTGTGAACAAAACATGTTGGTATTGTCATAAAACAAGCATGGAACATCGGAAATTATAGATACGTTGGAGACGTATCACGGTTCTTCAAGGCAAGGTTTGACTCCGGCTAGTATGAGGCCATTGGCTCGCTCGACCTGCCCATTGGATTGTGGATGTGCCACAGATGCTAGGTCAAGCCGGATCCCTACGTCATTGCAATAATCCTTCAGTTCTCCTTGAGCGAAGTTTGTGCCATTGTCTGTGATTATGCTGTGTGGGATGCCGAATCTCATCACGAGGCTGCAGACAAATTTTAGTGCTGTAGCACCATCGGCTTTTCTCACTGGCTTTGCCTCGATCCACTTACTGAACTTGTCAACAGCGACCAAGAGGTACTCAAAACCGCGGGAGATGATTTTTTCAGTTTTCAACCATATCTAGCCCCCAGACCGCGAACGGCCAGGTGATAGGGGCGATGGTGCTGAGCATTTGGTTGAGTAGTGTAGTATTTGGCTCCTCGGGTTTTCACTATTTTCTCAGCATCTTCTTTAGATGTGAGCCAGTAAAATCCTTGCCGAAAAGCTTTTGCAACGAGGGACCTGGGAGCGGCCACTACAAGAAAAGTTGCCATGGTCGACGAAGTTGAAGTCGCGCCGTGGTTGCTGGTGTACCATGGCCGACGATTTTGGGTCTGTCCGTTGTGCATGTCAAAACGTTTTTTTCTCGTTTTTGAGGCCACCTAGCCCGACGAAAACGGCCAAAACGTGGCGTATGGTGGCCCGGGACGTGGTGCATCTCGAATTCTCGGGTTCGCCGGCCGAGTCAACGCAAATCCGCACCGCCGAGGGATGTAGGGCCCAGATGGCAGCCTCTTTGGCATTGTTTTTTCTCGATCGCGCCATCTCGTTCAACGCTCTCCGATCGAGCCGTTTACGATGCAGGATCATGGGTCCCGCATGTCATCCTCTATGAACCAAAATTCTTTCTCTTCTTGGATTTTTTTTGACCCCCTGATTTCTGGCTACTTCCTTTTTCTTTTGATCCCTTGCCGCCTTGGAAATGTTGACACCGCTGCTGCTAATTGGGACCCGCATGTCATCCTCTATGAGCAATCAACTTTCTTTTCTTGGAGTTTTTTTGGCACCTCAAATTTGGTCACATGCCTTTTTTCGATCCCTGCCGCCTCTCAACGGTGATACCTGCTAAATGGGACCCGCATGTCATCCTCTATGTACTATAAAACTTTCTTTTCTTGGATTTTTTTGGCACCTCATATTTGGTCACTTACCTTTTTCTTTCGATCCCCTGCCGCCTCTCAAACGGTGAGACCGCTGCTGCTAAATGGGACCCGCATGTCATCCTCTATGTACTATAAAACTTTCTTTTCTTGGATTTTTTGGCACCTCATATTTGGTCACTTGCCTTTTTCTTTCGATCCCCTGCCGCTTCTCAAACGGTGATACCACTGCTGCTAAATGGGACCCGCATGTCATCCTCTATGTACACTCAAGTTTCTTTTCTTGAATTATTTTTGGCTCCTGATATTTGGTCACTTGCATTTTTCTTTCGATCTCATGCCACGTTTGAAACGTTGAGGCTGCTGGCTCATGGGACCCGCATGTCATCCTCTATGTGCTATAAAAGTTTATTTTCTTGGGTTTTTTTTCACCCTCCGATTTTTGGCTATTTCCTTTTCCTTTTGATCCCCCGCCTTGGAAACGTTGAGTAAGCTGCTGACTGGTGGGACCCGCATGTCATCCTCTATGTACAATCAACTTTCTTTTTCTTTTGATCTCAAGCCGCATTTGAAACGTTGAGACCGCTGCTGCTAATTGGGACTCGCATGTCATCCTCTATGTACAATAAAGTTTTTTCTTGGATTATCTTTGGCTCCTGATATTTTGTCACTTGCCTTTTTCTTTCGATCTCATGCCGCCTTTGAAATGTTGAGTAAGCTGCTGGCTCATGGGTCCCGCATGTCATCCTCTACGAACAATAAAAGTTTCCTTTCTTAGAGTTATTTTTGACCCCTAATTTCTGGCTATTTGCCTTTTCTTTTGATCCTCCCCTTTGAAACGATGAGGACGCTGTTGGCAGGTCGGTCCCACATGTCATCCTCTGTGAACAATAAAAGTTTCCTTTGATGGATTTATTTTGAACCCCTAATTAATTTCGGGATATTTCCTTTTTTCCTTTGATCCCCTGCCGCCTTGGAATCGTTGAGGATGCTGTTGCCTCATGGGTCCCGCATGTCATCCTCTCAGAACGGTAAATGTTTTTTTCTTGGATTTTGTTTACCAAATGATTTTTGGCTAATTTTTCTTTCGATCTCCTGCCGCCTTTAAAACGTTGAGGACGCTGCTGGCTCACGGGTCCCACATTTCAGCCTCTATGAACAATAAACGCTGAGGATGCTGCTACCTCATGGGTCCCGCATGTCATCCTCTTAGAACGAAAATGTTTCTTTTCTTGGATTTTGTACCAACATATTTTTGGTTTATTTTTTCTTTCCATCCCCTGCCGCCTTTAAAACGTTGACGACGTGCTGGCTCATGGGTCCCCGATGTCAGCCTCCCCGTACAAGAAACATATGATATCTTGATTATTTTGCAGACAATAAACAGTGTATTGCGCTCTGAGCTATTTCAAACGGAAAATTAAATCTTTATTTTTACATAAACAAACTTATATGTTGAATCTCCTTGTTTTTTTGTCTTTGCGAAGCATAGGACTTTCCTGTTTTTTTAGAAAATTTGAACTTTCCTGTTTTGGAGTGGGCTGAAATTGTACGAGTCAAAAGGCCAAGCAGGATAGTTCGAAGGCCCAGATGTCCAGATGCAGCCCAATTGAAATCTTTCTTCTTGGATTTTTTTCACCCCTGATTTCTGGCTACTTCATTTTCTTTTGGTTCTGTGCCGCCTTGGAAACGTTGAGACCGCTGCTGCAAAATGGGACCCGCATGTCATCCTCTACGTACAATAAAATTTCTTTTCTTGGATTTTTTGGCTCCTGATATTTGGTCACTTGCCTTTTCTTTCGATCCCGTGCCGCCTCTCAAACGGTGATACCGCTGCTGCTAAATGGGACCCGCATGTCATCCTCTATGTACAATCAAGTTTCTTTTCTTGAATTATTTTTGGCTCCTCATATTTGGTCACTTGCCTTTTTCTTTCGATCTCATGCCACGTTTGAAACGTTGAGGAACCTGCAGGATCATGGGACCCGCATGTCATCCTCTATGTACTATAAAACTTTCTTTTCTTGAATTATTTTGGCTCCTCATATTTGGTCACTTGCCTTTTTCTTTCGATCTCATGCCACGTTTGAAACGTTGAGGAACCTGCTGGCTCATGGGACCCGCATGTCATCCTCTATGTACTATAAAAGTTCATTTTCTTTGTTTTTTTTCACCCTCCGATTTTTGGCTATTTCCTTTTTCTTTTGATCCCCTGCCGCCTTGGAAACGTTGAGTAAGCTGCTGCTCATGGGACCCGCATGTCATCCTCTATGTCCATCAACTTTATTTTCTTGGATTTTTTTACCCCCTAATTTCTGGCTACTTTCTTTTTCTTTTGATCTCAAGCCGCATTTGAAATGTTGGGACCGCTGCTAATTGGGACCCGCATGTCATCCTCTATGTACAATAAAGTTTTTTTCTTGGATTATCTTTGGCTCTGATATTTTGTCACTTGCCTTTTTCTTTCGATCTCATGCCGCCTTTGAAACGTTGAGAGCTGCTGGCTCATGGGTCCCGCATGTCATCCTCTACGAACAATAAAGTTTCCTTTCTTGGAGTTATTTTTGACCCCTAATTTGGCTATTTGCCTTTTTCTTTTGATCTCCTGCCCCCTTTGAAACGATGACGACGCTGTGGCAGGTCGGTCCCACATGTCATCCTCTGTGAACAATAAAAGTTTCCTTTGATGGATTTATTTTGAACCCCTAATTAATTTCGGGATATTTCCTTTTTCCTTTGATCCCCTGCCGCCTTGGAATCGTTGAGGATGCTGCTGCCTCATGGGTCCCGCATGTCATCCTCTCGAACGATAAATGTTTCTTTTCTTGGATTTTGTTGACCAAACGATTTTTGGCTTATTTTTCTTTCGATCTCCTGCAGCCTTTAAAACGTTCAGGCGTGCCGGCTCACGGGTCCCACATGTCAGCCTCTATGAACAATAAACGCCGAGGATGCTGCCTCATGGGTCCCATGTCATCCTCTCAGAACGAAAATGTTTCTTTTCTTGTATTTTTTACCAACAGATTTTTGGTTTATTTTTTCTTTCCATCCCTGCCGCCTTTAAAACGTTGACGACGCTGCTGGCTCATGGGTCCCCGATGTCAGCCTCCCCGAACAAGAAACATATGATATCTTGATTATTTTGCAGACAATAAACAGTGTATTGCGCTCTGAGCTATATCAAACGGATAATTAAATCTTTATTTTTACATAAAAAAAACTTGTATGTTGAATCTCCTTGTTTTTTTGTCTTTGCGAAGCATAGGACTTTCCTGTTTTTTTAGAAAATTCGGAACTTTCCTGTTTTGGAGTGGGCTGAAATTGTACGAGTCAAAAGGCCAGCAGGATAGTTCGAAGGCCCAGATGTCCAGATGCAGCCCAATTGAAATCTTTCTTCTTGGATTTTTTCACCCCCTAATCTTCAACGCTCTCCGATCGAGCCGTTTACGATGCAGGATCATGGGTCCCGCATGTCATCCTCTATGAACCAAAATTCTTTCTATTCTTGGATTTTTTGACCCCCTGATTTCTGGCTACTTCCTTTTTCTTTTGATCCCTTGCCGCCTTGGAAACGTTGACACCGCTGCTGCTAATTGGGACCCGCATGTCATCCTCTATGTACAATAAAATTTCTTTTCTTGGATTATTTTTGGCTCCTGATATTTGGTCACTTGCCTTTTTCTTTTGATCCCGTGCAGCCTCTCAAACGGTGATACCGTTGCTAAATGGGACCCGCATGTCATCCTCTATGTACAATCAAGTTTCTTTTCTTGAATTTTTTGGCTCCCGATATTTGGTCACTTGCCTTTTTCTTGCGATCTCATGCCACGTTTGAAACGTTGAGGAACCTGCTGGCTCATGGGACCCGCATGTCATCCTCTATGTACTATAAAAATATCTTTTCTTGGATTATTTTTGGCTCCTGATATTTGGTCACTTGCCTTTTCTTTCGATCTCATGCCACGTTTGAAACGTTGAGGAACCTGCTGGCTCATGGGACCCGCATGTCATCCTCTATGTGCTATAAAAGTTTATTTTCTTGGGTTTTTTTTCACCATCTGATTTTTGGCTATTTCCTTGCCGCCTTGGAAACGTTGAGTAAGCTGCTGACTCATGGGACCCGCATGTCATCCTCTATGTACAATAAACTTTTTCTTTTGATCTCAAGCCGCATTTGAAACGTTGAGACCGCTGCTGCTAATTGGGACCCGCATGTCATCCTCTATGTACAATAAAGTTTCTTTTCTTGGATTATCTTTGGCTCCTGATATTTTGCCACTTGCCTTTTTCTTTCGATCTCATGCCGCCTTTGAAATGTTGAGTAAGCTGCTGGCTCATGGGTCCCGCATGTCATCCTCTACGAACAATAAAAGTTTCCTTTCTTGGAGTTATTTTTGACCCCTAATTTCCGGCTATTTGCCTTTTTCTTTTGATCTCATGCCCCCTTTGAAACGATGAGGCTGTTGGCAGGTCGGTCCCACATGTCATCTCGTGAACAATACAAGTTTCCTTTGATGGATTTATTTTGAACCCCTAATTAATTTCTGGATATTTCCTTTTTTTCCTTTGATCCCCTGCCTTGGAATCGTTGAGGATGATGTTGCCTCATGGGTCCCGCATGTCATCCTCTCAGAACGGTAAATGTTTCTTTTATTGGATTTTGTTTACCAAATGATTTTTGGCTTATATTTTATTTCGATCTCCTGCCACCTTTAAAACGTTGAGGACGATGCTGGCTCACGGGTCCCACATGTCAGCCTCTATGAACAATAAACGCTGAGGATGCTGCTGCCTCATGGGTCCCGCATGTCATCCTCTTTGAACGAAATGTTTCTTTTCTTGGATTTTTTACCAACATATTTTTGGTTTATTTTTTCTTTCCATCCCCTGCCGCCTTTAAAACGTTGACGACGCTGCTGGCTCATGGGTCCCCGATGTCAGCCTCCCCGTACAAGAAACATGTGATATCTTGATTATTTTGCAGACAATAAACAGTGTATTGCGCTCTGAGCTATTTCAAACGGATAAATTAAATCTTTATTTTTACATAAACAAACTTATATGTTGAATCTCCTTGTTTTTTTTGTTTTTGCGAAGCATAGGACTTTCCTGTTTTTTAGAAAATTCCGAACTTTCCTGTTTTGGAGTGGGCTGAAATTGTTCTAGTCAAAAGGCCAAGGGATAGTTCGAAGGCCCAGATGTCCAGATGCAGCCCAATTGAAATCTTTCTTCTTCGATTTTTTTCACCCTGATTTCTGGCTACTTCATTTTCTTTTGGTCTGTGCCGCCTTGGAAACGTTGAGACCGCTGCAAAATGGGACCCGCATGTCATCCTCTATGTACAATAAAATTTCTTTTCTTGGATTCTTTTTGGCTCCTGATATTTGGTCACTTGCCTTTTCTTTCGATCCCGTGCAGCCTCTCAAACGGTGATACCGCTGCTGCTAAATGGGACCCGCATGTCATCCTCTATGTACAATCAAGTTTCTTTTCTTGAATATTTTTGGCTCCTGATATTTGGTCACTTGCCTTTTTCTTGCGATCTCATGCCACGTTTGAAACGTTGAGGAACCTGCTGGCTCATGGGACCCGCATGTCATCCTCTATGTACTATAAAAATTTCTTTTCTTGGATTATTTTTGGCTCCCGATATTTGGTCACTTGCCTTTTTCTTTCGATCCCCTACCGCCTCTCAAACGGTGATACAAAATGGGACCCGCATGTCATCCTCTATGTACAATCAAGTTTCTTTTCTTGAATTATTTTTGGATCCTGATATTTGGTCACTTGCCTTTTCTTTCGATCTCATGCCACGTTTGAAACGTTGAGTAAGTTGCGGACTCATGGGACCCGCATGCCATCCTAATTTCTGGAGTTTTTTTACCCCTAATTTCTGGCTACTCTTTTTCTTTTGATCTCAAGCCGCATTTGAAACGTTGACACCGCTGCAAAATGGGACCCGCATGTCATCTTTTATGTACAATAAAGTTTCTTTTCTTGGATTATTTTTGGCCTGATATTTGGTCTCTTGTCTTTTTCTTTCGATCTCATGCCGCCTTTGAAACGTTGAGGAAGCTGCTAGCGCATGGGTCCCGCATGTCATCCTCTATGAACAATAAAAGTTTCCTTTCTTGGAGTTATTTTTGACCGCTAATTTCTGGCTACTTCCTTTTCTTTTGATCCGCCTTGGAAACGTTGAGTAAGCTGCTGACACAAGGCCCGCATGTCATCCTCTATGTGCAATCAACTTGCAAGATCTTGGAGCGAAAGAGCTTGTATAAGTGGGACCCATATGCCATCCTCTATGTACAATAAAAGTTTCTTTTCTTGGATTATTTTTTGCTCCTGATATTTGGTCACTTTCCTTTTTCTTTCGATCTCATGCCGCCTCTGAAAAGTTGAGTAAGGTGCTGGCTCATGGGACCCGCATGTCATCCTCTATGTACAATAAAGTTTATTTTCTTAGATTTTTTTACCCCCTGATTTTTGGTCACTTGCCTTTTTCTTTCGATCATATGCCGAAATTGAGGTCGCAGGTGGCTCAAGGGTCCCACATGTCAGCATCTATGAACAATAAACCATTCCTTTGTTGGATTTATTTTTACCCCTAATTTCTGGCTATTTGCCTTTTTCTTTTGATCCCTGCCCCCTTTGAACGCTGGCAGGTCGGTCCCACATGTCATCCTCTATGAAGAATAAAAGTTTCCTTTTTGGATTTATTTTTGACCCCTAATTTCTGGCTATTAGCCTTTTTCTTCTGATCCCTGCCGACTTCGAAATGATGAGGATGGCTGGCAGATCGGTCCCACATGTCGACCTCTATGAACTATAAATGTTTCCCTTCTAGGATTTATTTTTTACCCCTATTTTCGGGCTACTTGCCTTTTTCTTTGAAACGTTGAGGACGCCACTGTCTCATGGGTCCCACATGGCATCCTCTCTGAATGATAAACCTTCATTTCTTGTTAACGACAGGTTTATCAGTATTATTTTTGCAGACTAATACAAGCTCTTTCGATCCAAGATCTTGCAAGTTGATAGATTAAATCATGGAATTATCAGGATATGTTTTAAATTTCAAATCCACTTTATGAATTTGTAAAAATACCGTTATCCATGTGGTTATGGAGCGATCAAGGATTTTCATATTGTGCATGAGCAGTTTCAAAAATTGGAACCCAATAATTCAAAATAAATAAAAACAACTTTTATGTAGAATCTCCGTGTTTTTTTTGCCAATCATAGGATCTGTGTTTCATTAGAAAAGGGCCGAAATTGCATGAGCAGAAAGGCCCATTTGTGGTTATTGGGCTTCGACAGCCGGAGCAAGTAGACCGATAACAATTACCATGTAGATGTTCGTTGGCAACCCAAAAGTGAAATATTGGGCCCAACAGGGGAAGGTTGAACAGTACTTTTTCTATTGGGAAGGTGGTACATGGGGTTATCCTGACAAAAAAATGGAACATGGGTTACTGAAGGTTGCCCATTTGTGCCCAATATGTTTGTCAGCAGGAGCTTTACCTTCCGCCGCCGCCGCCATGGTCGAGCTAGCGGTACGGCGGCGTCTCGAGCTCGGGGTAGCGCAGCGTCCGCGCGCGCCCCAAATTAAGGTACCTATTAAGCGGAGATACGTACCGGCGACGAGCACATCGGCCTCGCGACGGCACCTACGATAGGCTCGGCTGGCCTTGGGGCATTTACCCCTAGCCTCTTCCATGCTCAAGTTTTAGAAATGTTTCTGGCTCTGTTCAACACTGGATCAAATTTGTCAACATGACCATTTTTATGGAGTAGCAACGAGTTGAATCTCTCAAAACTCTTTAAGTTCTGCAATATAACGACTAATTGGGACTACCTTATACAAAATGATTACATATCCTTATTTTGGAAGCAAGCAATCACACACTTATAGTTTGCTAGTCAGCTGCACGTAACGTTAAAAATCGGCAATTATAATGAATAAACCTGTAATCTTCACTTAAAATGCATTAAGGAGCATCAAATTTGACAAATCAAACCATGTCTTACTGAAAATTGACATGTCTTTCTCATGCAGAAATTAAAATTATCCATGCATGTGCGTTTATACAGGTTAAGTTTTGCACGTATTATTTTTTGTACTAACTTTTCTGACTACCTTCAAAGCTCCAATCCTTCTTCATCATCTTTGTTGTACCGCACTGATGCAAGTGAATGCGAGCTGCTCGCCAGACGCGACTTCGTGTCCGATATGTGTACTATGCCTTCTCCATCTAGTGCTAGTTACGCCTCTGTGCTAATTAATTCTATCCCAGTGCCTACATCCAGCACAAACCTCTGTCATTGCAGCTGTGACTCACCTCGACCATTGGAGCCCAATCACAAGAGCGAGCTCGATCAGTCGTCTCAACCAGAGAGGCATGTGTCTCATGGTTAGCTATCTACAACTTGTTGTCTTACTAAAACCGTGCCTATCATAGAGATCACCTCGCTGGTGTAGCAATGGCTGCAAGTAGCTGCTATGGGGATAAGGAAGAAAAGATTTAAAAAATGGGGTGGGGCCAACAAGCAGGAAAGCTATCTATAGCTTTATGGATGTTTCTGGAATTGGGTAGAAAATAGTAGATGACACTGTAGCAGCGAATCCCAGAGACCAAGGCCGTTGGATGATGTCTAATGAACGGCAGAACTGTGTTCAAGAAAAAAACGGCAGAACAAAATAGGCGAAATTAGCTTGAATTTTGATAATAAATCTTGGGCATTTTCCCTCGAACATGATGTACTACTACTACTGTACTCAACTTTGGGTAGTCTCTGGACTAGTCTCCCTCGTCCACCAATTATTATTATACTATATTACTACTGCGGAAAGTTGAGGGGAGTCCCTAGTCCCGAGCACTTCGCCCACTTCCCCTGGCCTCATCCCAGAGATCTCACACCAACCACCTCACCGTCGACTAGCCGCCAGTCTACAGCCCTCCGAAGAATCCCCAATGGCGGCGACGCCCCTACTAGAGCGCTCCTCACGCGAGCGCATCATCGAGTCTGGCCCACATGTCTTCCGTGCCTGCCGTGTGTCGGCAAGCACGACCGACTTCTCCGTCGGCGAGCCGCCGGCCGTGGGCGAGGGCGAGGCGTCCCCGTACACTATGACAGTGCACATCTTCTTCTCGAGGACGTACGAGCTCAGGAGGATGGCCGGCCCCCTCCCTGCCCCACTGGATGAGGACGATATCGCCACTACACCCTGCGAAGAGGTGGTGCTGGATCTTGGCTTGCCTCCGAGGGAGCTGCGTAGTGGGGGCTATGTCGTGCGAACTATGCGCGAGATTCTTGCCCGTGTATGGCTGCTCAAGAACCTGAACCTCACGGAGGAGGAGTGGGACATCATCATGCCTTACGATGTTATGCACCTGATGTGGCAGCAGGCGTGTCGTCGGGTCGGTGGCCTCCACTTCGACCTCACCCTTAGGGTGGACCACCGGCTCATCGTCAACTTGCCGGCGCTGCAAGACAGTTGGGTCCTAGTTGCGCCGGAGGACGGCCACTGCAGCATATGCATGCTGGGGCTGTCGCAGCGCACAACGGTGCGTCTCCGGGGATGCAAACACCCGTTCCATAGGAAGTGCATCTTCTCCTGGTTTGTAACGAACGCCAGCTGCCCTATCTGCCGCGATAAAGTGCTGACCCATCTTATTTTCGATTTGTAGCATAGTATGAATAAAAACCCTGTATGATAGGGATGCCATGCCAACTTGAATCCTATGTCAAGAGAAATTCTATTTGATTGTGGTTATAAGATATTTTGCATTAGTTTGATCTATTATCATTCTATTTTCCTATGGGATATGACCCTATGAATCAAACAGCATGGGATTACTTCCACACAATTAAGTTTGACCAACTTTTAGTAGGACAACAAACATAAATAATTAGTCATCATGGGATTACAATCCAACAGATAATTGTCTTCAGGACTCATACATTTTCCAAATAGAAAAATCAAAACAAATCATGGTTCTTCATCTCACAGCATGATACAGAGACAAGAGTCTAATCATCATCATCATCATCATCATCATCATCATCATCATCATCATCATCATCATCATCCTCCGTCTTCATTCTGATATTCGTGCATGGTCTCATCCTGCTCGTCGTGTCCATTCTCCTCCTGAGATTCACCAGGTAGCTTCAGTTTATCCATCTCTTTGTCGACTATACTAACCTCAACAGTGAAATCTACTTCTCCATCATGTGCAGGGATACCTGTATCCAACGAGGTTTCATCAATGTCAGCAACTTTAGTTTGCCTAGAACCAGCGAAATCATCTTGCTGGGCACCAATTATTGGATCCGCATTCTCATCCAAATCATATATGTTCCTTGCCACAAACTTTTGCACATACTGCCATCCTTTTCTAGATCTGTCTTCCAAGAAAAGTACCTTGGCCGCTTGAGGTACCAAAATATAAGGATCATCCTTGTACCACTGAGCAGTAGTATTGACTGATATGAAATACCCATCATTTCTGGCACCTTTGCCCTTGTTTGGATCTTGGTTGTACCAGTAACACTTAAATAGAACCACAGATCGGACAGTAACCTTATCACTATAGAACAACTGAATAACCTCTTCTATGTGACCATAATGGTCAAATGACTCTGATCTCTTCTTTCTGGTTGTCAAGTGATCTCCACTGGTTGTGATGCCACTATTTCGTGTCTTCAAATGTTGTTCACGCTCATAGGAGCTGTAATGGACACCATTGGCATTGCAAGCTGCAGCTACCAACACCCTCTTATCTGGACCACGTGATAGGACAAGGAGATCAGCACTAACAGCGCCTGGATTCTCCGCATGGAGTTTCGAGATCTACGATTACAAAATAGACAAGAGGTCATCTCATGTGAAAACACATAGACAAGTCAGAGTGCAATTGAACATCTTACATGTTTCTCAAACCAGTCCTGAAACCCACTCCCACGTGCCGATAGCTTTCCATTCGTTTCCATGTACAACCTGCAAAACATAGCCAAGTCAGCTGAATATATTTCATTTTGATACAAGTTCATAGTATATGCGAGGAACTGAGGATTTCGTGTGCATAGTACTCACTTAACATATTCATCAGCCTCTGCAGCATTATTCAGCACATACCAAGACAGCTGTTCAAATTCAGACTGCTCTAATGTTTTTTCGGTCCTCTTTCCTATTAGCTCAACACCATGATTAAAAACAGATCCTCCAACTTCCAAAATTCTGCGACCCCGGTTGAATCTGGTCTCAATATCAGGAATATATCTTGATGCAAATGTATATGCTTCAGCAGCAATATACGCCACTGCAATGCAAGCCTCCGGTCTAGCTTTGTTCCTAACTGTATTCTTGAAAGTGCACAGTCGACGTTCTATAGGGTACATCCATCCATACTGTACCGGACCTCTTAAAAGTGCCTCATCAGGTAGATGAACAGCCAAATGCACCATCACATCAAAGAACGCTGGAGGATATATCAGCTCCAGCTTGCACAGGATTACTGCTATGTCCACCTTAAGACGTTTTACAACAGCTCTGCTTAGAGTTTTACTACATATTTCCCTAAAGAACCTTCCCAACTCTGCAATCACGTTGTACATATTTGGCTTCACTAAATCTTTAATGCCAATAGCTAAAAGCCTTTGCAGCAGGATGTGACAATCGTGAGTTTTCAACCCTTGGAGCTTGTTTCCTTCAGCATTGAGACAATTTGCAATGTTGGAAGCAAATCCGAACGGGAACATCACACCTCGGAGGTACTCACAAAATAATCTCCTTTTAGGCATCGGCAATGTGAATTCCGCGCCTCGAAATTTATAATGTTTTTCCTTGCCTTTGTTCACTTTGTCATTACGATCCAGTTGCAAGTGCCTGTTAACATTCAATGTTGCACAATCAATCCTAGCATTTGAGCTATCTTTTGTCTTGGATGGAATGTTGAGTAATGTGCCGACAATGCTGTCACATATATTTTTCTCCATGTGCATGATATCAATATTATGCCGAAGCTTCTTACCAGCCCAATACGGCAAGTCCCAAAGAGTGGCCCTGCGCTTATAAAATATTCTCGGTCTATCATTTTCCATTTCCTTCCTCTTGGTACATGCTGCTATTTCACCTCCCATCTTCCTTTTGGTAGCTGCTAGACTCAGTTCATCTCCTCTCTTCTTCCTTTTTCTACCTGCTACTACTGCTGCTGCATCTTCTGTATTCTTCTCTGCTGTACCTGCTGTGGCGGCTGGTGGTTTTCCTGGTTTAACATTTCTGACCGCTTCTAGGTGCGCCTCCAACTCGTGACTCGTAAAGTGCTGCGGTTCAGTCTTTGCACAGGCCTGATCACCAATAAATTGCAATTTTTTACTATTTTTTCGGAAACTGTGACCTATTGGAAGGAAACGGCGATGGCCCATATAGCATATCTTGTTTATTATCCTCACTGCCAGCTGATCAGTATCACAGTGAACACATGCATTATAACCTGATGTTACTCTGCCTGACATAGTGCCCAAAGCTGGATAATCATGGGTGCAATACAGTACAGCAACACGTAATAGAAAATTTTGTTCTTTAGGTTGACACACATCCCGTGTAGGGACACCCTTCCATAATGTTTGCAAGTCTCTAATAAGAGGCTGCATGAACACATCAAAATCCTTCCCAGGAGATTTGGGACCTGGGATGAGTAAGGCCATCATACAGTTCGACTGATCGGTGCATGTCCAGGGAGCCTGGTTGTATGGTGTAACTAGTACTGGCCACATGCTATACGAGTTGCTCATGTTGCCAAATGGGTTGAATCCATCTGTAGCAAGGCCAAGTCTCAGGTTCCTTGGATCTGCAGCAAAATCTGGATGATCCAGGTCGAATTGCTTCCATTCATCGCCATCAGCAGGATGCCTCAGTAAATCAGGGTCGGGCGTGAGAATCTCTTTGTGCCATCTTGTTTCCCGAGATGTTTGTTCTGAAGCAAACAACCTCTGCAATCTTTGTACAAGTGGAAAGTATCTCAGAACCTTCCAAGGAATCTTTTTCTTACCACCAGCTCCATCATGTTTCCATCTTGATTCCTTACATACTGGACATTCATCGAGGTCATTATACTCCATCCAAAACAGTGCACAGTTATTTTTGCAAAAATCAATCTTCTCATATCCAAGTCCCAGTACCTTGATGTACTGCTTCACCTCATAAAAGGATTTTGGCAGTCCAGCCCCAGGGAGTGCATCGTTGTATGTCTTCGCAACTGCATTGAAGGCTTTATTGGTTATCCCCTGGTATGACTTGTCATGAAGTAATTTCACAATTAATTCGAATCTTGACACAACAGAACCAGGGGCCACTAAGCGCTTAGCATCTTCTATCAGGTCATGGAAAAGAGGCTTTTTGTGATAACCATGGGGCTGTTGGCTTGCATATGGATACAGATCCCGTAACAAATTAGCAGTAGCCTCATCCTGGACGAGATCTTCAGGCTGATAACCATCAGAATAAAGAGGATCAATAATCTCAGGCTGATCATAGTGTTCACCATGGTTAATCCACCTGATATATGTCTGGTCCATCCCATAAACGAATAAATGATCTGAGACTACATGTTGAGGCTTGGACCCAATATTCAAACATACGCGGCATGGACAAATCACTTCCTTTGTTGTGTCGCCGTCAGTAAAATCACTAACTTGCTTCATGAAGTCTTCAATACCACTCAAATATGTTGGTGTGTTTAATGAGTGAAATAATATCCAAGTTCTGTCCATCTGTTGAGGGAATAGATGGTCAAAGAAGCGATAAGCTATTTCAACAAACAGGTCACCTACGAATGTAAGCAAACATACCTGAGCAAACAGGTCGAATATAAAACTATAAATGCTACATTATTTGAGCCGATTTCAGCAAACAAACTGAGTGCAAAACTACGGCTACCTAGCGAACAGATTTTTTTTAGGCTGACCACTGGGTTTCCCCACTTTGTATTTTTTTCTTTTTATTAATAAAAAGAGGGAAATATGTACAAAAGTTGCTGGAGAGCAGCAACTAAAAGGATCATAGATCCCAAACAGCAAAATATATATAAAATGTTCTACCCATGATATGATTTCCTCTTTGCCTTATGAACAAGGAGAGCAATTTCATCCTTGAATCTCTTGTGCCATCTGTAAATGCTTGGGGGGAGGGGCGAACAGATCTATCGAAAGCAATACAATACCAACACATTCTTTCTTCTTTTTTGCCGTAATTCCGCCGATCTATTAGCAGTGCAAAGAAGTCAAAAGTAATAAGATTACAAACAGGTCCATAGACCACCAAGGCCGTACCTGAGAATACGGAGGGCCTGAGCAAAACAAGAAATAGAGGACCTCAACATGATCATTGGCAACTAAAATGATTTTATATATACTACTCACTCCATTTCAATAAACAATGCACCCTTGTTTTTCGTTTTTTATCTTCGAAAAAATATTAATCTATATCTCTCTATTTAAAAATGATGTTTCAATTTTATGTAGATATACATGTATTTAGATGAGTTTAGTTTGCAGATACATGCAAGTTTTGATGAAGTTGAAACATATTTTTCAGGATGAAGTATATAAAAAAATTGATATAAAACTGGTATCATTAGAAAGTATTTTCCATCACGATTCTAACAATGCTGCTTATGTATTATATGATCGTGATATTGTTGTCCTATTTATTTGGTCAAGGTTCACATTGAAATGTGGTAAAATAAATTAAAAGAAGTGCATCGTGTGAAAAAGCAATCTAAGAATTCAAAAGTGCTAATTGTTAGTCGAAACATGACATCTTTCAAAAATGAATCTTCAATTAGTACTTCATAAAAATCATTGAGACAAAATATTAATATTCATTGGAAGACTAACTGAATTAGCTGCACTCGCGATGAAAGAGAAAGAGAAGATATGGGTAAGAGCAAGTACAATAAGGTACAGTCTTTTGTTTGTTTGTTTGGGTTGCTCATCAAGCTTATCGCTCGATACAATAAGTTACAGTCAGCGGGAGTGGTGTTTTGGAACATGGGTGCATAGTGGGTGGTATCATGGAGTACTATCATAGGTATGCTATATCTATACTCCTATATAGTGTAGCAATTTTGATAGTTTGAATCCAAGCATCATAATGCAATCTCTACTGTTGATTGTGCACCATCGGACGGTCTAAAACATTGGGATTCGCAGCTACAGTAGCACCCATCATTCTCTACGTCATTCTAGAAACATCTATATATTTGTTCTAGCCAATTCACGCTCCCTCCATACGCGACGCTGCTGGTCACGGCCCGACAACAAAACTCACGGACGCCTATGCTCTCCATAGATCAGTCAGAGTTGAATGCGATGCATGCGAATGGTAGTCACGCTCAAACTTCAGTCAGAACCGAAAGTGTGGCGAGTAGGTCGGTAGCACTGCACGGACATGCAGTTGCATAAGTGCTGGTACGTTCCCTATAGGTGGCACTGGGCATGGATGGGAGGATAAATTATTGAAGATCTGAATTTTGGCAGCTAAAAAGAAATAAGTACAAAACCTAAGACGTGCAAAATTCAATAGTATATTCAAGAGCACATACATGGCAGAAAATTGCAATTCTGCATGAGAAATACAATTCAATGTTAGTAATACATAGTTTTCCCACATTTTACGCTATGCAAGCTATTTTGAGTTGAAATTGTAACGACTGATTTTTAACGTGCAAAGCACATGAAGCTGACTAGTTTATTATAGTGGAGTATTGAAAATGGCATAGAAGGGGATATTGCGAATTGAGAGTGGCATAAACACAACTTCAGTTTTTGTAATGGCATAAACACAACTTGTGAATTGAGGAGTGGCATAGAACCAATTAACCGTTGTTTCAATAACAGCCATCAAAAGCCGATCGAACGCACGAGGATGGATCCAAAATTTACCCATTTTTAGTTTCACAGGAAAATTTTAAACTTAAAATTCGTACTGCCTAGAAGTATTTGAAACAAAAATCCAGTAAATCTTATATGTTGGGTTATGCATTCTGGGGGAGTTTCATCAGATTCAGCCATATTGTTTATCAATAAACCTCATTTTATGTTTTACAACCAACTTTAAACTTAAAATTCAAACTGTCCAGTAAAAAGAACAACATTCCAGTAAATCTTATACTATATTTCTTCTGCATTCTGGGAAAGATTGGTCGGATTCAAAAAAATAGTTTGGGAATAAACATTGTTTTAGTCTGGAAACGACTTATTGTAGAGTGATTTTTGGTTGGATACATTCATGTGCGTTCGATTGGCTTTGGATGGTTATAATTGAACCAAAGTCAACGCTGGACTTCTGACCTGAACGTCACTGGAGCTGCGTCAAAAGTCCAGCCATGACTTTGTCTCAATAACAGCCATCAAAAGCCGATCGAACGCACAGGAATGGATCCAACCAAAAATCACTCAACCGCTGGAATTTTGACCTGAAAGTCACTGAAGCTGTGTCCATACTTGCCCAACAGGTTGCGTATGAATGTAAACCAACATATCTGAGCAAACAGGTCGAATATAAAACTATATAACTAAATGCCACGTTATTTGAGCCGATTTCAGCAAACCAACTGAGGTCTATTTTTTTAGGCTGGACAGTGGTTTCCTCGCTGTGTATTTTTCACTGTAATAAAAAAGAGGGAAAAGGTTACTGGAGAGCAGCAACTAAAAGGATCATAGATCCCAAACAGCAAAATCTAGCTAAAAAAGTTCTACCCATGATGATAAGCCATGATATGATTTCCTCTTTGCCTTACAAACAAGGAGAGCCATTTCATCCTTGAATCTCTTGCGTCTTCTGTAAATGCTTGGGGGCGAACAGATCAATCGAAAGCAATATAATACCAACAAATTTTTTCTTCTTTTTGGCCGTAAATCCACCGATGTATTAGCAGTGCAAAGAACCCAGAAGTAATAAGATTACAAACAGGTCCATAGAGGACTGGCACCAAGCGACGACTACAGACATTGGGCAATGGTGAGCAGTACAGTGTACAGTACGAATGAATTCGAGCAAATAGGTAAAGCGGAAAACAATGTCAAACAAACACATCGAGAGGAAAACAATATCAACCGATCGATTCGAACGAACTAACGAACTTATAAGGGCTGGGCGACGGCGACTGACTTCGATTGAGCTATAATGAATCGTACTTGCCCAGGCCTGAAGATAGCATGCATACCGTGAGGATCTACCAGCTGACCGCGCCTGCCGGTGCGGCTGGAGAAGAACGGCGCCACCAGCAGTCGCCGGCTGACGCGGCTGATAGACAGCGTGGGGAAGTTTTGGTGCGCGGCCTGGTTCACCGAGGGTGTGTCTAGAGAAGAACAGGGCGCCGAAGGAGGTGTCTAGAGAAGAACAAGGTGGGCTGGGTGCTGGGTTAAAGGCGAGCGTTCGAAATATTGGGCGCGCGTTCGAAAGTTTAGGTGCGCGAGGGAGGTGTCTGCTGGTGAAAATTTCCGTCCTCTCTTCTTTTTTTTTCTTTTGAGAACACAGTACAACGCAGACGCTCACAAACACGCACGTACAAACACCCCTATGAACGCACGCACGCACACCCTACCCCTATGAGCACCTCCGAGGGACTGAGCCGGCATATCTTGAGGTTGACGAAGTCACCACTGGCGCCTCCTCTTCTTTTTTGGGCTAATCTATTTATCTATAATATCTATCTATACCTCTATCTATCTACATGTTTTTTAATTTTTTTCTATTCTATACATGAGTTTTTGAATTTGAATTTTTTCACTCTGTCAGCCTTCCGGCCAATGCTCATTTGAAGTAATTGAAGCCGTTGATTTGTAGCTTAAAGGTGCTATCTACCGCTCATCATACAAGGACTCTTCAGATCTAACGGCTGTGAATGCACGGATTCGTCACCCATGCTTCCCCTTGGACTGGCGATGCTGAAAGAAAGCCTGAAACACTGGAACCCTCTAGATACTTCGGGGTACCTCACTGCTCCACATTATTAAACAGGCCTTTTCCGACATGGGAAGTCAAAAGTTGGGGGCTCCATCCAGTACATATGAATGCTCGCTAGCTGCATGGTCTAGAAGCAGACTAGAGTAAATCATCAATTCATCAAATCAATTGGTGTATAATTTTTTTAGGAGCTAAGACGCCGGCATGAACCATTTTCAAGCGTTTAAATTCCTCCTACCTGAAAAATGATTCTTTAGATTGACATCAACAAGAGAACTCTTTTAGAAAGAGTGAGAGAAAGGGAGATATGATTGCATACACTATTCTTAGAAGGGAAATCATGTACTTGTTCATGGAGAGATACAAGTATATCGACTATCTACACTACAATTTTGAAATAAAAGAAACAAAATTGCAAATGTCTATTCTAACTAGATATGTTGATATTTCTAAATAGTACCAAAGCAATACTTATTCTAAGCTGGGCACTCAACTTCTGAAATGCGCGAGTATTCGTAGGTCGATTTTTTTTCGTTTTTATTATTATTACTAGGCAGCACATGTGTTTGCCCGTCCAGTGAAACTCTTTCATTTCATTTTTCTTTTCCGCAAGGTCGGGAGTCGGAGGAAGAGGGATCACACGGGAGGAGACGAAGGGAGAGCAGTCACGGGGCCCCACTTATTTATGGTGTCTAGATTTTTTCGGGTGATGTTGACTGTTGTGCAGGGTTGTCAGTGCGCGGGTGCGAGCGAGCGAGGCCGAGAATGAGAGAGAGATTTTTTTTAGAGGGACAACCAAACGATCCTGAAGGACCCAGATTTTCCAATACGCATCAGAGCACAGTTTACAGCAGGACACAAAATAAACAGGAAATTACGTCTAAATCCCTAAGATTTACATGGTAGACCCCAGGCTGAAGGCAAGAAATGCGATCGGGTCCTTAACAGCCACCGTCCGGATTGATCCTCGTCGGAGCCGGGCACGAACAACTTGGCGCGACCAAATCGGCATGGCTACAGAGCCTGCACACCATGGCCTCCGAGCTGAGCTAGAAACGCCCTGCCAAAACCGGCAGCCAACGGAGGTGGATAATTGGAGAGATGGAGAGAGAGAGAGTCTTGATGCCTCTCTCTTGACAAAGAAGATGGCTGGGAGTTTGCCTACCTAGCGTACGTGACTTGTGCTCACTGAAGTGTGGGACCTCACGCATGGGAACCACACGTAAGTGACAGACTTGTTGCTCTAATAACTCGGGTGATTATTATATTGTATTAGTACATAGTTTCCTATGGATCCTTCTTAGTCACTCCAAAATGAAGCTTTTGGGAGGTTTTTGAAATTTCCATGTTTGAAACCAAAAACGACTTCTCTTCATGCATGCTTGACTTCATAAGACAAAGTTTAGCTAGGGGTATAGGGTAGATACATGATTTTCCTGGTTTGAATATGTCTAGACCTTGTTTATCAACTTAATTGAATGCTTACTATATGACATAAGAAGACTATGTGCCTTGTTTTTTCATTTTTTTAATTTTTTTCTAAAATTTGTATACCCATTTGAATCTTGGTCAAATCCTAGGTTTCACCAAGATTTGAATAAGTTTAAAACATGAATATGAAAATGTAAGCATGTATGCTTCTTAGTCACTTCAAAATGAAGCTATTGGGAGGGTTTTTGAAATTTCCATGTTCGAAACCAAAAACCACATATCTTCATGCTTGACTTCGTGAAACAGAGTTTAGGGTTAGGGGGTAGATACATGATTTTTCTTGTTTATGTCTAGACCTTGTTTATCAACTTAATTGAATGCTTACTATATGACATAATTACGAAGACTATGTGCCTTGGTTTTTCATGTATTTAAACAAGTTTAAAACATGAATATGAAAAATTAAGCATATATACTTCTTAGTCACTCCCAAATGTAGCTCTTGGGAGGGTTTTTGAAATTTCCATGCTTGAAACCAAAAACCACTTCTCTTCATGCTTGACTTTTTTTGAAAGGAATACGGTAGGGGAAACCCCTACAGTGATTTTTTTTTTAAAATAATAAGAACCCAAATTTTCGCATCCCTGAAGATTTGAACCTGGGTGGCTGCATGGGTTGTACATCCACTTCCCTAACCAAGTGAGCTAGGCTCACTTCTTTTCATGCTTGACTTCATAAGACAATATTTATGGTTAGGGGGTAGATACATGATTTTTCTAGTTTGAATATGTCTAGACTTTGTTTATCAACTTAATTGAATGATTACTATATGACATAAGAAGACTATGTGCATTGGTTTTCCATTTTATTGTTTTTTTAAAATTTTATGCCCATTTGAATCTTGGTTAAATCCTAGGTTTGACCATGATTTAAACAAGTTTAAAACGTGAATATGAAAAAGTAAGCATATATCCTTCTTATTCACTCCAAAATGAAGCTCTTGGGAGGGTTTTTTAAATTTCCATGTTTGAAACCAAAACCACTTCTCTTCATGCATGCTTGACTTCATAAGACAAAGTTTAGGGTTAGGGGTAGATATATACATGATTTTCTGGTTTGAATATGTCTAGACCTTGTTTATCAACTTGAATGCTCTTACTGTATATATGACATAAGAATGCTATGTCCTTTGTTTTTTCATTCTTTTGATTTTTTCCTAAAATTTTATGCCCATTTGAATCTTTTGGTCAAATCCTAGGTTTGACCAAGATTTAAACAAGTTTAAAACATGAAAATGAAAAGGGAAACCTCCATCCTTCTTAGTCACTCTAAAATCAACTTAATTGAATGCTTACTATATGACATAAAAAGACTATGTGCCTTGTTTTTCATTCATTTTGATTTATTTTGAATTTTTATGCCTATTTGAATCTTGGTAAAATCCTAGGTTTGACCAGTTTAAATCATGAATATGAAAAATTAAGCATCTACCCTTCTTAGTCACTCCAAAATGTAGCTCTTGGTGGGGTTTTAAAATTTCCATGTTTGAAACCAAAAACCACTTCTCTTCATGTGCATGCTTGACTTCATCATAAGACAGAGTTTAGGGTTAGGGGTAGATATATACATGATTTTCTAGTTTGAATATGTCTAGACCTTGTTTATCAACTTGAATGCTTACTATATATATATGACATAAGAATGCTATGTCCTTTGTTTTTTCATTCTTTTGATTTTTTCCTGAAATTTTATGCCCATTTGAATCGTTTGGTCAAATCCTAGGTTTGACCAAGATTTAAACAAGTTTAAAACATGAAAATGAAAAGGGAAGCCTGCATCCTTCTTAGTCACTCTAAAATCAACTTAATTGAGAATGCTTACTATATGACATAAGAAGACTATATGTGCCTTGGTTTTTCATTTTTTGATTTTTTTTAATTCTTATGCCCATTTGAATCTTGGCCAAATCCTAGGTTTGACCATGGTTTAAACAAATTTAAATCACGAATATGAAAAATTAAGCATATATCCTTCTTATTCACTCCAAAATGAAGCTCTTGGGAGGGTTTTTGAAATTTCCATGTTTGAAACCAAAAACCACTTCTCTTCATGCATGCTTGACTTCATAAGACAAAGTTTAGGGTTAGGGGTAGATATATACATGATTTTCTGGTTTGAATATGTCTAGACCTTGTTTATCAACTTGAATGCTCTTACTATATATATGACATAAGAATGCTATGTCCTTTGTTTTTTCATTCTTTTGATTTTTTCTGAAATTTTATGCCCATTTGAATCTTTTGGTCAAATCCTAGGTTTGACCAAGATTTAAACAAGTTTAAAACATGAAAATGAAAAGGGAAACCTCCATCCTTCTTAGTCACTCTAAAATCAACTTAATTGAATGCTTACTATATGACATAAAAAGACTATGTGCCTTGTTTTTCATTCATTTTGATTTATTTTGAATTTTTATGCCTATTTGAATCTTGGTAAAATCCTAGGTTTGACCAGTTTAAATCATGAATATGAAAAATTAAGCATCTACCCTTCTTAGTCACTCCAAAATGTAGCTCTTGGTGGGGTTTTAAAATTTCCATGTTTGAAACCAAAAACCACTTCTCTTCATGTGCATGCTTGACTTCATCATAAGACAGAGTTTAGGGTTAGGGGTAGATATATACATGATTTTCTAGTTTGAATATGTCTAGACCTTGTTTATCAACTTGAATGCTTACTATATATATGACATAAGAATGCTATGTCCTTTGTTTTTTCATTCTTTTGATTTTTTCCTGAAATTTTATGCCCATTTGAATCTTTTGGTCAAATCCTAGGTTTGACCAAGATTTAAACAAGTTTAAAACATGAAAATGAAAAGGGAAGCCTGCATCCTTCTTAGTCACTCTAAAATCAACTTAATTGAGAATGCTTACTATATGACATAAGAAGACTATATGTGCCTTGGTTTTTCATTTTTTGATTTTTTTTAATTCTTATGCCCATTTGAATCTTGGCCAAATCCTAGGTTTGACCATGGTTTAAACAAATTTAAATCACGAATATGAAAAATTAAGCATATATCCTTCTTATTCACTCCAAAATGAAGCTCTTGGGAGGGTTTTTGAAATTTCCATGTTTGAAACCAAAAACCACTTCTCTTCATGCATGCTTGACTTCATAAGACAAAGTTTAGGGTTAGGGGTATATATATACATGATTTTCTGGTTTGAATATGTCTAGACCTTGTTTATCAACTTGAATGCTTACTATATATATGACATAAGAATGCTATGTCCTTTGTTTTTTCATTCTTTTGATTTTTTCCTGAAATTGTATGCCCATTTGAATCTTTTGGTCAAATCCTAGGTTTCACCAAGATTTAAACAAGTTTAAAACATGAAAATGAAAAGGGAAGCCTGCATCCTTCTTAGTCACTCTAAAATCAACTTAATTGAGAATGCTTACTATATGACATAAGAAGACTATATGTGCCTTGGTTTTTCATTTTTTGATTTTTTTAATTCTTATGCCCATTTGAATCTTGGCCAAATCCTAGGTTTGACCATGGTTTAAACAAATTTAAATCACGAATATAAAAATTAAGCATCTATCCTTCTTAGTCACTCCAAAATGTAAATCTTGGGAGGGTTCTTGAAATTTGCATGTTTGAAACCAAAAACCACTTCTCTTCATGCATGCTTGACTTCATAAGACAGAGTTTAGGGTTAGGGGTAGATATATACATGATTTTCTAGTCTGAATATGTCTAGACCTTGTTTATCAACTTGAATGCTTACTATATATATGACATAAGAATGCTATGTCCTTTGTTTTTTCATTCTTTTGATTTTTTCCTGAAATTGTATGCCCATTTGAATCTTTGGTCAAATCCTAGGTTTGACCAAGATTTAAACAAGTTTAAAACATGAAAATGAAAAGGGAAGTCTGCATCCTTCTTAGTCACTCTAAAATCAACTTAATTGAGAATGCTTACTATATGACATAAGAAGACTATATGTGCCTTGGTTTTTCATTTTTTTTTTTTTTAATTCTTATGCCCATTTGAATCTTGGCCAAATCCTAGGTTTGACCATGGTTTAAACAAATTTAAATCACGAATATAAAAATTAAGCATCTATCCTTCTTAGTCACTCCAAAATGTAAATCTTGGGAGGGTTCTTGAAATTTGCATGTTTGAAACCAAAAACCACTTCATGCATGCTTGACTTCATAAGAAAGAGTTTAGGGTTAGGGGTAGATATATACATGATTTTCTAGTCTGAATATGTCTAGACCTTGTTTATCAACTTGAATGCTTACTATATATATGACATAAGAATGCTATGTCCTTTGTTTTTTCATTCTTTTGATTTTTTTTCCTGAAATTGTATGCCCATTTGAATCTTTTTGTCAAATCCTAGGTTTGACCAAGATTTAAACAAGTTTAAAACATGAAAATGAAAAGGGAAGCCTGCATCCTTCTTAGTCACTCTAAAATCAACTTAATTGAGAATGCTTACTATATGACATAAGAAGACTATATGTGCCTTGGTTTTTCATTTTTTGATTTTTTTTAAATTCTTATGCCCATTTGAATCTTGGCCAAATCCTAGGTTTGACCATGGTTTAAACAAATTTAAATCACGAATATAAAAATTAAGCATCTATCCTTCTTATTAGTCACTCCAAAATGTAAATCTTGGGAGGGTTCTTGAAATTTGCATGTTTGAAACCAAAAACCAATTCTCTTCATGCATGCTTGACTTCATAAGACAGAGTTTAGGGTTAGGGGTAGATATATACATGATTTTCTGGTTTGAATATGTGCTTTGGTTTTTCATTTTTCTGATTTTTTTAATTTTTGCCCATTTGAATCTTGTCAAATCCTAGGTTTGACCAAGATTTAGACAAGTTTAACACGTGAAAACGAATAAGTAAGCATGGATCCTTCTTAGTCACTCCAAAATGTACCAATTGATAGATGTGTTAACTTTGCTTCATGGAAAAATTAATGTCATGTAAATGAGTTAACTTGGATTTCCTACCCTTGAATCCATAGGAAACTTTGTTCTAATGCACTATAATAATCAACCGAGTTCTGTCACTTACGTGTGGTGCCCATGCGTGAGGTCCCGCACTTCAGTGACCACAAGTCACGTGCAATAGGTCCGCAAACTCCCAGCCATTTTCTTTGTCAAGAGAAGACGCATCAGGATGCGTATTGGAAGTCTGGGTCCTTCAGGATCCTTCGGTTGTCCCTCTCACGAAAAGAACAAATCTCTCTCATTCTCGGCCTCGCTCGACTCGCTCGCTCGCTCGCACGTTCTTCTCACTGACAAACCCTGCACAGTCAACATCATCACCCGAAAAGGGGAGACACCATAATGCTCTCCCTCCTTCTTCTCTCCTTCCGAGTGATCCCTCTTCCTCCGAGTTTCACTCGACGGGCAAACACATATGTGCTGCATAGTAATAATAAAAAGGTAGAAAAATCGACCTACGAATCTATAATTAAATAGGTTAAACTAGGGTTTTGCCCAGTACTACAGATCAAGGTTCAAAAAATCCAACTACGGGGTTCGAACAACCCCATTTCTAATCAAAGATTTTTTCGACGTCATCCAAATGGCCTCAAACTATAGCATGGGCGGATCCAGACTATAGCCAAGGGGGGCAGCTGCCCCCACTCAATTTTCTGAAATCTTGTAATATGTTAAGCTAAAGGCTGGTTTGCCCGCACTTAGAAATGATATTTGCATCACTTATCATATGTTTGCCCATTTGAATCTTGTCGAATCCTAGATTTGACCAAGATAATTTAAACAAGTTTAAAACATGAAAATGAAAAGGGAAGCGTGTATCCTTCTTAGTCACTCTAAAATGAAGTTTTGGGAGGTTTTTGAAATTTCCATGTTTGAATCCCAAAACCACTTCTCTTCATGCTTGACTTCATAAACATGAAAATGAAGACTTTTGCTAACGGAGGGAGTAAGCACTCTTGCTATCAAAAGTACCAAACGATGCATACCAAAATGATTTTTTAGAGGAATACTAGTTCGGATTATATAATTTTATATTAGCAGGCCAAATCGAACCCCGTAGTTGGATTTTCAGAAATTGATCCGTAGTACTGGGCAAAACCCTAGTTTAGCTTATTTAATAATAGATTCGTAGGTCGATTTTTTTACGTTATTATTATTATTACTAGGCAGCACATGTGTTTGCCCGTCCAGTGAAACTCTTTCATTTCATTTTTCTTTTCCGCAAGGTCGGGAGTCGGAGGAAGAGGGATCACACGGGAGGAGACGAAGGGAGAGCAGTCACGGGGCCCCACTTATTTATGGTGTCTAGATTTTTTCGGGTGATGCTGACTGTTGTGCAGGGTTGTCAGTGCGCAGGGGGTGCGAGCGAGCGAGGCCGAGAATGAGAGAGAGATTTTTTTTAGAGGGACAACCGAACGATCCTGAAGGACCCAGATTTTCCAATACGCATCAGAGCACAGTTTACAGCAGGACACAAAATAAACAGGAAATTACGTCTAAATCCCTAAGATTTACATGGTAGACCCCAGGCTGAAGGCAAGAAATGCGATCGGGTCCTTAACAGCCACCGTCCGGATTGATCCTCGTCGGAGCCGGGCACGAACAACTTGGCGCGACCAAATCGGCATGGCTACAGAGCCTGCACACCATGGCCTCCGAGCTGAGCTAGAAACGCCCTGCCAAAACCGGCAGCCAACGGAGGTGGATAATTGGAGAGATGAGAGAGAGAGAGAGAGTCTTGATGCCTCTCTCTTGACAAAGAAGATGGCTGGGAGTTTGCCTACCTAGCGTACGTGACTTGTGCTCACTGAAGTGTGGGACCTCACGCATGGGAACCACACGTAAGTGACAGACTTGTTGCTCTAATAACTCGGGTGATTATTATATTGTATTAGTACATAGTTTCCTATGGATCCTTCTTAGTCACTCCAAAATGAAGCTTTTGGGAGGTTTTTGAAATTTCCATGTTTGAAACCAAAAACGACTTCTCTTCATGCATGCTTGACTTCATAAGACAAAGTTTAGCTAGGGGTATGGGGTAGATACATGATTTTCCTGGTTTGAATATGTCTAAACCTTGTTTATCAACTTAATTGAATGCTTACTATATGACATAAGAAGACTATGTGCCTTGTTTTTTCATTTTTTTAATTTTTTTCTAAAATTTGTATACCCATTTGAATCTTGGTCAAATCCTAGGTTTCACCAAGATTTGAATAAGTTTAAAACATGAATATGAAAATGTAAGCATGTATGCTTCTTAGTCACTTCAAAATGAAGCTATTGGGAGGGTTTTTGAAATTTCCATGTTCGAAACCAAAAACCACATATCTTCATGCTTGACTTCGTGAAACAGAGTTTAGGGTTAGGGGGTAGATACATGATTTTTCTTGTTTGGATATGTCTAGACCTTGTTTATCAACTTAATTGAATGCTTACTATATGACATAATTACGAAGACTATGTGCCTTGGTTTTTCATGTATTTAAACAAGTTTAAAACATGAATATGAAAAATTAAGCATATATACTTCTTAGTCACTCCCAAATGTAGCTCTTGGGAGGGTTTTTTAAATTTCCATGCTTGAAACCAAAAACCACTTCTCTTCATGCTTGACTTTTTTTGAAAGGAATACGGTAGGGGAAACCCCTACAGTGTTTTTTTTAAAAATAATAAGAACCCAAATTTTCGCATCCCTGAAGATTTGAACCTGGGTGGCTGCATGGGTTGTACATCCACTTCCCTAACCAAGTGAGCTAGGCTCACTTCTTTTCATGCTTGACTTCATAAGACAATATTTATGGTTAGGGGGTAGATACATGATTTTTCTAGTTTGAATATGTCTAGACTTTGTTTATCAACTTAATTGAATGCTTACTATATGACATAAGAAGACTATGTGCATTGGTTTTTCATTTTATTGTTTTTTTGAATTTTATGCCCATTTGAATCTTGGTCAAATCCTAGGTTTGACCATGATTTAAACAAGTTTAAAACGTGAATATGAAAAATTAAGCATATATCCTTCTTATTCACTCCAAAATGAAGCTCTTGGGAGGGTTTTTGAAATTTCCATGTTTGAAACCAAAAACCACTTCTCTTCATGCATGCTTGACTTCATAAGACAAATTTTAGGGTTAGGGGTAGATATATACATGATTTTTTGGTTTGAATATGTCTAGACCTTGTTTATCAACTTGAATGCTTACTATATATATGACATAAGAATGCTATGTCCTTTGTTTTTTCATTCTTTTGATTTTTTCTGAAATTTTATGCCCATTTGAATCTTTTGGTCAAATCCTAGGTTTGACCAAGATTTAAACAAGTTTAAAACATGAAAATGAAAAACCTCCATCCTTCTTAGTCACTCTAAAATCAACTTAATTGAATGCTTACTATATGACATAAAAAGACTATGTGCCTTGTTTTTCATTCATTTTGATTTATTTTGAATTTTTATGCCTATTTGAATCTTGGTAAAATCCTAGGTTTGACCAGTTTAAATCATGAATATGAAAAATTAAGCATCTACCCTTCTTAGTCACTCCAAAATGTAGCTCTTGGTGGGGTTTTAAAATTTCCATGTTTGAAACCAAAAACCACTTCTCTTCATGTGCATGCTTGACTTCATCATAAGACAGAGTTTAGGGTTAGGGGTAGATATATACATGATTTTCTAGTCTGAATATGTCTAGACCTTGTTTATCAACTTGAATGCTTACTATATATATGACATAAGAATGCTATGTCCTTTGTTTTTTCATTCTTTTGATTTTTTTCCTGAAATTTTATGCCCATTTGAATCTTTTGGTCAAATCCTAGGTTTGACCAAGATTTAAACAAGTTTAAAACATGAAAATGAAAAGGGAAGCCTGCATCCTTCTTAGTCACTCTAAAATCAACTTAATTGAGAATGCTTACTATATGACATAAGAAGACTATATGTGCCTTGGTTTTTCATTTTTTGATTTTTTTTAATTCTTATGCCCATTTGAATCTTGGCCAAATCCTAGGTTTGACCATGGTTTAAACAAATTTAAATCACGAATATAAAAATTAAGCATCTATCCTTCTTAGTCACTCCAAAATGTAAATCTTGGGAGGGTTCTTGAAATTTGCATGTTTGAAACCAAAAACCACTTCTCTTCATGCATGCTTGACTTCATAAGACAGAGTTTAGGGTTAGGGGTAGATATATACATGATTTTTTGGTTTGAATATGTCTAGACCTTGTTTATCAACTTGAATGCTTATTATATATATGACATAAGAATGCTATGTCCTTTGTTTTTTCATTCTTTTGATTTTTTCCTGAAATTTTATGCCCATTTGAATCTTTTGGTCAAATCCTAGGTTTGACCAAGATTTAAACAAGTTTAAAACATGAAAATGAAAAGGGAAGCCTGCATCCTTCTTAGTCACTCTAAAATCAACTTAATTGGGAATGCTTACTATATGACATAAGAAGACTATATGTGCCTTGGTTTTTCATTTTTTGATTTTTTTAATTCTTATGCCCATTTGAATCTTGGCCAAATCCTAGGTTTGACCATGGTTTAAACAAATTTAAATCACGAATATAAAAATTAAGCATCTATCCTTCTTAGTCACTCCAAAATGTAAATCTTGGGAGGGTTCTTGAAATTTGCATGTTTGAAACCAAAAACCACTTCTCTTCATGCATGCTTGACTTCATAAGACAGAGTTTAGGGTTAGGGGTAGATATATACATGATTTTCTAGTCTAAATATGTCTAGACCTTGTTTATCAACTTGAATGCTTACTATATATATGACATAAGAATGCTATGTCCTTTGTTTTTTCATTCTTTTGATTTTTTCCTGAAATTTTATGCCCATTTGAATCTTTTGGTGAAATCCTAGGTTTGACCAAGATTTAAACAAGTTTAAAACATGAAAATGAAAAGGGAAGCCTGCATCCTTCTTAGTCACTCTAAAATCAACTTAATTGAGAATGCTTACTATATGACATAAGAAGACTATATGTGCCTTGGTTTTTCATTTTTTGATTTTTTTTAATTCTTATGCCCATTTGAATCTTGGCCAAATCCTAGGTTTGACCATGGTTTAAACAAATTTAAATCACGAATATAAAAATTAAGCATCTATCCTTCTTAGTCACTCCAAAATGTAAATCTTGGGAGGGTTCTTGAAATTTGCATGTTTGAAACAAAAACCACTTGTCTTCATGCATGCTTGACTTCATAAGACAGAGTTTAGGGTTAGGGGTAGATATATACATGATTTTCTAGTCTGAATATGTCTAGACCTTGTTTATCAACTTGAATGCTTACTATATATATGACATAAGAATGCTATGTCCTTTGTTTTTTCATTCTTTTGATTTTTTCCTGAAATTGTATGCCCATTTGAATCTTCTGGTCAAATCCTAGGTTTGACCAAGATTTAAACAAGTTTAAAACATGAAAATGAAAAGGGAAGCCTGCATCCTTCTTAGTCACTCTAAAATCAACTTAATTGAGAATGCTTATTATATGACATAAGAAGACTATCTGTGCCTTGGTTTTTTATTTTTTGATTTTTTTTAATTCTTATGCCCATTTGAATCTTGGCCAAATCCTAGGTTTGACCATGGTTTAAACAAATTTAAATCACGAATATAAAAATTAAGCATCTATCCTTCTTAGTCACTCCAAAATGTAAATCTTGGGAGGGTTCTTGAAATTTGCATGTTTGAAACCAAAAACCAATTCTCTTCATGCATGCTTGACTTCATAAGAAAAAGTTTAGGGTTAGGGGTAGATATATACATGATTTTCTAGTCTAAATATGTCTAGACCTTGTTTATCAACTTGAATGCTTACTATATATATGACATAAGAATGCTATGTCCTTTGTTTTTTCATTCTTTTGATTTTTTCTGAAATTGTATGCCCATTTGAATCTTTTGGTCAAATCCTAGGTTTGACCAAGATTTAAACAAGTTTAAAACATGAAAATGAAAAGGGAAGCCTGCATCCTTCTTAGTCACTCTAAAATCAACTTAATTGAGAATGCTTACTATATGACATAAGAAGACTATATGTGCCTTGGTTTTTCATTTTTTGATTTTTTTTAAATTCTTATGCCCATTTGAATCTTGGCCAAATCCTAGGTTTGACCATGGTTTAAACAAATTTAAATCACGAATATAAAAATTAAGCATCTATCCTTCTTAGTCACTCCAAAATGTAAATCTTGGGAGGGTTCTTGAAATTTGCATGTTTGAAACCAAAAACCACTTCTCTTCATGCATGCTTGACTTCATAAGACAGAGTTTAGGGTTAGGGGTAGATATATACATGATTTTCTAGTCTGAATATGTCTAGACCTTGTTTATGAACTTGAATGCTTACTATATATATGACATAAGAATGCTATGTCCTTTGTTTTTTCATTCTTTTGATTTTTCCTGAAATTGTATGCCCATTTGAATCTTGGTCAAATCCTAGGTTTGACCAAGATTTAAACAAGTTTAAAACATGAAAATAAGGGAAGCCTGCATCCTTCTTAGTCACTCTAAAATCAACTTAATTGAGAATGCTTACTATATGACATAAGAAGACTATATGTGCCTTGGTTTTTCATTTTTTGATTTTTTTTAATTCTTATGCCCATTTGAATCTTGGCCAAATCCTAGGTTTGACCATGGTTTAAACAAATTTAAATCACGAATATAAAAATTAAGCATCTATCCTTCTTAGTCACTCCAAAATGTAAATCTTGGGAGGGTTCTTGAAATTTGCATGTTTGAAACCAAAAACCACTTCTCTTCATGCATGCTTGACTTCATAAGAGAGTTTAGGGTTAGGGGTAGATATATACATGATTTTCTAGTCTGAATATGTCTAGACCTTGTTTATCAACTTGAATGCTTACTATATATATGACATAAGAATGCTATGTCCTTTGTTTTTTCATTCTTTTGATTTTTTCCTGAAATTGTATGCCCATTTGAATCTTTTGGTCAAATCCTAGGTTTGACCAAGATTTAAACAAGTTTAAAACATGAAAATGAAAAGGGAAGCCTGCATCCTTCTTAGTCACTCTAAAATCAACTTAATTGAGAATGCTTACTATATGACATAAGAAGACTATATGTGCCTTGGTTTTTCATTTTTTGATTTTTTTTAATTCTTATGCCCATTTGAATCTTGGCCAAATCCTAGGTTTGACCATGGTTTAAACAAATTTAAATCACGAATATAAAAATTAAGCATCTATCCTTCTTAGTCACTCCAAAATGTAAATCTTGGGAGGGTTCTTGAAATTTGCATGTTTGAAACCAAAAACCACTTCTCTTCGTGCATGCTTGACTTCATAAGAAAGAGTTTAGGGTTAGGGGTAGATATATACATGATTTTCTAGTCTGAATATGTCTAGACCTTGTTTATCAACTTGAATGCTTACTATATATATGACATAAGAATGCTATGTCCTTTGTTTTTTCATTCTTTTGATTTTTTCCTGAAATTTTATGCCATTTGAATCTTTTGGTCAAATCCTAGGTTTGACCAAGATTTAAACAAGTTTAAAACATGAAAATGAAAAGGGAAGCCTGCATCCTTCTTAGTCACTCTAAAATCAACTTAATTGAGAATGCTTACTATATGACATAAGAAGACTATATGTGCCTTGGTTTTTCATTTTTTGATTTTTTTTAATTCTTATGCCCATTTGAATCTTGGCCAAATCCTAGGTTTGACCATGGTTTAAACAAATTTAAATCACGAATATAAAAATTAAGCATCTATCCTTCTTAGTTACTCCAAAATGTAAATCTTGGGAGGGTTCTTGAAATTTGCATGTTTGAAACCAAAAACCACTTCTCTTCATGCATGCTTGACTTCATAAGACAGAGTTTAGGGTTAGGGGTAGATATATACATGATTTTCTAGTCTGAATATGTCTAGACCTTGTTTATCAACTTGAATGCTTACTATATATATGACATAATTAAGAATGCTATGTCCTTTGTTTTTTCATTCTTTTGATTTTTTCCTGAAATTGTATGCCCATTTGAATCTTCTGGTCAAATCCTAGGTTTGACCAAGATTTAAACAAGTTTAAAACATGAAAATGAAAAGGGAAGCCTGCATCCTTCTTAGTCACTCTAAAATCAACTTAATTGAGAATGCTTACTATATGACATAAGAAGACTATATGTGCCTTGGTTTTTCATTTTTTGATTTTTTTTAATTCTTATGCCCATTTGAATCTTGGCCAAATCCTAGGTTTGACCATGGTTTAAACAAATTTAAATCACGAATATAAAAATTAAGCATCTATCCTTCTTAGTCACTCCAAAATGTAAATCTTGGGAGGGTTCTTGAAATTTGCATGTTTGAAACCAAAAACCACTTCTCTTCATGCATGCTTGACTTCATAAGACAGAGTTTAGGGTTAGGGGTAGATATATACATGATTTTCTAGTCTGAATATGTCTAGACCTTGTTTATCAACTTGAATGCTTACTATATATATGACATAAGAATGCTATGTCCTTTGTTTTTTCATTCTTTTGATTTTTTCCTGAAATTGTATGCCCATTTGAATCTTTGGTCAAATCCTAGGTTTGACCAAGATTTAAACAAGTTTAAAACATGAAAATGAAAAGGGAAGCCTGCATCCTTCTTAGTCACTCTAAAATCAACTTAATTGAGAATGCTTACTATATGACATAAGAAGACTATATGTGCCTTGGTTTTTCATTTTTTGATTTTTTTAATTCTTATGCCCATTTGAATCTTGGCCAAATCCTAGGTTTGACCATGGTTTAAACAAATTTAAATCACGAATATAAAAATTAAGCATCTATCCTTCTTAGTCACTCCAAAATGTAAATCTTGGGAGGGTTCTTGAAATTTGCATGTTTGAAACCAAAAACCACTCTTCATGCATGCTTGACTTCATAAGAAAGAGTTTAGGGTTAGGGGTAGATATATACATGATTTTCTAGTCTGAATATGTCTAGACCTTGTTTATCAACTTGAATGCTTACTATATATATGACATAAGAATGCTATGTCCTTTGTTTTTTCATTCTTTTGATTTTTTCCTGAAATTGTATGCCATTTGAATCTTTTGGTCAAATCCTAGGTTTGACCAAGATTTAAACAAGTTTAAAACATGAAAATGAAAAGGAAGCCTGCATCCTTCTTAGTCACTCTAAAATCAACTTAATTGAGAATGCTTACTATATGACATAAGAAGACTATATGTGCCTTGGTTTTTCATTTTTTGATTTTTTTTAAATTCTTATGCCCATTTGAATCTTGGCCAAATCCTAGGTTTGACCATGGTTTAAACAAATTTAAATCACGAATATAAAAATTAAGCATCTATCCTTCTTAGTCACTCCAAAATGTAAATCTTGGGAGGGTTCTTGAAATTTGCATGTTTGAAACCAAAAACCACTTCTCTTCATGTATGCTTGACTTCATAAGACAGAGTTTAGGGTTAGGGGTAGATATATACATGATTTTCTGGTTTGAATATGTCTAGACCTTGTTTATCAACTTGAATGCTTATTATATATATGACATAAGAATGCTATGTCCTTTGTTTTTTCATTCTTTTGATTTTTTCCTGAAATTTTATGCCCATTTGAATCTTTTGGTCAAATCCTAGGTTTGACCAAGATTTAAACAAGTTTAAAACATGAAAATGAAAAGGGAAGCCTGCATCCTTCTTAGTCACTCTAAAATCAACTTAATTGGGAATGCTTACTATATGACATAAGAAGACTATATGTGCCTTGGTTTTTCATTTTTTGATTTTTTTTTAATTCTTATGCCCATTTGAATCTTGGCCAAATCCTAGGTTTGACCATGGTTTAAACAAATTTAAATCACGAATATAAAAATTAAGCATCTATCCTTCTTAGTCACTCCAAAATGTAAATCTTGGGAGGGTTCTTGAAATTTGCATGTTTGAAACCAAAACCACTTCTCTTCATGCATGCTTGACTTCATAAGACAGAGTTTAGGGTTAGGGGTAGATATATACATGATTTTCTAGTCTGAATATGTCTAGACCTTGTTTATCAACTTGAATGCTTACTATATATATGACATAAGAATGCTATGTCCTTTGTTTTTTCATTCTTTTGATTTTTTCCTGAAATTTTATGCCCATTTGAATCTTTTGGTGAAATCCTAGGTTTGACCAAGATTTAAACAAGTTTAAAACATGAAAATGAAAAGGGAAGCCTGCATCCTTCTTAGTCACTCTAAAATCAACTTAATTGAGAATGCTTACTATATGACATAAGAAGACTATATGTGCCTTGGTTTTTCATTTTTTGATTTTTTTAATTCTTATGCCCATTTGAATCTTGGCCAAATCCTAGGTTTGACCATGGTTTAAACAAATTTAAATCACGAATATAAAAATTAAGCATCTATCCTTCTTAGTCACTCCAAAATGTAAATCTTGGGAGGGTTCTTGAAATTTGCATGTTTGAAACCAAAAACCACTTCTCTTCATGCATGCTTGACTTCATAAGACAGAGTTTAGGGTTAGGGGTAGATATATACATGATTTTCTAGTCTGAATATGTCTAGACCTTGTTTATCAACTTGAATGCTTACTATATATATGATAATAAGAATGCTATGTCCTTTGTTTTTTCATTCTTTTGATTTTTTCCTGAAATTGTATGCCCATTTGAATCTTCTGGTCAAATCCTAGGTTTGACCAAGATTTAAACAAGTTTAAAACATGAAAATGAAAAGGGAAGCCTGCATCCTTCTTAGTCACTCTAAAATCAACTTAATTGAGAATGCTTACTATATGACATAAGAAGACTATATGTGCCTTGGTTTTTCATTTTTTGATTTTTTTTAATTCTTATGCCCATTTGAATCTTGGCCAAATCCTAGGTTTGACCATGGTTTAAACAAATTTAAATCACGAATATAAAAATTAAGCATCTATCCTTCTTAGTCACTCCAAAATGTAAATCTTGGGAGGGTTCTTGAAATTTGCATGTTTGAAACCAAAAACCAATTCTCTTCATGCATGCTTGACTTCATAAGAAAGAGTTTAGGGTTAGGGGTAGATATATACATGATTTTCTAGTCTGAATATGTCTAGACCTTGTTTATCAACTTGAATGCTTACTATATATATGACATAAGAATGCTATGTCCTTTGTTTTTTCATTCTTTTGATTTTTTCCTGAAATTGTATGCCATTTTGAATCTTTTGGTCAAATCCTAGGTTTGACCAAGATTTAAACAAGTTTAAAACATGAAAATGAAAAGGGAAGCCTGCATCCTTCTTAGTCACTCTAAAATCAACTTAATTGAGAATGCTTACTATATGACATAAGAAGACTATATGTGCCTTGGTTTTTCATTTTTTGATTTTTTTTAATTCTTATGCCCATTTGAATCTTGGCCAAATCCTAGGTTTGACCATGGTTTAAACAAATTTAAATCACGAATATAAAAATTAAGCATCTATCCTTCTTATTAGTCACTCCAAAATGTAAATCTTGGGAGGGTTCTTGAAATTTGCATGTTTGAAACCAAAAACCAATTCTCTTCATGCATGCTTGACTTCATAAGACAGAGTTTAGGGTTAGGGGTAGATATATACATGATTTTCTGGTTTGAATATGTGCTTTGGTTTTTCATTTTTCTGATTTTTTTAAATTTCCGCCCATTTGAATCTTGTCAAATCCTAGGTTTGACCAAGATTTAGACAAGTTTAACACGTGAAAACGAATAAGTAAGCATGGATCCTTCTTAGTCACTCCAAAATGTACCAATTGATAGATGTGTTAACTTTGCTTCATGGAAAAATTAATGTCATGTAAATGAGTTAACTTGGATTTCCTATCCTTGAATCCATAGGAAACTTTGTTCTAATGCACTATAATAATCAACCGAGTTTTTACACCAACAGGTCTGTCACTTATGTGTGGTGCCCATGCGTGAGGTCCCGCACTTCAGTGACCACAAGTCACGTGCAATAGGTCCGCAAACTCCCAGCCATTTTCTTTGTCAAGAGAAGACGCATCAGGATGCGTATTGGAAGTCTCTGGGTCCTTCAGGATCCTTCGGTTGTCCCTCTCACAAAAAGAACAAATCTCTCTCATTCTCGGCCTCGCTCGACTCGCTCGCACCTCTGCTCACCGACAAACCCTGCACAACAATCAACATCATCACCCGAAAAAGGGGAGACACCATAATGCTCTCCCTCCTTCTTCTCTCCTTCCGAGTGATCCTCTTCCTCCGAGTTTCACTCGACGGGCAAACACATATGTGCTGCATAGTAATAATAAAAAGGTAGAAAAATTGACCTACGAATCTATAATTAAATAGGTTAAACTAGGGTTTTGCCCAGTACTACAGATCAAGGTTCAAAAAATCCAACTACGGGGTTCGAACAACCCCATTTCTAATCAAAGATTTTTTCGACGTCATCCAAATGGCCTCAAACTATAGCATGGGCGGATCCAGACTATAGCCAAGGGGGGCAGCTGCCCCCACTCAATTTTCTGAAATCTTGTAATATGTTAAGCTAAAGGCTGGTTTGCCCGCACTTAGAAATGATATTTGCATCACTTATCATATGTTTGCCCATTTGAATCTTGTCAAATCCTAGATTTGACCAAGATAATTTAAACAAGTTTAAAACATGAAAATGAAAAGGGAAGCTTGTATCCTTCTTAGTCACTCTAAAATGAAGTTTTGGAAGGTTTTTGAAATTTCCATGTTTGAATCCCAAAACCACTTCTCTTCATGCTTGACTTCATAAACATGAAAATGAAGACTTTTGCTAACGGAGGGAGTAAGCACTCTTGCTATCAAAAGTACCAAACGATGCATACCAAAATGATTTTTTAGAGGAATACTAGTTCGGATTATATAATTTTATATTAGCAGGCCAAATCGAACCCCGTAGTTGGATTTTCAGAAATTGATCCGTAGTACTGGGCAAAACCCTAGTTTAGCTTATTTAATAATAGATTCGTAGGTCGATTTTTTTTCGTTTTTATTATTATTACTAGGCAGCACATGTGTTTGCCCGTCCAGTGAAACTCTTTCATTTCATTTTTCTTTTCCGCAAGGTCGGGAGTCGGAGGAAGAGGGATCACACGGGAGGAGACGAAGGGAGAGCAGTCACGGGGCCCCACTTATTTATGGTGTCTAGATTTTTTCGGGTGATGCTGACTGTTGTGCAGGGTTGTCAGTGCGCAGGTGCGAGCGAGCGAGGCCGAGAATGAGAGAGAGATTTTTTAGAGGGACAACCGAACGATCCTGAAGGACCCAGATTTTCCAATACGCATCAGAGCACAGTTTACAGCAGGACACAAAATAAACAGGAAATTACGTCTAAATCCCTAAGATTTACATGGTAGACCCCAGGCTGAAGGCAAGAAATGCGATCGGGTCCTTAACAGCCACCGTCCGGATTGATCCTCGTCGGAGCCGGGCACGAACAACTTGGCGCGACCAAATCGGCATGGCTACAGAGCCTGCACACCATGGCCTCCGAGCTGAGCTAGAAACGCCCTGCCAAAACCGGCAGCCAACGGAGGTGGATAATTGGAGAGATGGAGAGAGAGAGAGAGAGAGAGAGAGAGAGAGAGTCTTGATGCCTCTCTTGACAAAGAAGATGGCTGGGAGTTTGCCTACCTAGCGTACGTGACTTGTGCTCATGAAGTGTGGGACCTCACGCATGGGAACCACACGTAAGTGACAGACTTGTTGCTCTAATAACTCGGGTGATTATTATATTGTATTAGTACATAGTTTCCTATGGATCCTTCTTAGTCACTCCAAAATGAAGCTTTTGGGAGGTTTTTGAAATTTCCATGTTTGAAACCAAAAACGACTTCTCTTCATGCATGCTTGACTTCATAAGACAAAGTTTAGCTAGGGGTATGGGGTAGATACATGATTTTCCTGGTTTGAATATGTCTAGACCTTGTTTATCAACTTAATTGAATGCTTACTATATGACATAAGAAGACTATGTGCCTTATTTTTTCATTTTTTTAATTTTTTTCTAAAATTTGTATACCCATTTGAATCTTGGTCAAATCCTAGGTTTCACCAAGATTTGAATAAGTTAAAAACATGAATATGAAAATGTAAGCATGTATGCTCATTAGTCACTTCAAAATGAAGCTATTGGGAGGGTTTTTGAAATTTCCATGTTCGAAACCAAAAACCACATATCTTCATGCTTGACTTCGTGAAACCGAGTTTAGGGTTAGGGGGTAGATACATGATTTTTCTTGTTTGGATATGTCTAGACCTTGTTTATCAACTTAATTGAATGCTTACTATATGACATAATTACGAAGACTATGTGCCTTGGTTTTTCATGTATTTAAACAAGTTTAAAACATGAATATGAAAAATTAAGCATATATACTTCTTAGTCACTCCCAAATGTAGCTCTTGGGAGGGTTTTTGAAATTTCCATGCTTGAAACCAAAACCACTTCTCTTCATGCTTAACTTTTTTTTGAAAGGAATACGGTAGGGGAAACCCCTACAGTGATTTTTTTAAATAATAAGAACCCAAATTTTCGCATCCCTGAAGATTTGAACCTGGGTGGCTGCATGGGTTGTACATCCACTTCCCTAACCAAGTGAGCTAGGCTCACTTCTTTTCATGCTTGACTTCATAAGACAATATTTATGGTTAGGGGGTAGATACATGATTTTTCTAGTTTGAATATGTCTAGACCTTGTTTATCAACTTAATTGAATGCTTACTATATGACATAAGAAGACTATGTGCATTGATTTTTCATTTTATTGTTTTTTTTGAATTTTATGCCCATTTGAATCTTGGTCAAATCCTAGGTTTGACCATGATTTAAACAAGTTTAAAACGTGAATATGAAAAATTAAGCATATATCCTTCTTATTCACTCCAAAATGAAGCTCTTGGGAGGGTTTTTGAAATTTCCATGTTTGAAACCAAAAACCACTTCTCTTCATGCATGCTTGACTTCATAAGACAAAGTTTAGGGTTAGGGGTAGATATATACATGATTTTCTGGTTTGAATATGTCTAGACCTTGTTTATCAACTTGAATGCTCTTACTGTATATATGACATAAGAATGCTATGTCCTTTGTTTTTTCATTCTTTTGATTTTTTTCTGAAATTTTATGCCCATTTGAATCTTTTGGTCAAATCCTAGGTTTGACCAAGATTTAAACAAGTTTAAAACATGAAAATGAAAAGGGAAACCTCCATCCTTCTTAGTCACTCTAAAATCAACTTAATTGAATGCTTACTATATGACATAAAAAGACTATGTGCCTTGTTTTTCATTCATTTTGATTTATTTTGAATTTTTATGCCTATTTGAATCTTGGTAAAATCCTAGGTTTGACCAGTTTAAATCATGAATATGAAAAATTAAGCATCTACCCTTCTTAGTCACTCCAAAATGTAGCTCTTGGTGGGGTTTTAAAATTTCCATGTTTGAAACCAAAAACCACTTCTCTTCATGTGCATGCTTGACTTCATCATAAGACAGAGTTTAGGGTTAGGGGTAGATATATACATGATTTTCTAGTTTGAATATGTCTAGACCTTGTTTATCAACTTGAATGCTTACTATATATATGACATAAGAATGCTATGTCCTTTGTTTTTTCATTCTTTTGATTTTTTCCTGAAATTTTATGCCCATTTGAATCTTTTGGTCAAATCCTAGGTTTGACCAAGATTTAAACAAGTTTAAAACATGAAAATGAAAAGGGAAGCCTGCATCCTTCTTAGTCACTCTAAAATCAACTTAATTGAGAATGCTTACTATATGACATAAGAAGACTATATGTGCCTTGGTTTTTCATTTTTTGATTTTTTTTAATTCTTATGCCCATTTGAATCTTGGCCAAATCCTAGGTTTGACCATGGTTTAAACAAATTTAAATCACGAATATAAAAATTAAGCATCTATCCTTCTTAGTCACTCCAAAATGTAAATCTTGGGAGGGTTCTTGAAATTTGCATGTTTGAAACCAAAAACCACTTCTACCCTCTTCATGCATGCTTGACTTCATAAGACAGAGTTTAGGGTTAGGGGTAGATATATACATGATTTTCTGGTTTGAATATGTCTAGACCTTGTTTATCAACTTGAATGCTTATTATATATATTACATAAGAATGCTATGTCCTTTGTTTTTTCATTCTTTTGATTTTTTCCTGAAATTTTATGCCCATTTGAATCTTTTGGTCAAATCCTAGGTTTGACAAAGATTTAAACAAGTTTAAAACATTAAAATGAAAAGGGAAGCCTACATCCTTCTTAGTCACTCTAAAATCAACTTAATTGGGAATGCTTACTATATGACATAAGAAGACTATATGTGCCTTGGTTTTTCATTTTTTGATTTTTTTTAATTCTTATGCCCATTTGAATCTTGGCCAAATCCTAGGTTTGACCATGGTTTAAACAAATTTAAATCACGAATATAAAAATTAAGCATCTATCCTTCTTAGTCACTCCAAAATGTAAATCTTGGGAGGGTTCTTGAAATTTGCATGTTTGAAACCAAAAACCACTTCTCTTCATGCATGCTTGACTTCATAAGACAGAGTTTAGGGTTAGGGGTAGATATATACATGATTTTCTAGTTTGAATATGTCTAGACCTTGTTTATCAACTTGAATGCTTACTATATATATGACATAAGAATGCTATGTCCTTTGTTTTTTCATTCTTTTGATTTTTTCCTGAAATTTTATGCCCATTTGAATCTTTTGGTGAAATCCTAGGTTTGACCAAGATTTAAACAAGTTTAAAACATGAAAATGAAAAGGGAAGCCTGCACCTTCTTAGTCACTCTAAAATCAACTTAATTGAGAATGCTTACTATATGACATAAGAAGACTATGCGTGCATTGCTTTTTCATTTTTTGATTTTTTTTAAATTCTTATGCCCATTTGAATCTTGGTCAAATCCTAGGTTTGACCATGGTTTTAACAAATTTAAATCATGAATATAAAAATTAAGCATCTATCCTTCTTAATTAGTCACTCCAAAATGTAACTCTTGGGAGGGTTTTTGAAATTTCCATGTTTGAAACCAAAAACCACTTCTCTTCATGCATGCTTGACTTCATAAGACAGAGTTTAGGGTTAGGGGTAGCTAGATACATGATTTTTTTGGTTTGATAATGTATAGACCTTGTTTATCAACTTCATTGAATGCTTACTATATGACATAAGAATAATATGTGCACTGGTTTTTCATTTTATTGATTACTTTTTGAATTTTTATCCCCATTTGTTGAATCTTGGTCAAATCCTAGGTTTGACCAAGATTTAAACAAGTTTAAAACATGAATATGAAAAAGTAAGCCTGTATCGATCCTTCTTAGTCACTCCAAAATGAAGCTCGTGGGAGGTTTTTGAAATTTCCATTATTTTTCTTGTTTGAATATGTCTAGACCTTGTTTATCAACTTGAATGCTTACTATATGACATACAAAGACTATGTGCTTTGGTTTATGATTTTGTTGTTGAATTTTTATGCCCATTTAAATCTTGGTCAAATCCTAGGTTTGACCATGACTTAAACAAGTTTAAAACATGAATATGAAAAAGTAAGCATGTATCCTTCTTAGTCACTCCAAAATGAAGCTCTTAATTAGTAGGGTTTTTGAAATTTCCATGTTTGAAACCAAAAACCACTTATCTTCACCATGCATGCTTGACTTCATAAGACGGAGTTTAGGGTTAGGGGTAGATACATGATTTTTCAGGTTTAATATGTCTAGACCTTGTTTACCAACTTAATTGAATGCTTATTATATGACATATATAAGATGACCTAGGTTTTTCATTTTTTTTGAATTTTTATGCCCATTTGAATCTTGGTCAAATCCTAGGTTTGACCAAGATTTGAACAAGTTTTAAACATGAATATGAAAAGGTAAGCATGTATGCTTCTTAGTCACTCCAAAATGAAGCTCTTGGGAGGGTTTTTGAAATTTCCATGTTTGAAACCAAAAACCACATCTCTTCATGCTTGACTTCATAAGACAGAGTTTAGGGTTAGGGGTAGCCACATACATGATTTTTCTTGTTTGAATATGTCTAGACCTTGTTTATCAACTTAATTGTATGCTTATTATATGACATAAGAAGACTATGTGCATTGGTTTTTCATTTTATTGCTTTTTTTGAATTTTATCCCCATTTGTTGAATCTTGGTCAAATCCTAGGTTTGACCAAGATTTAAACAAGTTTAAAACATGAATATGAAAATTAACATGCATCGATCCTTCTTAGTCACTACAAAATGAAGCTCGCGGGAGGTTTTTGAAATTTCCATGATTTTTCTGGTTTGAGTATGTCTAGACCTTTTTTATCAAATTGAATGCTTACTATATGACATACACAGACTATGTGCTTTGGTTTTTGATTTTTTTTAATTTTTATGTCCATTTGAATCTTGGTCAAATCCTAGGTTTGACCATGACTTAAACAAGTTTAAAACATGAATATGACAAAGTAAGCATGTATCCTTCTTAGTCACTCCAAAATGAAGCTCTTGGGAGGGTTTTTGAAATTTCCATGTTTGAAACCAAAAACCACTTCTCTTCACCATTCATGCTTGACTTCATAAGACAGAGTTTAGGGTTAGGGGGTAGATACATGAATTTTCAGGTTTAATATGTCTAGACCTTGTTTATCAACTTAATTAAATGCTTACTATATGACAAGAAGACCTTGGTTTTTCATTTTTTTTTGAATTTTTATGCCCATTTGAATCTTGGTCAAATCCTAAGGTTGACCAAGATTTGAACAAGTTTAAAACATGAATATGAAAAAGTAAGCATGTATGCTTCTTAGTCACTCCAAAATGAAGCTCTTGGGAGATTTTTCGAAATTTCCATGTTTGAAACCAAAAACCACATCTCTTCATGCTTGACTTCATATATAGTTCTTGGGAGATACATGTTTTTTCTGGTTTGAATATGTCTAGATCTTGTTTATCAACTTAATTGAATGCTTACTATATGACATAAGAAGACTATGTGCCTTGGTTTTTCATTTATTTCGATTTATTTTGATTTATTTTGAATTTTATGCCCATTTTTATGCCCATTTAAACAAGTTTAAATCATGAATATGAATAATTAGTCACTCCAAAATGTAGCTCTTGGGAGGGTTTTTGAAATTTCCATGTTTGAAACCAAAAACCACTTCTCTTCATGCATGCTTGACTTCATAAGACAGAGTTTAGGGTTTGGGGTAGACAGCACGCGCCGACGCGTGGACGCAATTTATTCTCTGTCCCCCTGACATGCACTTGCCAGTGTCTTCAACAGTCTGACACGAGCAGTGAAGCTTTTATTGGAGCCCAGCGGAGAGGGCCTCCATTTCTCGAGCGGTAGCGAGGTGACATGCACCCCGTGTGACATGCGGCCTAAATCCAAATTGAAACATTGCGAAAAAATCTGAAATAAATCATGCACGTTCACAGCACATATTAAGATAACCCCTAAAAATTTCAGATCAAAATTCGAAACATACATCGAGAAACAAAAAAGAGAAACTCAGATGTGAATAGTCTACAGAGAAACTCAGATTTGAATTCGGGAACTATTCATGACAGATTTCTCTTTTTTGTTTCTCGATGTATGTTTCGAATTTTGATCTGAAATTTTTAGGGGTTATTTTAATATGTGCTGTGAACATGCATGATTTTTTCCAGATTTGTTCGCAATGTTTAAATTTGAATTTAAACCGCATGTCACACGGTGACATGCAATAGGTGCATGTCACCTGATCTGCGGTGACGCTGGGGCTAAAAAGAAGATTTTTTTTCTCCATCAAGTCAATGAAAAAAATACCCCTTTTTTCACCTTGCGCGACATGAGGAGCAGTTCGACCGGGGGGAGTACTGTTATCGGGTCTGGTCGTCGCCCTCCTCCTCCCCACCTCATTTCCTCCACTGTTTCACATATTTTAGCTTCTATTTATGCGGTGCCGTGGAGGTGGGGGTCTGGTCGTCACCCTCCTCCTCCCCACCTCATTTCCTCCACTGTCTCGCAACTCCTTGATCTACTACTCCTATCCATATACATGCCACTCAAATGGATGTATTTGTAGATACATCCATTTTAGTGGCAGTTAATATGGACCGGAGGAAGTACAAATAATATGAGGCATGTTTTGGAGTTGGCCCTGTTTAGTAGAGTTTACATTGAAGAGTTTACATCTTTCTACCACCATTATTTTTGATTTAGCTTGTCTTTTGTGCCCACCATTTTATCGAGCAGGGTTAATGCAAGATCCATAGCAAACTAGCTTGTCACATTTTTTTGGCGGAGTGCATCGTCTCATGGCGAGCTAGCGACTTTGCCTACTAGAGTTTTTTTTGTTGAACTACATTTTTTGGATTTTCCCATTTTATTTGTGCACAAGCTATGAGCCGCCCGCAATTCAGCACCATATATTGGCGGGATTTTCTAGTTCAATTGTTTTGTACTAGGATATTAGCAGGATGCTATCTTCTAGGGCTTTCATTTCCCCTATATCCAGCCACACCCACGGACAAGCAAGGGCCTCTCTCCCTACCTCGCTCCTAGTCCGTCTCGCTCCCTCTCAGTCCTCCATCCGTAGCCGACATCCACCGCGCCGGAGCCAGCTCAGCGACGCCGTCAACCACACTCCGTCCGCTTCGTCGGATCTGCTTCCCCGACTCACTGGTTCATCGTACCGGCCGGCGAGATCGGTACACAAAGCGCCACCATGATCCACCGAACCAAACCGAACGGCCAACGCGCCACCTCCCCAGTCGACCAAGGTTGAACACTTTGTCCGGCAGCTTTTGTTATGTATTTGATTTCCGAGACTAGTTTATTGCTTGCTTCCACTGCTTGTTATTAGCATCTGTTTTTTTTGTAATGCCTGCTAGATATTCCACTCGAGAATGCCTACGAAGAATCTCGGAGGCAAAATATCTTGCAGAATAAGATAATTGCAGCCTCGATCGGCATACTGTGGAATGGGACAAAATCACCGCACCCCAAGTCGTTGCCGAGATTTTTCACCCGTGTGATGTGCCGCCAAAAGGACGATCCCGTGGGGCTGCTGCTGAAGAAGGTATTTAGCCGCACTGCTCAAATTTCATATGTGTTGTTTGCTGATTGATTTGATGAACTTTGATTTGCAGCAGCTAGCCACTGCTCATGTTCCTAACAAAGACAGTGAGCGCGCCAGTGATGCAGACATTGGTAGAAAGGAGGCGGGATTTGGTCCTATTGTTCTAGCAAGCAATCATTTGAGGGGCCACCTAGGATCAGCACATCTGGATCCTCCTGAGCTCAACATTAAGGAGGTAATTTTATAATAGTGTTTTAAACATGACATAATCTAATGTACTGAAAGAGATCAAACTGTCAACAGGAGTGGAGTGGTATAGATGGTAGAGATATAGATATAGATTTCAGATTTCCTAATTTTTTCTTCAAAATAGGGTCGCCCCGGCCTCTGCATCCAAATGATGCACCCACCCTTTTATTGCAATGTTTTAGACTCCATTTAAGGTTTAGAAACTCATGGGTTGCTCAAAGTGGTGACATGAATCAACCAACATATTTCCTTTTAATCTGCTGATTGATTTAATGCATGGCAAATCGCAGAAGCAAGTGACTGCTCATGTCCCTGCCAAGCAGCATTGTAGCACAGATGTCCAGAGTTCCAGTGATGCAAACGTTTGTAGGAACAAAACAGAAGGATGTGGCACTGGGGAAGCTAAGATTAGGCGTCTTCAAAAGGACTTGGATGTGGCCACTTGGCGGAACAAAGAAATGAACCGAGGATGGAATTCTACAATTCAAGATGGCCTACATGTTGTTGCTGATCTGCAGAAGCTAGTGGCTGGCAACTTGGTTACCGCTTTGGCTGATGCAGATGTCCATGAGATCAACTGGACGATCTTGGAACAGGTGAAAGCACGAGCAGAAACTCTGCACTCATCTTTGCAGGTAGATGATTTTCAAAGGGTGATGCAAGAGCCGCTATATGAATAGATTGTTGTTTCAGTTGATGATGTCCCTGGTTCCTTTGTTTACTTATGTGCTGGTAGTACTTAGGGGAACTAGCTTGTACAAGTAATTATTTTCCGATAAAGTTGTACAAGTAAATGGCACATGCTTCGCATGTTTGACCAATTAAGTTAAAAAGCTTCACAAAATCCTGCTATCATGTAGGCGGGCTTGCATTGGCTTTCAACCCAAGTGACTATTGACTGCAATCTGTAATATGTACCCCTCTGTTGCACTTAATGGTATCCAAGCCCTTGGGCCCCCCTCCTTTGTTAAAAAAAGATCGAATTCTTATTGCATCGAAGTTGTTTCACTAAAAAAAGAGCTCTCACGTGCAAGGCACGTGCAATTTACTAGTATATACTACTACTAGTAGAGATGTTACACCTAGACATTAGAGATTTGTTTGTTTTAAAGATATTTTTAATTTTGTACAAGATGGAAAATATAACTTTAGCAAATTCCTAGTATTTTTCATGGTCGATGTAAAAAAAGTATTTTTCATGGTTGATGTAAAAAAACAAGTTTTTTTCATGGTCGATGTAAAAAAAGAGAGAAAACATGTCTCATAAAAAGCCTTATGGTTAGCACAATTTTTTTACGGAGTAACTCTTTTTTACATAGCCCAAATTACTATTCGATTTTCCATTGAAATATTTTATGTGTATATAGCAAGCGAAGAAGTACACATGCATTTTTCGTTTTATTCTTTCTTGACATTTCAAAATGTATAGAAGATGAATTTCGAAATAAAGAGATCATATGCACCCAAGAACCAACAAGCATATCCCCTTGACCCCGAACCTACTCAGGGCCCTTTTGTTGTGGCTTTTTTTGGCTTTTTGGCTTTTGGATTTTGGAAGCCAAAAACAAAGATCCTATTCTTTTGGCTTCTAAATAGGTGCTTTTTTTGGCTTTTGCCAAAGCCAAAAAGCCAAAAAAAGCCACAACAAAAGGGCCCTCAGCTTCAGACCTGGGATTTCGTAGGCTAGGGTTCCACAGTTTTCCACCAACCAGTAATAATTTCAACTCTGCCCCAAAATTCCCGCCGAAATCCCCCCCGCTTCCAAAATTCAAAGCGATGTGAAATAAGTACAGTGCCGATCTTATCCCCCCGGACCGCTCAATTCAGACCTATCACCGGCGGCGCCGAACCCCGCATCTCTCTCTCACGCTTCCACCTTGCATGACCCACCGGATCATCTCACACGCCGGCGCCGGCCCACTGTCCCACTCCCACACCAGCACTACTGCCTTCTCATCGGCCACCGTAGTGACCGACGACGTTCCACCGTCTCCCTTGCTTTTTAGCAAGCCGGAGTAGCTTCCACCTCCCCCACCCCCACCGACGACCACTGTACCATACGAGCTCCTCCGTAGCCGACTTCCACCGCCGCCTTGTCAGCGACATTCACCATCGCCGGGTTCTCGTATCTTAATCCCCGACTCCTTCCGTCCACCGGACTGGAGAGATGGGTACACAAAGCGCCTCCATTGTCCACGGCAGGAAACCAAAGCGTACACGCGCACACTCCCAAGAAGGTTGATATGGCCGCTTTCCTTATGCAGGTGATTTCGAAAAGTATTTTTTTGCTTACTTGCACCGCCATCTCATTAGCATTTTTTTGTAATGCATGCTAGATATTATTGCACTACAGAATGAATTAAAAGAGAAACGGAGACGGAAGATATGTAGCAGATTTGCAAGCCGTGTGGGCACAAACATCTGTAACGCTATTGCCTCTAGTGCAAACCTGAACAAAATCGGAGAAGAACCCTTTCCCCTCCCCAAAGATAAAGAACAATGTTATGATTCACAATTTGATCCTGCTGAGCCTCTTGGAGAGCTGACTCAGGAAGATGCCTTGCCTGACCATTCTCCTCAACCCCACCAGGTGATTTCTGTTTTTTTACTTGGAGATATCTGTTGCAACTTCCATGTGTTGTATACTTGTATCCTGAATCCCACCAAACATGTTCACATGCCACCTCTAGGTCTCCTTAACGCATCATATATATGTTTCAGCATGCACGTCATCCTTTACTATTCTTCATTCTATTCCATTTGCATATCATCATATATGGGACTTCTGTAGACTGAAATATCGTTTATGTGTGCTAGGAATCTGCAGCTTCAAGTAAGAATTTCGCAGGAACCACCAATGAGAGGAAGACCTTTCAACAGGTACCTGAATCGGTGATAGAACAGCTGCAACCAAAAAAGAAATCTGCTTCTGCTACTAGACAGTCTCAGCGATTCATGGCACTAGTTGAAGAAAATAACGCAAATGCTAAGAGTACTGAAATAAAAAAACGTGGTGAACACCCCAAGCGGTTGAATCAGCCACCTGTTACCAATCCAGTCAACCAGCGACAATCGGCAGCAGAACCAGTTTCCACAGCAACTTCTCAGCCACAATTGGCAGCAGAACCAGTTTCCACAGCAACTTCTCAGCCACAATTGGCAGCAGAACCAGTTTCCACAGCAACTTCTCAACCACAATTGGCAGCAGAACCAGTTTCCACGGCAACTTCTCAGCCACAATTGGGATCAGCAGTAGCTGTGGTAGGAAATACTGCCCAAGGACACACTGTACCAGTCCCAGCTGACACAACCACAACTGGCCAAACACTGCTAGCACATCAACAAACTGTTGATGATCTCCCACTGACCCATATTAGTCCTGCCATAGACAACTCCCCTGAGGATGAGCCCCACACCGAAGAAGGTACATTTTCCAATGCTTATAGTTTCATTCTCCGTTATAAAGTTATACTTTATGATAGCTTGATGTAATGCTTAACTTTGTAGTTGCACCACGATCAAGAAAAACGAGGGGCCCAACAGTAGGGAAAATGTTCGTAGCTAAGCTTGCTGGGATGGAATCAAGATTTCGCCTTTCATCTATCGTAGGTGGCAGAAGGCCACTGGACCCAGAAGAATCTTGTAAATTAGCATCGGATGTAGGAATTTTCGTCAGGAATGAAATTCCTATCTTCCCAACATGGAAAGAGCACGTAGACACCTCTGCGCATTTTGAAAAATTAGTGCACAGGTTACACGTAAGTCATCTTTCTCTTGGTAATGTTACTCATACTAGTATACCACATTGGCACGTCCCGTTCCTTCTAGCTTGTTGTTGGCTCTATGTATATCGCACCAACGGTTTATATTGTTGTGAACAGTTAAAGTTCGAGTTCGATGAGGACCAAGAGGAAGTAAAGCATGTTCTCAACAGTCTATTCTCAGACTGTCTGCGCCAGTATCGCAGCAGGCTAAAGAAGAAATACTTCACTGGAAAGATTACTGGGAGTGTTCCAACTAGATCTCCTCTTAAGCAAATGACTGACAAACAGTGGGGAGATCTTGTGAAGCACTGGTCTGATCCAAAGAATATGGTATGATTTGTAAGACTGAGACCAGATCACATCTTGGATTCTTATTTATAGCAGTGTCTCACTAGTATCCTTTTTGCAGAATTTGGCTAAACAGAATCAGGAAAACCGCGGTAAACTACTTTTACCTAGCCGTACGGGATCTCGTAACCTTATAGTGCACATTCGGCAAAAAGTAAGGACATGTTGTTTTATACTGCTATTTAGAAATATTTTAGTAAAAGATCATGCAGAGTATATACACCAGTGTGCAGCTTATATTATGATCCTCCATTTCAACCACGTTATTCGATTTATAAATGGTAGTACTAAAATGCAGATGTTACATAATGCAAGTAAAAGGGAACCAAACAAAGAGATGACTCTGCCAGAGATTTTTGAAGCATGCCAGAAGAACAAACTTGAAGTGATTGGAGAAGTCGCACAGAGTGTTCTTGTAAGTCTTCTCTAAGATTGAAATTTTGTGACGACTCACATCCCAACTTGTAGGAGTAGTAAAGTACATGTCAATATGATATTATAGATGTTTATTAAAATTCATGTGATGTGAATCGGACATGCCAAACTGTAGGAATAAAAGTAGGTCATACACATGATAAATCTACTATCAGCAAGTTTCTCTGTAGTAACTATCATGTTTACACATGTGTACGAACTGAATTTTTTGCAGGAAGATATGAAATTAGAGATGGCAAAACCCGGTAAAAACGGTCTGGAAAAAACCGATGAAGAATGTGTGAAGGCATTTTCCATGGCAATAAAAAAGAAAGGCATTGCCAAAAACACTTTCTTACGGAATGCTGGACTGGTGAAGTGCAAGTCCATGTCCAAGTCAAAGTATTTGCATGCTCAAGTTCTAGAGGAGCAACTCCAAGTAGAACGAGCTGCATCAGCTGCGCTAAGACTAGAAGTCGACAATTTTAGAACGATAGCAGCACAGAAGGAGGCCCTACTGGAGCAGGTTAGGAATGCTAGTAAGTAGTAAGAAGAGTATCTGCTAGATAATTGGAGATGAACGGGGACAGCGTGGCAGGTCAGTATCTTGGTCTTGTAAAATGGTTCCTTAGTCTGAGCATATTTCGTAGGTGCATTTATCTGCAATTGCTATGATCTTGGTGGTCGTTTCCTTGTTGTGATGTGGATTTTTTTGAACCGGAACCCTGCTGATTGTTAATATTATAAGTGGATTACCTAGCCCTTTCCATCAGTTCTGACTTGTGGTTCCGTTGGCTTGTGGATGAAGCTTTGACATGGTATCAGAGCCCATAGTCTCAAGTTCGAGTCATCGCTTTCGCAAACCTTCTCTTCTCTTCTCCCGGTCTAGCCCTTTCTGTCAGTTTGGACTTTTTGTTGCGTTGGCTATGTTGAGATGTATAAAGTGGATTGCCTAGCCCTTTCCATCAGTTCGTACTTTTGGTCGCGTTGGCTAGTGCATTAAAGCTTGACACTGATGATTTTCTGTGATCCATTGATTTCCAGCTTTCTACATATAGCCCAGGTCTAGAAGCTTGTCAACTGGTCTGGTTCATTCATCGCTGTATTGAGTGCAATGAACGGAACAGTGGCTTCTCCTTTGTGTTGTGCTGCAACTCAACAGCTGTTCCTGCTTCTGTAGAGGCGAGTTGTGAACAGAGATACTTATGTATGCTACTACCAAATTTCGACTCCATATAATCAATAGCTTAACAACCGTCTAATTCACAATCTCGAAACTGTAGCATTTAGTACCTCCTGCCTATCGAATACAATTATTTCACACACTGAAATATTTTGTACGCGTTTTGAATTGGAGAACATGGGAACCGACTTTGGTTCTGATTATGACTTGATGTGACCCTAGACTCGTTTTGGCGCGCGCAGTTCCCGAGCGAATCAAATGAATTTTGACCGTTCTATTAAAAAAGGGAACTTTGACCGTTGGATCAAGCGTTGGAGAACTGATGTGCCAACGGCCAATAATTGCTTGTGCATCATGGTGATGGCTTATCTGATTTCAAAAACTGAGATTTTTTCTATATATAGTGGATAGGTGGACAGATATAGATATAGATGGACAGATACAGATATAGCTTCGACTGTAGCCACACTCAAACTCAAAATCAGTTGAGCTGCAAAACCACTAGCCAATTAAGTCCGAAATATTTCAGAGGCATTTTTTAATTGCAGTTCGGAGGACATGGGAGTAACTGATTTTGTTTGTGATAATGGCTTGATATGACCGCTGGGAATAAATGCCTGAGCAGAGCTACTTCGCATGGTCTACCATTTTTATATTAGACTAGTCATAGTGGTAAGTACTACCTCCGTCCCAAGGAATAAGGCCCACGCGTATTCCAAGACGAACTTTGACAATAAAAATTGAGCAACACAATCTTGATTATATTATATGTAATTAATATCGTTGGATTCGTATTGAAAAGCACTTTCTAATGATGCTAATTTCATACAAACAATCTTTATATATTTAAAGTAATTCTTTGTCAAACAAAAATCACGTAAAAGACACATATGATACTACTACATGATACTATTCCTATAGTGGGTAGTATCATGGAGTAGTATCATAGTCATGCTATATTTATTATTTTTTAGAATCTCAATGCCAATTTGTGTACAAGATTTGTTTAGCATTAACTTTTCTCGTTGTTTGCGCTATGATACAGTATCTACCTATGTTACTCTAATCTCCTCTCTCCTACTTAATTAGCTGCCACATGAGCATTTTTGTGAGACCAATGCGCATGATACTAGCACTATGGCTAGCCTTAGTATTACTACTCCTGGAGTAGTATATTTCTCTCGTGTACTTGGCTATTTTCGGGAATAAATAACAAACGGTGGGGTTTTCCCCTCCGTCCACCTCCAAAAATAATATTAGTATTATATTACTTGGACCATAGTCATAATCAAAATCAAATTTCAGTTCGTCGGCAAAATGTCCCGCCAATCCTGAAATATTTCAGACGCGTTTTCAATGGGATTTTGAAGATAGATAGTGATCATTGTAACCGATATTCAAGGTGATGATGATTTGATGTGTAACTCGGCCTTCAACATAGTACTAGTACGGTCTTACAATTTATTGTTATTATATTTGGTCCTTAGCCAAATTCAATATCTCAATACTGCTGTAAAACTTCCTGCCCACTAAATACAAATGTTTCAGACGCTTCCAAATTCCCATTCTACCCTCGTAAAATGACATCAATGTCCATGTATAAGTCGGTTGGTGGGGGGTCTGCCCGTCATTTTTTCGATCACCGCATCCCTTGCCAAGGAAACTCCTCGAAAATCCAAAATTGAAAATCTCTGTCAAGCGCTACAATCTCCCGCCAATAAATTCCAAAATATTCGCTAAGCGTTTTCAAATTTAAGTTTTTTTAGGAGATAGTACATGGGAACTGATTTCGGTTGTGATTATGACTTGATGTGACCGTAGGCCTTGGATTCTTGAACAGAGGCACTACGCCGGTCTACCATTTTTCTAGTACTAATATTGCTTCTACTGTAGCAAAGTTCAAAGTTCAAAATCTCAGTCGAGAGGCAAAACCCCCCCGCAAAATGAATCCGGAATATTTCAGACGCGTTTTTGGATTGAACTTTGAAAGAACTTGGGTGTAAATGATTTTATGATGATGGCTTGATGTGACCCCTGGCCTTTTTTTTGCTGAACAGGGCTACAAAGTAGCATGGTCTACCCCTGGCCTTATATATTACAATCACGAGTGTATTACTTGCACCATAGCCGTATTCAAAATCAATTTTCAGTCAAGCTGCAAAATCTCCAACCAATCCTGAAATATTTCGGAAGGGCTTTTCAAAATGGATTTTCAAGATACATCATGATTATGATCGTGGTAACCGATTTTCAACGTGATGATGACTTGATGTGACACTTGGCCGTACTAGTACGGTCTCATATTTTTGTATTACTTGGACTGTAGCCAAATTCGAAATCTCATTCCAGCGGCAAAACTTCCCGCCCGAAAAATACAAATATTTCACACGCTTCTAACTTCCCATTCTACCCTCGTAAAGATGACAACAATGTCCATGTATAAGTCGGTTGGTGGGGGGTCTACCCGTCATTTTTTTCGATCACCACCTCCCTAGCCCCGAAACTCCCCAAAAAATTTCCCTCAGTCTCTCCTCCGAGACCACACCCACCGGAACTTCCCAAGTCGCTCTCTCTCCCACCTCCACGACCTCCGCAGGAACATCCCCCGCCGGACTTCCCTGGCCTACCCGAGGGCCTCGCGATCTCGTCATCCGCTGCCCGCCGGAACCGCTTCATCGACGCCGTCATCAACGGACCGATCATCCCCGAACCTCGAAACCACATGCTCATCCAGCAGTCTACCGCATCGCTTGGTCTGCGGTATCGTCCACCCCACCGGAGCCGCCGGATCCGTCGTCCCACCGCATCGGATCTTGCTCACCGACACCGCTGTGCATGGACCGGATCTGCTTCACCGCGCCGTGCAAGATCTAAACTCTTCTACTGTCGCTTTTCTATTGCTTGCCTGCAAGTTCTTGTTTAATCTTGGGGAACATGTTTGTGCTAACGACGCGCCGTTACGTTTTTGCAGATGAGAGGAGTAACCATGAAGTGTAATGGCCGTCTCTCCAACCCCAAGTAGCACATGTAGCGTACTTCATCACCGGATCTATCAACCCCAGGAAGATCTGCTGTGACTCCCACAGAGTGCTTCTACTAATGTAAGTCCCTTGTTTTAGCGCCATGTTCTGGGTTCAGATGCTTGTTTGTCTGAAGCTCTTTTAGTTCATTCCTAGCTATGACCGTAACACCTTGCTATTTTCTACGTCATTGCTAACTTTAAGCGATTGAACATTTTGGTTTGCATTCCCTGCTCTGTAGATGTAGCCATCATAACTTCTATCTTGCTCGTCGTTGTTACAAAAATTATAGGTATTATAGTAACATCCTGCTATTATTTAGTTCATGGCCAATTTTAAGTAATTGCACATGTTGGTTCGCATTCCCTGCTCTATAGCTTTTGGCATCGTAACTTCTATATTTGGTTTACATTCCCTGCTCTGTAGATCTAGCCATCATAACTTTATCTTGCTCAGTCGTTGTTACAAAAAATTATGGCCTGCTACTATGTTGTTTGTGCCAATTTTTTACTCCATGAACATGTTGGCTTGCATTCCCTGTACTACGGGTGATGCCATTGTTTTGTATCTACTTCATTGTAAGCTAACAAAGTAAGGACTTAGTTTGGCATGCTATCACTCTGCTATCTAGCCTGTAGTACAAATAAACTTGTCATATTACTAGATAATAATTTTGCGTGCCATCTTGTTCTTCAAAAGCTGCATTATTGACTTGTTTCTCTGACTTGGCATGACGCTCACATATGGAATGCTGAACATATTGGTTTGCATTCCCTCTTATACAAGTTCACAGGTGATCCCACTATATTCTGTATCTGGTCCATCCTAAGCTCCAGCATTAACTATCCTCTATGTGTTGCTCATTACAAGTTTATATCCCGAAACATCTTGATTTGCATCCCCTTCACTATAAGTTCAGGAGTATTATTTAGTTCACGGCCAAAATGAAGTAATTGCACTTGGCACATGTTGGTTCACATTCCCTCCTCTTTAGCTTTTGCCATCGTAACTTCTATTTTTTGTTTACATTCCCTGCTCTGTAGATGTAGTCATCATAACTTCATCTTGGTCAGTCGTTGTTACAAAATTTATAACCTGCTACTATGTTGTTCATGCCAATTTTGTACTCCCCGAACATGTTGGTTTGCATGGGACTCGACAGTAGTAAGTCTGCTGTTTCATTCTAACATGCTCTGTTATATTGGCTGTTGGTATGCGGCATGCACTCTTTGTTTGCTTATTGTGCGCATTACAATGATCTTGTTATAACGACGAAATGAGGAGTTCCAAATTCTTTGGCAAACAATATTGTAGTGTCTTTGCCTTTCCATTGTTGCTGTCTTAACTTGTAATATCTTTGTTTCAGATATAGGTGCTGCATGGACAACTTAAAAGATTGCCGGATCGCTTCATTGTATTGCTAGGTTTAATTACCATTCAATTTCTCTGGGTTCTGTAATATTTTTCAAAGCCTGCAGTGATGTAATATTTAGTTAGTTTTTATAGTTCTTTCGCGCATTTTTTCTTTGTTGCTTGTGGTAAGTGAGGCTATCCGACAAATCATTGTGCGTAAATATTCTCGTATCTAAATCACGAATTCCCATCCCTTAAACGGCCCAATTAACCGAAATAACGTATGTGCCGCCCGCAAAATCCTAAAGCGCCTATTATGCCGGCATATAAACAGCAACTAAACGGGCCGGCCCACTTACTTATTGGGCCATTTTGATTTACTGGACCCCACACTCTAATTGGGCCGCCCACTTGCTTTAAGGTGGACCCCACCACTCGGGCCGGCCCACTAACTAGTTGGGCCACCAATTGCTTTTGTGGTGGATCCCACATACTAAATGGGCACCCACAGGAAAGTGGGACCCACTGCCCGGCCCACTGTCTTGTTGGGCCGCCCACTTGCTACAAGGTGGACCCACATACTAAATGGGCTCGCCTTTAAGAGGAAAGTGGGACCCACTGGCTTGGCCCGCCCACTAGCGTGTTGGGCCGCCCACTTGCTATATGGTGGACCCCACATACTAAATGGGCCCCTTTAAGAGGAAAGAGGGACCCACCGTGTTTTGGCGCCCACTAGCGTGTTGGCCGGCCCACTTGCTATATGGAGGACCCCACATACTAAATGGGTCGGCCCTTTAAGCGAGTGGGACCCACCCTGTTTTTGGCCCGCCACTATCTTGTTGGGCGGCCCACTGCCGTATGGTGGACCCCACATACTAAATGGGTGGCCCATTAACAGAAAGTGGGACCCACCCGTGCTTGCCCCGCCCATCGCTTGTGGGCGCCCATTTGATCTAATGTGGACCCCACATACTAAATGGGCCCGATAGCAGAAAGTGGGACCCACATGCTAATTGGGCCCCCAATAACTTCTGGGCCCCACTTGCTTTAAGGTGGACCCCACATGGTAAATGGGGCCCGATAACATGAAAGTGGGTCCCACATGTTTGTGGGTGCTTTTGCCTGTTGACCGGTCAAACGAGTATTCGCCCCCACATGCTTAGTGGGCCGGCCCATTAATCTTTTGACCAGTCAACCTTAGAGGTTAGGCCCCCACGTAACTAATGGACCAGCCCAGCTATATAGTTGACCAAATTCAGTCACTGCCGGCCCGCACTTAATGGGCGGCCCGGTTAAGACGTGGCAGCCTCGTGTGGGCCTACCATCTACCACGGTTTCGCGTTAACGCCGTTAATCGCGCACGTGCGTCGCCACGTGTCGGCTTGCATGACGTCGCAGTCAACGGCTCCTGAACACTTCGCAACGGTCCGATTTTCCGTGGCGGGCGCCAAGCGCGACGGACCAAAAATCGTCGTAGGACTTTGCCCGACGCAGTTTCGACAACGGAACCCATATCGTCGGGTTAGGCCCATAGGCGACGAAAAATACCCCTTAGCGGACGATTTTGAGACGTTGTCTATCAGAACTTTTCTTGTAGTGGGCGTGATGCCCGCAATCACCTGCGTGGATCTCTTTGAGGATTTCGATGCCATCTTGATTTGAGACGCATTTCAGAAATACCCTGTTTGCGCTTCGTTTATAGAGCTATCCATCAACTGTTGTGTAGGACATTGCTCGTCTGGTGACCTGCCGTGCGAGGACTTCGTCCTCCGGCAACTTATTGTGGTCCGTAAGGTAATCCAAGAAAGGCTTGGTCCAAGCCGGAGTGATTACCATCACCTCCTTAGCCGGAGATACTGCCACATCTGGGTTTTCCGGGTTAGCGCCCTTCACCGAGGGATCCGTAGGTCCTCAAGGAAAATTCCGGTGGAATGGGTTTCCGACGGATCCGAGCTTGGACAAAGATATCTGCCGCTGTGTTATCATCTCTCCTGACGTACTTGACTTCATATCCGAGGAAGCACTTGGCTATCTTATCAACTTCGTCTTTGTAAGCCGCCATGATGGAGTTTCTGACGTTCCAGGTTCCGGCTACTTGTTGTGCCACCAAGTCGGAATCTCCACAGCATATGAACTCCTTGTGGGATACCCACATAATCTCATAACGTAATAACTTTTCCTTGTGCGGGCAACCCTGCTGGGTCTAAGTGCAATGGAATCGGCGGGTGTTCCTAGGTGGCTTCCCTTAGATGCTCAAGGGTCGCAAGAGGGTAGTGTGCACCCAGCTTGGCTTAGCTATTGCACTCTCTTGGCGGGTACGACAGTAGGTGCCACCTGCAACTTCCTTCTCGAAAGTCCAACTCAGTCCCTTGTAGTCAGTAAAGACTAAGATTTTCATGTGGTTTCTTTACATAAAATTAGGTACTTCTCATCAAGAAAAACCTTTCTAAAATGAATTGGAATGGTTGTGAATATGCATTCTGTGATGCCAATGAATCTATCAACCAATTATTTTTTTTTTGTCACTTCGCTCATCTTGTTTGGAGAATTATTCATTGTACTTTTAATATTTCCCCACTAGCTAATGTTACAAATATTTTTAGAAATTGGCTAAATGGGGTTGAGAAAGCATAAAAAACACAGATCTGGACGGGTAATTGTGCTTTGATGTGGGCTATCAGGATTTGTTGTAATAACATTGTTTTTAACAAGAGCTCGAATGTTCGTTTTCTTTAGGTTATCCGTATGGTTTACACATTCGATCCACGAGTGGTTTTATCTTCTGTCGGAGGCTCAGCATGCGTATATGAATATTAGGTGTAATCGACTGGACACAGTTGCTCGGGATATGTACAACCAGAGGTGGCTGGTTGCTTTCTAAAAGAATACTAAGATTCTTAGGCGCTTCATATTTATTTTTTCGCTGGTTGATAATTATGTATATCATGTGCGATCCATGAGATGTAAAAACTCGTGAACTTTGAAACTTTGCAATAAAATAGTTGTGTGCATTTATTGATGCAGAGATCGGGGCTAAGCTCCCTATTTCGAGAGAAAAAAATACTAGGCCACAAATGTTCTCACGAAAGGCAGCAATCTAGGTTATGTCTCTCCTTCACGCTGACGTGTTCCTCCTTGTGGAGCACTTCATTGAAGTCACCACTAGACATCCACGGGAGAACCGATGAGGATTTATAATCTTTAGCATATCCAATGTTTTATGACAATCTCAAACTTGAGCTTCTACATACACACGCTCAAATGTTAAGGCTCCATTTGAAGATGAAATAATAGCATCAAGGTTGTGGTGAGAATAAGGTAAAATCTTAGATATTTATTTTACTATTCTACAAAATGTTATCTCCTCCGCTACGGCTAAAACTGCTAGCTCCCAACGGGCGATGATGATCTAGTGTTGAAGCTAGTTTTCCAACTCTAGTCTTGTGCAACTGAGTTTTGATTACACAAAAAAAAATGGGGCGTATCTCCGTTTGAGATCACGGAGTTCACGAACCGCAGCTATGCTAAGCCCGCGACAATTCAAGCGATACATATTCATTATTCTCGGTGGCCCTTCGTGTGAATTGGGCCTTTTACTGGGCCTATAATTTGTTGCTATAATAACCTTGAGAAAGGCCCAAACTCGTAGCTTGTAATACAATAACCGTCATGAAAATATCCTTTCCGTCATAAAAGACAAATTATCAGAGGTGGTAGATCTAGGCCTTTTAGTCCCAGTCACACACTTAGGGCATATACAATGGTTATATCTTAACATTGTCACCTAGGATAATTGATGACGTGGAGGAGACAGGAAGAGAAAAAACAGGTTGGTCCTCTCAGCTGATAGATCATCTGTGAACAACAATCTCTCTCACCACTCATTTAGGGATGTCTTATTACATGAAATAAGACTAAAAAATAACCCATTGTTCCACATTGTTTTCTTCTTATATCTAAATTACATGGCAGTATTAAGATAAGACAGTCTTAGAGCATCTCTACCGACGGCCCCGATAGCGGTCCCGATAGCGTTTTGGGGCCGGTGTGGTTTTTGGGCTCGCACTAGTGGACCCCAAACGGCACGGCTAGTTTTCGAGCCCAATAGAATCATCGGCAACCCCGTGCCGGCCCCTTGGCCAAGGGCGCGAATCGGGCGCGTCGGCGCCTCGCGAAACGACGGTTTTCGCGGGTGGGGGCGCCTTGTCAGCGACAGGACGCAACGGTTCGCATCGGCCGCGACGCGGGAAGGTTGGTCGTCGGCGTTTAATGGTCTCTCGCGCGGAAACCGAAGAGGCCACGAGGGTAGCGACTGGCCACGCGGCGCCCAGTCGCGTACGTCGCCGTTAATCCAGGCACTTGTCACCGCTATATAGTACGTACGCCGTTCACCACCGCGGTGCTATCCTCTCATCTCACCACCGCCGCCGCGCCCATTCTCTCCTCTCCACCTCAAAATGCCGCGTCGTCTGAAGACGACGTACTCAATGATGGGCCTCAACGGCCGTGCGCTGCCACCACCACCACCGCCGGAGCCGGAGCCCGACGCGAACAACGGCTCCGATGACGACGTAGACCCAAGGTTCACGGTGTGGCATGAGGCTACTTCGCAGATGCGGAAGCTGAGGCGGCGGAGGAGGCGGGGTGGGGCGAGCACTGCAGCACCGAGCGGCGGCGATCTGAGGCCGTTGAACGCGTAGAGGTTCCGGAGGTTGAAGGAGGAGCAGTGGGAGTTCATCAATGACGCTAATCTCGAGCACGCCCTCGAGATCTCGCGCCAGCGAGCGGCCACGGAGGAGGCGGGACGCCTCCTGATGGAGGCGGAGCGACAGAAGCTCATCGCCACTACGACGCATTCGCCTGCGAGCAAGCGAGGCGCGCCGAGAACGAGGCTTCTCAGCAAAGGCTGGAAGCACGGGACGGCGCCGCCGGCAAGCTCCTGCGACGACAGCCGCCATGCTCCACCGCCAGATGCGCGAAGCAAGAGCCGAGAGGCGGGCACGGACGCAGGCGGCAAAGGCGAAGAACGACGACGAGGCAGGCCCGTCGCGCAAGGGCCAGTAGATTAGGATTAAGTTTAAGTTTTTAAATTCGGTTTTTAAATATCGTTTGAATTTCGATTTGTATCAATTCGACGTACTTTTGTATAAATTTCGTATGAATTTTGTTTAAATTCGGTTTCTAAATGTTATTTTAAATTTAAATTTCTATTGTGGCTACACTACGGGGGCGCCGGTGTGGGAGCAGCCTCCCCAAATGGAGGATGCATGCACTACCGGCGCCCCCAAACGGAGGTGCCGGCGTCTATTTGAGGGCTGTCGGTGGAGATGCTCTTATCAACCATTATTCATGCCCCTTATTCACATCTAGTTTGCAAGAGATTCTTCAATTCTTCTAAAAAAATATTTGTTCGATAAATTATTTGATGAAAATAAGCAGGAATACAAGAACAGAGGGGAAGATTATGTTTGAAGTTGGGGAAGGCCAGACACGCGATCGAAATACATACATAATCTCTCGTATTACATAGGAACCATAGAATCACATATATATTGTTCCGGATGCACAAACTTAAACGGCAGCCCAAGTGACCAAAAGCAGAAATTATTAGCCGAACAGCGGCTTCAATCGAGAAACAATGAAAACAAAAATCGCGGATGGATCAAGAGGGATAATCGGCGAAGTAGGTACGTGCCGGGACATGGAAAGAGGAGGAAGATGGAGAAACTGAAGCACAATAATCCCATGCATGCTACTATGTCTTTGTTGCTGAGCCGTGGCCGTGGGGGGCGTGATCTACATGCCCTGCTCTACGAGGTAGTCGCCCAGCCTCTCCACCACCAGGTTGCACTGCCCCGGGGTCATGGGCTCGTCGTAGATGCCCACCACCAGCGCCTGCCCGGTCTTCTTCAAGGTGACGCCTCCTGCTCCCTGCGATTACAAATGAAATGTTCAATGGCGGGCACAGATTAATCAGAAGAGACGGGATCGATCCGATCCGATCCGATCGTTACCTTCTTGCCACGGATGACGGCCCCAGGTTCACCTTGGATGACCATGTACTTCGCTCCTCCAATAAACATCCCGGTCGGGGCAAGGGTGCCCGGCTCGTCGAAATCCTTCATGATGCCGGCCATGTCCTCCGGCTTCAACTGGATCACGCTCGCAACACATCAGTCAACAATGAAGATGCTGTCGGAAACGGCAACTGGGGATCGCGCGGGAATTCTTACCGAGGGGAAGTCGGCGCTCTGGGCCCAGACGGTGCCGTCGTGGCCGAGGATGGCGGCGGAGGCGAGGTGGTGGCCCTCGATGTCGCACATCAGGTGCTCGTCCACGTACGTCTGCCACGACATCTTCGCGTCTCCCCGGCGGTGCTCCGCTTGCCTTCTACGGCCAAGAAACGGGCCGGATAGATCGCTCTCTCTGCTTCGCTGCGGCGGCAGTGGCTTGGCGAGGCGTACGTAAACCGTGGTGGTGTGGTGAGGTGTACAAGCGCCGAGAACGGGAGCGGCATATAAATAGGGCGGGAGAGTGGCGGGGAAGGTGTGGCTGGACCCCAAGTGCTGCTTCGTCCCAACCACCCGTTCCATCTTGAGTTCGCCCTTCAACCTCGCGCCTCCTTTGGTGCGCTGCCGCGCGCCATGAGCCCCCAATATCATCATGGCCCATGCCCTGCTCTATCGCCCAACCCTGGATTTGGCAGCAATTCCGGCCTTGCCATTGCCTATGCCTGTGGGAGCTCATTGTTTCTTCATCCTAAACACAGCGCGTTTGGGCTAACTCGTTGCAATTTGCAATAAGCGTGGGCATAATCGTAAAGCTTCACGACCGACGTGATGAGTAAGGTGTGGCTCCCAGCCAGTGAGATTGGCATTGGTTGTACCACAGGGCCAGCAATTCGTACTGCCGATGGACTGGTGTAGGCCATACGAATCTTACTTTCCAGCCATCTCTTCTCTGTGCCCCCCACTTAGTCGCCACTCTGGCTGAAAGCGTCCACCGAGCTGTTGTTGGGCTTCCAAGCCCATGAACTTTGAGAGCTAACCCATTCTATGCTCTTGCCCTATTTACCATAACTGCGGTCGTGCATGTTCATCGGATCAAAACAAGCCCAGTGAGTGAGTCCCACATAGGCATAAGGGAATTTTTATTCTTTTATAAAAAAAAGATAGCTATAGGGAACAAATGGTGAGCTTTTTTTTTTTGTTGATAACTGAAACAACAAGGTTGTTGCAGCTCTCCTTTTCTCCAGCTGCCTCGCAAGCATATTCCAAACTGCTCGCCCAACAATATCCAACCACACCGGAAAAAGGCCACCAATCTCTACTCCACATGCTGAATAATACGACCTTCAGATATCACAGAGAGATATGAGATGATATGATGCAAAATGCAGCAAGGACGAGCACTTGGGAGACTGAATCAGCAGAACGCATTTCTAGTTCTCAACGACAGCTAACATATATTGTCCGCTCAACAGCGCGCATCTTATAGAGAACAACGTGCTGCATAATATGGTCCTTACTACCACCTTCAACCCATAACAGAATGGTACTGGTTCCCAGTATTAGCCAATTAGCCTTCCTCCTTCGATCCAAACATACTAACTAGAGCTCAGTCCGAGGATCACAGGAAGCCTGACGCGATCACAATGGGAAGCACAGGGAGCAGCAGGGTAAAGCATAGGCCCGGCAGTGACGGACTGGATGCGCTTGGAGCTGGAGGTGGGGTTGAATTTGTGTTGATAATCTTTCTGCTATAAGAAAAGAAGAAACACATAGTCAGTGTGATCTGTTTCTCGCATAGGCGGAAACGTTCATAAAATCTGCAAAGAGAAATAAGAAAGTATTTCTTACTCAGAGTCCAAGTAAAAACAAGCATCATAACCTGCAAGCAATCAGTGCAAAAAGCATGAGAAGATTATCCGGCTGAAGAAAAGTAACATCAATCAGGGTACTGAACCAACAAATACAAGCAAAAACTCTGTACAGAGCTTATGGAACACTGGGCTAATGTGCAGAGGGTGTAATCATGTCTTGCAGTTTATATAATCTACATTATGTGAATCCGTATGCGGGCATCCTACCCATCGGTAAGATATATAGAAATACTAATGTCATCATCACATTTTCATATAAACATTTTTTATCAGACACATATGGTGCATTAAAGTGATAATTATATCATCAGATTTTCATGTGTTTTTTTCTAGGTACACGTTGATTCTGTGCAGAATTAGCATATGCAGAGATTATGCATCAGCATACAAAATATGACAACACAACTGGTATATGAAAATTAACAGAACGGAACATAGAAATGGTGATGTGTAAGCTCATTCGTCTAACCCAGCAGATCATAGCAAGAAGAAGCAGAGAGTGAGAAAACATAAAAGTGTGAAGTTAATGATTCGGTACTAAAAGTCAAAAGCCTATTCATGTATAGGGAGTAGTGTTTTGGCATCTGGGAGCATATGCTCCCGGTTTTAAAACTTCATTTTAATACACTTTTAAATGTTGAAAAAATCAAACACAAAATTTAGTGGGTACATCTCGAAATTCTACAAGTTCACAAAGTGGTTCCACAGAAAACCAACATTTGAAGGGTCATCCGTAAAAAAGACAAATTTTGCAGTAAAAAAAAGATTGTGTACGAGACGTTTTGTTTGTCTTTTTCACACAAGTCACAAAAAATGTCGGTTTTTCACAAAACTTGATGTGCACACGTAAAATGTCGAGACGTAAGCGAGAAATTTTTTGTTCGAATTTTTTAAACATTTAAAAATGTTTCTTCCGGTGGCAGGAGCATATGCTCCCATGTGCCGAATTGAATTTCTCATGTATATTATAGTACTCAGTAACATACTAAAGTTTATCTGTTCTCTAGACAGAAAGATACTCAGAAAAAACAACTGAAAACAACATAGGCTTTTAAAATGGAATCATTCAAACAATCACAGCTACATATCCAGGAATACAGCCATCGACTTATTGTTGTAATTTCAGTCAAGGACTTGCATACATATGTAACTATTAGAGAACTGTTATAACAAACAATCTAATCAGCACGTATTGCATTGGATTATATGCTTGCATTTAGATTTAGCTAATTTAGCGTTTGTCAATATTCAAAGTACAACAAAAGCTGGTAGAGGTATTGTTGCAGTTTAATTCAAGGACCTACATAGCTATTATCGCTAACACTCTACTCAGCACATATTGGCAATATTTAGGCTAATTTAAATAAATTTGTCAATATTCAGATTGCAGCAAAAGCTAGTAGAGGTACAGAGAACTTTTCAAATGCAACAACATGATCAATTGTTAGAATTAACCTTGACATGTGATGTGTATACGTGCATGTGTGCACATTGTGTATCTGTTAGTTTGGTTTCTAGAGATATTCCAGGAAGAAGAGGTCGTAGTGTTAACCGGTCAAATCTGCATGTCCAGATCGGGGAGTCCTAGAGTGATTTCAGGAGTGAGAAGTAGTCATGTCTAGTTAGCGCATTAGTGGAGTTAGTGGTTAGTGGAGGAGTGGCATGAGTGTCTGCCTCGTGTATATATAGTATGCATTCAGTAATTGAAAAGAGAAGCCGTGAGGGCTAAGCAAAAACAATGTAGCCATTCTGATCACCAAGGAAGTTTCATGGCAAAGCTGCGTCTTCTTCCTTGGCTGAGTGTGTGCGTTGAGTTTCTCAGAGTGTGTGTCCGTGAGAGTGTGTTGAGAGGTAGAAGAAGTAGCGGCGCTGCGAGATGCAGCGCCAACATGTGGTATCAGAGCCTCAAGATCCGAGGCGATGGCGGCAAGGTCGGCGCGCTGGCGTGCACGGCATCGTACATCGGGGTGGAGCTACATGGGGCACCGGCGGGAGGCCGGGTGCAGAACCATGCGCCCAGAACCACGTCGACGGATGGCTATGCGCTGCATGACAGCGGGTGTGCTGAGCACCGGAGGCAAGGCACGGCGACCCGGAGACACAGAGAGCAGTGACGACGCAACAACGGCAGGCTCCATGAGATGTGGAGGTCGCAGTGGCGGTAGACTCCATGAGATGTGGAGGCCGCAGGTGGCGGCATACTCTGTGAGATGCGGAGGCCAGTGTGGGTGTCGATGTCTAGTGTCGAAGGGAAGGTACGCGTGAAGCTGATGGTGATAGAAGAGGAGGAGTCCGCTGCCTGTGGTAAGATATGGCAGTTCGTTTGGCGTTGTGAAAGCGTCATCCATGGAAGGAGATGTTGCTGCATGCGTCAATGATGTTGCAGGTGATCTGCACAGAAGGTTTGATGAGTAATCATGTCAAGGTTAGGGGGAGAATGTTAGAATTAACCTTGACATGTGATGTGTATACGTGCATGTGTGCACATTGTGTATCTGTTAGTTTGGTTTCTAGAGATATTCCAGGAAGAAGAGGTCGTAGTGTTAACCGGTCAAATCTGCATGTCCAGATCGGGGAGTCCTAGAGTGATTTCAGGAGTGAGAAGTAGTCATGTCTAGTTAGCGCATTAGTGGAGTTAGTGGTTAGTGGAGGAGTGGCATGAGTGTCTGCCTCGTGTATATATAGTATGCATTCAGTAATTGAAAAGAGAAGCCGTGAGGGCTAAGCAAAAACAATGTAGCCATTCTGATCACCAAGGAAGTTTCATGGCAAAGCTGCGTCTTCTTCCTTGGCTGAGTGTGTGCGTTGAGTTTCTCAGAGTGTGTGTCCGTGAGAGTGTGTTGAGAGGTAGAAGAAGTAGCGGCGCTGCGAGATGCAGCGCCAACATCAATGAAATTGGTCTAAGCACAGGATACTTACTTGGATCTTTCGTCGTTCGCACTCCAGCACCACCGAAGCTACAAGCCACATCAGTAGCTCCCTTTTTCTGATAATACATGTTGAATGCATATGAAGCATGTGAAATCAACGTATCAGGCTGGTAGCAGGGTTGGCTTGGCTGAATAGCAGAGCAGTCGACATCGCCTGGACCGCATGCCCAGTTCAAGGCATTCTGCAGAGCAGTCTCGGATACATTGGTTGACGCAACACACCAGGTACCATTTGAACCTGTAATGTTTCCTCCAGTCATGATGTCCACATTTCCTCTGCCCGTCCAATCTAGACTGTAGATGGCGCTTTGGTCTGGGGAGAACAGTCCCCAGTTCCTCTCCGACTCGATGCCGGGCTTCCTGTTCTCGTTGAACAGGGAGAAGATGTAGACATCTATCTCTTCTCCAGGTTTCGCAGGTGTGCCACTGTCATTAACAACATGGCGAATCAGATTGGTGTTGTAGGTCTGAGCATTGTCCGGAGTCGCTCCGGTCTCCTTAGCAGCTCCTTTGTTTGGCCATCCCGTCTCGGTGATCATGATCTTCAGCGTCTTGAAGTTCAGAGCCATGAGCGCGAAGAAAATGGAATCAACCTGGGCATCAAACATGTTTGTGTAGACCAGCCCGGTGTTGGGGTCAATCACGCCCTGGGACTGCGGCGAGAAGAGGGCGTAGTTGAGCGAGACGTTGCTGGGCGAGTTCTGGTACGCGTAGTAGGGGTACAGGTCCACCATGAAGGGCGCCTGGTTCTCCACGAGGAACTCCAGCATGGGCTTGAGGAAGTGCGCGTAGCTGCTGTTGAACGCCCCCGCCGACGGCGGGAATGACCGGGACAGGATCCCGAGCGAGTGCGTGCTGGAGATGGTGATCTTCTTGTGCAGGCCGGCCTTCTTGAGGGCGGCCAGCACGTTGCGCATGGCGGGGACGACGAGGGCGGAGACGTTGACGGGGCTCTCGGTGATCTCGGCGCCGACGGTGATGTGGGTGATCGCGGTGGCCGGGTAGTACGGGAGGACGCTGTTCTTGAGCCAGGTGTCGACGTTGGACTGGTACTGCGAGAAGGCGAGCAGGTCGGCGTTGGGGACGCCCACCATGAGCTCCACGCTGGTGTTGGCGAAGGCCCTGATGACGTCGATGTTGGTGTCGTAGATCCGCACGTACTTGATCGACTGCTGCTGGACGAGGCGCGCCACCTTGTCCGGGCTCGGCAGGTCGTCGGCGTTGCGCCCGTAGCAGATGCCGGTCTTGCCGCCGCGGCAATGCACTGCGAAAGCCACGTCACGGTGTGTGTTTTAGCGGCCATTTATGGATATCCGTTTTAATGCCAAAAATAAACAATCGAAAATCGGATAGATAAAGTTCTTGGACATTGGGGACTAGGTTTCCCCCAAAAGATCATATTCGCCGATGGACTAGGACATCATCACGATGCCCATTACAAAATAGCAGCTAGCGCTCGGCAGCACGCAAGGCATCAAGAACTCGGCATCCACTCCATACTTCCAAAAGGCAATACTACTGCTATCAAGACTCAATCGAGGAGCGGAAGAAGGCAAATGGTCCAAGAACTCACCCGCGAGCAGCAAGAAGAGGAACGCAGCAAACGCCGCCGCACGCCACCGCGCCATTGGCGTCCCTGCCCCAAGCTCTGGCGCCCTCCGCTGTTCCCCGGTGCTGCAACCTTACTCTCTCGATGTATGCGCGGCCGAGGAAGGAATGTGGCCGTTGGGGCGTTGATGGGGACGGAGGAGGAGTGGAGAGAGGAGGAGGACGAACCGAGGCACGGGCTGTCGTCCACAGCAGCCACTGGGCACAGCCGCGCAGGCGGTGCAGCAGAGCAGGCGTGGAATGGAGTGCCTGCGTGACTGAAGCGGACGCGAGGCCTGTGCTGTGAAATGGGGTTGAGAGCCTCTAAACAAAGGCCGCACGAGTCCGGAATAGAAACGGAGTTGAGGAGGGGAGTGACGTGGCAACGAATGTTTGATTCTGGCGTGGACCGGGACCGAGACTTGGGACGGGTGATGTAAAATACGACTTTCGAATGTTCAGTCTAATAAAACGATTTTCGAATGTTGATTCGAATGGCGCAAGGTCACTTCCAATTCCAATGCTGGTTGTCTTTTTATATACTCCCTCCGATTCAAATTATATGTAGATGTAAATTTAGAAAATCTAGACATGCCATTGTGCGAAACCTACAAGAACTAGAGAGTACTAATTTTTTTATATATTTGTGGATACAAGAGCTCAACGTTTTGAAGGTAACAATGTGCGTCCACGGTTTTGGATGGTTTCTAGAAACCATCAAGAAGTCGGGCGTTTTGGTGGAGTTGGTTTAGTATTGGTATTTTTTATTTTACATCATACTTTTATCATGGTTTTCATCTAATTGTATGGTACCATAAGAGATTTATAATGAATTGCTAAAAATACCAACATGGTGATCTCCTATTAGAACATCTGCGAAAGAATGCGAGATATCAAGCATCAGTCTTTGTTTCCATCATAGTAGTGAGTCTCCTATTAGAACTTTAAGAAGATGACTCACTTTTTTTTTATCACAGGGTCCACGTTAAAATTGCATTTAGAGTATCACCGACAATTTTTTCCGAGGGTACACATATTGTTGATGATGTGGCACCAAAATTGTGTTTAGAGGATAGTATAGATCAGAGAGTTATCGGTGTCCACACAATTTGAAGTCTTATGGCCTATATGATCCACATGATTCTAAGAACGCGGGAATGAAGAAATGCAGGATCGCAATGTCATGCCAACATGCAACTCTAATATTACACGATTTCATATGCACCGAATGTTGTTTGATTTCATCACAGGAAAAGAAAAGGATTCTAAAAACTAGGTTCAAGTGGATGTTTGGATTTTCTAGGAAAATGGTGCAAAGAATTCCTTTGTTTCCATCATGTAAAGTGAATGAAGGAGAGATATCAAGCAAGAGGCTTTGTTTCCATCATAGTAGTGAGGTCTCCTACTAGAACATTAAGAAGATGACTCACTTTGTTATCACGAGGTCAACAATAAAATTGCATTTAGAGCATCACCGATTTTTTCCGAGGGTGCACATATTGTTGGTGATGTGGCACCAAAACTGTCTTTAGAGGATAGTGTAGATCAGAGAGTTATTGGTGTCCACACAATTTGAAGTCTTATAGCCTATTTGATCCACGTGATTCTAAGAACGCGGGAATGAAAACCTGCAGGATTGCAATGTCATCCCAACATGCAACTCTAATACTACATGATTTCATATGCACCGAATTTTGTTTGATTTCAGCAGAGGAAAAGAAAAGGATTCTAAAAACTAAGTGCAAGTGGATGTTTGGATTTTCTAGGAAAATGGTGCAAAGAATTCCTTTGAATTTAATCCAACATATAAAAAAACTACCATACAAAAAAGATCACACGGATTTGAATTATTCAACCTTCCTATGCAATCATTGGAATCAAAGAAGCTTCTTGGCCATGTTCAACAATCTAAGGGCTCTTTGGTTCGGAAGATTCTAGAAACCTAATTTTTTTGAACTTTGTTTATAGTCCATATAAATAGGAAAAACACATGAATTGTAATGAACTAAACAAAATCAAAATAAATCACATGGGGTGGTATAATTAGGATGTTACTATCTTGTTAAAGGCGATTCGTACTTGTTGTGTAGTACTCCCTCCGTTCGGTTTTAATTGACGTGAGTGCTAGCCACACCATTTTACACCATGTATGTCATCGATTTTTTGCCGAACAGAGGGAGTAGTAGAACTTATGAAAGAAAAAATCAACCAAAGATATGAAATTATCTCCTTTGAACCAAATGTACCAATAGTCACCCTATCTATAAATAGATGTTTAATGTTTGTCTAAATTTGAATGTATCTAGACACTAAATAACGTATAGATACATCTAGATTTAAACAAATCTCAGACGTTTATTTATGGACAATCTTCTACCCTATTTCTATACTTTTTTCCCACTTTTACTTACTAGCAAATCAAAAGTGCCTTTATTAATTTTGGCGAAATGAAGTTCACATAGTAGACAGTAGGATTTTTACAAAATGCGTATATGCACATGCAGGCATGCATATAAGTACAGGAAACTTCCGTATAAGACGAAAGATTCAAACGAAGCGGCATTCCTAAAGTAGACGATCAAGGCACCGTGCTCTCTTTTGGAGTAATTTTCAGCTAGTATACACTCGTCCACTCGAGCAGGTACTTGACCGGGAATCAAACGAAAGCAGAGGCTGCCCTTCTTCCCAGGCGAGGTAGTACGAGCTTGTCCTGTGAAAGATGCAGCTCGAGCATGGCGGGAACAGCGCGGTGGCGCACCAGTTGCCGAGGCGGGACTGACGCGAGACGGGCGGACAGGTCGCATCGGAAAGCCCATTCCACGCAGACACGTCGTGGGACCTTCAGCGGTAAAGCTAGCGCCGAGGTTCTCTTTCTTGGCATTGCCATTGGCTTGGCGCTGCTTTTCAGCGTTGGCGTTTTGGGGAAGCGGAAATGTGAAGCTGCGTGCTCCTGGCCATCTCACGGTATGATTGCTGCACCCTCATGGAGCTCTCACAGCGCTTTGGATTTTCAGCCGTCCGATCGAGCTGATGTGGCGCGATCTCGGCCATCGTTCCGTCCAGGGCGCTGAGGCCCTCCCACATACCCACTTTTTATCCATGGGTCACTAAAAGCCCTATCGGCCCGACTTCTCTCGTCTCGTCGCCCCGCACGCTGTGCTCCTCGCCAATCCCCTCGATTCGCTCCTCCTCCAATCCCCTCCTCCCACCTTCTCTGGTCGTCCTCGCACCATGCCACACGAAGAGAGGAACGGGTGGCGGCCGGCGGAAGAAGCGCAGCCGCCGCGTGTGTCGTCCCGTCGTCGGACCAGCAGGTGGTGGCTAGCGGGAGCAGCGCCGCCGCTGCCGTGCACCGTGTTGTCGCCGGACGAGCAGGTGATGGCCGGCGGGAGCAGCACAGCCGCCGCCATCGCTGGGAGGAGCAGGCGGAGCACGACGGCGGCGACGCCTGGGAGTACCTCGCCCGCAGGCTCCGCACGTGCCGCCCCGCCCCCGTCCTCCGCATCGGCCTCGCCCTCATCAACGACCTCGACCCCAAACCTAACCACGACTCCGAGTGCCCCGACCTCAACATCTTCCTCTACCCCGACCCTAAATATGAGTGTGGTGAGTCTGGATCCGCCCAGATCCAGGACTGTGAGGCCACATCCCCTCTCACTCTTGTAGTTTTGATTGATTTTCCTTTAGATGCTCAATTTGTGTGCAGCGGCATTTCTAAAGCATCCAAAGACTCCTACTGTCCTACAAGTGCACCTGCCATTTACTTATCAATTTGTATATTCTGAACATATGATGAAAAGAATTTGCATGGGCTAGCCAGAATTTCTTCGCAGGTAGTCTTATCAGATGGTTCTTAGCCTTTTTGTATAGAATGGAATAGGCACCAATTCTGCTTCTGGATCTTCTATGTTACTGTGTGATCTAATTTTAGATAACTTGATCTGGACTTTTTGAGGAAGCAAGTTTGGACCAGAACCATGATATGTCTCTTTTGGAAGAAGTTGGTTCCTGTGCATAAATTCTCTCTTGCTTCACATATCATGGGGCATGGTATAAATTTCACTCCTGCGTTCAGTTAGTTTATAATAGATAAGTTATTTTTTCTTCAAAATGGGGTAGCCGCTGCTTCTGCATCTATCGATGTATATGACTCTTTATTAAAATGAGTTTTTAAATTGGCCTTTAGTATAACTTCCCATAAGCTGCACCATATGAAGTTGGATCATGATGAACTACTATTTGTTCTTAGCTAGATTTCAGTATGCTCTTGTATATATTGTAGTGTCGTTTACATAGTTCAGCACTTCAGCTACCGGAAGAATGTGGAATAGAAAGCTGTTTCGTTTTACCTCACATACTGCTCTTTTTACAGGTATGTTCACAGGGGCAAAGGAATGATTCAGCGCCACCAGCTGCTCACTGAGTTTGAAGCCTTGTTTGAGTCTGACAAGGAGAGATATGCAAATTTTGAAGACATTCTCCGTGCTGCCAAGGTAACATTGGCCACATGCCTAACCCAAGTGTTTGCCAGTTGAAATTTATATACCAGCTAACCTAATTTTCTTCCTTGAGTTCAATGTAGGAAGCAATTGTGCTGCCCCATGGGTTTCCCTGGAGGCCTAGGCGTGGTGTCTGGGACTACGTACGGGTGAATGTTAGTGAGTTGCCTGTTGAGGAGCTGACAGTTTTCGAGTACTTGGCATTCAAGGAACAGCTTGTTGATGAGCAGTAAGTTGCAGGATGAAGTCTTAGCAGTTGTAGGCACAATTTGTATGTTCTACTTGTAGTGAATAACCTTATAAGTATTCACTCTATTTTTCTTGAAAACAGCGCCAACAGCAAGTTTATGCTTGAGCTTGATTTTGAGCCTTTCAATGCCTCCTTCCCACGTCCTTCCATGTCCAAGTCTATTGGAAATGGGGTGCAGTTCCTTAACCGTCACCTATCTACCAACCTGTTCCAGGACAGGGAGAGCCTCTACCCACTACTGAACTTCCTGAAAGCCCATAACCACAAGGGCACGGTAAGCTTCCATGCTTCTTCAGTAACAAAATGTTGTTTTCAATTACAGACAATGATGCTAAACAACAGAATTCAGAGCCTTTGTGGGCTCCAATCAGCCCGTAGAAAGGCAGACGAGTATCTAACGAGCATCCCTGAGTTAGATACTCGTTATTTCTTTTTATAAATTACCTTTGTGGGCTCCAATCAGCCCGTCCTCTGAGTTCAACCACAGGTTATTTCTTTTTATAAATTACCTTCACCATGTAGCTTAGGTTGAACTACAAATGGAAATAGTTTCTCAAGATTTCGTCATGATTTGAGTGCAGGTTCCAAGAGCTATATGTACTGTGCATAGCTATTTTGCTTTTGTTGGTTTGTGAAATGACTGTGTCCTGATGATTACTACTTTCAGGGTTACAGGGAGGACGAGCGGTTGTACCTTGCCAACGATTCAGATGAGCAGTCGTTGCTTTGTGACACCTTGATGCTTAGCATTTCAGAACATGTATAGAGTCTAGGGATCTTTGTCTTTAGTTAGATTACCTTGCTCACTGGAGTATTCAATATTATAGGATGGGGAGTGGCTAATTGGTAAACAAATAAAAGGACAAGAAATAAAGAGGTTGGTTGGTGTTTTCTTATTTTCGTCGATTCTTGTTATGAGAAATTAAATTATATTTTTTGACTCTGCAATTATTCCATCTGCAGATTATACTGTTGTCTAACCATCATATATTTGCAGGATGGTCAATGTGGTGGATAGCGTCAAGGAGGTTGCCAATACGATCGAGATAGTGGATGCGGTTCGGCAGAACAAGAAGTTGTGTCATCATATTAGAGGTCGCATGGACTGTCCTTGTGCCACGTACGCTGTCAAAACTTGATGATGCTGGTGCGAGGAAGGACCCCATAGATTGATTTACCATGTCGGTGTGATTGTGAGAGTGCAGTGCATGTATTCGTATTGGAGAGGGAAACTATTTGTTTCCCATTCGGCCATCTCCATTCCTCCCCGGCTAACCGCCGCTTGGGGAGTGTTCTCTGCATCTCCTCTAGCTCGTGAAATATATTTGAACCAAAAATGGGGAGTGTTGTTTTGCACCAAAAATAGGAACCAATTGGTGTGCTACTTAATATATTTGAAATTTTGGCTCGTGAAATATAATTTAGTAGTTAACTTTTCTATGCACAAATGAATCTCTCTACTCTGAAGATGGCTATGTAGATGGGGGGCATATGTTTGTTGTTGTGATGTGCAAGTCCAGCATTAATTTATGATTCTGGTGAGTACCATCTTTTTAATGTTTGGCATCTCTGAATTACATACAACTTGTTTCCTAATACTATACAAATTTAGAAAGCAACTGACATATGATGGCTTGTTGGGTATGTTGCCAGAGCTATGATACTGACACGCCCTGAACAGAGGTAATCCACCATGGTGGCAAGGAGTTCGACCGGAGAGAACTTACTAGCCATGCATAATTCCTTTGGCTCATCCTCCGAATTTGTTACCGCCACATAATTTTGCTATGTGGATGCCACATCAACATCTGCGTCCCGAGAGTGGTCATATGACCTAATTCAGTGCTACACATCCCGGTGAGTTCCTGGTCGTCTCCTCCCTTCTCTCATTTATTTTGTTCTTCAATAAGTTGCATTTCAATAGTTACTGATGCAGTGTGGACGTAGCTCTAATCATGCAGTTTCTTTTCTCTACTTGTGTTCTGGTTTGGGTTTGCAGGTGTGCACGCCGGTTATTATTCCCTGCATTGTTATCCTGCTCCATGTCCAGTGTGGTCATTATTCCCTGCATTGCTATCCTGGTGATATTTTTTCTTCAGGAAGAAGTTTAGGTTGGTATCTTGCTGCATTATTCTGTCATGTACCGAATGCAGAATTTATTCAGAAACAGCCAGTGAAAACATTTTCTGTATTTTGAAATGGATCGGCTGAGTGGCATGATTGAGTAAGCATAAGAAACTTAGCATGGCTCTTGCCATATTGTCCGCTTCAGCTCTATAGATTTGTTTGATGTGCTTCATTTGATATTGGATGGCGGTTCTCTGCCCATGTATCTATTGTACTGCTACCATTTTCTTGCTATTTACCAAGATGGTTGCAGGTACTAGCTATCTACCTTTCTAATGCTATATTGTCTTATCAATTATTGATTTCTTCTGAAATTTACCCACAATCAACTGTTATTTGGCTATATGATATCCTGATGGAGTCCTTTTTGCATGATATTTGTCGGCGCAAGCTGCCATTGCAGAAAGCTCAGCTAGATAGGGCACGTAAAAACTAAGATCAGGATTCGGTAAATCTGGAAGAGTCTCAGTACATGTTCTTATGTGTATCCTATGGATATTCTCTCAAATTTATGGTCTTCTTTTGGTGGCCGACCGTCTATTTATGTACTTGTGAGTGTTGTAGAGTGTATGTAGATCTTAGATTAATAGTATACATTTAATATATGTGGCTTCTTTTCAAACGTGTGGCAGAATCAAGAATTGTTAGTTTCTATAATATATTTTCCTGGTTGTATATAAATGTTTTTTCTATAGTTCGCTACACGTTTTGTAAACCCTAAGCAGATTATTATCATTTTTCTATCTACACATGAGTCTCACGGGATCGTGCGCCAAGGCGCACATAAAAATCTAGTTGGGTGAATCACGGGTTCCTCATCTGCGTCTGGCGAGGTAGCCAGGGGCAGGAACAGCGGCGAAGGACGAAAGTTATTTGAGGTGAGGCGAACTGTAAAAGATGATGTAAATATAAAAATAGCTTTGACACGTTATACTGTATGATTAAAGATAATCACTTAGAGCATCTACAGCCGCGTCCCAAAGCATACCAAAGCAATTTGGGGCGCGCCGGATAAAAAATATGTTCCAGCCGCGTCCCCTAAAGCCATTTTTATCCGGCGCGGCACGATACGGTGTCCGGCGCCCCGAGCCCGTCCCCGTCCCAAAGGGGACGCTCCGGGCACGTCGGACACAACGAAAAGCGAGGCGGGCTCCCACATGTCGGCGACTATTTGCATAAACCGTTGGTTCTCGCATTTTTTCTCGTCGCTCCTTCCTTCCCGCGCCTCCCACCCCTCCGTCGCCGCTGGATTTTCCGGCCGTTTGGACGTCTGATCTCTGTTGAGAGTCGGCATCGTTGACGCGGCTGGGGCTCCCGCCGGTCGTGCCGCCGCGCCGCCAGCCGTCCCGAACGCGCCACAAATCCGCCCACCTCCGCGCACACAAGGTGCTCGACGACTTGGTGTAGGCGCGATTGGCCGCTGTTCGTTGCGTCGTCCCCGGCGCAATTTTAACCATTGATTTTGCTTTAGCCTTGGACAGCGACGATGAGATGCTTGCCCTGCTGCTGGAGGACGAGCAAGCCTTCGACGACGACTGCGGGAGCATTTGCCGATCGCGTTCCTCCAGGACATGGTTGACGCCGAGGCGGACAAGAGGAGAGAGCCGGCGGGGGAGAAGGAAGTCCAAGCCCCGGCAGAGGATGGAGGGCATACCATGCTGCACAACGACTACTTTGCAGCGGTGCAACACAAGAAACAATTTTCGGCGCCGGTACATGATGAGCAAGGGCATGTTCATGAATATCCTCCACGGCGTTCGAGAGTTCGACCCCTACTTCAAGCCCAAGCTCGACGTTGTAGGTGTTGTCGGATTCTCGTCCATTCAGAAGTGCACCGCCGCCATGAGGATGCTTGCATACGGAGCACCTGCCGATACACAGGACGATTGTTTGTTGTAATTTAATTTGAAAACAATCCTCGCAAATATTTTTATTCATATGCTATATTTGACAAATGGTTCTGTGTTAAAAAGAAGTATTTTAAATGTTTGGGGGCGGCGTTTGGGGACGCGGCTGGGGAGCGACGTCCCCCAAATGCGGCACGAACAAAACACGTCCCCCAAACGCTCAATCCGGCGCGGTTTGGGGGACGCTTTGGGAGACGCAGCTGGAGATGCTCTTAGTATAATGAAAATAGAAACACATTTGGTATAAGTAGAACCTACAACCATACAATACTACCACTTCAATGGCAAGGCTTGACCGTTGTTTAGAAAAATCTTCTATAATCCTATGGATCGAGACTTTTGAATATCCCTAGCTCGATACCTACCTTAGTAATGATTATCTATGTCATGGGGAAATCCTTTTATGGGCATAAGAGCATCTCTAGCTGATACCCCAAACCTCAAATTCCAAATGTGCATATGTAGGCAGAAGAATTCGTGATTTAGAGGCCGAAAGTGGCGTGCGCAGAGCAGATACGTGCTTGATGCGCATAGATGTACACGTCCGTTGGGAACCCCAAGAGGAAGGTATGATGCGCACAGCAGTAAGTTTCCCTCAGTATGAAACCAAGGTTATCGAACCAGAGGGAGCCAAGAAGCACGTGATGGTTGTTGGTGGAGGAATGTAGTGCGGCGCAACACCGGTGAAACCGGCGCCAACGTGGAACCTGCACAACACAATCAAAGTACTTTGTCCCAACGTAACAAGTGAGGTTGTCAATCTCACCGGCTTTGAAAACAAAGGATTAAGCATATCGAGTGGAAAATGGTGTTTGTTTGCAAAAGAACAGAAGAACAGTAGAATGTATTAAGATGTAAAAAATGGACCGGGTCCACAGTTCACTAGAGGTGTCTCTCCAATAAGATAACTAACATGTCGGGTGAACAAATTACAAAGTGGCACTGACAAATAAAGATTCAATACATATCAACGATGATTACTATGTGATTTAATCAGGGCATTACGACAAAGTACATAGACCGCTATCCAAAGATGCATCTATGCCTAAATAATCCACCTTCGTGTTATCATCCGAACCCCTTCCGTATTAAGTTGTAAACAACAAATAATTGCATTAAGTATGGTGCGTAATGTAATCAACACAAATATCCTTAGACAAAGCATCAATGTTTTATCCCTAGTAGCAACAGCACATCCACAACCTTAGAACTTTCCACATGTCCAGATTAAATGGAGGCATGAACCCACTATCGAGCATAATTACTCCCTCTCGAGTTACAAGTATCAACTTGGCCAGAGCCTCTACTAGCAACGGAGAGCATGCAAGAACTAAACAACACATATATGATAGATTGATAATCAACTTAACATAATATTCTATATTCATCCGATCCCGCCAAACACAACATGTAGCATTACAAATAGATGATCTTGATCATGTTAGGCAGCTCACAAGATCTAAACAATGATAGCACAAGCGGAGAAGACAACCATCTATGCTATGGACCCATAGTCCAAGGATGAACTATCACGCATCAATCCGGAGGCGGGCATGATGATGTAGAGCCCTCCGGTGATGATTCCCCTCCGGCATGGTGCCGGAGGCGATCTCCGAATCCCCCGAGATGGGATTCGCGGCGGCGGCGTCTCCGGAAGGTTTTCCGTATCGTGGCTCTCGGTACAGGGGTTTCGCGACGAAGGCTATTTGTAGGCGGAAAGGTCAGGGCGACGCGAGGGGCCACACACTTGGGTCGCGCGGCCAGGGTCCGTGCCGCCGCTTCGGTGTGTGGCCACCTCGTGGCCCCACTTCGTTTCCCTTTCGGTCTTCTGGAAGCTTCGTGTAAAATAGGACCCCGGGCGTTGATTTCGTCCAATTCCGAGAATATTTCCTTACTAGGATTTCTGAAACCAAAAACAGCAGAAAACAGCAACTAGCACTTCGGCATCTTGTTAATAGGTTAGTGCCGGAAAATGTAGAATAATGATGTAAAGTATGTGATGTCTACGGGTGCTTCTATTCTTGTAGACAGTGTTGGACCTCCAAGAGCAGAGGTTTGTAGAACAGCAGCAAGTTTCCCTTAGGATCACCCAAGGTTTATCGAACTCGGAGGAAGAGGTCAAAGATATCCTCTCAAAACCCCGCAATCACAAAGCAAGAAGTCTCTTGTGTCCCCAACACACCAAATACACTTGTCAGATGTATAGGTGCACTAGTTCGGCGAAGAGATAGTGAAATACAAGTAGTATGGATGTATATGAGTGGTAATAGCAATCTGAATAAAATATGGAAGCGAGTAAACATGCAACAAAACAGTAAACAAACGGAGATTCGATGCTTGGAAGCAAGGCCCAGGGATCCTGCTTTCACTAGTGGACACTCTCAACAATGATCACATAATAGAACCACTCTACACTCTTTTGTTGGATGATGAACACCACTAATTGTGTAGGATTACACGAACCTCAATGCCGGAGTTAACAAGCTCCACAAGATTTGATATTCATGTTTAAGTAACCTTAGAGTGCAAGATAGATCAACACAATTACACCAAGAACTAACACAGCATGCACACTATCACCATCACACTATGAAGGAGGCATAGATCACATCAATACTATCATAGCAATAGTTAACTTCATAATCTACAAGAGATTACAATCATAGCCTACACCAAGTACTACACGAGGCACACACTGTCACCATTACACCGTGCGGAGGAATAGAGTACTTTAATAACATCACTAGAGTAGCACATAGATGATATTCAACTAGATCACATAGAGAGAGATGAACCACATAGCCAGAGCCCTCAGCCCCGGGGTGAATTACTCCCTCCTCATCATGGAGACAATGATGGCGGTGAAGACGAAGGTGGAGATGACTCCGGGGCAATTCCCCGTCCCGGCGGCGTGCCGAACAGAGACTGTCCCCGAATCTTGATTTCGCGATGGCGGCGGCTCGGAAGGTTTTCTGTTTCGTCGAACGTGATAGGGTTTTCGCGACGGAGACTCATGCAGGCGGAAGGGGAGCCTCGGAGGGGCCTGGGGCCCACACACTAAGGGGGCGCGCCCCACCCCTGGCCGCGCCGCCCTGGCGTGTGGGCCCCCCCCGGCCTTCTCCATTCTTCGATGCTCTGGAGGCTTCCGGTGAAAATAAGGTATAGGGCGTTGATTTCGTCCGATTCCGAGAATATTTCGTTACTAGGATTTCTGAAACCAAAAACAGCAGAAAATAGGAACTGGCACTTCGGCATCTTGTTAATAGGTTAGTTCCAGAAAATGCATAATAATGACATATAATGTGTATAAAACATGTAGGTATCATCAATAAAGTAGCATGGAACATAAGAAATTATCGATACGTCGGAGACGTATCAGCATCCCCAAGCTTAGTTCTGCTCGTCCCGAGCAGGTAAACGATAACAAGGATAATTTCTGGAGTGACATGCCATCATAACCTTGATCATACTAGTGTAAACATATGTAATGAATGCAGAGATTCGAAGCAATGATGAAGATAATGAGTAAACAAATGAATCATATAACAAAGACTTTTCATGCATAATACTTTCAAAACAAGCATCAATAAGTCTTGCATAAGAGTTAACTGATGCGCGTAGATGTACACGTCCGTTGGGAACCTCAAGAGGAAGGTATGATGCGCACAGTGGCAAGTTTTCCCTCAGAAAGAAACCAAGGTTTAATCGGACCAGTAGGAGTCAAGAAGCACGTTGAAGGGTTGATGGTGGCGAAATGTGATGCGGCGCAACAACAGGATTCCGGCGCCAACGTGGAACCTACACAACAAAACCAAACTTTGCCCCAACGAAACAAGTGAGGTTGTCTCACCGGCTTGCAGTAACAAAGGATTAACCGTATTGTGTGGAAGATGATTGTTTGCAAGAAAACAATAAAACAAGTATTGCAGTAAATTGTATGCGATGTAAAGAATAGGACCGGGGTCCACAGCTCACTAGAGGTGTCTCTCCCATAAGATAAAAGCATGTTGGGTGAACAAATTACAATGGGCAATTGACAAATCGAGAAGGGCAAAACAATGCATATACATGATATGATAAATATAGTGAGATTTAATCCCGGCATTACGACAAAGTACATAGACCGCCATCCAACTCGCATCTATGCCTAAAAGTCCACCTTCGTGTTATCATCCGAACCCCATCCAGTGTTGCAAAGCAACAGACAATTGCATTAAGTATGGTGTGTAATGTAATCGACAACTACATCCTTAGACATAGAATCAATGTTTTATCCCTAGTGGCAACAAGACATCACAACCTTAGAACTTTCTCTCACTGTCCCAGGTGTCAATGAAGGCATGAACCCACTATCGAGCATAAATACTCCTCTTGGAGTTAAGAGTAAAACTTGGCCAGAGCCTCTACTAATAACGAGAGCATGCAAGATCATAAACAACACATAAACAATAGATTGATAATCACCATAACATAGTATTCTCTATCCATCGGATCCCGACAAACACAACATATAGTATTACAGATAGATGATCTTGATCATGTTAGGCAGCTCACAAGATCCAACAATGAAGCACAATTAGGAGAAGACGACCATCTAGCTACTGCTATGGACCATAGTCCAGGGGTGAACTACTCACTCATCACTCCGGAGGCGATCATGGCGATGAAGAGTCCTCCGGGAGATGATTCCCCTCCCGCAGGGTGCCGAGGCGATCTCCCGAATCCCGAGATGGGATTTCGCGGCGGCGGCGTCTCGGAAGGTTTTCCGTATCGTGCTCTCGGCACCGGGTTTCGCGACGAGGCTATTTGTAGGCGGAAGGGCAGGTCAAGAGGCGGCACGAGGGCCCACACCACAGGTCGGCGCGGCCAGGGCCTGGGCCGCGCCGCCCGTGGTGTCGCCACCCCGTGGCCCCACTTCGACTCTCCTTCGGTCTTCTGGAAGCTTCGTGCAAAAATAGGACCCGGGCGTTGATTTCGTCCAATTCCGAGAATATTTCGTTACTAGGATTTCGAAACCAAAAACAGCAGAAACAACAACTGGCTCTTCGGCATCTTGTTAATAGGTTAGTTCCAAATGCACACGACATATAATAAAACATGTAGGTATCATCAATAGCAAAATATGGTGTAGCCACCCGGTGGCACTGCCCCTCCTCTCACTGCCGTCCGATGTAGCATATAGATTCACACCCGATTAGCAAGCCAATGTTTAATCTACTGGCACCTCTGCAAATTACCTGATACAATAGCTGCCTGTGCATTTTTTATCTAGGTCTGCAAATTTTGCAGGTGACACACGAAATCATTTAATGTGTCCTGGTTGAAGTAGTTATGATTTACTCCAACATTTATGTGGAATGATACAGACGAGATGGTTTGGTGCCACATCCACGAGCTCAACTAGCTCGGGCACTGACTCCAGGACGGGTAACGGCGTGCCCCGCTCACTGCTCGAATGGGCGCCGCCTCCTCGTTCCAGCCAAGCTCGAGGAAAAACTGTTCGCGAGAAACACGTACGTAGTATGTACGTCCACCAAATTGATCCAAGGACAAGGAGCTAGCAAGTTGATTAATCTAGTATCCACCATCCAGTGGATTCATTCCTTTCTGACTCGCATCAAGCACGTGGCAAGAAAAAAGAAAGAAATACTCGCATCAAGCAAGCCAGTGTGCTCCCTCGTGGTTGATTCAGAATTTGTGAAATTTACTCTGGTCCTCTGGATGGGAGACACCTCCGACGGAAACGGGCTAAGAACAGATCGATCGATCAAACGGGTTGCTATAATGAAGCTTTAATGAAGCAGCACGCACGCAAGCTGCCATGTACAGATCGGGTGCTGCTGCCTGCTGGACGGACACCGGCAGCGACCGCACGCAAGAACATCATGTCTCTCGCCGGCCATACGTGCACCACCGTGGAAACTAAACGCTAGCTCCAAAGCAAGTAGCTTGCCATCGCGGAGGCACCAGCATTGCAGGGCCGATTCGTATGGCGGCCACGACGCGCGCCCATCAGTACAACGGAACCATGCCGCCAGCACAGCTTCTGCGATCATGCCAAGTCCAAGTGTGGCAGCTGCAGGGATCACTGTTGTGGCAGCGGAGGCCAAGTGACGCGCCGCTGCCGAGGCACCACTACCGGTCTTCATCGTCTGCTCCAGCTATTTGACGCTTGTCCAAGTCCCAGCCGGATTTGCCGTAGTGTGGCAACGGTGGTGCATGCCATTGGCAACGCGCACTCCCTTTGGCGCCGTCGCGGGTGCATGCCGTCGACAGCACGAGCTCAGCGGTGGCCAATTCTAACCTCAGCCTGCCCCCTAACGACGTCCATCATCATCGTGGCCACCTCTACACCATCGTCAAAGCATCGACGATGTCCAAGCCAACTGGCCGCGTATGAGCCGAATGCGCGTCCAAACTAGACCGGCAAAATTATGGAGAGAATTTAGAGTGAATGAGACATGCATGCTCGCGGGTATTAAGTGGGCATGCAAACTGAGCCAGTTCTGAAGAGAGGAGAGAAAACGATGCATGCTCTAGCATTAACTTCGGCGACGAAATTTCCGGCCTGCAAATGGACAAGAGCACCAGCCAATTGGTTAGAACACTCGTTTTGACCGGTCCAACCTCAATAAATCATTTAAGTGGTGTACTTGCACAACACGATAAAATATGTACACATATTTTTTGTCTGACAACTTCTGTCGTCTCACTGCAAGAAATCCTGAATCTCTCTCTGGTGTATCGCCGCATATTTAGGAGTAAGTTAGTAGATTACGTAAAGTTAGGATATTTAACTTGGTTCTACAAAATCCCTGACACTACAGAACGAATCTCAACCGCATCATCCAACGGCAGTGAGTAGGGGGGCATTGCCACCGGGTGGCAACAAATCCACTCTCATATGTTAAATATCTCTAAATTTCGTCTATATTTGAATGTATTTCGTCTCCCCAAGCTTAGTTCTGCTCGTCCCGAGCAGGTAAAACGATAACAAAGATAATTTCTCAAGTGACATGCCATCATAATCTTGATCATACTATTTGTAAACATATGTAATGAATGCAACATCAAAACAATGGTAATGACATAAGTAAACAAGTGAATCATAAAGCAAAGACTTTTCATGAATAGTACTTCAAGACAAGCATCAATAAGTCTTGTATAAGAGTTAACTCATAAAGCAATAAATCAAAGTAAAGGTGTTGAAGCAACACAAGGAAGATTAAGTTTCCAGCCGGTTGCTTTCTAACTTATAACATGTGTATCTCATGGATATTGTCAACATAAAGTAATATAACAAGTGCAATATGCAAGTATGTAGAATCAATGCACAGTTCACACAAGTGTTTGCTTCTTAAGGTGGAGATAGGTAAACTGACTCAACAATAAAAGTAAAAAGAAAGGTCCTTCAAAGAGGAAAGCATCGATTGTTGTATTTGTGTGAGCTTTTATTTTGAAAACATGAAACAATTCTGTCAAGGGTAGTAATAAAGCATATGAGTTATGTAAATTATATCTTACAAGTTGCAAGCCTCATGCATAGTGTACTAATAGTGCCCGCGCCTTGTCCTACTTAGCTTGACTACCGGATCTTTGCAATGCCATGTTTCAACCAAGTGTCACAAAGGGGTACCTCATGCCGCCTGTACAAATGTCTAAGGAGAAAGCTCGCATTTTGGATTTCTCGCTTTTGATTATTCTCAACTTAGACATCCATACCGAGACAACATGGACAACAGATAATGGACTCCTCTTTAATGCATAAGCATCAATTATTATTCTTATATGAGATTGAGGATATATGTCCAACTGAAACCTCAACCATGATTCATGGCTTTAGTTAGCGGCTCAATGTTCTTCTCTAACAATTTGCATGCTCCAATCATTAAGGTGATAGATCCTTCTGACAAGCCGGACATGCATAGCAACTCACATGATATTCAACAAAGAATAGCTGATGGCGTTCCCCAGAAGGTTATCGCACAACAAGCAATCTTAATAAAAGATAAAGTGCATAAGTACATACTCAATAATACTACTATAGTTTTTAAGGCTATTTTGTCCCATGAGCTATATATTGCAAAGGCTAATGATGGAAATTTAAAGGTAGCACTCAAGCAATTTACTTTGGAATGGTGGAGAAATACCATGTAGTAGGTAGGTATGGTGGACACAAATGGCATAGTATAGCTCAAGGATTTTGGATGCATGAGAGTATTCCCTCTCGATATAGGCTAGCAGGGTTATTTGAAGCAAACTCAAGGATTAACCGGGTGCAGCAAAACTCACATGAAAGACATATTGTAAACATTATAAGACTCTACAATGCTTCGTTGTTGTTCAAAACTCAATACTAGATATTATCTAGACCTTAGAGAGACCAAATATGCAAATCAAATTTTAGCAAGCTCTATGTATTTCTTCATTAATGGGTAAAGTATATGATGCAAGAGCGTAAACATGAGCCAACAATTGCAAATATCACATTATCCAAGACATTTAGAATTACTACATGTAGCATTTTCCGTCTCCAACCATATAACAATTTAACTAAGAAGAAACTTCGCCTTGAACATTATGAGTAAATCCTATGACATATTTGTACATATGCAACAAATTGAGCGTTGGTTTCTCCCATAAAGAATGCTAGGATCCCATTTTATTCAAACAAAAAATAAAACAATCGACAACAATAAAGAACACAAGATGATCAATAAAAAATATAGTTTCGTGGAGGAACCTGATGATGTTGTCGATGAATAAGGGGATGCCTTTTGCATCCCCAAGCTTAGACGCTTGAGTCTTTAAAATATGCAGGGGTGAACCACTGGGGCATCTCCAAGCTTAGAGTCACCCTTGATCATAATATATCATACTCCTCTCTTGACCCTGAAAACTCCCTTCACACCAAACTTCAAGCAAACTCATTAGAGGGTTAGTGCACACCACATTCAGAGGTGACACAATCATTCTTTACCCTTCTGGACATTGCATAAAGCTACCGGACATTAATGGATCAAAGAAATTCATCCAACATAGCAAAAGAGGCAATGCTAAATAAAAGGCAGAATCTGTCAAAACAGAACAGTCCATAAAGACGAATTCCCAGATGGCACCACTTGCTCAAATGAAAAACTCAAAACTAATGAAAGTTGCGTACATATCTGAGATCACGCTCGTAAATTGGCAGATTTTTTCGAATTTTCTACAGAGACTTGTCCAGATTCGTGACAGACAGCAATGCTGTTTCTGCGCAGTGATCCTAAATATAACATCAACTTTGACATAGAAACTTTACTTGGCACAAAAACATGATAAGGAGAGGTTGCTACAGTAGTAAACAACTTCCTAGACTCAAATATAAAACAAAGCACTGTAGTAACATGGGATGTCTCCCATAAGCGTTTTTTTAACGCCTTTCAGCTAGCCAGGCGCAGAAAGCGCAAATCAAGTAACATCATGAGTAGAAGCATCAACATCATAACTTGTTCTAATAGAATCAAAAGGCAAATTCATTCTCTTTCTAGGAAGTGTTCCATACCTTTCTTTGGAGAGGAAATTGATATTTAATATTACCTTTCCCTCATATCAATAACAACACCAACAGTTCAAGAAAAGGTCTCCCAACACAATAGGACAAGATGCATTGCATTCGATATCCAAGACAACAAAATCAACGGGGACAAGGTTATTGTTAACTATAATGCGCACATTATCAATCCTCCCCAAAGGTTTCTTTTAACATTATCGGCAAGATTAACATCCAAATAATAATTCTTCAATGGTGGCAAGTCAAGCATATCATAAATCTTTTTAATAACAGAAATACTTGCACCAAGATCACATAAAGCATTACATTCAAAGTCATTGAATTTCATTTTAATGATGGGCCCCCAACCATCTTCTAACTTTCTAGGAATAGAAGTTTCAAGTTTTAGTTTCTCTTCTCTAGCTTTTATGAGAGCATTTGTATGTTTTGTAAAGGCTAAATTTATAGCACTAGCATTAGAACTTTAGCAAAGTTTTTGTAAGAACTTTTTTATAACTTCAGAGATGTGGCAATCATCAAAATATAAATCATTATGAGCTACCAACAATGGGATCATTGTTCCCAAGGTTGGAAAAAATTTCGCTAGCTTTCTTTATCACAAGCGCCAAAGCAGCTTTAGCAATTTCGTGCGCTTTGTACGCTGCACTAGGAGTAGAAATGATTATTAACACCAATTATTTTACCATTGATAGTAGGAGGTGCAGCAACATGTGAATCATTATCATCACTAATGGTGGTAATAGTCCAAACTTAGCTACATTATTCTCTTTAGCTAATTTTTCATTTTCTTCTCTATCCCACCTCCAAACACGTAATTCAGCCATTAATCTTATATTCTCATTAATTCTAACTTGGATGGCATTTTCTGTAATAGTAATCTTATTATCAATATCATTATTAGGCATAACTTTCAATTTTAAAAGATTTACGTCAGAGGCAAGTCTATCAACTCTAGAAGCAATAATATCAATTTTATCAAGCTTTTCGTCAACAGATAAAAGCAGCTTGTGTACTAATAAATTTCTTAAGCATAGCTTCAAGACCAGAGGGGTACACTCATTATTGTTGTATGAATTACCATAACCATTACCATTAGCGGAAGCATATGGCCTATAGTTATTACCAGTGTTGTTCCTATAAGCATTTTGTTGAAATTATTATTTTGAATGAAATTCACATCAACATTTTTCTTGAGCAACCAATGAAGTAAAGGAACATTATTTGATCATCATTAGATCTACCATTCACAAGCATAGACATAATCACGTCAATCTTATCACTCAAGGAGGTTTCTTCAACAGAACTTACCTTCTTACCTTGTGGAGCTCTTTCCATGTGCTACAGCATAAATTATCATCATATCATCAAGAAGTTTTGTAGCCGCCCAAAGTGATGGACATAAAGGTACCTCCTGCAGCTGAATCCAATAAATTCGCGAAGAAAAATTTAGTCCCGCATAGAAGGTTTGGATGATCATCCAAGTAGTTTGGTCCATGGGTTGGGAAATTCTTTACCAAAGTTTTCATTATCTCCCATGCTTGAGCAACATGTTCAGTATCTAATTGCTTAAAATTCATTATGCTACTTCTCAAAGATATAATTTTAGCTGGAGGATAATATCTACCAATAAAAGCATCCTTACATTTAGTCCATGAATCAATACTATTCTTAGGCAAAGATAGCAACCAATCTTTAGCTCTTCCTCTTAATGAGAAAGGAAACACTTTCAATTTAATAATATCACCATCTACATCCTTATACTTCTCTTTGCATTTCTGCAGTTCAACAAAATTATATACAGATGGCAACAGATCATCGAACTAACACCAAAATTGATCTCATAACCGTGTTTAGTAAAGCAGGTTTAATTTCAAAGAATTCTCCTGTAGAGAAGGTGGAGCAATAGGTGTGCATAGGAAATCATTATTATTTTGTTTGTGAAGTCACACAACTTAGTATTTTCAGGTATTCATTTTAGCAACGGTAAATAAAGCAAACTAGAGAAGTAATGCAAGTAACTAATTTTTTTTGTGTTTTTGATATGGAGAGCAAGACGGTAAAAAAAGTAAAACTAGCAACTAATTTTTTGTGTTTTGTTTAGGTGCAGTAAACAAAGTAGTAATAAAATAAATCAAGACAAAACAAAGTAAAGAGATTGGAGAAGTGGAGACCTCTTGCAAACGTGTCTTTGATCACTGCACCCGCGGCGTAAAAGTGTTGATGCTGATACGCTCAACGTATCGATAATTTCTTATGTTCCATGCTACTTTATTGATGATACTCATGTTTTATGCACACTTTATGTCATATTCGGGCATTCTCTGGAACTAACCTATTAACAAGATGCCGATGCGCCAGTTGTTGTTTTTGGTTTTGCATAGTAAATCCTAGTAACGAAATATTCTCTGACTGGACGTAACCAACGCCGTGGTTCCTATTCTCTGTCTGCCATCCAACACCCGAGAGGCCGCGCAGGAGGGCCACAGTGGTTCCTGCATGATAGGGTGGTGCGGCCCACCCCCGGTCGCGCGGCCCTATGGTGTCGTCGCCTCTTCGACCTCCTCCGACGCCGCCTCTTCGCCCATATAAAGGTCCCTGGACCTAAAACCCGATACGAAGAAGCCACGGTACGCGAAACCTTCCGTAGCCGCCGCCATCGCTAAGCCAAGATCCGGTGATGAGTCTCTCGTTCCGGCACCCTGCCTGAGCGGGGAAGTGCCCCCGGAAGGCTTCTCCATCGACACCGTCATCTCCACCGCCATCTTCATCACCACCGCCGCTCCCATGAGGAGGGAGTAGTTCTCCATCGAGGCTCGGGCCTGTCGGTGGCTATGTGGTTCATCTCTCTCCCATGTACTTCAATACAATAATCTCATGAGTCGCCTTACATGATTGAGATTCATATGATGATGCTTGTAATCTAGATGTCATTGTGCTAGTCAAGTGAGTTTTACTTATGTGATCTCCTGAGACTCCTTGTCCCACGTGTGTAAAGGTGACAGTGTGTGCACCGTGTGGGTCTCTTAGGCTATATTTCACAGAATACTTATTCACCGTTATGAATGGCGTAGTGAAGTGCTTATTTATATCTCTTTATGATTGCAATGTGTTTTGTATCACAATTTATCTATGTGCTACTCTAGTGATGTTATTAAAGTAGTTTTATTCCTCCTACACGGTGTAATGGTGACAATGTGTGCACTCGTGTTAGTACTTGGCGTAGGCTATGATTATGATCTCTTGTAGATTATGAAGTTAACTATTACTATGATAGTATTGTTGTGATCTATTCCTCCTAACTGGCATGAAGGTGACAATGTGCATGCTATGTTAGTACTTGGTTTAGTCGTTTCGATCTTTCATGCACTCTAAGGTTATTTAAATATGAACATTGAATTGTGGAGCTTGTTAACTCCTGCATTGAGGGTTCGTGTAATCCTACGCATGTGTTCATCATCCAACAAGAGAGTGTAGAGTATGCATTTATCTATTCTCTTATGTGATCAATGTTGAGAGTGTCCACTAGTGAAAGTCTAATCCCTAGGCCTTGTTCCTAAATACCGCTTATCATCATGAGCCATCATGATCGAATTACTACTGCTAAGCATTACCGCTTGTTTACTTCCTACAATATTACTACCATCTACCGCACGCCAGCAAGCTATTTTCCGGCGCCGTACTACCGCTCATATTCATTCATACCACTTGTATTTCTCTATCTCTTCGTCGAACTAGTGCACCTATTAGGGTGTGTTGGGGACACAAGAGACTTCTTGCTTTGTGGTTGCAGTGGTTGCATGAGAGGGATATCTTTGACCTTCCTCCCCGAGTTCGATAAACCTTGGGTGATCCACTTAAGGGGAACTTGCTGCGTTCTTCAAACCTCTGCTCTTGGAGGCCCAACACTGCTTCACAAGAATAGAAGCACCCAGAGATTATCAAGCACTTTTCCGGGCGCGTTTGCCGGGGAGGAAAGGTAAAAGGTACTCACAATCCGGATCTCGGCTACTAAGCTATTTTTCCTGGGCTACTGCTGTAAGTACTCGAAGCTATTTCCTTTAGACTCTCGCAATTGCGACATTTGGTTTCTTTGTTTACACTAGGTAGGCATAATGGACAACAATGACCTTCTTATTCTATTTTCCTGATTTAAGACGTGGATGGTTTGATGCGAAAATTAAAAAACTCTATGGAACATATTAATATGAATGCTTTGAACACTATTGCTGCTAATGCTATGGAAAATTCTAAGCTTGGGGAAGTTGGGGTTTTGATGAGCATGATATTTTAGTCCCCCAAGCATTGAGGAGAAAATTTACTTTGATGATACTTTGCCTCCCATTTATGATGATTATAATGATAGTAGTCTTTTGTTACCACCTGTCATGGAGGATAAATTTGATTATGATTACAATATACCTCCTATATTTGATAGCTACTTTGTTGAATTTGCTCCCACTACAATTAATAAGAATGACTATGCTATTGTTGGGAGTAGTAATTATTTTATGCATGAGACTCATGATAAGAATGCTTTAAGTGATAGTTATATTGTTGAGTTTGCTCATGTTGCTACTGAAAGTTATTATGAGAGAGGAAAATATGGTTGTAAAATTTTTCATGTTACTAAAACACCCCTCTATGTGCTGAAATTTTTGAAGCTACACTTGTTTTATCTTCCTAAGCTTGTTACTTTGCTCTTCATGAACTTGTTTATTTACAAGATTCCTATGCATAGGAAGCATGGTAGACTTAAATGTGTTTTGAATTTGCCTCTTGATGCTCTCTTTTGCTTCAACTTCTATTTCTTGCGAGTGCATCATTAAAACTGCTGAGCTGAGCCCATCTTAATGGCTATAAAGAAAGAACTTCTTGGGAGATAACCCATGTTTTTTTTACTACAGTACTTTGTTTTATATTTGTGTCTTGGAAGTTGTTTACTACTGTAGCAACCTCTCCTTATCATGTTTTTGTGCCAAGCAAAGTTTCTATGTTATAGTTGATGTTATATTTGGGATCGTCACAGAACAAGATTGTTTGGGTTCGTCACGAACTGGGGCACAAGTCTCTCAGAGAAAATTCGAAAAATCTGCCAATTTACAAGCGTTATCCTCAGATATGTACGCAACTTTCATTAGTTGTGAGTTTTTCCATTTGAGCAAGTCTGGTGCCATTTTAAAATTCGTCTTTACGAACTGTGTTTTGACAGATTCTGCCTTTTATTTCGCATTGCCTCTTTTGCTATGTTGGATGAATTTCTTCGATCCATTAATGTCCAGTAGATTTATGCAATGTCCAGATGTGAAAAGAATGATTGTGTCACCTTCTGAACATGTGAATTTTTGATTATGCACTAACCCTCTAATGAGTTTGCTTGAAGTTTGGTGAGAAGGAAGTTTTCAAGGGTCAAGAGAGGAGTATGATATACTATGATCAAGAGGAGTGAAAGCTCTAAGCTTGGGGATGCCCCCGTGGTTCATCCCTCGCATATTTCAAGAATACTCAAGCTGCCTAAGCTTGGGGATGCCCAAGGCATCCCCTTCTTCATCGACAAAGTATCGTTCCTTCTCTTGAAACTATATTTTTATTCTAAGCCACATCTTATGTACTTTACTTGGAGCGTCCGTGTGTGCTTTTATTTTTGTCTTGTTATCTTAGTTCTCTGAATAAGCATTCTTTGTGTGGAGAGAGACACGCTCCGATTGTCCGTATGAACACATGTGTTCTTAGCTCATATTATTCCTGGCGAAGTTTCCTCTTTGTTAAATTGTTATATGGTTGGAATTGAAAATGCTACATGTAGTAATTGGTAAAATGTCTTGGATAATGTGATACTTGGCACTTGTTCTGTTTAAGCTTCTGCATCATATACTTTGCACCTATAGCGAAGAAATACATAGAGCATGCTAAAATTTGGTTTGCATATTTGGTCTCTCTAAGGTCTAGATAATTCTAGTATTGAGTTTTGAACAACAAGGAAGACGGTGAGTCTTATAATGTTTACAATATGTCTTTTATGTGAGTTTTGCTGCACCTGTTCATCCTTGTGTTTGTTTCAAATAACCTTGCTAGCCTAAGCCTCGTATCGAGAGGGAATACTTCTTGCGCATCCAAACTCTGAGCCAACCATCATGCCATTTGTGTCCACCATACTCATCACTAAAGACATATGGTATTTCTCCGCCATTCAAAGTAAATTGCTTGAGTGCTACCCCTTTTAAACAATTCAAAATTTATCACCTCGATTTGTGTCAATGTTTTATAGCTCATGAGGAAGTATGGTGTTTTATCTTTCAATCTGACAGACTTTCTCAATGGACTAGTGGCTTCATCCGCTATCCAATAATTTTGCAAAAAGAGTCGGGCAATGGGATTCCCAGTCCTAAATTAATTAACAAAAATAGACACTCCTCCATGGTATGTGATTGCTGGATGGCACCCGAGGCTTCGGTTAGCCATGGCTTGAGAAAGCAAAGGTGGGGAGGAGTGTCATCATAATAAAACTAAAATAAAAGGCACCTTCATGGAAAGAGATTTGTTAAGTGCACCTGAGGATTCTACAGCTATTGGCTTGTGAAAGAAAGGTTGGAAGGAGTGCACTCAAAAATAAATAAAATGGGAGCCGCTTTTTGTTTGTCAAGGGGGTTAGAGTACCCGCTACCATTCGTTGACAACAACAAACACCTCTCAAAAATTTTACTTTTATGCTCTTTATGTTTTCAAAACCAAAGCTCTAGCACAAATATAGTAATCGATGCTTTCCTCTTTGAAGGACCATTTTACCTTATGTTGAGTCAGTAACCATTTTCTCTCCATCCCAAGAAGCAAACACTTGTGTGAACTGTGCATTGATTCTTACATACTTGCCTATTGCATTTGTTATATTACTCTATGTTGACAATTATCCATGAGATATACATGTTACAAGTTGAAAGCAACCGCTGAAACTTAATCTTCCATTGTGTTGCTTCAATGTCTATACTTTAAATTATTGCTTTATGAGTTAACTCTTATGCAAGACTTATTGATGCTTGTCTTAAAAGTGCTTTCATGAAAAGTTTTTTGCTTTATGATTCATTTGTTTACTCATGTCATTACCATTGTTTTGATCATGCATTCATTACATATGTTTACAATAGTATGTGATCAAGATTATGATGGCATGTCACTGCAAATTATCTTGTTATCGTTTACCTGCTCGGACGAGCAGGAACTAAGCTTGGGGATGCCGATACATCTCCAACGTATCGATAATTTATGTTCCATGCTACTATCGATGATACCTACATGTTTCATGCACACTTTATGTCATATTCGTGCATTTTTCGGAACTAACCTATTAACAAGATGCCGAAGTGCCAGCCTCAAGCTCGGGCTGTTTTGCTCGTAAACTTAGTAACGAAATATTTTCTCAATTGACCCAAATCAACGCCTGTGTTCCTATTTTGCCCTAAGCATCCGTAACACCCGAGAGCTGGGAGGAGGGCCACAGGGCCTGCATGATAGGTGGCGCGCCCACCCCCGGCCGCGCGGCCCTATGGTGTCGCCCCCTCTAACCCTTCCGACGCCGCCTCTTCGCCTATATAAAGGTCCTGCACTCCAAAACCTCGATACGGCTAGCCACGCACGCGAAACCTGCAGAAAGCCGCCGCCATCGTGCCAAGATCCGGGGGACAGAGTCTCGTTCCGCACCCCGCCGAGCGGAAGCGCCTTGCTGGGCTTCCTCTATCGACACCGCTGCCATCTCCACCGCCATCTTCATCACCGGTGCGCTCCCATGAGGAGGGAGTAGTTCTCATCGAGGCTCGGGGCTGTACCGGGAGCTATGTGGTTCATCTCTCTCCTATGTACTTCAATACAATAATCTCATGAGCTGCCTTACATGATTGAGATTCATATGATGATGCTTGTAATCTAGATGTCATTGTGCTAGTCAAGTGAGTTTTACTTATGTGATCTCCCGGAGACTCATTGTCCCACGTGTGTAAAGGTGACAAGCAGTGTGCACCGTGTGGGTCTCTTAGGCTATATTTCAATACTTATTCACTGTTATGAATGGCGTAGTGAAGTGCTTATTTATATCTCTTTATGATTGCAATGTGTTTTGTATCACAATTTATCTATGTGCTACTCTAGTGATGTTATTAAAGTAGTTTTATTCCTCCTACACGGTGTAATGGTGACAAGTGCACTCGTGTTAGTACTTGGCGTAGGCTACTATGTGATCTCTTGTAGATTATGAAGTTAACTATTACTATGATAGTATTGTTGTGATCTATTCCTCCTAACTGGTGAAGGTGCATGCTATGTTAGTACTTGGTTTAGTCGTTTCGATCTTTCATGCACTCTAAGGTTATTTAAATATGAACATTGAATTGTGGAGCTTCTTAACTCCGGCATTGAGGGTTCGTGTAATCCTACGCAATGTGTCCATCATCCAACAAGAGAGTGTAGAGTATGCATTTATCTATTCTGTTATGTGATCAATGTTGAGAGTGTCCACTAGTGAAAGTCTAATCCCTAGGCCTGTTCCTAACATCTATCACTGCTTGTTACTGTTTTATCAATTACTAATGCTGCATTACCGCTTGTTTACTTCCTCCAATATTACTACCATCAACCGCACGCCAGCAGCTATTTCCTGCGCCCGTACTACAGCTTCATATTCATTCATACCACTTGTATTTCACTATCTCTTCGTCGAACTAGTGCACCTATTAGGTGTGTTGGGACACAAGAGACTTCTTGCTTTGTGGTTGCGGTGTTGCATAGGGATTGATACGTTCCAACGTATCGATAATTTAGTGTTCCATACTTTATTGATGATACCTACATGTTTTATGCACATTATATGTCATATTTATGCATTTTCCTGGAACTAACCTATTAACAAGATGCCGAAGAGCCAGTTGTTGTTTTCTGCTGTTTTTGGTTTCGTAAATCCTAGTAAAGAAATATTCTCGGATTTGACGAAACTTCGCCCAGGGTCCTATTTTTGCACGCTTCCGTAAGACCGAAGAGATAACGAGTGGGGCCACGAGGTTGCAGGGGAGGCCGGCGCGGCCCAAGCCCCGGCCGCGCCGACCTGCCCCTCGTGTGGCCCCCCACTGACCCTCCGCCTACTTAAAGCCTCCGTCGCGAAACCCCCACATCGAGAGCCACGATACGGAAAACCTTCCAGAGACGCGCGCCGCTGAATCCCATCTTGGGATTCAGAGATCGCTCCGGCACCCTGGCCGAGAGGGGATTCATCTTGAGGGGACTCTACACCGCCATGGTCGCCTCCGAGTGATGAGTGAGTAGTTCACCCGGACCATGGGTCCATAGCGTAGCTAGATAGTCGTCTTCTCCTTGTTGTGCTTCATTGTTGGATCTTGTGAGCTGCCTAACATGATCAAGATCATCTATCCGTAATACTATATGTTGTGTTTGTCGATCCGATGGATAGAGAGTACTATGATTATGGTGATTATCAATCTATTGTTTATGTGTTGTTTATGATCTTGCATGCTCTCCGTTACTAGTAGAGGCTGGCCAAGTTTTTACTCTTAACTCCAAGAGGGAGTATTTATGCTCGATAGTGGGTTCATGCCTCATTGACACAGGGACAGTGACATAAAGTTCTAAGGTTGTGGATGTCGTTGCCACTAGGGATAAAACATTGATTCTATGTCTAAGGATGTAGTTGTCGCATTACATTACGCACCATACTTAATGCAATTGTCTCGTTGTTTAGCAACTTAATACCGAATGGGGTTCGGATGATAACCGAAGGTGGAATTTTTAGGCATAGATGCATGGATTACGGTCTATGTACTTTGTCGTAATGCCCAATTAAATCTCACTATATTTATCATATCATGTATATGCATTGTTATGCCTTTCTCTATTTGTCAATTGCCCGACTGTAATTTGTTCACCCAACATGCTTTTATCTTATGGGAGAGACACCTCTAGTGAACTGTGGACCCCGGTCCTATTCTTTACATAGCATACAATCTACTGCAATTGTGTTTTACTATTTTCTGCAAACATCTTCCACTGATACGTTAATCCTTTGTTACAGCAAGCCGGTGAGATTGACAACCTCACTGCTTCGTTGGGACAAAGTACTTGGTTGTGTTGTTCCGCGTTGGCGCCGGAATCCCTGGTGTTGCGCCGCATCACATTTCGCGACCATCAACCTTCAACGTGCTTCTTGGCTCCTACTGGTTCGATTAAACCTTGGTTTCTTTCTGAGGGAAAACTTGCTACCGTGCGCATCATACCTTCCTCTTGGGGTTCCCAACGAACGTGTGAGTTACACGCCATCAAGCTAAATTTCTGCGCCGTTGCCGGGGAGATCAAGACACGCTGCAAGGGGAGTCTCCACTTCTCAATCTCTTTACTTTGTTTTTGTTCTTATTTATTTTATTTACTACTTTGTTTGCTGCACTAAATCAAAACACACAAAAAATTAGTTGCTAGTTTTACTTTATTTACCGTCTTGCTCTCTATATCAAAAACACAAAAAAATTTACTTGTTTTTACTTTATTCGCCTTGTTTACTTTTTGCTTATTGCATCATGTTTCCTTTTAATTTCACCACAAAAGACATACCGGTAGGACGTGGGTCCATAGTTGGGAGAAATACTATAGAAGAATTTTTCAATCATGTTAGTATCACTGAAGATTTTGAAGATAGACACTTGGTAGAACTTGCACCTACCTATGAAATTGCTGCTGCTGCTTTAGTTAGCATGTTGGAAACTAAATTTGTTAATCTCAATCCTATAATCCAACACATGTTTCTTACACTTGGTGATATGGAAGAAGGGGAAAAGAAAGATTTTGTTTTAGAAACCCTTCTTAGAGAATTTGGCGGTCTAGCAAGAGAGGCTAGAAAGGTTTTTGCTAAATTTAATATGCTAGGTTCTCATACCAATTTTATTGGTCTACTTGAAAAAATGGACATGGATAGAATAAGGTACACTAATAACATTAATGATGGTGGGGAAATCAAAGCACCAATACCATGTAAACTCCTAGCTATGAATGATGCACTAGAAAATAACTATGCTTGGCTTGTTCCTGAAAATTTGTTCGATGAGAGTAGCAAGCCTAAGACTAATGAAAGGGAGACGCTAAAACTTATATATCAAATATACTATGCTTGGTTGAGAAAACTCCCAACACCCCTGGTAATGATGTTGATGCCTCATCTTTCGATAATACTTGATTTGCACTTTCTGCGCCTAGCTGAAAGGCGTTAAAGAAAAGCGCTTATGGGAGACAACCCATGTTTTTACCTACAGCAATTTTTTGTTTTGTTGAGTCTTGGAAGTTGTTTACTACTGTAGCAACCTCTCCTTATCATGTTTTTGTGCCAAGTAAAGTTTCTATGTCAAAGTTGATGTTATATTTGGGATCGCCGCGCAGAAACAGCATTGCTGTCTGTCACGAATCTGGGCACAGTTCTCTGTAGAAAATTAAAAAATCTTCAATTTACGAGCGTGATCCTCAGATATGTACGCAACTTTCATTAGTTTTGAGTTTTTCCATTTGAGCAAGTCGTGTGCCAGCTTTAAATTCGTCTTTACGACTGTTCTGTTTTTGACAGATTCTGCCTTTTATTTCGTATTGCCTCTTTTGCTATGTTGGATTTATTTCTTTGATCCATTAATGTCCAGTAGCATTATGCAATGTCCAGAAGTGAAAATAATGATTGTGTCACCTCTGAATGAGTGAATTATTAATTGTGCACTAACCCTCTAATGAGTTTGCTTGAAGTTTGTGTGAAGGAAGTTTTCAAGGGTCAAGAGAGGAGAATGATATACTATGATCAAGAGGAGTGAAAGCTCTAAGCTTGGGGATGCCCCCGGGGTTCACCCCCCGCATATTTTAAGAAGACTCAAGCGTTCTAAGCTTGGGGATGCCCAAGGCATCCTTCTTCATCGACAACATCATCAGGTTCCTCCCCCTGAAACTATATTTTTATTCAATCACATCTTGTGTTCTTTACTTGGAGCGTCAGTTTGTTTTTGTTTGAATAAAATGGATCCTAGCATTCACTTTGTGGGAGAGAGACACGCTCCGCCGTTGCATATGGACACATGTGTCCTTAGGCTTTACTCATAATGTTCAAGGCGAAGTTTCTTCTTCGTTAAATTGTTATATGGTTGGAATTGGAAAATGCTACATGTAGTAATTCTAAAATGTCTTGGATAATGTGATACTTGGCAATTGTTGTGCTCATGTTTAAGCTCTTGCATCTTTGCACCCATTAATGAAGAAATACATAGAGCTTGCTAAAATTTGATTTGCATATTTGGTCTCTCTAAGGTCTAGATAATATCTAGTATTGAGTTTTGAACAACAAGGAAGACGGTGTAGAGTCTTATAATGTTTACAATATGTCTTTTATGTGAGTTTTGCTGCACTTGTTCATCCTTGAGTTTGCTTCAAATAACCTTGCTAGCTAAACCTTGTATCGAGAGGGAATACTTCTCATCCATCCAAAATCCTTGAGCCAACTACTATGCCATTTGTGTCCACCACCATACCTACCTACTACATGGTATTTCTCCTGCCATTCCAAAGTAAATTGCTTGAGTGCTACCTTTAAAATTCCATCATTCACCTTGCAATATATAGCTCATGGGACAAAATAGCTTAAAAACTATCGTAGTATTGAATATGTACTTATGCACTTTATATTTTATTAAGTTGCTTGTTGTGCGATAACCATGCTTCTGGGAACGCCATCAACTATTGTTGAATATCATGTGAGTTGCTATGCATGTCCGTCTTGTCTGAAGGATCTATCATTTTAGTGGTTGGAGCATGCAAAATTGTTAGAGAAGAACATTGGGCCGCTAACTAAAGCCATGAATCATGGTGGAAGTTTCAGTTTTGGACATATATCCTCAATCTCATATGAGAATAATAACTTTGCTATATGCTTATGCATTTAAGAGGAGTCCATTATCTCGTTGTCCATGTTGTCCCGGTATGGATGTCTAAGTTGAGAATAATCAAAAGCGAGAAATCCAAAATGCGAGCTTCTCCTTAGACCTTTGTACAAGTGCGGCATGGAGGTACCCCTTTGTGACACTTGGTTGAAACATGGCATGCAAAGATCCGGTAGTCCAAGCTAAGTAGGACGAGGTGCGGACACTATTAGTATACTACATGAGGCTTGCAACTTGTAAGATATATTTTCATAACTCATATGCTTTATTACTACCGTTGACAAAATTGTTTCATGTTTTTAAAAGCTCTAGCACAAATACAAAGAATCGATGCTTTCCTTTGAAGGACCATTCTTATTTTTATTGTTGAGTCAGTTTACCTATCTCCTTCCACCTTAAGAAGCAAACACTTGTGTGAATGTGCATTGATTCCTACATACTTGCATATTGCACTTGTTATATTACTTTATGTTGACAATATCCATGAGATATACATGTTATAAGTTGAAAGCAACCGCTGAAACTTAATCTTCCTATGTGTTGCTTCAACACCTTTACTTTGATTTATTGCTTTATGAGTTAACTCTTATGCAAGACTTATTGATGCTTGTCTTGAAGTACTATTCATGAAAAGTCTTTGCTTTATGATTCACTTGTTTACTCATGTCATTACCTTTGTTTTGATCGCTGCATTCATTACATATGTTTACAAATAGTATGATCAAGATTATGATGGCATGTCACTTCAGAAATTATCTTTGTTATCGCTTTACCTGCGGGACGAGCAGGTCTTGGGGATGCATATACGTCTCCAACGTATCGATAATTTCTTATGTTCCATGCTACTTATTTGATGATACCTACATGTTTTATGCATTATATGTCATATTTATGCATTTTCTGGAACTAACCTATTAACAAGATGTCGAAGAGCTAGTTGTGGTTTCATTGTTTGGTTTCAGAAATCCTAGTAAAGAAATATTCTCGGAATTGGACGAAACTTTCAAGGGTCCTATTTTTGCACGAAGCTTCCAGAAGACCGAAGAGATAACGAAATGGGGCCACGAGGCAGCCAGAGGAGGCCGGCGCGGCCCAAGCCCTGGCCGCGCCGACCTGCCCCCGGGCCCCTCGTGTGGCCCCCTCGCGTTGCCGCCTACTTAAAGCCTCCGTCCGAAACCCCAGTACCGAGAGCCACGATACGAAAACCTTCCAGAGACGCGCCGCCGCGAATCCCATCTCGGGGATTCAGGAGATCGCCTCCGGCACCCTGCCGGAGAGGATTCATCTCCCGGAGGACTCTACACCGCCATGGTCGCTCCGGAGTGATGAGTGAGTAGTCTGACATGGGTCCATAGCAGTAGCTAGATGGTTGCTTCTCCTTGTTGTGCTTCATTGTTGGATCTTGTGAGCTGCCTAACATGATCAAGATCATCTATCTCTAATACTATATGTTGTGTTTGTGATCCGATGGATAGAGAGTACTATGATTATGGTGATTATCAATCTATTGTTTATGTGTTGTTTATGATCTTGCATGCTCTCCGTTAGTAGAGGCTCTCGCCAAGTTTTTACTCTTAACTCCAAGAGGGAGTATTTATGCTCGATAGTGGGTTCATGCCTTCATTGACACTGGGACAATGACAGAAAGTTCTAAGGTTGTGATGTACTGTTACTAGGGATAAAACATTGATTCTATGTCTAAGGATGTAGTTGTTTCGATTACATTACGCACCATACTTAATGCAATTGTCTGCTTAGCAACTTAATACTGAATGGGGTCTCTGATGATAAGGTGGAAGGCATAGATGCAGATGGATGGCGGTCTATGTACTTTGTCGTAATGCCCAATTAAATCTCACTATATTTATCATATCATGTATATGCATTGTTATGCCTTTCTCATTTGTCATTCCCCGACTGCATTTGTTCACCCAACATGCTTTTATCTTATGGGAGAGACACTTAGTGAACTGTGGACCCGGTCCTATTCTTTACATAGCATAACATCCTGTAATTGTGTTTTACTATTTTCTTTGCAAACATCTTCCACTGATACGCTTAATCCTTTGTTACGTTGTGCGGTGAGATTGACAACCTCACTGCTTTGGGACAAAGTACTGGTTGTGTTGCGGTTTCCGCTGGCGCCAATCCCTGGTGTTGCGCCGCATCACATTTCGCGACCATCAACCTTCAACGTGCTTCTTGGCTCCTACCGGTTCGATTAAACCTTGGTTTCTTTCCGAGGGAAAACTTGCTACTGCGCATCATACCTTCCTCTTGGGGTTCCCAACGAACGTGTGAGTTACACGCCATCGTGGATATCTTTGACCTCTTTCCCCGAGTTCGGAGAAATCCCAGGGACTATTTAAGGGTACTGCTGCTGTCCCACAAACTCTGCCTGGAGGCCCAACACTGCCTACAGAATAGAAGCACCCGTAGACATCGATGCGCAGATGTACACGTCCGTTGGGAACCCCAAGAGGAAGGTATGATGTGCACAGTGGCAAGTTTTCCTCAGAAAGAAACCAAGGTTTAATCGGACCAGTGGGAGTCAAGAAGCACGTTGAAGGTTGATGGTGGCGAAATGTGATGCGGCGCAACAACAGGGATTCCGGCGCTAACGTGGAACCTGCACAACAAAACCAAAGTACTTGCCCCAACGAAATAGTGAGGTTGTCAATCTCACTGCTTGCTGTAACAAAGGATTAACCGTATTGTGTGGAAGATGATTGTTTGCAAGAAAACAGTAAAACAAGTATTGCAGTAAATTGTATGCGATGTAAAGAATAGGACCGGGGTCCACAGTTCACTAGAGGTGTCTCTCCCATAAGATAAAAGCATGTTGGGTGAACAAATTACACGGCAATTGACAAATAGAGAAGGGCATAACAATGCATATACATGATATGATAAATATAGTGAGATTTAATCCTGGCATTACGACAAAGTACATAGACCGCCATCCAACTGCATCTATGCCTAAAAAGTCCACCTTCGTTATCATCCGAACCCCATTCAGATTAAGTTGCAAAGCAACAGCACAATTGCATTAAGTATGGTGCGTAATGTAATCGACAACTACATCCTTAGACATAGAATCAATGTTTTATCCCTAGTGGCAACAAGACATCACAACCTTAGAACTTTCTGTCACTGTCCCAGGTGTCAATGAAGGCATGAACCCACTATCGAGCATAAATACTCCCTCTTGGAGTTAAGAGTAAAAACTTGGCCAGAGCCTCTACTAATAACGAGAGCATGCAAGATCATAAACAACTCATAAACAATAGATTGATAATCACCATAACATAGTATTCTCTATCCATCGGATCCCGACAAACACAACATATAGTATTACTTATAGATGATCTTGATCATGTTAGGCAGCTCACAAGATCCAACAATGAAGCACAATTAGGAGAAGACGACCATCTAGCTACTGCTATGGACCCATAGTCCAGGGGTGAACTACTCACTCATCACTCCGAGGCGATCATGGCGATGAAGAGTCCTCCGGAGATGATTCCCCTCTCCGGCAGGGTGCCGGAGGCGATCTCCCGAATCCCCGAGATGGGATTCGCGGCGGCGGCGTCTCTGGAAGGTTTTCCGTATCGTGGCTCTCGCACCGGGGTTTCGCGAGGAGGCTATTTGTAGGCGGAAGGGCAGGTCAAGAGGCGCACGAGGGGCCCACACCATAGGTCGGCGCGCCAGGGCCCGGGCCGCGCCGCCCCGTGGGCGTCGCCACCTCGTGGGCCCCACTTCGACTCTCCTTCCGGTCTTCTCGAAGCGTGCAAAAATAGGACCCCGGGCGTTGATTTCGTCCAATTCCGAGAATATTTGCACTAGGATTTCTGAAACCAAAAACAGCAAAACAAGCAACTGGCTCTTCGGCATCTTGTTAATAGGTTAGTTCCAGAAAATGCGTGAATACGACATATAATGTGCATAAAACATGTAGGTATCATCAATAAAGTAGCATGGAACATAAGAAATTATCGATACGTTGGAGACGTATCATTAACTCATAAGCAATAAATTCTTAGTAGAAAGCTTTGAAACAACACAAAGGAAGATATAAGTTTCAGCGGTTGCTTTCAACTTTAACATGTATATCTCATGGATAATTGTCAACACAAAGTAATATAACAAATGCAATATGCAAGTATGTAGAATCAATGCACAGTTCACACAAGTGTTTGCTTCTTGAGATGGGAGGAAATAGGTAGACCGACTCAACATAAAAGTAGAAGAATGGCCCTTCGACGAGGAAGCATCGATTGCTATATTTGTGCTAGAGCTTTTATTTTGAAAACATAAAGAGAGCATAAAAATAAAGTTTTGAGAGGTGTTTGTTGTTGTCAACGAATGGTAGCTACTCTAACCCCCTTGCAGACAAACCTTCTTCAAGAGCGGCTCCCATTTTATTTTATTTTTGGGTGGCACTCCTTCCAACCTTTCTTTCACAAACCATGGCTAACCGAATCCTGGGTGCCTGCCAACAATCTCATACCATGAAGGAGTGCCTTTTTATTTTAGTTTTATTATGATGACACTCCTCCCCACCTTTGCTTTCTCAAGCCATGGCTAACCGAATCCTTCGGGTGCCGTCCAACAATCACATACCATGGAGGAGTGTCTATTTTTGTTAATTAATTTGGGACTGGGAATCCCATTGCCAGCTCTTTTGCAAATTATTGGATAAGCGGATGAAGCCACTAGTCCATTGGTGAAAGTTGCCCAACAAGATTGAAAGATAAACACCACATACTTCCTCATGAGCTATAAAACATTGACACAAATCAGAGGTGATAAATTTTGAATGGTTTAAAGGTAGCACTCAAGCAATTTACTTTGGAATGGCGGAGAAATACCATGTAGTAGGTAGGTATGGTGGACACAAATGGCATGAATATTGGCTCAAGTATTTGGATGCATGAGAAGTATCCCTCTCTATACAAGGTTTAGGCTAGCAAGGTTATTTGAAGCAAACTCAAGTATGAAATGGTGCAGCAAGACTCACATATAAACATATTGTAAGCATTATAAGACTTTACATCGTCTCCTTGTTGTTCAAACACCTCAACCATAAAATATCTAGACTTAGAGAGACCAATCATGCAAACCAAATTTTAACAAGCTCTATGTAATTATTCATTAATGGGTACAAGGTACATGATGCAAGAGCTTAAACAAGATCCATATGAGCACAACAATTGCCAAGTATCACATTATTCAAGACATTATACCAATCTATAATATCTATAAAGTTGATCCCCACTATTGTGCATTTAATGTTTGCAAGCTGCTTTCAGAGTAAGCCACGTCACCTCCAATAGCCAGAGCCGTTTGATCAAATATAGACGCACTGATTTTTTACATAATCAATCATGTTCAAATTTCCAACGCTCCAGCCAACTTTCCTTATCTTGACGTAGCAGCCGAATCGTTAGAGAAACCAAACGACGAACCTCTTTCTATCTCCACTATCGTTGCATTCATGACCCACTTCTTTTTATTACGGAGTAGTCTGGATTCTGGAAATATTTTTTTTGGAAGCTGTACAGACTGCCAAGCCATTACATATATAAATAAACTCCCCTCCCTGCAAACTTTACATCTCCACTACCGCTACTGCCCTAGCTTAGCTAGCACCTCTGCACGACGCCTTGCCCTCAAGCAAACACGCCATTGAAGTGTGCATGGTCCACCAATACTACAGTTCGCTACCCAGCGTCTTCTCGCGGTCGCTACGGCTCCCAGCTCCTATCTGATGCGCTCTTCACTGCCTTCGTCGTGGGCTGCCGTTCGGTTCTCACTGTCACGTCACGCTTTTGTGCCGTGTAACAAGTGCATAGGGAAGGACAGAAAGATTGTCGACGGCGCGTGAGCAGACAATGGTTGAGCAACAAGGTGAGGTGCTGGTCGGGATTCAGTTCGACTTCCTTTTTTTCTTCTGAACTTGCCTGATTACGACTATGTAGTAAGAACATGCATCGCGTCATTTCAGAGTACAGGGCAGCCTAGCTGACGGCCGGCCATATGACCTCTGCTGCCGGGTATCACACACCATCGAACACTGCGAATCCAATAGACTTGATTGCGGAGGACATATCAGACACGGAGCCGACGTGTCCACTTTCAGCCTGAATCAGGGTCACAGGTCTTTAACAACGGTGAATTGAATAGATAGGTGACAGTGTCACACATCGGCAAGGTTCTTTCACCGTGTGGTCGCCTGCGTGTAGCCGACGTCAATTCCGTTGTCGCCGTAGCTGCAGCTGGCAGGGCATGCACTCTGCCTCAGAGTGGATACATGCTACGTGGTAAACATCGAACTCCACCGTACCTTAAGTTTCAGTACTGATAAAATACCTCGAAGCCACTCTTCTGCAAGTGCCTCATTGTTGTTCTTGAAATCGTCAAATCTCACGCTGGCCTGCTTAATTACCATACATTCACTTTGCTATGGTACGACATGAAGATGTTCGCTGTGTTTCACCACCTAGAGCTAGAATTTATATTGTGGTAGTTCTGGTGGTTGCATTGCTTAATTAGCTCTTTGCATATAACAATGTTGAGTTACCATGAAACCTTGATCAATTCTTACAAAAATCTATGATTGGACCTTACTCAGGTTGTTCTCATCCATATCCCTGATTAAATTGGGCCTTACTCCAAATATTTTAAATAAATCAACATACATTTTGCATCTCTTAATACGTTGCACTAATGTCCTGCAGCAATGTTATACAAATGAGCAGTATGTTCATATGCTATTCATGCTTTGGCATTTATGCAAATCATCTCAAATGCCCGCAGCAACGCGCGAGGAATCAACTAGTTCTTGATATAAATGTGTACTTTTACAGATCCGTGCACTTTAAGCAATCAAGTTCACCATAAAATTAAAAGCTAAGAACACATGTGTTCATACGAACCAGCGGAGCGTGTCTCTCTCCCAAACAATCATTTATTCAAACAAAACAAAAACAAAAACATACAGACGCTCCAAGTAAAGTACATAAGATGTGACCGAATAAAAATACAGTTTCAAGAGAAGGAACCTGATAATTTGTCGATGAAGAAAGGATGCCTTGGGCATCCCCAAGCTTAGATGCTTGAGTCTTCTTGAAATATGCAGGGATGAACCACCGGGGCATCCCCAAGCTTAGACTTTTCATTCTTCTTGATCGTAGTATATCATCCTCCTCTCTTGACCCTTGAAAACTTCCTCCACACCAAACTCAAAACAACTCATTAGAGGGTTAGTGCATAATCAAAAACTCACATGTTCAGAGGTGACACAATCATTCTTAACACTTCTGGACATTGCACAAAGCTTCTGAAAGTTAATGGAACAAAGAAATCCATCCAACATAGAAAAAGAGGCAATGCGAAATAAAAGGCAGAATCTGTCAAAACAGAACAATCCGTAAAGACGAATTTTAAAATGGCACCAGACTTGCTCAGATGAAAATGCTCAAATTGAATGAAAGTTGCGTACATATCTGAGGATCACTCACGTAAATTGGCATAATTTTCTGAGTTACCTACAGAGAATTAGGTCCAGATTCGTGACAGCAAGAAATCTGTTTCTGCGCAGTAATCCAAATCTAGTATCAACCTTTCTATCAAAGACTTTACTTGGCACAACAATGTAATAAAAATAAGATAAGGAGAGGTTGCTACAGTAGTAACAACTTCCAAGACACAAATATAAAACAAAAGTACTGTAGCAAAATAAACACATGGGTTATCTCCCAAGAAGTTCTTTCTTTATAGCCATTAAGATGGGCTCAGCAGTTTTAATGATGCACTCGCAAGAAATAAGAATTGAGGCAAAGGAGAGCATTTTAAGTATAACACACTTCCTATGCAAAGGAATCTTGTACACAAATGAATTCATGAAAAACAAAGTGACAAGCATAAGAGGATAAAACACGAGTAACTTCAAGATTCTCAACATAAAGAGGGAAACTTAATATTATTAAGACGCCTATAACCATGTTTCCCTCTCTCATAATAACTTTCAGTAGCATCATTGATGAAATCTACAATATAACCATCACTTAAAACATTCTTATCATGGTTCATATTGATACGTCCAAAACGTATCTACTTTCCCGAACACTTTTGCTATTGTTTTGCCTCTAATTTGTGTATTTTGGATGCAACTAACACGGACTAACGCTGTTTTCAGCAATTGCTCAGTCTGTTTTTGTGCAGAAATCCAACTTTCGGGAAAATCGGAATTTATGCAGAAGGCCCTATTTTTCCAGAATACTGACGGAGCTAATGACAAGTAAGGTGGAGGCCCGAGGGCCCCACACCTAAGGCGGCGCGGCCTAGGTGGCCCGCGCGGCTCCTATGGTGTGGCCCTCCCGGCCTCTCCGACGCTCCTTCGGACTACTTATTGGCCTCGACCTAAAAACGCACGGGGAGAAGTCGAAATCGCCAGAAACCCTCCGTAGAGCCGCCACATCGCGAAACTCCGTCTGAGCAGAAGTCTCCGTTTCTGGCACTCCGCCGGGACGGGGAATTGGAGGAGATCTTCACCGCCATCACCGCCAACGCCTCTCCATCGACCAACCATGTTTCCCCCATCCATGTGTGAGTAATTCCCCCGCTGTAGGCTGAAGGGGATGGTAGGGATTGGATGAGATTGGTCATGTAATAGTCATAAGATTGTTAGGGCATAGTGCCTAGTATCCGTAGATGTCACTTTTATGATATTGTTGCAACTTGTTATGCTTAATGCTTGTCACTAGGGCCCGAGTGCCATGATCTCAGATCTGAACATGTTATTGATTCATGAAGATATTCGTTGTTTATGATCTTACCTGCAAGTTGTATACACATGTCGCTGTCCGGAACCAATGGCCCCGAAGTGACTGAAATCGGGACAACCGGAGGGGATGGTAGTGATGTGAGGATCACATGTGTTCACGGAGTGTTAATGCTTTGCTCCGGTACTCTATTAAAAGGAGTACCTTAATTCCAGTAGTTTCCCTAGAGGCCCGGCTGCCACCGGCTGGTAGGACAAAAGATGTTGTGCAAGTTTCTCATTGCGAGCACGTACGACTAAATATAGAACACATGCCTATTGATTGATTAGTACTTGGATACCGTTTTATTATTATCTGCAAATGCCCCTGCTTTGATTGTTATATGAGTTTCTCTCATCCATGCAACGCCCGTTAATCCGTCCCTGTGCCTACAGTATTTTAATCCTGCTGTTTACTATAATCACTACTGTTGTCTTTATTTCACCGCTGCTGTTATTTCACTATTCCTACTGCTATAAAACTGTTGCTACTGATAAACTCTTGCGAGCAAGTCTGTTTCCAGGTGCAGCTGAATTGACAACTCCGCTGTTAAGGCTTACAAGTATTCTTTGTCTCCCCTTGTGTCGAATCAATAAATTGGGTAATACTTCCCTCGAAGACTGTTGCGATCCCCTATACTTGTGGGTCATCAAGACTATTTTCTGGCGCCGTTGCCGGGGAGCATAGCTTTATTTGGAAGTTCACTTGGATTGATATTGTTCGCTGCAAATTCTCCATCATGGGTAAACCTCGCGATACTAAGATCGCCATATTACCATCCACTACAAGAAAAGGTACAACTCTTAGTACCTCTGCTGCTCTTGATTCACCATCTGTGATAAGTAAACTTGTTTCACCACCACAAGCTTCAAATGCTGGTACTTCTGCTGAATCTGAAAATTCCTCTCATAATTGTGATGATGCTTCTGCTGTGCTTGATAATGATGGTTCGTTAGGATCTTTTCTAGATGCTACAATTGCTAAGTCTAGACAAATTGAAAATACTGAAACTCCTAATGAAAATGTTGCTACACCTGTTAATTCACCTGAGTCTTGAATATTCTAGTGATGATCTTGATGAAGATTATGTAGAGCTTGATGATGATTTTATTGAAAAATGCAATGCTACTACTGATGCAAGAAAAATTAAAAAGTTGCTTGCAGAACATGCTGTTAGATATAAACTATCTCCTGATCCTAAATTTGCCACATCTCCTATAAACATTAGGGATAAAGATTATGATTTTTCTCTTGATCTATCTCATATAGCTATTGTTGAGAAAACACCCTTTTGTGGTACTGAAAAAGAAAGTGTTGTTGAACACATGACTGAGTTATCTACTCTTAGTGGCTTGTTTTCTGATGATATTAAGATGCGTACTTATTTTGTCGCTAAAATTTTTCCTTTCTCATTAAAGGATGATGCTAAAACTTGGTATAATAATTTGTCTCCTGGTTCTATTAAAAGTCCAAAAGAATTGCTTGATGTTTTCTTCCTAAATACTTTCCTGCTAGTGCTCAACATGCTGCTTTGCAGAGAATTTATAATTTTGACCAGGAAGATGGAGAGAAATTGCCTGAGGCTTGGGCGAGATTTTGCTCTCTTATTAGAGCTCAGCCTGACCATGATTTGGAAAAGCATGATTTACTTGATATATTTTATAGTGGACTAACTATTGAGTCTAGGGCATACCTGGATAGTTGTGCTGGTTGTGTTTTCAGGAAAAGAACTCCAGACGACGCTGAAGAATTATTGGCTAAAATAGGCCGGAATCATGATGATTGGTCTACACCTGAACCAACCCCGACACCGATAGTGAAGAAGAGGGGTATGATTAAATTAAATGATGAAGATATGAGGGAAGCCAAGAAGTCTCTTAAAGAGAAGGGTATTAAACCTGAAGATGTGAAGAATTTACCTCCTATAGAAGATTTATGTGAGATAACTCCCCCTTCATCCATGATTGAGGTACACTCTCTTCAACGCTTTACTAGGGAAGATATTCCGTATTCAAAACCTCCTGCTCAATGCTTAGATGAGTTTGATAATTATATTGTTAAGCAAGAAAACTTTAATATGAGAGTAGAGAATCATTTAATGGAAAATTCTCGAGCTATTAGTGAATTGCATGGTATTGTGGAGAGAACCTCCAATGATGTTAAGATACTTGTTAAACATTTTCAAATGGTTCAAACTCAAATTGATCAACTTACTAAAGTGCAAAATGACTTGTTGGGAAATAATTCTAAAGAAAAACATGCTTATGAAGTAACAACTAGAGGTGGTGTTTCTACCCAGGATCCTCTATATCCTGAAGGGCATCCCAAAAGAGTTGAACAAGATTCTCAACTAACTAAAACTAGTGCTCCATCTAAGAAAAAGAAAAAGAAACATAAGAATGTTGTAGAATCCTCTGAACCTGTTAATGATCCTAATAGTATTTCTATTTCTGATGCTGAAACTGAAAGTGGTAATGAACATGAGGAAGATAATGATAAGAATGATACTCCTGATAAAGAAGAAATTGAAAAAGAACCTGAAAAGCCTGCTAAAAATAAAAAGTACACTAAAGAAGATTTTATTGCTGAGAAACATGGTAATGAAAGAGAACCTTGGGTTCAAAAGCAAATGCCTTTTCCTGCTAAGAAACTAAAATCAAAGGAGGAAGAACATTATAATAAATTTTGTGATTGGATGAAACCTTTATTTTTGCAAATCCCTTTGACTGATGCTATTAAATTGCCTCCTTATTCAAAGTATATGAAAGATATTGTTACTAACAAAAGGAAAATTCCTAATGAGGAGATTTCCACTATGCTTGCTAATTACTCTTTCAATGGCAAAGTTCCAAAGAAGTTGGGCGACCCAGGTATACCTACTATTCCTTGTTCTATTAAGAATAATTATGTTAGAACTGCTCTATGTGATTTGGGAGCGGGAGTTAGTGTAATGCCTTTTTCTCTTTATAAGAGACTTGATTTAGATAAGTTGATACCAACTGATATATCTTTGCAAATGGCTGATAAATCTACCGCTATTCCTGTTGGTGTATGTGAAAATGTTCCTGTTCAAGTTACTCAGCATTGCTTGATATTAACTGATTTTGTTGTGTTGGAAATGCCTGAAGATGATAATATGTCCATTATTCTTGGAAGACCCTTTCTTAATACTGCAGGGGCTGTTATTGATTGCAATAAAGGCATGGTTACTTTCAATGTTGATGATAAGGAACACACTGTCTATTTTCCCAAGAGGATTGATAAAGTATGTGGAGTTAATACAATTTTTAATGTGAAAACTATCAAAGTGGGATCCATTGATTGTCCTATATATGAGCCTAAAGAAGAATATCAAACTCTTGTGATTGGATCCATATCAATTCAATATAAGGTAACATGATTGATTTGAGGTTTATTTCTTCTTATGTCATATAAAATTTATTTGGTAGCAAGACTTGATCAACCTTGTTAACAAGTATGTTTTAATGCATAAGAGCGCTAAATAACATTTCTTTCTCCCTCCATTTGTTTTACTTGCTGTAGCACCTTTTTGTTTTGCAATATGCTTTAGTTGTCAAGATTTTGGAAATCATTTTCCGCGCAGTAATAATTAATTTAATACCCAGAAATGTGCATTTTTCAAAGTTTTCAAAAATCGAAAATTACACCGTTGGTCCTATTTTTCGACGAGGCACCCGGGAGTACCAGAGGTTGACCTGTGGGGCACCACAGGGTGCCACACCACAGGCCGGCGCGGCCAAGGAGGTGGGCACGCCACCTTGTGGTGGGCCCCTCCTGCCCCACTACTTCATCTCTTCCTCCCATCTTCTCTCTCCCGAAAAAACTCGCACCAAGTTCCTCTCACTCGCGTTTCTGCTCAAGAACTCGCGATTTCTCGATCTCCTTGCTCAGCCCAGATTTCTGTCTGAAATTTGGCACATTTACTCCTTGGTATGTGACTCCTTTGATTGTCCAATTAGAATTTTGTTTGGTTGAGTATATCTTGAATATTTTGCTGCTGTAGATAACATGTTTAGTGAGCTTGCATGCTTGTTCTAAGTGGTAGAAACTAGTTTTGATGCATGTTTAGTACTCTAGCAAGTTCCTATAGTAGTTCCCCTCAATTATATACCTTGAAATCAAATTTTATAATGGTTGTTGAAAATTTCAGAAGAGGAAGATGAAGAAATTCAAATTTGGAGAATTGTTCAAGAAAGGAACAACCAGCACCGGTAGGCCCTCGAGGGCGTCCACTCAGATTAGGCGATCCTACAATGAGGATATCATCGCGCCTAGCTTCGCGCCCGAGGAGGACAATGGGGCTCCTAATGCTTCATCCTTCCCATGTTATGATTTTCTGACAAATGCAGGGATATTGGATGACTTCTTCACCCTTGTCAACAGGGCAGGCTTAGCCACCTACGTGGGAGATGAAAGGGAGCAATACTACATGCTCACCAAAATTTTCGTTGAGAGCTTCAAGTTCCACAACACGCAATATGAGCCGACAGTTGCATTCAAGATCTATGATAATCCTGTTACTATGGAATTGGAAGAATTTTGTCGTGCATTGGATATTGCCCCTGTAGGTACAGCAAGGAGGATTGATGACAACCCCCGGGACCTGTTGGAGCTCTATCGAGGGATCACCGAAGATGATTGCCGCACCATTCAGCGCGGGAAGATAAGAAACATTCAACTTCCCGCCATTAAATATTTTGCATATTACATTGCTACTAGCATTCTGGGTAGAGAAAATACTAGCAATATCTCTAGCTACCATCTTGCTTTCTTGAATGCTGCACTTACTGGACAGACACTTTATCATCTTGGTTCTCTTATTGCTCGCCGCCTGTCTAGCAGGGGGCCTATTTTTGGAGGAACTATTGCACTACGCATTTTAACACATTTAAGACTCCCTCTTGATTCTAATGATGTGCCATTAACCCCTAGGAGACTAGATATTGCTGCTATGAAGAGCCATCATTTTGTTACTACTGACTCCACTATAGATAATATGGTCTATAGAATGTTGTTTGCTGATGGGAATGAGAAGGAAATCCCTCTTCCCCAGCCAGGTTTGTTCAATATTGACAGGCAATCATGGTCGCTCACTAAGGAGGAGGTGGAGGAACATATGAAGATACAAGAATTCCACCAGCAACATGACTCCGAGAACGCCGAGCCCTCCTACGACTGCACCGTCACATACCCCGATGTTTCCTCCAGCACATACCTGGAACCGGGTCGTTCTTCGTCGTACTACGGAGACACCACTTCATGGGGACCGTGGGAATGAACTCCACTTAGGCCAAAAGCCTAAGCTTGGGGGGAGGTATACCGGCATCACTCATTCTTTGCATATTATGGTTGCTGGATACTTGTACATACTTGTTTAGTTTCTTAGAGTGGTTTTCTAATGAGAAGGAGATGATATTTGGGGAAGTGCTGTCCAAAAACAGATTCTGGGCTGTTACCAAAAAAATTCGTACGCACAGCCAGAACGTTATTTTGAGTTTCCAATTTTTGAGCATGTGCCCCAGGTTGTTATCTAACTTTCATTAGTTGAACACTTTTTGGTCTGAGCAATGGAAGATTTTTGTTAATTTCGATTTCTGTACTGCTGTCAGGATTTGGCAGATTTCTGTCATCCTGCTTTTCTGTGTTTCTGTTAGTTTGCATTCTTTTGTTTTCGCTTTGTTTCTCTCCTAAAACACAAAAAGACCAAAAATATTTCTGTTGTTTCTCTTCACCATTTGTTTATTTGGTTCTTTGCTCTTATTTTACTTCGTTTGCTATCGTTAGTTTGCTATAAGAAAACCCAAAAAGATTTTGCTTTGTTTGCTTGTTCCTTTTGTTCTTGTTTCTAATTCGAAAACACCAAAAATATTTGTTGTTCTTCTTTGGTTTGTAAAGTTCATTATGAGTTCAATGGTCTTCGGTGGCTGGAGCGTGGTTTTCATTTCATATTATCCAAGCTACACAAGTGAAAGGCAATAATGACGATCTACAACAATTGGATTGTGGTGAGAGGCTGGTATGAACTCTATTTGTTTTCATTTTTGTACATATACTCATCCATGTGAGCATGCTTAGTTGGTTCATATGAGGTATATGTTATTTGAGAAAGTCTAGTAGTTCATGATCTCTCATGTTTAGCTCCAATTTATTAATATGAGTAGCATGTCATGGATGTTCGCTTGCATTGTTTTATTCATAAGTAAGTATGGCATTGTGGTATCCTCCTCTGAATAATTCATTTATATCGACTTGGCACATGCTCACGCATGCATATGACTGAACAAAAAGTCAATTAAGCCTCGATGATTTATATTGCTTCAGAGTTCTTGTATCACTTTTATGCCTCCGTTAATTTATTTTGCCGCAAGCATGATTATGACAGTTACTGCTCTCTTGATTTGTCGCTCCCTAGTCTTTTGCTAGCCTTCACTTGTACTGAGCGGGAATGCTGCTCGTGCTTCCAAACACATGAAAACCAAGTTATTCCAAAGTGTCCACCATAAATACCTATGCATGGCATTTCAAACCATTCCAAGTAAATTCTCATGCGCTACCTTTAAAACTTTCAAAATGCTTCTCAATTTGTGTTAATGTTTCATAGCTCATGAGGACTCTCATATGGACTAGTGGCACATCCGCTTATCCAATAATTTTGCAAAAAGAGCTGGCAATGGGATTCCCAGTCCCAAATTAATTAACTTAAATAGACACTCCTCCATGGTTTGTGATTGTTGGACGGCACCCGAAGGATTCGGTTAGCCATGGCTTGTGTAAGCAAAGGTTGGGGGAGTGTCATCATCATAATAAAACTTAAATAAAAAGGCACTCCTTCATGGTATGTGATTGTTGGCAGGCACCCGAGGATTCGGTTAGCCATGGTTTGTGTAAGAAAGGTTGGAAGGAGTGCCACATAAACATGCAAATAATTCATGGGAGCCGCTCTTGGGAGTCCGGTTGATGAGGTAGTTAGTGTACCCATTACCATTCGTTGACAACAACAAACACATCTCAAAATAATTTTACTCCTGCTTTACAAATGAAAAGCTCTAGCGCATGTTAATCCCTGCTTCCCTCTGCGAAGGGTCAATCTTTTACTTTTATGTTGTGTCTCCATTCTTTCTTTGAGCACTATCTTGAGAGCACAACTATCATTCTTAGTATAATATGCTTGTCTCAAAATATGATTGATTGTGGTATAACTTTGATGCTTTTATCTTTGACAATCACTACTTCTAGTCTTTCTATGAACTCCAGAGGTGCCTGGGCATTTATGTTTTGCCGATCAAATACAGGCAAGCGAGATACCACTTTATCATATTCTCTTATGAACATTGCAATCCTGCTTATATACATGATTCATGGTGCTTATTATTAATTGTTGGTACCTCTCCATGATTGACATAGCTGTTGGATGATCTTATTTGCATGTATCTCATTATGAACTGCTTAAGTATTAGCCATAGCATGAGAATATATACATCATATGAGCAAATGTGTTCGTGAAAGTTCTTTTATCGCTCAGTTGTTAACTGAATTGCTTGAGGACAAGCAATAAGCTAAGCTTGGGGGAGTTGATACGTCCAAAACGTATCTACTTTCCCGAACACTTTTGCTATTGTTTTGCCTCTAATTTGTGTATTTTAGATGCAACTAACACGGACTAACGCTGTTTTCAGCAGAATTGCTCTGGTGTCTCGTTTTTGTGCAGAAATCCAACTTTCGGGAAAATCCTCGGAATTTATGCATAAGGCCCTATTTTCCCAGAATACTGACGGAGCCAGAAGGACAAGTAAGGTGGAGGCCCGAGGGCCCCACACCATAAGGCGGCGCGGCCTAGGGGGGGCCCGCGCGGCCCTATGGTGTGGCCCCCTCGGCCGGCCTCCGACGCTCTCCTTCGGACTACTTATTGGCCTCGACCTAAAAACGCACGGGGAGAAGTCGAAGTCGCCAGAAACCCTCCAGAGAGCCGCCACATCGCGAAACTCCGTCTCGAGCCAGAAGTCTCCGTTCTGGCACTCCGCCGGGACGGGGAATTGGAGGAGATCTTCACCGCCATCACCGCCAACGCCTCTCCATCGACCAGCCATGTTTCCCCCATCCATGTGTGAGTAATTCCCCCGCTGTAGGCTGAAGGGGATGGTAGGGATTGGATGAGATTGGTCATGTAATAGTCATAAGATTGTTAGGGCATAGTGCCTAGTATCCGTAGATGTCACTTTTATGATATTGTTGCAACTTGTTATGCTTAATGCTTGTCACTAGGGCCCGAGTGCCATGATCTCAGATCTGAACATGTTATTGATTCATGAAGATATTCGTTGTTTATGATCTTACCTGCAAGTTGTATACACATGTCGCTGTCCGGAACCAATGGCCCCGAAGTGACAGAAATCGGGACAACCGGAGGGGATGGTAGTGATGTGAGGATCACATGTGTTCACGGAGTGTTAATGCTTTGCTCGGTACTCTATTAAAAGGAGTACCTTAATTTCCAGTAGTTTCCCTAGAGGCCCGGCTGCCACCGCTGGTAGGACAAAAGATGTTGTGCAAGTTTCTCATTGCGAGCACGCATACGACTATATATGGAACACATGCCTATTGATTGATTAGTACTTGGATACCGTTTTATTATTATCTGCAAATGCCCCTGCTTTGATTGTTATATGAGTTTCTCTCATCCATGCAACGCCCGTTAATCCGTCCATGTGCCTATAGTATTTTAATCCTGCTGTTTACTATAATCACTACTGCTGTCTTTATTTCACCGCTGCTGTTATTTCACTATTCATACTGCTATAAAACTGTTACTACTGATAAACTCTCGCGAGCAAGTCTGTTTCCAGGTGCAGCTGAATTGACAACTCCGCTGTTAAGGCTTACAAGTATTCTTTGTCTCCCTTGTGTCGAATCAATAAATTGGGTAATACTTCCCTCGAAGACTGTTACGATCCCCTATACTTGTGGGTCATCACATATGCATAAGGGTATCATTATTTTTGACATAAGAAAAACTCTTCTCATTAATAGTAATTGGAGCAGGATCATTGTTGAGAATTTGAACATGGTAAACAAGTTGCATACTAAGGGAATGGTTTTTGGCAAGCCCATCATAACTATGACAAGTTTCATAAGGATAATTGTAACATGTGTCATATACATCTCTATAGCAATTATCTAAACCAGAATATGTAATATCATCATTTTCACTAAAAGTAGAGGTCTCAAATATAGGATCTTCAAGCACAACATCCCCAAGCTTAGAGCTTTCAATATCATCGTTTAAGGGGACATGAATAATGCTATCATCATTACTTTCATAATCAGTACCAAAGAGATTTCCAATATCAAAGGTAGTGTGCTCATCCAAATCATGATCACTAACATGGGTACAGGGCATAGGAAGATCATCGTACTCAGATTCATTATCATAATAATCATTAGGCGCAACATACTTACGGTTACCTATTGTTACCTCATATACACGGGGATATTTGTGGTTTCTCTTTTTATTCTTCTTCTTCTTCTTCTTCTTCTTCTTCTTCTTCTTCTTCTTCTTCTTCTTCTTCTTCTTCTTCTTCTTCTTCTTCTTCTTCTTCTTCGTTCTTCTTCTTCTTCTTCTTCTTCTTTCCTTCTCCTCGTTCCCTTCTTTAGGAGGAAGAGGCTTGAAGGGTGGCTTGTCCGCATAACCTGATTTACTTTCAGAAACAATAGAAGAAACTTGGGAGGATCCCTCCTTTTCATTAATTAGTTGAAAACACACAGCGGTCCTATCATATTTTGGCAAAGTGTCATCTTCTAAAATATTTTGTATGTAAGTGTTTGTATGGCTATTGTCAATGCAATAAGAAAAACACCCATGCAGGACATCATCAATATCAAGATCACTCATATGTAACAAAGAGATTTTTCTTGAGAGCTCTTCACACCACAAAAATAAAGTAAGTTCATCATGCTGATTAGGAGTAATTTCATCATCACAATACAAATTTGCAGCACTCATTGGGTTCAAATTATCATTGGAGGAGCATTGAAAATTAAAATGACCCACTTCATGGCAAACTTCACAAATAAAAGGATAGAGGGCACAAACTTTTTTACCAAGATCATCTAGAGTCCTAGCCCACTTTCTAGTTTTTTCATTACTATGGTGGATACAATATTCATCTTCGATTTGATTAATTCCACAAGGTCTATGCATTCCACAAAAATTAACATGCTTATAGGAAATAGCATTCTTAGGAGTTTGAGCATGCTTATTGCAATCATTAACAACAATGTCATTCTTCATGCAAGCCTCTTTAAAAGGTTCATGATACTTATCAAAATTCTTTTTAGGCAATTCAAAATGAGAAGCAAAGGCTTTATAAAGATTTGCAGCAACTTGAGAGTCAAGACCATAAGTAGCACTCATATCTCGAAATTTATCAGTATCCATAAAAGTTTCAATGCATTCATAATCATAATTTATACCTGACTCTTCACCTTTGTTGTTCTCCCAATCTTCAGCGTTCTCCTGAATCCGATTAAGAAGGTCCCATTTAAACTCTTCTTTATTGCGTGTGAATGATCCAGAACAAGAAGTATCCAGCAAGGTTTTATCCTGAAAAGAAAGTCTTGCATAGAAATTATCAATGATGACATTACCAGGAAGCTCATGATTGGGGCATTTGAGCATTAAGGACTTCAATCTCTCCCATGCTTGGGCAATATTCTCTCCATCATGAGGCCAAAAATTATATATACGGTTTCGATCTTTGTGAATTTCACTTGGAGGATAGAACTTGGAATAAAATAGAGGCACAATATCCTTCCAATCAAGAGAGCGCCCGTCCTTCAATAGTTTATACCAATGCGCCGCTTCACCAGATAGCGACATAACAAATAATTTCTTCCTAACTTCATCCATTGAAATACCTGCACACTTGAATAACCCGCATAATTCATGCAAAAACAGTAAATGATCTTCAGGATGAACAGTTCCATCCCCTTCATAGCGGTTATCCATAACACGTTCAATAATTTTCATAGGTATTTTATAAGGAATACTTTCAGTAGGTGGATTTAAAATATCACAAGCATCATTAGAGTTATCGCATATGGGAGATAAAGTATTATCAGAGCAAATTTTCTCCCCTAAAGATGGGAGGCTAAAAAGATCACATAAACTAGCTTCCCCAAGCTTAGACTTCTCCATAGCATTAGCAGTAATTGCATTCATACTAATAACATTGCTACTAGCATGCAAATAAGGTTCCATAGGTTTTTTAATTTTTGTATCAAACAATTCTAAATCAGGAAAAAGATTAAAAAGCTCACTAATTTTTTGTTGTTTTCCATTATGCCTAACTAGTGAAAATAAAAACAAGAAACAAAAAGATGCAATTGCAGGATCTAAAGGAAATAGCTTCGAGTACTTACAACGGCGCTGGAAAATAGCTTGGTAGCCGAGATCCGGAGTGTGAGTACCTTTTACCTTTCCTCCCCGGCAACGGCGCCAGAAAAGTGCTGTGTCTGATGGCGTGTAACTCACACGTTCGTTGGGAACCCCAAGAGGAAGGTATGATGCGCACAACAGCAAGTTTTCCCTCAGAAAGAAACCAAGGTTTAATCGAACCAGAGGAGCCAAGAAGCACGTTGAAGGTTGATGGTCGCGAAATGTGATGCGGCGCAACACCGGGATTCCGGCGCCAACGCGAACCTGCACAACACAACCAAGTACTTTGTCCCAACGAAACAGTGAGGTTGTCAATCTCACCGGCTTGTCTGTAACAAAGGATTAAACGTATCGAGTGGAAGATGTTTGCAAAGAAAACAAGTAAACACAATTGCAGAGATTGTATGCTATGTAAAGAATAGGACCGGGGTCCACAGTTCACTAGAGGTGTCTCTCCCATAAGATAAAGCATGTTGGGTGAACAAATTACAGTCGGGCAATTGACAAATAGAGAAAGGCATAACAATGCATATACATGATATGATAAATATAGTGAGATTTAATTGGGCATTACGACAAAGTACATAGACCGCCATCCAACTGCATCTATGCCTAAAAAGTCCACCTTCAGGTTATCGTCCGAACCTCCAGTATTAAGTTGCAAAGCAACAGACAATTGCATTAAGTATGGTGCGTAATGTAATCAACAACTACATCCTTAGACATAGCATCAATGTTTTATCCCTAGTGGCAACAACACATCACAACCTTAGAACCTTCTGTCACGATCCCAGATTCAATGAAGGCATGAACCCACTATCGAGCATAAATACCCCCTCTTGGAGTTAAGAGCAAAAACTTGGCCAGAGCCTCTACTAATAACGGAGAGCATGCAAGATCATAAACAACACATAAACAATAGATTGATAATCACCATAATCATAGTACTCTCTATCCATCGGATCCCGACAAACACAACATATAGTATTACAGATAGATGATCTTGATCATGTTAGGCAGCTCACAAGATCCAACAATGAAGCACAACAAGGAGAAGACGACCATCTAGCTACTGCTATGGACCCATGGTCCAGGGTGAACTACTCACTCATCACTCCGGAGGCGACCATGGCGGTGTAGAGTCCTCCCGGAGATGAATCCCCTCTCCCAGGGTGCCGGAGGCGATCTCCCGAATCCCCCGAGATGGGATTCGCGGCGGCGGCGTCTCTGGAAGGTTTTCCGTATCGTGGCTCTCGGTACTGGGGGTTTCGCGACGGAAGCTTTAAGTAGGCGGAGGGTCAACGCGAGGGGCCACACGAGGGGCCCAGGGGATAGGTCGGCGCGGCCAAGGGCCTGGCCGCGCCGGCCACCCCCCTGGCTGCCTCGTGGCCCCACTTCGTTAGGTCTTCGGTCTTCTGGAAGCTTCGTGCAAAAATAGGACCCTGGGCGAAAGTTTCGTCCAATTCCGAGAATATTTCTTTACTAGGATTTCTGAAACCAAAAACAGCAGAAAAAAGCAACTGGCTCTTCGGCATGTTAATAGGTTAGTTCCGTAAAATGCATAAATATGACATATAATGTGCATAAAACATGTAGGTATCATCAATAAAGTAGCATGGAACATAAGAAATTATCGATACGTTGGAGACGTATCAGCATCCCCAAGTTCTGCTCGTCCCGAGCAGGTAAAACGATAACAAAGATAATTTCTGAAGTGACATGCCATCATAATCTTGATCATACTATTTGTAAACATATGTAATGAATGCAGCGATCAAAACAAAGGTAATGACATGAGTAAACAACTGAATCATAAAGCAAAGACTTTTCATGAATAGTACTTCAAGACAAGCATCAATAAGTCTTGCATAAGAGTTAACTCATAAAGCAATAAATCAAAGTAAAGGTGTTGAAGCAACACATAGGAAGATTAAGTTTCAGCGGTTGCTTTCAACTTATAACATGTATATCTCATGGATAGTGTCAACATAAAGTAATATAACAAGTGCAATATGCAAGTATGTAGGAATCAATGCACAGTTCACACAAGTGTTTGCTTCTTAAGGTGGAAGGAGATAGGTAAACTGACTCAACAATAAAAGTAAAAGAATGGTCCTTCAAAGAGGAAAGCATCGATTGCTGTATTTGTGCTAGAGCTTTTATTTTGAAAACATGAAACAATTTTGTCAACGGTAGTAATAAAGCATATGAGTTATGTAAATTATATCTTACAAGTTGCAAGCCTCACGCATAGTGTACTAATAGTGCCCGCACCCGTCCTACTTAACTTGGACTACCGGATCTTCGCATGCCATGTTTCAACCAAGTGTCACAAAGGGGTACCTCCATGCCGCCTGTACAAAGGTCTAAGGAGAATGCTCGCATTTCGGATTTCTCGCTTTTGATTATTCTCAACTTAGACATCCATACCGGGACAACATGGACAACAGATAATGGACTCCTCTTAAATGCATAAGCATGTAGCAAAGTTATTATTCTCATATGAGATTGAGGATATATGTCCAAACTGAAACTTCCACCATGATTCATGGCTTTAGTTAGCGGCCCAATGTTCTTCTCTAACAATTTTGCATGCTCCAACCACTAAAATGATAGACCTTCAGACAAGACGGACATGCATAGCAACTCACATGATATTCAACAATAGTTGATGGCGTTCCCCAGAAGCATGGTTATCGCACAACATGCAACTTAATAAAATATAAAGTGCATAAGTACATATTCAATACTACGATAGTTTTTAAGGCTATTTTGTCCCATGAGCTATATATTGCAAAGGTGAATGATGGAATTTTAAAGGTAGCACTCAAGCAATTTACTTTTGGCGGAGAAATACCATGTAGTAGGTAGGTATGGTGGACACAAATGGCATAGTAGTTGGCTCAAGGATTTTGGATGCATGAGAAGTATTCCCTCTCGATACAAGGTTTAGGCTAGCAAGGTTATTTGAAGCAAACTCAAGGATGAACAAGTGCAGCAAAACTCACATAAAAGACATATTGTAAACATTATAAGACTCTACACTGTCTTCCTTGTTGTTCAAAACTCGATACTAGATATTATCTAGACCTTAGAGAGACCAAATATGCAAATCAAATTTTAGCAAGCTCTATGTATTTCTTCATTAATGGGTGCAAATTATATGATGCAAGAGCTTAAACATGAGCACAACAATTGCCAAGTATCACATTATCCAAGACATTTTAGAATTACTACATGTAGCATTTTCCAATTCCAACCATATAACAATTTAACGAAGAAGAAACTTCGCCTTGAACATTATGAGTAAAGCCTAAGGACACATGTGTCCATATGCAACAGCGGAGCGTGTCTCTCTCCCACAAAGTGAATAGCAGCATCCATTCAAACAAAAACAAAAACAAAAACAAACCGACGCTCCAAGTAAAGAACACAAGATGTGATTGAATAAAAATATAGTTTCAGGGGAGGAACCTGATGATGTTGTCGATGAAGAAGGGGATGCCTTGGGCATCCCCAAGCTTAGACGCTGAGTCTTCTTAAAATATGCAGGGGTGAACCACGTGGGCATCCCCAAGCTTAGAGCTTTCACTCCTCTTGATCATAGTATATCATTCTCCTCTCTTGACCCTTGAAAACTTCCTTCACACCAAACTTCAAGCAAACTCATTAGAGGGTTAGTGCACAATTAATAATTCACTCATTCAGAGGTGACACAATCATTATTTTCACTTCTGGACATTGCATAATGCTACTGGACATTAATGGATCAAAGAAATAAATCCAACATAGCAAAAGAGGCAATGCGAAATAAAAGGCAGAATCTGTCAAAAACAGAACAGTCCGTAAAGACGAATTTAGAAATGGCACCAGACTTGCTCAAATGGAAAAACTCAAAACTAATGAAAGTTGCGTACATATCTGAGGATCACGCTCGTAAATTGGCAGATTTTTTCGAATTTTCTACAGAGAATTGTGCCCAGATTCGTGACAGACAGCAATGCTGTTTCTGCGCAGCAATCCCAAATATAACATCAACTTTGACATAGAAACTTTACTTGGCACAAAAACATGATAAGGAGAGGTTTCTACAGTAGTAAACAACTTCCAAGACTCAACAAAATAAAAAATTACTGTAGTAAAAACATGGGTTATCTCCCAAGAAGTTCTTTCTTTATAGCCATTAAGATGGGCTCAGTAATTTTAATGATACTCTCGCAATAAATAAGAGTTGAAGCAAAAGAGAACATCAAGAAGCAAATTCAAAACACATTTAAACCTAACCCACTTCCTATGAAAAGGAATCTTGTACACAAATAAATTCATGAAGAACAAAGTGACAAGCATAGAAAAGCAACACAAGTGCAATTTCAAGATTCTCAACATAAAGAGGGGAAACTTAATATTATTAAGATGCATATAACCATGTTTCCCTCTCTCATAATAATTTTCAGTAGCATCATGAACAAACTCAACAATATAACTATCACATAAAACATTCTTGTCATGAGCCACATGCATAAAATTATTACTCTCCACATAAGCATAATCAATTTTATTAGTTGTAGTGGGAGCAAATTCAACAAAATAGCTATCATTATTATTCTCATCACCATAATCATCATACATAGGAGGCATATTGTAATCATAATTAATTTTCTCCTCAATAGTAGGTGGACTGAAAATATCATATTCATCATTGCAAGCATCATATATAGGAGGTAAAGTATCATCCAAGTAAATTTTCTCCTCCATGCTTGGGGGACTAAAAATATCACAACCAGCTTCCCCAAGCTTAAATTCTTCCATAGCTTTAGCAATAATGGTGTTCAAAGAGTTCATGCTAATAACATTGCTACAACTATTTTGCAAACAAAGTTCCATGGGTTTTTTAATTTTCTCTTCAAACACATCATGTCCTAACTCAAGATAAATACTATAAAGATCTCTAATTTTTTTGTTGTTTTCCATTAAGCCTAACTAGTGAAAATAAAAACAAGTACATGACTAGACATGATAACAAAATAAATTAAATGCAAGTAACTATTTTTTTGTGTTTTCGATATAGAGAGCAAGACAATAAATAAAGTAAAACTAGCAACTAATTTTTTTGTATTTTGATTTAGTGCAGCAAACAAAGTAGTAAATAAAATAAAGCAAGACAATAACAAAGTAAAGAGATTGAGAAGTGGAGACTCCCCTTGCAGCGTGTCTTGATCTCCCCGGCAACGCGCGCCGAAAAAGAGCTTGATGGCGTGTAACTCACACGTTCGTTGGGAACCCCAAGAGGAAGGTATGATGCGCACAGTAGCAAGTTTTCCCTCAAAGAAACCAAGGTTTAATCGAACCAGTAGGAGCCAAGAAGCACGTTGAAGGTTGATGGTCGCGAAATGTGATGCGGCGCAACACCAGGGATTCCGGCGCCAACGCGGAACCTGCACAACACAACCCAAGTACTTTGTCCCAACGAAACATGGAGGTTGTCAATCTCACCGGCTTGCTGTAACAAAGGATTAAACGTATCGAGTGGAAGATGTTTGCAAAGAAAACAGTAAAACAATTGCAGTAGATTGTATGCTATGTAAAGAATAGGACCGGGGTCCACAGTTCACTAGAGGTGTCTCTCCCATAAGATAAAGCATGTTGGGTGAACAAATTACAGTCGGGCAATTGACAAATAGAGAAAGGCATAACAATGCATATACATGATATGATAAATATAGTGAGTTTAATTGGGCATTACGACAAAGTACATAGACCGCCATCCAACCGCATCTATGCCTAAAAAGTCCACCTTCAGGTTATCGTCCGAACCTCCGTATTAAGTTGCAAAGCAACAGACAATTGCATTAAGTATGGTGCGTAATGTAATCAACAACTACATCCTTAGACATAGCATCAATGTTTTATCCCTAGTGGCAACAGCACATCACAACCTTAGAACCTTCTGTCACGATCCCAGATTCAATGAAGGCATGAACCCACTATCGAGCATAAATACCCCCTCTTGGAGTTAAGAGCAAAAACTTGGCCAGAGCCTCTACTAATAACGGAGAGCATGCAAGATCATAAACAACACATAAACAATAGATTGATAATCACCATAATCATAGTACTCTCTATCCATCGGATCCCGACAAACACAACATATAGTATTACAGATAGATGATCTTGATCATGTTAGGCAGCTCACAAGATCCAACAATGAAGCACAACAAGGAGAAGACGACCATCTAGCTACTGCTATGGACCCATGGTCCAGGGGTGAACTACTCACTCATCACTCCGGAGGCGACCATGGCGGTGTAGAGTCCTCCGGAGATGAATCCCCTCTCCGGCAGGTGCCGGAGGCGATCTCCCGAATCCCCCGAGATGGGCTTGGCGGCGGCGTCGGAAGGTTTTCCGTATCGTGGCTCTTTGTGACCGGGGCTCGCGACGGAAGCTTTAAGTAGGCTGAGGGTCAACGCGAGGGGCCACACGAGGGGCCCAGGGGATAGGGCGGCTGGGCGGGCCCGCGCCGCACACCTCCCCCCGGCTGCCTCGTGGCCCCACTTCGTTAGGGTCTTCGGCCTTCTCGGGAAGCTTCGTGCAAAATAGGACCCTGGGCGAAAGTTTCGTCCACTCCGAGAATATTTCTTTACTAGGATTTCGAAACCAAAAACAGCAGAAAACAAAGAATCGCTCTTCGCATCTTGTTAGGTTAGTCCCGTAAAATGCATAAATATGACATATAATGTGCATAAAACATGTAGGTATCATCAATAAAGTAGCATGGAACATAAGAAATTATCGATACGTTGAGACGTATCATGTCTACGGGTGCTTCTATTCTGGTAGCAGTGTTGGGCCTCCAAGAGCAGAGGTTTGTAGAACAAGAGCAAGTTTCCCCAAGGTTTATCAAACTCAGGGAGGAAGAGGTCAAAGATATCCCTCTCAAGCAACCCTGCAATCACAAAGCAAGAAGTCTCTTGTGTCCCCAACACACCAAATACACTTGTCAGATGTATATGTGCACTAGTTCGGCGAAGAGATAGTGAAATACAAGTAGTATGGATGTATATGAGTGGTAATAGCAATCTAAAATATGGCAGCGAGTAAACATGCAACAAAACAGTAAACAAACGGAGATTCGATGCTTGGAAGCAAGGCCTAGGGATCCTGCTTTCACTAGTGGACACTCTCAACAATGATCACATAATAGAACCACTCTACACTCTTTTGTTGGATGATGAACACCACTAACTGTGTAGGATTACACGAACCCTCAATGCCGGAGTTAACAAGCTCCACAATATTCGATATTCATGTTTAAGTAACCTTAGAGTGCAAGATAGATCAACACAATTACACCAAGAACTAACACAACATGCACACTATCACCATCACACTATGAAGGAGGCATAGATCACATCAATACTATCATAGCAATAGTTAAATTCATAATCTACAAGAGATTACAATCATAGCCTACACCAAGTACTACACGAGGCACACACTGTCACCATTACACCGTGCAGGAGGAATAGAGTACTTTAATAACATCACTAGAGTAGCACATAGATGATATTCAACTAGATCACAGAGAGAGAGAGATGAACCACATAGCTACAGCGGAGCCCTCAGCCTCGGGGGTGAATTACTCCCTCCTCATCATGGAGACAGCGATGGCGGTGAAGATGGCGGTGAAGACGGCGGTGGAGATGACTCCGGGGGCAATTCCCCGTCCCGGCGGCGTGCCGAACAGAGACTTCTGTCCCCCGAATCTTGATTTCGCGATGGCGGCGGCTCTGGAAGGTTTTCTGTTTCATTTAACGTGATAGGGTTTTCGCGGAGACCTTAAGTAGGCGAAGGGGAGTTCGGAGGGGCTCGGTGGGCCCACACTAAAGGGCGCGCCCACCCTTGGCCGCGCCGCTCGGGCGTGGTCCCCCGGTCCTCTCCCATTTCTTCATGCCCGGGAGGTGTTATCACCAGAATTTGACCAAGCAGAGGTGGGCCGCGATCAAGATGGATTGAAGATATACATATAGAAGAGATATGTGAATCGGCCTTATTTACCAAGTTTGGGCTAGCTAGCCCGTGTATCTTAGTTTAGAAATTAGAGTTTGTCTCGTGCACGGTTTAGTGCACGCCCACATTAGAAAGTCCCCGGACTATAAATATGTACCTAGGGTTTATGGAATAAACAACAACCAACGTTCAACACAAACCAATCTCGGCGCATCGCCAACTCCTTCTCGTCTCGAGGGTTCCTCCGTAAGCACCATGCTGCCTAGATCGCATCTCGCGATTTAGGCAGCACAGCCTGAAGTTCATGCGTTGCTCGTACTGAAGCTCTTTTGATGGCGAGCAACGTAGTTATCGAGACGCGTTAGGGTTAGCATCGTTCTTAGCATCATATGCTCGCGTAGTGCAACCCTTGCGCGTCTAGCCGTCCTTGTGCCTCATCATGGGTGCAGGGGCGGCACCCCGCTTGATCTTTATTTAGTAGATCTGATCCGTTATGGTCGCTCCTTGATTCATCAAGGATTAGTTTAATATCTCAATAGTTAGGCCTTACAAAGGGTTGGAGGATCCAGCGGTGCAGGGTGTAGTTTGCTGCCCCTAGACAGGATGTTCCGAGGATCAACCTAGTGTTGGTTTTTAGGCCTTGTCTAGGGCTGGCTTACGTTTACCGTGCGTGAGTGCGAGGCCCAATCGTGAGTAGGATGATCCGATTATGCGTGAAAACCCTAGATCGTCAGGGATCTCATATGCTTTATCTTGATCAAGCAGACCACCATATATTCGGCCACCTTGGACGACCATGGGTGGATCGGCTCCATGAGCCGATTCACAGGACAACCCGAGAGCCGATCGAGGCTCGTATTTAACGTGTACGTGTGTGCCCCGCAGAAACTAAGCGAGGCATCATCCACACCTTCCCGACCAGGTATAGGTCGGCACGCCCTTGCGACCCGCATCGGCGCGCGACCAGAGGCTTTGCGGGCCGTCGCTTCTGAGGGACTGGGCCAGCCGCAGCCCTCGCCTATTCCGGGCTCTACGGTGTTGGCTGGCCGCTGCCCGCCGGGAGCTTCGACGTCAACACATTCGCGCACCGGTGGACACATCCTCGGCACGTTGGAGCGTCGTCGCACAAGGCGTGATCCAGAGATCATGAGCTATCGCATTCTCCGTCAGACCAGCCCTAGGGACTCACCAAGGGAAAGCTCAAGCCCATTCCCGTCCCCCGCTGCCATTCGTTGCGCTCGAAGCGCCGAACTCATCGGCTTTTGTCGCTTACAAGATTGGTGGGCCCCAGATCACTGGGCCTTCACAGACGCGCCCAAGGAGATCCCGCACGGATACGCATGTGCATACGTGCGATCGCAGACTGGGCACCCTCGAACCAGGCTGCTATAGCAGGGACTTCTGGGCAACAGAGGAACGGAGGCAGCACTCGAGAAGCAAACGGCTAGCTAAATACGCCACCCCGACGAACTCCCGAGCCCAGCTCCTGCAGCTTGGCTCAACCAGAGAAACAGGCATGGCTGGTTAAGTACGCCACCTCCGACGAATCTTCAGGGTTCGGCACTGCAGCCATCACCGCGGATCAAATTTGTACGATCCTGAAAGATCAGTATGATGCCGAAGAGAAAGGCGATCGGCTATACCAAGCCGTACCCCAATGAGTACGAATTGATCCCGCTACCACCCAAATATCGGCTCCCGGACTTCACAAAGTTCGGATCAGATGGCTCCAGCCCCATCGAGCATGTGAGCCGATATTTGGCACAGTTCATCAGACGAGCTGCGCGTGAGGTACTTCTCAGTCCCTCATGATCGGCTTTCGGATGGTACACGTCGCCCACCGAACTCAATCCAGACTGGAAGCAGCTGAAGAACGGTTCCATGAGCAATATCACTCGGAGGCTTCCGAGGCCGGCATTGCCGATCTAGCCCAAGTAATGAATGAAGGAGAAACGGTGTCATAATACATTCAGCGCTTCAGACCGTTAGGAACCGATGCTATCTTCATGTAAGCGAAAAGGAAGCAATGAATTGGCTATGGTGGGTCTATCATCATCGATCAAAATGGCCTCCCAGGCGGACTAGCCTTCGTTAGCACACATGGTGCAGAAGTTGTCAGCATATGAGCAACGCCACCCGGATATCTACCAAGATAAATTCAAGCGCGTGGTTACCATGGTTGACGCAGGCGAAGATGAAGGTCCTACGGAGAGCGAGAGGTCCAGTAGGGCTTAGGACTCGAGCTGCAGGCCCAGTAACCTGCAAGTGGGTAAAGCCACCAGGGCCTCCAAGAGGGTTCGACTTCGACGTGACGAAAACCGAGCAGATTTTCACCTCTTACTCGGAGAAGCACATAAAGTTACCCGAAGGCCACAAGTTTCCTACGGTGCAAGAGCTGAACGGAAAGCCATACTGCAAGTGGCATAACACGTTCACCCACACCACCAACGACTGCAGGGTGTGGCGTCAGCAGATCCAAGTGGCGATAGAAAATGGGCGATTAATTTTTAACCAGTACGCCATGAAGGTCGACACACACCCCTTCCCCGTCAACATGGTGGAGTTTACCCACCTTGGAGGGTGCCAGCCTGATTTCTCAGCCAACATCAGCATGGTAGAGCTTGGACACCGCTCCGAGAAGGACGGGGATGAGGACAGCTGCTCAGGGCAAGGACACCGAAGGGGCCGTCCATGCGACGGCTCCGTCAAGATGGCAAGCGCTACGTCACAGAGGGGGAAGTGAAGAACATAAGATACCAACGACCCTCTCTCGATCACCTTCAACAAGTATGTTAGTCGATATGACCAACGCCGATACGATAACAATGATGAAAGAGGTCTGACACCATAAACGACAAGACATCGCCGCATAATCATGATGAGGAGCGGCAGGAGCGCCACGGCAGGGAGCAGGACGATACGGACAGGCATTGGCACCGCCTCTTCTTCGACACGCTGGGATTCAGGAATGAGCCGGACACAACAATCCAAATCGCCCGAATGCAACCGGAAAAAGAAGGAGATAGCCAACGTGTCCGTGTTCGAGCGCCTAGGGCCTCTCCCACCGCAAAAATGACGTGTGAGACCCCTCCGTTGGAAGATCTCGAGGATTCAAGACGAAGGGGAATACGAAGAAGACAGGTGCCACCGTCCAAGGTGGTGCCCTGACGGCCTCAGCCATACACAAAAACGTAGGGTTCGGGCGACGGTCCTGGAGGAAGCCGAAAGGATGTACTTGCATACGCCTCGAGGAGGGCACGACCGATCTGGTGCAAAGTCCGTAGAACCTGGATGAAGAGGGACTGCCACAAAGAAAAGAGTGGCGCCCAAAGCAAAGGAAAGCCTGAGACATCGGCTGGCACAAACATGGTGTTCATTCGTCCGGCGGAGTGTAGTGCTCCACGATTACACAGGCACCCGAATGGATAACAGAAGCGCACCAACGTGCTAAGGTCGGAGATTGGGCTGGTTTTATCCGGACATGGACGAGTAGCAAGACTACGTCAATAAGCAACAGGGCGAGGCCGATCCTTGCGATCGGCCCTCCGAAACTGATGAAGGGATATTACAAAACCTTCACCGAGCAAGCAACATGGAGGCCGATTCCACAATCGGCCCAAATTATCCTCACCATCCATTCTGCCTGAGATCAACGTTTGACCCAACAGGACTATCAAGAGCTGACACGATCAATTCTCTTGACAGAATCGGCTCGGGGGCACCTAGATGGATAAAACACGAGGATATGAAATAATATAGTATGGGGCCGATGCACAAATCGGCCTAAAATTTTTAAACATTTTACACGATGCAAGGGCATCGACTTTAGAATTGAGAAAAAGCCGATGCGCGGCCATCGACTCAAGAGATACAATTGTTAACCAGAAGGTCAGCCCTAGTGAATTACGAAGAGAAGCCCCATGAAAGAACTCCTCAAGAGAGTAGTTTATGGCTCAGATCTTCTCTTCAAGAACAGTGCTAAGGGCAATTGGGTGTCCGTGTTAAGGGTGGGTCGCATCGTATCCACTAAAGAAAGGAGCCGATCTGACCTATAGGGACGAAGAGGCGCATTGAGGAAACTCGGGGGCAGCCCACCTTGAAGGCTCTCTCAGCCGATTTACGTGCAGATCACTGCTCTGCATGATCAAGCCCAGGCTAATTGCTTAGTCTCGCCTCGAGTAAGGCTCGGGCGCAGCCCTCGGTGGATGCTGTTTTTGCTCTGTTTGGGATACCAACGGCTGGTCCTTCATTGCAACCTTCTTCACGAGTGATGATTATTGAAGAACATTGTTAGGTTTGGTTGGGAAAGTTCGAAGGTTTCCCTGAAGATACTGCATTTTCCGCCAAATTTAGAAAATCATCGTTTGGAGAAGGGAAGGGCGAATCTTGAAGGACCGATACGGTGCTATCGGCTCAGTATGCATTGGAAGGGGACGAATCGGCAAGGTCAGTGGGAGAGGAAATCGGCAGATCAAATTGGGGAAAGGTGCTTCATTAATAAGAAAGATTTCTTACATAGTAGAACTGATTGCCCTCAAGGGGATACATTGCCCCGCCTACTTCTACGGATCCTATGCTATGGGCCCTATCTACGGCCGTTGCTGCCCTCGTTGCCGCCACATCGCCGCTGTTGCCGCTTCCTGCCGGCTTCGTCATCGCTCCAGCGGCCGGTGGACCTTCATTGTCCTCGTCCTTCCTCGTCGTCGCTATCGTCGCCGCTGTCGCTCAGATTCCCCGGCCAGGGGCAATGGCGCTTGGCCGGCGGCCTGTCGGGAGCGCCGCGACGCTCGTCGCCCTCCTCTTCCTCCTCCTTCACCTCCTCGAGGTGGCCCCGTCCCAGGGGAAGTGATCATCCTCGCTTTCTTCTACCGCTTCCTTATCGGCAAGGAAGCGGAGATCGCTCTCCCGTTTGGTCGTGGACCTGTTCCCTCCGACTGCATGGAGAAGTCATGGTTCTGACTCCTCCCTGCCGCAATGGCGCGGCGGATGTTGGTCGCGTGGACTTCTGGCCGGGTTGTACTCCTGGCGGCTCGCGGGATGTGGAGGACTGGCTGGAAAAATCCGATGGAGCAGAGGAAGAAGAAGACATCGTGGCGCAGCTTTTCGAGATGCTAATGCGAAGAAGATGCAGAGGAGAACTGTTCGTAGCAGTTAAATAAAAGGGGACATAATAGAAATTCAATGCCACAGCTTTCCGAGGAAGTGGTGCCAAAACTGTCAAATCGTGTGAGAAGTTGAAGGCAAGTTGTCATGATGAGGGACTGCGACGGTCTCGTCTCGTCACGACATGACCTACGAGAGAAAAGCATAATGATTTTGGAAATGTCCTTTCCAAAACCAGGGGGGCATGTGTTATCACCAGAATTTGACCAAGTCAGAGGTGGGCCGCGATCAAGATGGACTTGAAGATATACATATAGAAGAGATATGTGAATCGGCCTTATTTACCAAGTTTGGGCTAGCTAGCCCGTGTATCTTAGTTTAGAAATTAGAGTTTGTCTCGTGCACGGTTTAGTGCACGCCCACATTAGAAAGTCCCCTGGACTATAAATATGTACCTAGGGTTTATGGAATAAACAACAACCAACGTTCAACACAAACCAATCTCGGCGCATCGCCAACTCCTTCGTCTCGAGGGTTCCTCCTAAGCACCATGCCGCCTAGATCGCATCTCGCGATCTAGGCAGCACGAGCCTGCCTAGTTGTTCATGCGTTTCGTACTGAAGCCTTTTTGATGGCGAGCAACGTAGTTATCGTAGACGCGTTAGGGTTAGCATCGTTCTTAGCATCATATGCTCGCGTAGTGCAACCCTTGCGCGTCTAGCCGTCCTTGTGCCTCATCATGGGTGCAGGGGCGGCACCCCGCTTGATCTTTATTTAGTAGATCTGATCCGTTATGGTCGCTCCTTGATTCATCAAGGATTAGTTTAATATCTGCAATAGTTAGGCCTTACAAAGGGTTGGAGGATCCAGCGGCATGCAGGGTGTAGTTTGCTGCCCCTAGACAGGATGTTCCGAGGATCAACCTAGTGTTGGTTTTTAGGCCTTCTCTAGGGCTGGCTTACGTTTACTGTGCGTGAGTGCGAGGCCCAATCGTGAGTAGGATGATCCGATTATGCGGTGAAAACCCTAGATCGTCGTGGATCTCATATGCTTTATCTTGATCAAGCAGGACCACCATATATTCGGCCACCTTGACGAATCATGGGTGGATCGGCTCCATGAGCCGATTCGGGACAAACCGAGAGCCGATCGAGGCTCGATTTACGTGTGTGCCCTGCAGAAACTAAGCGAGGCATCATCACACCTTCCCGACTGTATAGGTCGTGGCACGCTCTGCACCCGCAGCGGCGCGACCAGAGGCTTTGCGGGCTGTCGCTCCGAGGGATCGGGGCGCCCGCAGCCCTGGGTCATTCCCGCTCTACGGTGCTGGCTGGCCACGTCGCGGTTTCGACGTCAACAGAGGCTTCCTGGGTGGAAAATAAGGCTGTGGCGTTGATTTCATTCCGATTCCTGAATATTTCGTTACTAGGATTTCTCGAAACCAAAAACAGCAGAAACAGAACCGGCACCTCGGCATCTTGTTAATAGGTTAGTTCCAGAAAATGCATAATAATGACATATAATGTGTATAAAACATGTAGGTATCATCAATAAAGTAGCATGGAACATAAGAAATTATCGATACGTCGGAGACGTATCAGTATGTATAAAACATTCAAGTATTGTCATAAAAGTAGCATGGAACATAAGAAATTATAGATACGTTTGAGACGTATCAAGCATCACCAAGCTTAGTTCCTACTCGCCCTCGAGTAGGTAAACGATAACACAAATAATTTCTAAGTGACATGCTACCAACATAATCTTGATCAACATTATTGTAAAGCATATGAGATGAATGGAGTGATCTGAACAAAAGATTGCTAACAAAGATAATGACTAAACAGATGAATCATATAGCAAAACTTTTCATGAATAGTACTTTCAAACAAGTATCAATAAGACTTGCATAAGAGCTAACTCATAAGCAATAAATTCAAACTAGAATGCATTGAAGCAACACAAAGGATGATTAAGTTTCAGCAATAGCTTTTGTCAACATAAAGTAATATAACAGGTGCAATAAGTAAACATGTAAGAATCAATGCACACAGTTAACACAAGTGTTTGCTTCTAAGATAGAAGGAAGTGGGTAAACCGACTCAACATAAAGTAAAAGAATGGCCCTTCGCAGAGGAAGCATGGATTACAATTTTTGTGCTAGAGCTTTTGTTTTGAAAACATAGAAACAATTTTGTCAACGGTAGTAATAATTCATATGTGCTATGCATAATACTTCCTACAAGTTGCAAGTCTCATGCATAGAATACTAATAGTGCTCGCACCTTGTCCTACTTAGCTCGAAAAACACGGATTATCATTGCATAACATATGTTTCAACCAAGTGTCACAAAGGGGTACTATGCCGCCTGTACAAGTGTCTAAGGAGAAAGCACGCATTAGATTTCTTGCTTTTGATTATTCTCAACTTAGACATCCATACCGGGACAACATAGACAACAGATAATGGACTCCTCTTTTAATGCTTAAGCATTCAACAACAAATAATATTCTCATAAGAGATTGAGGTTGTATGTCCAAACTGAAACTTCCACCATGATACATGGCTTTAGTTGGCTGCCCAATGTTCTTCTCTAACATATGCATACTCAAACCATTTGATCATTAAATCGCACTTACTTCAGACAAGACGAACATGCATAGCATCTCACATGATATCCAACAAAGGTAAAAATTTGATGGCGTCCCCAGAAACATGGTTGCCGCTCAACAAGCAACTTATAAGAATTAAGACACATAACTACATATTCATCACCACAATAGTTTTTAAGCTATTTGTCCCATGAGCTATATATTGCAAAGATAAAGAATGAAATTTTAAAGGTAGCACTCAAGTAATTTACTTTGGAGTGGCAGAAAAATACCACATAGTAGGTAGATATGGTGGACACAAATGGCATGGGTTTTGGCTCAAGGTGTTTGGATGCACGAGAAGCATTTCCTCTCAGTACAAGGTTTGGGCTAGCAAGGTTTTTTGAAGCAAACACAAGTATGAACAGGTACAACAAAACTTACACAAGAACATATTGCAAGCATTATAAGGCTCTACACTGTCTTCCTTGTTGTTCAAACACTTTACCCGAAAATATCTAGACTTAGAGAGACCAATCATGCAAACCAAATTAAACAAGCTCTACGGTAGTTCTTCATTAATAGATTAAACTACATGATGCAAGAGCTTAAACATGATCTATGAGAGCTCAAACAATTGCCAAGTTGCCAAACCATATGCAGCATTTTCCGATTCCAACCAAATAGCAATTTAACGAAGCAATTTCAGCCTTCACCATGAACATTAAAGCACAATTAAGAACACAAGTGTTTCATATGAAAAAGCGGAGCGTAATATCTCCAATATAAGAATGGTGGGATCCAACTTTATTCAAACCAAAACAAAAATAAAAGCAAACCGACGTTCCAAGTAAAGAACATAGGATGTGATGGAATAAAATATAGTTTCACTAGAAGTGACCTGATAATGTTGTCGATGAAGAAGGGGATGCCTTGGGCATCCCAAGCTTAGATGCTTGAGTCTTCTTAAAATATGCAGGGATGAACCACCGGGGCATCCCCAAGCTTAGACCTTTCACTCTTCTTGATCATAGTATGTCATCCTCTTCTCTTGACCCTTGAAAACTTCCTCCACACCAAACTTCAAGCAAACTCATTAGAGGGTTAGTGTATAACCAAAAATTCACACATTCAGAGGTGACACAATCATTCTTAAAACTTCTGGACATTGCACAAAGCTTGTGAAAGTTAATGGAACAAAGAAACTCATTCAACATAGCAAAAGCGGCAATGCGAAATAAAAGGGAATCTGTCAAAACAGAACAGTCCGTAAAGATGAATCTGGCAGGGGCACTTAACTTGCTCAAATGGAAAAACTCAAAACTAATGAAAGTTGCGTACATATATGAGGATCACGCTCGTAAATTTGCAGATTTTTCGATTTTTAGAGCTTCATGAATTCGTGTGATAACAATGTTGTTTCTGCGCAGCAATCCCAAATATAGTATCAACTTTAACATAGAAACTTTACTTGGCACAAAAACATGATAAGGAGAGGTTGCTATAGTAAACAACTTCCAAGACCCAACAATACAAATAAAATGAAACTTGGGTTATCTCCCAAGAAGTGCTTTTCTTTAACGCCTCAGCTAGTTAAAGTGCAAATCAAGTATTTTCAAGAGATGAAGCATCAACATCATTATTTTTCTTACAAACACAACTTGTTGCAGAGGGTACCTTAGATGCTCCATTATCTAAATTTTTTATGGTGGTGCTAGGGGTTTTATCAATTTTAGGCCTATAATAATTCTTTGGTTTAGGCACCTTAGAGGCATACATGAATTTTGCTCTTTACCCACATAAGCTTTCTCCTTATACTTAAGAGAAGAAAAAGTTGAGCCCAAGGTTCCCATAGCTTTTTCAAGTTCATCAATCCTATTGGTTTGATTATCATGGACAACACAAGTTCCTAAGACACTAATTCTTTCATCAATTCCTCCTAAGGATTTATCAAGTTCATCGGTTTTATCAAGTAACATTTCCAATTTAGTTTCAATACTTGGAAAATTTTTCTCTATGGTTTTCAATTTTTTCATAACATCCTCAAGAGAGATTTCAATTTTAACTTCATTAACAGGTGGTATTCCAACTAGACTCTCAATGATGCAACTAGCTTCTAAAGCGGGAGTACCTAGGAAATTACCTTCCGAAAGAGTATCAAGAACAAACCTATTCCAACTAGATAAGCCAACATAAAAGTTCCTAAGAAGGATAATAGTGGAGTGTTTCTTAATGCACCTATGATGAGCATTTACTAATTCTTTCTCCACCTTGTTGCTTAAAAGAGCGAACTTCAACTTCAGGATTACTCATTATAACAAAAATCAACTAAGCGAATAGAATAAAGGCAAGTAACTATTTTTTTTGTGTTTTTGATATAGAGCTAGTAAATAAGACAGTAAATAAAGTAACTAAATTTTTTGTGTTTTTAGTATGTAGCAAACAAGACAGTAAATAAAAATAAAGTAAAGCAAGACAAAAACAAAGTAAAGAGATTGGAAGTGGAGACTCCTCTTGCAGCGTGTCTTGATCTCCCCGACAACGGCGCTAGAAAAAATATGGCTGATGCGCGTAGATGTACACGTCCGTTGGGAACCCCAAGAGGAAGGTATGATGCGCATAGCAGCAAGTTTCCCTCGGTATGAAACCAAGGTTATCGAACCAGTAGGAGCCAAGAAGCACGTGAAGGTTGTTGGTGGAGGAATGTAGTGCGGCGCAACACCAGATTCCGGCGCCAACGTGGAACCTGCACAACACAATCAAAGTACTTTGCCCCAACGTAACAGTGAGGTTGTCAATCTCACCGGTTTGCTGAAAACAAAGGATTAAGCGTATCGAGTGGAAAATGGTGTTTGTTTGCAAAAGAACAATAAGAACATTAGAATGTATTCAGATGTAAAAGAATGGACCGGGGTCCACAGTTCACTAGATATGTCTCTCCAATAAGATAACTAACATGTTGGGTGAACAAATTACAGGCGGGCAATTGACAAATAAAGATTCAATACATATCAACGATGATTACTATGTGATTTAATCGGGCATTACGACAAAGTACATAGACCGCTATCCAAACATGCATCTATGCCTAAATAATCCACCTTCGGGTTATCATCCTAACCCCTTCCGGTATTAAGTTGTAAACAATGATAATTGCATTAAGTATGGTGCGTAATGTAATCAACACAAATATCCTTAGACAAAGCATCAATGTTTTATCCCTAGTAGCAACAACATCCACAACCTTAAACACTGTCCCAGATTAAATGGAGGCATGAACCCACTATCGAGCATAATTACTCCCTCTTGGAGTTACAAGTATCAACTTGGCGAGCCTCTACTAGCAACGGAGAGCATGCAAGAACATAAACAACACATATATGATAGATTGATAATCAACTTAACATAATATTCTATATTCATCGGATCCCGCAAAACACAACATGTAGCATTACAAATAGATGATCTTGATCATGTTAGGCAGCTCACAAGATCTAAACAATGATAGCACAAGCGGAGAAGACAACCATCTAGCTACTGCTATGGACCCATAGTCCAAGGATGAACTACTCACGCATCAATCCGGAGGCGGGCATGATGATGTAGAGCCCCTCCGGTGATCCCCTCTCCCGGCAGGTGCCGAGGCGATCTCCGAATCCCGAGATGGGATTCGCGACGGCGGCGTCTCTGGAAGGTTTTCCGTATTGTGGCTCTCGGTACAGGGGGTTTCGCGACGAAGGCTATTTGTAGGCGGAAGGGTAGGTCAGGGGGCGACGCGAGGGTCCCACACACTAGGGCCGTGCGCTGTGGCCCGGCCGCGCCGCTGGTGTGTGGCCACCCGTGGCCCCACTTCGCTTCCTTCGGTCTCCTCGAAGCTTGTGTAAAAATAGGACCAAGCGTTGATTTCGTCCAATTCCGAGAATATTTCCTTACTAGGATTTCGAAACCAAAAACAGCAGAAAACAGCAACTGTCACTTCGGCATCTTGTTAATAGGTAAGTGCCGGAAAATGTATAATAATGCTGTAAAGTATGTATAAAATATTCAAGTATTGTCATAAAAGTAGCATGGAACATAAAAAATTATAGATACGTTTGAGACGTATCAATACGCTAAACATAACTGCATATTTAAAAAATATTAACGCAGGAGATAGAAATGCATTGCATTTAATAGTTCATACATAAATTCGGCTATAATCATACAAAAACTACTCGAATTAAGCTAGGGTTCGAGCTACATTTCGTCGCAACGGCAACCTACTACCAAAATTTGGCTCCGGGATGCTCACCGGAGCCTTGTGCCGTGGCGGTGAGGCGTCGGTGGCCTCCTCACTCGTCGTCGCTGCCGAGGTCAGCGTAGATCTTCCCCTGCTCTTCCGCGACCAGCCGCCACACTCCTCCGGCGCGAACGCGAGCGCCTATGCGTCGTCGGGCTCCTTCTTCACCACCGTTAACGTTGACGGCGGCTCGCGGGAGCTCGAGGACAACGAACCGGGGGCATAAGAGGAGGAGTCGCGACGGTACACAACCGACTCGCGCTTGGAGAACACGGGCGGTGGGGCGACGTCGTACCTGCTGTACGACCCCCGGAGTCGCGCCCCTTCGGAGCACACCATGTGAGCCTCCATCTTCTCGCCGACGCGCTGGCTCAAGCTCCCACCGTGGCCAATCTAGCCACCCCCGCGCCCGGACACCATGGTGCTGCTGCGGTGTTGGATCTACGAGCGTCCGTCGTCGATTGCTCGTCGACGGGCCGTAGATTTTTCGTGGGCAGGAGGCGGGGAGGCGAAGGAGCGGATGGGGTTTGTCCCCCATCGGCCTCTCCGACCGCCATATATATACGGGTTGATGGGGGCTTTGGGCTGCGGCCTGGATCCATTTTGCAGGCCAGAATACGGTGTCTAGTTTGACCCAAAAAAACGCCCCAAACCGGCATATCAGCCTAAACATGCGTTTGCAGGCTGATATGCGGTGTTTGCTAGAGATGCCTAGGGTAGCTGTATGCAATCCTTTTTTTTTCAAAATAAAAAACATCTTTAAATTAGACCTAATTTTTTACATAGAAGTAGCAACATGCGCGATATCAAGTGATCATATTTATTGAACTACTATTAATATTCATTTGGTACATGTCAAGATGAATCTAGCAATATTACTTTAGAGTCATTCATGTTGCTGGTTTTTAAAGAAAATTGCTCAAAGTTAATATAGTTTGATTTAAGATATATTCAAATGTATTTGAGAACGGATTGATTAGCATTATTTTTTGAGAGTGGATTTCGTACACCAACACATGGTGTGGGTGTTTTCGTTACCGTCTATTATACTTTAAGATTCGGATAAAAAAAGAGATAAAGAAATATTTGTATCCACCATGGTGGGCACGAATCTCAAGAAATAAATGCTTACATCGCTAGATGATGGTATTGTAACAACTGTACAATAGCATAATGGTATGTTGAAAGTGAATTGGGTAAAACCACAACCATTGAGACCCTTGTTGCACACCCATAAGTATCGTATTTTTTTGGCACAAAACCTCAGATTATTGAGGTGAATTGTTGCACTGAGAATAAATAAGAACTTTAACTCATTTAACACCTTTTTGCAGGGAAACACTTGTTTTGTCAAATGGACAAGACTCGCAAACGAGCTAATTATAGGATGGGGAAGAACTAACATGGGTTGGACCCCTTTTTCTCCTCATTATTCATTTCTTCAGCAAATATATGGGTTGTGTCAAATCTTAGGTTGAGGCCCGACTTCGCTTACACTCTGCTGGCTCTGCTACTGGTTGAATAGTTTTAGGTACGAGTATTTGAACATATATTTCTCTTGCATCAGTTAATAGGTTCATCATACTCGAAATTAGAATGTATAAAAATATTTATGTTTTTGAATAGATAGTTGTTTTCTATAATTTTGTGGTGTTTATTAAGTTTTTTTAGGTTTGCAAAAATAATCCAACCACGTAAATTTGTACTCCATATTTAACATCGATGTTTAGTATAATTGTACTTCTACTTGTACGATTTGTAAGCATTTGAAGTCTTGTTTAAAATGTGGAGTTGCACCCACTGGCGGATCCACGGCCAGTTATCGGGATGCATAGGACACCTCCTAAATAAGTTTTTTTTTGTTGCAAAATACTTCATCCAATCCATAACAAATATCATGGTTTCATTTTAAATTAAAATTAAAACTACGACGCTTAGTATGAATCGGAGGGTGTATCATGTTTTCATCAAATGCACCCGTAAGAATGATATTTAAAAAAAAATCTGTTCAGGCACCCTCCTGGTTTCAAATGGTGTAGCTCCGCCATTGGTTGTACCCGACACTATTGTAACGACCCAACATGTTAGGATCCTACTACTCCCTCTGATTCATATTGATGCTAGTATAGATGTATCTAGACACATTTTAGATGTAGATACATCCAATTTAAGATCAAGTAATATATGTCGGAGGGAGTATATGAGTCAAACCTCTGATCTGATCCTCCTGCAACATGTCTTAGTAGTTGTTGTTTTACGTGGAAAAAAGCTTCATGTTGATGATTGGGGCTTCGCGCACTTTTCTAGCTTGCATGGCCATGGCCCATGGCCAGGCCTTCACGTGTATGTTACGGTGAAGTGAATTTATACGCGACGATAGGAATTTAAACGCGAGACTAGTGCATTAAATAGTCCAAATGAAAATATATTTGGTACTTCTCGGTGCTCGCGAACAAACTGAAGATGTTTTCTTTTTATTCACAAAAAGAGATGTTTTTTTAATAAAGATTCAAACTGAAGATGTTGGGGCAGGAGATACGCTCCACTGCTCCAGTCATTTCCAACAGAGGAATCACTGAATCCCGAGGCCCAGTTCTAAGAAACGGGCTGGATGAGATCCCGTAAGCCCGATAATATCTGAACAGGCCGAAATATTGGCATAGCTAACATGCTGGACTAATCACAGTTCTGGTTCACGGCCTTACGTGTCAAATATGGCCCACTCTCGCTATGAAATCTTAGCTTCCTGTCTCTGGTTTTTTAAGGTCATGTGCCGTATACTCCGTATTCCTTTATTTTTTCTGACAAATATGCTTGCTAGACTACACCAGAGTGAGGAGAAAAGACCCGTCTACCTTGCTGTTTATACTCTACACACAGAAGCTCTACATCCCTAGTGTTGACCTGAGTATGAACCCATGGGAGACGTGACATAATCATAGCACAAAAACTATACGTGACAAAAACTATAGCAAACCAGACTCTTGTATGATAGTATCAAAGATATGTTCCCTGTTCTTTTTGATATTTGTAATGAGCAGAATGTTACTGTTCCTGAGGCAGCTACCATGGGTTGGAGATTCTCTTACAGGAGATGGTTGACCCCTGTCTTATCATACAAGAGTCTGGTTTGCTTCAGCTGATGACTCAGACACAGCTGTCTCATAATACTGATCTGCCCAGATGGAAATGGTCAAAGAAAGGCATTTTCACTGTGAAGTCTGTCTACAAAAAATTTTGTGGTGGTGGAAGAGACAGATCTTTTAGACATTTATGGAAAAGCAGAATTCCCCTTAAGATTAAGGTTTGGCTTTGGTTGATCTGGCATAATGCCATTGCCACTAAAGATAACATGCTCAAGCGCAATTGGTCTGGGGATTCAGTCTGTCAATTCTGTGAAGAGCAAGAAACTATTAATCATCTCTTCTTTGGTTGTTCTGCAGCCAAGTTTGTTTGGTCTGCAGTAGCCACTGCTATCAAAGCTCCTACTCGTCCTGGGAGCTTTTCCCAATTTTTTTGGTGGTTCCCACAATTTATCCCTGCAAGTCGTAATACTCAGATAGCTGGCTTGGCAGCTATCTGTTGGGCCATTTGGAAGATTAGGAATAGAGCTTGTTTTGAAAAAAAACTAATCAGCTCTCCTTTCGAATTAATCAGTTATGCTGCTGTGTTCATGAAATACTGGGCAGGTTCGCATGGTGATCAAGATGCTCGTGATCTTCGTGCTGGTGCTGATGGCCTTCTGCGCCTGGCTGGTGTGACAGAAACTGGAACTTCTTCCTCTAGAGGTGCTGGACGTGGTGCACAACTTCGCCTGGAAGATAAAAAGTCGGAGGGTTCAAGCGATGACAACATCATCTGATGACTTGCTGAAGAAAAAAAGATCTGTTCAAAAAGCTGTCTGTGCGACGTTTTGCTGTTATGATCTCGTTTTGGTTATCCTAGATCCCCCTGTTGTTGTTTTCAAAGGGTTTTGTTGCTCTACCAAAAAACTATAGCCGGTTCTGTAATTTGTTTCTCTGAACGTTAGCATTAGGCGGCGATCTTCCCCTTCTGCTTTTACTTTTTTAGCAAGACTACATTGTATTTTCGTTATCTCTCTGGTAATGAAAATTTGATCCCCCTGGTGGATCGTTTGGAAAAAAAAATAGCACAAAAACTATAGCTCTATCCATTCAGCTGACCACCAAACCATAGCCAAACCGACAACACGAAAGCATAAAGAAAGGCCAGTTTGCCTGCCGTGCCGCGTTCCAGGTTCCAACTCCCGCCCGGCGCCCGCCAGTCGGTCACCACCTTCCCCGCGCCAAATCCAATCCAATCGGTGAGATTGCCGGATCTGCGTTCGCTCGATCCCACCCACCACACCACAGCATCATTGGCTGCGGGACGACCGGTAAGACGAGACGAGTCTCGCCCGTCCGAAAAGTAGTGAAAGGAAGAAGATGATGACGATGGCTAGCTACGTATGCCCCTCTCCTTCCGTTAGTTCAGATGGCCACGTAGCTAAACCTTTCTTCAGTCGCTAGTCGTCCTTCGTCAGCCAAGTTACAGGAAAGGGCGGCTGGACATGACAGAGCGAAGGCGACGCGAGTGATAACCGGCAGCCGGCCGCTTCGCAATATCTTCCGTGCAGGATTGCAGGTGATGGAAGTGTGCGCCTTCCGATGCACTGGATCATGACATCAGCGAACGAGTTTTCGACGTTGCTCCTCCGATTATGTTTGTCCACTACGAGTTGCATGCGTACCCAGCTGAGCTGATCAATCCTTTCTCTCTGCTCAGGCCTCCGCCATGGAAAACGTCTGTGCGATGGTGCCTCGCCCTCATCCATGAACCATCCTTTTGCGTTTTTCCCTTCCCAATTATTCACCCTCTTGTAGATGACCACACCTGCCCTATCCTTCAGTATGCTGACGATACTCTTATCATTATCCGAGTGGTCCCTAAGCACGTTGGCAATCTAAAAAAAGTCCTAGATGACTTCTTCGTTGCCACGGGGCTTGCAATCAATTTCCATAAAAGTACCTTCGTTCCCATTAAAACCGACCCTTCCACCGCCGCTGGTATGGCCTCTGCCTTTGGCTACGAGGTTTCCTCCTTCCCCCAAACCTACCTTGGCCTCCCCCTCTCCCCTTACAGGTTGCGTTTCAGAGACTTTGCCCCCATCATGTCCAAAAGTGACATGTGTCTCTCTGGTTGCCGTGGACAGTGTCCCCCTATGGGTGGGCGCCTAATCCTCGTCAACTCAGTCCTCACCTCCATGCTCTCTCATGCTATGAGTGCGGGACTCCTCCCCATCGGCGTTATTGAAGCCATTGACACGCGCGCGCCGCGCTTTCCTTTGGACCGGGGATGAATCTTGCAAAGGCCAATGCAAGGTGGCCTGGGAAGACATCTGCGTTTAGCTTGGAGGTCTAGGGGTCATATCCCTCCCCTCACAGAATTCAGCTCTTCTAGCTAAATTTCTCACTAAAATCCATTCTGACTCCTTTGCCCCTTGGGCATCCTGGTTTCGCCGGATGTACGGCTGGGACGGTTCCCGTGACTTGGGGGACCGCCATCACCTGGACACCCCCATCTAGAAGGATATTGTTGTCGGTCTTGCTACCTTTCACTCCATCTCCAAGGTCACCTTGGGGAATGGGACTTCCACGGCCTTCTGGATGGATCTCTGGCTTGGGGATCAACCCCTGCACGAACGATTCCCCAACCTGTTTTCACACTCTATTCGCCCTCACATCAATGTCGCCACTACCCTATCCTCGGGCCTCCGCAGCACCCTTGGACCTCGCCTTACTGTTGTCGCGGCTGATGACCTTCGAGCTTTGTCTCACGAGCTAAGCTTGGTGGACCTCCATCTTGATGTTTCAGGCTTACGGGAGACCCGCCTCTCTAACAAAAAACTTTCAAACAAATGTTTCTATGTCCACTCCTTCAGGCATTTGCAGATAGATGATATGGAGACGGTGATTTGGAGGAGTGCGGCCCCTCTCAAATGCAAGATTTTCTGCTGGCTGGCTAGGAAGAAACGGCTCCCCACTAACGAACGACGGTTTCGGCACCACCTCACCACCTCCGCCGCTTGCCTCTCCTGCAACACCGATGAGGATAACGACCACATGCTGCTCTTCTGCTCTCGAGCCACTGAAGTCTGGGACTTCTTCCACCGCGGCTTCGACCCCAGTGACTACTCCAGCTTATCCGACCTCTGCCTCAAGAACAGCTGCACCTACGAGGAAGCCACCATCAACGGCGTTGTGGAAAGTCTCTCTTTTGTTACTCGCAAATGTATCCAGGATATTAGAGCATCTCCAGCCGCGTCCCCCAAACCGTCCCCCAAACCGCGCCGACGAGGCTTGGGGACGTGAGCTTCGTGCCGCGTTTGGGACGTCGCTCCCACCGCTCCCCAAACGCCGCCCCAAATGAATATTTGTGCACGAAAATAAAGATTTTCATTCAATTTTGATTATATATTACAAAGTTTGAATGAAAACGGTTAGATTTCATCTAAACCTAGACTACGACCGCCCGGCGGCGCTTGACGGCCCCGCCCCGTCGCCGCCTCCCCTACGCCGCGCTCCTCCCGCGCCTCCTCTCCGCCGGCGGTGGCCGACGTGCCGCTCCCCGCGCGTCCTCCGTCGTCCCTGCGCACTGAGGGAGAGCTCGATGGCGCGACGAATATGCGCCTTCGCGGGCACGGCGTCGTCCCGGAGCTTCTCCGATCGACGGACTCGACGAGGGCGCGTTGCCGATCGGCCGTCTCGTCCGGGTGCGGCCCGTCGTCGTCGCCGCCACTGTCCGCTCGCTGCCGCCTCCACTCCGTCTCCTCCGCCCGGCCTCCTCCTCCTCCACATCCCCCCGCCTCCATCATCGCGCGCCGCGTCGGCCTCGCCGCCAACCGTCCGCCCCGCTCTCCAGCGCCGCCGCCGCCTCCCGCTGCGACGCCTCCGTCATCACTCGTCGGTGCTCGATCGACCACGCGGCGCTCCCGCGAGAGCCTCAGCCAGCGCCGCCGCTCATCGCGGCCAAGGCTGCGCTCTGCAGCCTCATCGCTGCTCAATCTCTCTCCGCACGGCGGGCCGTCGCGCCTCCGAGGCGGCGTCGAACGCCCGGCGTGTCGCGCTCACTGCTCACGCTGCTGCCGCCGGCCTCGAGGAGGAGGCGAGGGCGGCGCCCGCCTCCTCGCGCGGCCTCCTCCTCGAGTGCCTCCTCTGCGCCGCACGCCGCCTGCGGGGCGAGGAGACGGCGTGGAGGAGCGGCCATCGCCGGCGGCCACGCCATCGTGATAGGAGACGGCTGTGGAGCGACGAGGGCCGTGTTTGTTGCCGGCGGGGTGGCTACCGTTGATGAGCCGGGAGACCTTTTATAGACGCCGCGTCGGGAAGAAAGCACGGGAACACGAGAAGAGGCGAAGTTCGCGGGAACGGGCGGTGGCGTGCGAGCCGGCGACGCGTGGAAGTGCGCAGACCGACGAGACGTCTCGCCGCCCTCCGTCGCCATTAAGGCAAAGATGCGGCTGCGCGCGATAACTTCCGTCGCGAGGTAGGCGGCTGTTAGTTCAAATCGGCCGCCGACGCGTCGGCTCGCGCCTCGCCTCGCCGTTGTGTCCGCGTGCCCGTGCGGCCTCGTGGGACGGACGGGCTCGGGCGCGGACACTATATAGGCGCGCGACAAAGACGGGCTTAACGTTGTCCCCCCAATCCCTTTCTGACGCGTGACGCGGCCGAGATGCTTTCTTAGGCTCTGGGCTTTTAGATGTAACACCCCCTCCTCAACCTCCTTTCTTAATTCTTGGTGTAATGGGTATGATCCCCCCCGAACTCTCCTTCCTCTCTCTCGCTTTCTCTTTAGCTCTCTCCTAGCTGCCTAGTTGCCTGGGAGCCCTCTCATCACCCTTGTATTGAACCACCATGTTGTTTTGTTGGCTATGAAGCTGACCTAAGCCCGCCGTAGTCCAGGTAAAAAAAAAAAAGCTCAGGTCCACTCGTGTAACCGTTTTGACTCGGATTCTACAAGACGAGGAGCGAAGCCAAGATGCACGTCTCCCCAAACTTCCTACAGGCCATAGGCCAAACTGTTTCCGGTCCGAACGCAACACCGGCGATCTGCCCGACTCGACCACCACGCACCGCAGCCATACATCAACCAGTCGGATGACGTTCGCTCCTGGATCTCACTCACATGGGCAGGCAGATAAGCTCATCGCGCGTCTCCAAAACTCAGCATTCGGATTCGCGCCGATCGATCGATCCATCTAGCGACGACAGACAGGCAGATTTACATCGGGCCCGAGAGATCCCGCCGGAACAGCGACCCGTATTCGTTCGCACGATGGATCCCCATCACCTCATCCGCTCGACCGAATCGACCAAGGATTTTCGTTTCACGTGCCGCCGCTCGTCGCCGTCCGCGCAGACCACGTTCCCCAGCCGTGGTCCACCCAAAAATAAACGCGGGAAAATCCGGCTCGCGCGCGGCACTGCATGATTTTCTGGCGCGCCGCGCCGGCGAGGTGCGGCCATCGTGGCCGGTCGCTTTCGTCGAATTTCCGCGCCCGCTCCCAGGAATATGCCCTCGACTCGCCCTTATCGCTTCGATATTTTTATAAGACGACGGCGATCGGCGAGCCGGGCCGGACGGACGTGACTTTTGGGCGATGGCTCCGGCCGTGATGTGTTTGGTTCCGAGCAACCTGCCGTGTGGATAACATTCCGCGGATCGGTCGACCCATGTTCTACGCACGCGCCGGCGGCCGGGTCAGAGCGGCCGGCTCCAACCGTCGACGCGTTCGCGAGGCACCGGTGAAATTTTGACTTCCCACGACGGAGAGAGGCACCTCAGCAGCTACAAGGAAGGAAGGAAGGTCGCGTTTAGTCGACCTAGCTAGCTCGGTCTGGAACCATGGAACGTGTTCCAGAGTTTCCAAACAAACCTACGACTCATAAGTTTCAATCCTTCCCCCTGGAGTGAGACATGATAGATACTCATAGACCACCGAGCCTTGTGGAAAAAATACAGACCACAGAGGAAAAATCCTTTGAAAATCTAGTACTCCAGTATTGAGCGAGTCCGGCACGATAGGCTTGAACAAGTCCGCCCCGCCCGCCCGTGGATAAGGATCAGGCCGGGGGTACGGTGTCGGGAACACAGATTCTAACCAGACACCCCTTGTCTGAGCGCAGAGGTTAGTGCCGCGGATTAATTATGACACGTAATTGTCTCTGCTAGACAAAAAAAAAACGAAAAGAGAGTGTGTAAACTCTAAAGTAAAGACAGTGGAATCTGTGTGTGTCTGCGTCGGTGGAGCTCGGAAACCACGAGCCATGGGAACACGGAAGCACCGTTTTATCGTCCTCGGTGCCGAGCACCACGCGGACGTCCACGACGATGGAGCTTCTCGATCGCCGGTTTCTGTTGGTCCAGCAAACCGGCTGCCGTGTCCCCGGCAGAGGTGCCAGCGCCATGGCAGACGTGTGTGTGTGAGCCCTTGTTTTTATTTTACCAGCTGCGTCAACCAACATGCGCTTGGTGCCTAGCCTGGTCGCGGGGAATCGGGTAGATTCACCAGAGAAAGTCTGAAAATATCCATTTGATATTGTAGATACTCATATGTTTTTCGTATAAATTTAGAACTTACAAGATATTGATTTTTGACTAAATATTAGGCGCCTTACATTTTGGGACGGATGGGGTACCATTTTACCGTTTTAGAGAAAAAAATGACAGGTCTATTGGGCCCCCATCTGGATTTTTGTATCTATCCAGTTTCGCTTTGCGGAAACCCCAACTATCAAGTTTCGTGTAACCTTCCGAGCACGAACCACATCCCCACTTCCGCGTTGGCGTGAAGAAAATTTCAGCCCAACGGTCCTCGTACGGGCGCCGGAGTCGGCCAAAATTCGCCGAAGTCGCCGGAATCCGGCCAAAATTGGATGTGAAGATGGAGGGGATGGAGCTTGCCGGTGGTCGACCTCCACTTGGGCGGCGCCAGGAGCGGGCTGAGCTCGCCAGGAAGGTCCCGTGCATGCATCGGGCAAGGGCAGGGCGGAGCAGCCGGGTGGTGTGATGTCTACTCACGCTTCTTTTCCTGTAGACAGTGTTGGGCCTTCAAGAGCAGAGGTTTGTAGAACAGCAGCATGTTTTCCCATAAGTGGATCACCCAAGGTTTATCGAACTCAGGGAGGAAGAGGTCAAAAATATCCTCTCAAGCAACCTGCGATCACAAAGCAAGAAGTCTCGTGTCCCCAACACACCCAATACACTTGTCGATGTATAGGTGCACTAGTTCGGCGAAGAGATAGTGAAATACGGTGGTAAGAATGTATATGAGCAATAGTAATGCACGAAAATAGCTTGCTGCTACAACGGCGTGTGGTTGATGGTAATATTGCAGCAAGACGGATGCAGAAACAAGAAACAAGCGATGATTGCAGATTTGGGAACAAGGCCTAGGGATCATACTTTCACTAGTGGACACTCTCAACATTGATCACATAATAAAACCACTCTACACTCTTGTTGGATGATGAACACCACTAATTGTGTAGGGCTATAAGAGCACTCAATGAGTTAACAAGCTCCACAATATTCGATATTCATATTTAAGTAACCTTAGAGTGCATGATAGATCAACACAACTATACCAAGTACTAACATAGCATGCACACTGTCACCTTCATACTATGAAAGGAGGAATAGATCACATCAATACCATCATAGTAATAGTTAACTTCATAATCTACAAGAGATCATAATCATAAACTACGCCAAGTACTACATGATGCACACAATGTCACCATTACATCATGCAGGAGGAATAGAGTACTTTAATAACATCACTAGAGTAGCACATAGATTAATAGTGATACAAAGCACATTGCAATCATAAAAGGGATATAAATAAGCACTTCACTATGCTATTCATAACAGTGAATAAGTATTCTGAAATATAGCCTAAGAGACCCACACGGTGCACACATCACCTTTACACACGTGGGACAAGGAGTCTCCTGAGATCACATAAGTAAAATCCACTTGAATAGCATAACGACATCTAGATTACAAGCATCATCATATGGATCTCAATCATGTAAGGCAGCTCATGAGATCATTGTATTGAAGTACATGGAGAGAGAGATTAACCACATAGCTACCAGACAGCCTCGATGGAGAACTACTCCCTCCTCATGGAGAAAGCAGCGGTGATGAAGATGGCGGTGGTGTCGATGGAGATGCCTTCCGGGCACTTCCCCGTCTCGGCGGCGTGCCAACAGAGACTCCCGTCCCCGATCTTGGCTTCGCGATGGCGGCGGCTGGAAGGTTTCTCGTACCGTGGTTTTTCCGTATCGAAGATTTAGGTCAGGGACCTTTAAATAGGCGAAGAGGCGAGTCGGAGGGCTGACGAGGCGTGAGACAACGGGCGCCCCCTCTCGGCCGCGCCACGGGCGTCCGGTGGCCCCGTGGCTCTCTGCCCCTCTCGGGTGTTCCGAAGCTTCGTGCAATTATAAGATGTGGGCGTTGATTTCGCCCAATTCCGAGAATATTTCCTTACTAGGATTTCTGAAACCAAAAACAGGAGAAAACAGAACTGACACTTCGCATCTCGTCAATAGGTTAGTTCCGAAAACGCATAAAATCATCATAAAGTGTGAACAAAACATGTAGGTATTGTCATAAAACAAGCATGGAACATCGTAAATTATAGATACGTTGGAGACGTATCGCATCCCCTGCTTAGTTCCTACTCGTCCGAGTAGGTAAACGATAAAAGATAATTTTGAAGTGACATGCTACCAAAGATAATCTTGATCATACTATTGTAAAGCATATGAGATGAATGCAGCGATTCAAGACAATGGTAAAGACAATGATTAAACAACTGAATCATATAGCAAAGACTTTTCATGAATAGTACTTTCAAGACAAGCATCAATAAGTCTTGCATAAGAGTTAACTCATAAAGCAATAAATTCAAAGTAAAGGCATTGAAGCAACACAAAGGAAGATTAAGTTTCAGCGGTTGCTTTCAACTTTCAACATGCATATCTCATGGATAATTGTCAACATAAAGTAAAATAATAAGTTCAATAAGCAAACATGTAAGAATCAATGCACAGTTAACACAAGTGTTTGCCTCTAAGATAGAAGGAAATGGGTAAACTGACTCAACATGAAAGTAGAAGAATGGCCCTTCGAAGAGGGAAGCATTGATTGCTATATTTGTGCTAGAGCTTTTATTTTAAAAAACATAAAGAGAGCATAAAAGTAAAGTTTTGAGAGGTGTTTGTTGTTGTCAACGAATGGTAATGGGCACTCTAACCCCTTGCCATACAAACCTTCAAAGAGCGGCTCCCATGAAACATTTTAATTTTTGGGTGGCACTCTTCCAACCTTTACTTTCACAAACCATGGCTAACCGAATCTCGCCAACAATCTCATACCATGAAGGAGTGCCTTTTATTTTAGTTTTATTTAGATGACACTCCTTCCCACCTTTGCTTTCTCAAACCATGGCTAACCGAATCCTCGGGTGCCGTCCAACAATCACATACCATGGAGGAGTGTCTATTTTTTGTAAAATCATGAAAGTTAATTAATTTGGGACTGGGAACCCCATTGCTCTTTTTGCAAAATTATTGGATAAGCGGATGAAGCCACTAGTCCATTGGTGAAAGTTGCCCAACAAGATTGAAAGATAAACACCACATACTTCCTCATGAGCTATAAAACATTGACACAAATAAGAGGTAATAACTTTTGAAGTGTTTAAAGATAGCACTCAAGCAATTTACTTTGGAATGGCAGAGAAATACCATGTAGTAGGTAGGTATGGTGGACACAAATGGCATAGTTTTTGGCTCAAGGATTTGGATGCATGAGAAGTAATCCCTCTTAATACAAGGCTTAGGCTAGCAAGGTTGTTTGAAGCAAACACAAGTATGAACTAGTACAACAAAACTTACATAAGAACATATTGCAAGCATTATAAGACTCTACATTGTCTTCCTTGTTGTTCAAACACTTTACTAGAAAATATCTAGACCTTAGAGAGACCAATCATGCAAACCAAATTTTAGCAAGCTCTATGTATTTCTTCACTAATAGGTGCAAAGCATATGATGCAAGAGCTTAAACATAATATATATGAGCACAACAATTGCCAAGTATCAAATTATTCAAGACATCATACCAATTACCACATATAGCATTTTCTGTTTCCAACCATATAACAATTAACGAAGCAGTTTCTTCGCCATGAACATTAAAAGCTAAGAACACATGTGTTCATATGAAAGCGGAGCGTGTCTCTCCCACACAAGCATGAATTTATTCAAACAAAACAAAAATATAAACAAACAGATGCTCCAAGTAAAGTACATAAGATGTGACCGAATAAAAATATAGTTTCAAGAGAAGTGACCTGATAATTTTGTCGATGAAGAAGGGGATGCCTTGGGCATCCCCAAGCTTAGATGCTTGAGTCTTCTTGAAATATGCAGGGATGAACCACCGGGGCATCCCCAAGCTTAGAGCTTTCACTCTTCTTGATCATATTGTATCATCCTCCTCTCTTGATCCTTGAAAACTTCCTCCACACCAAACTCAAAACAAACTCATTAGAGGGTTAGTGCATAATCAAAAATTCACATGTTCAGAGGTGACACAATCATTCTTAACACTTTTGGACATTGCTCAACGCTTCTGAAAGTTAATGGAACAAAGAAATCCATTCAACATAGCAAAAGAGAGGCAATGCGAAATAAAAGGTAGAATCTGTCAAAACAACAACCCGTAAAGACGAATTTCTAAGAGGCACCAGACTTGCTCAGATGAAAATGCTCAAATTGAATGAAAGTTGCGTACATATCTGAGGATCACTCACAAAAATTGGCAGATTTTTCTGAGTTACCTACAGAGAACCCTGCCCAAATTCGTGACGAAAATCTGTTTCTGCCAGTAATCCAAATCTAGTATCAACCTTTCTATCAAAGACTTCACTTGGCACAACAATGCAATAAAGTAAAGATAAGGAGAGGTTGCTATAGTAGTAACAACTTCCAAGACACAAATATAAAACAAAATTACTGTAGTAAAATAAAAACATGGGTTATCTCCAAGAAGTGCTTTCTTTATAGCCATTAAGATGGGCTCAGCAATTTCAATGATGCACTCGCAAGAAATAGTAGTTGAAGCAAAGGAGAGCATCAAGAAGCAAATTCAAAACACATTTAAGTCTAACATGCTTCCTATGAAAAGGAATCTTGTAAATAAATAAATTCATGAAGCATAGTGCAACAAGCATAGAAAGATAAAACAAGTGCAGCTTCAAGATTTTCAGCAAAAATAGAGGTGTTTTAGTAACATGAAAATTTCTACAACCATATTTTCCTCTCTCATAATAATATCCAGTAGCATCATGAGCAAACTAAACAATATAACTATCAAATGAAACATTCTTATCATGAGTCTCATGCATAAAATTATTACTACTCCCTACATAAGCATAGTCAATTTTATTAGTAATAGTGGGAGCGAATTCAACAAAGTAGCTATCATTATTATTCTCATCATCAAATATAGGAGGCATATTGTAATCATAATCAAATTTATCCTCCATAACAGGCGGCACTAAAAGACTACTATCATTATAATCATCATAAATAGGAGGCAAAGTATCATCAAAGAAAATTTTCTCCTCAATGCTTGGGGGACTAAAAATATCATGCTCATCAAAACCAGCTTCCCCAAGCTTAGAATTTTCCATATCATTAGCAACAATGGTGTTCAAAGTGTTCATACTAATATGTTCCATGGGTTTTTTAATTTTCGCATCAAACCATCCATGTCTTAACTCAGAAATAGTTTTAAAAGCTCACTGTTGCTTTCCATTATGCCTAACTAGTGATAAACAAGAAACAAAAGGATGCAATTGCAGGATCTAAAGGAAATAGCTTCGAGCACTTACAACGGCGAAAATAGCTTAGTAGCCGAGATCCGGAGTGTGAGTGCCTTTTACCTTTCCTCCCCGGCAACGGCACCAGAAAATAGCTTGATGTCTACTCACGCTTCTTTTCCCGTAGACGTGTTGGGCCCCAAGAGCGGTTTGTAGAACAGAGAAGTTTTCCCTTAAGTGGATCACCCAAGGTTTATCGAACTCAGGGAGGAAGAGGTCAAAGATATCCCTCTCAAGCAACCCTGCGATCACAAAGCAAGAAGTCTCTTGTGTCCCCAACACACCCAATACACTTGTCAGATGTATAGGTGCACTAGTTCGGCGAAGAGATAGTGAAATACATGTGGTAAGAATGTATATGAGCAATAGTAACGGCACCAGAAAATAGCTTGCTGCTACAAATGGCGTGTGGTTGATGGTGGTAATATTGCAGGCAGTACGGATGCAGTAAACAAGCGATGATTGCAGTATTTGGGAACAAGGCCTAGGGATCATACTTTCACTAGTGGACACTCTCAACATTGATCACATAATAAAACCACTCTACACTCTGTTGTTGGATGATGAACACCACTAATTGTGTAGGGCTACAAGAGCACCTCAATGCCGGAGTTAACAAGCTCCACAATATTCGATATTCATATTTAAGTAACCTTAGAGTGCATGATAGATCAACACAACTATACCAAGTACTAACATAGCATGCACACTGTCACCTTCATACTATGAAAGGAGGAATAGATCACATCAATACCATCATAGTAATAGTTAACTTCATAATCTACAAGAGATCATAATCATAAACTACGCCAAGTACTACATGATGCACACACTGTCACCATTACATCATGCGAGGAATAGAGTACTTTAATAACATCACTAGAGTAGCACATAGATTAATAGTGATACAAAGCACATTGCAATCATAAAGGGATATAAATAAGCACTTCACTATGCTATTCATAACAGTTAATACAATATAGCCTAAGAGACCCACACGGTGCACACACTGTCACCTTTACACACGTGGGACAAGGAGTCTCCGGAGATCACATAAGTAAAATCCACTTGAATAGCATAACGACATCTAGATTACAAGCATCATCATATGGATCTCAATCATGTAAGGCAGCTCATGAGATCATTGTATTGAAGTACATGGAGAGAGAGATTAACCACATAGCTACCGGTACAGCCCTTAGCCTCGATGGAGAACTACTCCCTCCTCATGGGAGACAGGTGATGAAGATGGCGGTGGTGTCGATGGAGATGCCTTCCGGGCACTTCGTCCCGGCGGCGTGCGAACGAGACTCTGTCCCCCGATCTTGGCTTCGCGATGGCGGCTCTGGAAGGTTTCTCGCACCGTGGTTTTTCCGTATCGAAGATTTAGGTCGGGACCTTAAATAGGCGAAGAGGCGAGTGGGCGCTGGTGGCCTGTGGCCCCCGTGGCCCCTCTCGTGTTCTGGAAGCTTCGTGCAATTATAAGATGCGCCGTTGATTTCGCCCAATTCGAGAATATTTCCTTACTAGGATTTCTGAAACCAAAAAGGAGAAAACAGAACCGACACTTCGGCATCTCGTCAATAGGTTAGTTCAAACGCATAAAATCATCATAAAGTGTGAACAAAACATGTAGGTATTGTCATAAAACAAGCATGGAACATCGGAAATTATAGATACGTTGGAGACGTATCGCATCCAAGCTTAGTTCCTACTCGTCCCGAGTAGGTAAACGATAAAAGATAATTCGAAGTGACATGCTACCATAATCTTGATCATACTATTGTAAAGCATATGAGATGAATGCAATTCAAGACAATGGTAAAGACAATGATTAAACAACTGAATCATATAGCAAAGACTTTTCATGAATAGTACTTTCAAGACAAGCATCAATAAGTCTTGCATAAGAGTTAACTCATAAAGCAATAAATTCAAAGTAAAGGCATTGAAGCAACACAAAGGAAGATTAAGTTTGCTTTCAACTTTCAACATGCATATCTCATGGATAATTGTCAACATAAAGTAAAATAATAAGTGCAATAAGCAAACATGTAAGAATCAATGCACAGTTAACACAAGTGTTTGCCTCTAAGATAGAAGGAAATGGGTAAACTGACTCAACATGAAAGTAGAAGAATGGCCCTTCGAAGAGGGAAGCATTGATTGCTATATTTGTGCTAGAGCTTTTATTTTAAAAAACATAAAGAGAGCATAAAAGTAAAGTTTTGAGAGGTGTTTGTTGTTGTCAACGAATGGTAATGGGCACTCTAACCCCCTTGCCATACAAACCTTCAAAGAGCGGCTCCCATGAAACATTTTAATTTTTGGGTGGCACTCCTTCCAACCTTTACTTTCACAAACCATGGCTAACCGAATCCTCTGCCAACAATCTCATACCATGAAGGAGTGCCTTTTATTTTATTTTTATTTAGATGACACTCCTTCCCACCTTTGCTTTCTCAAACCATGGCTAACCGAATCCTCGGGTGCCGTCCAACAATCACATACCATGGAGGAGTGTCTATTTTTTGTAAAATCATGAAAGTTAATTAATTTGGGACTGGGAACCCCATTGCCAGCTCTTTTTGCAAAATTATTGGATAAGCGGATGAAGCCACTAGTCCATTGGTGAAAGTTGCCCAACAAGATTGAAAGATAAACACCACATACTTCCTCATGAGCTATAAAACATTGACACAAATAAGAGGTAATAACTTTTGAAGTGTTTAAAGATAGCACTCAAGCAATTTACTTTGGAATGGCAGAGAAATACCATGTAGTAGGTAGGTATGGTGGACACAAATGGCATAGTTTTTGGCTCAAGGATTTGGATGCATGAGAAGTAATCCATCTTAATACAAGGCTTAGGCTAGCAAGGTTGTTTGAAGCAAACACAAGTATGAACTAGTACAACAAAACTTACATAAGAACATATTGCAAGCATTATAAGACTCTACATTGTCTTCCTTGTTGTTCAAACACTTTACTAGAAAATATCTAGACCTAGAGAGACCAATCATGCAAACCAAATTTTAGCAAGCTCTATGTATTTCTTCACTAATAGGTGCAAAGCATATGATGCAAGAGCTTAAACATAATATATATGAGCACAACAATTGCCAAGTATCAAATTATTCAAGACATCATACCAATTACCACATATAGCATTTTCTGTTTCCAACCATATAACAATTAACGAAGCAGTTTCAACCTTCGCCATGAACATTAAAAGCTAAGAACACATGTGTTCATATGAACCAGCGGAGCGTGTCTCTCTCCCACACAAGCATGAATTTATTCAAACAAAACAAAAATATAAACAAACAGATGCTCCAAGTAAAGTACATAAGATGTGACCGAATAAAAATATAGTTTCAAGAGAAGTGACTGATAATTTTGTCGATGAAGAAGGGATGCCTTGGGCATCCCCAAGCTTAGATGCTTGAGTCTTCTTGAAATATGCAGGGATGAACCACCGGGGCATCCCCAAGCTTAGAGCTTTCACTCTTCTTGATCATATTGTATCATCCTCCTCTCTTGATCCTTGAAAACTTCCTCCACACCAAACTCAAAACAAACTCATTAGAGGGTTAGTGCATAATCAAAAATTCACATGTTCAGAGGTGACACAATCATTCTTAACACTTTTGGACATTGCTCAACGCTTCTGAAAGTTAATGGAACAAAGAAATCCATTCAACATAGCAAAAGAGGCAATGCGAAATAAAAGGCAGAATCTGTCAAAACAGAACAGTCCGTAAAGACGAATTTCTAAGAGGCACCAGACTTGCTCAGATGAAAATGCTCAAATTGAATGAAAGTTGCGTACATATCTGAGGATCACTCACAAAAATTGGCAGATTTTTCTGAGTTACCTACAGAGAACCCTGCCCAAATTCGTGACAGACAGAAATCTGTTTCTGCGCAGTAATCCAAATCTAGTATCAACCTTTCTATCAAAGACTTCACTTGGCACAACAATGCAATAAAGTAAAGATAAGGAGAGGTTGCTATAGTAGTAACAACTTCCAAGACACAAATATAAAATAAAATTACTGTAGTAAAATAAAAACATGGGTTATCTCCCAAGAAGTGCTTTCTTTATAGCCATTAAGATGGGCTCAGCAATTTCAATGATGCACTCGCAAGAAATAGTAGTTGAAGCAAAAGAGAGCATCAAGAAGCAAATTCAAAACACATTTAAGTCTAACATGCTTCCTATGAAAAGGAATCTTGTAAATAAACAAATTCATGAAGCATAATGCAACAAGCATAGAAAGATAAAACAAGTGCAGCTTCAAGATTTTCAGCAAAAAGAGAGGTGTTTTAGTAACATGAAAATTTCTACAACCATATTTTCCTCTCTCATAATAATATCCAGTAGCATCATGAGCAAACTAAACAATATAACTATCAAATGAAACATTCTTACCATGAGTCTCATGCATAAAATTATTACTACTCCCTACATAAGCATAGTCAATTTTATTAGTAATAGTGGGAGCGAATTCAACAAAGTAGCTATCATTATTATTCTCATCATCAAATATAGGAGGCATATTGTAATCATAATCAAATTTATCCTCCATAACAGGCACTAAAAGACTACTATCATTATAATCATCATAAATAGGAGGCAAAGTATCATCAAAGAATTTTCTCCTCAATGCTTGGGGACTAAAAATATCATGCTCATCAAAACCAGTTCCCAAGCTTAGAATTTTCCATATCATTAGCAACAATGGTGTTCAAAGTGTTCATACTAATATGTTCCATGGGTTTTTTAATTTTCGCATCAAACCATCCATGTCTTAACTCAGGAAATAGTTTTAAAAGCTCACTGTTGCTTTCCATTATGCCTAACTAGTGATAAACAAGAAACAAAAGGATGCAATTGCAGGATCTAAAGGAAATAGCTTCGAGCACTTACAACGGCGAAAATTGCTTAGTAGCCGAGATCCGGAGTGTGAGTGCCTTTTACCTTTCCTCCGGCAACGCGAAAATAGCTTGATGTCTACTCACGCTCTTTTTTCCAGAGACGTGTTGGGCCTCCAAGAGCGGTTTGTAGAACAGCAAGTTTTCCTTAAGTGGATCACCCAAGGTTTATCGAACTCTCAGGAGGAAGAGGTCAAAGATATCCCTCTCAAGCAACCCTGCGATCACAAAGCAAGAAGTCTCTTGTGTCCCCAACACACCCAATACACTTGTCAGATGTATAGGTGCACTAGTTCGGCGAAGAGATAGTGAAATACAGTGGTAAGAATGTATATGAGCAATAGTAACGGCACCAAAAATAGCTTTGCTACAAATGGCGTGTGGTTGATGGTGGTAATATTGCAGGCAGTACGGATGCAGTAAAACAGTAAACAAGCGATGATTGCAGTATTTGGGAACAAGGCCTAGGGATCATACTTTCACTAGTAGACACTCTCAACATTGATCACATAATAAAACCACTCTACACTCTGTTGTTGGATGATGAACACCACTAATTGTGTAGGGCTACAAGAGCACCTCAATGCCGGAGTTAACAAGCTCCACAATATTCGATATTCATATTTAAGTAACCTTAGAGTGCATGATAGATCAACACAACTATACCAAGTACTAACATAGCATGCACACTGTCACCTTCATACTATGAAAGGAGGAATAGATCACATCAATACCATCATAGTAATAGTTAACTTCATAATCTACAAGAGATCATAATCATAAACTACGCCAAGTACTACATGATGCACACACACTGTCACCATTACATCATGGAGGAGGAATAGAGTACTTTAATAACATCACTAGAGTAGCACATAGATTAATAGTGATACAAAGCACATTGCAATCATAAAGGGATATAAATAAGCACTTCACTATGCTATTCAACAGTGAATAAGTATTCTGTGAAATATAGCCTAAGAGACCCACACGGTGCACACACTGTCACCTTTACACACGTGGGACAAGGAGTCTCCGGAGATCACATAAGTAAAATCCACTTGAATAGCATAACGACATCTAGATTACAAGCATCATCATATGGATCTCAATCATGTAAGACAGCTCATGAGATCATTGTATTGAAGTATGGAGAGAGAGATTAACCACATAGCTACCGGTACAGCCCTTAGCCTCGATGGAGAACTACTCCTCCTCATGGGAGACAGCAACGGTGATGAAAATGGCGGTGGTGTCGATGGAGATGCCTTCGGGACTTCCCGTCCCGGCGGCATGCCGAACAGAGACTCGTCCCCAGATCTTGGCTTCGCGATGGCGGCGGCTCGGAAGGTTTCTCGTACCGTGATTTTTCCGTATCGAAGATTTAGGTCGTGGACCTTTAAATAGGAGAGTCGAGGGTGACGAGGCGGTGAGACAATAGGGCGCGACCGGCCGCGCCGCCGGCGTCGTGGCCCCGTGGCCCCCGTGGCCCTCTCGGGTGTTCGGAAGCTTCGTGCAATTATAAGATTGGCGTTGATTTCGTCCAATCCGAGAATATTTCCTTACTAGGATATCCAAACCAAAACAAACAGAACCGCACTTGCATCTCGTCAATAGGTTAGTTCCGGAAAACGCATAAAATCATCATAAAGTGTGAACAAAACATGTAGGTATTGTCATAAAACAAGCATGGAACATCAGAAATTATAGATACGTTGGAGACGTATCATGGTGGCGGGGCAGACGCACGCGGGTGGCTTAGTTCGGGCCGCACGCAGGTGAGGCGGGCACGGGTCACGAGAGCGGGAGGCGCGTGGAGCACGGCAGCCGGCGGGAGGTTGAAGAAGAGGGAAAAAATAAAAATAAAACCTGACTGTGGGCCAGGACAGTGAATATATTGTTTTAGGGACTCCTTTTGCGGTGTCTGGTATGCGCAGCGTTTTTCAGGCCGCAAATAACGTTTGGGGGTACCCTCCATCACCGTATCTGGGATTTGCGGTTTGAGGTATCTGCTAGAGTTATTCTTAGGTATATAAATAACTCGAGCAAATCCCTAAAAAATGTGAATTTTTCATGTAAACTAAAAATGCGGTATGAAAACCTAGATATAGGCAGTTTCAGGAGATAGGTTTTCACTTACCCTCATATGTGTTCCACTTGGCGCAAACATATTTCAGCTTCTCTGCTTGTAGCGCACGAGCTGCTGCGGATCTCTTGTCGCGGTGATGTTCTTCGTCCCCGCGCCTCCCGATCGACGCCATTGAGTCCGACACCCCTCTCTCGCCGCACTAGTGCATCATCGTGTGGGCACAGTTGGTGTCTTCCATCGCTCCCCCAACTCCCGACGGCAAGGCGCTCACGTTCTGGGTATTGTGGCAGCGGTAGGTTCTGGCCTTCATACGACTAAGGCAACGACATGTTCCGGCCTTCCTATGACTGTGCCGCCGCCCCGTGTGCGGCCCAAATCATCGAACGGGTCGCCCTGAAGACGAACGGGTGGATATCCGTGGCCCTTCACCCCTTCGGATGTCCCTTCCACGACATCCGCAACCCCCTCCCGGACTCCAACTACTCACAATGGCCTCGCGCAAATCGGCACGGATACGTAAACTAGTAAGTGGTAGAAACACTCATATTTATCTCTGTTTTAACTGGATATCACTCACCATCATGATGAAAGTATCTCTCTGAACCTAACACTAATCTCTCATTATTGCAAAGATATAAAAATCTAATTGTTATTTATTTTTTTGTGCAGAAATGAATATTTTAACGAGGAAATCAAGAGCAATAAATGCAGATCATGAGTTGGCAAAGAGCGAGGTCAGCATTCATTGCACTCCACTCGAAGTGTTTGATGCGGCTGAAGAGGTTGAAGAGATGGACGATGCATCATTTGAGGCCACTCAAATCGGCAAAAAGGTTTTCTCCAAACTATTCACGAATTACACGAGGAAGGAGAACATTGTTGTATTGAAGGCATGTGAGAGTGTGTATACACGGTGACTGGCAATAATCAAGCTGGGAAGAAGTATTGGCAAATAATTGAGGACAAGTTTCATCCGCTGAGGCTGAAGACCAATGAACCATCAACCCGCACAATGAGATCTCTCCAAGGCCATTATGATGCGATCTAGCAATATTGATCCCATTGGAGTGGTTGTTTGGGTCAAGCGAGAAATGCACCTCCTAGTGGGTGCACAATTGATGATTGCGTGAGCTCATCTTGCATATTTTTGTGCATTTGTTCTATGTCACATGATATTTGTGTCTTGTACTTATCATTACCCTCTCGGTTTTGTGAATGTAGGATCTTATTGCACAAGAGAGGTACAAGGCAAGCATGAAAAAAACCATTTTCCTGTCACCATTGTTGGAAGTTGCTAGAACATAGCGAGAAGTGAAAATTGAGGACCAAGAGGCTCCTCAATGAAAATTCGCTCCCATTAGTTTGGATGACGATGGTAGTGATGATGCACTGACAGGAGGAAGAAACAAAGGGAGGTCAGATGGAAGGAGACAAGTGAAGCTGCTGGAGGTAAAGAGAAGAGTCGAGCAATAAAGATTGACAATGAAGATCGAGGAGACGATGAAGACCAAACAAAAAAAAATGGTGCAATAGCAATTGGAAGCTAAAAACGAGTTAGCCGACAAGAAGCAACTCGATAAAAGAAATAAGTGGAAAGCAATTAGAGAAGATGAGAAGATGAGAAGAGGAGACGGAATCTGAAGATAGAAAGATCGGGCCTAAGGAGAAAAAGGAGGAAAACTGGATAATGATGAAGGACCCAAACACAATGAATACTCTAACAAAAAAATGGTGAAAAATAAGTTGGAAGTAAGGAAACAAGAAAAGTTGTGGCTGGAGTTTTTGGTATTGGAGTTGTTGTTGCTGATTTATGGTATATCAAGTGTGGTGGCAGAATAGATATGGCATACTCTGTGCCGCAAAATGGACTATCCAAAACATTCATGCGGTACACCGTATCCGTGTTTTATGGTTCGGCCTTATGCTGTATAGGATAGAGATGCTCTTTGGCAGGACCTCGCGCCAAGTTTTCTGCTACGTGATCATATGAATCAGAATAAATTCCTGATTATAAACGACGCCGTGTGGGCGGATGAGATTGACGATAAACAGTCCTTTTGCTGCAATAATGCATACGGGTGATGCGTCCTGGATGATGTTGAAATGCACCATTTTTCTCGTGCGTCTTCTAACCATAAATGGTTTTTTTTTTACAATAATTGTTATGCACGAAAGAAACGATAAGATGACGGGATCGACATCTTTTTATCCGAGAGCTACACCACACGGATGTTGCTTCAACTTTTTTATCCCGTGCAATCGAAGCCAAGAAACAGGAAAACAGTGCGAAACTACAGTTGTGTGATGCGGAGAACCAGACGCGTGTGATCACCTACTTCTCATCCTGTCCACGGAATCTCATTTTGCACATTTGGTCCGAGACGTGAAGTTGATCGTGTGGGTACGCACTACGCAGTGATCCAGCGCCAAGGATGCAAAAAGGCTCTGCTTGTGGGCTGGTCGTATTTGGAGCAAAGAAGGAAAAGGATGGATATGTTTAGGAGTAAATTCCAAGGATAGTACACACGTGTCACTTCCGCAGAGGAAGGAGTGACCCTTGAATGAAGGAGAGAGTTCTCCAGTGGATCTCCTTTGTATGGCTCACTCCGATCCACATGAGTTTCTCCGACAAGCTTTGTCGAAATTTTACGTACCGTCTGCCTCTATCTTGCCACGTCCAACCCAGTATATTTGAAACTTAGGGTGTGTTTGGTAGGTCGGCTCCTCTCAGAAAGCGTTTCTCATCTCATCCCTGCTGACCTCAACTATGTTTGGTAGATCGTATGAGTTGAGAATTTTGGCTTGTTTGGTAGATCGTATGAGTTGAGAAATTCTGAGTGGAGACGTTGTTTGGTTCTCATGTATGACCTGAGCAGTGCTATACTAAAATAAAAAGCAATTAGGTCCCTAAATACAAAATGAAAAAGCAATCCGGTCCCTGTACAGAAAAATTTAAAAGCAATCGGGTCCGCCGGCTTGGGCTCAGGCCTGAGGAGCCGCCGCCGGCGAGAGAGCCGCCGCCGGTGAGAGAGCCGCCGCCGGAAGGTTGAGCCTCTCCAACTCCGTGCGTGTGAGAGCTGCCGCCGCAAGCTGGGCCGTCGAGGCCGTCGTCGCGCGCGCATAGCAGCCATGGCCGTGGACGCCGTCGTCGCGCAGGGAGGCGGCGCTCGCGTGGGAGATGAGGCGCGCGGTGCGAGGAGAGCCGCCGTGCGTCGCCGCTCGGTGCGCAGGGAGGGGGCGCTCGCGTGGGAGAGGAGGCGCGCGGTGCGCAGGGAGGCGGCGCAGGCGCTCGGTGCGAGCAGGCGGCGCTCGGTGCGAGCAGGAGGAGCCGTCGCTCGATGGGAGAGAGAGGAGGACGAGGGGTGCGGAAGGGAGAAAGAACGGGCCGGGTGGGGGTCTGGGGGTGCGGAATTGGCCCGAAACAGTGTTTCGCGGGATGAGGAGAGCCCGGGCGAGGAGAGAAGCTCGATTTGAGCTTCGCTCCTCAGCCTGGCTCTGAGGCGTTTTTCGTATGAGGTCGGCAGTGCTGGGAAGGCCCGACCCGACCTAACAAACACGTTCTCTCTCAAATATCTCGGTTGAGATGGGAAAATCTGTGCTCCCCCGGGCTACCAAACACACCCTTAGGGTTCCTTTGATTCATAGAAATTGTATAAGGATTATGTAGGATTTGAATCCTATAGAAAATTTTCTACACATGTTATTTGATTCATAGAAATATATCCTATAGGAACAAATCATACAGTAATCTTGTAGTGTAAATCCTATAGGAAAAAAAAAATATGAGGCATATCTCATGGATTTTTTTTTTGCTACAATTAAACACACTTCATCTTTCCATAAGATTCAAGTAGCTATGACATTCCAATCCAATACTTTTTCTATTTCTATGATTTTCCCATCCTATGTATCAAATGAGACTATAAAATACCAAGGGCTAGTCTTATTCAAATGAATGCTATATGAATTTTGTAGGATTTTTATCCGCTGATTTTTTCTGCTTGCGCCATTTCGTATTAGAATTCTTGCTAGTGAGTGGTATTTTTCTAAAAAAATTGCATTGTACTATTTTTGCAGAAAAATGTTTATCCACTCATACCTCATGTTACAGTTCCGATGTTTTTCATATGAGCCACACTTTACTTGAAGAAAAACATCAAGTACGTTTCGAATCCAACTGAACATAAATTATATTTTTTTCTATTCATGTCTTCTAAGAATCCTGCGACCAGATCTCGGGCACCACTATTCTAAACTAGTCAAAGTTAGAGGGCCCAAAGTCCCACGGTATAACAATTTTCTCGCATTTGCTGATTCTGTTTGAGAATTAACTAAATCTTAGTCGATTTCTGAACCGTTGGATCGCATCACGATTTCGTCTATCGTGTGAGTCGCAATTGAGAAAGAAAATAAAAAACATAACCGATAACATGCTTCGTAACTTGTGTAAGCATATGAGTTGCAGCTACTACTTCCGTTTCAAGAAATAAGGCGCTCTCGTTTTTTTACGTGTTTTTTGTTTGATCAAGAATTATTTTAAATATATAAAGATTGTTTGTATGAAATTAGCATCATTAGAAAGTATTTTTCAATACAATCCAACAATAATAATTAAATATAATATAATCAAGATTTTATTGCTCAATTTTTATGGTCAAAGTTCGCCTTAAAATACGTGTGCGCCTTATTCCTTAAAACGGAGATAGTATATTTTAACTGAGACTTTGATGATGTCACCCGACTACGGTTTTTGAGTTGCAACTACTACTATATTTTAAATCGACTGAAACGCAGTCATGTCCTAATTCTCTCAAACTAGCAGCACGGTACGACTTTTGGCAGAGTATTTTGAACCGTAGAAGTGCCAAAGCCGGCTGAGATCCCGATCGATTAGAATCTCAGCCCAGCAGCAGCGCGCCGCGTGTCCACGCTCCGCTCCGTTCGTACATGATCGACATGGCTTGCAAGGCATCGTCTCCACCACAACATGCCATCCACGGCCCACACGTCAGCGTCAGGGATATAGTAGTATGAACCTAACCGGCCAGCCGGGTCCCACCGAACAAACGTAGAAGAAGAAGATGGAGATAAGATCAGATCAGGGGGGCACCGGCAGCAGAATCCGCCGAAGGCATGTGGAAGTGGCCAACAAACTTTAATACGGACTACTCTTTCTATTACTCTTACATTTTTTAGTTTGGAATAAAATAAATGCTTATGGGTTCCATGTCAGTGTCCGGGAGAACCTAACTCAAACACAACAGAAGAGGGTGATGTCACTGGATGCAAAATTGTGGATTAGTCAAAGCGCACTACGCGGGCACGCACCCGGCCAGCGAGCGTTATCCCGTCCCCAGCTGGGGCACTATATATACCCACCCCGATGCCAGAATGTAAAGGTCGTGAAACAGAGGAAGCAAAGCAGCACAACAACAAGAACAAGAACAAGAAGAATATTATCCATCCAGACATACACCACCAAGCATTCCTTTTCTCTTGAGATCCATTTGTGTTCCAGAAACAAGAAGATCGCAGCAGCTATGGGCAGATTCAGTGATGCTCAAGTCCTTCAGGCGCGCCAGGAAGAGGAAGATCTGTTCGAGACCTCGTCGTCCATCTCCGGCGACGACTCCGACGACGAGGCCCGGCTCTTGGAGTTGGAGGGTCTGCAGGTGGCGCCCAAGACGGTGCGGAGACTGAACTCGGATGGCGTCTACGACATGTCGTCCATGAAGGCTGAACTCCCTGTCAAGTAAGTCTCTGGAAGAACTCTTCTGTACATCAACGTATGAACTGCAACCGAAGGACAGCTTTCTCACCGTGCGAGTACTTCTCTGCAGGAAAGGGTTGTCCAGATACTACGACGGCAAGTCCCAGTCCTTCTTCTGCATGTCCGAGGTGCGGTGCCTGGAGGATCTGCCCAAGAAGAGGCCGTCCAAGAAGTTCAGGAGCCATGTAGATCTAGACGATTCCAACCAGGAAGCCTGTCCTGCGCCTGGCCCTAAAGGCAAGCCGTCTGGGAGTTCCTGCGCGAATCTGATGACTCGGAACAACAACGCGGCGAACTTGCTCTACAGGGCTCCGGCGATCCCCGTGAACAAGAGCGCGTACCATCAGTAGTAGGTCAGGTCGCGACTGAGATGTCTGTCCACCCAGCGGCGCGGCTTCACCTCTCTTCTTGGTCTCGGAGGATTTTTCTTGACGGGCGTATTAGCCTGTCAGATGTAAGAGGTTTTTTTCCGTTTCTCTGCCTGATGTCGGCAGAGTCTATTGTTCAGGAAGAGATCGATTCGATGTGTAAGTAGGTAGAGCAATTGTATACCCAACATTTGTTTTGCCGCAGTGGCAGATTAACAACATTCCCTGTAAATACCATGGTACATGATTTTTTTCCCCTTGATCTATTAATTAAGAGAGAATTGTCCTGTTACTTTACAGAAAACCGATACAAACACACCAAATCGAACTACTCAGAAAGCAAGAAACCCCATCTCCCACCTAGGGACCCAGAAAAACTCTCCAAACAATAACCCCAACCCTGACATTTGAACAACGGCACCTCGGTGAGAACACCTCAATAGAGGCAGCCTGCTTATTTCTCAGCATAGCAAGGAGGAAAACGTTGCTTAGCTAGAACAGAACCCAAGTACTTGGTTATCAGAGGTAGAACAATGTTTTTACAGATACCCCTCAACTGAAGAATTGCGGTTCATCACTGGCAAACAACCAAAAAATAGATCTGCCTAACAACTAAAATGTTCCAGCTCTTGCTGGTGGGGTGCTGTGACCACAACCCTGTATAATCCTGTTGATGATGTTTGGATAGAACTTGTTATTTGGTAAACCCAGAACACATCGGGGAGCCAAAAAAGGAGATGATCCTAATCCCAGTGCGATTGTCAGCAGCAGTTAGAAAGCATAGTCATAGATGGCCTGTGCGACGCCATCTTCGTCGTTGGTAGCGCCGATTACATTGGCTACCGCTTTGGTCTTCTCTGCCCCGTTCGCCAGAGCAACGCCCAGTGATGCTAGCTGTAGCATTTCGATGTCATTTTCTCCATCTCCGATTGCCATTATCTTGCAGAGTAAAAGTTACATGTCAGAAATAACGCAAGTGAATCAACATTTCTATGTCATTTTCTCCATCTCCGATTGGCAGCAAAACAAATTCTAAGATTCAGAGGATTCAACATAAGCTGAGGGGACTATTATGCAATTGAGAGGTGATTACATTTTTTATCATATTAGTTTGTTGAAAAGCAGAAATTATCAAGATTAGATGGTGATCTGTAATAAAAGGAACCCAGAGAAAAAATGCAGCAACATTTGGCTTGAACCATGGAAGGTATAGTGGGGAACTAGACAGCTTATACCTCATCCGGACTAATGCAAAGATGATCCAACAAAATCTTCACCCCACTGCCCTTGGAAGTTGCAGGTGGTACAAGCTCAAGCATGTCAGGCTGTGCCTGAACAATACCCGCCCTTTCTTCTACTGCGTTTGTCCAGTATGGCCTCAATGTGGAAGACATTCCCTCAGCAGTTCCAATGAACACTAGTTTCTGCACATGAAAACAATAGCGTAGTCAAGCTATCACAGATCTTAACATCTACTGCTAAAACTTCTTCAGAAGAAGAAGATCCAGTTATTTGTTTATAAACTGAAGCAGCAGCTTGTTTGTTCCGCACAATAAAGTTGTGAATGTGTCCAGATTTGTTTCTTCAGTGAAGTATCAAATCTTTGGCTGGACATGTGGAGTTCTTTGTATTTGTTACTATCTCAAAAATGTAATTGAGACAAAAGATAATTAATTAAACACAGCACCTGTATCTTAGCTGTTCCTAAAAGCTGATCAATAGATGACACTATTTCAGCCTGCAAGAAGAATCCCATGTACAGTCAAATCAATAGGAATGGAAACAACTGGGATTTCAAAAGAATATTTGTAAACCCCATCATACCTTAGGTTCATGGTATACGTCATGGAGAGAATCAACCAATGGGTCCTCAAACATAGAAAAACATCGATCTTGACTAAATCCAACTAATGGTATCCTGTGCTCCAAGGAATATAAAAATGCCTGCAGCATGAACAGAAAGTGTCTAATGTTTCCTCTAAAAAGTGTCTAATGTTGCAAATGTTGCAAATGTTGCAGCATTTGCTGAAAATATCTATGATCTGCACTGCATCATAACAAAGCAAAAGTTTGTTGCTTACCTCTCGGCATACTTCTTGGTCCAAAGTTCTTTTATAAATTTCTCTCCCTCCCAGACCATAAACCAACAGCCCCTACAATTGGAAGATTTGACCTAATGAAAATGAGGATAATGCTCATGGGAATAATCAGTTATGCTCTTATTTACAGATGAGAACAACGACTTACAGTTTTGAAAAGCTGTACTACATGAAACAATTATAACTGAGCGTTAATATACAGCATGTGAGGGAACATCAAGTTTACTGTAGCACATTACAGGACTGAGCAGAAGCACAAAACCTCATGGCCTCGTGAAATTATGGCATCAGCTTTTATGTTTCATATTTGATAAACATTTTTAAATAGCAAGCTCTTAGTAACCATATTTTGAACAGGCTTAGCAAGAGGGATATCAACAGCACACTTTTTGTCCCGTGAACACATGCATAGCCAGCTTTGAATGCAGAGATGTAAGAATGGTCTTGATGAATAGTTTATCAATCAATGATTTTGAACTTAGCCTTCCGTACCTACCTTCTCACACCTCCGTTACTCTTTAGATGTATCTCTTTAATCCATACAAATTTAGCTAGGGTGTCAGCTTGGTTTTGTTGCAAGCAGAATGCATCAGGCAATCAAAAGATACGAGACCATGGTAATATGCGCCTCCATTATCATACCTCTAACCTAGCAGAATGCTTATCGCAAGTGAACATGACTGGGATGGGTAAAGATGCGCGTCAAAATAATTTATTTCTTACAAGATTATGTGTTTCCATGAAAGCATACTTTGCACCTACCTGAAGAAATATACCAGGCGAAGATTCTGAAGCAATGCCATTTCTTCCAGATAAATCGACCATATTAAGAGCATCAATGACAGCTGGGCGAGTCTGTTTCCAAAATGAACATGATGAGAAAACAATTATCAGCATTCTGACTTCCTGACAGATATAACAATGCCAAACAAAAAAATATTAAGTGTTTTAGTAAGAGGAGCTGTGAGCTCCACTGGCTATTTTCGTTGTGACATTCCATTAAGACAATAGAAACAATTTAAATGTGAAGATTCATCCATTATTATTCAGAACATTTGGTAAGTTTCTTAATTAAGCCTTAGATGTTTTTTGTTATGGCCTAGAAAAAAAAAGATGTGGTATCGGTGGCAATAGCTGGTCCTGACTCTCCTGAGAGCATTGATATATAGCATGTGGCAATGGGACGGGAAGAGGCCCTTGTGTGCTCAGCAAGTTACTAATGTTCTCTCAGTAGCTTCTTGTCCAGCATATCACTTTTTAAATGACACGCCTGATAACAGACCATTGACCTGTCTGCTCCTGCAAGACTCATCTATCACAAGGGTCTTTGCTGACCTGTCTGCTCTGGCAATTCTCGACTCCATTCTCCAATGAGCTACTTATCAGCAAGTGTATAAGCCCTAATAAACCCTACGCCCTAGAAAATCAGTTCTACAGCGACCCACTTCTAGGACATTACCATCTCTTAGAAAATATTCTTTCTGTGAAATAATTCCTCACAATGCTTAAAATTAGGGCGAAAATCCTTCTATTACGTACGATTTAGTGTGATACTAAGCTTCATCGCTGGTACAGTTCTGGTTCAGAAAATAAACGGATACCAAACTGGGCCTCCGTATCCCCAATCTCCAATAAGATCAATAAATTTTAGCATCTTGATAATCTAACATATACCTAGGCATCTGATGGAATAAAATGATATCTAATGCTTCTATTCCTGGAACAGTCAGTTACTACTGGTCAAGCGCAAGTGATAACTTGTGATACCTTTCCTGTGGCGATAACTATGTTTACTCCTCTTGACCTAGCTTCTTTTAGAGCTTCTGCATTCCTTGCTGTAACTTGACTTTTACTGTTGAGCAGCGTACCTAGTCAAACAGAAGAACACAATTAAAATGCAGCAGTAATTATAATGACAATCTAAGAGTGAGAATATCAAATATGTGCAACGAGCAACGGATTAGGGATGTACCATCCATATCACAGAAGATATATTTGAACTTTGGTCTATAAAATCTTAGGCTACCAGCTTTCTTTAGACTATTTGTCCCTTCTTGTCCTGTAAACATTCTTAGACAGCAAGAGCTAGATTACATCATCATATGAGCGTGATAAGCATTTCAAGACACAGATAATGGCAAGGACAGTGATTACATAAATGACGAAAGAACATACCATTCAAATTTTCTGTGTGGGTCTTGCTCAAATCAGCAGCAGCCTTAGCATGACTTTTCCCTTTCCACCTTAGACTTTTTAAAATGAGCAGCTCCTCCTTCTCCATTTCCATTGCCGCCTCATCACTAGACTGACGATCGAAACCCAGAAGACGTAACAGGCCACGAACCTAGAGCAGAATATAAGGAAATCAGTAATCAATTCGTGCATAAAGTATGCCATCTGCAGAAATCTAAGCACGCCATCATATGATTAAGTGGTTTGGTGAACAATTGTTCCTGAACTGTGCGTGAATATTCAACTAAACGATGTTGTGACTCCATCAGGAAAAGTTCGCAGGGGTAGAGAGGAATAACAATTAGTAAGCAGGTTTAGAAAAGGGCAGAACATACCACTAGAGCCCGCAGTTCATCAAGAAGTGTATGACCTCTCTCCTCAGCTTGCCTTGCGGCAGTTTCAACTGATATCACTATATCACCCAACAGAAGCTGCAACAAAAAAAGGGTGTGAGAGAGTGAACATGATGACATGGTTAATGGTAAAAACTGAAAAAAAATATCAAATGCTGCTTTGTTCTTACAGCAGGAACATCAAGATCGGGAATGTACTGTGACGCTGAGAGCATATCAGTAGCGCTGTCCTCGCCTGTCCATTCTTTGTTGAGCTTCTGTATGAACTTATCATTGCACAGCAACACAGAAACCTCAACCTTTTCATACTTCCCGACGTCACTTATTGAGGTGTCTCGTGTATTGTAGTTGTACTCCAGAAGTCCATCTAGTGCAATTTTCATCGCCATCGGGACATTTAATTTCAGAATTTCTATAGTGTTCTGCATGAAAATTAAGGGAAAGATTAACAGATACTCACGCAACAAATTGAAAAGTTAAGACAGCTGAACATAATTAGCATCACCCGGATGGGAAATAACTTAGGGGCATTATAACTCCCTGAACTACGCAGCTCGTGCCTACTTCCTATCGTTAGATGGAGAACATGACCAGTTTGAAACAATAATACATGACTCATAATTTGAAAATCGCCAAGCGTGAACTGTAGGGATAATAACAACTCAGAGTTTATATTCAGAAATATCAGAACAATGCTTCATGATACATCATACAATTTAATGTTGCGCAAAGTAACACTTTTAAATGTATCTCATATGACAATTACAATAGCTAGACGCAACACAGAGAAGTTTGACTAGGTGAAATGCGTACCAGCACTTCGATATCGTCGGGCAAGTCCTCCTCAACACTGATGCGGGCGCAGAGCTCGATCTCGGTCTCCTTGGGCGGGGGCGGGGGCGAGGGCGGGGGCGCAGGGTCCTGCGGCTCCTCCCGCTTCGCCGCCGTCTGCCCGCGCCGGCCCCTTCGTAAGCCGCGTATGCCAGCGAGGAATCCAGCGAAAGGCGGGACGGAGCGCAAGGGCTCGGGGGTGGGCGTGAACCCCCGCCAGGAGAGCAGCGAGGCCGAGGACGACGCCGCGGGCAGGTGCGGGAGGAGCGGCGCCGCGGCGCGGAGGGGCGACGGGAGATGGAGGTGCGACCGCGAGGCGAACGGGAGGGCACGCGACACGATGCGCGCCATGGTCGCGCTCGCGCGGCGGCCGGCGGCGGCGGCGGAGAGAGGGAGGAGGACGGGTCGAATAGGGAGGTTTTGTGGTTTTGCTTCTCTGGTTTTTGTTTTCGTTTGCCTCGTCCGCTTTGTACCATTTCCTCGCCGTTGTGAGAAACAGCAAAATTTGTATAAAAGAAACAGTATATTCCTTTAATATATTCTCCACCTTGTTTCAAAGACTATGACTATCAACATATGTGTGCTAAATGTTGATTGGATCACAACTTTGTGGGAGAAACAACAAGTGTGTAACAAATATTGTGCTTGTTTCTCGAGCTCATTTACAATAACTTATGAAACAATTTTTTGCTCCCTCTTTCTATTCCCTCCTTTAGATCATCAAACAAGTCACGTGGAACCTAGTAACTAGTAAGAAATTGTTGATGTGTACAACATGCCCTCATTCGCCTCGACATGTCGAGGGGGATTTCCCGCTTCGTACCACTTAGTTTCCATATATTGCGGTGATTTTACTCAAGACATATATAATGAGTATTGCTATAGAACATGATGCAAAAAATCGGGCTCATAATAAATAAAACGACACTTTTGGTTTATGTACCAAATCTGGCGACGAGTGATTTAATTGTTCAATATGGTCTATGAGAGATCTATTTAACTCAGAAGGGTTATTATTCCACCCAAAAAAATATGTGCGTACATGACTCATGCATTCTACTAAAAGAAAAAGTTTGATGATACTCCTAATAAATTCAAAATATTAAATTTCACGGTCAGAACTACAACTCGCCGTCTTAGGATCACGGGATTGAAATTGGGAACTGGAATTCGGATACTAATTCCAATTCAACGAGAATTATAATTTGACACTAATTTCAACTCAGGTGTTTGGATGACAAAAGAATTGCACACCATAATTAGTAGTAAATTCAAATATATATTCCGTTGGTTTCAACACTTTGAAGAATTTGATATGTAGAACAGTAGAAACATATTCATGTTTTGTGAGTGTATTGATAAGAAAATTAAATATAAGTTCTATATAAATGGATAAAATAAATATTGCATATACAAAAAAGTAAATATAAGATGCATAGATTCAGTAGAAAATACTCATGAGGTTACACTTGTACATTTTATATTTCCTACTAAAAATTGTATAAAAAATGTAGATTTTTTTTTATCATATGTACTCTCCTATATAACATTTTTATTGGATAATACATTTAAATTGTTTACTTGTATAGATAGAAAAAATACACATGGTTAACTAATTTGTATTTTTTAATACATATAGGAATTAAATATTTTTTGGTTTACATAATATTAATGTATCCATGTCTTTGTGTACTTGATATTACAAAAATTATACTATTCATATTTTTATTACCAGTAATGTGTAGTGATTGTTTAGTTTTAGATTTGACAAGCCAAATATTGTGTACTGCTTTTATATAGCATGTACTTCACTATCTTATCACAAAACCGTCTCAGCCCAGCTTGTCCAATGGCAGAGCAATAGTTGAAAGTTCGATTCCTGCAGGCAATATACCTCTTTTCTTTTATTTTCTATTTTTTATATTCCAATTGATGCAAATACTTTTTTAGCATGAATAAAGCTCAGACAATCTGCCTCTTTTCTTTTATTTCTCTTTTTGTTTTTTTTTTTGCTATTCCAATTGATGCAAGTACTTGATTAAGCGTTTTAGCATGAATAAAACTTAGACAATTTGCATGTATTCCTCACACTATACCTATTATTGAAACAAAATTTCTAGTTCAAGTTTTAAACATGTGATATGTTGACTTCTCATATTTAAATTAAATAATTAATCGCTGTGATTTCAATATATAAAAAGTGAGGTAAATTTGATATAATACTATTGTATCACTCTCAAGGGGATAGTTCTTATAATGGGCTTATCTATGGACATGTGCTTGTTTGGATAGCTTTACAGCTAAGCCTTTAAAATTCTAGGATTTTCCAAGTTAAAAAACCCAAACAATTCAAATATATCGAAATCATTAGATGTAGGGTTATTAAGATTGGACCGCCGATTCGGTCGGTTTTAAAACTGTATGTTTCCTTCTAGAACAATTTTTGAAACAATTTTACCATAAGTTTAATACCTACAAGCACAGAGGTGACTGAAGACATTAAGCTCTTAGCTTCTACATTTTCTTCTTGTAGTTTCCAACATGTTTTTAGAGGTGCAAATGTTGTTGCACACTCTCTAGCTAGGTTTTGCATGAACTCTAGTTTGGTGACGAGTTGTGTTGCTCCGGAATGCATCTAGGAACTTACTTGTATTGACATTCTGGTTATGTGATCAATGAAGCCCACACTTTTTCTCAAAAAAAATTGGGGTTTTCAAGGAAAATGTTGTCATACGTGTTGGTATTGCTTCTGCACTCTATACCACATTACTGGAACAATACATATCATATAGTTGTAGTTCACACGCCACATTTGTACACAAGTGGTGCTAACAAAAATGTTTAATCTGCTAGAGTTTTGTTATCCATGGTAATTTTCAACCGAGGCCTAAGCTATGTAAGTTAATGAAAAGTCAGATTTTTTCAGTATTGCGTGGTACGCAGTGGCAGAGATATGAGTGGAGATTAGGGATTAATTTCAGACTTTTCGGCATTGCGTTGCACACAGTTGCACATATAGAATTTAGAGATTAGTTCTTGTGCAGTCGAAATATGCCACAATTATAGTCATAGGCGGAGCCGAATTGTCATGTAAAAGATAAACCGAACCATGATATTATAAACACCTTTCTTTGAAGTACAAAGCATTAATATTATCTACTCTCCCATATTTCACTTTCTACTAAATCTCCAACATTTATTGCGGATCGAACAAAGTACTCCCTCCAGTCAGATATAATCGAGGCGGCGCCCGTGCATGCATGTTGTTAGGTGGTAGGCGCGTCAATTTATTTCGATAGTACTATGTATTATTTGGATTATTGGAGGACAAGGATTTTGTGCACATGGGAGTCAGTGCTCCCTTCACTTTTGGATTTTTGAAAATTTCAGATTCTCATATTTCTCTGCTTTCAAAAATTATGACATTAAATATGTAGATAGATGTGTATACGAGGATTGAAATAAAAAAGTCTCGTCAAAAAATACGTTATATTTTTGGAGATGCAAAAAAGACAAATTTCTGACAGTACACTAACAAAATATACGTACTATTGTACTACTATTTATAGTCAGATTTGTCTTTTTTGTATTTTCCAAAATACAAAGTATTTTTCAATGGGACTTTTTTTCCTCGTGTCTAAATCTATCTACATATTTAATGCCATAATTTTTGAAAACATAAAAGAGCGAGGTTTTGAAAATTTTCAAAAATCCAAAAGTCCAAGGAGCACTTGTGCTCATGTGCACATGGTACTTTCCGATTATTGGAGGGCTTTGTTCCTTCCCATCTCCCATCCCTGCGCCACTGGTTAGGCGAATCTGACAAGCAGTTGCACGGACATGATAATCACTGCCAAGTGAAAGATATTTCTGCTCTGGGTTTTTTTACTATTACCAAAATGAGGACCCCAGAGTACAAATTATTGGTGAAATAAAACACAATTGCACAAAAGCACTACAACAAGTCGAGAATTAGTGAAAGATATTTCTGCTCTGGGTTTTTTTACTATTACCAAAATGAGGACCCCAGAGTACAAATTATTGATGAAATAAAACACAATTGCACAAAAGCACTACAACAAGTCGAGAATTAGTTGCTTATGAAAGTAACACACCTAACTGGGAATTGGTATTCCATCTTTCTCATCGTTCATATAGATATTAAATTAAGCACACACCATAATGTAAAGAGTCTGAGCATGAGAACAGATTCCATGTTCTCATAGAGATTAGTAAGTTCTACTATACTAATACTACTTTTAGCCAAGAGTCGCATGATAAATGAAGATCTTTTTTATTCCAAAGAAATAAATTATAGAGAAATACTGACCCAAACATGAACAGCCTTTTATTCCAAAGAAATAATGGTGAAACGAAACCACGTGTTTTCAAGTAAAAACAACTAACAATTGGCACATTTCACATCTCTCTACACTCAGCTATACACACAAAGCTTCTTCCCGGGGGGCATTTGCCATGGTTATAGAAACCTCCTTGTTTGATGTTTCTATGGTGCCAGATTTGGCTGACTGCCCATCTACTACTGTATCATGTACCTTGGCTCACAACATGGGATAAAATTGCGGAAAGAGATCAGGCCTACCTAGCAAGCCCAAACCTCAGTAAACCAGCTTGGTGCTTGTTCACAGTTGCTGGTAAGTTGCAAAGACCCAACGAGACAGGATAGTCTCCTCATGATGGGCTTTCAGCTGGCTACTACTTCCCACGAGACAACATCCTTGGCAGTATCAATGTGCATATCATAGATTCATAGTCCCCCAGATCTTCTTCTGTTATGAAGACTGCATCAATACACCCAGTCGGACTGCTTGGCATGGGTAGCATAACTTGACAAAGGGGTAAACCGCCATCTTCATAATCAAACTCGTAGAATAATCATCTATTTCATTTCCCATGACTATAGAAACCTCCTTGTTTGATGTTTCTATGGTGCCAGATTTGGCCGACTGCCCATCTACTGCTGTATCATGTATCTTGGCTCACAACATGGAGAAAATTGCGTAAAGATAGCAGGCCTATCTAGCAAGCCCGAACCTCAGTAAACCGGCTTGGTGCTGGTTCACAGTTGCTGGTAAGTTTCAAAGACCCAAAGAGACAGGATAGTCTCCTCATGATGGGCTTTCGGCTGGCTACTTCCCACGAGACAACATCCTTCGCAGTATCAATGTGCATATCATAGCCCTCCAGATCTTCTTCTGTTATGAAGACTGCATCAATAGACCCAGTCAGACTGCTTGGCATGGGTAGCATAACTTGACAAAGGGGTAAACCGCCATCTTCATAATCAAACTCGATAGAATAATCATCTATTTCTCTATCAGGGATGGAGGCTTTGCTGTCTTCTATATAACAGGACAGGTTTGTACTCTGTACAGGAAGACGTCCAGTGGAGAGAGTGCTAAATACGATAACAGCCTGCAAAATCATGTTATTGGCATTAAGCAACTTAGCAGATGTATAGTCGAACAACAATAGTGTTCAATTGTAGAGAACTCAATGACAACAGTCCTTATACCTGCCACTGTGATGGTGCCAAAAGCACCCGGGGCCTAATGGATCGGACATGATCCAAAGCTGCTTCAGGAGTCATGTTCCTATATTTAATCTGAAGATGAAGAAGATAATAATCTGTCATCAGCAACTAATGGGGATATACAACGTTCAGTTTGAAATCTAATTATGTAGCATATATATTACCAAATAGCACAAAACAATAGTGGTGCTTCGTCCTCTTCCAGCTTTACAGTGAACATAAGTAGTTCCACCCTGTGATGCATTATCTGAAAAAGAAGGTAATTATGTATTTAATTCCACCCATTTATGGCCTATTATAAATTCTGAAAACCAAAAACAGATCATTATTTGTTTGGTTGTTTCACATTAAGAACAAACCCACTGGATATTTCTTGTCACTAATAGCAAGCCATGGGTGGGCCAAATCCTTGAGTTCCATTAAAACTTCAAAAATGTGTAGTTTTCAAATTATGATACAGATATGCGGTTCATGAAAGTACATGTGAAATGTAGTAAATAGCCGCCAGATTCGCAATTCGATTGATTCACGATACCTTCTACAAATCAACTGGGATAGGGAGGGGTTATAAATCCCTGGTTCGCAAATCGAGAAAGTGCCACTAAATATTTGTTTGGAGACCCGCATGTGGGTAGAGCACAGCAGGTCGGACAACAATCCTCCGATCCAATCAACACAACCATCGTCTGTCCAAAGAAGCCCAATAACAAGTCTCCTCCAAACCTCATCACTGCTCATGCTCTTCCAAATCCAAATCCCACAGATTCATAACAGTAGGCATGATTTTGGTAGGGCACTGTCCCCATCTACATAAATATAGGTCTCGTTTTCTTTTCCAATGGCATTTATATTGCCCTTTTCACTTATTATATCATGCATGATGTCATATATACAACGACATCAAGCAAATTCTTCATTATGCTGTTGGGAAGGGGGGTTTGCTTTAAAAGATAGCGTTGCAACTTGCATGAAGTTATACCTATACCTATTCCATCAAATACTACCGACCTAACAGAATACTTAATTCCGTATACAGTTGAGCGCGAGGTATCATCTGCGTCGCTTGTGATGCTGACTGCTACATGCTTTGCTTCCCTAAATATGAGCCAACAACTACTAGCTTTGCATCCTAAGAAAACTGATGTAGATTTATCACTTGTATCCAGGAAGTAACATGGACTTACGGTGAATAAATTCAATGGCTCGACAGATATCCTCAAGAGAAGGCGCAAAACAGTAGTCTCTTGTGGCAATCACAAGGTGATCAATCCCATGGGCCTAGAAAAAGGAAGGCACTCTACTCGTTAGCAATTGGAAATGTATAGTTAGCAGAATAATGGAGCATGGCTCTGAACCAGGAAATCGGACAAAATTTACCTGGTACAAGGACATTGGGACAAGAGTCTCATATGGCTCATTCAATGTTACAACTCCCTGGACTCCAAGCTGCTTCAACCGTGGAACATCGCTTGGGAAAGGAACCGCCCCTAGCAAAATACACTGCAGATGGAGGTATGACAAATTAGACGACAGGATCTTTATAGCAAAATGTCAATTCATGATATACACATCGAAATACTAAAACGTGCAAGGCAACAATGCAACAACCAACAACTGCAATCAAGGGCACACTATTTAGGAACGCAATAGTCCATTTGCTACCGATACAAGGATTCTGTGGTCCTAAGCATGTACACACATTCACCTCACGAGAGCCACAACGAAAGAGCACGAAACAATCGTACAGAAGAGCAAGCAGAGGAAACACAGATGATAGATACTAACGAAACGGTGCACAAATTTTTAGCCTGAAATGAGCAGACACAACAACAAATCACTGGCCATCAGGGTCATAGATTTCCCGACAGGTGAACAGCCCTTAAAAGGGGAAGAAAAACATGAAGAAATCAAAGGTAATTCTGAACAAAACTAGCAGTATGGTGTCACTGGTGTAACCCTTGTACAGATGTTCCCAAATTAGATGGCACAGCAAAATCCCAGAGGTAAAACTGGAACAGAAAAATCCCAGAGGTAAAACTGGTGCTCAAATCACACCCTAAACCAGTTCAAAAAATGGTAACCCTATTATCGAAGCTTATCAACGCCAGGTGCACTAATCGAACCTAAAAAAAAGTCAATACTCTAGGAATTAGGCAAACCAGGAGCGAGCACATAGTCCTAGCTAGACAAAGTAACCACGGAAGGAATCCGCGTAAAGGCAGAGTGAGCACCAACCTGGTCGACGCGATCCCACCACCGGAACTCGGCCTCGAACTGGTTGCGCAGCACGTTGTAGAGGAGCGTGGGGTAGAAGAGCACCCTGGCGCCGGCGCCGACGAGCGCGCGCTTGGCCCTGACCCGCACGACCTCGCCGCTCACCGGGGCCTCCTCCTCCTGCTGCTGCTGCTCCCCATCTGCCGGCCTCCCGTCACCGTCCCCCAGCTCGCAGATCCTCATCCCCGCCTCCCGGCCCCAGCCCTAGACGACGGGACGCACCCTCGCAGATCGGCGGGGGCGCGGGAAGGGGAGAATCGTAGATCGAGAGGCGCGCGGCTTCGCTCGGCCGTGGCGGCCGGCCAGGGGTGGGAGGGACGCGAGAAATGGGGACAGTGTGGGTTGGGCAAAACCTCAGGAGAAGAATGCGGTGGGGAAAACAGGTGGGCGGAGTTTGCTGAATCAGATGGATCCAGAGGGCTCCCGTTTTTGGGTGGGTTGTTTGGTTGTTGGTGCGATTTATTATTGGTGGAGAAAACGTGGTGAGGTTTTCGCGTGGGGTCCTTTGACAGTTGAGTAATTGGGTGATTTCGTGGTCTTTTATTTTCTTTTTGTGTCAGCTCCCTTTCATGGCTTTGGTAGTAGGTGCAACAAATCTTCAACGTTTAACACGACTTCATGCACTCTCAGAAACTAGCTAAAAAGTAGTATAAAAAGAAAAAGAGAGAAATTTCATAAAAATGTTACTTCCAAGGCTAATTAATGTACCACATATGAATGCTGCATCCAAAATGAGGTAGTGCTTTGTAATGATATGTAGGGCTCCTTTGATTCATAGGATTTGCATATGAATAGTGTAGAATTTTGATCCGTGAGAAATTTTCCTATGCTAGTTGTTTGATTCATAGGAACATGTCCCATATGAACTAATGCTATAGGAATCTGTTTGTAGTGCAAATTCTATGGGAAAAAACATTAGGTCATACCTCATGAAAAATTCCTTTGGTGCAATCAAAGAAAACTTCTCTTTCCATAGAATTCAACTAGGCATGACATCCTTAATCCAATGCTTTTCCTATTCCTATACTTTTCCTAACCTATGAATTAAAGGAGCCCGTGGTATCAAACTCTACCTTAAGGTTAGTACCCTCAAGTTGTCAAGATGGATCATGTTTGCCTCGAAAAAATAATATCATACAATCACTAGCATGATGAACATATCAAGGTGAAATCATCCTGGATAATTATTGAATTGGTAGCGAATGGAGCCACGGTCTCTTTACATAAGTCGACGTCACTAGCACAAAATCTAGGAATGAAAAACTCAGTAAAGATAATCCAACGAAGTCATATATATGGACCGAGTTACGAAGAATAGTACAATTAGAAGAGTATTATTAGTATTTTCAACAAACACCAAGTATTCATGACACAATCTACTGCTAGTATTTCCTAACATTGTTGCCTTAGCTGGTTGTGGATGCAATGCATCTTTCCGCCAAAGTTATGTTATTTATCATATGCACGAAATTCTATAGAGATGGGGAAATCATATTGCGGATAGAATGATTAACTAGCACGTAAATGAGACATTTTTGCTTGGGGTTGTAGCATGTGCCGATTCTGCTTGAGCAAAGCACGAAGGCAAAGTTATTGATGGCGAATACATGTATTTGACCTAGTAATCATTCCCCACTAATCTAAGCTATGTAAAACAACCTGGCAAGAGAAAAAGGAATATATGAGAACATTCAAGAGGTTGTAAAACACCAAGTGCGGTGTAAACGACGACACACATAAACACCAAGTACGGTACGTTTTACACTACTCCATACACTCTAAAAACTAGCCAAAGAGTACTATAAAAAGGAAAAGGGGGAAATGTTCATAAAAAAAGGTTACTTGCAAGGCTAATTAATTGTAACACACATGAATGATAAATCCAAAATGAGGCTGTGCTTTGTAATATGTATCAAACTGTACCTAAATGTTAGTACCGTCAAGTTTTCAAGATGGATCATGCTTGCCTCGAGAATATAATAGCATACAAGAACTATGCATGACGAAACTATCAAGGTGAAATCATCTTGGAATAGATTATTGCGAGTTGCTGGCGAATTGAGTAACGGTCTCTTTACAAAAGTTGACTTTGTTAGCAGTCGTATAGTTTAACAATCATACTGAGTAAAGATAATCTAATGAATTTGTATGGACCAAGTTAAGAAGAACGGTAGTACATTTAGAACGATAGATTTTTCTCAAAAAGAGAACGATATATTAGCATATTGTTTATTCATAAACAACAAACACGGTGCAAACGGCATCACACACTCTATGCTCACATTGAGCATGTTGATGCTACTGTAGTAGAGCTTCAACATTTGCAAAATCACTAAGATGTCTTGCAGCTGACATGAACACGTACCGTCTCCCAAATAACCAAAGAGCATCAAACCAGACAAAGTCAACACCAAAACCAATTGTTAATTATATGTACCACCTCCGTCCCACGAAGATTGTCTGAAATTTACTAAAATTTGAATATTTCTAAACACCAAATAGCACCTAGATACAACTAATTTTGACAAATCTCAGACAACCTTCGTAAAATAAATGTAGTAGAAAGATTGATAAGCTAGGATTAGGATGTCAATGAGACATTTCGTGCACACATCAGGTGGGCAGGTACCGTCGTGGCACGTGCCAATTCTGCCTGGGCAAAGCACAAAAGGCAGAGTTGTTGATGACAAGGACGTACATTTGACCTAGTGCTTATTCCCCACTAATCTAAGCTATGTAAAACAACCTTGCAAGAGAAAAATAACATATGAGAGCATTCAAGAAGTTGTAAAGTTGACACCAAACAATACTTGTACCAGTTGAACAAATCGGTGACACTGCCTCTCGCAACCAACCAACCCAGAGTGCCCATGAAGCCTACACCTGCTTCTAGCACCAACGGGCAGCAGAAGAAGCAAGAAACCAAAGTTCGGTTTCGAAAGCTACCCTAACAATTTCGGGGTACGTGGACAGCAATACATGTAACAGAAAGGGTGCGGATGGAAAGCTGCCTAATCGCGCACCAGTTCCAGCCGAACCCGCCTGGATGGATCGGCCAAATTCTGGGCCGCTCGCCAGATTTTTCCCGCGTCCGGCGTTCGAGAGGCCGCGTGGATCGTGTGGATGGCAGCGCTGGACCGCGGCGAGCTGGCGTCGTCACGCCGCCCGTACGCACGCCAGACCTGCGCTGTCGCGGGTGGGCTCCACGTGGGCGGTGCCGACTGGACGCATTCGGCTGTACTGTTTGATGGTGTCTGTGGGGCCGTGGCGGCTCAGGTCCTCGGGAGAGATGATGCGGTTTGTGGCCCCGGTGACTGTGCTGGGCCCGCTGCACTAGCGCACGCTCTTTGGCTCGATCGGGCGGCAAAGGTGCTAGTAGTTGGATCGGGCGGCAAAGCTGTGAGCGATGGTGCATGGTATAGTATTTTTCTCGGTGTATATTTCGACTTTTTTTTCCATCTAGTATTCAAGTATGAAGCCACATACAGTACTTCTCCTTGCAAGAGTCGGATCGGATGGGAATATTCGTGAACATTAACGCATAGTGTGGCACGTACAAGATGAATAAGATGATCATGCGGTCATGCCCCTCAAATGCACGCCTCGCCTTCATGCGGTCCTAATCATGTCTCTCCACACAAACCTGTTGTTTCATCGTCGTGCGTGCTTTCTCTTCACAAAATTTTGTTTTCACTCGGTCCACGTGTTTCTTGTGCATCGGTAAATTTTAGCTATATGCCACCCTCCAACTTATATGATGCACATTTGCCCCCCCCCCCCCCCCCTTGTCATGTATTCCTGGCTACGTCCCCCATCACTCCCTTCGCAAAATTCTATTTTTCTTTCCATTCGGTCCGCGTGTTCCTCGTGCATTACTGACCTTGGATATATGACAACCACATGACTTGGCTTTTCAAAGAAAAATCACAGATGAAACGGAAATTCCAGAGTCACCGCGGCATCTCTAGTTCTAGTAGCACGATGTTAGCAGCCGTGCCGTTAATCCCGGAGTTATTTTTCTTGCATAAATGCCAATAGGCAAATGCTTTCACGCTAAGATTGGCGGTGACATAGCCAAGTGCAGCGAGCAAAGGAGTTAGATTTTATGATTCTTTTTTTTTTGGATTTAGTCAAACGTTTGGAGATGCGTCATTTTTTCTAGTACAATGTAGAAAATGTCACTTCAATTAATCTTCAGGCAGAGAACATTGCAGATTGCAATTTTTGGCAGACAATTGCGGATCAACAGGCCCGTAACTGGCATAGCACAATGGGCCGATCACACGAAGGCCCAAGATATCCTGCCCATTCTCAAACCTACACCTTACGAAAAGTTTCATCAGAGAGCGACGACCAATCCTGTAAAAAAATACTTATGTAAAAAAAAATCCTGTAAAAAAAAGCAACGCTTCTGGTCGGGCTCAACCCGCCGCCCAGCACACCGCACGGCGTCGTGAACAGCCTCCCACCTCGTCGGCGGCTCCCCCTGATCTCCCTCCCGATCGCCACTCCCCACCCCCCGAGCTCGCGGGGCCGCGGCAGCCATGCACCGCATCGCCGGCAGCCACCTCCGCCGCGCTCTCAAGGTACCCTGCGGCTAACCCTCAGCGTTCGCCAGACGAATAAGCTGATTCGTCTAGATACCGAGTGTGCTTGTGGAGGAGTTGCTGCCGATCCATGTGTCATTGCTTCTAGTATGTTCGATTGGTCTGGCTTTCATCATTTAAAAACGGGCCCTGGAGTGTAGGCATGCTTTTATTTTGCGATGCACGCATGGTGTTTGATGCGGGTGTTCTATTGGTTGTTCCTCGATTAGATAAGAAGAGATCTTTGAGTAACTTCGACTATCAACCTATCAGTTGATTTCAACATGAATTTAGACAACTTTGTGAGGTGATGTAAATACCTGCTTATTTAATTCACAGCTGAATCAGAACATCAATCTTAAGGATGTGATTTTTGGTATTGGGGCTACAATTTGTGTAGGGCTAGGTTGCACTGATAGTCTGATACTTGCTATGGGTCCAGTAAAAATGCAAGAGCGTGATTTGGTCTGTATGCTGTTAATATGTGATACACAAACACAAAAATAAAACTGGTGCATTCGATTTCACGAATCTGTGATATACTGTATAAAATGCCTAAAACACTCTCAATGATATACAGCTGGGCTATCTTTTGGTAATTATATTTACTTTGTCATTGATAGCCTAAGGTTAGTATGGTCAAGATATCTGACCAGTCATCCCTCTTACATGAACCTCTGACTATTTTGGTGCACCTCGCAGTTAATTGAGTCCAACAGATTTGCATAATTGACGTATCCATCTGCCTCATAGAATCGCACATGTGCCTAACCATCTCACACAACCAAGTGTGAGAACTCAGAAGTCGTAACCACACATGAATGTGCGTAGACACTGACAAAGAATTGCCACTCAGAGACATCATGATGGAATGACTGGTGATTTGGCATGCAAGAAACTGCGCCCTCTTCAATGACTATATAATTAGTACCAGGAGATGAAAGACAATTCCCATCTCATCTCATTTCATATTCCATTCTGACATTACACAGCTGTTCACATTGTTCGCTCCAATTGGTGAACATCACCGTTTTGTAACACATCCAATATAAGAACACATGAGTAGGTTTATTCCTTTCTTAACAGGGCCCAAACCTGTCTAAACAACGTGGCCCTGTGTATCTTCTTCTTTAGTGTACTTCTCACACATTACACTGTAAGATCGATACTTAGAACATCGACAACTCTACTTTAGTTGAGACTCAAGGGAAATATATATGTTACTGGGCACAGTTTGTTCTTGTAAATTTACATCTGGTGGATTTTGGTTTGCAATTTGGTCATCTTCAGTTTCTAATGTATTTTGCACACAAGTTTGTTTCATGTTACCTGGTGTTCTTGCCACCACAGAATTTATTTTGTTTTTGTGTTTGCAGCAACATGGTTCTAGCAGGTTTGCTAGTACAAGTGCTGTGAAGCAGTCTTCTGGTGGTTTATTTGGTTGGCTTCTTGGGGGGAAGCCAACCCAGCTTCCAACTCTTGATGTCCCTCTCCCAGGCATCACCCTTCCTCCAGCACTTCCAGACTTTGTAGAGCCAGCTAAGACAAAAGTTACCACTCTCCCTAATGGCATCAAAATTGCTTCAGAAACATCAATGGTATTACTATCTGCCTGCAGATGTTTCACAGTGTTCGCAATTTTTTACATTTGTATTGAAAGTAACCTGTACAGACTTAAGTGCAGAATCCAGCTGCAACAGTGGGATTGTATATTGATTGTGGTTCTATGTATGAAACACCTGAGTCATCTGGAGCATCACATTTACTTGAGAGGATGGCATTCAAGAGCACCACGAATAGGAGTCATTTGCGGCTAGTACGTGAGGTAGAATCCATTGGAGGGAATGTCTCCGCTTCAGCTTGTCGCGAACAAATGTCCTATACCTATGATGCATTCAAGGCCTATGTACCCGAAATGGTTGAAGTGCTTATTGATAGTGTGAGGAATCCAGTATTTTTTGATTGGGAGATTAAAGAGCAGGTATGCTGTCAGCTAAAGCTAGCACTCCAGGTTTACCTTTCATTGTATTAATGTCTTGTTCTCTTACAGCTGCAGAAGATCAAAGCTGAAATAGCCGAAGTTTCTAATAATCAACAAGGTTTACTTATAGAGGCACTCCATTCTGCTGCCTATTCTGGGGCACTGGCAAAGCCTCTGATGGCACCAGAATCTGCTATACATAGATTGGATAGTAGCATTCTTAAGGAATTCATTTTTGTAAGAATTATCAACCTGTCGTCTTATACTGTTATTTAGTTCAAAAGGCAATCCTTGACATTTGCATGCATTGAGTCATTTAGGAAAACTACACAGCGCCCAGGATGATCCTTGCGGCATCAGGAGTTGAGCATGACGTGTTAGTCTCAGTTGCTGAGCCACTTTTGTCCGACCTTCCTGGTGTGAAGCGTCCAGAAGAGCCAAAATCAGTTTATGTGGGAGGAGACTATCGATGTCAAGCGGACTCTCAAGTGAGCTATTGCTGTTTTTCTTTATTCCGTGACATTTCTTAACGAGGATGTATATATGATTTACTTCGATAGTCTAACTTCTTTTCTCTCGTGGATAGGACACACATGTTGCTCTTGCCTTTGAAGTGCCAGGTGGATGGTATGAAGAGAAAACAGCTGTAGTTGTTACTGTCCTTCAGGTATCGTTGCCGTTGGCAAACATTTAAGCGTTTTGTTATTTACGAACAAAACTCTAGAGTAGAGCAGTTTCCTTTCTTTATGGTTCTCTGGTTTACTGATTATTAGGATTGCATATTAGTTGCCAACTATGTCAAATTTCCATTGTAATAACAAGTTAATAACTACTGCACTATATGGACAATTTGATGCTTATCCAGATGCTCATGGGGGGAGGTGGTTCTTTCTCTGCTGGTGGTCCTGGGAAGGGCATGCATTCTCGACTATGTATGTTCTCCCTTCCAATTATGCATCCCCGCCAATGATTCGAAATTGAAATTGATTGTACTCATGCTGCTTTACCAACAGATCTCAGGATATTGAACCACTACCATCAGATTGAATCATTCTCTGCATTCAACAGTATATACAACCATTCTGGTCTTTTTGGAATTCTTGTGACAACTGTAAGCATCTTCAGCCATAAAATCCCTTTCATTTTTATTTATGAAATTGAAGATGTAAAAAAAAAACTCCATGCTGTCTTGTATCCTTTGGAAATAGTTATTTTTTGTGCATAGCTAAGTTGGTCTCTTTTTTTTTTTTTTTTTTTTTTTAACAGTAGGAAAGGCTCCTACTGTTTTTATATTAAAAAACCCTCATGAGGGTGTAGTCATGGAGAATTTACATGGGGAGGAATTACAGGGGGGATTACAAGGGGGGCACTGAAATAAGTTACAAGTTGTTAACAAGATTCTGAATAAAGGGATGTAATGACTCCTTAGTTCTATGAACTAGCAAGGAGAAGTCAGCTTTAAATCTTTGCTTCCAAGAATCCACATGAGGTGGGACATTATTGAACAGAAAATTGTTTCTCTCCTTCCAAATGCTCCAGGCTGCGACAATAAATATTTCCATGAACATGGGCTGTGTCCACTGTGATCGTCCTTGTTCAATAATATGACATCTATCCCCAGTTTGTTGCCAGAAAAGATTAAGGGTGGACCAGCATTCAGTACTAAATTGACAATGAAAGAACAGATGCTCAATTGTTTCCTCAGGAGGAGAAATACACAGAAGGCAATTATATCCAGAATTCAGAATGTAATGTCTCCGTCTCAACATGTTTCTAGTATTTAGTCTGTCTGACAGAATCAACCAGCAGAAAAACTTCATCTTAGGTACACATTTTGTCTTCCATAGCCAGGAAAATGCAATATGGGGTTGCAATTCTCTAAAACAGTATTGGTAAAAGCTCTTCGAGGAGTATATGTCAGCACCCCAGGCATAAGTCCATTTATCATTGCCATTGGTTGCCATTTCAATATGGGACACATCATTTTGTAAAGTCCTTGTTTCTTCCAAAGCTTGAGGGGATAGAGGCAAATGAAAATTATCAGACAATCTGCTGGCAGTTAGGAAGTCCTGTATTGACATATCTTCATTCCTAGCATAGGAGAATGCCCTGGGGTACATTTCTGAGTGAATTCCATCCTCCCAGTTGTCTTTCCAGAAAAGTGCAGTGGAGCCATCTCCAATTAAGATTTTTGTAATCCCTCTATAAATGGGAGTCAATTTGAAAATCTCTTTCCACCAAAAAGATCCACATGGGCTCATGGCATGGGGCACTTTACCCAAGTAGTAGGAATTCCAAATAAGGTGGACCCAAGGTGTGTCTGTTTTATTATAGAATTTGTGCAGATATTTAAGAAGTAAACCCTGGTTCTGTAATTTCAGATTTAAAATACCTAGACCACCCTTCTTCTTGGGCCTGCAGACCATATCCCATGCAGCCAAAGAATTACATTTCTCCCCATCATCAGTCTTCTTATTCCATAAACAATGCCTCCTGATCTTCTCAACATGCTCTAGGATTTTTGGATTCAGTTGGATGGAGCACATAGTAAATGTGGCAATAGAAGAAAGTAGTGAATTAATCACTGTCACTCGTCCACTATATGACATCATGAGGAAGGTAGCAGAAACCCTTCTTTCAATTCGATCCACTAGAGGCATTAAGTCTTGTACTGTGGGTTTTGTTGTTCCCACGGGAAGTCCCAAATAAGTGAATGGCATGGAGGCAATAGAGCAACCTAAAGTTTGAGCAATACTGGTGGCCCTTGATTCAGACAGATTTATGGGGATGAGAGAGGATTTATGAAAATTGATCTTGAGTCCTGTTGAGGCAGCATATTTCTCGAGAATATCTTTCATCACCAAAATTTGTTGTGTATTGGCTGGCATTATAATTAGTGTATCATCTGCATATTGTATCACTGGGAAGTCCATACCAAAATCAGGAGAAAAAGGTGCATTGAGTAATCCATCCCTGAATGCTTTATTGATTACTGATTGGAGAAGATCAGCAGCAAGCACAAAGATCAATGGAGAGAGGGGATCCCCCTGTCTGACTCCCCTCTTACAATGAAATTGTCTCCCAGGAACTCCATTTAACAACACAGATGACATCCCAGACTGGAAAATAATAGTGAGCCATTTAATCCATTTTTCATCAAAGCCCATTTGCTTCATAATTTTGAGCATAGCAGAGTGATCAATTGTGTCAAATGCCTTAGCAAAATCTAGTTTGAGTAAAATAATTTCTTGCTTAGAGGCTTGACATTGGTAGATAAATTCAAATGCCCATGCAAGGCAGTCTTGTATAGTTCTTCCTTTAAGGAAGCCATATTGGTTTCTATGAACAATTTGCAGGACCTTCTTCTGTAGTCTGTTGGCTAGAAGCTTGGTGAGAATTTTCAGCACACAGTTTAACAATGTAATAGGCCTGTAGTCCCCTACCTCCAGGGGAGATTGAATTTTTGGTATCAGAGTAATGTAGCCCATATTTATACTGTCAAGATTCAGCTTACCCTCATAGAAATCAAAGCAAATCTGATACACATCCTCTTTTAAGTTGGTCTCTTTTACTGGGCTAACTGATATATCGGTAATTAGTCTTACATGAAACAACACAAGGCAAAGAAACTTATTACTCATATCTCATATAGGATAAATTGGTCCCAAGCCAACATAGAGGCAAAAGTAGCTTGAGTAGGGAAAGAGTGAAAACTCTTGATGGTTGATGCTTTCTTAGCAATAACCAAAGCAAACCGGCTAGGGCTTTTTTTGGGGGCGTCCAGTTAGAATTGTAATATATTCTCTGCATACCAAAGAGGCATGTAACCTGCCCTAATTTTAGCCATTTGGCATGTCTGTGTCCATCTTACCTCCATCCCACCATATCACTATTTCATCTACCATTTTGTACCGCTATTTTCACTTTCTACTTTCCCTAGGACACAAACCATGTAAAAAATGTGTAAATGTTCAGTAAAGACTTGCCTAGACTCTTTTATATCCCTTCTTTAGTTTCTGTTCGCTGTTTGCTTGTCCTCACAGTGCTGCGAAATGGACAAATGATTGGATGAACGCGATCTAGTTTCACACTTACGCATGGATTCCAGCATTTCATTACTTACATTTGCTGTTATATAGTTGTATTTAATATGCTTTTATGTCCTGCGATCATTGTCAGAGCCCAGATTTTGCCTCAAAGGCCGTGGATTTGGCAGCAGGAGAACTTCTTGAAATTGCTACTCCTGGAAACGGTTTGCATCTTATTTTGCATCATGAGCCGTAAGGAATCATCCGTCCAGAACTATGAATTGGCCACTCATTGATCTTTCCGCTTGGCTTTGTTTTTACTTAGTTACACAAGAAGAGCTTGATAGAGCTAAACAGGCGACGAAGTCTGCAGTTTTGATGAACTTGGAATCAAGAGTATGCATTCGTAACACTTAACTGAATCTTTCAGGCATACTTTTAATTCTGTATCCATCTTTGTCCCAAAATAGGCCTCCAACTCTAGTACACCATCACTTTTTTTTTCTTCTTCTAATTATATGTATATGGAAATTATATAAAATGTCATGTTAAGGGAATTCTGTTGTGATCTGCTAATATCTTAAAAGTTTTGTGTTTATTAAGTAACTTTTGACTGCACTTTCTAAAATATGTCTAGTAGGGTTGGAAGAACTATTATATTTTTGATAAGTAGTCTTATTCATCTCAGGCTGTAGCATGTGAAGACATCGGGAGACAGATTTTGACTTATGGTGAAAGGTATGGTTACACAAGCGTTGGCAACTTCGCTGTAGCTGTCATATCCCAGTGTTGATCTTCCCCATGCACTAGCCATGTATTCAGTATTGCCTCTGTTCCAAAATTTAAGACGTTTTGGTAGCCTATTTTAGCATACCAAAACATCTTATATTAAGGAACGGGGTAGTATCATTTTTATCATATGGGAGATCGTATACTATAGTTTCTCTTGACCAAACTAGGTAACTACTACTTATTACTGTGACTTGACTATTGCTTATGTGTGTTACCCTGTCTTCTATTTTAGCCTTTAATACTCCCCCCGTCCCAAAGTAGTATTTCATAACATCTTTGTGCTTGTGTAAAATTGCAGTCTCATTTTGGGAGAAAGAGTTTTCAAAATTATATGTTTTTTTTTTCATGGGAAGAGTGAACATGCTTATAATTTTTGGAACTTGGATATATGTGCTTACTTTGGTACATGAAATATATGTGAAGTTTGAAAGCTGAATTTATAATTTTCCTATATATAGGCTCAATAGTTGATTGATTAGGCTCTCGGCTGAATGAAACTAAAAAGTCATGTACTGCAGAATTGGGTGTGCCCTTATGGAATAAATCTACAATAACCATGAATTGACAGCAAAAAAATTATTCCAATTTGTTTGAATTAGTCCGGAATTGGGTGAAATTGGCTTTGGTGTACCAAGTTTGAGGTGGCCGTAGAGGCTGAATGAGCTTAAACAGTATGCAGTTTTCTTTGGCAGAGTTGGGATAAGTCTTATTGGACCATCTGGAACATTTTTTATTTTTCTTATTGTTTGTACCTTCATATCTTATCTTGTGAAGTTTCCCTGTAGTGTATACCAGCTAAATGAACCGCACATCACACTATTGAAATCATAATATCAGTCCTCGGGTTGTTGGTAAGTTAGTCTAGCTAGAAATCAAAAGACATTAATGCAAGCTATAGATCATTTATTCTTTTTCTACAAATAAACATGTCTACCATATTCTAGTTGCTACATGTATAGTCATCGAGTCGTTTTCCAAAAAAAACGACGACTCGTGACTATACAGCGACTTATGGCGGCTATACAGCGACTTTCGTTGATTATCGACTTTCGTCGATTATACACCGAGTCGCAGCGTGGGCAACCGACTTTTGAGTCGCGACTCAGAAACCTTGGTTACATGTTGACTTTATTTGAGATATTTTTTTAGTTGTTAACAATTTGAGAATTCCCATTTCACTAAGGAGAACATAGAGGCAGCAAATAAAATTAGTTATTCTGATTAGAAAAAAAAATGAATATCAAGCGTTATAGTAGTATGACTTTGAATACTAAGAAAGCAAGTCTGCATTTACATATATGATTAAATATCACCGTCTTGCTATGGTAATCTTGATGCACAAAACATTGCATGCGAGCATTGCCTGCAATTTTCTATTAGAGCATCTCCACCGGTGCCCCCCAAATATGCGCCGGCAGGGGCGCCGGCACTACCGTATGGGGGGCGCCAGCACAACATCCTCTATTTGGGGATGCTGTTCCCACACCGGCATCCCCCATACGGCGGCCGGCTAGCATCTTTTGTGAAGAAATTTGGTGCCGGCGCTCCCAATAGAAGCCCTTAACATAGGGATCCTTTCGGGAGTGCCGGCTATTTTATGGGGCTCCAAAACATGCCGGCGCTCTTTGGGGAGCGCCGGTGCGGGCGCTTTCTCTCACTAGAATCCCAATAGAGCTATTGGGAGCTCTATTGGGAGGGCCGGTGGAGATGCTCTTATCTAGCCAGAACTTGATCGCTACTAGTGTGGCAATAAAATACAGTTTCAGCCTTTTCCCCTTGGTTTTGAATCTGGTGATTCTGCTTTCATGACATTACAGGAAACCCATCGAGCACTTCTTGAAGGATCTTGAAGCAATCACTTTGAATGACATTTCTTCAACCGCTAAGAGCATTATTTCTTCACCCCTGACAATGGCATCGTGGGGCGACGGTATGTTGTGTTACTAAGCATACTGTTTTTTGAATTTGTTTTTCCTTGTGCAGTATTGTTTCAACTGTAATCCTGTGGCTTACTAAAAATGTTTGTTTTGCAGTTATTCATGTCCCAAGCTACGAGTCTGTTAGTCGGAAATTTCACTCAAAGTGAGCAAAATTATATTGCGTAGTTTCTGCATGACATGTTCCTGCTGTATTAGATGTGTATAACTGTACATGTGTAACTCTTCTGGCAATAGCCCTAACTACAGAATCTACCGAATAAATATTCTTTCACTTATTTTTTCTTGGATATTTATTTATTACGGGGATATCATTTTCATCGCTTCAACTTTTAGTAGATGACAAATGAGCCACACCATTCACCCAAGGCAATATTCAGCATCCACCCTTTACCGGATTCATCTAGTTTGATGCACACGAAGCTGAAAGTACATACATCTACTAAAAGCTGGCACATCAGCTCTTTATCCTAGTTTTTTTTGGTTATGTAGATATGTGTGTCTATTTATTAAAATTCTATATTTAAAGACAATGTAGAGTATTATTTTCTTTAAAAATCCTTACAAAAGGGCTCGTCCGCTCATCTCAATCCGTAAAAGTAGAATTTATCCCCGCTTTCACTACCATGTACCAACATCTAAAAGGATGCTTGCGTGTCGTGTCTGCCTCTGTTCTCGACTTCTTCCACAGTTCCATGCCTCAGTAACTTCCTGATTCCAGAAGCTGTACCCTCGTCCATGCATATTTCCGTTTCTGATCCCCATGAATTGGACTTTGCGGTGTGAACTGCTCCGCCAGGGTCTACGGTCAGTTGGTCGCATGAAACTTGAAAGAACTACTAGTAGAAAGGAGCGGAAGGTCATCAACTCGAGGAGAGAGTGCCAAAACAACGAGCAACCACCAATCGACGCGCCCGCTCGTGAGATCCGGCAACCGGGCCGCCTTGATACGGTCGGCATATGCCACATTGGCGACGCTGCGCAAGCTATGCAGGAGTTCATATGCTGCGGATCGACGTGAGCTTATTTTTCACGCTTGCCCTTGCTCTGTCTAATAAGGTGTTGTGCCGCATCACATCAAGAAAGAAAAAGAAAGGTATGCAGCATAACTTCGATGCTTGAACAATAACAAAAAAAAAAGTATCCAACTAATCATTTTTTTTTTGAAAGAATCGATTGAAAAAAGAATGATCAACTAGGAATAAAAGAGGTGGCGGTGCTCGCTTTATTCCAGGAGCAAACGGAAAGGAACTTCTCTACAAGTGCCAGACATTATTCGGTTAAATTAACCCCACTGTCAATACCGCTTCGCACCAGCCGCCAGGAAGCGATCTAAAAGGCGATCGGGATCTCCGCCTCCTGCCGGCGGCGCCTCCGGGCCGCCCGCCTCCGTGGCCTCAGAGCCATGGTCGCGTGGTGGTTCCCGGTCCCTGCCGGCGGGAGGGCTCCATCCTCACGGTTTTTTTTGTGTTTTGCTAGGTTTTGTGTCTTCTTTGGAGAGATCAGGCGGCGGCTGCTCTCTGAAGATGGAATAAGGTTCCCCCCACCCAGCCTCCGCTCCAACGACGTCCCTAGCGTTGTTGGAGGGGCTGTGGAGGTTTGTCTCTGGTGGATCTCGTCAGATCTGGCCAGTGTGTGTCTGCGGTGGATCCGGTTGGATCCGATCGTCGTTCGTCTCCGTTTGTGTGTCAGAAAATTAGAGGCTTCCGATCTATGCATCTCTTCATCGGCGGCGGTTGCTGTGCTGGTGCGCTGGTCCTCTGTGGCCGTAGCACGACGACTTCCCGACTGTCTTCTACAACAAGATTCGCCCGGCTCTGATCATGGAGGGGTGATGGCAGCGGCGCGCCTTCGGCTCGCTCTAGTGTCTGTAGTCGTCGCTAGGTGGTCTTCGGACCTAGATGTAATTCTTATTGCTTCTGGTGTTCTTTGTATCGCCTTGATTGTTGATGAATAGATTGGATGTTTCTTCGCAAAAAAAAAAATTAACCCCACTGTCAACCAGTGGTTGAACACAACCGTCAACTTGTAAAATAAAAAGAAAATAGAAATGATTCCATTGACCGAACATGTATACATCTATCTATGTATACAGCTATATACATAGACTTTTGTAGAGATGTAAAACCCGACATAAATTGAACGAGTTACTATCTATGTTAGGGATTATAAGGCCGGCCAGGTTAATCAGAGGGACTATTTCCTAGAGGACGTGTCTAATTTGATGCATGAGACCCCATCACTCGGGCGGGGCCCAACCACATGCTTCCCCATTATCCCGTCATTCCCATCATCTCTCGTTCTCACACGTCCAGAGGTCATCATTAGAGAGATGGAGCATAGCCTCGCCCAACCTTTTTTTTATTTAGAGAAATATCATTACAGAGTTCCTCCCAAATAAACTCCGGGATCACACTAACAAAAGTATTACAAACTAATGGTTCAGCAAAACGAGCCAACTTATGAGCTACCACATTCGTCTTCCGATTGGAAAATCTGAATAAACATGACTCAAAGTCCGTCTTCAACCGCCCACAACAACAAAATGGTGCTAGCGAGCCACGACGGAGAAGGCAGTGGCATCGTCTCAGATGGAGCGATATGTCAGTGATCAATGGATTCAGGGTGGAGTAGGTGCGGGTGCGCAAACGATGGAGACGAGGTGGAGGCAGCGGACCTTCAAGGCGGGAGCGGCGAAAGTCCAGATTTGAGAGGGCGGTGCGGCGAAGTGCCCGCAAGCAACGATGGCAAGCCGGTTCGACCGTCGACGGTTGCGCGGGTGGACCAAATGTGGAGACGATAGAGTGGCGTCGGTGATCCGTGTTCCCTACTGTTAGATGTATATATTTGTCTATTGTAGTTTCTCCATATGTTAGGGGGTTTTCTGCATATGTGCACCTATACATGTACTATATATTGCATTTGGTCCCCAGTAATACAACAAGCATATTACCCTAACATGGTATCAGAGCAAAAATTGATCCCCTAGTTCCCTGGCCGACGTTGCTTGTTCATCTCCGTCCGTCGCCCGTCCGTCCGCGGTCGATCTCCTCGTCCCGGCCGATCTCCTCCGGCCCGGCCGATCTCCTCATCCCTGCGGATCTTCTCCGGCTCCGCCCCGGCTCTCCGTCCCGCTCGCCCGCTCAGCTCCCGACGCTCTCCACGCAGAGCCGTCCCCGTCCAGGATTCCGTCCCCGTCCAGGATTCTCCTGCCGTCGCCCCGATCCACCAGGCCTCCCTCCGCTCACTCCTACCGTCGCCCCGATCCGATCGCCTGCGTGGCCCCCCTGCCCGCTGCCCGCTCTGCTCCCGCCCGACGCCTGCTCTCCTCGATCCGATCCGCGCCGCCTGCTCTCGTCGATCCGGAGGCCTCCCGATTGGGCCCGTTCAGGCCCGTTCCTTGTCCTGCAGTTGATTTCGATTTGAGGTAAAAAAAAAAAGTAAAAAAAGAGCTATGTCTTCCTCGGGCTATGTTGCGATCCCTCGCTGCCCGGTGATCTTTGATGGCGTGAATTACCCTGATTTCGCTGCCTTCATGCGCGTCCACATGCGCGGTCTTCGGGGTGTGCTTTCTGCGAGGTCTCCTGTCCGCCGCGCCCCGTTGCTCCTACGGTGCATGTTGCACCACCACCTGTTGCCCTTGCTCCTGATGCTACTCAGGCGGATAAGGATGCAGCCAAGAGTGCTGATGACACTGATGTCTACTCACGCTTCTATTCCTGTAGACAGTGTTGGGCCTCCAAGAGTAGAGGTTTGTAGAATAGCAGCAAGTTTCCCTTAAGTGAATCACCAAGGTTTATCGAACTCAGGGAGGTAGATGTCAAAGATAGTCCTCTCAAGCAACCCTGCAATTAAGATACAAGAAGTCTCTTGTGTCCCAACACACCTAATACACTTGTCAGATGTATAGGCGCATGATGTCTACGGGTGCTTCTATTCTTGTAGACAGTGTTGGGCCTCCAAGAGCAGAGGTTTGTAGAACAGCAGCAAGTTTTCCCTTAAGTGGATCACCCAAGGTTTATCGAACTCAGGGAGGAAGAGGTCAAAGATATCCTCTCAAGCAACCCGATCACAACGCAAGAAGTCTCTTGTGTCCCCAACAAACCTAATACACTTGTCGATGTATAGGTGCACTAGTTCGGCGAAGAGATAGTAAAACACAGGTGGTATAGATGGTGGTAATATTGCAGAAAGTAAAGATGCAGAAAACAAACAAGCGGTAAAATAGCTTGCTGGCGTAGGAAGCAATTCTTTATGGTGGAAACAGGGCCTAGGGATCATACTTTCACTAGTGGACACTATCAACATTGATCACATAATAAATAAGTTCTCTTCCTTGTGCTACATATACTCTTGTTTGATAATGAACACCATTCGTTGCGTAGGATTACACGAACCCTCAATGCCGGAGTTAACAAGCTCCACAACATTCGATATTCATGTTTAAGTAACCTTAGAGCATAATAGATCTTTGCAAAATAGACCAAGTACTAACATAGCATGCACACTGTCACCATCACACTATGAAGGAGGCATAGATCACATCAATACTATCATAGCGATAATCAACTCCATAACCTACAAGAGATTATGATCATAATCTACGACAAGAACTACACAATGCACACACTGTCACCATTACATCATGCCGGAGGAATAGACTACTTTAATAACATCACATGAGTAGCACATAGATAAATAGTGATACAAAACACATTGCAATCATAAAGGGATATAAATAAGCACTTCACTATGCCATTCATAACAGTGAATAAGTATTCGTGAAATATAGCCTAAGAGACCCACACGGTGCACACACGTCACCTTTACACACGTGGGACAAGGAGTCTCCGGAGATCACATAAGTAAAACCCACTTGACTAGCATAATGACATCTAGATTACAAGCATCATCATATGAATCTCAATCATGTAAGGCAGCTCATGAGATTATTGTATTGAAGTACATAGGAGAGAGATGAACCACATAGCTACGGTACAGCCCCGAGCCTCGATGGAGAACTACTCCTCCTCATGGGAGCAGCAGCGGTGATGAAGATGGCGGTGGAGATGGCAGCGGTGTCGATGGAGAAGCCTTCCGGCACTGTCCCGGCGGCGTGCGGACAGAGACTCGTCCCCGGATCTTGGCTTCGCGATGGCGGCGGCTCGGAAGGTTTCGCGTACCGTGGCTTATTCGTATCGTGTTTTAGGTCGGGACCTTTATATAGGCGAAGAGGCGGCGTCGAAGGTCAACGAGGCGACGACACACTAGGGGCGCCCGGGCCGCGCCGGGTGGTGTGGTGGCCCGTGGCCCCCTCTCGGTCCCTCTCGTGTTCCGGAAGCTTCCGGTGAAAATAGGGTATGGGCGTTGATTTCGTCCGATTCCGAGAATATTTCCTTACTAGGATTTCTGAAACCAAAACAGCAGAAAAGAACTGGCACTTCGGCATCTCGTCAATAGGTTAGTTCCGGAAAACGCATCAAAACATCATAAAGTGTGAACAAAACATGTAGGTATTGTCATAAAACAAGCATGGAACATCAGAAATTATAGATATGTTGGAGACGTATCAGCGCACTAGTTCGGCGAAGAGATAGTAAAACACGGGTGGTATAGATGAATATGAGTGGTAATAACAATCTGAAATAAATATGGCAGCGAGTAAACAAGAACAGAAGTAAGCGGTGTTTGATTGGAAACAAGGCCTAGGGATCATACTTTCACTAGTGGACACTCTCAACATTGATCACATAATAAATTAATAACTTCTCCTCACTTGTGCTACATATGCTCTTGTTTGATAACAAACACCATTCATTGTGTAGGGCTACAAGAGCTCCCTGCCGGAGTTAACAAGCGCCACAACATTCGGCATTCATATTTAAGTAACCTTTAGAGCATAAAAGATCTTTGCAATTTAGACCGAGAACTAACATAGCATACACACTGTCACCATTACACTATGAAAGGGGGAATAGATCACATCAATACTATCATAGTAATAATTAACTCCATAACCTACAAGAGATTATGATCATAACCTACGCCAAGTACTACACGATGCACACACTGTCACCATTACATCATGAAGGAGGAATAGACTACTTTAATAACATCACAAGAGTAGCACATAGACTAATAGCGATACAAAGCTCATCATATGGATCTCAATCATGCAATGCAATTCATGAGATCATTGTATTGGGGTACATGAGAGAGAGATGAACCACATAGCTACCGGTAGAGCCCTTAGCCTCGAGGGAGAACTACTCCCTCCTCATCATGGGAGCAGGAGCGTTGATGGAGATGGCGGTGGTGTCGATGGAGATGCCTTCCGGGGGCAATTCCCCGTCCCGCGGCGTGCCGGAATAGAGACTTCTGTCCCCCGAATCTTGGCTTCGCGATGGCGGCGGCTCTGGAACTTTTCTCGTATCGTGGCATATGTTTTTAGGGTTTTCAAGGCGGAGACTTTATATAGGCGGAAGGGCAGCCTCGGAGGGGCCCTGGTGGAGCCACACCATAGGCTGGCGCCCCCCTCGCCGCGCCGCGCAGGGTGGGGCCCCCCTCCGGCGCCTCTCTCGCTCTCCGGAAGCTTCCCGGGAAAGTAAGGTTCGGCGTCGATTTCGTCCAATTCCGAGAATATTTCCTTTGTAGGATTTCTGAACCAAAACAGAAAACAAGAACTGGCACTTCGGCATCTTGTTAATAGGTTAGTTCCGAAAATGCATAAAACGATATAAAGTGTGAACAAAACATGTAGGTATTGTCATAAAACTAGCATGGAACATAAGAAATTATAGATACGTTGGAGACGTATCAAGCATCCCCAAGCTTAGTTCCTACTCGCCCTCGAGTAGGTAAACGATAACAACAAATAATTTCTGAAGTGACATGCTACCAACATAACCTTGATCAACATTATTGTAAAGCATATGAGATGGATGGAGTGATCTGAAGCAAAAGATTGCTAACAAAAGATAATGACTAAACAAATGAATCATATAGCAAAACTTTTCATGAATAGTACTTTCAAGACAAGCATCAACAAGACTTGCATAAGAGCTAACTCATAAGCAATAAATTCAAAGTAGAATTGAAGCAACACAAAGGATGATTAAGCTTCAGCAGTTGCTTTCAACTTGTAACATGTATATCTCATGGATATTTGTCAACATAGAGTAATATAACAAGTGCAATAAATAAACAAGTAAGAATCAATGCACACAGTTAACACAAGTGTTTGCTTCTAAGATAGAAAGAAATGGGTAGACTGACTCAACATAAAGTCAAAGAATGACCGTTCGCAGAGGGAAGCATGGATTACTATTTTTGTGCTAGAGCTTTTATTTTGAAAACATAGAAACAATTTTGTCAACGGTAGTAATAATTCATATGTGCTATGCATAATACTTCCTACAAGTTGCAAGCCTCATGCATAGAATACCAATAGTGCCCGCACCTTATCCTAATTAGCTTGGATTAACACGGATTATCATTGCATAACATATGTTTCAACCAAGTGTCACAAATGGGTACCTCTATGCCGCCTGTACAAAGGTCCTAGGAGATCAATTGCATTTGATTTCTCGTTTTTAATAGATCTCAACTTAGGACATCCATACCGGGACAACATAGACAACAGATAATGGACTCCTCTTTAATGCATAAGCATTCAACAACAGATAATATTCTCATAAGAGATTGAGGTTGTATGTCCAAACTGAAAACTTCCACCATGATACATGGCTTTGGTTCGCGGCCCAATGTTCTTCTCTAATAATATGCATACTCAAACCATTTGATCATGAAAATCGCCCTTACTTCAGACAAGACGAACATGCATAGCATCTCACATGATATCCAACAAAATTAAAAAGTTGATGGTGATGACCCACAAGTATAGGGGATCGCAACAGTCTTCGAGGGAAGTAAAACCCAAATTTATTGATTCGACACAAGGGGAGGTAAAGAATACTTATAAGCCTTAACAACTGAGTTGTCAATTCAGATGCACTGAAAAGCACTAGCAACAGGGGTGATGTGAAGCAACAGAATATGAGAGTAGTAACAGTAACACAGCAGCAATAGTAGTAATATGAGAGCAATGGTACCAGAAAATAGTTGACATGTAGAACGAGTATATGATGATGAAAGATGGACCGGGGTTCCCAGCTATCTACACTAGTGGTAACTCTCCAATAACAAGTGTTGGGTGAACAAATTACAGTTGGGCAATTGATAGGATTGATAAGGCATTAAGAAAGAACATCAATTCATTAATCATGTAGGCATGTTTTCCATATTTAGTCGTACGTGCTCGCAATGAGAAACTTGCACAACATCTATTGTCCTACCACCGGTGGCAGCCGGGCCTCAAGGGAATCTACTGGATATTAAGGTACTCCTTTTAATAGAGCACCGGAGCAAAGCATTAACACTCCGTGAAAACATGTGTCCCTCACATCACCGCCATCCCCTCCGGTTGTCCCGATTTCTGGGGCCTTTGGTTCCGGACATGACATGTGCATACAACTTGTAGATACAATCTAAGCAATAATTATAGAGCTCAAATCTAAGATCATGCCACTCGGGCCCTAGTGACAAGCATTAAGCATAACAAGATTGCAGCAACAATAACTTCACAAACTTTATAGATAGACTAATCATAATGTATCATCCATCGGATCCCAACAAACACAACACCGATTACATCAGATGAATCTCAATCATGTAAGGCAGCTCATGAGATCATTGTATTGAAGTACATGGGGAGAGAATACCAACTAGCTACAGCTAGAACCCGTAGTCCATGGGGGAACTACTCACGGAGCATGATGGAGGCGGTGGCGTTGATGGAGATGGCTTCCGGGGCACTTCCCCGTCCCGGCAGGTGCCCGGACAGAGACTTGTCCCTGCACTGGAGTTTCGATGCGGCGGCGCCCGGAGTCTTTCTCGAGTTTCGTCAAGTGGTACGCGTTTTTAGGTCGAAAGGGCTTAAATAGGCGAAGAGGCGGCGCAGGGGGGGGGGCGCCACACTAGGCCGGCGCGGCGGTCCGGCCCGCGCCGCCATGTGGTGTGGTGGCCCCCTGGCCCCTCTCCGACTCTTCTTCGGTGTTCTGGAGCCTTCCGGAAAAATAGGAGGTTTGGCGTTGATTTCGTCCAATTCCGAGAATATTGCCCGAACAGCCTTTGGAACCAAAAAGCAAAAAAGGAACTGGCACCGTGGCATCTCGTTAATAGGTTAGTTCCGAAAACGCATAAAAACATCATAAAGTGCAAGCAAAACATGTAAGTATTGTCATAAAACAAGCATGGAACATCAGAAATTATGGATACGTTGGAGACGTATCAGCATCCCCAAGCTTAGTTCCTCCCTCGAGTAGGTAAACGATAAAAAGAATAATTTCTGTAGTGACATGCTACTTACATAACCTTGATCATACTATTACAAAGCATATGAAATGAATGAAGTGACTCAAGGCAATGATCTATAGTTGCTAACAAATAGATAACATATAGCAAAACTTTTCATGAAGAGTACTTTCTAGACAAGCATCAAAAGTCTTGCACAAGAGTTAACTCATAAAGCAATAAGTTCATAGTAAAGGCATCGAAGCAACACAAAGGAGGATATAAGTTTCAGCGGTTGCTTTCAACTTTCAACATGCATATCTCATGGGTAATTGTCAACACAAAGTAATATGATGAATGCAAATAAGCAAGTATGTAAGAATCAATGCACAGTTGACACAAGTGTTTGCTTCTAAGGTGGAAGGAATTAGGTAACTGACTCAACATAAAAGTAAAAGAATGGCCCTTCTACGAAGGAAGCATCGATTGCTATATTTGTGCTAGAGCTTTGGTTTTGAAAACATAAAGAGAGCATAAAAGTAAAGTTTTGAGAGGTGTTTGTTGTTGTCAACGAATGGTAGTGGGTACACTAACTACCTCATCAACCGGACTCACAAGAGCGGCTCCCATTTTATTTATTTTTGGGTGGCACTCCTTCCAACCTTTCTTTCACAAACCATGGCTAACCGAATCCTCGGGTGCCAACAATCACATACCATGAAGGAGTGCCTTTTTATTTAAGTTTTATTATGATGATGACACTCCCCCAACCTTTGCTTTCACAAACCATGGCTAACCGAATCCTTCGGGTGCCGTCCAACAATCACAAACCATGGAGGAGTGTCTATTTAAGTTAATTAATTCGGGACTGGGAATCCCATTGCCAGCTCTTATTGCAAAATTATTGGATAAGCGGATGTGCCACTAGTCCATATGAGAGTCCGTCAAAAGTAAATGACAAGGTTGAAAGCTAAACACCACATACTCCCTCATGAGCTATGAAACATTAACACAAATTGAGAAGCATTTTGAATTATTTAAAGGTAGCACTCAAGCAATTTACTTTGGAATGGCAGGAAATACCACATAGTAGGTAGGTATGGTGGACACAAATGGCATAGGTTTTGGCTCAAGGTTTTTGGATGCACGAGAAGTATTCCCTCTAGTACAAGGTTTAGGCTAGCAAGGTTGTTTGAAGCAAACACAAGTATGAACCGGTACAAAAAACTTACATAAGAACATATTGCAAGCATTATAATACTCTACACTGTCTTCCTTGTTGCTCAAACACTTTTACCAGAAAATATCTAGACCTTAAGAGAGATCAATTATGCAAACCAATTTTAACAAGCTTTACGGTAGTTCTCCACTAATAGGTTTAAACTACATGAAAAAACTTATGATCTACTTGAGAGCTCAAAACAATTGCCAAGTATCAAATTATCCAAGACATATGAGGCATTTTCTTTTCCCAACCAAATAAAGATAAATATTGTAGCTTCCAACTTTTATTCATTGAACATTAAAAGTAAAACGAAGAACAAGTGTTCATATGAAAAAGCGGAGCGTGTCTCTCTCCCAAACATGGATTGCTAGGATCCGAATTTATTCAAACATAAACAAAACGAAAAATAAACACACAGACGCTCCAAGTAAAGCACATATGATGTGACTGAATAAAAATATAGTTTCAGGGGAGGAACCTGATAAGTTGATGAAGAAGGGGATGCCTTGGGCATCCCCAAGCTTAGACGCTTGAGTCTTCTTGAAATATGCAGGGATGAACCACGGGGCATCCCCAAGCTTAGACTTTTCACTCTTCTTGATCATATATCATCCTCCTCTCTTGACCCTTGAAAACTTCCTTCACAACAAACTTCTCATAAACTTCATTAGAGGGGTTAGTACTCAAAAAATTTGAATCCATCTTGGTCCTGTAGTGACACATTGCAAGAACTCAATAAAACATTAGCTACAGCTCTCCACGTCTAGAAAGCCTCACTTAAAGTCCACAAGAGACAATGCAAAAACAGAGACAGAATCTGCCAAAACAGAACAGCCAGTAAACACGAATTTCAAAATGGTACTTCCGTTGCTCAAATCAGAAAACTCAAAACTAATGAAAGTTGCGTACATATCTGAGGATCACGCACGTAAATTGGCAGATTTTTCTGAGTTTCCTACAGAGAAATAAGCCCAGATTCGTGACAGATAGAAATCTGTTTCTGCGCAGAAATCCAAATCTAGTATCAACCTTCGATTAGAGGCTTCACTTGGCACAACAAAACACAAAACTAAGATAAGGAGAGGTTGCTACAGTAGTAAACAACTTCCAAGACACAAATATAAAACAAAGTACTGTAGCAAAATAACACATGGGTTATCTCCCAAGAAGTTCTTTCTTTATAGCCGTTAAGATGGGCTCAACAGTTTTAATGATGCACTCGCAAGAAACAAGAGTAGAGGTAAAAGAGAGCATCAAAAAGCAAATCCAAAACACATTTAAGTCTAACATGCTTCCTATGTAAAGGAATCTTGTAAATAAACAAGTTCATGAAAAGCAAAGTAACAAGCATAGGAAGATAAAACAAGTGTAACTTCAAAATTTTAAGCATATAGAGAGGTGTATTAGTACCATGAAAATTTCTACAACCATATTTTCCTCTCTCATAATAATTTTCAGTAGCTTCATGAACAAACTCAACAATATAACTATCACATGCAGCATACTCTTCATGATTTCCAAACACATAATTTTTATCAATCTCAAGAGATATGGGACTCCTAAATAAAGTCAATACTTCTCCAATCCCATTTTCATTAGTAGCACAATTAATATTGTCAAATAACATAGGACCATCATCTAGAGCTTTATCATAAACATTTGCCAAGCAAAATTCTTTAGTACCATGCATTTCGACATCAGGCACAAACAAAGCATTATCATAAGATTTATCAAAGTAGCATGGATTATCATATATAACAGTAGCATAATTATTCTCACAAGTTTTACTTATAGGAAATATTTCAAGAGAATCCACAGGAACATAACATTCAACCTCAAGCATGGAGGACAATCAAATAGTGTAAGAGATAAAGAGTTACTCTCATTAGAAGGTTGGCATGGGTAGCTAATCCATTCTTCCTCCTTTTGTTCATCACTCTCCTCTTCTTTTTCATCCAATGAGCTTTCAGGTTCATCAATTTCTTCTTCCACAGGTTCCTGCAAATTGTGAGTGCATTCTTGTGCATTAATGCGTCTCTCTTTATAATCAAGGATATAAGGATTCCTACTGTAGCATTCTATGCAAGAATTAAGGATAGTAGAGACATAATCTTTAAGGTCCTTACAAATAGCACAAGTTTCATAATTCTCAACCATGAAGGATTCTATCTCGGAGGCTCCCATAAATAAGACAAATTGTTCTACCTCTTCGAACCCATAATGAATATAGCAATTCCGATTATAGTTCTTAATTAAAAATTCCTCACTAAAGCCACATTGAAATTTAAGATGTTTAGTATCCTGTTGAGAGCAACAGTTTATATTATGGCGTTCAAGCAAGATTCTAGCCATTGTATTCAATTTTTCTATCATAGCACTCATTATTTTACCAGTTCTTGATTCTCTATAATTATTATAACATTCTATAAGCTCCAAGTAGGTTGTTGGTTCTCCCATAACAGCAGTTTTTAATGTTTAGGTTTTTCAAAATTTTTATGGATTTTCGGGTATATAGGGAAAATAAAACAAGACAAAAATAAACTAGACAAAAGTAAACTAAGCAAAGTAAAACTAGACAGAAATAAACTAAGCACACATAAACTAAACAAAAGTAAACTAAGCAAAACAAAATAAAACAAAATAAAAACAGAGAGAGAGGTAGAGTGTACTCCCCAGGTGAACTTATGAGTAGAGCTATGCCTCCCCGGCAACGGCGCTAGAAAATAGTCTTGATGACCCACAAGTATAGGGGATCGCAACAGTCTTCGAGGGAAGTAAAACCCAAATTTATTGATTCGACACAAGGGGAGGTAAAGAATACTTATAAGCCTTAACAACTGAGTTGTCAATTCAGATGCACCTGGAAAAGCACTAGCAACAGGGGTGATGTGAACGCAACAGTAATATGAGAGCAGTAGTAACAGTAACACAGCAGCAATAGTAGTAATATGAGAGCAATGGTACCAGAAAATAGTTGACATGTAGAACGAGTATATGATGATGAAAGATGGACCGGGGTTCCCAGCTATCAACACTAGTGGTAACTCTCCAATAACAAGTGTTGGGTGAACAAATTACAGTTGGGCAATTGATAGGATTGATAAGGCATTAAGAAAGAACATCAATTCATTAATCATGTAGGCATGTTTTCCATATTTAGTCGTACGTGCTCGCAATGAGAAACTTGCACAACATCTATTGTCCTACCAGCCGGTGGCAGCCGGGCCTCAAGGGAATCTACTGGATATTAAGGTACTCCTTTTAATAGAGCACCGGAGCAAAGCATTAACACTCCGTGAAAACATGTGTCCCTCACATCACCGCCATCCTCCGGTTGTCCCGATTTGTCACTTCGGGGCCTTTGGTTCCGGACAGTGACATGTGCATACAACTTGTAGATACAATCTAAACAATAATTATAGATCTCAAATCTAAGATCATGCCACTCGGGCCCTAGTGACAAGCATTAAGCATAACAAGATTGCAGCAACAATAACTTCACAAACTTTATAGATAGACTAATCATAATGTATCATCCATCGGATCCCAACAAACACAACACCGATTACATAGATGAATCTCAATCATGTAAGGCAGCTCATGAGATCATTGTATTGAAGTACATGGGGGAGAGAATACCAACTAGCTACAGCTAGAACCCGTAGTCCATGGGGGAACTACTCACGGAGCATGATGGAGGCGGTGGCGTGGAGATGGCTTCCGGGGCACTTCCCCGTCCCGGCAGGGTGCCGGGACAGAGACTGTCCCAATTGGAGTTTCGCGATGGCGGCGGCGCCCGGAGTCTTTCGGAGTTTCGTCAAGTGGTACTGCGTTTTTAGGTCGAAAGGGCTTAAATAGGCGAAGAGGCGGCGCGGGGCACTGGGGCGCCACACCCTAGGCCGGCGCGGCCGTGGTCCGGCCCGCGCCGCCATGTGGTGTGGTGGCCCCCCGGCCCTCTCCGACTCTTCTTCTGTTCGGAGCCTTCCGGGAAAAATAGGAGGTTTGGCGTTGATTTCGTCCAATTCCGAGAATATTGCCCGAACAGCCTTTCGGAACCAAAAACAGCAGAAAACAGGAACGGCACTGTGGCATCTCGTTAATAGGTTAGTTCCGGAAAACGCATAAAAACATCATAAAGTGCAAGCAAAACATGTAAGTATTGTCATAAAACAAGCATGGAACATCAGAAATTATGGATACGTTGGAGACGTAGCAGCATCCCCAAGCTTAGTTCCTACTCGTCCTCGAGTAGGTAAACGATAAAAAGAATAATTTCTGTAGTGACATGCTACTTACATAACCTTGATCATACTATTACAAAGCATATGAAATGAATGAAGTGACTCAAGGCAATGATCTATAGTTGCTAACAAATAGATAATATATAGCAAAACTTTTCATGAAGAGTACTTTCTAGACAAGCATCAAAAGTCTTGCACAAGAGTTAACTCATAAAGCAATAAGTTCATAGTAAAGGCATCGAAGCAACACAAAGGAGGATATAAGTTTCAGCGGTTGCTTTCAACTTTCAACATGCATATCTCATGGGTAATTGTCAACACAAAGTAATATGATGAATGCAAATAAGCAAGTATGTAAGAATCAATGCACAGTTGACACAAGTGTTTGCTTCTAAGGTGGAAGGAATTAGGTAACTGACTCAACATAAAAGTAAAAGAATGGCCCTTCTACGAAGGAAGCATCGATTGCTATATTTGTGCTAGAGCTTTGGTTTTGAAAACATAAAGAGAGCATAAAAGTAAAGTTTTGAGAGGTGTTTGTTGTTGTCAACGAATGGTAGTGGGTACACTAACTACCTCATCAACCGGACTCACAAGAGCGGCTCCCATTTTATTTATTTTTGGGTGGCACTCCTTCCAACCTTTCTTTCACAAACCATGGCTAACCGAATCCTCGGGTGCCTGCCAACAATCACATACCATGAAGGAGTGCCTTTTTATTTAAGTTTTATTATGATGATGACACTCCCCCAACCTTTGCTTTCACAAACCATGGCTAACCGAATCCTTCGGGTGCCGTCCAACAATCACAAACCATGGAGGAGTGTCTATTTAAGTTAATTAATTGGGACTGGGAATCCCATTGCCAGCTCTTTTTGCAAAATTATTGGATAAGCGGATGTGCCACTAGTCCATATGAGAGTCCGTCAAAAGTAAATGACAAGGTTGAAAGCTAAACACCACATACTCCCTCATGAGCTATGAAACATTAACACAAATTGAGAAGCATTTTGAATTATTTAAAGGTAGCACTCAAGCAATTTACTTTGGAATGGCAGAAATACCACATAGTAGGTAGGTATGGTGGACACAAATGGCATAGGTTTTGGCTCAAGGTTTTTGGATGCACGAGAAGTATTCTCTACAAGGTTTAGGCTAGCAAGGTTGTTTGAAGCAAACACAAGTATGAACCGGTACAGCAAAACTTACATAAGAACATATTGCAAGCATTATAATACTCTACACTGTCTTCCTTGTTGCTCAAACACTTTTACTAGAAAATATCTAGACCTTAAGAGAGATCAATTATGCAAACCAATTTTAACAAGCTTTACGGTAGTTCTCCACTAATAGGTTTAAACTACATGAAAAAACTTATGATCTACTTGAGAGCTCAAAACAATTGCCAAGTATCAAATTATCCAAGACATATGAGGCATTTTCTTTTCCCAACCAAATAAAGATAAATATTGTAGCTTCCAACTTTTATTCATTGAACATTAAAAGTAAAACGAAGAACAAGTGTTCATATGAAAAAGCGGAGCGTGTCTCTCTCCCAAACATGGATTGCTAGGATCCGAATTTATTCAAACATAAACAAAACGAAAAATAAACACACAGACGCTCCAAGTAAAGCACATATGATGTGACTGAATAAAAATATAGTTTCAGGGGAGGAACCCGATAAGTTGATGAAGAAGGGGATGCCTTGGGCATCCCCAAGCTTAGACGCTTGAGTCTTCTTGAAATATGCAGGGATGAACCACGGGGGCATCCCCAAGCTTAGACTTTTCACTCTTCTTGATCATATATCATCCTCCTCTCTTGACCCTTGAAAACTTCCTTCACAACAAACTTCTCATAAACTTCATTAGAGGGGTTAGTACTCAAAAAATTTGAATCCATCTTGGTCCTGTAGTGACACATTGCAAGAACTCAATAAAACATTAGCTACAGCTCTCCACGTCTAGAAAGCCTCACTTAAAGTCCACAAGAGACAATGCAAAAAACAGAGACAGAATCTGCCAAAACAGAACAGCCAGTAAACACGAATTTTAAAATGGTACTTCCGTTGCTCAAATCAGAAAACTCAAAACTAATGAAAGTTGCGTACATATCTGAGGATCACGCACGTAAATTGGCAGATTTTTCTGAGTTTCCTACAGAGAAATAAGCCCAGATTCGTGACAGATAGAAATCTTCTGCGCAGAAATCCAAATCTAGTATCAACCTTCGATTAGAGGCTTCACTTGGCACAACAAAACACAAAACTAAGATAAGGAGAGGTTGCTACAGTAGTAAACAATTTCCAAGACACAAATATAAAACAAAGTACTGTAGCAAAATAACACATGGGTTATCTCCCAAGAAGTTCTTTCTTTATAGCCGTTAAGATGGGCTCAACAGTTTTAATGATGCACTCGCAAGAAACAAGAGTAGAGGTAAAAGAGAGCATCAAAAAGCAAATCCAAAACACATTTAAGTCTAACATGCTTCCTATGTAAAGGAATCTTGTAAATAAACAAGTTCATAAAAAGCAAAGTAACAAGCATAGGAAGATAAAACAAGTGTAACTTCAAAATTTTAAGCATATAGAGAGGTGTATTAGTACCATGAAAATTTCTACAACCATATTTTCCTCTCTCATAATAATTTTCAGTAGCTTCATGAACAAACTCAACAATATAACTATCACATGCAGCATACTCTTCATGATTTCCAAACACATAATTTTTATCAATCTCAAGAGATATGGGACTCCTAAATAAAGTCAATACTTCTCCAATCCCATTTTCATTAGTAGCACAATTAATATTGTCAAGTAACATAGGACCATCATCTAGAGCTTTATCATAAACATTTGCCAAGCAAAATTCTTTAGTACCATGCATTTCGACATCAGGCACAAACAAAGCATTATCATAAGATTTATCAAAGTAGCATGGATTATCATATATAACAGTAGCATAATTATTCTCACAAGTTTTACTTATAGGAAATATTTCAAGAGAATCCACAGGAACATAACATTCAACCTCTTTCGGTAAGCATGGAGGACAATCAAATAGTGTAAGAGATAAAGAGTTACTCTCATTAGAAGGTTGGCATGGGTAGCTAATCCATTCTTCCTCCTTTTGTTCATCACTCTCCTCTTCTTTTTCATCCAATGAGCTTTCAGGTTCATCAATTTCTTCTTCCACAGGTTCCTGCAAATTGTGAGTGCATTCTTGTGCATTAATGCGTCTCTCTTTATAATCAAGGATATAAGGATTCCTACTGTAGCATTCTATGCAAGAATTAAGGATAGTAGAGACATAATCTTTAAGGTCCTTACAAATAGCACAAGTTTCATAATTCTCAACCATGAAGGATTCTATCTCGGAGGCTCCCATAAATAAGACAAATTGTTCTACCTCTTCGAACCCATAATGAATATAGCAATTCCGATTATAGTTCTTAATTAAAAATTCCTCACTAAAGCCACATTGAAATTTAAGATGTTTAGTATCCTGTTGAGAGCAACAGTTTATATTATGGCGTTCAAGCAAGATTCTAGCCATTGTATTCAATTTTTCTATCATTGCACTCATTATTTTACCAGTTCTTGATTCTCTATAATTATTATAACATTCTATAAGCTCCAAGTAGGTTGTTGGTTCTCCCATAACAGCAGTTTTTAATGTTTAGGTTTTTCAAAATTTTATGGATTTTCGGGTATATAGGGAAAATAAAACAAGACAAAAATAAACTAGACAAAAGTAAACTAAGCAAAGTAAAACTAGACAGAAATAAACTAAGCACACATAAACTAAACAAAAGTAAACTAAGCAAAACAAAATAAAACAAAATAAAAACGAGAGAGAGGTAGAGTGTACTCCCCAGGTGAACTTATGAGTAGAGCTATGCCTCCCCGGCAACGGCAAAAATAGTCTTGATGACCCACAAGTATAGGGGATACAGTCTTCGAGGGAAGTAAAACCCAAATTTATTGATTCGACACAAGGGGAGGTAAAGAATACTTATAAGCCTTAACAACTGAGTTGTCAATTCAGATGCACCTGGAAAAGCACTAGCAACAGGGGTGATGTGAACGCAACAGTAATATGAGAGCTAGTAAAGTACAAACAGCATCAATAGTAGTAATATGAGAGCAATGGTACCAGAAAATAGTTGACATGTAGAACGAGTATATGATGATGAAAGATGGACCGGGGTTCCCAGCTATCTACACTAGTGGTAACTCTCCAATAACAAGTGTTGGGTGAACAAATTACAGTTGGGCAATTGATAGGATTGATAAGGCATTAAGAAAGAACATCAATTCATTAATCATGTAGGCATGTTTTCCATATTTAGTCGTACGTGCTCGTAATGAGAAACTTGCACAACATCTATTGTCCTACCAGCCGGTGGCAGCCGGGCCTCAAGGGAATCTACTGGATATTAAGGTACTCCTTTTAATAGAGCACCGGAGCAAAGCATTAACACTCCGTGAAAACATGTGTCCCTCACATCACCGCCATCCCCTCCGGTTGTCCCGATTTTCTGTCACGGGGCCTTTGGTTCCGGACAGTGACATGTGCATACAACTTGTAGATACAATCTAAGCAATAATTATAGAGCTCAAATCTAAGATCATGCCACTCGGGCCCTAGTGACAAGCATTAAGCATAACAAGATTGCAGCAACAATAACTTCACAAACTTTATAGATAGACTAATCATAATGTATCATCCATCGGATCCCAACAAACACAACACCGATTACATCAGATGAATCTCAATCATGTAAGGCAGCTCATGAGATCATTGTATTGAAGTACATGGGGAGAGAATACCAACTAGCTACAGCTAGAACCCGTAGTCCATGGGGGAACTACTCACGGAGCATGATGGAGGCGGTGGCGTTGATGGAGATGGCTTCCGGGGCACTTCCCCGTCCGGCAGGTGCCGGGACAGAGACTGTCCCCGACTGGAGTTTCGCGATGGCGGCGGCGCCCCGGAGTCTTTCCGGAGTTTCGTCAAGTGGTACTGCGTTTTTAGGTCGAAAGGGCTTAAATAGGCGAAGAGGCGGCGCAGGGGGGCACCTGGGGGCGCCACACCCTAGGCCGGCGTGGCCAGGGTCTGGCCCGCGCCGCCATGTGGTGTGGTGGCCCCCTGGCCCCTCTCCGACTCGGTGTTCTGGAGCCTTCCGGGAAAAATAGGAGGTTTGGCGTTGATTTCGTCCAATTCCGAGAATATTGCCCGAACAGCCTTTGGAACCAAAAACAGCAGAAAATAGGAACTGGCTGTGGCATCTCGTTAATAGGTTAGTTCCGGAAAACGCATAAAAACATCATAAAGTGCAAGCAAAACATGTAAGTATTGTCATAAAACAAGCATGGAACATCAGAAATTATGGATACGTTGGAGACGTATGAATGGCGTCCCCCGAAACATGGTTACCGCTCAACAAGCAACTTATAAGAAATAAGACACATTACTACATATTCATCACCACAATAGTTTTTAAGCTATTTGTCCCATGAGCTATATATTGCAAAGATAAAGGAATGAAATTTTAAAGGTAGCAATCAAGTAATTTACTTTGGAATGGCAAAATACCACATAGTAGGTAGATATGGTGGACACAAATGGCATGGGTTTTGGCTCAAGGTGTTTGGATGCACGAGAAGCATTTCCTCTCAGTACAAGGCTTAGGCTAGCAAGGTTGTTTGAAGCAAACACAAGTATGAGCAAGTACAGCAAAACTTACACAAGAACATATTGCAAGCATTATAAGACTCTACACTGTCTTCCTTGTTGTTCAAACATTTTACCAGAAAATATCTAGACTTAGAGAGACCAATCATGCAAACCAAATTTTCAACAAGCTCTATGGTAGTTCTCCACTAATAGATTAAACTACATGATGCAAGAGCTTAAACATGATCTATGAGAGCTCAAAACAATTGCCAAGTATCAAATTATTCAAGACATTATACCAATTACCACATGTAGTATTTTCTGTTTCCAACCATATAACAATTAACGAAGCAGTTTCAACCTTCGCCATGAACATTAAAAGTAAAGCTAAGAACACATGTGTTCATACGCAACAGCGGAGCGTGTCTCTCTCCCACACAAGCATGAATTTATTCATAAAACTAAGATAACAAAACAAGAATAAAAGCACACAAACGCTCCAAGTAAAGTACATAAGATGTGAAGGAATAAAAATATAGTTTCACTAGAAGTGACCTGATAAGTTGTCGATGAAGAAGGGGATGCCTTGGGCATCCCCAAGCTTAGATGCTTGAGTCTTCTTAAAATATGCAGGGATGAACCACCGGGGCATCCCCAAGCTTAGACCTTTCACTCTTCTTGATCATAGTATATCATCCTCTTCTCTTGACCCTTGAAAAATTCCTCCACACCAAACTTAAAGCAAACTCATTAGAGGATTAGTGCATAATCAAAAATTCATACATTCAGAGGTGACATAATCATTCTTAACACTTCTGGACATTGCACAAAGCTTCTGAAAGTTAATGGAACAAAGAAACCTTTTCAACATAGCAAAAGCGGCAATGCGAAATAAAAGGCGAATCAAAAACAGAACAGTCCAAAGATGAATTTTCCAGAGGTACTTAACTTGCTCAAACGGAAAACTCAAAACTAATGAAAGTTGCGTACATATCTGAGGATCACGCACGTAAATTGGCAGATTTTTTTGATTTTTCTACAGAGAGATCTACGCAAATTTGTGATAGACAGAAAATCTGTTTCTGCGCAGTAATCCAAATCTAGCATCAACTTTACCATAGAGACTTTACTTGGCACAAAAACATGATAAGGAGAGGTTGTTACAATAGTAACAACTTCCAAGACTCAACAATACAGTAGCAAAATAAACATATGGGTTATCTCCCAAGAAGTGCTTTCTTTATAGTCATTAAGATGGGCTCAGTAATTTTAATGATGCTCTCGCGAGAAATAAGATTTGAAGCAAAATAGAACATCAAGAAGCAAATTCAAAACACATTTAAGCCTAACCCACTTCCTATGAAAAGGAATCTTGTACACAAATAAATTCATGAAGAATAAAGTGGCAAGCATAGAAAAGCAACACAAGCGCAATTTCAAGATTCTCAACATAAAGAGGGAAACTTAATATTATTAAGATGCATATAACCATGTTTCCCTCTCTCATAATAACTTTCAGTAGCATCATGAACAAACTCAACAATATAACTATCACATAAAATATTCTTGTCATGAGCCACATGCATAAAATTATTACTCTCCACATAAGCATAATCAATTTTATTAGTTGTAGTGGGAGCAAATTCAATAAGATAGCTATCATTATTATTCTCATCACCATAATCATCATATATAGGAGGCATATTGTAATCATAATTAATTTTCTCCTCAATAGTAGGTGTACTGAAAATATCATATTCATCATTGCAAACATCATATATAGGAGGTAAAGTATCATCAAAGTAAATTTTCTCCTCCATGCTTGGGAGACTAAAAATATCATGCTCCTCAAAACCAGCTTCTCCAAGCTTAAATTCTTCCATAGCTTTAGCAATAATGGTGTTCAAAGAGTTCATGCTAATAACATTGCTACAACTATTTTGCAAACAAAGTTCCATGGGTTTTTTAATTTTCTCTTCAAACACATCATGTCCCAATTCAAGATAAAGTTCATAAAGATCTCTATTTTTTTGTTGTTTTCCATTAAGCCTAACTAGTGAAAATAAAAACAAGAAACAAAAAGATATAATTGCAGAATCTAAAGGAGATACCTTCGAGCACTCACACACCGGCAACTAGGAAATAGCTTAGTAGTCGGAGGATGTGAATACTTTTTACCTTACCTCCCCAACGGCGCAAAATAGCTTGATGTCTACTCACGCTTCTATTCCTGTAGACAGTGTTGGGCTTCCAAGAGCAGAGGTTTGTAGAACAATAGCAAGTTTCCCTTAAGTGAATCACCCAAGGTTTATCGAACTCAGGGAGGTAGAGGTCAAAGATAGTCCGCTCAAGCAACCCTGCAATTAAGATACAAGAAGTCTCTTGTGTCCCCAACACACCTAATACACTTGTCAGATGTATAGGCGCACTAGTTCGGCGAAGAGATAGTAAAACACAGTGGTATAGATGAATATGAGTGGTAATAACAATCTGAAATAAATATGGCAGCGAGTAAACATGCAGTAGAACAGTAAGTAAGCGGTGTTTGAAACAAGGCCTAGGGATCATACTTTCACAAGTGGACACTCTCAACATTGATCACATAATAAATTAATAACTTCTCCTCACTTGTGCTACATATGCTCTTGTTTGATAACAAACACCATTCATGTGTAGGGCTACAAGAGCTCCCTCAAGCCGGAGTTAACAAGCGCCACAACATTCGGCATTCATATTTAAGTAACCTTTAGAGCATAATAGATCTTTGCAATTTAGACCGAGAACTAACATAGCATACACACTGTCACCATTACACTATGAAAGGGGGAATAGATCACATCAATACTATCATAGTAATAATTAACTCCATAACCTACGCCAAGTACTACACGATGCACACACTGTCACCATTACATCACGAAGGAGGAATAGACTACTTTAATAACATCACAAGAGTAGCACATAGACTAATAGCGATACAAAGCTCATCATATAGATCTCAATCATGCAATGCAATTCATGAGATCATTGTATTGGGGTACATGAGAGAGAGATGAACCACATAGCTACCGGTAGAGCCCTTAGCCTCGAGGGAGAACTACTCCCTCCTCATCATGGGAGCAGCAGCGTTGATGGAGATGGCGGTGGTGTCGATGGAGATGCGGGGGCAATTCCTCGTCCCGGCGGCGTGCCGGAACAGAGACTTCTGTCCCCCGAATCTTGGCTTCACGATGGCGGCGGCTCTGGAACTTTTCTCGTATCATGGCTTATGTTTTTAGGGTTTTCGAGGCGGAGACTTTATATAGGCGGAAGGGCAGCCTCGGAGGGGGCCTGGTGGAGCCACACCATAGGCTGGCGCCCCCCCTGGCCGCGCCGCCATGTGGGGTGGGGCCCCCAGGGCACCCCTCTGGCGCCTCTCTGGCTCTCTGGAAGCTTCCAGGTAAGGTTGGGCGTCGATTTCGTCCAATTCCGAGAATATTTCCTTTGTAGGATTTCTGAAACCAACAGCAGAAAACAAGAACTGGCACTTCGGCATCTTGTTAATAGGTTAGTTCCGAAAAATGCATAAAAACGATATAAAGTGTGAACAAAACATGTAGGTATTGTCATAAAACTAGCATGGAACATAAGAAATGATAGATACGTTGGAGACGTATCAGACACTGCTCTGGCTGATTATGACCGGAAGGTCCAGGACCACTCTACTGCCGTTGCGACTTACCGGCTGGATCTGACCGAGTACACTCGGTGGATAGATGAGGATGCTCGTGTTGCCGCTGTTCTCACCTCCAGTGTTCTGCCTCGTATGCTGCTGAGTTTATGGGTCTTCCCACCGCCGCCGTGGACTTTTCTTCGTCAACGCTATCAGCCATCTGGGATGCTCTCTACCTGTCGTGGTCCGCCAGAGCATGCCCTTCAGCAGGTGATTCTACTATTGATGAGTTCTACACTCGAGTGCTGCTATTTGGCGTCGCCTTGATTTTCTTCGTACATGTGTGTGCCACCGTCCTGTTGTTCGACCGTGCGCGCGGATCTGGAGTTTAGCCGTTTTTGAGTTCTTGTCACGACTCCGTAAGGAGTTTGAGCAGCCGCCGGCCCACTGCTTGCCCGTGGTCGTGTTCCGCTCTGAGGTCCTTGCCGAGCCTCGTGCCGAGGAGACTCGTCTTCGTGGTGCTGGTCTTCTTGAGGTTCCCTCTGTTCTTGCTGCTGGCCCTCTGTGCCGCTCGCCGTGGACCTCCTACGCCGTCGTTGCGGCCTCCGACACAGCCGATACTTCCTACTCCTCCATTCCAGGGTCAGCGTCAGCCCCAGAGCCTCGTGGTTCGACATCACCTCCTTGCACCTACCGTGGCGGCCCGGCCACACTATCTCTACTTGCCGCAGAGGGATCCCAGCTTACGCCCGCCGCAAAGATACTCGTCGGGATGGTTCTTCAGATCTCTGTTGCGCTCTCTCGATCGGACATTATCCGTGGTCTTCGTGGTCTGCTCGTCGTAGGGCTCTTCCTCGACGGGTACCGCCGGTTCCGTGCGCTCTTCTCGGCACCGCGCGACCACCTTCTTCCACACGTACGTCATCCCCGTGGTATCCGGATCCGGAGCTTCTTTTCATATGACCTCTGCGTCTTCTATTCTTTCTGCTCTTCGCTCTCTTGTTTCTCCTGTTCGTGTTATCACGGCTGATGGTACCTCTCTCTCTGTTTCCAGTCGAGGCACCCTTTCTACTACCTCTTTCTCTGTTTCCGCTAGTCATCTTACTGATTCTGGTTGTCACGTCATTCTTGACGCTGATTCTTGTGCCGTTCAGGACCGCGACAGCCCTGGTTGGAGCTGGCCCTCGCAGCCGTGAGTCCCGGGGCTCTGGGATTTAGACCGACTTCACGTTCCTTCTGCGCCACTTCATCGCTAGTTCTCCTGCGGTTGCTGCTTCACATCGGATCTTTTCAGCGGCATCATCGGTTGGGTCACCTCTGTGGCTCCGTTTATCGTCATTAGTTCGTCGGTCTCTGGGGCCTGTCTCAGGATATGTGTCTTTGCATTCGTGGGTTGTAGGCTAGGCAAACAGATTCAGCTTCCCTATCCTACTAGTGTGTCTGTATCTCAGCGACCTTTTGATTTAGTTCATTCGGGTGTTTGGGGTCCGGCTCCCTTTCCTTCGAAAGGGGTCATCGATACTATATTTTGTTTATTGATGATTTTTCGAGATACACCTGGTTGTTTCTTATGCACTCTCGCAGTGAGGTGCTTTCTATTTATCAGCGTTTTGCAGCCATGGTTCGTACTCAGTATTCCACGCCTATTCGTGTGTTTCGTGCGACTCTGCAGGAGAGTATATCTCCCAGACCTGCGTGGTGTTCTTGCTGAGCAGGCACCCTTGCCCAGTTCTCGTGTCCCGGCGCCCATGCTCAAAATGGTGTCGCCGAGCGTAAGCATCGTCATATTCTTGAGACTACCCGTGCTATGATGATTGCTTCCTCCCTTCCGCCGCATTTCTGGGCTAAGGATGTCACTACGTCGACTTACCTCATTAACATTCAGCCTTCTGCTGCCCTTCAAGGTGGCATTCCTCCCGAGCGTCTTTCAGGTTGCTCTCCAGATTACTTGACACTTCGTTTATTTGGTTGTGTTTGCTATGTTCTTCTCCCTCCTCGCGATCGCACCAAGCTGACCGCAAAGTCTGTTGAGTGTGTTTTTCTCGGATACAGTGATGAGCATAAGGGCTATCGCTGTTGGGACCCCATTGGTCGTCGGATGCACATCTCTCGTGATGTCACGTTTGGTGAGACGCGTCCCTTCTATCCTCGTCCCACCTCGGGTACTTACCGGTGGATGATATCTCTTTCCTTCTTTTTCGGATGCACCCCCTTATCCCGTCTCTCCCCCTCCTAGTCCCGATGCGCCTCCTTCGGCGCCATCCTCTCCTCCGTCTAGTCCACCTAGTACTCCTCGTTCTCCGACTTCGGATCCTTCCGATGTTGTCCCTTCTTCCTCTTCTTTCCGAGTTGTCCTCCGCGATGACCTTCCCCTTCCCGGCATGTCCGTCGCGTCGTGCTCCAGCTCGTTACTCTCCTAGTCGCATGGTCTCTGTCGTTTCGAGCCGACTTCTTATCGGGATGCCGAGCGTCATCCCGAATGGCAGCTTGCCATGGCCGAGGAGATCGCTGCGCTTGAGCGCACGGCACTTGGGATCTTGTTTCTCCTCCTTCGGTGTTCGTCCTATCACGTGTAAGTGGGTCTATAAAATTAAGACTCGCTCCGATGGATCTCTTGAGCGCTATAAAACGCGTCTTGTGGCTCGTGGTTTTCAGCAGAGCACGACCTTGACTATGATGAGACTTTTGCCCCGTGGCTCATATGACTACTGTGCGTACCCTTCTTGTTGTTGCTTCTGCCGCGGTTTGTCTCCCAGCTTGATGTTTGAATGCTTTTCTTAATGGCGAGTTGAGTGAGGAGGTTTACATGCAGCCTCCTCCTGGTATTCTGTTCCCGATGGGATGGTTTGTCGTCATCGACGTTCTCTCTATGGTCTCAAACAGGCCCCTCGTGCCTGGTTTGAGCGCTTGGTGACTGCTGCTGGTTTCTCTCCTAGTCTTCATGATCCATCACTTTTCGTTCACACTTCTCGTGGACGTACTCTTCTTCTTCTCTATGTTGATGATATGATCATTACTGGTGATGATCCTGAGTATATTGCCTTCGTCAAGGCTCGTCTTCGTGATCAGTTTCTTATGACTGATCTTGGTCCTTGATGACCCACAAGTATAGGGGATCGCAACAGTCTTCGAGGGAAGTAAAACCCAAATTTATTGATTCGACACCTGAGTTATAACAACTGAGTTGTCAATTCAGCTGCACCTGGAAAAACACTAGTAACAGGGGTGATGTGAAAGTAGCAGTAATATGAGAGCGTAGTAACAATAACACGAAAGAGCAGTAATATGAGAGCAATGGCACCAGAAAATAGTTGATACTACTTCCAATGTCATATAGAACGAGTATATGATGATGAGAGATGGACCGGGGTTCCCCTATCTACACTAGTGGTAACTCTCCAATAACAAGTGTTGGGTGAACAAATTACAGTTGGGCAATTGATAGGATTGAAATAGCATTAAGACAGAACATCAAGATTATTAATCATGTAGGCATGTTTTCCATATATAGTCATACGTGCTCGCAATGAGAAACTTGTACAACATCTTTTGTCCTACCAGCCGGTGGCAGCCGGGCCTCTAGGGAAACTACTGGAAATTAAGGTACTCCTTTTAATAGAGCACCGGAGCAAAGCATTAACACTCCGTGAAAACATGTGATCCTCATACCTACGCCTTCCCCTCCGGTTATCCCAATTTCTGTCACTTTGGGGCCTCGGGTTCCGGACATAGACATGTGCAAACAACTTGTAGATACAATCTAAGCAATAATTATAGAGCTTAAATCTAAGATCATGCCACTCGGCCCTAGTGACAAGCATTAAACACAACAAGATTGCAAAGCAACAATAACTTCACAAACTTTATAGATAGACTAATCATAATGTAACAATCCATCGGATCCCAACAAACACAACACCAATTACATCGATGAATCTCAATCATGTAAGGCAGCTCATGAGATCATTGTATTGAAGTACATGGGGGAGAGAATATCAACTAGCTACGCCTAGAACCCGTAGTCCATGGGGGAACTACTCACGGAGCATGATGGAGGCGGTGGCGTTGATGGAGATGGCTTCCAGGGCACTTCCCCGTCCGGCGGCGTGCCGGAACAGAGATCTGTCCCCCGAATTGGAGTTTCGCGATGGCGGCGGCGCCCTGGAGTCTTTCTGGAGTTTCGTCAATCGGTATTGCGTTTTTAGGTCGAGGGGTTTTATAGGCGAAGAGGCGACGCAGAGGGCACCTGGGGCCCCCTCACCATAGGCTGGCGCGGCCAGCCTGGGGCCGCGCCGCCTTATGGTCTGGTGGCCCTCTCGCCCCTCTCCGACTCTCCTTCGGTGTTGGATGCTTCCGGAAAAATAAGGTATTGGGTCTTCGTTTCGTCGAATTCGAGAATATTGCCCGAACAGCCTTTCTGGAACCAAAAACAACGAAAACAGAATACACCGTGGCATCTTGTTAATAGGTTAGTTCCGGAAAACGCATAAAAATATTATAAAGTGTGAGCAAAACATGTAGGTATTGTCATAAAACAAGCATGGAACATCAGAAATTATGGATACGTTGGAGACGTATCAGTCTTCTTCGCTATTTTCTTGGCATTGAGGTTTCCTCCACTTCTGATGGCTTTTCTATCTCTCAGGAAAAGTACATTCAAGATCTTCTTGCTCGTGCTGCTCTTGGGGATGAGCGCACGGTCGATACTCTTATGGAGCTTAATGTTAAGCTTCGTCCTACTGATGGTGATCCTCTTCCTGATCCCACCCGTTATCGCCATCTTGTTGGGAGTCTTGTTTATCTTGCTATCACTCATCCTGATATTTCTTATCCTGTTCATATTCTGAGTTAGTTTGTCTCAGCTCCTACCACTGTTCACTATAGTCATCTCCTCCGTGTTCTTCGTTATCTTCGTGGCACGATCACTCGTCGCCTTTTCTTTCCCCCAGCTCTCTCCAGCTCTAGTGCTATTCGGATGCTACGTGGGCGAGTGATCCTACGGATCGTCGTTCGCTTTCTGCTTACTGTGTGTTTCTTGGTGGTTCGCTTGTTGCGTGGAAGACGAAGAAACAGGTCAGTTTCCCGTTCGAGTGTTGAGGCTGAGTTGCGGGCTATGGCTTTGTTGATTGTTGAGGTGACTTGGTTACGGTGGTTGCTTGCAGATTTTGGGGTCTCTGTTACGACACCCACTCCACTTTTGTCCGACGTACATGTGCTATCAGTATTGCATGTGATCCGGTCAAGCATGAGCTGACCAAGCATATCGGTGTTGATGCTTTTTACACACGTGCACAGGTACAGGATGATGTTGTTGCGGTTCATTATGTGCCTTCAGATTTGCAGTTGGCGGATTTCTTTACGAAGGCACAAGAGCAAAGATGATTTCTTACTCTCCAAACTCGGTGTTGTGGATCCACCATGAGTTTGAGGGGGTGTTAGATGTATATATTTGTCTATTGTAGTTTCCCCATATGTTAGGGGGCTTTCATATGTGCACTTGTACATGTACTATATATTGTGGTCTTTGGCCCCCTGGTAATACAACAAACATATTACCCTAACACCTACTATTGGACCGTGCCATCGTTCTCCTTCCCATACCCTCCATTCAGACAAGAAAAAAGACCTGCTAGGCTTTCACAGTGAGGATTTCTTAGTGTTGTGTTCTATCTAGGTATTTTATTAATGTGGCATATCATTTAAGAAAGAGATGTGATCACTGTACTTAGCTACAATCTTGCACACGGTTATAGTCAAATAAAAATAGATACTTTAGGGATTAAAATCATTAAATTCAACATGCCTACCAAACAGACAATGCATTAATAGTTATCTCTTAGTAGTAAGTTTTATATCTCATATTAAACGCTAAGAAACTACCCCTTCTATTCTACAATTTTTGTCTTAAGAGTTAGATGCATTTATTCATAAAATACGTCTAGATACATCCAACTTTGCGACAAGAATTATGAAACGGAGAGAGTACTGACATACAAAGATTATGAAACGGAAGGAGTATGGTCAAAGTTAAATTTCTTAAAATTTGCCAAACTATATATTAAAATAATTGGTAGAATGATGGTGAAACATATTTTCAAATTGTGTGCATTTGGTATCCTAGATGTTTACTTTCTCCGTTTCAATGAATGTAAGATTTATATTTTTTTAGGAAGTCAAGACAAGTAAAGTCTGACCAAACTTTAGGAATCTATCAATAAATATGATATTATATAGATATCATATGAAAAACATATTTTATAATGTATCTAATGTTATTGAATTTGTATTTTACGCGTTAATGTTTTTTCTAAAAACTTGCTCACACTTTACGTATTTTAACTTTTCAAAAATAATCTAACCCTTATTTATTGAAATAGAGGTAGTTTATTTTTCTATGTAATTAGCCAAACCATTTTTTTGTGATTTTAAGTCTTCATTGATTACGCAACAGAATTACAATCACTAGTGAGAGTGTGAGTGAGAAAGCCAAGATTATAACTGATCCACATGCATCTCCTCCTGTCACTACTAGCTTGGTTAACACATAAATGAGCAACATTATTTGCTTTCTGCCCAATACAAGAATGCTAAAGCTAGCAAAAACCCTCCTAATTTCTCCGATCTCTTGGACAATAGATCTTAGTTTTGATCTACTTTAATCGTCAGCATTGCATAGTTTAACAATCACTTTCAGTCACCAAAAACTATATACTACCTCCATTTTAAGGCTTAAAGCTTATAATTTTTTAAAAAGGTCAAGCGAAATAAAGTTTGACCAATTTTTTAGGAGAATCTATGAACAAATATAATATTTTGTAGATACCATATGAAAATATATTTTAATATCTATCTAATGATATTGATTTTGTACTTTTCATGTTAATAATTTTTAATAAAAATTTGGTCAAATTTGACATAGTTTGACTTTCTGAAAAAATATAGGTCTTAACCTTTGACATGGAGGTAGTACATTTTATTGACGAAATGAGGTAGTAATAAATTGTGTGAAAAGTACCTTTGATTAAAATTTCGACCGATCCCACGGATAGCTGTAAAATAGCACCGCAGACATAAATAATTGCCGCATAAGTAAAGAAACAAAACAATTTATTATACCTTCTCGGAGTTCACAGCCCATTCTCTTTCCCCTTCTCCACGCTTCGCTTCCCTTCGCTCCTCTCCTCGCCCAATTTTTTTAAACCCCCATCTCACCACCTTCCTCGTCGGCTTCTTCCTTCCGATCAGAGGCCTACACCTGGGAGTTCTCTAATGGCGTCTCACATCATTCTGCCCAAGGAGGAGGAGGAGGAGCAGCAGGAGGCGGGGCCGGGCGCGGCGGCGGGGGCGGAGGCGGACCACGGCCCGCCGGAGCCGCGCGGGTACCGGCACATGGAGACGGCCCCGAAGCCGCTCCCGTTCTCGGCCACGTGCGTGCGGATCTCCCGCGACTCCTACCCCAACCTCCGCGCGCTCCGCAACGCCTCCGCCATGAACCTCCCCGACGACGACGCCGCCTACATCAAGCTCGACGAGGGCGACTACGGCTACGTCCTCGACGACGTACAGCACCTCACCGACTACCTCCCCGAACTCCCCGTGAGCAGCGCCGACGCCCACTCTCCCATGCTCTCTCGTTTGCTCCACTGCCGGATTTACGCGAATCTCGAATCTCGGTTATCCTTTTTCTCTGTTTCTGCCATTTATGCTGAGTTTTTTTTATTATTGATTATATGCTGAGCTTCACATTGACTAGTTTTACGGAACTTATTCTGATTTAGGCGCTTCCTATTATTTTCCAAGTTTTTTGGTAGTAATATTTCGCCAATTGCTTATGCTGTCAGTTGCGACTGCGCGAGATCCATTTTGTCGATTGCGTATGCGTGAGTTGTTACTGTGTGAGATCCATTCCCGGACACTTGCAAATTGGAGTACAGCTTTATTTTTTTTAAGGGGCAAATGGAGTACAGCTCCACTTTAGAAATATTCGATTGCCCTTTCCCCTTCTCCTCTAGAACAGCTGCATATGCAAATTTTGGGCATCCAGCAATTTATTTATCTATTATTGGCTTCAACGGCGTGTTGAAATGAAGCGTCTGGTTTTTCAAGGCGAGATCATGAGGATCATCTTGACGGATTCCTTGTTTAATCTTCCTGCAGACTTTTCCTAACCCATTGCAAGATCACCCTGCCTATTCAACCGTCAAGTAAGGATTTCCCATCAGTTTTCCGTTGTTACCATCATCTATGCTGAACCTCTTTGTCATGCTCATTGAAAAATCTGTTTACCTGAACAAATCTCGGTTCACCTATTTCCCAGGCAGTATTTCGTCAATGCGGATGACACTGTTCCTGAAAAGGTAAGAAAAGTCAGAATTGCTGTTTCGGTACAATTATGTATTTAGCGTGGTAATTGGTGAAATGACATGTTACTTCTGCCGCACCAGGTGGTTATTCAGAAGAACAGCCAACGTGGGGTTCATTTCCGTCGTGCTGGGCCTCGTCAGAGGGTATGATGCCTTAGATACACGCCTATATCATTTGCAGGAAATTCATATAATCTACATATGTCTGATGTAAATTCCGTACGTTTTCAGGTCTACTTTGAGCCAGAAGATGTGAAAGCATGCATTGTAACGTGTGGAGGCCTTTGCCCTGGGCTTAATACTGTCATTAGAGAGTTGGTTTGTGGCTTATCACATATGTACAATGTCAGTGATATCTTCGCGATTCAGGTTTGTGCTGTTCTACATGATGTAAAGTTGTAAACTGCAAATGTATGTTGATTTATTTTCACTTCATCTGGTCCGTGTCGTATTTTGTGTGTTCAAATCGTCACTTGCTCTTGATCCTTGACCTTTTGGACTCTTCCTGGAACTTAATAGACATTTTGATTTGAATTTCATGCCACTGTAGAAGGAAAGAAATCCCTGTAATTTTACTTTACATTTGCTAAGAAATCATTTCTACTGTACTACATGTATAATAACTGCATGTTCTGTGATCTGTGAATTTCATCATACGATAGGAGTACAGATTTTGTACGATTGCACTCATAACTAGCGGGAACTTTGTGAGTGGTTTTCTCATGAAGATAAGTAAATCATTATACTGCATTCGTAAAATCAAATTTTGAATTGTAACTATCAAACCTATGCATGCTTCTTTAAATTCAAAACCATTGTATACATGGTTCATTTCTATCATTTATAATATGTTTAAACAATCTCTTAGAATGGATACAAAGGCTTCTATTCGAGCAATTATCTTCCCATGACACCAAAAAGTGTTAATGATATCCACAAAAGGGGTGGTACAGTTCTTGGAAGTTCACGTGGTGGTCATGATACCAACAAGATTGTGGACAACATTCAAGATCGTGGAATTAATCAGGTATTTAATTGGTGTAAAGTGTTTTTATGTGACCCCCCTTATTTTTCAAAGTTAAGAAAAATATCTGTGTTTAACTTATCTAGGTTTACATTATTGGAGGAGATGGAACTCAGAAGGGAGCATACGAGATATTCAAGGTAATCACTATCATGAGTAATACTCTGCATCGGCACATACTACGTCAGCACCCTCTGTTCAAGTGCATTCTACAGGGACTCAAGCAATACTGCTGCCTTTTATTTAATGACCAAATATATATAATTAGAATCTTTTTTTAGGGAAAATATCATGTGAGTTTTTGCTGTGATGTTCAAATTTTTTATTTAGTTTTGCAACTTCTGGAATTCTTGACAGGAAATTCGGAGACGTGGTCTAAAAGTCGCTGTTGCTGGTATCCCCAAGACAATTGATAATGATATAGCGGTAATATATGATTACTTGCTTTTCTACAGCAAAGATGCTTTTACTGTATATTGTTTATTTGGGAGATGAATTGATACTGATTATTGCCATAAATTAATTTTAGGTTATAGACAAGTCCTTCGGTTTTGATACCGCTGTGGAAGAGGCCCAACGCGCCATTGATGCCGCTCATGTGGAAGCATCAAGTGCTGAGAACGGCATAGGCTTGGTGAAGCTGATGGGTCGCTATAGTGGCAAGTTCCTAGCTCATCCAATATGGATAGTTGCTGCTACTGATTACTGAGTTCTTGAATGATTTGCCCCCTTGTCCTTGGTGCTTATTCTTTGGGGGGTAAAATGCATGCCAAAAAGGAGTCACCTTATCTTTCACTTATCTGCTCTTATTAATTGAAATAACTTCTACAAATTGTTCATTTCTTGTGTACTGACTGACAATCACTTACCCTTTCTTTCAAATCATAATGAATTTGTCCTATCGCAAAGAAAAAGCATAATGAATTTTTCCTTTTTTTTTTCGGGAGATTTTTATTTTTATTTTTTAGCTATTGCGTTGTGCAGTCCTTAGTCCTCACTGTGGTGATTCCTTGCTATGCAGGATTTATTGCAATGTATGCTACTCTGGCAAGCAGAGATGTGGTAAGTTACTGCCTTCTATGCGTGTCTGAGCTATTTGAATCAGCATTCAGTAGTTTCTGTTCTTTAATCTTTATATTCTTCATTTTTTTCCTACTACTTAGTTACATGCATCACCAATGTTCGGATTTTTCACTATTCTTGTCCATAATTATTGTGATTATTTGTTGGATAATGTTGATTTCTTTATATGTTCTGCAGGACTGCTGCTTAATTCCAGAATCCCCATTTTATTTGGAAGGCAAGGGTGGACTTTTCGAGTATATAGAAAAGAGGCTGAAGGAGAACAACCACATGGTCATTGTTGTGGCTGAGGGAGCAGGACAGGATCTCATTGCCAAAAGTATACCTGTAGCAGATCAGCTAGATGCATCTGGAAATAAGCTGCTTCTTGATGTTGGTCTTTGGTTAACTCACAAGATTAAGGTGCCCATCAATTCTTTGCTAACATGAGTTTACATGCGATCGTTATTAATCTTCGGTTTCACCTTTCGTTGATATGCTACTTTGCCTGTACTCTGCGCATTCATATTTTCGAATGACACTGGAACTGCTAGAATGTGCACTAATGGATGTGTCGTTCAAAGATGGCTATGTGAAATATGAAGTATTTTTTGAGGTTATGCAACACCTGCACTTTCTAAAAGCAGTGTTGTATGTTTGTACTTCACTACTAGTTAAGTAACATAAATTAGTGCTTCTAAATATGTACGTCTGATTTCAATTTAATATGGTATTAATATCTCGGCGAACCTTCATTACCATTGTTGTTCCCATTCATATAATTACTAGGATGCTTATAGCAAAGCTAGTATCTCGGTGAACTTTTATATTTTTCATTGTTGGTCTCAGTCTATTGATTACTAGGATAGTGATATCAATATAGTCATTTTTTTCAGAATCTCACTTGGCAATTCTGTAATGCATCATTCATTATTTTGTGTAGGATTATTGCAAGAGCAAAAAGATGGAGATGACTATTAAATACATAGGTAACAATCTTATGTCCTTCTCTTCATGGAATTGTACTCTGGTGTATTGTTTTATGCAATGTGACAACGGCAGCCTGTTATTCCTACTGACAGATCCAACCTACATGATCCGTGCCATTCCAAGCAATGCTTCGGACAATGTCTACTGCACTCTGCTGGCACACAGTGCTATTCATGGTGCAATGGCAGGATATAGCTTCACAGTGGGAATGGTCAACGGCAGGCATGCATACATACCATTTCATGTAAGTGTAACTTTTGTATGCCCTTACTTTTTTTAGAGCAACCGGCAGGAGCACTGCCTTCTCGGGGGATATGCCCTTACACCCTTACTTTGAGAATGGGAGTAGTATGAGACTTCCGCTTCGCAGTGGAATATTGGGGCATTTGCTTTCAGGCCACCAGCATTTGCCATGGAAGTCGTATTTTGCGTCACATTTTTCTTTTGACATACCGAAATTGTCAACTTGAGCGAGAGCTGGGCAGCAGAAGTGACCTTGAACCATGCAATTGTCATAGTTGGTAGTGTAGTCCAAACGAATATAGTTTAGTCATAGTGCCTTTTCATTTATCTGAGGTCTGCAACTCAAAAGGGCTAGTCAAAACTCACAATCCCTTTCCCTTTGTTTGCAACTTTGCTTGCAAGTAGCTGCATTAAGTTGGCAGACCTTGGGTTGTAGCTAAATTCAAAATTCCACTTTATGTTTGGTCTCCCCAAGAGAGTCAGGGTAGAAGAAAACTTTGGGTGATCCTCAATTAAGATTTTTTTGTCAGGAACATAATGTTCAGAAGATTTTTCACCTCTGATGCACACTGAATATACCTTTACCATTAGAATGACTTTAGTTTCTTTGGACAACAGAGGGTAACATCAACGCGGAACAAGGTTAAGATAACCGACAGGATGTGGGCAAGGCTGCTGTCTTCAACAAACCAGCCAAGCTTCCTGAGCGAGGAGGATATCGAGGAGGCCAGAGAGGCCGATAGGCTGGCCAACAGGCCACCTTTGCCGGCGGGCACCAGCGAGCATACGAAGAAGCACTCCATGTCACTATTGGCAAATGGTGAGAAATAGTACAATCTTAATTTGGGCATTTTTCCGATGATTCTTGTTGTGTACAGTGGTAACTGTGGTCTGAGCCCGTCATTTACTGAGTTTGATTCTCCTTAGCATCTCCAATGTGTTGACACGAATACTGTTTGATGTAGAATGAGTAATAAACAGACACTACGATATTTGCATCAGACGTGTGTAGGGTAAAGTTGATTGTGGTGGGCATCAATCTGCCGCAGTTGTGTCTTTCTTAAAGCAAACTTTTTTGCCAATTCTTCAAATACAGTCGTTTTGGGAGATGTTGCCGCGGAAATGCCCGCATATGGTGCGGCAGCTACAAGTCTTTGCATATATTAGTCCTGAGAAGCAACAATCGGCTTACGTTACGTTCCAGCATCTCTCACCTGTGATAGCGATGTCACCGGATGTAGCTCGATCGTGTCAACATGCTATTTTCTCCTTTTCAAACTCAGCTGGCGCGGGAGTCTGATACCAGCCTCAAGCTTGAGACACCAAACTGCAACCACCCGTGTTTGTATATTCTGTGGAAGATCGTGCGCTTCGCAAGTTCACGTCATTGTTCACTGTCAACTGTTTCTGCAATCTGATACCTGTACGTTTTCCATGCAAGAAGGCTCCGACGACGCCCGTCACGCCCCCGCGTTTCTGCCGATACACCAACCTGTCACCGTCTTCGCCGCCATTACGTTTACTCCGCCGTCGTCATCCGCGACGAATGGCGCCGAGAGCGTGACAACACTCGACTCTGACGAGGATAGCGACGCAACTGGACCTCCGGAAGAAACGCCGGAACGGGAGACGGAGACACGGCAGGAGGCCGACGCGACTGACCGGACACGGGAGGAGATGCCTGAACCGCCAGAGACGCCGGAGCACAGCGCACTTGCAGGCGAGACGGCGACACAGGCAGCGCAGGACGTCGACTCGTTCAAGCCTGACGACAGCTGTGTCACGCCGCCGCCACAAGACGAGACGGCAGCACAGGCGGCGCAGGACGTCGACGCGTTCAAGCCTGACGACGGCTGCGCTACGCCGCCGCCACCTCCGGCGCACGACTCAGAGGTCTCCGACGATAACAGGAGCAGTCCACACAGGGAGAAGCCGAAGCCGCCGGCCGGCGCGAGCGGCAAGCGGCCGGACGTGGCAGCTGCCAAGTCGATGCTGCTCGCGTTCCGGTCGTTCTCTCGGGACAAGAAGGGCAAGAGGTCCGGCAACCTGGGCGCGCCGTCGCCAGACGAGCACCGGCCGGCGGACGGCAATATGTGGGAGGAGGCTGGCGCGGAGCACAAGGAGAAGGGCAAGGCGAGGTGGAAAAGTTTATGGAAGTGATGAAGTGAACGTGCCGTGCTGTCCGCCGTCGTGGCGTGCACCCCCAGGCCCCAGTGGCCAGTGCGGCTCCATTGGTTTTCTCTGATGTAAATAATGGTTTGTGACACGTATTCTTGGTTCATTCTTTCATGGACTACATACACTTTGCAAACCTTTTCGGTTGGCGACGTGGTTCGTGTAATAAACAAATGCCACTATTTTTTTTTGAGGGAACCAATGGGTGGCTTAAGGGTTTTTTTTCTTCAAAATGAGGTTCACCCGGTCTCTTCATCGGTTGATGCACACACACAATCTTTTATTAAAACATAAATATTCAAAGTTTACAAATCATGGATCAATGAGGGTCGATATAAAAATCAACCACCGAAAAATTAAGAAGACTGCTAAGCAATCTAGGCATCTTCTAACCTCTTAATAGGCCGCCAAGTAGCCTGGTAGAAAATATTCTGGGCAACCATTTGAAGGCGGTTGATCTAGAAACCATGCACTTCCGCTGGTCCTCCGGGAGCAAAAAAACGCCAAAGCTGGATCCAGTGAACCATAGTGTGAATAACCTGCAAGAAATTAGCAGAGTCCTTTTTTGTTAAAAAAAAAACCATTTCTGCAATTTCATATTGACCAACATAAAGCCGAAACATCGATGCAAATCCTAGCTTTATCAGTTCCATTAGGCCAATTCCAAAACATATTTGTGACATTGGATGGAGGTGGAATATTATATGCAGCAAAAACCACCCGCCAAATAAGCCTAGCAAAAGGACAAGAAATAAACAAATGTTCAAATGATTCCTCAGCGTCACAAAAAGAGCATTTCGTATATTCCACTTCAATTCCTCTTTGCTAGATTATCACGAGTCAAGAGGACTTTCTTACTAAGGAACCACATAAAGATTTTAATTTTTAGTGGAATTTTTATTTTCCAAAGATATTTACGAAGATATCTTGTATACCCATTTAACATATCATCATACATAGATTTGACAGTAAATTTCCCTGAAGATGTTAGGCCCCAAACAAACTTATCTTGATCATCATTTAAAGTTATCTCCATTAATTTTTGGCATAGGTGTACCCATTGGTCTCATTTATCAACAGTCAGCCTTCTCCGAAAACCAATATTTAACGGAGTTGAACTCATAACATTTGCCACAGTATCATGCTTACGATGGACTATGTTGTATAGCTGGGGATACTGAGATGCAAGGGTCTGTTCACCTAATCATCTATCTTCCCAAAATCGCACTCCTCCGGAACCTACCTCAAATTTCCTCCGCTAAAAAAAATTTCCCTTTAACTTTCATTAGTCCTTTCCAGCAAGGAGAATCAGTAGGCTTACTTTCAACTTCAGCCAAAGTTTTCTGTGAAAGGTACTTGTTTTTAAGAGTTGTTGCCATAACCCTTCTTCAGAAAGGAGTTTAAATAGCCATTTACTAAGTAGGCAAGAATTCTTAATCTCCAGAACTTCAATTCCAAGACCACCTTGGTCCTTAGGTCTGCAAATCAGGTTCCACTTAGTTAACCTTTTTTTTTTAATTTTCCTCACATTGCCAAAAGAAACGTGATCGGAAAAAAATCTAATCTCTTCCTTACCCCTTTAGGTATATCAAAGAAGGATAGCATAAACATCGGTAAACTAGTAAGAACAGAGTTAATCAATACAAGGCAATCCCCATATGATAAGAACTTTCCAGCCCAACACCCAAGTTTTCTCGCAAAACGACTTTCCACTGGATTCCATTTGGATTTTTTTAAACTTTCTATAATGGATTGGAATACCCAAATATCTGAAGGGCAAAGAACCAGATTCACAACCAAATAGTTCAATATTAGTTTCATATTTACAGCCTTTTCAAAGTCGTGTTCCATGAAAAGTACCGTGTCATCGGCATATTGCAGTATAGAAATTCCTCCGTCAACTAAATGAGGGATAAGACTTCCTATCTATCCACCCTATTTCGCTCTTGCTATTAGGATGGCCAACATATCTGCAACAATGTTGAACAACATAGGTGACAGTGGGTCACCCTGTCGAAGACCCTTCGTGGTTTGAAAATAGTGACCAATATCATCATTGACCTTGATCCCTACACTTCCTCCTCTAACAAATTGTTCGATGAGTTGACACCATTTGGGATCAAAACCTTTCATGCGCATAACTTGTTGAAGAAAATACCATTTTACCTTATCATAAGCTTTCTCAAAATCAATTTTAAATACCACCCCATCCATTTTCTTCCGATGAAGTTCATGAATAGTTTCACGTAAGACAACTACTCTGTCGAGGGTACTCCTCGGCAATGCCCTCCGATTGGGGCTTAGGGTTGATGGAATCCTGTAGGCTGACACGAGACATCAGTTAACAGACAAGCGGGGAGCAATTTACCCAGGTTCAGGGCCCTCGATGAGGTAAAACCCTTACGTCCTGCCTGTCTGATCTTGATTATGAAAATATCGGGTTACAATGGGGTGCCGAAGTGAAAGTTCAGAGATGGTAAACCTAGAGGGGGGTGAATAGGTTTCTACAGATTTTAATTCTTTCTTTGCAATATTAGGCTTTGCGGAATATAAAGGTGAGCCTAATGCAAACTAGGTGAAACAACCTATATGAGGATACAACTAACTCGAGCACAAAGGCTCTCACAGGATTAAGTAAGGAGTTCGGTTAGAGATAACCGATAGCACGCGGAGACGAGGATGTATTCCCGTGTTCCCTTCCTTTGCAAGAAGGTACGTCACGTTTAGAGGAGTGGAGGTCCCACGAAGGATTCCCCGCGCCACGAAGACTCACCCTATTCTCCGGAGCCTATCCCACGAAGGAATAGCTCTCTCACTTGTGGTAGACTTTGAGGTAGCCTCCAAACCTTCACAATCTTGTCCGGAGCAAATCCACAGCCCGGATGCTTCCGGACCACTCTTGCCCACCTAGGGTTTCCAAGGAACCCTAGAGAGCAAGCTTCTTAATGAATACAAGGGGAAATGAGATTTGGCTTGGTAGAACGGTAGATCGGGTCCTCCTCTATCGTTTCCGGAGGGATTTTTGGGTGGAGGAGAAGGGAGATCGAGGCTTTTGGTGTTTCTAACAATGGAGTATGAGAGAAGGAGCTCAAGAACAGTTTGTAGTGTAGTGCCTAACTGAGGTAGGAGAAGGGCTATTTATAGTGTTCTTTGAAATATGGGTTGGCCACTTGCCACCTCGCCTCGACAAACCCGGTCAACCGGACCAAGGACCGGATTGCCCGGTGCAGAGGGTCGGACCGGACCAGGGACCGGAGTTGCTGCGTCGTCCAGAGCTCCTCCGGTTGGCGCCGGTTGGCGCCGGTTACCGGCGACCGGACAGCACGCCGGACCGGCCGGTCTGTAGGCCCGCAGACCGGGCGGCAGATCGGAGTCACTTTGCATCGTCCAGGGGCTCCCCCGGTTGGCGCCCGGTTGGCGACCGGTCAACCGGACAGCACGCTGGGCCCGCCGGTCTGTGGGCCGGTCCAACCGGGGGCAGATTTTGAGACCCCTTTTCGATTGTTGTTGAAGTGGGGGTCTCCTTTAGCCTTCTTGTTCCTTTGATACACCATTTATGCCTCTTTGCCTAATACCTGAGATTATCCTTATAAATGTATTAGGCCAAATACTCTAGCACGGTGTCATTGTTACCAAAATAATGGATAAGGGTAAAATACCCTTACAATCTCCCCCTTTTTGGTATACGATGACAAACCGAGCTAGAGTCATATATAAATATTATGATAAGCTTTAAACCTTGATTCCATATAAGATATTACGACAGCTCCCCCATAATGTGTGCACTTGGAGAATTTGCGTTTGAATGCAAAGTGCACCATTTGTGGAACATGAGAAGCTCCCCCAATATCTTTAGGAAACAAGCATGGTATGGAGATGTGCATGTCAAGATATATAAGCATAGCACACATAATCATCCTAACATAGAGTAGCACACATAATATTCGTCCATACACGAATTGTTCGAAGTAGCAAATCCAAATGGTTCTTGAGAAATCAAAAGCAAATAAGCACAAGCCATATAAGAATCAAATAAAGCAACACCCATGGCTTGTGACAACCAAAGAGCCCCGTGGTCCTAGACTCTACTCTCTTCTCCCCCTTTGGCATCGGAACACCGCGAAGAAAGAGGAGAGATGCTATCGCACCCATCAATAGAACTCATGCCCGACGGAGTAGGAGCTCTCGCCATCATCACGCGCAGCCGCATCACCTTCATCCTCATCACCATCATCCTCAGTAGGAGTAGGAGCACAAGCAGTCCTAGGAGGAAGACCACCATGAGCATACATGGAGAGGTCGAAATTCTGGAACATCTCATCAGTAATGGGGGCATCTCCCACTGAGGTGCAACCACAGGCGCCATCTCAGGTCCAGAAGGAGGAACAGGGGCATTCCTAGTAGCCATGAACTCATTCTGTCGCCTCCTTGTCTCCTGGTTCAAAGCAAGACTCTGATGTGCGACATCATTGGTGTTCTTGCACATTTGCCACATGCTGGAGAAGAAGCGAGCGGCACCGTGCTTGGGGCACCGAGAGTAGCTGGAGCTAGCTGCAGGATCATGTTGTTCCTTGGAACGGCGCTCATTGGAGGGTATCATGGAAGGGACTTCCGGGCGACCTTCCTGAGTAGGGAACTTGAATGGTGCCATGATGACTCTTTCATCAAGAGTATTGAGAGGAGCAGGAACAATGGAGTTGATGAGCCACTGAACATACTGAGCATAGTTTGGAGTCATGCGGTCCATAGCTGCACGCTTCAGTTCACAGTGAATAAGATCACAACCATCAATTTTCCTTATCCTGGCAGGGTGGCAATAGTACATCAGATTCAGGTGGTCCTGACTTCACTAGAATCGCCTGACTTGCTGATGAGACTCTCACAGAACATCTTGGCAAGGACAAGATATGAGTAGTACATCCCAGAGATAGTGGGAGGCCCAACTGAGGGGTTAGTGGGGTAGCAAAAGGAGATGTCACCGCTAGTGAGCTTAGGCCGAGTATGAATTCTGTACCCTGTAGCACGGCCACCACCAAAACCCATGGCCGCATAGAACTGAGTGTAGGTGCAGGAGTACTTCTCCCTGCCAGTCATCCAAGTCATGGTGCGGTCCGCATCATCATGGAAGAAGACGGTGCAATGGAACTGACGGACTAGAAGGGGATAATAGGTGGGTTTCTTGTTCATCATCAGGCTTTAGGCACACAAGGTCATATAGTCCCATACCCTTCAAGGTTTCAACCACAAAGCGGTACTTTGTGGCTTCATGCAAGGCAAGCTCTTCAGGATTGATGGCCTTGGGCTTCACAACAGCACCATTCTTCATACACTCTTGAGTATTATAGAAACCGTCCCATAGGGCTGCTTGTGTCTTGGTCCAGAAGAACTTGTCCCCACCAGTGTAAGTCCGTTGCTCATAGCGATACGGGTTCACCGTCCTCAGGTCCTGCCACTCAAGACGGTTTGCATCCGCAATATTGAAGTCTGGCACTATTTCATCATCTTCTTGGGTTGCGTGTTTGTCTTTCCTCCTATTTGCAATTGACTTTTTTCTTACTCTAGCTGAGCTGCCAGTGTCAGTAGGCTGAGGTGCTTTAGAAGGCTTGCGGGTGCTAGTACGGCAGCCAGGAGGCCTTGGCGCAGGCCTACCTCGCTTGGCAGGACTACCACGGTCATCATCACTCGAACCACCTGTGAATAAGCAAATAGAGCGAGGATAGCAGTAGGGTAAGTGTACATGTCATCAGTAAATATGGAGGCCAAAAAGCATAGTATATATTCAAGTGGTTTGACGAAGTTGTGCGAAAACTGGGCGATCCGGCGCACAGGCCGGTCCAACCGGGCAGCAGACCGGACGAGCCGGTAGCCAATCCGGTTTGACCGGGCCGCACGCCGGGCCGGCCGGTTAAGGGGCCGGTTGACCGGGCTGGTGACCGGATATGTCGACTTGTGAGGTGTTGCCCAGATTTTGTACCACAAAATCATGCAAAAACTCATAAACTTGAATATAGACTATATCAATAGAGTGGAGTATGTGCATTGTGTTGTGAGACACTCTAAAGGCATGAGGACTTACAAACCCTAACCCTAACCCTAAAAATTTCCTCAAATCTTGTCAAGAAATTGCAATGTGTGATGAGGACTAGAAAATAGGGAGAAAGGGAGAGCATATTACCCGAAGACATGGTCCTTCTTGATCAAGAGAGCAAGAAGAACACTAGGTAGGGCTTGAAACCCAAGAACTCCAAAATTTCCCAAAATAGCTTGAGAGGGATCAAATCCTTTGGTGGAGTTGTTCCAAGGGGCCCGATCTATGGTTTGGTGGAGTTTGGGAGAATTCTTGTGGTGGGAAGGTCCTAGAACATGGTGGAGGTGATGGAGGCGGTGGCCATGGAGGTTTGGGAGTTGGGGGGTAATGACGAAGAAGACCCCAAGGGGTATCCTCTTCCCAACACATAACAGGCCGCACGGCCGGTCGGGCGCCCGGTCGACCGGACCTGGCGCCGGCTGGTCCGGCCCAGAGGCCGGTCCAACCGGGCCAGAGACCGGCCAGGGACTAACAGCCCAGTTTTGTCTCGTGTTGCCTCATTTTGCCCCTATCTTTTGTGTAAATGTGTATGAATGCTCAGATGATGACATGTACATATAGATAGATAGATGATGATGAGAGGAGCATAGACATGGGGTTGGAAACACAAAATTCTCTAGGCATACCCATTGGAGAGAAAATTCAAACAAGATATAAATAGCAACAATGGGCATGATTCGAAGGATATCAAGAACCATAAAACATTTTTGAAATAGTTTTTGCAATAAAATCATTTAGCCTTATATAGTCAAATCAAGTTGTAATTGAGGCTCAATGAGGGGCGGGGGATTACTCCCCCTATGTGAAAGTGCAAATGTCATGTGACCTCGAAGAGACGTGCTTGGGTCCATATAATGACATTGGGTCTATTTATGTTGCACACATAGGTATGCATCATACCAAGACATGGTAAGATGACTATCCCCATATGTGTTGTGCCTCTAAGCTAGATAGTTAGATAAATGCAAGAATATAGTGCAAGAAGTTATTCAATCCAAGTTTTTAGGATCAAGAATACCAAGTTCTCCTCTCAAGTTTACAAACCGGGCTTCATCCAAAGGCTTAGTGAAAATATCCGCCAATTGGTAGGTTGTCCCCACATGAGTGAGATCAATATCCTTATTGGCAACATGGTCACGTAGGAAGTGATGGCGAATGTCAATATGTTTGGTGCGACAATGTTGAACCGGGTTATTGGCGATCTTTATTGCACTTTCATTGTCACATAGAAGAGGCACCGTACCAAGAGACACACCATAGTCTTTCAAGGTTTGCTTCATCCATAACAATTGAGTGCAACAAGATGCCGCGGATATGTATTCGGCTTCGGCGGTGGATAAAGCGGTGGAGTTTTGTTTCTTGGATGACCAACTCACCAATGACCAGCCAATAAATTGGCAAGCCCCGGAGGTAGACTTCCGGTCAACCTTATCACCGGCCCAATCGGAATCCGAGTAGCCAATGAGTTCAAAGGTTGACCCCTTTGGATACCATAGCCCGAGAGTAGGAGTGAGAACAAGGTATCTTAGAATCCGTTTGACCGCCATCAAATGGCTCTCCTTAGGAGCGGATTGAAAACGAGCACACATCCCTACACTTAGCATGATATCCGGCCTAGAGGCACAAAGGTAGAGCAAGGATCCTATCATGGAACGGTATACCTTTATATCCACATCCTTCTCACCGTCACATGAGCCAAGTTGCCCCTTTACGGGCATGGGTGTCTTCATTGGGCTTGCATTGGTCATGTTGAATTTCTTGAGCATGTCCTTCACATACTTTTCTTGGGAGATGAAGGTGCCTTTTGCAAGTTGCCTCACTTGGAAGCCTAGGAAAAACTTCAACTCTCCCATCATGGACATCTCAAATTTCCTAGTCATCAATAGCTCAAAAGCTTTGTTATGATTGGGGTTAGTTCCACCAAATATAATATCATCAACATATATTTGACATATAAACAAGCCACCCCCTTTAACCCGCTTGGTGAAAAGGGTGGAATCGACCGTACCCATGCAAAACCCATCTTGTAGTAGGAAATCCCTAAGGAACTCATACCAAGCACGTGGAGCTTGCTTGAGACCGTAGAGTGCCTTATGGAGTAAATACACATGGTTGGGTCGGCATGGGTCTTCGAAACCCGGGGTTGAGCTACATATGCAGTTTCTTTTAGAGGACCATTCAAAAATGCACTTTTCACATCCATTTGATATAGCTTGAAATTGTGGAAAGATGCAAATGCAAGCAAAAGACGAATAGCTTCAAGACGGGCTACCGGCGCAAAGGTATCCTCAAAATCCATACCTTCTATTTGGGAAAACCCTTGCGCCACTAACCTTGCTTTATTTCTAATGACAATACCATTCTCATCTTGCTTGTTCTTGAATACCCATTTGGTCCCAATAACATTGATGCGATGATCCTTGGGTCTCTCAACTAGAGACCATACTTCATTACGAGTGAAACACTCCAATTCTTCTTGCATGGCAATCACCCAATCCGGATCAACCAAGGCTTCATGTACCTTGAGTGGCTCAAAACTAGACACAAAAGCATGATGTTAACAATAAGTGATAAGTAATGCATGGTGTCTACGAGTTACCACTCCCTTTGAGATGCTACCAAGGACAAGATCTACTTTCATGTCACTTGCCCTTGTAGCCGCCTTGATCTTCCGAATGGTTCCTTCATGATCAATGAATTCATCTCTTGCTAATACTTGATCATGAGGGACAACTTGAGCTTGAACATGAGTTGAGGATGTTTCTTGATCATCATCATGGTCTTGCTCAGTGGGTTGAGGGCTTTATTCTTGTTCTTCGGAATGTGGCTCATCTTGAGTGGAGGATGAATCTTGGGTTGCACTTGATGGTTCAACTTGAGTTGAGCTAGGCTCAACTTGAGGTGAGATTGATACTTCTACTCCATCAATCTTGATCATCATTATGAACTTCCATGGGCCGGATGTGTCCAATGCCCATATACTTGATGGCACTAGATGGATCATCATCATTACCTGCAACACATGGAACAACTTGCTCCACTTGGGAGCCATTATCCTCCAAGAACACCACGTCACAAGATACTTCAATAGTCCCAGTGGACCGGTTGTAGTATCTATAGGCGTGGGAGTTCTCCGCATATCCAACAAAAATGCCCTCTATGGTTCTAGTTTCAAATTTACCAAGCTTCCCTTTATTGTTCTTAACAAGACATTTGCATCCAAAGACACGAATGTACATGACATTAGGCTTGTTACCTGTGAGAAGCTCGTATGGAGTATTGTTGTGGAGGGGGCGGAGGAAGAGCCGGTTGGAGTAGTGGACAGCTGTAGAGATGGCTTCTCCCCAAAAGTTGTGGGGTGAGTTGAATTCACTCAACATGGTTCTTGCCATCTCAATGATAGTCCGGTTCTTCCTTTCAACAACACCATTTTGTTGAGGGGTATACGGAGCTGAAAACTCATGCTTGATGCCCTCATCATCAACAAACTCTTGCATAGTGTAGTTCTTGAACTCGGTGCCATTGTCGGTCCTAATCGCCTTGATCTCGGATTCATATGTACGTTGAGCTTTCTTGGCGAAGGTGATGAATTCTCTATGGGTCTCATCCTTAGACTTAAGGAGAAAGACCCAAGAGTATCTTGAGTAATCATCAACAATGACAAGTCCATACTTGCTCCACCAAGAGTATCATAATGTGATGGCCCAAAGAGATCCAAATGAAGGAGCTCCAAAGGCCTAGATGCGGTGACGATACTCTTGATAGGATGTTTCTTCTTGAGTTGTTTTCCGGCTACACATGCACTGCATACACGATCTTTCTCAAAAGAAATGCCGGTTAGTCCAACAATGTGCTCACCCTTTAGGAGTTCTTTAAGATTCCTCATGTTAACATGACCAAGGCGGCGATGCCACAACCAACCTTCGTCATGCTTGGCCGCCATTAGACATGTGGAGGGAGAGGGGCTCTCTTTCGAGAGGTCAACCACGTAAAGGTTGTTCTCCACATATCCAACAAGGACCAATTTGAGATTGTCACTCCTAAAGACTTGCACATAATACTTAGTAAAATATGAATTGTAACCGGCATCGGCAAGATGATATATAGAAAGTAAGTTATAACCAAGGTGTTCAACAAGCATGACCGTCTCAAGGCACAAGTCCTTAGAGATTGCCACCTTGCCATACCCAAGTACCTTTCCCTTTGAGTTGTCACCAAAGGTGATGCTTGACTTCTTGTTAATATCTTCAATGAATTGGTCAAGCACACCTCTTCCTCCGGTCATATGATTGGTGCATCCACTATCAAACACCCATTTTGGACCACCGGAGGAATACCCCTACAAAATCAAGTAGAGGATTTAGGAACCCATTGATTAATGGGTTCCCTAGTCATGGCAACAAGATCTTTTGGTACCCAAATCGAGTACCCTCTATAAGCATAGCCATTAGGAGGGCCAACATAGTTAGCATAAACATCACCATAATAATCAACAAATAAAGCATAGTGATTGTTTGGCCCCGTGCGGTCACCACTAGTGGCTTTGCCCTTTGGGGCTTTGCCATCATTAGTGACCTTCTTGTTATTTTCTTGAGCGGGCTTCTCTTTCTTGTAGTTGTTCTTCTTGTAGGGCTTGGGAACATACCCAAGTCCATGCTTTTGATTGTTTGACCTTTGCTTACTCAAGAGGTCATCCAATCCCATATTATTCTTGGTTGTGGTGAACTTGGCAAGTTCTTTCTTCAACCTAACATTTTCCTCAAGAGTAGCTGCATGCTCACAAGCCGATTCATTAGGATAATAGTTGAGACCATATTTGGTTACCAAAGATTCAAGATATGTATTGGTCTCAACATGCAAAGATAGTTCCTCTTGTAAACGAACATGTTCCGCAACAAGGTTAGCATGCTCACTAGTAAAGGAGGTGGAGGAACTAGCAACATTTTTATCAATAATGGGATCATTCATTGATTCAAGAGCCTTTGAGTAGGTTTCTTGGAGTAGGTCATGGTTCTCTCCAAGTTTCTTGAGCTTATCCTTAACAAGCTTGTTAGCTCTTTCAAGGTGGTCAAGATCCCTAGTGAGAGAAGCATGAGCAACTTCAAGCCCCTTTGAGGCATTGAGCTCTTGGGTCAATGATTGAGCCCTTTCAATAGTTTCAAGATCCTTAACTTTATCTAGTTCATAAGTTTCAATTTGTTGCTTAAGACCTTGAGATATGCACCTTTCGGTTTTTAGCTCTTGTCTTAGGAGATTGAATCTCCTTTCCTTATCATTCAAATGATATTCTAATTCCTCAATGGACTCATCCTTTTCTTTGAGGGAGTCCATCAAGAAATCAAATTTGACAAGAGCTTCACCACGAAGGGTGCATCTAACATTGTAAAGTTTCTTAAGCACAGTTAATTCTTCTTGATTTTCATCTTCATCATCAAGAACACTAGATAAAGAAGGTGGGGGTTCCATTACCTTGGTTTCTCTTGCCATAAGACAAGAGCCAATGATTGTAGATGAGGGAGAGTCATCGGAGTCATCATCTTGAGTTGTTCTTGCCATGAAGGAAGAACCAACATCATTCTCCGTGGAGTAATCCTTGGAGTAGTCATATGTGAAGAGTGACCCGGGCTTAGAGAAAGCCAAGCCGGCCACTCCGGCCTCCTTCTCCTCATCTTCCTCTTCTTCATCGGACAAGTACTCGGCCCCTACAAAGGCTCTTCCCTTGTTCCTCTTGTATCGATCGTTGATTGGGTTTGGCTTCAATCTTGGCTTGACCCCTTTGATGAACTTTGGCTTGTCTACCCTTTTCTCATAAGGGCACTCATTTGCAAAGTGGCTCTCTTCGTCACAATTGTAGCAAGTTCTCTTCTTCTTCTTGTCATTGAGGAGCATTGGCAACTTTCCCTTGTACTTCTTGGCAAAGAAGGCAAAGTCGGTAGCGATGTCACTAGTTGAAGTCATCTCCTCATCTTCTTCAGTTTCATATTCTTCTTCTCCTCCATGGTCAGCTCTAGCTTTGAGAGCAAGGTTGTGTGACGCTTCATGATTGTGTGAGGCTTCATCAACACGGTTCATTGCCATGAGCCTTTTTCCTGCCTTGGCCATGTTTTCATTGGCGGCCACATAGGAGACTAGATCATCGGAGTTCAGATTAGCACTCTTGGTCATGATTTGCAAGTTGAGTGCAAGGTTGGTGTCTTCTTGCTTGACAGCAATCATAGCAATGACCTTGGACTTTATGAATCCTTCATTCATCTCGAAGCCGTCATCATACTTCTCAACTCCAAGTCCCTTGACCCTTACTCTAAGAGCACCAAGCCTTGCATAGGCATCGGCCACGGATTCTCCTTCTCGAATCATGAACTGGTGAGCCTCTTGCTTTGCGGTCTCATAAAGAGCTGATTGGATCAAATCGGTTCCCTCTTGAGTACTACGATTCGATCCCACAACTCTTTAGCGGAGCCAATGTCATTGACTTGATCAAGGAGCTTGCGATTGATGCCACTTCTAATCTTGTCACGTGCGGAGGCATTGAGTTGACGGTTGTAGAACTCGGTGGAGGTCAACCGAACGGGATCTTGTGGCTCCCGGTATCCATGAAGAGTGATCTCCCATAGCTCCACCCTGCAGCTGCGAATATGAGATTCCATAGTAGATTTCCAATGTGGAAAGTGAGTTCCATCAAAATGGGGAACGGTCCCACTATGGTTTATATGAGGCATGGGTGAAGTGTTTTTGGGATAGTCATGGTTAACTTCATGGAAGGTTTCCTTAGAGGCCGAAGCCCCACTAGGAGCTCCACCAGCAGTTAGGTTCTTAAGCATGGACATTTCTGCCATTTGGCTTTGTAGTTCCTCCTTTTTCTTCTTCTCGGCATCATATGCCAAGAGTCTAGATTTCATTTCTTTAACCGAAAGGTTAGAGTCGTCATCTAGACCATCGAATAGTTTATCCATCTCACTCTTAAGGCGGTGAAGCCCTGAGTCCAGGCTCTGATACCAATTGAAAGTTCAGAGATGCTAAACCTAGAGGGGGTGAATAGGTTTCTACAGATTTAATTCTTTCTTTGCAATATTAGGCTTTGCGGAATATAAAGGTGAGCCTAATGCAAACTAGGTGAAACAACCTATATGAGGATACAACTAACTCGAGCACGAAGGCTCTCACAGGCAGCTAAATCACAAGTAAGGAGTTCGGTTAGAGATAACCGATAGCACGCGGAGACGAGGATGTATTCCCGTGTTCCCTTCCTTTGCAAGAAGGTACGTCACGTTTGGAGGAGTGGAGGTCCCACGAAGGATTCCCCGCCACGAAGGCTCACCCTATTCTCCGGAGCCTATCCCACGAAGGAATAGCTCTCTCACTTTTGGTAGACTTTGAGGTAGCCTCCAAACCTTCACAATCTTGTCAGGAGCAAATCCACAGCCCGGATGCTTCCGGACCACTCTTGCCCACCTAGGGTTTCCAAGGAACCCTAGAGAGCAAGCTTCTTGATGAATACAAGGGGAAATGAGATTTGGCTTGGTAGAACGGTAGATCGGGTCCTCCTCTATCGTTTCCCCGGAGGGATTTGAGTTTGGGTGGAGGGAGAGGGAGATCTGAGGCTTTTGGTGTTTCTAACAATGGAGTATGAGAGAAGGAGCTCAAGAACAGTTTGTAGTGTAGTGCCTAACTGTCCAGAGGTAGGAGAAGGGCTATTTATAGTGTTCTTTGAAATATGGCCGTTGGCCACTTGCCACCTCAGCTTTTCTTCGACAAACCCGGTCAACCGGACCAAGGACCGGATTGCCCGGTGCAGAGGCCGGTCGGACCGGACCAGGGACCGAGTTGCTTTGCGTCGTCCAGAGCTCCTCCGGTTGGCGCCGGTTGGCGCCGGTCGACCGGACAACACGCCGGACCGCCGGTCAGAGGCCGGCAGAAGGCGGCGATCGGAGTCACTGCATCGTCAGGGGCTTGCTGGTTGGCCGGTTGCGACCGACGACCGGACGCACGCGGGCCCGCTGGGCAGGCGGTCCAAGTGGGCAGACGGATTTTGCTGTAGACCCCTTTTCGATTGTTGTTGAAGTGGGGGGTCTCCTTTAGCCTTCTTGTTCCTTTGATACACCATTTATGCCTCTTTGCCTAATACCTGAGATTATCCTTATAAACTTATTAGGCCAAATACTCTAGCACGGTGTCATTGTTACCAAAATAATGGATAAGGGTAAAATACCCTTACACGAAGGTTTCGGCTGTGTTCTCGTCGAGAGGCTACGTGCTACGGCGACCTAGCTCTAGACTTATGGTGGCTAAAATTGCTAAGATTGATTGTGTCCCTTGGCAGCCCCTCTCCTGGCCCTTATATAGGGGGCCATGTCTCAAGAGATCTGTCCGGGTACGACTAGGTTTACAAAAGACCAAGCTCTAAACCTTCCTTGTTCGGTTCCTCTTTGTCTTGTTCTGCAAGGAATCCACTTCGGCACCGCCCTAGTGGCCCACCTCGTCATCGGCTGTCTTCATGGGCCTCTAGTTGGGCTGTATAGGATAGGGCAATAACAGTTACCCGAAGGGTAATGCCCACGTCAGTAGTCCCCGAGTGTCTAGCCGAAGATATTTCGGGTAGAGACTAAAGCATGCCTCCGCTGAATGTTCTTCTCTTGATAGTTCTTGTCCATCTTGTATCAGCTTCATCTTCTTCTATCGGGTGCGCGTCCAGCGCTCCCGATGGAGTAGCCCCGAGTCTAGATACGGATGCTTGCAATCCGTGTGTAGACTCAAGTTGTGCCACGATGTCTACGTTCCTCCTTCTTTCCTGTGGGCCTCCAAGTGGAGGTTTGTAGAACAGCAGCAAGTTTTCCTTAAGTGGATCACCCAGGTTTATCGAACTCGGAGGAAGAGGTCAAAGATATCCCTCTCATGCAACCCGCAACCACAAAGCAAGAAGTCTCTTGTGTCCCCAACACACCAAATAGGTGCACTAGTTCGGCGAAGAGATAGTGAAATACAGGTGGTATGAATATATATGAGCAGTAGCAACGGTGCCAGAAAATAGCTTGCTGGCGTGTAGTTGATGGTGGTAGTATTGCAGCAGTAGTAACACAGTAAAACAGTAAACAAGCGTAGTAACTCAACAGTATTTAGGAACAAGGCCTAGGGATTACACTTTCACTAGTGGACACTCTCAACATTGATCACATAACAGAATAGATAAATGCATACTCTACACTTTTGTTGGATGATGAACACATTGCGTAGGATTACACGAACCCTCAATGCCGGAGTTAACAAGCTCCACAATAATGCTCATGTTTAAGTAACCTTAAGTGTAAGATAGATCAAAAGACTAAACCAAGTACTAGCATAGCATGCACACTGTCACCTTCATGCATATGTAGGAGGAATAGATCACATCAATATTATCATAGCAATAATTAACTTCGCAATCTACAAGAGATCATGATCATAGCATAAACCAAGTACTAACACGGTGCACGCACTGTCACCTTTGCACACATGCAGGAGGAATAAAACTACTTTAATAACACATCACTAGAGTAGCACATAGATAAATTGTGATACAAACACATTGCAATCATCAAGAGATATAAATAAGCACTTCACTACGCTCTTCAACAGTGAATAAGTACTTCGTGAAATATAGCCTAAGAGACCCACACGGTGCACACACTGTCACCTTTACACACGTGGGACAAGGAGTCTCCGGAGATCACATAAGTAAAACCCACTTGACTAGCATAATGACATCTAGATTACAAGCATCATCATATGAATCTCAATCATGTAAGGCAGCTCATGAGATTATTGTATTGAACTACATAGGAGAGAGATGAACCACATAGCTACCGGTACAGCCCGAGCCTCGATGGAGAACTACTCCCTCCTCATGGGAGCAAGCGGTGATGAAGATGGCGGTGGAGATGGCAGCGGTGTCGATGGAGGAGCCTTCCGGGGGCACTTCCCCGTCCGGCGGGTGCCGGAACAGACTCCTGTCCCCAGATCTTGGCTTCGCGATGACGGCGGCTCTGGAACTTTTCTCGTATCGTGGCCCTCCGTAGGGTTTTCAGGGGCTTTATATAGGCGAAGAGGCGGCGCAGGAGGGCTGACGAGGCGACCAAACCATAGGGTGGCGCGGCCAGGGCCTGGGCCGCGCCACCATGTCATCTGGGCCCACCAGGGCCCCCCTCTGGCTCTCGGGTGTTCTGGATGCTTCCGGGCAAAATAGGAACCTGGGAGGTGATTTCGTCCAATTCGAGAATATTTCGTTACTAGGATTTCTGAAACCAAAAACAGCAGAAAACAGAACTGGCACTTCGGCATCTTGTTAATAGGTTAGTCCGGAAAATGCACGAATATGACATAAAGTGTGCATAAAACATGTAGATATCATCAATAAAGTGGCATGGAACATAAGAAATTATCGATACGTTGGAGACGTATCAGCATCCCCAAGCTTAGTTCTGCTCGTCCCGAGTAAAACGATAACAAAGATAATTTCTTAAGTGACATGCCATCATAAACTTGATCATATTGTAAACATATGTAATGAATGCAGCGATCAAAACAAAGGTAATGACATGAGTAAACAAATGAATCATAAAGCAAAGACTTTTCATGAATAGTACTTCAAGACAAGCATCAATAAGTCTTGCATAAGAGTTAACTCATAAAGCAATAATTTAAAGTAAAGGCATTGAAGCAACACAATGGAAGATTAAGTTTCAGCGGTTGCTTTCAACTTGTAACATGTATATCTCATGGATATTGTCAACATAGAGTAATATAACAAATGCAATAAGCAAGTATGTAGGAATCAATGCACAGTTCACACAAGTGTTTGCTTCTTAAGGTGGAGAGAAATAGGTGAACTGACTCAACATAAAAGTAAAAGAAAGGTCCTTCAAAGAGGAAAGCATCGATTGCTATATTTGTGCTAGAGCTTTTATTTTGAAAACATAAAGAGAGCATAAAAGTAAAATTTTGAGAGGTGTTTGTTGTTGTCAACGAATGGTAGTGGGCACTCTAACTACCTCATCAACCAGACTTTCAAGAGCGGCTCCCATGAAGGACGTTATCTCTGTAGATCATCCCTCTTCTCTTTTGTTTACACATGTACTTTAGTTTAGTTTTTCTTTATTTATGGATGACACTCCTCCCAACCTTTTGCTTACACAAGCCATGGCTAACCGAATCCTCGGGTGCCTTCCAACATTCACATACCATGGAGGAGTGTCTATTTGCAAAATTAAGTTGCTTAATGATGAATCAGAGCAAAACATGTGAAGAGAATTATTAATGCAAGTTAATTAATTGAGGGAACCTCATTGCCAGCTCTTTTTGCAAAATTATTGGATAAGCGGATGAAGCCACTAGTCCATTGTGAAAGTCTGTCAAAAGTAAATGACAAGATCGAAAGATAAAACACCACATACTTCCTCATGAGCTATAAAACATTGACACAAATAAGAGGTGATAAATTTTTGAATTGTTTAAAGGTAGCACTCAAGCAATTTACTTTGGAATGGCGGAAAATACCATGTAGTAGGTAGGTATGGTGGACACAAATGGCATAGTGGTTGGCTCAAGGATTTTGGATGCATGAGAAGTATTCCCTCTCGATACAAGGCTTAGGCTAGCAAGGTTTATTTGAAACAAACACAAGGATGAACCGTGCAGCAAAACTCACATAAAAGACATATTGTAAACATTATAAGACTCTACACCGTCTTCCTTGTTGTTCAAACTCAATACTAGAAATTATCTAGACCTTAGAGAGACCAATTATGCAAACCAAATTTTAGCGTGCTCTATGTATTTCTTCACTAATAGGTGCAAAGTATATGATGCAAGAGCTTAAACATGAGCACAACAATTGCCAAGTATCACATTATCCAAGACATTTTACCAATTACTACATGTAGCATTTTCCAATTCCAACCATATAACAATTTAACGAAGAGGAAACTTCGCCATGAATATTATGAGCTAAGAACACATGTGTTCATACGAACCAGCGGAGCGTGTCTCTCTCCCACACAAGGATGAACTTATTCAGAACTAAGATAACAAAACAAAAACAAAAATAAAAGCACACAGACGCTCCAAGTAAAATACATAGGATGTGATGGAATAAAAATATAGTTTCACTAGAAGAAACCTGATAAGTTGTCGATGAAGAAGGGGATGCCTTGGGCATCCCCAAGCTTAGATGCTTGAGTCTTCTTAAAATATGCAGGGATGAACCACCGGCATCCCCAAGCTTAGACCTTTCACTCTTCTCGATCACATTATATCACCCTTTCTATTGACCCTTGAAAACTTCCTTCACACCAAACTTCAAGCAAACTCGTTAGAGGGTTAGTGCATAATCAAAATTCACATGTTCAGAGGTGACACAATCATTCTTAACGGACATTGCACAAAACTTCTCAAAGTTAATGGAACAAAGAAACTCATTCAACTTAACAAAAGCGGCAATGCGAAATAAAAGGCAGAATCTGTCAAAAAGAACAGTCCGTAAAGACGAATTTAAAGATGGCACAGACTTGCTCAAACGGAAAAACTCAAAACTAATGAAAGTTGCGTACATATCTGAGGATCACGCTCGTAAATTGGCAGATTTTTTCGAATTTTCTACAGAGAATTGTGCCCAGATTCGTGACAGACAGCAATGCTGTTTCTGCGCAGCGATCCCAAATATAACATCAACTTTGACATAGAAACTTTATTTGGCACAAAAACATGATAAGGAGAGGTTGCTACAGTAGTAAACAACTTCCAAGACTCAACAAAACAAAAATTGCTGTAGTAAAATAAACACATGGGTTATCTCCCAAGAAGTTCTTTCTTTATAGCCATTAAGATGGGCTCGCGCAGTTTAATGATGCACTCGCAAGAAATAGTATTTGAGGCAAAAGAGAGCATCAAGAGGCAAATTCAAAACACATTTAAGTCTAACATGCTTCCTATGCATAGGAATCTTGTAAATAAACAAGTTCATGAAGAGCAAAGTAACAAGCATAGGAAGATAAAACAAGTGTAGCTTCAAAAATTTCAGCACATAGAGAGGTGTTTTAGTAACATGAAAAATTTTACAACCATATTTTCCTCTCTCATAATAACTTTCAGTAGCATCATGAGCAAACTCAACAATATAACTATCACATAAAGCATTCTTATCATGAGTCTCATGCATAAAATTATTACTCTCCACATAGGCATAATCAATTTTATTAGTTGTAGTGGGAGCAAATTCAACAAAGTAGCTATCATTATTATTCTCATCATCAAATATAGGAGGCAAAGTATCATCAAAGTAAATTTTCTCCTCAATGCTTGGGGGACTAAAAATATCATGCTCATCAAGGCCAGCTTCCCCAAGCTTAGAATTTTCCATAGTATTAGCAACAATAGTGTTCAAGGCATTCATATGTTCCATGGGTTTTTTAATTTTCGCATCAAACCATCCATGTCTTAAATCAGGAAATAGAATAAAAAGGTCATTGTTGTCCATTATGCCTAACTAGTGTAAACAAGAAACCAAATGTCGCAATTGCAGAGTCTAAAGGAAATAGCTTCGAGTACTTACAATGGCGCCGGGAAAATAGCTTAGTAGCCGAGAGTGTGAGTACTTTTACCTTTCCTCCCAACTGCGCCTAAAATAGCTTGATGTCTACGTTCCCTCTCCTTAGAGACAGTGTTGGGCCTCCAAGTGCGAGGTTTGTAGAACAGCGGCAAGTTTTCCTTAAGTGGATGACCCAAGGTTTATCGAACTCGGGGAGGAAGAGGTCAAAGATATCCCTCTCATGCAACCCGCAACCACAAAGCAAGAAGTCTCTTGTGTCCCCAACACACCAAATAGGTGCACTAGTTCGCGAGAGATAGTGAAATACAGGTGGTATGAATATATATGAGAGTAACGGTGCTAAAATAGCTTGCTGGCGTGTAGTTGATGGTGGTAGTATTGCAGGCAGTAACACATAACAGGTAAACAAGCGGTAGTAACTCAGTATTTAGGAACAAGGCCTGGGATTACACTTTCACTAGTGGACACTCTCAACATTGATCACATAACAGAATAGATAAATGCATACTCTACACTTTTGTTGGATGATGAACACATTGCGTAGGATTACACGAACCCTCAATGCCGGAGTTAACAAGCTCCACAATAATGCTCATGTTTAAGTAACCTTAAGTGTAAGATAGATCAAAAGACTAAACCAAGTACTAGCATAGCATGCACACTGTCACCTTCATGCATATGTAGGAGGAATAGATCACATCAATATTATCATAGCAATAGTTAACTTCGCAATCTACAAGAGATCATGATCATAGCATAAACCAAGTACTAACACGGTGCACGCACTGTCACCTTTGCACACATGCAGGAGGAATAAAACTACTTTAATAACACATCACTAGAGTAGCACATAGATAAATTGTGATACAAACACATTGCAATCATCAAGAGATATAAATAAGCACTTCACTACGCTCTTCAACAGTGAATAAGTACTTCGTGAAATATAGCCTAAGAGACCCACACGCACACACTGTCACCTTTACACACGTGGGACAAGGAGTCTCCGGAGATCACATAAGTAAAACCCACTTGACTAGCATAATGACATCTAGATTACAAGCATCATCATATGAATCTCAATCATGTAAGGCAGCTCATGAGATTATTGTATTGAACTACATAGGAGAGAGATGAACCACATAGCTACCGGTGCCCCGAGCCTCGATGGAGAACTACTCCTCCTCATGGGAGCAGGCGGTGATGAAGATGGCGGTGGAGATGGCAGCGGTGCCGATGGAGGAGCCTTCCGGGCTTCCTGCTCCGGCAGGGTGCCGGAACAGAGACTCCTGTCCCATCTTGGCTTCGCGATGACGGCGGCTCGGAACTTTTCTCGTATCGTGGCCCTCCGTAAGGGTTTTCGATGCAGGGCTTTATATAGGCGAAGAGGCGCAGGAGGGCGACGAGGCGACCAAACCATAGGTGGCGCGGCGGGCCGGGCCGCGCCACCATGTCATCTGGGCCCACCAGGCCCCCTCCTGCTCTCGGGTTCGGATGCTTCCGGCAAAATAGGAACCTGGGAGGTGATTTCGTCCAATTCCGAGAATATTTCGTTACTAGGATTTCTGAAACCAAAAAACAGAAAACAGAACGGCACTTCGGCATCTTGTTAATAGGTTAGTTCCAGAAAATGCACGAATATGACATAAAGTGTGCATAAAACATGTAGATATCATCAATAAAGTGGCATGGAACATAAGAAATTATCGTTACGTTGGAGACGTATCAGCCACTCGAATATCTTCTTCTGCCGAAGTTTCTTGCAGGTCTTCATAGGCCATCCGATACATGCATATCGGGTCTCCAATTTTTCAGTAAGGTTTAATGCGTAAAGGATATTGAGTAACGTGCCCAGCTTTGCTAGTTAACTGCCGTTGGCAAAACAACGTTACCCTACACATAATCAAGTCCCCAGGCATGATCGAGTGCAAAAAGTTTATTGGGTGCACGTCCGCCTCCCGATGGGAGTAGCCCCGAGTCCGGGCACGGCGCTGTGACCGGTGCACGAGCTGAGCATTTCGTTCCTTTCTTCAAACACTTCTTCACGCCCTTCTTTACTGAAAAATTTTCGACTTCACGTTTATCGGGTACGCGTCCAGCGCTCCCGATGGGAGTAGCCCCCGAGTCTAGGTGCGTAGACTCAAGTTGACCACCCGACAGTTTTGGTTTTTCTTCGAATTCCTCAATCAAGCTTTATGACGTCACTGATGACTCAATCACTGCTGCAATCCTGACTGACAGGACACGACCTGTTGGGCCCATCCTACTTCTGCGTGGTTCTGTTTTAAGAAATGACCGCTACTCGCGTACAGTTACCAAGGTGTCTCCTCGATTTCCGCGATTAACAATGAAAAGAGACTCTTTCAATAAATTGGAGACACGTGCCCGTTCGATCCTCAGTTTTTATTGTAGCTTATAATCTCTCGGAGCAAACTTTCCCTTTTCCATACTCCATCCTTGCATCCTTTTCTTCTCCATTCATCTCCTTCACCCATAACCACTGCGCCGCCGCCGCCGTTTCCAGATCTCCCTCGGATCTCAGAATGGTGAAGAAGAAGAACTCCACCCTTGCTACCAGCGCTGCGAGCAGCGCCGCCGCCGCCAAAGCTTCTCCAAATCCACCTAAAAGGGGCGCTTCACATGCTGCTCCTCCAGCTCCGGCGCCGCCAGCGCCGTCAAGCTCCACGGCTGGGTCCAACCCCGGCGATTGGCCGGCGTCTACGACCACAAAGCGCGATGAGAAGAAGGCCCGGAGCCTTGGATTGATTCCTTCTGACGAGGGGAATGTCATTCTCCCAGGTGCGATTTCACGGCCCAATCCCCCAGCTGGTTTTACCGTGATGTTCTTGTCTTTCTTGTATCGAGGTCTTTCACTTCCTGCTCACAAATTCCTCCGCCACCTCCTTCGAGTTTACGAGATCCAACTGTGGCAGTTGACTCCCAATTCAATCCTTCACCTTGCTATTTTTATCACCTTCTGCGAAGCGTTTTTGGGCATTGAACCACACTTTGGTCCGTGGAAGAAAATTTTCTTCGTGAAAAGGTACAACAGCAGTGGCAGATCCTTTGTTATTGGCGGAGTTGGGTTCGTTGCTCGCAAAGAAGTTAACTACTTCAACTTTCCGATGAGAGAGTCTGTGCAAGGGTGGAGGCTGAAGTGGTTTTATATTAAGGACTCATCAACAATTGACTCCCAGCTCCCTCGCTTCTCCGATGTTCTCGAAGCCGAACCTAAGAGGTCTAGGAAAAACATCCTTTCTCCCGAAGAAAAACCAGCAGTCGACGAGTTGTTTGACAGATTCCTTCAGATCAAAGAAGCCAATGGCCAGACCATGCTAGGTACAAAGGTTGCCGCCGTGTTCTTGAAGCGTCGAGTTCAACCGATCATGATTAGGGCTCATCTGATGTGGTTGTATTTGGGTCCCAAGGACGAGACTAGGAGAAATATTGCTGAATTATCCGAAAAGGAATTGCTTGACGAAGTCTGGCGTCTCACTCACTTCAGCCAGGAAGATTCAATTCCTCTGATATCTTCCCGTCCACCTTTTGATGATGATCACCCGCCAATCGAGGTAAACCTTTACCTTTATATACTCATTGTGCTGTTTCTCTTGATCAATCGCGACTGCCATTGTCCTTACTTGTTTACTTTCGATAGATCCCCATAGTTCCTGATCATTTGCCAGACCCGTCAAACGATACTTCTGAGGGAAGAGATTCCTCAGTCCCCGTAGAATTTCATGCTGAAGAAAACATGAGCCCAAAAGATGAACGTGATGATCCAATGAACCCCGAAGCTTCCTTTAACAATCCTCAATCTCCTGCCAACGATATTAGCGACACAGCAGGGTCGATGCATGATGACGACACTGATCGTGCTACGTTTGTTGATGCAGCTGTGGAGGAGGCCGAACTGCTGCCTTCGAAGAGGTCATCCGGCGGCTCTGCCGACGAAGATGATCTTTACGATCTGTAAGTCCTTGCTTCTTTTCCCAGAATTTACGTTCTGCCTTTGCCATTCGCATGCTCTTTTTAACTCTGCCAATCTTTTCACTTTCGTAATGACGAAGGTTTCATCGAGCCTCCGCCCAAGAAAACCAAAACTAGCGCCGCTCTGCCGAATCCTGCGGCTTCCGAGGCTTTGGCCCCTGCTACAGTCCCCACGGCCCATATGTCGACTGCTTCTTCCCTTTCCAAGGGGAAGGATACTCCTTCGACTGCCGCTGCTGCAGCTCCTCCTTCAGGGAAACCTGTAAGTCTTTTCCTGTTTGAATGCAACATTTCTTGAATGGACCTTGATTAGGCTCTTCATCTGATAACCTTTTTTCTTATTTTTAAGGATTTGCGAGCTGTTATATCATCTCTAGAAACTTTTGCCTCCCAATACACTTCTCTGGAAGTTGACAAGGCCCAGCTGCAAAAGGAGGTCGAGTCCTCTTCCTCGAAGTTGGAAGGCGCAATAAAGATGGTTGCCGAGGCTCGTCAAGAAATTGACTCCTTGAAGGAGGAACTCGAGGGGCTGAAGAAGAGGCTGAAGGATGAAGAGGCATCCAGGCTTACTGCTGAAGCCCGGGTGATTGAGAAGGATGATCTTCTTCGCCAGTCTTCCTTGGCCTTGCTCAATAATCCTCTTTTTGTTCTCCCGCCGATTACTGCTTTTGCGAATTCAATTCCTTTGTTAACGAGTTCCTTTTATTTCGTTCTTCTCAGAGGCTGCTGATATTCCCGCCGAGGCTCTGGACAAGCTCCCGAACAATTCACCGGCGAACGCTCTGTCGATGACCCTTGCATCTCATCAGCTTGTTCAAGACCTCCTCCAAAAGGGCAAGGGAGCCATGGCCCGGATGCACTCGATGATTTTCCCCAAGATCAATCAAGACAATACTTTGGGGCAGCTAATCGACGCTTTTGCCGTCAACACGAAGGAGGTTATCGAGGTATTCAAACGTACTTCGCGTACCTATGGCGCCCTCCTAGCCTTCCAGCTTATGATGGGTCACGACTTCAAAGACGATATTGAAGAGATGTCCAAAGAGCTGCCGAGGGAGCGCGATGAGCAATTTGTCGACCTGGGTGCTTTTAAAACCTCTGCTCTTACGTGTGCTCGCCAGCTCCTTGAGTTGGTTTCGGCAAAGAAATCATCAGCTGGCCCAAGCTTGTCAAACCAGACCCAGACCCCCTGATTCTTGTAATTTTGCTTGGTTAAAACAATGTCCTATCATAAGACTCATGTGGTTGTAATGAATTTCATGCTGGCAATGTTGCCAGTATATCCTTGCTATAACATTTTTATTTGCACGCTCCCCATGGGAGTAATTTCCAATGCTGTATCTGTATAATCCATCATGCCCTTTAACAATGTTTTGCAGGTTTTTCCTGTGCCTGCTTTTGTCGATGATTCTTCGGGTGCTCTCCCTGAAAGTGATCGACTCCAGCGCATGAAGGATCGGATCGCGCAGATGGAGAAGAATATGCGCAACACTTATGCCTTAGCTGCCATTATCAACAAGAAAAACGAGCTTGCGGCTGACGCAGAGCGCTATGCTCTTACTGAATTGCACAGAGCCACCGAAAGTTTCAACTGTAAGTGCCCTTGGCCTCTTGCTCTTTGTTCCATGAAATGCGTTTTCTTATCTTCCGTTGTTTCTTTTGCTAGTCATAGCTCTGAATCCAGCAGAAGAAAACAGACGGATCCATGAACGTGTAAACGCATTGACCCAACTATCATCGGCAGACGAAGTCTTCTGGAAAGAACACTCGAAGGCTTCGACTGTCGCAAAGTTCCAAGACCGGGTCCAGCAAGTCCATCGTTTCTTCGACAAGTGTTATAAAGGGCTGAGGGTAATCTGGAAGACGATGTTCCCTCTAAACACGGTCCCTCCCACGCTGTTGACTTTAATGTCAGAATTTAGTAACGCCAAGAAGATCAGCTTCTTGCCGGAGCTAGAGCTACACTTGCCCTCGTTCTCGCACGTTATCCTTCAGCAGACCTTCTGTCAATTGCCAATGTGCCAGGTTATATGGAGCCGCTTACCCCGAAGGTGGGCCTGCCTGCCGCCATTATTGTCGACAGACTTGACGAAACCTCCACAACATCCAAAGGAAAGGAGACTCCACAAGAGTAATTCAAAGCCATGTCCCTATTGTAAATAGAAGAATTGGCGATTCGCTATATCCGAATGTTCGGATGATTAAGGTTGAATTGTTTTTTATAGGCAGGGGTATGTACATGTACCTCTACCATGTTAATGCCGTTGGCAAATTTTTGAAGGAGTAAATCTTAATTACTCGACATCTGTATTAAGATGCATACGTATGTTTGTCGGCAGCAAATTATTTGAGTGATCATCTCGTGTTGCAGGTCTTGCTAAAACCCGTTGTATGTGTAACTTTGCTTTCAACCGATGCATGTCTTGACAGCAGCTCCCGAATATATCGGGAGCACTAGCTCTACCGATGACTTTGTCGCTCTTTGGTACTTCCATAATTAAAGTACCAAACGTGGGTCGTTAGTATACGTGTTTCATGTTCCCTGCTATTTACGACACTCTTTGAGGCATCTATAGCAAAGGAAAAGAGCCATCCCCCCTTGATTTTGCATCATAACACTCATAATTTCAGAGGCTTTGTTAGAGTGCAATCTCTGGGCATGTTTTTCATCGTACCAATGTTCGCCAAAATATGCAAGACAAGGTTCATGATGATGTGGTTCGGGTGACCCGAATTACTGCAATGCTTCAAAGAAAAGAAACTTAAGTTTTCATTAATAAAGTAAGCAAATAACTAAGGGGCGAAAAAGCGCCTTGCCTAAAAAAGGGAAAAAAATAAATGCTATCCATCCTCTTAAGCAAGAGGAGGGTTCTTCTTATCTTCAAGCTTGTCCACCGCGTCAGCGGTTTTGGAAGCGTCACTGATTTCACCAGGAGTCCGGGCGGTGATTGCCAGGGTTTTCTTCTATGATTGTCGTGCCGTCAGCTGCCGAAGTTTTCACTGTTGGAACCTCTAAAGCAAGATCGGCTGGCTTCTTCTTCATCTTCCTGACGCGTTCATCTTCCTTACTATCGTGTGCCGACGATTTTGAAGGGAGATCGACAACTTCCTGCCTGAGCCCAAACTTTGCAGCGATCCTCTGAAACTCGCGATCACAATTTTCTGAGCGTGAGAAACTTCCATAGACTGTGATGTTTGTCCCATTGTTCACAGGCATTTTCAGCTTGAGGTATGCGTAGTGCGGCACAGCCATGAACTTGGCATAAGCTGATCTTCCGAGTATAGCGTGGTATGTGATTCCCAATTCACTACCTCGAACTCGATCTTTTCCTTCCCGAAGTTGTCGGGTTTACCAAAGACAACGTTCAGGTAAACTTTGCCAATAGAGTACGCCGGTGAGGTGGGAGGATCCCATGAAAACAGGTGTCTGTTTCTTCTAGCATCCTCATCATTCCCATACTTTTGATCGTGTCGAGGAATATCAGATTTAGTCCGCTTCCACCGTCCATGAAAACTTTGCTCATCTTAAATCCTCCAATTTGTGCCTCAACTACTAGCGCAGCATGTCCTGGCTTTGGAATTGTCATCGGGTGATCTGCTCTGCTGAACATGATGCTCTGAGATGACCAGTCGATATATTCAGGGATATTAGCCATGATGCTTTCCGCTAGGTTGATTTCTTGGGTGAGCTTCTTCATCTCCCTCCTCGAAACACCAGTCCTATGAATCATACTCATCTGCCCGCGTGGTGGCGGAAAGGACTCGTTGGTGTTGTGAGGCTGGACTTGCTGGACCTGGTGCTGAGGTGGCGGCGGTGGTGGTGGCGGCTGCTGCTGCTGCTGAATGAGCTTCTGCATCTCGGTGAACTGTCGACAATCTCTGAGCAAGTGACTTGACTTCTTATTGTCTTTAGAATCAATGTACGCGTGCAGGTAGCAAGGAGCGTTTATCTACTCAACGAAGGGTAACTCGGGGGTCCTCTGAGGTCGTGGTTTGTAGTTGCTGCGGTTCCCGGAGTTGGTCCGGTTGCCGTCCTGTCGATCATCTCGCCTGTCATCATACCGATCATCTTGTCTATCGGAATATCCAGCGGCTACCAGGTTGTTGTCATCGTAACTGCGGTCTTTCCTTTTCTTGCGGCGATCCCTGCGACCACCCGAATCGTTCTTCGGCTGGTCGTCATCTTCGTCGTCGCTGCGTTGTCGTGGTCTCCGCACGTTATCTTCGCCATCAGCCCAGCTATTGGCGATTTCCATTAACTTGGTTATGGTCTTCGGCTTCTTGCGCCCAAGTTCCTCTATGTAGGTTTCACGTCGGATGCCATCGCTAAAGGCATCGATTGCTCTGTCGACGGAGACATCTTCGGCAGCGTTAATGAGTTTAGTGAATCTCCCGATATATGCACGCATTGACTCCTTCGGCTTCTACTGGCAATGTCGTAACTCTTCGATTCCAACAGGTCTCTTGTATGTTGCTTGAAAGTTAGCGACAAAAGCGTCCACCAGGTCGTCCCATGATTTGATGGATCCCTTCGGCAGGTCCCTCAGCCAGGCCCGTGCCGAATCTTTTAGGTAAAGTTGTAAGCACTGCATTGCTGCTATCTGATTTCCTTTGTGTAGGATCACAGTCTGCAGATAACTATCCATGATCTCGGCTCCTGCTGTCCGTCGTACTTAGCGGCGTCAGTAGGGGTAGGTTTAAACTTCTTGGGTGGCATTGTCTCACGGATCTTGTAGCTCAAGCAGTCAGCACCCCTCAACTCGCCGTCGTACTCCTCGCTTTCTTCTGAGGCGTCGCTATCGTATTCCCCTCGCGGCTCGCCGTCGCCTGGCTTTGTCGATTCTGCTCTGGGTAATCTCATCTCGGGCATCCCTTGAGCGGTGCTTTGAACCGCTGGCTTGGAGTGCGGTCTTTTCTTTTTGTGGAACCAGTTTGTCTCCCAGGATTGCGAGGCTTTCCAGGGCGCCCCGATGAGCTTGAACCATAGAACCTTCGGGTCGTTGATTGACGCGGTACGCCGCGAGGTTGGCAGTTGCTCTCTCGAAGGTTTTTGGCCTTAGCATTCCTGCAGTGTCCGTGGTCATGAATGACCTGGATAAGTTCGACGTTATTTCCCTAGCATCATCTTCTGAAAGTCTGGATAGCCTTGATCAGTGCTTCCCCGCGCCTTGGCTACTTCGGGAAGCGCTTACTCGCGAGCCCCTTCGTCGTTCACTAGATTGTTCTGCCGCGAGAAGACGTCTCTCGAGGGTGGCTTGCTCATGCGACAGCCCCTCCCGATTCTTGTCCAGTATGGAGCGATAAGCATTGAGGGTTCCGACCGAAGTTCCGGCGAGGAGCGGTGTGTTGTTAAGCACGGCTGCCCTGGCGGCTGCCCACTCTTCTTCCGCAATGGTGTAATCGCTACTATTGTTACTGGCACTGTTTTCAAAGCTTCATCGCCTGCTGGAGCGAGGGGTGTGCTCTCCTCCTCCCCCGTTCCTTGCGTTTCCTGTGTTGTTGGCAGCATAAACTTGGTGGTGCGCCATCGCCCAGGTGACTTCCTTGACAACGCTGTCGACACTGTCCTCTCCCGATGAATACTGAGCACTACAGATGAACGATGTGTCACTCGATCCCAACCCGTGCCTGGTGTCGCAGTTCAAGTAGTACGAGGTCATCTCTGATGGTACGGGGTTATCGGATCCAACCGACATCGAAGATGTCGATCGAGGGGTTGATGGCGAGGATGAATCCGTCGAGCCTGTCAGCCTAGCCGAAAGATCGATTGATGATGACATGATCGATCCTGCGGCCGATGGGGGTGATTTCCTCGCTGATCTGGGGGCGTACGGCTCTAGCAGTCGAAGGACTCCTTCCGCGTTGACGTTGTAGTGGACGCTTCCGAACGTCATCTCCATGTTTCCTTGCAGATCCAAAAAAGTCAAGCAAGAAGAGTCGCTGTGCGGGGTGAACTCATAGGAACCGAATCGAATCGGGCTTCCCATGATTGGTGATGATGATGATGGCGTCGACGAAGCTGCCGACGACATGGCTGGATCTGCCGATGATGGATCTTGTGCCAACAGTTTCCCACAGACGGCGCCAATTGTCGAGGGCTCGGCAATGCCCTCTCGATTGGGGCTTAGGGTTGATGGAATCCTGTAGGCTGACACGAGACATCGGTTAACAAACAAGCGGGGGGAGCAATTTACCCAGGTTCGGGGCCCTCGATGAGGTAAAACCCTTACGTCCTGCCTGTCTGATCTTGATTATGAAAATATCGGGTTACAATGGGGTGCCGAAGGTTTCGGCTATGTTCTCGTCGAGAGGCTACGTGCTACGGCGACCTAGCTCTAGACTTATGGTGGCTAAAGTTGCTAAGATTGATTGTGTCCTCGGCAGCCCCTCTCGGCCCTTATATAGGGGGCCGTGTCGAAGAGATCTCGTGGTACGACTAGGTTTACAAAAGACCTAGCTCTAAACCTCCCTTGTTCGGTTCCTCTTTGTCTTGTTCCGCAAGGAATCCTCTTCGGCACCGCCCTAGTGGCCCACCTCGCCATCGGCTGTCTTCATGGGCCTCCAGTTGGGTTGTATAGGATAGGGCAATAACAGTTACCCGAAGGGTAATGCCCACGTCATACTCCTTCAAAAATATGCCGTCCTGGCATGAATGCCGACTGTGTAGGACTAATAATTGTTTCAGCAACAGTATTAGCTCTAATAGTACTGACTTTCGTGAATATTTTAAAACTGACATTAAGAAGACATATTGGTCTATATTGCTGGATTTGAACCGCATTCTCCTTCTTAGGCAACAAGGTAATAACACCAAAGTTCAATTTGAACAACTGTAATTCCCCTGAATGCAGTTGATAGAACATTGACATTAAATCACCCTTGATAACTTCCCAAAAGGTTTGGTAAAACTCAGCTGGAAAACCATCAGGTCCTGGAGATTTATTTAACTCCATTTGAAAAATAGCATCCTTGACTTCCTTCTCTGTGAATTCAGCAACAATGATATTATTCTCCTCTTCGGTTAATTGCGGAATATCCTGTCGAAACTCCTCACTCAGTGTGAGGGTAGAAGTAGTTGGCTCTCCAAACAACTTCTTATAATATTCAGATATATAAACTTGCAAATTTTCATCATCCACTATGATTCCTTCCTCTTGTTCTAGTTGAAAAATTCTTTTCCTTCGATGTTTTCCATTTGCAATTAAGTGAAAATATTTAGTATTGTTCTCCCCTTGTTGAATATGTTTTACCTTGGCCCTTTGTGCCCATTTTGACTCCTCATCTCTACGAAGTTTTGTTAAATCATCATTTGCCCTTCTTAGCTTTGCTCTCTCATCATCATCTAGAGGAATTGACTCAGCTTTTAAGTCCAATTCATCTATTAATGATAGCAATTTTTCTTTTTCTTTCTTGTATTGACCACTTAAACATTTTTCCTAACCTTTAAGAAAACGTCTAATATGCCTGATTTTATTCTGCCATTTGGCAATAGGAGAATTCCCACGGGTCTCAGCCTCCCATTCAGCTTTCACTATCTCATAAAAATTCTCATGTTTCAACCATGATGTTTCAAACGAAAAGTGAGCTTTATTGACGATATGAGCGTGATTACCCGAAACAATTAACAAAGGAGCATGGTTGGAGCCAGTCCTTGTCAAAGCTCTATCTGTGACTAAAGGAATATTTTGTTCCCACTCAACTATCGAAAGGACCCGATCAAGCTTCTCATACGTTGGGTTTTTCCTTCGATTAGCCCAAGTGAATTGCCTACCTGAGAGAGAAATCTCTCGCAGGTTTAGGCTCTCAATAATGACATTAAAAACGAAAGGCCAATGTGGCTTAAAATTATCATTATTCTTATCCTCTTTTCTCCTAAATATGTTGAAATCCCCCTCCCAATAAGAGAAGGTGTGGATCCTGAATTACCCATCCTGGCAAGTTCAGCTAGGAATTCTGCTTTATGAGAATCTTGAGCAGAGCCATAAACTGGCACTAATACCCACTCAAATCCATCATATTTACATCTAACATGAAGTTTGACACAAAAATCCCCAGTTTTAACTATACCAACTTGTAGCGACGCATTATTTATTCCAACAAGGATACCTCCAGACCTCCCAATGAGGTGGGAGACAAAACCAAGAATAGTCTAACCCATTTGCCAAATTTTTAAGAAAAGATATTGAAAAGTTAGATCTCTTCGTCTCCAGTAAGGCGATAAAATCTATTTTTTTCTCCCTTAATTGTTCTTTGATGTTCCGCAACATCACCAAACCCATCTGAGTTCCAAAATAAACCTTTTATTGAAATTATTTTAACCTGAAAATTTGTTTTTAAATCTAGCACTTCTACGAACCCCAGACAAATCAAAATATTTCTTCTTTCACGACTTCTTAAGTTTAATTATAGGCATTAACGGGTCGTCATGTTCCAATAGCTCTTGCGTCTCCTCTATTATCAAATCTCTAGTAAGACTTAAAAATTTGGATGTTAGAAAACTACTTTGGCCTTCTTCCTTATCCAATTGAGACTCAACATTTTTCTTTAAAATTACTAAAGTTCGATTGACATCTACCTCCTTAATAGATTCTACAACTTTTAAAACTTCCTTTTTATTTTTTCCCAAAGATATGCCTAGGCGACTTGCCTTAACCAAAATATCCTCATCAGACAAAGAAGCAATTGATGGTTTAGATTTCCCATTACCTGGAGAAGTAAAGTAAAGTCATGTATGAGGTTAACATTATGCATGGCCCTTTTCATTTGTGTGGCATCCGCATTTGGCTGTGCACAAATCCTGTCACTCGCCCGAACAGACAACGAAGGAACTGCAATACCCCCAAAAACCGCCACTTCATTAACCAATTGAGTCTTCTTTGTCCTACCTTCAAGGTCTGTTACAGTTGGCGACGGAGAATTTTCTATATCAACAACAATGCGTATACCTGTATTTTTCCTCGAAGCCCACGGAATAACTGTCCGCAGACGATCCGAAGCCAGCAGCCGCATGGGATCCGAGCTGCTCCACCGTCTGCTGTCGACCACAGTCCGTATCGGGCCCCACCACCATCGGTGACACCTGCGACAAGACAGGAGGGGCCAGGCGAATCTTCTCGGGATCGCTGTCAGGGCTCACAACGGCCACTCCACGCGCGCCAGCTGGCACCCTGCACCCCGCATGTGGGCTGCTGCAGCCTCGGTGGCCGGCAGCGTCAGGTTGGGGCTTAAGGGTCATGGGTGACGTCTTTGAGGTTAGTTATCAGCGACGTTGCATACGTCCATCTGATTTGTTACAAACGCAGAAACGATATGTTGTGAAAGCAGACACAAGATGTTGCAAGATCTATGGACGTTTGCTACAAATTTGTGTTTTCCCCGGTGTTATCGATATTGCATACATGTTCCCAAATTGTAACAAACAGTATAGGAGGCTATGAAGGGGACACTCCTCCAGCAACCCCAAGCGACATATCAATTTCTAACAATCGAGCCTTGCACGGTTCTGATTATCACGTCAGTTTATTCACTCACTCACTCACACAATATATACTCAATAATATAGACAAAACTGCAGCACGTTGTTGTGACAAACCAATTCCCACCGATCATCGCATACGACCGAGTGTTCACATGTTAGGGCAGGTGCTACCAGCATCGCAGGAACCATGGATCACAAGACATGCCCACTCAAGGTAAGGTAGGGGATAATGTATCCTGAACAAGGATCACCTGAAGTTTCCGAGATGCTGCTGCTGCTGCCGGAAAAAGGCGGTTCCACCAGCTGTTCCTGTCGATGATGGAAAACCGGGCCTGCTAAGGTCGGATCCGGTGCCCGTTGCCGCCTCCATGTACCACGGAAGAGCTGGGCCTTTCTCCTCAGAACAGTCGCTCAGCCTCCCAACAACCCCAGCATCTGAAAGATCAACCTTCTTCGCTGCACGTAACAATAGTAGAATAATCATAATATACAATAAAAAAAGCATGCACATTCCTTTTGCACATCTAGAGTATGTCGCACATGATTCCAGCAGGCACCTTTCCTACACGACAGAAGACACGGTGTTCTTGTCTTGAACTATCTTACATTGTTTTTCTACAACAGGCTAAGAAATCATGGGTTGTGAGTAACTGGAAGTACAGCTCATTTTCTATTAAATTGCAACCAGGGCACAAGTTATGGTATTAATAATAATTTTGCAACAGGGATGCAGATATTTGAATGGCAACCACGTGGTCATGGAAAATTTTAAGAAGGCAAATAAATCAATATTGGCAGAGTGAAGATGAAAATTTAAAAAAGACAAATAAATCAATATTGGCAGAGTGAAGATACTTACGTGCAGCTATATTCAAATCAATCAACCCACGGCTCAAAGAGTCAGCCCATATGCCAGATTTGACCTGAAAACTTTCTTTCTTCACAGCTGGTTTTGATGCTGACATGGAGGCCTGCTTCAGATTTGCGAGTGACTTGTTCATGGATTCGGTGGCACTTGCGTGTAATTCCTTGTGTGACGGAAAGGCACCAAAATCTAGCTTCTCCAAAGGACTATAATCAGAACTCTTTTTGGTCCCAGGAGAGTCATGTGTTGGCTCAGCAACAGATGATCCTGTACTTGAAGAGAATGCACCAAAAGAGTCTGATGCACCAGAATTCCTCATTGCAATTGCAGCAAAGGGATCGAAAGCTGTGTTACTTGCATTTTCAGGTGTGAGAGGCTTTCCTTGTGAAGATTTGCTTGGGGCGTCTGAAGGAAATAATGTGGCAAAGGATGGCTGGAAGGGATCAAAAGCAGATGCAGAAGGATGTGCAAGGGAAGAACGTTTTTGCTCTGGATGTTTTCCGGGTGTACCACGTACTGAGAACTCAGTGTCTGATGTAGCGGAGCCACCAAAAGATGGTCTGCCAGCAAATAGATCGGCATTGTCCTGCAATGACATTTGAATAGAAATAATGTGTTAGAAAAAATATAAATTATGAACTTGTTGAAATTTACCCAGTGTTTTGTCATAAAATTTATGGACGTAAATACAGAACAAATTAAGTGTGAGTGTCAACTATACAGTCCAGCAGTCAGGTCAGAATTGTTGCATTCTTTCTTGAGAAAACGCAAAAGCTTTGTGTTTCATTGCATAGATAGATAGAGTTGATAAAAGCCAAGAATGGGTACACCCTGATATAACAGAACACCGTACAGCTCAGCCGAAGGAAGTATATTAAATCACTTATTACGAGAAGATATTATATCACTTTTTATGAAATTAGTATACCATATTTGTGCAGGATCATATCACAAACTACTGTAAGAAATGGAAAATGACTTGTGGTAAAAATATATTGCTAGGTCAGGAAAACAAACCTGAGCGTGAGAACCACTTGCTGTTGCTGCCACCGATGGAACATTAGCTGACTGGAAATCTGCATCCGCAAATAAATCAATTTCTGGCACAGGAACACTGCCAACATTTAGCATTGCTGTTGAAGGAGATGCAGCTGTGTCAACAAGGTTATCCATTAAATTCGGCCCAAAGAGATCCATATGATTAGAGCTCGCATTAGCTGTTCCAGCTGCATTCCAAGAATAAAGCTAAGTGAGAAAAATAGTGGACAACACTATGGCGAGTATGTCAAATAAAAGAAAATACACAGAAGAACTTTGCGTCCCAGCTAACTAGTCTGATAGGTGCTACGGTGAGTATGTATGATATGTCGAAGCAAGAAAAAACAGCAGACAACACTATGGCGAGTATGCCAAACAAACGAAAATTCAAAGAAGGCTCTGACCTATCTTGTCCGGTAAGCAAAATGATAGTGATGCCAGCATAATAAGTGTATAACATGTTAAAACACAGTGTATACCAATGGCTACTGAGACAGGGAAACCATGGTTATCATATAATGTAACCAAATTGTTAAGAGATGTAATGAGGAAATACCGACCAGATGTGGAAGATCCTCGTGGATTGAAGTCATCACCCTCATCCTCATTCTTTCCTTTCTCTGAACTTGGAACTCCAGATGCGGCAGGTGGATTTGACAATGATTTGGAGCCTCCTATTTCCGATTTAGAGCGACTTGCTCTCCTAGTAGTTTCTTTCGACCTGTGCCTAGTGCTTCTGTGACTTGACATCGCGTCTTTACTGCTCTTGCTCCTCTCTGTGCCGGTGTAGCTATCCCTGAATGAGGCAGTCTCCCTTGAACCACCTGTGCGACTACCAGAGGAGTAGCTGCGGTTGCCAAATGATGCCGCGCTTGACTTGTGTGACATTCCAGTTGATGACACACCCAAGTACCTAAACAGACATATGAACCACGTAAGTAGCTAAGCATCAAATGTACAAACAGTGGAAATAATTCTGTTCACGGAATGGGCATGACTGCCTTACTTGTCCCTGGTAGCAGCAGCCTTCTCCCTGACCTGCTGAAGCTTCTCCCTGTCGTCCACAATTGCTAGAATAGTTTCGGCCTTCTTGCGCACATTGAGCCCCACATCTTTTCCATTCGGCTCCGCAAACTCGAATTTCGTGAGTGCCTTCCCAAACAAAATCGGCATCAGGCAATGACAAATCATATAGACAGGGAAACATCTGCCAAAATGAGACATATAGGCGTGTACCGCTATTTGTGAGCTGTTTTCGATAAGTTCCTCGGCTGCGCGCTCAGTGCCATTCGCCAGAAGGTACTCGACCACGGCCAATGCCTGTTACGTGAGATAAACAACCCGTCACCGAGAAACAATCCAGACAGACAAACAGTGAACTCTTCCAGTTGGAGCCTATTGTCACCTTATAGAGGTGGCGCCAGTTCGCGTCAGTGTCCCCCAATCGTTGCCATAGCACATTCATGATTATTTGGCATTCCCCACTGCAAGCAGAAGGACGAAGATCAAAATGTGCACTCAAGTCAATGTATACCCTCAATTCACAGAAGAGAAAAAGGTGAGGTTGCGCACTCACAGTTTGCTGGTTGCCCGGGCGATGTCCGCCAAGTCTGAACCGTGAGGCCCCCACGGCTCATCGCTGGTCGCGTCAAGAACCTGACGCATAAAAAAAAATCGAGGAAGCTGGTAAACACGGATACACCATGGACAGAAGTAAAAATAAATAAAAACATGATCTAACCTTCTGCTCGATTTCGGGCACCTTGAGCACCCTGAGATTGACCTCTCTCTTTCTGCACAGGAAGATTTTGGAGGTCAGCGCGCGCAAGGGGGGAAAATTGAAACGGAAACGGGAATGGGGAATTTCAGTTCTTACATCTCCCGGACGGTGTGATCGAGCACCTTCATGATTTCGTCCATGGCTGGGACTGGGACGGGGTGGAGCCGAAACCGAAATAAAAATGGAGCTGCCGCAGCGGTCCGCCGACTTGTATTCGGGTGGAGTTTTCTTCTCTCCCCGCTAGGGTTCCGTGGAGAGGAGGATGACGAGAGCGGAGTGGGTGTTGAAAACTTCCGATTCTGTCTGGAGAGACAGAGACGAGATGAGCGCCGCGGAACGGAACAAGTCTCGTCTCATCGGCCTTCGCTCGCTCGCGGCTCGCGGGTGTCAGCAACCGGACCGGCGGCTGCCATGTGGGGCGTGGCCACGCCACTTCTCCCTGCTGGGCTCTGGACTCGTCGTCTCCTCAACCACGTCTTGGGCCTGTCCACCTGTGCGGCCTGAAAGCCCATTGAAAGCTAAACTGGTCAAACGAAACCTCAGTTTGGGCGGACACTTTTGCCTCGATCGTCTTCCATAGAAAAGATTATCTGCAACGCCGGAAGTCGGATTGCGTTGCTGCTGAGCTTGCTGACAGCACCATCGCGGCCTCGCCGCCAAGAGAACATAATGTACTACTCAGCATGGAGCAGAGGTGGAGCTCTATGTACAGGGTCGACCAGATGCAAGCTGGAGCTGGGTGCTGTTTCTATCAGACCTGCTGCAAGATGACATGGTTCATCAAAGCAAGTTCGAAGTTTCTACAGTAAGTAGAAAGAAGCAAACATCATCACCACAAGCTGTTACTCCAACGTGTAAGGGCTACAGTAACATTTTTCATCCATAAACTAGTAGAATCAACCCGACATACTATTTGTTAGCAAAGGATATGCAAGCTGCTACATGCTTATTAACAACTACTAACTAGTAACAAAACCAAGGTGTCGACTGGAATAGATAACCATGTCACCCACCACGAATCAGGCTTCGCATAACAAACCCAACATCTGCAACAGTAAATCACGCCGAACCTACAAAAAAAAATATGGCTTCTAAGTTCAGATCACCACATACGCGACACTGAAGTTGATCAGTGCCTCGGCAGGGACAGAATCGGTGCCACCTGCTTCCTTTGCATATGGACGAACTAAGGGTCGGACGAAGAAACACCATTACAGTTGTCGCTGTTGTTCGCATCCGTGTGTTTCGCATCTTTATCTTCCAGTTGGACATCGTCGCTCTGCTGTGAGCCTTGCCTGTCCGAGCCGCCATTTTCCATTGCCGAGTCGGCTGCCAGTGCTGGAGATGAAGGTCCAGAAGAAGGTGCAGCGTCGAAACCACTGTTTTCCTCACAGGTAGACATAGGTTCCAACAGCACTAAACTATGCTCCATATCGGCAGGATGTCCACCTTGATCAGCATCATCATTGTGCTGTGGAAAAACATAATCTTCTCCCGCACAGTTCTCAATGCCTAATGAAGCCGAGCCATAATTTTCCTCCACACCAAGTAGCAAATTGTCGGAACTGTGGTTTTCCTCGTCCATAGGTTCGAGGGACAGCGTATCCTGCTCAACCGTGTGAAGGTCCTCATTTTCCTGGTACTGAACTTCTTGATCATCAGTTATGATGTTCTGTTCAGCTTCAACCAAATGTAGGGGATCATCATGGGTGGCAGCTGAGTCAACATATGAGCCAGTGGTTGAACCAAACGGTGGAGCCTCTGGGCCACTCTTTTCCTTCATCTCACCAAGATCATGTAAGACATCTTCAAAACCGTGCAGGAATTCATAAACTAAGGCTTGTGTGGCCGTATCAGCTGTGGATGACATGGCTGTCTTGGCCTTCTTCATCATACCATGCAGCTTATCAACCTACAGGAAAGAATTCATGTTCAGTACTAATTCAGTATGCATGAACTACTTGGATAAGCTTCAATTCAAACTTTATCATTATATCTAGAGATAAATAGTAGTTCAGTTAATTGCAGAATATAGTCATATGAACGTAGTGCCAAATTTAGGTTTACCGCTTTGCGGATCATGGGGGACTTGGCTTTGTATTGAAGATCAGATGAATCATCAGGTGGAGATAAAAATCCTGCTTCAGCATCATCACTGGTTGATGGCACAAGATACCGCCGTGTAGCTCCGGAGTACCACTGTAGATACTCGTCATAAGATGACAAATCATATTGTTCAGCCTCCCGAAATATGCGATGTCGCCGTGCTTCCCATTCCTGAATATACTCATGATGTGTCTCTTCCCAGTCTTCACGCTCTCTACCACGCCGACTAATACGATGTAATGTCTGTAGTGTAGGTCGAAAAGGTGGTGGAATGCATTGGCGGAGTCCAAATTGCCTCATCACTCGCTCAGGCAGATACATCTCAACTATAGGAAAATTTATTAACGGTGCTTGAGTAATCCACAGGTCGGCATCTTTTGTGCAGAGTGGTGGTAAGCTCGACGACTCAATGAGCATGTATGGTTCCCATTTCAACTGATCTGCTCGCTGCAGGTTTAGCTCATCTCTGTACTGCTTAAGACAACGAGTAGCATTCTCACTTTGTGCGCGAGCACCCACCCAACGAAAGCCAATTGGGGGCAGGTCTTGTGGGATGTCTGTCTCCAAGCATAGGGGAGACCGAGCCAATGGTCTGCCAACATGGGAGTGCTCCCAGCTCCAAAGCTGCAAGAGAAGCAACGAACCACCGATGTTCTTGATATTGTGGGAGGAGGCAACAGAGCAAAGAGCTCGGTATAGGAAGGCGACAGCTGCGGAGCCCCAGCTGTATGTTCCAACAAGGGAAAGATCAGCAATCAGTGGAAGATATATCAGACTCATCCTTCCTGTCCCGTCTGGAAAGAGCACCCCACATAAGAGGCTCAGAATATACGCTCGAACATGCCTCTGTACTGTCTGCTCATCAGCCTCTTCTGGTAACTCATAGAAGTGCTTCTTCAGCCATTTGTAATGCAAGAAGGACTTTCCAGGCATTGATGGACCTCTTGGATCATGACCCAGACAATCAACGACCATCTGCCCATAATCATGATCCGTAGTAGAACAAACCGGGCGGCCGTCAATAGGAAGAGCAAACAACATTGCAACATCTTGAAGTGTAACTGTCATCTCCCCTGAAGCCAAGTGAAAGCTGTGGGTCTCTGGCCTCCAACGCTCAACCAGAGCAGTAATCAAGGCTTTGTCCAACTGAGGCATTTTCTGGCAAATTTGTGAGAGCCCAAGAAGTCCAGCATCCCTCAAATAGGGACGATATCTCTCATGAAATTTTAGTGGTTTGTGGTGACGCAGCTTCAACTGATCCACAGCCTGCGACAATATAGAATTCCCTGTTATACTTCTACTGCAAAATTTTATTCTCATTCTACTAACTTGTTATCCATGAAATAAAACAAAGTTTATGTGCTTCGATTAACCTGATCACCAAAAATTGCATCGGAACGGTGGTTAATCTTAGGATTGAGTAGTGTGCTGGATGAAGATTCCACATGTCCTGTATAACAAGGCACAGGGTCTTGTTCCGGAGTGAACTCAACATTGTCCTCTCTATCAGAAATGGTACTCGGCGAAGAAGGTACAGATGTTTCATGGTGATCCATGTAATTTTCTGCCACAACAGCTCTCCCTCTGCCTTGGCCTCGGCCACGGCGCACACCTCCCCTAGCCCTTGAAGACATGATCTACTCTTCCCTGTGCCAACAAAACTCATGAAATTAGTTGAGAAAATGCCATAGATGATTGCAGCAAAAAAAAAAATCAGATGCACCGCAGGAAAGCTTCGCATTTTATTAGAAGGAGAACTTCCACAAAATGAACCGATGCGTAGTATATATTATCAAACAAGACATCTTTATGCTTACAAGATAGGACATTCGTCTTTTTTAGAATCTTTTGACACGGAATAATCTGTCAGTTGCGAATCATTTTCTTCTCCAAATGAACTACTAGCTATTTGTGCTTGTTAATTGCTACGACCAACCGAAACACTGAACCCTTACTTAATTAAATGTATCTACTATGGAAAGAGTAACCCCTAAACATGTATCTCGTCTGACTAAGAACAGTTCCCTTCATCATTTTACAAGGAATCAGCAAATAATTGAACGCTGAGTAGTGTCGCATTGGTAGCAATTTCAGAACTAAACCACCATTCCTTTCTATAATTTTGCACAATAACCAACAAGGCACACACCAAGATCCAAGCGAGACGAGATAAATCCACCCATGATCTGCAAGAGCTGGCTTACCAAATCGAGCTGGCGGAGAGTATGGCGCCGGAAGAGATTGGGGGAGAAGCGCCTTGATCCCCCGAAGATTTTTTTGCTTCCTGTGAGAGGAGATGGGAACCCTAGAAATTTGCTTTCCAGGGGTGGAGGCGGCGATGAGGAAACCGTGACCGGACGTGGAGGTACGCAAGCGCAGACGCACCCGTAACCTATCCGCTATCCGGGTTCCACTTTTGTGCTTTGCCAATTTTACCCCTGCCTCGTCTCTCTAAGACCCATCTTCAGTCGCGTCATTCAAACCGTCCCTTAAAACACACCAGATTTGCGTTTGGGACATGATGTTGCTTCATGTTGCGCTTGGGGCGCATCACTCCCCAGTCCCGTCCCCCAAATAAAATTTTAGTTCTTTTAATTTAACCGAAAATAGTCTAATTCATTTGAATTTATTATATATTACATGGATTTGAAAAAAAATCGATAAAATTTAAACCTAAAACTAAACTAGTAGTACTTGCGGCGCTCGAAGAGATCATAGTACCGGTGGAAGTTGTATGTGCTTGCCACGCTCGACGACGGGCTCCTCCTTCACCGAGCCACTAGCGTCATCGTCAACGGGCTCGTCCTTCACCGCGCCGCTGGCTTCCTCGTCGACGGGCTCATCCTTCACCGCGCAGCTGGGTCTAGCTTCGTCGTCGTGGGTGAGATAGACAAGCGGCATGCTAGCGTCGCAGATGGACATGGCGATCACCTCTAGGCGTCTGTGTCGTTCAGCGACGCCATGAACGCCGCGTTGTACCCCGGGCAGTCCTCGGGGTGGTCGCTGCTGCCAATGAGGCGTTGCCGATGGAGGTACTCCACCACCTTCGCGGCCTCCTCCTCGTCGTCCTCCTCCTTCACCTCCGGCCTCAAGACGAGGAGGATCCTGCTGCCGAAACCGACGCGCCTCTGTTGCTGCCACGCCGGTTCGTGGATTGTGATTCCACCGCCGTTGTCGCGCCTCCGATTTGTGGGCGGCGTCGCGTACTCCTCCTTAACCACACGCTTCGGCACGGTGTACGAGGAAGCGCGGTGAGAGGACGGCGTCGACCGTGCCGGTCTCGATGAAGACGAATGGGAGGAGGACAAGCTCGTCCTCCTCGGCTGTCAGCGCGACAAAGCCCTAGGCGATGGCAGCAACGACTCTGGCATTGATAGCCTTGGGTCGCCATTGCGAATGCAGGAGGGTGCGCCCGGGAACTCCCAAGAAGCGGACGCACCCCTCCCTATTCCAAGTGTTTGACTTCCCGATGAGGTCAACGGTGTTGCGCCTGTCGGCGCCGTAGCACTCCTGGAAGAAGTCCCACCACCATGCGTCCTTGCCGGTGGCAGTAAGGCCATTGCAAAAATTTCAAAAACATACTCCTGGCCTCAAACGTCCCAGGACCAGTAGACTCGGTAGGCACTTGAAGGAGGGATGTGGAAGTGGGATAAATGGTATAATCAGATCTGAATTTACTAAAACGGACAAAGAGTCAAAAGCAGTCAAATGTTCCTATCCCACTTATTCCAGTTCTACATCCTTAACTTGAAGGTATGTGAAGTGAAAGGTTCAATGGGTAGACTAATTCAGCAAATTAAAACTTCTGATGAAATAAAACCCCAATCAAAAATTGAACCAACAAGCTGCAAGGAGTGAGCTTGTAAAGTCAATTGTTTTGCATGGATTTCCCCTCTCATTGGAGTTGATCCATAGTCTCGCGTGTATAATGATGCTTCACTTACCTATATGTTCCTATCTAAAACCCAATTTCCCTATATATACTTGTATGGCATATGTCGCTGTACATTTACACGAGCCAACACGTGGAGGGGTTAGCATTTAGTTAGTCAGTTAGTTATCGATTTCGCCATCACGATAGACCTCTCTTCTGCAACCTAATGAGGAATGTGATGGACCTCACGGCATTCTGCAGACGGCTTACAGGGAGTCCCTTCAGCGTTGGGTGAGACAGGTCCCTTCTGGGCTGCTGTTCCTCACAGGTTTCTTTGCCGTTGGACTCGCCTGAGCTACAATTTTCATCCTCGCCATTTCCAGCAATATGAATTTTCTCCAGTTGTATATCTTCAGTGTCTGGGAACTGGCAGTACGAGGTATGGAGTCGGTGGTGGATGTGTTCCATCCTCCCCGACTGCTCATCTTCCCTGTCCATGTCGATTAGATCCTGCAGTCAGAGCAAATCATCAATAAAACAGACATAGGTTCGTCGCCATAGGATATTACAGAAGTGATAATAACCTGTGCGGGAAAAGTTTTGAATAGCGGAAGTAGTCTTTTTCTGCAGTACTGATTGAACAAAAGGGTAAGGATGATAAGAGGTATGGTGAAGCCTGCAGCTACTGGTGATTCTTTGAGGCCAAATACGCCGAGGCAGATGATCTGGGTGAGGACGAGAGAGAAGATCACTGTGTTGTGTGCAATTGGCCAGTACAGACCACCTGTGTCATATCTTGTGCGGTATACATTCAGCAGCTGAAAACATATAAAGATCATTAGCATGTGGAACTGGTAGGATTCAAACCTAGCAAATAAATACATGATCGTATTTTATCAAGTTGACAAGAAATGTAGTATTCATGTGCCAGAATAAATACGTGATTGTGGAATGTTCCTAGAGATTTGGCTCTTGATAGGACTGCATGGAAATTAGCAATGCATGTGCCATAATCTTATTTTACATGTTCATTATTTACTTTTTTCTCTCCTTTTCTTTTGGTTTTCATATCTAGCCTACCCCAACTTGTTTGGAAAAATGGCTTTTATGTTGTTGTTATTGTTGATGCCAAGAAATGTAGTGCATTTTTCCTATTTTAATTCGCGCATAGCAGTGCAAGCTACTGCAAGACTGTTCACCTATAACTGAAACATGGTTGTACAAAATAATAGAACCCAACATAATAACTGTTACCATTTTGTTAGTATAGGACCACCTTTAGTATCTCACCTGATTGCGGTATACAACATAACCAAGGAAGAAGTACACAAGCAGAAAAGGTAAGATCAAAGGTGCCAGTACAGAGCATGTGAAGCCCAATAGTCCAAACAACAAAACCTTCGGTACTTCTGTGTGATAAGGAAATGAGGGCACAAACTCTGTATCTTCTTTCATTCTCAGAATATATTTCCTTATAAAGTTCCATATCAGACCAAAAAGTTGCATAAGTTCAGATGACAAACTGGCCCACCCTGAAGTCAGAACATAGGTGATGAGGAAGGTAGCCTGAAACGAAAACAGATATAAGGAGCAAGTTTTTAGAAAGGAAAAATATAGTATACATGCAACAAGCTTCTCCTTTGTGAATTTTAAACCACTTATATTTCCAGAAGCAAAATGGTATTTCTGCAGCATGAAGACAGGATATAATTTAGACTTGATTTACCTGCCCAGGTACAACTCTAGCGAGCTCAACAGGGATGTCCTTCGGTCTTGAAAAAAAATTCAATTGTTTTATGACAGTACCAGATACTATATTAACAAAGAATATATTCCAAATCAAGAAGTACAGCACTTTACAACAAGCACTCCTCTTCCTTTCACTGTGAGATGTAGGCCCCTCCAATGTAGAAAATAACATCATTATTGGCGGAACGGTGTACAGAAATATTTGCAGGATGACACTGGGAAGGTATCCAGTTACTAGCTGGACCATGTATGGCCTGCACGTGAAAGATGAGTCAATAGAATCCACCTTCAAATGAACAAAAGGCCATATGTCTATTATGAATGGTGCCTCAAGAATCTCAGAGAACAAGATACAGCAAACTAGAATGTGTTGATCAGTTGAAATATCAACGATTTTGCATGTTATTTCAAGTTCTAAATCTAAATGTGATCTGGTGCATATTAGAGTCTACAAGTCAATTGATATGAAGATGAACTTCAATACTAGAGTTCAGTTCCAGTACAACGTTGGTACTTACTTCGTCAATAACCCATTAAGGAAAGGAAGCTTCTGCTGCAACTGCTCTAGCTCAGATAGACCTCGTATAAATGTCACCGGTGCCAGAAATAAGAGCAGAAAAACGATAGAACCTAGAAGTGTAGCTATCCGTCGAATCCAAAGCTGCTTATAGGGAAGCCAAATGTTTGACCAATACACATCATTTGGTTCTGGAGCTCGATCGGTAACCCACTTCGTAGGGTTCGATGTCTGAAGTACTTCTGATGCAACAAGTGCTCCATACCGAGTTTTGAAAAATACAAAAGCAGCTGCACATTCCTGTGTAAAGTTCCACAATTAAAACTACTAATTTACAATAACTTACTGATGAAGGTAAAAGAACTAGTGTATGTAAGATTGCTAAATGAACCTACCTCATTATCTGTGATCAAGCTAGAATCATTCAGATCAACTTTCCCACTGCTCTGTGCAACTTCGTCAGTAGGCAACAACTGGAACGAATTAGAAGAGGCGCCACAAAGACAACACCGGTATGTAATTGCTTTGCAGCTCTGATCTACTGTGGTGTCCGTGAAATGTTTCAACTTTCTACATGCTTTCTTTGCACCAGTCTGCAGCATATGAAACAGCTTACTCCGAAAGCAGAAAGCAAAATACTGCTATAAGCGGATAAACGGCACAAAAGCAAGTCAAATGGTTTATGACTGATTGACAGAAAAACAGAATTTATTATATGGGAGGAAATATGCAATATCACATGTGCAGATAAAAGTAGAGATATAACACAAGTTATTTAAACCACCCCACAAAATCATGGAGAAGAAAAAAATATCACATGGAAAAGGAATGTTGCTGGGCCGGCGGCGTTGGGTGGTGATCCGGTGCTTCTGCAGCGGCAGGCTCGGATGTTTGGGCAGCAGCTCCGGAAGTAGCGCTGTGGGGGTGGCTCCAAGAGAAAGAGCGGCAGCTTTGTGCCGATTGAGTGGTTGTCTATGCTGCGAGAGCGGCAAGACCATAGCCTTGGCCGATGCGGCTGGTGGAGTTAACTTGGCGTGGGTGTTGGGGTGGCGGGCTTCGGTCATCCAGTGTGGCTTGGGCTAAGAGGCGGTCGATTCGTGTGGCATTGCGACCTACTTGTGGGCAGCAGATTTCTGGGCAACGGGCCGGGAAGGTGGTGAAGGGGCTGCGTAGGACGTGGCGGGTGGGCGTACGTGGGGTTCGCAGGCTGGCAGCTACAGCCCACGGGTAGTGCCAGTCCTCGGAGGATAGAAAGCTATGGATGGGACAGGGTTTTGGAGGCACGCTCGGGGTGGCTTTCAGCAGCGGCTTTGATTTCTCTTCCCTCTCAGCAGAGCCTGTCGTGTGGTGGTGAGGTTCTTCTGACGAGGCGTCTTCGGTGCTCCTTTGGGGCATGCCAGGTTATTTGTTGCCAATCTCTGAGCGGGTCATGCCAGATCTGGCTTGCTCAGTGGCAGGTGCGATGGGGACAAGATGTGGCGGGCAGATATTTGGCGGCTTTAGTCCCTGTTCGTGCAGTGGTGGTGTTTTTCTATATAATTCCTCGCTTTGTTGACCAATGGGGGCTTTGTGTCCTTCGTATTTGGTTTTCGTCCAGCTTTCCTGATTAAGGCAACTATAATCTTCTTAATCAAAAGACAGAGCTCGTGATGGTTTCTAGAAAAAGGAAGGAATGTACAGTATCATAACTAGCTACTGCCTATGTTCCATAAAACAAAATTCAATGTTGTCTAAGTTTGATCATGTTTTTACTTTTTAGACAAAAAAGATGAACTTCTACAATACTAAACCAATATCAATAGATCCATCACAAAATATATTTTCACTGTGTATTTACCAAATATTGTGATTATTGATACTTTCTTGTCTATATTTGGTCAAACTTAGCAAATTTTGACTTTTGACGAGATTTATAGGCCTTGATTTTTGGAAGGGAGGTAGTACCCCTTAATTATGCTCCATAGTGATTATGGAACCACAAGAGAAGTAAGCCTAAGACTAAAAAGGTTAAATCATAAAAAAATAGTATAAAATACTATGCACCTTAGCAATTATGTTGCATTCTCCTCATCCCGTACCCTCTAAGCACAAATAGATGTTGTATGAAAATTGCTTACCATTATCTTCTGAACTTTACCAGCTTTGTAAACAACTTGATGGAATAGGTAACTTGATGCATGATACTTCGTGAAGAAATCATCAATATCACTACTGCAGGATTCTTTTGTTTTCTTTGGTATTCCACGAACAAGCACAGTAAATTGTCCTGGATTGGGTGTTGCACGTTTAAGGTGAAGGAGCCTCAGCCTAGCAATGTGCCTGTACTCCTATTAGATCAAGTAGAGAAACAACATTAGATGTGCTCCTCAATATGGATCTAGAATAATCCGTACTTTCTGTGAGCAAAGAACTTACAAGATATAGGAGAATGCAAGCTACTCCAGATATTATGTAGAGGACTAAACAATGAACCCAAAGCCTGCAATGCAATCGGTCCATGAAATTAATACAGAAGTATGTATATTGCTAACATGCATGTTAGTTTATCATGTTTTGAAGAGTGGAGATATACACTGAACTAATCAAGTCCAGTTAGAGGCAAAGCAAGATACCACTATATAATCAAAGCAGCAAACCACAAATAAATATACAATTTCAGCCTTGATAAAACCACCTTACGGCAAACTTAAAAATAAATTGCTCAGCTCACCATCTTGATCGCACTTCCACATTCCCGATTGTGAAGATATCCAATTGTTCTGAAGGAATCTTAAGATGATGTATATTCTGTCCAAAATAATTCAGTGGAAGGATTCCAAACACACACAGAAGGGCAGCTAGGGAAAAGATGCGTATGCTGCAGAAAAAGAATGTATCAGCATGCAAAATTGGAGTCTTCTAACCAACATAACAATGAAAAAGTGATGGAAAAAGGAGTATAACAGAAAACAGCAAATAAGAGGGATCTATAAATCTGCACAATAGCATGTTAAGATGTCCTATTTTATTTACAGCTGCAAGAGCTACAAGTTTGCCTCCTTCTGATTAAGATCACATGTAGATGCTAACAAGCTCATGAATCAGGATTCGATGTCTTCTAACCAACATAACAATGATACGAAGGGACACATGGATGTCAAGACGAAATTCGGTGTTGTTACCTGAATACTAGCATCCGATTGAAAGCAACAGCATCCAACCCTGCAGCTGCCAAGAGGTCTTCCTCGGTACACCGCAGCGCTTTCACGATCCAGCCAGCGGATGGAACAAACCTCTCCAAAATAAAACCCTCTCGGAGCGGATTATGGTCCTCAGCAACCCTCCGTCCGAAGTAGACCCTGATGTTAGCTGGCTGCTTTCTGAGAACAGAATAGAGCGACAGAAAGAGCACACAAAGTCCAACATTGATGCCTGCAGAGGTGAGGAGTGCGCTGATCTTCATGGCTTCCTATTGCGCCAGTCCCCAACAACACACCATATGTCATCTGAATACGCACAGAAGCATGATCCTTGATCTCCTCAGCACCTACAGGTACAGGAAGAGGGAGATGCTGTTTAACACAAAACATTTATTCTACAGACTGGATTCTAAACTGCACAATGGCAGCGCTGCCAGTTCCCAATGTCCAGAAAAACAATTCCATGTCTAAAGACTCCCAGAACTAGCTATACAACCCGTGCACAGCAATGCAACCAGAAACTAGCCCTGATTCGATCGAAGTGCTCGTACATGTATATTTTAGTACTCTCCAGTTGTCTTAAAGCTGTCGTTTGGACATAGGTGGACTCAAACTTATGTAGTGTGAGAGTGAATAGATAGAACATGGGTGCATGTGAACCCATTTTTTCAAAAGTGTCGTTTGTGATGTAAAAACATGTTTTAAAAATCGATTCACAAAATGATTCCAAAGGTGATCTCAAACATGTGCCCTGGACATGAGTTTCGTGACGAAAAAACCTTTTATTTTGCCTCGGCAAAAAAGTGAAATTTTGCAGGGCTATATAGCAGTATATATGTGACGTATTTTGTCTTTTTTAGATTCTGAAATAAAAAAGTGGTTTCTCCGCGAAAACTTTCTACGCACACATGGAACATGCGTACGTACTCCGTTAATTTTATTTCAGAATTTTTTAACATTTGGAAAATGCATTTCCAACCTGGGTTCACGTGCACCCAGGTTCATATCGGACTTTTCCTGCCTAAAATCTGTGCCCTGAAGTGGTTCGGCAATATACAGTTCAATGGGTTAAATAATAAACATATTAAAAAGCGAGTACACTCGAAGCTCTAGTGTCCAGATAAAGCTCAGGCCAGCAGATATGATGGGGAAGTACAGCACCGTCAGCATTGCAAACTGGAGTTGGACGAATCCGAGCTGTCTGGTTCAGTTAGCAACAGGTAGGCTGTGCTCGATAATTCTGTGGGATCAGTTGGCGTGGCCGCACCAGCACCACTATGCTACCCCGCGGCAAATCCTCATATAACCAAATAAACCTAACAACACGAACCATACAAAATTGGGGTGAGTGCGTTCGCTTTCCTGAGGAAACGGCTTCCGAACTTACTAAAAGTAACATAAAACCTCGCCGAAACCATGCGAAATCGTGGTAGTAGATAGAATTTCGGAACTCGCGAGCGAGCCCATCGACGAACAGAATGCGGGGACAAAACGAGGACCGCGCAAATAGAACCGAGAATTGGCTTGCGTGCCGCATCCTCTCGCTGGCCTCGGACGAGGACTGCGCGCGCGGAACTGGAACTAATCTGCCGAACTAACGAACAGCGCACGAGGAAGAGGAGAGGAGTCAAGTTACCTCCAACTCGACCGGCCGGCCGGCGGCCAGATCAAGCAAGCAAAGCGAGCAGCCCGGCACAACCCAACGCCGTTAAGCGGCCACCGAAATTCGTCGTCAGGAAAACAGAAGCATCGGCGGAGATGGGAAGAGGCGGAGGAGGAGCGAAGCGAGCCGCGTACCTGGACGAGCGCGGCGGCAATGGCGACGGAGCTGGGGTTGCGGCGGAACTCGTGGCCGGAGATTGCTCGGCGGGGCAGCCGAGCGAGAGCGAGAGGAGTTAATGGATTCCAAGTTTGTCTACTCTTTCCTGGGAGGAGTCCATCTACTCTTTGTTGTTCGTAATAAAAAAGAAAACAGAATAAAATAATTGGAGGAGGAGATTTGTCAGCGACGGCGGCCGGGCCCAGGGGAACGTGGTGTGCGCTGGTCAATTCCCTGGGCCCACAAGCAGTGACCGCGGGCCGGGCCGCCACGTGGGCCGGACCGGATCCGTGACTGACTTGTGCCTACGCACGCCGCTGAGCCGTCGGGATCGTTTGGAAATGGTCCAGATCGGGCCACGTGGAAGGATGTTAGGCGTGCTTGCTGCCGCCGACGATTTTTTTTATAAGAAATTGTTACGCGTGCAGGATTTCCAACCTAATTACTTCATGACTCTTGACTCGTTAGAGAAAATATACTCCAAGCACGTACTAATTACGGGAGGAGCAGGTGAGCTAGAAATCTAGACCAAACAGCGACGGAAGGATTGATTTTCAGGAACGCGTTACACACACTCAAAATCGTGACGTTTCCTGAAGAAGAATGGGGAGAGAACACGGGAGTGGATACGTGATCGATGTCGGCCTCTTGCTTCCATAGAAAACACATCCCTGGTACAGAAACGGTGATGCGCGCCAACAATATTCAAAGTTTTCGGCTTGGTTGGCGCGTGTCGGCCAGCCCTGCCGGAGATATTCTCCATCAATCGGCCGTCGCTAGTAATGTGCAAAGAGAAAGCTTGGGACATGGCCTTCTGGCTCATAGGTGTAGATACACCTATTAGGGAAAGTAAATTTTAAATTTCTTTTAAAATGTTAGAAAAATTCAAATAAAATTTCTCATTGTGCATCCGAACATCCTATGTTACCTCATGAAAGTTTTGCAGGGAAAAAATATTTTCTGACCTATGTAAAAAAGATAAACAAATGTCTCTTAAAAAACTCTTTTAGAGCACCGAAAATAATATTTTTTCGCGACACTCTGTGTGCAGGCATAAAATGTGTGGAAGTACACCCCAAATTTATTTTCAAAATTTTTAGACATTTTGAAATATATTTTTCCGGCAATAGGTGCATCTACACCTATGAGCCAAAATAGATTTCTAGAAAGCTTGGCCATATATTACCTTCGTTTTAAAGATTAAGGTTTATATTTTTTGGAGAAGCCAGACTACATGATGTTTAACAAACTTTATAGAAAAAACATGTTAATATGTACAATCCAAACTCAACACCGTTATATTCATCGGAAAATATATTTTTTATATGATATCTACATATTATAGCGGATGGGAGCGCACCTAACGGCTCCCTAGTCTGGTTTGTGGCTGCATGCTTTTTAAACAATTTTTATATGTGCAATTTTACACGTAAAAATAATCCAAATATTTTGAAACAATAGCAAAGAGCAGCAGAAAGCTTCTATTTGTTAACGCCCCACCGTTGGAGACGCCCTTAGGCAATGAACTAACGACTTGACTAAGTCATAAGTGGAAGTCTAGTTAGGGCAACTAAGAAATTGTTTTTTCCAATGAAAAATCATAACATATTTCACTCATGGGTCACGTGGGCCATATTCTAACCGTAGTTGGTAGTAATTTACTTATTTAACTTTAAATTAATGTGTATTCACGTATAATTACCATATACACTTTTTTGAAATAGAGGATGAGACCCCCGGCCTCTGCATCCAAAAAATGCACACACTATTCTTTATTAATTTATTTAACAAAGGACGGACAAAGAACATACATTAAAAAAACCTTAAGCCCCCCTACAACACCAATAGACTCGATAATGGGTGAATATCATGTCAACAAGGCCTTACACCCAGAAGAACAACGAAATCTTTCCATCAATTTAGAACCGAGAACGTATCGCATAGCCTGAGAAGCCCTATAGGGAAAACGAGTGCACTCATCAAATTTAACAGACTCTTAGCGAGCACATCATGTCTACAAATGTGCCATCGAATCACCGAGTAATCTCCATGGTTAAGATCCACAGACACTTCGTTGATCCTGTTGATGACGCCACCAAGGCACCAGACGACTCCTTCTTCCTGCGCACATATGATACGACTCCAACGTATCGATAATTTCTTATGTTCCATGCTACTTTATTGATGATACCTACATGTTTTATGCACATTATATGTCATATTTATGCATTTTCTGGAACTAACCTATTAACAAGATGCCGAAGAGCCAGTTGTGTTTCTGTTTTTGGTTTCGAAATCCTAGTAAAGAAATATTCTGAATTGGACGAAACTTTCGCCTGGGTCCTATTTTTGCACGAAGCTTCCGAAGACCGAAGAGAACGAAGTGGGGCCACGAGGTGGCCAGAGGCTAGGCGCGGCCCAGGCCCCGGCCGCGCCGACCTGCCCCTGGGCCCCTCCCTCGCGTTGACCTTCCGCCTACTTAAAGCCTCCGTCGCGAAACCCCGACGAGAGCCACGATACGGAAAACCCGAGACGCGCCGCGAATCCCATCTCGGGATTGAGATCGCCCGCACCTGCGAGAGGGGATTCATCTCCGGAGGACTCTTCATCGCCATGATCCTCCGAGTGATGAGTGAGTAGTTCACCCCTGGACCATGGGTCCATAGCAGTAGCTAGATGGTCGTCTTCTCCTTGTTGTGCTTCATTGTTAGATCTTGTGAGCTGCCTAACATGATCAAGATCATCTATATGTAATTCTATATGTTGTGTTTGTCGGGATCCGATGGATAGAGAGTACTATGATTATGGTGATTATCAATCTATTGTTCATGTGTTGTTTATGATCTTGCATGCTCTCCGTTATTAGTAGAGGCTCTGGCCAAGTTTTTACTCTTAACTCCAAGAGGGAGTAATTATGCTCGATAGTGGGTTCATGCCTTCATTGATACCTGGGACAGTGACAGTTCTAAGGTTGTGATGTGTGTTGCCACTAGGGATAAAACATTGATGCTATGTCTAAGGATGTAGTTGTTGATTACATTACGCACAATACTTAATGCAATTGTCTGTTGCTTTGCAACTTAATACCGGAGGGGGTTCGGACGATAACCTGAAGGTGGACTTTTTAGGCATAGATGCAGTTGGATGGCGGTCTATGTTCTTTGTCGTAATGCCCGGATTAAATCTCACTATATTTACCATGTCATGTATATGCATTGTTATGCCTTTCTCTATTTGTCAATTGCCCGACTGTAATTTGTTCACCCAACATGCTTTTATCTTATGGGAGAGACACCTCTAGTGAACTGTGGACCCCGGTCCTATTCTTTACATAGCATACAATCTACTTGTTTTACTGTTTTCTTTGCAAACATCTTCCACTCGATACGTTTAATCCTTTGTTACAAAAAGCCGGTGAGATTGACAACCTCACTGTTTCGTTGGGGCAAAGTACTTTGGTTGTGTTGTGCAGTTCCTAGTTGGCGCCGGAATCCCCGGTGTTGCGCCGCATCACATTTCGCGACCATCAACCTTCAACGTGCTTCTTGGCTCCTACGGTTCGATTAAACCTTGGTTTCTTTCGAGGGAAAACTTGCACGTGCGCATCATACCTTCCTCTTGGGGTTCCCAACGAACGTGTGAGTTACACGCCATCAAGCTCTTTTTCGGCGCCGTTGCCGGGAGATCAAGACACGCTGCAAGGGAGTCTCCACTTCTCAATCTCTTTACTTTGTTTTTGTCTTGCTTTATTTTATTTACTACTTTGTTTGCTGCACTAAATTAAAATACAAAAAAATTAGTTGCTAGTTTTACTTTATTTACTGTCTTGCTCTCTATATCAAAAACACAAAAATTAGTTACTCGCATTTACTTTATCTAGTTTGCTTTATTTACTGTTGCTAAAATGGCCAACCATGAAAATACTAAATTGTGTGACTTCACAAATGCAAATAATAATGATTTCCTATGCACACCTATTGCTCCACCTGCTACTACAGCAGAATTCTTTGAAATTAAACCTGCTTTACTAAATCTAGTCATGAGAGAACAATTTTCTGGTGCTAGTTCTGATGATGCTGCTGCCCATCTCAATAATTTTGTTGAACTTTGTGAAATGCAAAAGTATAAAGATGTAGATGGTGATATTATTAAATTGAAAGTGTTTCCTTTCTCATTAAGAGGAAGAGCTAAAGATTGGTTGCTATCTTTTCCTAAGAATAGTATTGATTCATGGACTAAGTGCAAGGATGCTTTTATTGGTAGATATTATCCTCCCGCTAAAATTATATCTTTGAGAAGTAGCATAATGAATTTTAAACAATTAGATACTGAACATGTTGCTCAAGCTTGGGAGAGAATGAAAACTTTGGTAAAGAATTGCCCAACCCATGGACTGACTACTTGGATGATCATCCAAACCTTCTATGCAGGACTAAATTTTTCTTCGCGGAATTTATTGGATTCAGCTGCTGGAGGTACCTTTATGTCCATCACATGGGGGCGGCTACAAAACTTCTTGATGATATGATGATAAATTACTCTGAATGGCACACGGAAAGAGCTCCACAAGGTAAGAAGGTAAATTCTGTTGAGGAAACCTCTTCCTTGAGTGATAAGATTGATGTGATTATGTCTATGCTTGTGAATGGTAGATCTAATGTTGATCCAAATAATGTTCCTTTAGCTTCATTGGTTGCTCAAGAAGAAAATGTTGATGTGAATTTCATTAAAAATAATAATTTCAACAACAATGCTTATAGGAACAACTATGGTAATACTTATGGTAGATATGAGGAAAGGATGTTAGAAATTGAAAGATCCACTAAAAACTTTATGCAATCGCAATATGAGCAAAATCAATTGTTTACTAAAACTATGAATGAACAATCTACCTTGTTGAAAAATATAGGAAATCAACTTGAAAACTTGAATAGGGAGATTTCTGGTCTGCAAACTAAAATTTCAAATGCTGAAACCCGAATCTCATACATGTCGCATCACAATCTTCTTTAATTAATAAAATGGCTGCTAAACCTGATGATATTGATAGTAAGATTACTACTACAGCAAATGCCATCCAAGTTAGAATTAATGAGAATATAAGATTAATGGCTGAACTGCGTGCTAGGTGGGATAGAGAAGAAAATGAAAAACTAGCTAAAGAGAATAATGTAGCTAAAGTTTGGACTATTACCACCACTAGTAATGCTAATTCTCCACATGTTGCTGCACCTCCTACTATCAATGGTAAAATAATTGGTGTTGGAAATGTTTCTACTCCTAGTGCAAAGCGAACAAAACTGCCTGAAATTGCTAAAACTGCTGAAACTTGTGATAAAACTGCTGAAATTTTTTCCAACCTTGGGAATAATGATCCCATTGCTGTAGCTCATAATGATTTAGATTTTGATGATTGCCACATCTCTGAAGTTATAAAGTTCTTGCAAAAACTTGCTAAAAGTCCTAATGCTAGTGCTATAAATTTAGCCTTTACAAAACATATTACAAATGCTCTCATAAAAGCTAGAGAAGAGAAACTAAAACTTGAAACTTCTATTCCTAGAAAGTTAGAAGATGGTTGGGAGCCCATCATTAAAATGAAATTCAATGACTTTGAATGTAATGCCTTATGTGATCTTGGTGCAAGTATTTCGTTATGCCTAAAAAGATTTATGATATGCTTGACTTGCCACCATTGAAGAATTGTTATTTGGATGTTAATCTTGCCGATAATGTTAAAAAGAAACCTTTGGGGAGGATTGATAATGTGCATATTACGGTTAACAATAACCTTGTCCCCGTTGATTTTGTTGTCTTGGATATCGAATGCAATGCATCTTGTCCTATTGTGTTGGGAAGACCTTTTCTTCGAACCGTTGGTGCTGTTATTGATATGAGGGAAGGTAATATTAAATATCAATTTCCTCTCAAGAAAGGTATGGAACACTTCCTAGAAAGAGAATGAAGTTGCCTTTTGATTCTATTATTAGAACAAGCTATGATGTTGATGCTTCTACTCGATGTTACTTGATTTGCACTTTCTGCGCCTAGCTGAAAGGCGTTAAAGAAAAGCGCTTATGGGAGACAACCCATGTTTTTACCTACAGCAATTTTTTTTTTGTTGAGTCTTGGAAGTTGTTTACTACTGTAGCAACCTCTCCTTATCATGTTTTTGTGCCAAGTAAAGTTTCTATGTCAAAGTTGATGTTATATTTGGGATTGCTGCGCAGAAACAGCATTGCTGTCTGTCACGAATCTGGGCACAATTCTCTGTAGAAAATTCGAAAAAATCTGCCAATTTACGAGCGTGATCCTCAGATATGTACGCAACTTTCATTAGTTTTGAGTTTTTCCATTTGAGCAAGTCTGGTGCCATTTATAAATTCGTCTTTACGGACTGTTCTGTTTTTGACAGATTCTGCCTTTTATTTCGCATTGCCTCTTTTGCTATGTTGGATTTATTTCTTTGATCCATTAATGTCCAGTAGCATTATGCAATGTCCAGAAGTGAAAATGATTGTGTCACCTCTGAATGTGTGAATTATTAATGATGCACTAACCCTCTAATGAGTTTGCTTGAAGTTTGTGTGAAGGAAGTTTTCAAGGGTCAAGAGAGGAGAATGATATACTAAGATCAAGAGGAGTGAAAGCTCTAAGCTTGGGGATGCCCCGTGGTTCATCCCTGCATATTTTAAGAAGACTCAAGCGTCTAAGCTTGGGGATGCCCAAGGCATCCCCTTCTTCATCGACAACATCATCGGGTTCCTCCCCTGAAACTATATTTTTATTCAGTCACATCTGTGTTCTTTACTTGGAGCGTCGGTTTGTTTTTGTTTTTGTTTTTGTTTGAATGGAAGCATTCACTTTGTGGGAGAGAGACACGCTCCGCTGTTGCATATGGACACATGTGTCCTTAGGCTTTACTCATAATGTTCAAGGCGAAGTTTCTTCTTCGTTAATTTGTTATATGGTTGGAATTGGAAAATGCTACATGTAGTAATTCTAAAATGTCTTGGATAATGTGATACTTGGCAATTGTTGTGCTCATGTTTAAGCTCTTGCATCATATGCTTTGCACCCATTAATGAAGAAATACATAGAGCTTGCTAAAATTTGATTTGCATATTTGGTTTCTCTAAGGTCTAGATAATATCTAGTATTGAGTTTTGAACAACAAGGAAGACAGTGTAGAGTCTTATAATGTTTACAATATGTCTTTTATGTGAGTCTTGCTACACTTGTTCATCCTTGAGTTTGCTTCAAATAACCTTGCTAGCCTAAACCTTGTATCGAGAGGGATACTTCTCATGCATCCAAAATCCTTGAGCCAACCACTATGCCATTTGTGTCCACCATACCTACCTACTACATGGTATTTACCCGCCATTCCAAAGTAAATTGCTTGAGTGCTACCTTTAAAATTCCATCATTCGCCTTTACAATATATAGCTCATGGGACAAAATAGCCTTAAAAACTATCGTAGTATTGAATATGTACTTATGCACTTTATATTTTATTAAGTTGCTTGTTGTGCGATAACCATGTTTCTGGGGAACGCCATCAACTATTGTTGAATATCATGTGAGTTGCTATGCATGTCCGTCTTGTCTGAAGGTCTATCATTTTAGTGGTTGGAGCATGCAAAATTGTTAGAGAAGAACATTGGGCCGCTAACTAAAGCCATGAACCATGGTGGAAGTTTCAGTTTTGGACATATATCCTCAATCTCATATGAGAATAATAACTTTGCTACATGCTTATGCATTAAAGAGGAGTCCATTATCTGTTGTCCATGTTGTCCCGGTATGGATGTCTAAGTTGAGAATAATCAAAAGCGAGAAATCCGAAAAGCACCTTTGTACAGGCGGCATGGAGGTACCCCTTTGTGACACTTGGTTGAAACATGGCATGCAAAGATCCGGTAGTCCAAGTTAAGTAGGACGAGGTGCGGGCACTATTAGTATACTATGCGTGAGGCTTGCAACTTGTAAGATATAATTTTCATAACTCATATGCTTTATTACTACCGTTGACAAAATTGTTTCATGTTTTCAAAATAAAAGCTCTAGCACAAATACAGCAATCGATGCTTTCCTCGAAGGACCATTCTTTTACTTTTATTGTTGAGTCGTTTACCTATCTCCTTCCACCTTAAGAAGCAAACACTTGTGTGAACTGTGCATTGATTCCTACATACTTGCATATTGCACTTGTTATATTACTTTATGTTGACAATATCCATGAGATATACATGTTACAAGTTGAAAGCAACCGCTGAAACTTAATCTTCCTATGTGTTGTTTCAACACCTTTACTTTGATTTATTGCTTTACGAGTTAACTCTTATGCAAGACTTATTGATGCTTGTCTTGAAGTACTATTCATGAAAAGTCTTTGCTATATGATTCATTGTTTACTCATGTCATTACCTTTGCTTTGATCGCTGCATTCATTACATATGTTTACAAATAGTATGATCAAGATTATGATGGCATGTCACTTCAGAAATTATCTTTGTTATCGTTTTACCTGACGAGCAGAACTAAGCTTGGGGATGCCGATACGTCTCCAACGTATCGATAATTTCTTATGTTCCATGCTACTTTATTGATGATACCTACATGTTTTATGCACATTATATGTCATATTTATGCATTTTCTGGAACTAACCTATTAACAAGATGCCGAAGAGCCGCTTGTCTTTGTTTTTGGTTTCGTAAATCCTAGTAAAGAAATATTCTCAATTGGACGAAACTTTCGCCTTGGTCCTATTTTTGCACGAAGCTTCCGAAGACCGAAGACCTAACGAAGTGGGGCCACGAGGTGGCCAGGCCAGGCCGGCGCGCCCAGCCCCTGCGCCGACCTGCCCCCTGGGCCCCTCGTGGCCCTCGCGTTGACCTTCCGCCTACTTAAAGCCTCCGTCGCGAAACCCCCACGAGAGCCACGATACGGAAAACCTTCGAGACGCCGCCGCGAATCCCATCTCGGGGATTCGGAGATCGCCGCACCCTGCCGGAGAGGGGATTCATCTTGAGGACTCTTCATCGCCATGATCGCCCGGAGTGATGAGTGAGTAGTTCACCCCTGGACCATGGGTCCATAGCAGTAGCTAGATGGTCGTCTTCTCCTTGTTGTGCTTCATTGTTAGATCTTGTGAGCTGCCTAACATGATCAAGATCATCTATATGTAATTCTATATGTTGTGTTTGTCGGGATCCGATGGATAGAGAGTACTATGATTATGGTGATTATCAATCTATTGTTCATGTGTTGTTTATGATCTTGCATGCTCTCCGTTATTAGTAGAGGCTCGGCCAAGTTTTTACTCTTAACTCCAAGAGGGAGTAATTATGCTCGATAGTGGGTTCATGCCTTCATTGATACAGTGACAGAAAGTTCTAAGGTTGTGATGTGCTGTTGCCACTAGGGATAAAACATTGATGCTATGTCTAAGGATGTAGTTGTTGATTACATTACGCACAATACTTAATGCAATTGTCTCTTGCTTTGCAACTTAATACTGGAGGGGGTTCGGACGATAACCTCGAAGGTGGACTTTTTAGGCATAGATGCAGTTGGATGGCGGTCTATGTTCTTTGTCGTAATGCCGGATTAAATCTCACTATATTTACCATGTCATGTATATGCATTGTTATGCCTTTCTCTATTTGTCAATTGCCCGACGTAATTTGTTCACCCAACATGCTTTTATCTTATGGGAGAGACACCTCTAGTGAACTGTGGACCCCGGTCCTATTCTTTACATAGCATACAATCTACTTGTTTTACTCTTTGCAAACATCTTCCACTCGATACGTTTAATCCTTTGTTACAAGAAGCCGGTGAGATTGACAACCTCACTGTTTTGGGGCAAAGTACTTTGGTTGTGTTGTGTGTGTTAGTTGGCGCCGGAATCCTGGTGTTGCGCCGCATCACATTTCGCGACCATCAACCTTCAACGTGCTTCTTGGCTCCTACTGGTTCGATTAAACCTTGGTTTCTTTCTGAGGGAAAACTTGCTACTGTGCGCATCATACCTTCCTCTTGGGGTTCCCAACGAACGTGTGAGTTACACGCCATCAACATACCTCAGCATGCGTCCTCCATCGAGACTCCACGGCACCACGTGCCGAGACCCACAATCATCGACGTCGTAAGAACCATGCCTCTCCACCTCAGGGCCCCTCCAACTAGCATATGCTCCAAAAACGATGTCCCCCAGTAGGAGAAGGCTTGAGATTCTCGAACTCTTTGAACTGCCTCTGCAACCAGCTTTTCAATCTTAGTAGCCTCAACTTCATGTGCTTCGCCATCACCCGATCCGGGAAACCTAGATCTTGGGTTTCCCCCTGGAGCAGCCCAGGTGAGGGGGCAAAAAATGCAGCAACGATGCTTTCAACAAGGTAGCGATGCGCAAACACGGCCATCGTCTGCCACGATGAAAGTCGGGCTCGATTTTCACCGGTAGGTACGCCTCCCCAGACTTATAGCCGGCTAGATCACCACCAAACGCGAGGTTGGTTCTGCCATCATCATCCGGGGCCGCTACCATCAATAGGCTATATTGAGGGTGGCCCCTATTAGGTGGACAAGGGTGCATGCACACTCTTTTTAAAAAGTACTATTTGAAAGTTTCAGAAAAAATTAAAATAATCCATGGATGTATATATTACCTTGATACTACCGGTGCAAATTTTCATGGCAAAATACGACCATCGGTAGCCTATACAAAAAAATGGAAAATGAGAATTTGTATTTCTTTGAATTAACAGTAAAAATCCAATCATTATACTATCATTTAGATATTTTTTCATTTTCGTGAAAAAATTCTGCGGACAAGTATCAAGATAATATGTTTTGACTCCACTGGCTACCGAGGGATGTTTTGGCTCACGAGTTCGACTGATCTAGTATTTTTTTAAAAAAAATGTAAATTAATATTTCAAAAAAAGCCAAAATTTATGTGGATACATATGTCATCTTCATCTTTGTAGTGTTTTGGTAGATAAGGTGTTGTATTGTATGCTACACAAAAATCACGAAATTGTGGCAAGGAACTCATATTGCTTTCAACATTTGTCTTTTTCTTTTGTGTGTAGATCATATAGGAGAAAATATTTCTCTGTAAATTTGATCGTGTATAGTAGGCATGTATATGTACTTATATGTTTTTTCAGAACATTTTGAGACCTAAAATACACTTCGTCGTTTTTTTCTTTTTAAACGAGATCACTAGAGCTTGGAAGCTATGGGTGATTTCCAGCATCATTTACTTCTTGCTTTATTTTATCCTGACGAATAAGGTGAGGAACAAATGGGTTGAGATGGTTCGTGAGACATTTTTCTGCCTTTTCGGTTTTCTCTTTTTATTTTTTTTATTTTGTTTACATTTTTATATGTTTTTTTAATATGAATATTTTCAAATTTTGATTTGTTTTTAAAAACTGAACGATCTTTTCAAAATTTGAAATTTTCAAATTTTGACTTTGTTTCTAAAAATTTGAAGATTTTTTAAAACATTGAATTTTTGTTGAATATGAACTTTTAAAAATGAGAACATTTTTTTGTTTTCCGTTTTTGAATCAGAACATTTTCGAATGTGTGAGTGTTATCCGCTAGGTTCCAGACGGCAGTGCAGTTGAAGTATAACTTGGCATGGGCAGCCCGGCCCGTATATAGCGGGCCTGGGCCTGAAATTTAGGCTGGTGGCCGGGTCAGGTGGGCCGAGGCTTCACAGATGGGCGCATTACGGAAGAGGCTGGATTTTGGGCCTTTGAGCCAGGTCTCGGCCTAGTTCCTTAGCTTCGTGCTTTTTCTGGCCCGGCACGAGGTATGCCTACGCATATGTTTGAACAAAATTTTCCTCAAAAAAAAAAAAGTTTGAACAAATAGTGAAGAAAAATGAATGTCGATGCCAACCGACAGCCCAGTGCAGATCGTGCGCATATTTCTTGGTGCTACATTACCATCTGCCACCGGTTCCCTTTTCCCATCATGCGGCAGCCACTCCAAATTATTAGGCATTTAATCGTCAACCGACGGATGGACGCGAGAGAAATGAAATCCACGAGTAGAAATCTCAACGATCTATCATATCAGAGCATCAGACTGAAGATGTTTTTCCAGGCAGGTGACATGGCAACCACCACAAGTGGCAGGGGCGAGGAACGAGACAGGGAAGTTCCCACCGGCTTGAATGATTGGGCATAAGATCCACTGGATTATATTCAGGGATAATCATTACTGCTACTAACATGCATACTAATTATTGTACTTGTGCTTAATACACGGCCTGAGTCAACCAGCTTTTGCGGTCTAAAACCTTTGCAGTGCAAAGCAGCAATCTGGCCCTCAACAGAAAACAGAGAACAATATTACAGTTATTTTTATCTGGGAATGCCAGAAGGCAAACTTTCTGTATATTCTTCATTTCACCAGAAAAAGAAAGAAGGAATTTACTTAACTCCTGAAAGAATGCAAAATTTACTTCGGGGGGAACAAGAATTGCGTCAGGGAGAAAAAAAATCATGTAAAAGAGATAATTACATGTAAAGAATGACCAAAAAAATGTTAATGGACGTGTACCAACGCTCTTTACAGATCTCTCCGACTTCTCCAGCTAGCTTGGCTCAAGTCGTCACTACAATCCCGGCTGCCAAATTCTCTCAGCTGGAACAATCTAATCTCTTCCGTTCGTGGTTCTAAGAATACCTCGCTCCGGCCAGGTTGAAGGCCATTGTTTAGGTTAGAGTCGGCTAAACTATCCAATGCTCTTACAACCTGAGATGAACAAAGAATACATGGTGGCGGCTCAGTCCTTTGGTCCAATTTCATTTAGAAATGAGTTGGAATGAAAGGTTTCTTACCTGCCCCATTCGAGGTCTCATCACTGCAGAATGCCGAATGCATGCAGCTGCAGCTCCTATCATGTGAAACATCTCATTTTCTTCAAACTTGTTTTCCATCCTTGGATCAGGAAGGTCACCAAATTCTCGATGTTCAATTGCATCCGTGAGAAAGGGCCGAGCCTGAAAATTTAAGAAAGAGAAGTTTGAGTAAGATCATGCCCCGAAAAGCTGGTCCTAGTCTCATGATTAAAGATGAAAAATTCCATTTCCATTGCTTTGCACAAAACTGAACAAAAGTTGTATCAAGCCAAGTAGGTCCCAACTCTTTGTTGTAACCCATTTTTGTCCATATTGTTGTTCATAATAGGCATAGCAACTCTCCACCTCTAAATAAAAAAGACATAGCAACTCTCCACTACTAAACAAAAAAGACATAGCAACTTCCCAGCTATTTCAGCCAATTATGGATTAGGATTACCAGCATCTACCATCACGCAATCACACTTTTTCGAAAAATTACGCAAATCACAAACCCTGAACACTAGACAATAGCAAAAAGGGAATGCATTTAGAGCACTGACATCACATTTGTGTGATGCATCAATTCCTCTTATAATTGCTTCACAGACTCACAGCACACATCTCAAGGTATTAGGATAATTGGTATATTTCTCCTGGTCCTTGTTCAAGCTGCTTGAGCCCTTGCCAAGTCCTCATCTAGCTTCTTTCATGACTCATCACAGCATGAAGACTGCATTAAATAGCATTCTATCCACTTTCTGTTTGCCACTCTGGAAGAATAGTCTGGTTGCCTACTTTTATTAAAGCTCCAATGCCTGGAACTTTTCAGCTAACTTGGTTCTCTCCAGAACACTTTCTCAGTCGACATGCTATGGAAACTGGTCCAATGCGAGGACTAACAAATTACAACAGCCAGCAGGAGTGAAAAAGCACCCAAGGGTTCAACTTTGTAGTGAAAGAGGTGATCTAGGGAAGGCCCCACCAGGGCTTTAGATGCTGCATGATATCATGCCCTAGAATCTGGAATGTTTCATCTCAACAAGTGCATTGATCAAAAACAACTATGCAGTACTATGGACAGGAAATCAACCAAATTTAGAAGCATCTAAGTAACATAGGTGGGAAACATGACAATGTCAGCTATTACTTGTTAGAATTAAGACATGAATCAAATAAATGTTGTAGAATGTGAAAAATACATGCATATTTAGGACCTAAACTGAGGGGCGTACAAGTACAGAATATTTAAGAAGCTCACCCATTCGACAAGACTCTCATCTCCCAGCGGCTGAGAAGAGTCAACAGGTTTTCTTCCAGTAATAAGTTCCAGAAGAACCACTCCAAAAGAATATAAATCAGATTTTGCTGTCAACTTGCCTGACAATGCATACTCCGGAGCCAAATACCTATAGAGGAAATATTACATTGTAAGTACTCTAGATCACAGATTAACCACAATATTTTTTGATCGACAATTGCAGCATTATGGCTATGTTTGCACGATTACTTACCCAAATGTTCCCATAACACGCGTACTGACATGTGTATTGGTGTCACCGGCTAGCCTTGCAAGCCCAAAATCAGAAACCTGGATTTCGTTGCAGGTAGATAGAAATTTTAGAAAATGAATGGAACCGAAAAATCACATAAAAACTTTGGTACGCCGAGTAAAAGCATACCTGAGCTTCGAAGTTGTTATCCAACAAAATATTAGATGATTTAATATCTCTATGTATAATCCGAGGATGACCTGGTGAAGACAAAAAAGAGCAATGCTAAGAAAACCACACTAGTTCAAGGGATTAATGAAGAAAGAGTTTAGCCTGAAAATATTACAATCTTCGTGCAGGTAAGCAATTCCACGAGCTGCTCCAGCCGCAATCTTAACCCTTGTACGCCAATCAAGTGGTACTTCATTTACTGAAATTTCAAGCAAAAACATGGTTACGGACCAAGGAACCAATGAACAATCCCATTGCGTTGCCGAAGCCAAAGTTAATGTAAGGGAGTTCTCACTCACCATGGAGATGATAATAGAGGGTGTTATTGGGAACAAAATCGTAAACAAGCATCCTCTGGCCCTCAGCTACGCAGTAGCCTACCAGTGAAACCAAATGTCTATGATGTACTCTGCTGATTGTATCAACTTCGGCCCTAAACTCACGCTCTCCCTGCCCATTCCCAATCTTAAGCTTCTTGATAGCCACAGGTCGACCATCCGGCAGGATGCCCTTGTAGACACACCCAAATCCGCCTTCCCCCAAAAGGTTCTCCTCCGCATAGTCATTTGAGATTGCAGACAAATTCTCCGGCGTGAAGAGCATCCTGGAGTAGCCTATCCCGGAGTCGGCCGGCGAGTACGGGAACCCATGGCTCCCGGTGCTGGACCTCATGAAGGGATACCCTGGTGATCGTAAGTAGAATCCATCTGACAAATAGAAGTAATGAGCATTGCTAAATTTAGGAAACGCGAAAATAGGTGTGCATTAATACTGATGAAGTGGTTGTGTTTTGCAGTAGTACCTGATGCTAGCGAGGATGCAGCAGAGGAGGGAATGTAATTGGGCGGCGGCGGGGGAGGTGGTTGCTGCGTCGGCAGCCCCGCTGCAGGAGGCTCAGCCCGGCGGCGCTTCTTCTTGACGAGCCAGATGGTGGCGCCGATGAAGCTGAGCATGGCGAGGCTGGCGACCGCCACAATGGTGGTGGCCGTGCCCCTGGATATCTCGATGTTGTTGCCGGGAGGCGAGCGGGTGGAGTTTGAATGCGGCCTCACGGGCGAGCGCGAGGTGACGTAATGTGGCCTGGGGTGGTGGGGCGGCGGTGGGGGAGGGGCGACTCGCGGCGGGGGCGGAGGGGAAGAGTAGGCGGCGACGGGAGCGGGTGCGGGTGTTGGGGATGGAGCGGGCGAGGGTGTTGGGGATGGTGGGTGGGATGGAGGCGGAGCTGGTGGCGAGACGGCTACGGGCGGGGGCGGGGGGAGGGATGGGGGCGGCGGCGATGGGTACACGCGGGGCTGCACGCGTGGCTGGTCGGTTGCTGTAGGGGGTGGTGGCGCCTGCGGCTCGGCGTAGGGTGGTGGTGGGACGGTTGGAGGGGGGGCGTCTGGTGGTGGGGGTGACAATGCTGGTGGCGGCGGCAATGTCGGCTCGGGCGGAGGGGGTGAGGGAGATGGCGAGGGCGGCGGGGAGGCTGGAGGGGGGCTGCTTACCGGCGGAGGGGTTGTCGCGGGGGGCAGGGAGTGGTAGGAGGTGGAGACGGGCGGGGACGAGGCGGAGGAGGAGTAGGGGCAGCCTGGCGGGCGTGGCGCCGGCTGTGCCTGCGGCTGGCCGTGCGGCACGGCGTACGCCGACGTGGCCGGCTGCGGCGGCATGAATGGATCCGCGCCGCCGCCCATCCCGACGGCCACCGCGAACCTCCGGAAGTATCTCCACAGCAGTGCAGCGTGGGCGCGCGGTCGCAGGGAGGCAGGGGATCTGCAGGTCGGCGGCGACGGGCAGATCTCCTCCCCACGCGGTCGGCCGGGTGTCCCCAATCAGGCGCGGAGCGAACCACCGCTTGAATGGGCGGGAGCTGCCACCCACCCTACCCTGGGGAGGAGAGGAGAGGGGAGGCTCGCGACAGCGACGCCGCAAGATCCGAACCCTCGCACCCACGCAAGCGGCGGCGGCGCGCGCGGTGGCGCGCAGCAGATCACGCGGGGCGGCGCTGGACGGCCGGGCCAATGGCCAGCAGCAGCAGCAGTCTGCTGAGCTGAGCTCAAGGCCAAGATCCGAGTCGCAGGAGGACGATCCTTGTCGCCGACTGCAATGCAGCGCCGCACCGCACAGCTATCGCAAGCTCAGCTCAGCACGCCGAGGTCATCCCTTTCTCGCTCCTCTTCCCCGTCCCTGCTGCCCTGCCTGCCTTGGTGTCCGTGGCTGCCTGGCTGGACAGTAGAGAGAGAGAGAGCAGTAGTGGTGGTGGTAGTATAATTTTCTCCCTCGCTCGCTCGCTCTCTCTTTCCTTCTTTTTTCCAACGAGAAAGAAAACGGAACTCGAAAGAAAATAGTCTAGTTTTTTTCTCTTTTGGGTGTGCGGGACGAGGGGGGAGAGGGGTTGGTGCCAGGTCCATATGGGAAATAGCTGGACCGTGAAGTGAAGCACAGTGCAGCGGCATAGGGAGTTGAGTTGGGGAGAAAAAAGAGCACTAGAAAAATGGGCATTTCTCGTGCACATTGTCGCTACTGCCTCCACCCACGGGCCCTCTGAGTCTGACCTCATCTCTCACCCCTGCGCCGCCCGCCGATCGCCGCGGACGGTGGGAACGGGAAGGGAACAGCTACGTCACCTCACGCCATCTCCAACGCCACCATCTGCTCGGCCATGGCGCCCAACGGGACAACCTGTTTTAGTACAATGTTAGAGCATCTCCAGTGGCGTCCTCCGAACCGTCCCCCAAACCGCGCCCGATCGTTGGGGACGTGTTTGGCGTGCCGTGACGTCGCTCCCCAGCCGCGTCCCCCAAACGCTGCCCCCAAATAAATATTGATGCACAAAAATAAAGGTTTCATTCAATTTTGATTATATATTACAAAGTTTGAATGAAAACGGCTAGCTTTCATCTAAACCTATCCTACTAACCGCCCGGCGGTGCGTTCGACGGCTGCTGCCGCCGCCGCAGCTCTCTTGCGCGCGCGCCCTCCATGCGTAGGGCGGCCGACGCCGCTGTTGCACCGCCCGGAGGGAGAGCGACGGCGCGACGACCGCTCTTCTTCGCGGCACGGCGCCCCGGAGCTTCTTCTCCGACTCGCACAACTCGACGAGCGCGCGTTGCCGATCGGCCGTTCCCGGGTGTGGCCCGTCGTCGGACCACTCGAACTCGTCGTCGCCGTCCTCCACCTCGGTCTCCTCCGCGTCGGCCTCCTCCTCCATTGGCGCCTCCTCCTCCACATCCGTTGGCGCCTCCATCATCGCCGCCAAAATGTCGCCTCCGCGCTAATCGGTCCCCCGCTCGCCGACGTCTCGCTGACCAGCTGCGCTCGATCGACTCTCGCCGCCGGCGCACGATCGCCTCCCGCCATTCACGGATGGCCATCCGCTCATCGCTCCGCGTCGCGTCACCGCTGCTCCATCTCCTCCCGACGCACCGTTGTGCCTTCTTCGTCGAGGCGTCGAACGCCGCAACGGTGTCGCACGCTGCCGTGCCACGCCATCGCCACGCGCTTAGCCGGGGCGCGAACGCCGCAGATCCGCGCCGCGCCGCTCACGCCGGTCGAGTGCCTCCCGCGCCGCGCTGTGTGCAGCCGCCGCCGCTCTTCCCGGTCGCAGGTCGGTGTCGACTCGCGATTCCGGAGGAAGTGGAGGAGACGACGGTGGAGGAAAGTGGCCATCGCCGGGGCGGCTCGCCATTGCCACTGGTGGTGGAGGAGACGGCGGTGGAGCGACGAGGGCTGTGTTTGTTGCCGGCGGGGTGTGGTGGCTACCATTGAGCCGGGAGGTTTTATAGACGCCGCGTCGGGTAGAAAGCGGGAAGCGAAGAGGCGGGAAGATCGCGCTGGAACGGGCGGTGGCGTGCGAACGCCGGGACGCGTGGAGGATGCGCAGACCGACGAGACGCTCGCCTGCCCTCCGTCGCCATTAAGGCAAAGATGCCGCCGTGTGTCAGCGCGAACAACTTCCGTCGCGAGGTAGGCGACGGTTAGGTTAAAATTAATTGTGCCGCTGACGGGTCGGCCCCGCGCCGGTTCGCCTCGCGTTGTGTCCGGCGTGCCCGAGCCTGTGGGACGGGACGGGGCGCGTCGGACAAAAATGGGCTTTGGGGGACGCGGCTGGAACGCATTTTCTGTCCTGCGCGCCCCAAATTGCTTTGGGGGACGGTTTGGGGGACGCGACTGGAGATGCTCTTAGAGCATATCCAGCAGAACTCGTAAGCACGCTAAAACCAAATAATAACTGCTAGTTTAGGATTCGGTTCGAAAATCGGCGCGGATCAGCGACCAAAACCCAAAAAAAAGTTTTCGGGTCGACACTGAAATCCCAACTCCGCTTGTATTTGTAGGGGTCGAACGAACGAACCGAACGCAACACGAACGAAACCACTAGTTTGCGCGCGACGGAACTTTCACCTCCTCCCAACTACTGCCGCCGTCGCTCAATCTCGCCGACATGAGTCTCGAATCGACACCGGGCCAGCCGTCGGAGCAAGCTCAATGTTTATTGTACATAGGGGGACCCATTTTGCAGGAGCGGTCTCAACGTTTCCAAGACGGCACGAGATCGAAAGAAAAAGTAGGTAGCCAAAAATCAGGGGGTAAAAAAAACTCCAAGAGAAGAAACATTTATCCTTCAGAGAGGATGACATGCGGGACACATGAGGCAGCAGCATCCTCAATGTTTCCAAGGCGGCAGGGGATCAAAAGAAAAAAAGAAATAGCTAAAAATCAGAGGGTGAATTTTTTTAAAAAAAAATTATTGTACATAGAGGATGACATGCGGGTCCCATGAGCCAGCAGTCTTCTCAACGTTTTAAAGGCTGCATGAGGTCGAAATAAAAAAGACAAGTGACAAAAAATAAGGGGGTCAAAAAATACAAGAAAACAAAGTTGATTGTACATAGAGGATGACATGCGGGTCCCATGAGCCAGCGGCTTCCTCAATGTTTCCAAGGCGGCATAAAATCGAAAGAAAAAGGCAAGCGACCAAATATCAGGAGCCAAAAATAATCAAAGAATAGAAATTTTATTGTACATAGTGGATGACATGCGGGTCCCATTTTGCAGCAGCTTCCTCAATGTTTCCAAAAGGCATGAAATCGGAAGAAAAAGGCAAGCGACAAAATATTAGGTGCCAAAAATAACTCCAAGAAAAGAAAAACTTGATTGTACATAGAGGATGACATGCGGGTCGCATTTTGCAGTAGCGGTCTCAACGTTTCAATGGTGACGCATGATAAAAATAACTCCAAGAAAGGACAAGTTTATTATTCATAGAGGATGACATGCAGGTCACATTTTGCAGCATCGGTCTAAACGTTTCCAAGGCGGCACAGGATCAAAAAAAACGAAGTAGCCAAAAATTAGGGGTCAAAAATAACTCCGAGAAAGAAAAAAATTATTGTACATAGAGGATGACATGCTGGACCCATGAGCCAGCAGCTTCCTCAACGTTTCAGAGGCGGCATGTGAGATCGAAAGAAAAAGGCAAGTGACCAAATATCAGGAGCCAAAAATAATCCGAGAAAAGAAACTTTTATTATACATATAGGATGACATACGGGTCCCATGAGCCAGCAGCTTACTCAACGTTTCAGAGGCGGCATGAGATTGAAAGAAAAAGAGAAATGACCAAATATCAGGTGCCAAAAATAACTCCAAGAAAAGAAACTTGATTGTACATAGAGGATGACATGCGGGTCCCATTTTACAGCAGCGGTCTCAACGTTTCAAAGGCGACAAGGGATCGAAAAAAAAGGCAAGTGACCAAATATCAGGTGCAAAAAATAACTCCAAGAAAAGAAACTTGATTGTACATAGAGGATGACATGCGGGTCCCATTTTGCAGCAGCGCTCTCAATGTTTCAGAGGTGGCACGGGATCGAAAGAAAAAAGGCAAGTGACTAAATATCAGGTGCAAAAATAACTCCAAAAAAAAGAAACTTGATTGTACATAGAGGATGACATGCGGGTCCCATTTTTTGCAGCAGCGGTATCAACGTTTCAGAGGTGGCACGAGATCAAAAGAAAAAAGGCAAGTGACCAAATATCAGGTTCCAAAAATAACTCCAGGAAAAGAAACTTGATTGTACATAGAGGATGACATGCGGGTCCCATTTTGCAGCAGCGGTATCAACTTTTCAGAGACAGCACAAGATCGAAAGAAAAAGGAAAGTGACCAAATATCAGGTGCCAAAAATAACTCCAAGAAAAGAATCTTGATTGCACATAGAGGCTGACATGCGGGTTCCATTTTGCAGCAGCGGTCTCAACGTTTCCAAGGCGACATGGGATCAAAAGAAAAAGAAGTAGCCAGAAATCAGGGGGTTGAAAAAATCCAAGAAAAGCATGATTTTTCGTTCATAGAGGATGACATGCGGGACCCATAATCCTGCATTGTAAACGGCTCGATCGAAGAACGTTGAACGAGATGGCGTGATCGAGACAAAAACATTGCTAGATAGGCTGCCATCTGGGCCCTGCATCCCTGGGCGGTGCGGATTTGCGTTGACTCGGCTGGCGCACCCGAGAACTCATCATGCACCACGTCTCGGGCCACCATACACGACGTTTTCCACGTTTTCGTCGGGCTAGATGGCCTAAAAAACGAGTGAAAAAAAGTTTTGACATGGACCATGGAGAGAGCAAAAATCGTCGGGCTTGGTGCATCAGCAACCACGACGCGACTTTCAATTTGTCGCCTATGGCAACTTTTCTTGTAGTGACAACAATCTGCTTTATCTACTCTCATATTTCAGTTGCTACACATCACCCAAGTACAATAGATGGCAAAAGCTACAGATAACACCCAAATCATGAAAAGGTTACTGCCTCCATCAGCTTGCATCTTGAAAGCTTGGTTCTTCGGTTCATCATTGCTCTGGTTTCTTCCAGCAAGCAGCGAGATTTCTTCCTGAAGCCTCTCAATTTCTTCATCTCGATCCCAAACTACATCACGTAGATCACGGACTAAGTCTTTGAGATACTTATCCATGGGTTCATCAACCCACTCAAAGCTGGCACACCATATGCCACCATATAAGAACTAAGACACATAACTACATATTCATCACCACAATAGTTTTTAAGCTATTTATCCCATGAGCTATATATTGCAAATATAAAGGGATGAAATTTTAAAGGTAGCACTCAAGTAATTTACTTTGGAATGGCAGAAAAATACCACATAGTAGGTAGATATGGTGGACACAAATGGCATGGGTTTTGGCTCAAGGTGTTTGGATGCACGAGAAGCATTTCCTCTCGGTACAAGGTTTGGGCTAGCAAGGTTGTTTGAAGCAAACACAAGTATGAACAGGTACAGCAAAACTTACACAAGAACATATTGCAAGCATTATAAGACTCTACACTTGTCTTCCTTGTTGTTCAAACACTTTACCCGAAAATATCTAGACTTAGAGAGACCAATCATGCAAACCAAATTAAACAAGCTCTACGGTAGTTCTTCATTAATAGATTAAACTACATGATGCAAGAGCTTAAACATGATCTAAGAGAGCTCAAACAATTGCCAAATTGCCAAACCATATGCAGCATTTTCCGATTCCAACCAAATAGCAATTTAACGAAGCAATTTCAGCCTTCACCATGAACATTAAAGCATAATTAAGAACACAAGTGTTCCATATGAAAAAGCGAAGCGTAATATCTCCAATATAAGAATGGTGGGATCCAACTTTATTCAAACCAAAACAAAAATAAAAGCAAACCGATGCTCCAAGTAAAGAACATAGGATGTGATGGAATAAAAATATAGTTTCACTAGAAGTGACCCGATAATGTTGTCGATGAAGAAGGGGATGCCTTGGGCATCCCCAAGCTTAGATGCTTGAGTCTTCTTAAAATATGGATGAACCACCGGGCATCCCCAAGCTTAGACCTTTCACTCTTCTTGATCATAGTATATCATCCTCTTCTCTTGACCCTTGAAAACTTCCTTCACACAAACTTCAAGCAAACTCATTAGAGGGTTAGTGCATAACCAAAAATTCACATATTCAGAGGTGACACAATCATTCTTAACACTTCTGGACATTGCACAAAGCTTCTGAAAGTTAATGGAACAAAGAAACTCATTCAACATAGCAAAAGCGGCAATGCGAAATAAAAGACAGAATCTGTCAAAAACAGAACAGTCCGTAAAGATGAATCTGGCAGGGGCACTTAACTTGCTCAAATGGAAAAACTCAAAACTAATGAAAGTTGCATACTTATATGAGGATCACGCTCGTAAATTTGCAGATTTTTTCGATTTTTTTACAGAGACTTCTGCGAGAATTCGTGACAGACAGCAATGCTGTTTCTGCGCAGCGATCCAAATCTATCATCAACTTTAACATAGAAACTTTACTTGGCACAAAAACATGATAAGGAGAGGTTGCTACAGTAGTAAACCACTTCCAAGACTCAACAATACAGTAAATAAAATAAAACATGGGTTATCTCCTAAGAAGTGCTTTTCTTTAACGCCTTTCAGCTAGGCGCAGAAAGTGCAAATCAAGTAACATCAAGAGAAGAAGCATCAACATCATAGCTTGTTCTAATAATAGAATCAAAAGGCAACTTCATTCTCTTTCTAGGGAAGTGTTCCATACCTTTCTTGAGAGGAAATTGATATTTAATATTACCTTCCCTCATATCAATAACAGCACCAACGGTTCGAAGAAAAGGTCTTCCCAACACAATAGGACAAGATGCATTGCATTCGATATCCAAGACAACAAAATCAACGGGACAAGTTTTTTAACCGTAATGCGCACATTATCAATCCTCCCCAAAGGTTTCTTTTTAACATTATCAGCAAGATTAACATCCAAATAACAATTTTTCAATGGTGGCAAGTCAAGCATATCATAAATCTTTTTTAGGCATAACAGAAATACTTCCACCAAGATCACATAAAGCATTACATTCAAAGTCATTAAATTTCATTTTGATGATGGGATCCCAACCATCTTCTAACTTCCTAGGGATAGAAGCTTCAAGTTTTAATTTCTCTTCCCTAGCTTTAATAAGAGCATTTGTAATATGTTTTGTAAAGGCTAAATTTATAGCACTAGCATTGGGACTTCTAGCAAGTTTTTGTAAGAACTTTATAAATTCAGTAATATGACAATCATCAAAATCTAAACCATTATGTTCTACAGCAATGGAATCATTGTCACCAATATTTTGAAAAATTTCAGCAGTTTTATCACAAACAGCAGTTTCAGCAGTTTCAGGCAATTTTGTGCGCTTTGCACTAGGAGTAGAAACATTGCCAACACCAATTATTTTACCATTGATAGTAGGAGGTGCAGCAACATGTGAAGAATCAACATTACTAGTGGTGGTAATAGTCCATACTTTAGCTACATTATTTTCTTTAGCAAGTTTTTCTTTTTCTTCTCTATCCCACCTAGCATGCAATTCAGCCAACATTCTAATATTATCATTAATTCGAACTTGGATGGCATTTGTTTTAGAAAACCTAGCATCTTTAACTTCCTCAGGCATAACTTTCAATTTTAAAAGATCAACATCAAAAGCAAGACTATCAACCTTAGAAGCAAGAATATCAATTTTACTAAGCTTTTCTTCAACAGTTTTATTGAAAGCAGTTTGTGTACTAATAAATTCTTTAAGCATGACTTCAAGACCAGAGGGTACACCCTTATTATTGTTGTAAGAATTACCATAAGAATTACCATAACCATTACCATTATTACAAGGATATGGTCTATAGTTGTTGTTACCATAATTATTCCTATAAGCATTGTTGTTGAAATTATTGTTCTTGATGAAATTCACATCAACATTTTCTTCTTGAGCAACCAATGAAGCTAGAGGAACATTATTAGAATCAATATGAGATCTACCATTTGCAAGCATAGACATAGCATCAATCTTATCACCCAAAGAAGTGGTTTCTTCAACAGAATTTACCTTATTACCTTGAGGAGTTCTTTCAGTGTGCCATTCAGAGTAATTGATCATCATATCATCAAGTAATTTGGTTGCGGCGCCCAGGGTGATGGACATAAAAGTACCTCCAGCAGCTGAATCCAATAGGTTCCTCGAGGAAAAATTCAATCCTGCATAAAAGGTTTGGATGATCATCCAAGTAGTCATCCATGGGTTGGGCAATTCTTTACCAAAGATTTCATTCTCTCCCATGCTTGAGGAACATGTTCATTATCAAATTGTTTAAAATTCATTATGCTACTTCTCAAAGATATAATCTTAGCAGGAGGATAATATTTACTAATAAAAGCATCTTTACATTTAGTCCATGAATCAATACTATTCTTAGGTAAAGATAGCAACCAATCTTTAGCTCTTCCTCTTAATGAGAAAGGAAACAATTTCAGTTTTATAATATCACCATCTATATCCTTATACTTTTGCATTTCACAAAGTTCAACAAAATTATTAAGATGGGCAGCAGCATCATCAGACTAACACCAGAAAATTGCTCTCTCATAACAAGATTCAGTAAAGCAGGTTTAATTTCATAGAATTCTGCTGTAGTAGCAGGTGGAGCAATAGGAGTACATATAAAATCATTATTATTTGTGCTAGTGAAGTCACACAACTTAGTATTTTCAGGAGTACCCATTATAACTGATGTAGCCCCGCTCACCAACGACACTACATCAAGGCCAACAAGTCCCCCAAGTGGACCAATGACAAGGGCTCGAGCTAAAGCTCTACATGACAAGGTGAACTCGCTCCTCACTACCCTCGATCTCGATACCCCATTGGATGGAATGCTACCTCATGCCGAAACACTTTGTGTTATTAGGTACGTGGAGCATCAAGACCACGGAGGGGACGATACGTCATGGTCAAGGGAAGGAGAGGAGCAGCTGATCGGGAAGATGTACATGGAGCCGGACCCGAAGTCGTCCGAAGAACGCAAGGAAGAGAGATGAGCGGCACCCAGATCCGGTCGACGCCTCGATCAACAGGCCTGTAATCCGTTGACTGCCGCTCGACGGCTACCCGGCCCACAACGGACCCCAACCGGTGCCATCCGGACGCCATCCCGGGAACCCGCTCGTTATCGCCGGTCCAGGATCCGGTCACCAACCGGATGGTCCTGTGTCCGGTCCAACTGCCTCGACCGGCCTGCACGACTAAAGACGCCTTTTCGGCCCGAAATGTTTTCCTTTGTACCTTTTCGGCCCGTGTCGCCTTGTACCGCTATATAAGCACCTGGACACCCCTTTTACCCCTTAGACTTGTTTAGAACTCAAACCTAACTTTGAGCTTAGTCTCCCTTGGGTATCATCCCTCTGTAATCAAGGCAACCCTTGTGGATGTATGGATTTGGTAGTGAGAGATTCTAGTGTTTACACTCTCTCTTCCACTCCTTGATTCGTCCTCCCCACCGGTCTCTCCTCTCGGAATTCTACCTCGAGTCTCTTCCGGGCGGATTCTATTGGCACGGTCCATCGAGCCGTGAGGGTAAGGATCGATTGTATCGGGTTGGTGCGCGTGGTTCTTCGTGTGTTCTTCGCGTTCTTCGTGTTCTTCCGCCTCTCCCCCTCTTTCCCCTTGGTTCCTTGGGTCATTCGCGAGATCGGGCCACAATCGGGGTCTTAGACCTCATCATATGGTATCAGCAGCCTTTGGTTTCCGCGGATTTGACCCTCCACCCACCCAATTTCGTTTCTAGAAAATTTTCCAAAAAATAGCCCTAAATTGCCTTTGGACGGATCTGTGATTTGGTTGAGTTTTGAGTGGTTTTGCTCCGTGGATCTGGTGTTGTTGTGCTTGATCTACTATTTCCCCAACTTTTAGCCTCCAATTCCATCGTTTCCCTTTGTTTTGGTCGATTTGGTTTTGGTTTGGGGAAGAACAGGAGAGAGAAAGCTCCAAATCGTGCAACCCGGTTTCGAACCCGGTCAATGCCCCAGACGGACCGTCGGCGCAGACCCGGCCAACCGGCCGCAAACCGGACAGCCGGCCCAGAGACCGGTCCGACCGCCGCCAGACCGACACGCCGGCGCCAACTCCGGTCCAACCGGACCCGACGGGCCTCCTTCGACATCGACTAACACCACCGCCGACCACCACCACCACCATCATCTCCACCATCGCAGGTATAACTTGCAGTAACCCTTGTAGCCCTCTTCTTTTTGCGATCTATCCCACGAGCGAAGCTTTCGAGTGTTGCGAAACATCGCACGAGGTCCCGACCGTGAGGGTGTGCGTTGTGTGAGTAAAGCTCATAAGTGGAGCTCGTGAGTGGCCAGCAAAAGAGTAAGAGCATAGTGTGCTAGTGAAAAAAAAGTGCAAAGTGCCACCGATACAAAAAGAGTGAAAAGCTTTTAAGCAAGCAAGAGAGATAGAGAAGAGAGACCTCGTGCGAATCTTGGTGTTTCTCCTCTATGCAACCTAGCTTCGATCTCTTCTTGCGTTAGTGTGACATTGAGCACCCTTACTTAGGGGTTTTTCATTTTTCCGCTCGTTCCTTGGTTGCACTAACCCCGCTCATCCCGTGTGTGAGTTCCACATTTTTCCGTGTTTATAGTGATCTCCACTTTGACACTTGATTTTTGGACCTTACCCACTCTTAACAACATACTCGATTTTGGATTTCGTCTTTTGGCTTTCCACCATCCACTCCTAACACCATATTTGCTAGCTTTTGCGTGTGCCTTTGTGTGTGTCCCGATACAATTGGTCTTACTTTCGGCTTGGTTGATTGCCTCAATACTATCTTACCACGGTAAGAGTGCGAGGTAGTCTCCTTCCACTAACATCCACAACATAGTTCTTGTCTTGTGATCATGGATAGGCACGGAGACCAAGCAAAGGAGGATGAGGTCCTACACCCCTCCGAAAGGTTGGCCACCCAACACAACCTATGGGTGCAACGCCAAGAGTTCAAGGACCAACTCAACTTGTTCGAGACACGCATCGACGAACAATATGAAGAAGTGGCTCACAACTTCGGCCAAGTGAACCAAGATATGATTCTTCTTCGCGAAGCTACGGACAACTTGCATGACTAAGTGACGGCCAATGATGCAAACATGGAGCGGCGCATGGATAGCCTCGAGCGCGCCATCAACAACTTGGGACGCCGACATCGACATCGCTCTACTTCCTCATTGTCATCGACCTCCTCACATGATGACTACTCCCATGATCGCCATTCGTCCTCAAGCTCCGACTCAAGGCATGGAGATCATCATCGCTCTCGTCGACCGCACGCTCGTCATGATGATTCTCGCTCAAACTCAAGGCGCGGAGAGTTCCATCGCCATGCTCGTCCTCATGAGCGTCCTCAACAAGACCAAGCTCTTCACCAAGATCGTCATCAAGCGGCTCGCCATGCCCACCATGGGCATGACGACCAACCCCAAGACAACGTCCTCCACAACATGGACCCGGCACCTCATCGTCAAGCCCATGTGGATGCTCAAGACCAAGGTCATCAAGATCCACCAAGGCGTGACCTCCGGAACCATCCTCGCCATGACCAAAGGGGCCGAGGACAACCACAACATGATCAAGATGAGAGGACCAACATTGGACAACGTCAACAACCTCGTCAAGATCCATAAAAACTTCATCAACGTGAGCCAAGTGAAGCTAGTGTTCACCTCAACCGCCAACCCAATGCTATGGTTGGTCGTGGAAGACCTCCTCTACCACCTCAAGTCGCAAGAGATGAAGGCATCCGTCCTCGCCGCCGAAACTTGGAAGATGAAGAGAACATGTATGGGAAACTCAAGTTCAACATGCCCAAGTTCAAGGGTGAAGACGACGCCGAGGCCTACCTCTCATGGGCACTCAAGGTTGACAAGATCTTCCGCATCCACAACTACTCCGGAGCCAAGAAAGTAGCCATGGCCTCCTCGAGTTTGAAGAATATGCCAACACTTGGTGGGAACAAGTTGTCACTCTTAGGGAAGAAAAGGGTGAACCTCCAATTGACACATGGGAAGATATGAAGGAGGATGATACGTCCCCGACGTATCCATAATTTCTGTCGTTCCATGCTTGTTTTATGACAATACTTACATGTTTTGCTTGCACTTTATGATGTTTTTATGCGTTCCGAACTAACCTATTAACGAGATGCCACAAGCTCGCTGTTTTTGGTTCCAGAAGGCTGTTCGGGCAATATTCTCTTAATTGGACGAAATCAACGCCAAACCTCCCATTTTTCCCGAAGGCTCCAACACCGAAGAAGAGTCGGAGAGGGGCCAGGGGGCCACCACACCACATGGCGGCGCTGCCGGCCGCGCCGGCCTAGGGTGTGGCGCCCCCTGGTGCCCCCCCGCCGCCTCTTCGCCTATAAAATCCCTTTCGACCTAAAAACACCGTACCACTTGACGAAACTCCAGAAAGACTCCAGGGGCGCCGCCACCATCGCGAAACTCCAATTGGGACAAAGTCTCTGTTCCGACCGGGACGGGAAGTGCCCCTAAGCCATCTCCATCAACGCCATCGCCTCCATCATGCTCCGTGAGTAGTTCCCCCATGGACTACGGGTTCTAGCTGTAGCTAGTTGGTATTCTCTCCCCCATGTACTTCAATACAATGATCTCATGAGCTGCCTTACATGATTGAGATTCATCTGATGTAATCGGTGTTGTGTTTGTTGGGATCCGATGGATGATACATTATGATTAGTCTATCTATAAAGTTTGTGAAGTTATTGTTGCTGCAATCTTGTTGTGTTTAATGCTTGTCACTAGGGCCCGAGTGGCATGATCTTAGATTTGAGCTCTATAATTATTGCTTAGATTGTATCTACAAGTCGTATGCACATGTCACTGTCCGGAACCAAAGGCCCCGAAGTGACAGAAATCGGGACAACCGGAGGGGATGGCGGTGATGTGAGGGACACATGTTTTCATGGAGTGTTAATGCTTTGCTCCGGTGCTCTATTAAAAGGAGTACCTTAATATCCAGTAGTTTCCCTTGAGGCCCGGCTGCCACCGGCTGGTAGGACAATAGATGTTGTGCAAGTTTCTCATTGCGAGCACGTACGACTAAATATGGAAAACATGCCTACATGATTAATGAATTGATGTTCTTTCTTAATGCCTTATCAATCCTATCAATTGCCCAACTGTAATTTGTTCACCCAACACTTGTTATTGGAGAGTTACCACTAGTGTAGATAGCTGGGAACCCCGGTCCATCTTTCATCATCATATACTCGTTCTACATGTCAACTATTTTCTGGTGCCATTGCTCTCATATTGCTATTACTGCTGCTGTGTTACTGTTACTACTGCTCTCATATTACTGCTACTTTCACATCACCCTTGTTACTAGTGCTTTTCCAATTGACAACTCAGTTGTTAAGGCTTATTTGTATTCTTTACCTCCCCTTGTGTCGAATCAATAAATTTGGGTTTTACTTCCCTCGAAGACTGTTGCGATCCCCTATACTTGTGGGTCATCAAGACTATTTTCTGGCGCCGTTGCCGGGAGGCATAGCTCTACTCATAAGTTCACCTGGGGAGTACACTCTACCTCTCTCTCTGCTTTTATCTTATTTTGTCTTGCTAGTTTATTTCGTCTAGTTTATTTGTGCTTAGTTTATTTCTGTCTAGTTTTATTTTGCTTAGTTTACTTTTGTCTAGTTTATTTTTGTCTTGTTTTATTTTCCCTATATACCCGAAAATCCATAAAAATTTGAAAAACCTAAAAATTAAAAACTGCTGTTATGGGAGAACCTACAACCTACTTGGAGCTTATAGAATGTTATAATAATTATAGAGAATCAAGAACTGGTAAAATAATGAGTGCTATGATAGAAAAATTGTATACAATTGCTAGAATCTTGCTTAGACGCCATGATATAAACTGTTGCTCTCAACATGATACTAAACATCTTAAATTTCAATGTGGCTTTAGTGAGGAATTTTTAATTAAGAACTATAATCGGAATTACTATATTCATTATGGGTTCGAAGAGGTAGAACAATTTGTCTTATTTATGGGAGCCTCCGAGATAGAATCCTTCATGGTTGAGAATTATGAAACTTGTGCTATTTGTAAGGACCTTAAAGATTATGTCTCTACTATCCTTAATTCTTGCATAGAATGCTACAGTAGGAATCCTTATATCCTTGATTATAAAGAGAGACACATTAATACACAAGAATGCACTCACAATTTGCAGGAACCGGTGGAAGAAGAAATTGATGAACCTGAAAGCTCATTGGATGAAAAAGAGGAGGAAATTGATGAACTTGAAAGCTCATTGGATGAAAAAGAAGAGGAGAGTGATGAACAAAAGGAGGAAGAATGGATTAGCTACCCATGTCAACCTTCTAATGAGAGTAACTCTTCATCTCTTACACTATTTGATTGTCCTCCATGCTTACCGAAGAGGTTGAATGTTATGTTCCTGTGGATTCTCTTGAAATATTTTCTATAAGTAAAACTTGTGAGAATAATTATGCTGCTGTTATATATGATAATCCATGCTACTTTGATAAATCTTATGATAATGCTTTGTTTGTGCCTGATGTCGAAATGCATGGTACTAAAGAATTTTGCTTGGTAAATGTTTATGATAAAGCTCTAGATGATGGTCCTATGTTACTTGATAATATTAATTGTACTACTAATAAAAATGGGATTGGAGAGTTCTTGACTTATTCTATGAGTCCCATATCTATTGAGATTGATCACCTACCTTGTTATATTATTAATAAAAGTAAGTTTGATAGTTTTAATTCCACTATTCTTGAACTTGATAAAAATTATGTGTTTGGAAATCATGAAAAGTATGCTGCATGTGATAGTTATATTGTTGAGTTTATTCATGAAGCTACTGAAAATTATTATGAGAGAGGAAAATATGGTAGTAGAAATTTTCATGGTGCTAAAACACCTCTCTATATGCTTAAAATTTTGAAGTTACTCTTGTTTTATCTTCTTATGCTTATCACTTTGTTCTTCATGAATTTATTTGTGTACAAGATTCCTATGCATAGGAAGTGGGTTAGACTTAAATGTGTTTTGAATTTGCTTTTTGATGCTTTCTTTTGCTTCAAATACTATTTCTTGCGAGTGCATCATTAAAACTGCTGAGCCCATCTTAATGGCTATAAAGAAAAGAACTTCTTGGGAGATAACCCATGTGTTATTTTGCTACAGTAATTTGTTTTATATTTGTGTCTTGGAAGTTGTTTACTACTGTAGCAACCTCTCCTTATCTTAGTTTTGTGTTTTGTTGTGCCAAGTGAAGCCTCTAATCGAAGGTTGATACTAGATTTGGATTTCTGCGCAGAAACAGATTTCTATCTGTCACGAATCTGGGCTTATTTCTCTGTAGGAAACTCAGAAAATCTGCCAATTTACGTGCGTGATCCTCAGATATGTACGCAACTTTCATTAGTTTTGAGTTTTCTGATTTGAGCAACGGAAGTACCATTTTAAAATTCGTGTTTACTGGCTGTTCTGTTTTGGCAGATTCTGTCTCTGTTTTTTGCATTGTCTCTTGTGGACTTTAAGTGAGGCTTTCTAGACGTGGAGAGCTGTAGCTAATGTTTTATTGAGTTCTTGCAATGTGCCACTACAGGACCAAGGTGGATTCAAACTTTTTGAGTACTAACCCCTCTAATAAAGTTTATGAGAAGTTTGGTGTGAAGGAAGTTTTCAAGGGTCAAGAGAAGGATGATATATGATCAAGAAGAGTGAAAAGTCTAAGCTTGGGGATGCCCCGTGGTTCATCCCTGCATATTTCAAGAAGACTTAAGCGTCTAAGCTTGGGGATGCCCAAGGCATCCCCTTCTTCATCAACTTATCAGGTTTCTCCCCTGAAACTATATTTTTATTCGGTCACATCTTATGTGCTTTACTTGGAGCGTCTGTGTGCTTTTATTTTTGTTTTGTTTGAATAAATTCGGATCCTAGCAATCCTTGTGTGGGAGAGATACACGCTCCGCTTTTTCATATGAACACTCGTGTTCTTCGTTTTACTTTTAATGTTCAATGATAAAAGTTGGAAGCTATTGCACTTATTTATATTTGGTTGAAAACAGAAAATGCCTCATCATGTCTTGGATAATCTGACACTTGGCAATTGTTTTGAGCTCTCAAGTAGATCATGATTAAGTTTTTTTTTCATGTAGTTTAATCCTATTAGTGGAGAACTACCGTAGAGCTTGTTAAAATTGGTTTGCATAATTGATCTCTCTTAAGGTCTAGATATTTTCTGGTAAAAGTGTTTGAGCAACAAGGAAGACAGTGTAGAGTATTATAATGCTTGCGATATGTTCTTATGTAAGTTTTGTTGTACCGGTTCATACTTGTGTTTGCTTCAAACAACCTTGCTAGCCTAAGCCTTGTATCGAGAGGGAATACTTCTCGTGCATCCAAAACCTTGAGCCAAAACCTATGTCATCTGTGTCCACCATACCTACCTACTATGTGGTATTTTCTGCCATTCCAAAGTAAATTGCTTGAGTGCTACCTTTAAACAATTCAAAATTTATCACCTCTGATTTGTGTCAATGTTTAATAGCTCATGAGGAAGTATGTGGTGTTTATCTTTCAATCTTGTTGGGCAACTTTCACCAATGGACTAGTGGCTTCATCCGCTTATCCAATAATTTTGCAAAAAGAGCTGGCAATGGGATTCCCAGTCCCGAATTAATTAATTTAAATAGACACTCCTCCATGGTTTGTGATTGTTGGACGGCACCCGAAGGATTCGGTTAGCCATGGCTTGTGTAAGCAAAGGTTGGGGGAGTGTCATCATCATAATAAAACTTAAATAAAAAGGCACTCCTTCATGGTATGTGATTGTTGGCAGGCACCCGAGGATTCGGTTAGCCATGGTTTGTGAAAGAAAGGTTGGAAGGAGTGCCACCCAAAAATAAATAAAATGGGAGCCGCTCTTGTGAGTCCGGTTGATGAGGTAGTTAGTGTACCCACTACCATTCGTTGACAACAACAAACACCTCTCAAAATTTTACTTTTATGCTCTCTATATGTTTTCAAAACCAAAGCTCTAGCACAAATATAGCAATCGATGCTTCCCTCGTAGAAGGGCCATTCTTTTACTTTTATGTTGAGTCAGTTACCTAATTCCTTCCACCTTAGAAGCAAACACTTGTGTCAACTGTGCATTGATTATTACATACTTGCATATTTGCATTCATCATATTACTCTATGTTGACAATATCCATGAGATATACATGTTGAAAGTTGAAAGCAACCGCTGAAACTTATATCCTCCTTTGTGTTGCTTCGATGCCTTTACTATGAACTTATTGCTTTATGAGTTAACTCTTGTGCAAGACTTTTGATGCTTGTCTTGAAAGTACTCTCCATGAAAAGTTTTGCTATATGTTATCTACTTGTTAGCAACTATAGATCATTGCATTGAGTTACTTCATTCATTTCATATGCTTTGTAATAGTATGATCAAGGTTATGTAAGTAGCATGTCACTACAGAAATTATTCTTTTTATCGTTTACCTGAGCAGGAACTAAGCTTGGGGATGCTGATACGTCCCCGACGTATCCATAATTTCTGTCGTTCCATGCTTGTTTTATGACAATACTTACATGTTTTGCTTGCACTTTATGATGTTTTTATGCGTTCGGAACTAACCTATTAACGAGATGCCACGTGCTCTCGTTTTCTGTTTTTGGTTCCGAAAGGCTGTTCGGGCAATATTCTTAATTGGACGAAATCAACGCCAAACCTCCTATTTTTCCCGAAGGCTCCGAACACCGAAGAAGAGTCGGAGAGGGGCCAGGGGGCCACCACACCACATGGCGGCGCGGGCAGACCCTGGCCGCGCCGGCCTAGGGTGTGGCGCCCCCAGGGGCCCCCTCGCGCCGCCTCTTCGCCTATAAAATCCCTTTCGACCTAAAAACACCGTACCACTTGACGAAACTCCGAAAGACTCCAGGGCGCCGCCACCATCGCGAAACTCCATTCGGGGACAGAAGTCTCTGTCCCGACCCCGCCGGATGGGGAAGCCCCCGAAGCCATCTCCATCAACGCCATCGCCTCCATCATGCTCCGTGAGTAGTTCCCCCATGGACTACGGGTTCTAGCTGTAGCTAGTTGGTATTCTCTCCCCATGTAGTTCAATACAATGATCTCATGAGCTGCCTTACATGATTGAGATTCATCTGATGTAATCGGTGTTGTGTTTGTTGGGATCCGATGGATGATACATTATGATTAGTCTATCTATAAAGTTTGTGAAGTTATTGTTGCTGCAATCTTGTTGTGTTTAATGCTTGTCACTAGGGCCCGAGTGGCATGATCTTAGATTTGAGCTCTATAATTATTGCTTAGATTGTATCTACAAGTCGTATGCACATGTCACTGTCCGGAACCAAAGGCCCCGAAGTGACAGAAATCGGGACAACCAGAGGGGATGGCGGTGATGTGAGGGACACATGTTTTCACGGAGTGTTAATGCTTTGCTCCGGTGCTCTATTAAAAGGAGTACCTTAATATCTAGTAGTTTCCCTTGAGGCCCGGCTGCCACCGGCTGGTAGGACAATAGATGTTGTGCAAGTTTCTCATTGCGAGCACGTACGACTAAATATGGAAAACATGCCTACATGATTAATGAATTGATGTTCTTTCTTAATGCCTTATCAATCCTATCAATTGCCCAACTGTAATTTGTTCACCCAACACTTGTTATTGGAGAGTTACCACTAGTGTAGATAGCTGGGAACCCCGGTCCATCTTTCATCATCATATACTCGTTCTACATGTCAACTATTTTCTGGTGCCATTGCTCTCATATTGCTATTACTGCTGCTGTGTTACTGTTACTACTGCTCTCATATTACTGCTACTTTCACATCACCCTTGTTACTAGTGCTTTTCCAGGTGCTGAATTGACAACTCAGTTGTTAAGGCTTATTTGTATTCTTTACCTCCCCTTGTGTCGAATCAATAAATTTGGGTTTTACTTCCCTCGAAGACTGTTGCGATCCCCTATACTTGTGGGTCATCAGAGGAGATGCAAGCTCTCTTTGTCCCTACACACTACAAGACCGATCTCTTCAACAAGCTCCAAAAGTTGAAGCAAGGCACCAAGACCGTTGAGGAGTTCTTCAAGGAAATGGAGTTAACCATGATGCGAGCAAACATCCAAGAGTCCGAGAACCAAACCATTGCTAGGTTCTTCAATGGCCTCAACTACCCCATCAAGAGGATTGTGGAGTTCCAACAATACTCCAACATGGTTGAGTTGGTTCACCAAGCTTCCAAGACCGAGCGTCAAGTGAATGAGGACATCAAGTACTCGAAGTCCAAGCAATACTTCGCCTCCAAACTTGCTACATCAACTCCTACAACAAGTGTTAAGCCAACCGCATCCTCTACAACTTCCAAGCAACCGTCTATACAAAGTCGCATGAAGCAAACGGTGTCCTCCACCGCCTCCTCCAAGGCCTCTACGGGACCCTCCAATGTCACTTGCTTCAAGTGTGGCACTCAAGGCCACAAGTCCTTCGAGTGCAAGAACACCAAGGTCATGATCACTATGGAGAATGGTGACATAGAGACGCTAAGTGAGGGCGAATATGAAGCCCTAGTGCAAGCCGCCGTTGCTAATGAGGAAGAGTATGAAGAAGAAAGTGGAGAAGACCCTCTCTTATGCACCCACGACCCAAGCCCTTCACTTGTGGTCACTCGAGTGCTCACCACTCAACCCCAAGCTATGGAAGACCAAAGATGCAACATCTTCCAAACTCGCGCCGGAATTGGTGCCAAGTCAATCAAGGTCATCATCGACGGTGGGAGTTGCCACAACTTGGCAAGCACCGAGCTATGCGAGAAGCTCAACCTCACGCTTCGCAAACATCCTCATCCATACCATGTCCAATGGTTGAGTGACAAGGGCAATGTCAAGATTCAACACACCGTCACCGTCAACTTCAAGATAGGACCCTATGAAGACACCGTCGAGTGTGACGTGGTGCCTATGACCGTGTGCCACATGTTACTTGGCCGCCCATGGCAATTTGACAAGAAGGCCATACATGATGGTTACTCCAATGCATACACCTTCAAGGTCAAGGACAAGAAGTTCGAGCTTCGCCCAATGACTCCTAGCCAAATCATCGCCGACAATGCGAAGGCTTTAGCGAGGGCACAACACAACACCAACCATAGTGAGTTGAGAGGAGAGGGAGCTACCCACCAAAAAGAGAGTGAGCGCCACCACCCACATATGAGTGAGAGAAAGAGTGTCCTCCTAGCCATCAAAAGCGAGTGGAGAGAAGTGAAAGACAACCCATCCACCACCATACACTACGTGCTCATTTGCAAGGGCCTCTCGTCGGAGACTAACGACTTAACCAACATTCCTTCGTCTTTGTTGTCTCTTTTGAAGGAGTTCCAAGACGTCTTCCCCGACGAGCTACCTCATGGACTACCACCGCTTCGGGGCATCGAGCATCGCATCGACCTCATACCCGGCGCTCCCCTACCAAACCGCCGCCTACCGCACCAACCCCGAAGATACCAAGGAGATCCAACGCCAAATACAAGACCTCCTCGCTAAAGGGGAAGTGGTTCGCCTACATGGGATACCGGCAAGCATTGTGTCGGATCGAGACGTCAAGTTCATGAGTTATCTATGGAAGTCGCTTATGGCAAAGTTTGGAGTCAAGCTCTTATTCTCATCGTCCTCGCACCCTCAAACCGATGGACAAACCGAAGTGGTCAATCGAAGCCTCTCCACACTCCTCCGCACACTTGTGAAGAAAAACTTGAAGTCATGGGAAGATTGCCTCCCCCACGCGGAGTTCGCCTACAATAGAGCCAAACACTCCACAACATTACGGAGTCCCTTCATGATCGTCTATGGATTCGAACCTCCAACGGCACTCGACATCCTCCCACTACCTCTTCATCAAAGGACCAACATGGACTTCGACGAGCGCACCACCGCCATGAAGAAACTACATGAAGAAACAAGAGCAACCATACAAGACCATGTCCTTCGCCAAGCTACACGCCTCAACGCCAAGAAGAAAGAACGAGTGTTTGAAGAAGGAGACCTCGTTTGGGTTCACCTAAGGAAAGAAAGGTTCCCTCAAGAATGCAACTCCAAGCTCAAGCCAAGAGGAGATGGGCCTTTCAAGGTACTCAAGCGCATCAACAACAATTCCTACGTCATCGACATACCGACATCCAAGTACTTGGTGAGCAACACTTTCAACATCTCGGACCTCTCCCCACATCATGGAGATGAGGAGGAACAAGAGTCGAGGACGACTCTCTCCCAAGGGGGGATGTAGCCCCGCTCACCAACGACACTACATCAAGGCCAACAAGTCCCCCAAGTGGACCAATGACAAGGGCTCGAGCTAAAGCTCTACATGACAAGGTGAACTCGCTCCTCACTACCCTCGATCTCGATACCCCATTGGATGGAATGCTACCTCATGCCGAAACACTTTGTGTTATTAGGTACGTGGAGCATCAAGACCACGAGGACGATACGTCATGGTCAAGGGAAGGAGAGGAGCAGCTGATCGGGAAGATGTACATGGAGCCGGACCCGAAGTCGTCCGAAGAACGCAAGGAAGAGAAGATGAGCGGCGGTCCAGATCCGGTCTCGACCGGCCTCCTGACGGCCACCTACCTGAATCCGCTGATCCTCGACGGCCACCCGGTCCACAACCGGACCCCAACCGGTGCCATCCGACGCCATCCGGGCCCGTAACCTCGCCCTATCGCCGGTCCAGATCCGGTCACCGACCGACAGCCGGTCCCAGGTCCGGTCCAACCGGCTCCCGACCGCCCGCACGACTAAAGACGCCTTTTCGGCCCGAAACGTTTCCTTTGTACCTTTTCGGCCCGTGTCGCCTTGTACCGCTATATAAGCACCCTGGACACCCCTTTTACCCTTAGACTTGTTTAGAACTCAAACCTAACTTTGAGCTTAGTCTCCCTTGGGTATCATCCTCTGTAATCAAGGCAACCCTTGTGGATGTATGGATTTGGTAGTGAGAGATTCTAGTGTTTACACTCTCTCTTCCACTCCTTGATTCGTCCTCCCCACCGGTCTCTCCTCTCGGAATTCTACCTCGAGTCTCTTCCGGGCGGATTCTATTGGCACGGTCCATCGAGCCGTGAGGGTAAGCATCGATTGTATCGGTTGGTGTGCGTGGTTCTTCGTGTGTTCTTCGCGTTCTTCGTGTTCTTCCGCCTCTCCCCCTCTTTCCCCCTTGGTTCCTTGGGTCATTCGCGAGATCGGGCCACAATCGGGGTCTTAGACCTCATCAATAACAGTAGAAAAGTAAACTAGGCAAATAAAGTAAAGACAAGTAACTAATTTTTTTTGATATAGAGCTAGTAAATAAGACAGTAAGTAGAGTAACTAATTTTTTTGTGTTTTTAATATGAAGCAAACAAGACAAGAATAAAGTAAAGTAAAGCAAGACAAAAACAAAGTAAAGAGATTGAAGTGGAGACTTCCCTTGCATGTCTTGATCTCCCCGCAACGGCGCCAAAAAGCCTTGATGCGCGTAGATGTACACGTCCGTTGGGAACCCCAAGAGGAAGGTATGATGCGCACAACAGCAAGTTTTCCCTCATAAAGAAACCAAGGTTATCGAACTAGTAGGAGCCAAGAAGCACGTGAAGGTTGTTGGTGGAGGAATGTAGTGCGCGCAACACCAAGTGAAACCGGCGCCAACGTGGAACCGCACAACACAATCAAAGTACTTTGTCCCAACGTAACGTGAGGTTGTCAATCTCACCTTGCTGAAAACAAAGGATTAAGCGTATCGAGTGGAAGATGGTGTTTGTTTGCAAAGAACAGTAAAAGCAGTAGAATGTATTCAGATGTAAAAGAATGGACCGGGGTCCACAGTTCACTAGTGGTGTCTCTCCAATAAGATAACTAACATGTCGGGTGAACAAATTACAGGAAGCAATTGACAAATAAAGATTCAATACATATCAACGATGATTACTATGTGATTTAATTAGGGCATTACGACAAAGTACATAGACCGCTATCCAGATGCATCTATGCCTAAATAATCCACCTTCAAGTTATCATCCGAACCCCTTCCGTATTAAGTTGTAAACAACAGATAATTGCATTAAGTATGGTGCGTAATGTAATCAACATAAATATCCTTAGACAAAACATCAATGTTTTATCCCTAGTAGCAATAGCACATCCACAACCTTAGAACTTTCTGTCACTGTGATTCAATGGAGGCATGAACCCACTATCGAGCATAATTACTCCCTCTTGGAGTTACAAGTATCAACTTGGCCAGAGCCTCTACTAGCAACGGAGAGCATGCAAGAACATAAACAACACATATATGATAGATTGATAATCAACTTAACATAGTATTCTATATTCATCGGATCCCGCCAAACACAACATGTAGCATTACAAATAGATGATCTTGATCATGTTAGGCAGCTCACAAGATCTAAACAATGATAGCACAAGCGGAGAAGACAACCATCTAGCTATGCTATGGACCCATAGTCCAAGGATGAACTACTCACGCATCAATCGGAGGCGGGCATGATGATGTAGAGCCCTTCCGGTGATGATTCCCCTCCGGCAGGGCGCCAAGGCGATCTCCCGAATCCCGAGATGGGATTGCCGGCGGCGGCCTCTCGCAATGTTTTCCGTATCGTGGCTCTCTACAGGGGGTTTCGCGACGAAGGCTATTTGTAGGCGGAAGGGTAGGTCAAGTGGCGGCACGAGGGCCCCACACACCAGGCCGGCGCGGCCAGGGCTTGGGCCGCGCCGCCCTGTTGTGTCGGCGCCTCGTGGCCCCACTTCGTACCTCCCTCGGTCTCTGGAAGCTTCGTGCAAAAATAGGACCCTGGGCGTTGATTTTGTCCAATTCCGAGAATATTTCCTTACTAGGATTTCAAACCAAAAACAGCAAAAACAGGAACTGGCACTTCGGCATCTTGTTAATAGGTTAGTGCCAGAAAATGTATAATAATGATGTAAAGTATGTATAAAACATTCAAGTATTGTAATAAAAGTAGCATGGAACATAAAAAATTGTAGATACGTTTGAGACGTACCAGCTGGTAGGACAAAAGATGTCATGCAAGTTTCTCATTGCGAGCACGTATGACTATATATGGAAAACATGCCTACATGATTAATAGACTTGATGTTCTGTCTTAATGCTATTTCAACCCTATCAATTGCCCAACTGTAATTTGTTCACCCAACACTTGTTATTGGAGAGTTACCACTAGTGTAGATAGCTGGGAACCCCGGTCCATCTCTCATCATCATATACTCGTTCTTTATGTCATTGGAAGTAGTATTAACTATTTTCTCGGTGCCATTGCCTATGTGTTACTATTACTGCTGTGTTATCACTTATTGCTCTCATATTATCGTTTCACATCACCCCGTTACTAGTGTTTTTCCAGTGCCTGAATTGACAACTCAGTTGTTAAGGCTTATAAGTATTCTTTACCTCCCTTGTGTCGAATCAATAAATTTGGGTTTTACTTCCCTCGAAGACTGTTGCGATCCCCTATACTTGTGGGTCATCAGGGACCAAGCGCGCCATCGCGATCTACGACCACTTTTGGGAGCGCCTGGCGCCGGAGGAGCAGAACGACCTGCGGTGGCGCCAGACAACGACAAGACGTGGACAACGTTCTCCTAGCGCTAGTGCGAAGACTGTCGGCAACAGCGATCCACCGACGAACAACGCCAACAGACGAAGGAGGTGGTGGAGCGTGCCCTGGAGGACCCTAGCGTGGGTCCTCGGCTACATCGCCGACGGGAACAGCCCGCCGCTGCAAATGCTGCCACGGTAGCTGCAGCTGGCATCCCCACGTGGCAACGGCTAATGGGCGGCGCGGCGACATGCGGCCTCCTCCTCGCGCTCCTCCTCCTCCCGATCCTCCTCGTCGTGTGGGTCGTCGGCCAGGTAATCCCCCTACAACACTCCCTCGTCGCGCTTCTTGGTGTCAGTGAAGGACGAGCCAGAGGAGGCTCCTGCTCGCAGGTGCCGCTATGCCAGTGGAGGCATCGTCATCCGCGAGCGGCGCTAGCCATGTCCTCCGTGCCAGCACGAGTGGACGCCCCTACCGGAGTACAAGGCGGCGGCCTCCATCGTTAAGGCGGAGGACGGCCCGGAGGAATTTCCTGGGCTACGCCAAGCTGATGGCTCCCAAGTGCAGTGGGTCAATTGTAGTACTTTTTAATAAGAAAGGTTATCGAGACCACAAGGAGATGTGGGTATTGGTTAGCAGAATCGATAAGAAAGCAGTAATAATAAAGTAACAGTGTTGATGTTTTTGGGTGTATAGTTTGCAGTAAAAATAAAGTGCTGAAAGTATATAGCAAATAAGTAAATGCTCTCGATGAGAGAAAAGGCCAATCCTCTATGCAGAAAGAGGACAAGCTCAAGTGTGTGTGCTTATATGAGACTAAAATTTCCGAGGGCGGCATGAATTCACTAGCATCTGAATTATAAACAACATGATAAATACTTTGTCAAGCTATATTAAATTAGGGACAGAGCCTAAGCCTAAGCCTACCATAGCCATAAGATCATTGGTCCCCGACATAAACCCCTCTAACACAACCCATAGTATTGGAAGACGGTTTCTGTCATTTCGTCCCTTCCAACACGAATGCATTACATTAAAGTGCAGCCCTATGAGTCCATATAGGTGAAGTAATATGCACTCGATGTTCGCATAAAACCATCATAGAACAACATAAAAGATAGAAAACTTGACCAAATACTCATTGCACAGCATATAGAATCATAGCTAGATCATCATATGCTCTCGGAACATGGGAAACTACTCACAAGTTTCAAACATGATATGGACCAGAGGCATAATGGTTACAACACAATATGAATATATAATATCCCCACCAAATAATGACAAAGTACCAATCACGAACATGCAATAACATTAAAAACAATATCTGGGGTTCAATTCAACACAACTATGAGGGGGATGATGTCGATCTCGTAGATGGAGATGGTGGTGCTGATGGTTCTGATGGAGATGCCTCCTCCCAAGCCAAGGAGGAGTGGGGATATCGATGGCATCGATTTCCCATTCACCGGAGGTACCGATGTAGCAGGATCTGCCCTCTCCCGGAGTAGGAGAGGACTTTCGCCTCCGCCGCCGCCTCAATAAATTTCGGAAAAATATGTCTTAGGTGTTTAGGCGAGACAAAGCTTATGGTATAAAAGGGGGGGCCGAGACGATGTCTGAGGCGCAAACAACCTCAGGTGGCGCGCCTAGACTTGTAACATCGCGCCACCTGGGTCCGTTTGGCTCTCGTGGCTCCCCCCGCGTACTTCTTTTGTTCACGGTCTTTCTCCGGGTGAAAAACTGATCATGTATTTTTTCCTCGATTTTTAGCGACCCAAAAAGTCCTGAAACAAATAAATACGAAAAATAAGGTTTTCTGCCTCCCAGGAATTAAATACCAATGAAGGGGACTTTGTAGGAAAGTCCCAAATACCGACTAAAAATGCATAAATAATGATGTATGATGGCAAATAACAATAACAACTAATCATATATGTTACAATAATGATGATGCAAAATGCACGTATCACAAGCCCATCTCGAATCCTTCGCGGCGACGGACGAGTTCGCCGAGGTGTGGAGCGCGGCCGATCACCACCGCGAGGAGGAGAAGCACCGGAGTCGCCTCGGCCTTGTCATCAACCTAGACAACGACGACGACGCTGGCCAGTCCAGCAGGCTGCGCGGGATGCGCGGGGAGCCGGCCAGGGCTGCAGCTATATGCCGCAACTCAAGAAGGAGGAGCCCGACGACGAGGAGGAGAACTACGCGGCGGCGATGTACCGTCGCCTAGGGCTTGGCCGTGGCGGCGGCGGTTATTTGATTTTAAGGGTTTTCTTATGCCTATGTTTTTAAAATTGTACAAATATTGGACAAGTATGGCCGAACTATCTATGATTCTACTTTTTCTACAAATTTATTATATTTTAAAATTTTAAATTTTTTTAGTCTAGGGGTTACGACTGGCAGCCTAGCAGCCGTTCGGCTCCTAATATAGGCACTAAAACAGCTACCCTGGAGCCCATATGAGGAAACGATTGGAATGCTCTAAGAGCATCTCCAGTCGCGTCCCTGAAAAAACGTCCGACACAAATGATTTGGCGCACGTTTAGGACCGCGCCGGACAAAAAGAGATCAAAAATCACAAAAGAGGCCCTTTCCAGCCGGCCCTCAAACAGCGTCGGATGCATGTATTTTAATAGAAGGGACCACCCCATGTGGGAAAAGTAGAGAGAAAGTGTGGGGAAAGAGAATGGCATGTGGGACTAGGGGCTGCATGCATGCATGTGGGCGCTCATTTTGTGTCTATGCATAGCGTCTCTACCGGGAACGCCGGACACAAAATGAAGCGCTATTTAGCTTTGGGGGACGCGGCTGGGATGCGATTTTCCCCATTTCTTGTCTGCCGTCCCCCAAACGACTGGAGATGCTCTAAGAGCATCCTTTGCCCTCCCCAGCCAAAACCGGCGCTATTTAGCGCCGATGGATGTATTTTTTGCCTGCGGAGGCCCATTTTCCCAGTGGCGAGCCCATGGTCGCCTTCACCCACCGCGTGCATAGCGACGGTGTCGCCGGGAAGGGCAACCGTCGGAGTGCCCTCCCCGCCGTAATGGTCCGCGAAGTGGTCTGGAGAGCCCAAACGCCTCGTCGGGAACGGTCGAAGTAGCCTCGACGCGACAACCGCCGTAATGGAGCATGAACTCCGCGGAAGAGAAACCGCCGCTCTCTTCATCGAGAGACCTACATATACGGTTTCCAACGGGCGACGCCATTCATCTATCCTCTCCTCACCATCTTCTGTCAACCATGAGCGATCGCTCTTGGCCATCGGACACCGACAACGAGGGGAAGCCGCCTGGATGGCGCCATTGGTGGGATCAAGCTGCATCGTCCAGCAGCGACGATTCCCCCCGCCGGCCAGCGAGGACGAATGGGATGACGAGGAGGAGGAGGACGAAGAGGCCGAGGAGCAGGCCGAGGAAGAGGCCGAGGAAGAGGAGGAGGAGCAGGAGGAGGAGGAGGAGGACGAAGAGGCTGATGAGGACGCTAACGACGACGAGGACTCAACTTCCTCCGACGAGGAGGTGACGAGCCGGAAGCGTCGCCGCCACGACGATGAGGCGGGGCCATCTAGGAAGAAGAAATAGTTAAAGTTTGTTTTAAAGTTTTTATATGTAATTTTTATGTTTATTCGAATTATATATAATTTGTCTATGTTGCACCACTTGAGAGTTCAAAGCTTTGGTTCGACGATGGTATTGCCGTAGATCGGGAAGACGAGGGTAGTGCCGTAGATCGGGAAGACGAGGGTTTTGCCGTAGAAACCCATGCCATTGTCGCCGACAGGTCGGGGCCACCAAACGGTTCCCGCGATTTTCTCTCATCCGGAGTCCCCGAGCGCTCCCCGGGGGGCCGGATGGCCTAGGCTCTCCGGACGGATGAAATGCCTAATCCGGACGAAAACGAGGAACCGGAGGCGCGACTGGACCGTTTTCGTCCATCCGGATGACAAAATGCCGTCCTAGGGGCCTCGTCGGGAAGACGGCTGGAGATGCTCTAACGGTTGCGGATCAAGGGGACTGAGGGATCAAATTCTCCGGGGACGCTCAGCTCTTCCCAGGAGATGCCCTCACACGAGGTCACCGGCTTTCCTCTGATCCCCTCTCTCTTGCTTCTTCTCCATACGCAAAACGGACAAGTTGCGGTTTGTTTTTTCGTCCGCGGCAAGTTCCTTCATCCTGTTGTTCAAAAAAGTTCCTTCATCCTGCAGCGCACCGTCGGAGTAGTTTACTGCGCACGATGCTTAGCTGCGAGTAACGCTGACGGCTGGACGCATGCCTGGGTGGAGGAGAGCTTTTGGTGTGCAGTAGCCAGTAGTAATAGGCCCAGTTCTTTTGGCGGCTTCTCGGAGAAGCTGCCCTCCCCCCAGCTTCCTGGGAAAGCCGGTTCTAAAATTTTCCGAGGCTTATGGAATAGCTAAGGCTAAACTAAATTGGAAGCCTCATAAAATTTTTTCACCGGCTTCCCCAGGAAGCTGGGGGAGGGTAGCTTCTCAGAGAAGCCGCCAAAAGAACTGGACCATAGTGTGGTTTGAGGTGAGGTGTGGCTTTCAAGGTTTCGCATTTCGGGTGTCTCTTGGTGTGTACGTTCTGCTTAATTAGTGGAAAACCACTGTTGACCTTGGCAGGAACGCAGTTTTCATTAGACAAGGCCGTACGATAACTAGATGATGTGATGGCGGTACGAGTTTTCAAGGTTTCACCAATATCCGATCGTGCCATATTTGGTGGTTACGGTGGTTCCATTGACATGGACATTAGACTTTTCTAATCTTATAAATCACTATTCTTTTATTTGCGAATATATTCACGACTGAGTATACAGTATTCATGCAAGGCAAAGTGGAGAGCGGGGTTTTAAAGAGTTAAGTGCATCTCCAGCTGCACGATACAAATCGGTCCTTGTGGAGAGGAGGATTGGGCCTGCACGCTCTAGCGACATGACCTAAATAGATCCGTTCGGCGCGACCCATTCGTCCACCAAATTCGGATATCGGATGTGTTTAAGCGCACAAGACACATGTCTTCCTATGTCCTCCCGCATGGGCCGAGGGCCCAAATGGCAGCAATGCAACGTTCTTCTTTCTCTAGCTAGCTATCAATGGATGTAAGCTGACTCCAAAGCTGCCCAAACCGCCTAACGCATGCGCTCCTGCACTAGCCACTCACTTTCATCAATGTCGATGTTTTGGCCTCCGTGCCAGCATCCCAATGCCTTGGCCTTTTTACCATGCTAACCGCGCTTATTTTCTTCCACATTCTTATCTTCTTCCACCCCCACCACCACATTGGGATTGTGGTAGCCATGTCAGGGACGGACACACGAAACAAATAGAGGGTGGGCCTACCTCCAATTTTTTTTGCGTTCGCCAATTGTGATAAAGATTTTTCAAATGAGTAATATATGTAGCCAATACTTTTCAGATTAGGGGTAGAAAAAATTCTCAGATTTGTGGTGGGCCACGGCCCACTAGGCCCACCCTGTGTGTCCGCCCCTGCCGTATAGGATCGAGGGGATGGCGTCTAGGACGACCACCTGACCCGAGGCGTGGCCGAGGCCAAGGTCACCGAGGAAGATACAGGGGGAGGGGAGCCAGAGGCAATCACCGCCGTCCCTATCGCCACCATCGTCGCTCGGGTCCGTCACCATTGACCTCTCCGCGTATGAGTTCGGTGTCACCATCCGCTTAGGTATGGATTGGGACATGATGCCTCCCCTGAAATTCGGGTCGGTGATCGATAGGCAAGAGCCCCATGAGCTCGTACTGCAGGTTGGCTGGCCTATGGTCCGTGGAGGTGTTGTTCGGCTGTGTTGGCCAGATGTACCTCCACAATGACTAGAGGCAGTTCACCCCCGCGCACACCATTAAAGTTAGACACTTCGTCGTCTTCAAGTTCGAGGGCCACAACATGCTCACCGTCAAGGTCTTCGACGAGACCATGTGCCGCCACCAATATCACTCCGACGAGGATGACTAGGCGAGGGTAAGATGAAAATGCTAGGGTCTCATACTATGTTTCTATTAATGTCTAGTTCATTATATAAATTTTCTTGAAGCAAATTGTGCCCAAACTATGTATGCCATCCATGGATGTAGCCAAAAGATTCTAATATTTTAAGAAAATTGGGTCGGAGCAGACCAAATGGATCTCGTAGTTAGGCGCACTGGCCTGGCGACCGGACCGCATCAAGGCGTGGCCGGATACACATAGAAGAAGTAGGTGACATGGTAAGGAAGTTGGAGAAGAAGTCAGATGTCGAGGAAGACATTGTCGAAGCCGATGAAGACGAGGCGCCGATCAGAGCTTGCTAGACACGGTGACGTGTCGAGGACGAAGGCACGAGCCGGTGTTGCCAATACCGGACGTGTGAGGGCAAGGGCCATCATGAACTATATATGACCAATTGCCATAGGGACCAGTAGAGGAGGTCTCGAGGACGGTTACGAGTTACAGTACGCGGATATCGAAGTAGAGGCGCGCGAAGATGTCGTGTGGTGGTGACTCAATCCGATCAATGGTTGGCGAAACCAAAAAAATAAAACACCAAATATGTATATATCAAATATATCTCTAACCATCAGTACAAAGGTTTCATATAGTAACGAAAATGAGCAGAGTATTAAACGATGACTGAAGAACGCGGTATTGTAATGTAGTTTGTACGACCACTGAGACGAACACATCGCTCGAAAGGAACGCGTCTTTCCTAACAAGCGTCTGCAATTGTAGATAATAAACATCCTGGCCAAAAGACTCTCTAAAGAGAATAAGTACTCCTACTAGTATTCCCCATGTGGGCATGTCCATCCTTCTCCACGTAGCGTGAACTTTTCTCGGTTCAATTCTCTGCACGGCCCTGTCTCCCGTTTTATTAAATATCATCACAAACAATCATGGCTGTATGCATGCATGTAGGTGCAAAGTACGCGGGCAAACAGAAGAAAGAAAAGAATGTGGTATGGTATCCGGGCAGAATTAACTGTCGGCGAACGAGAAGAAGAAGGGAGAAGACAAAATTGCATGATACCATACCCTGGCTCGGTAGCTACGGTGGAGGAGCAGGGTGCCGGGCAGAGCCCATTTGTGTTAGACAAAACGCACCGCCCGGTCGGTGGAGGCAAGTGCCGACGACTAGGTCGACGGCCAAGAGCATCGTTCATTCGTCCCTCAAACGATGTTTTAAAGGATCTGGAAAGGGTCGGACAAAAACCGCCCCCAACTGCATGTTTTACGGGGTAAATTTCAATCCGTAACTAGTTCTAGTTTTGGATGCATCTTTAAGTCACATTTATAAGTTTACAAAAATGCTGAAATAAAATTATGGACCTAGATTGTGTTGTATGTTATGCATCTGTTAAATTTTATCAAAAAATATAATAACAAATGATGTCTAAATAGTATAGGATGCTATTCATATATGTCTTCTCTTTTTTACACAAGTTATATATAGTGATATTTTGACACAACATTTTGCATGTGCACAACATATAACATAACCAATGTCTATAGTTTATTTTCACATCTTTGAAAATCTATAGATGTGGGATCTAATAGTGGGGTGCGGGCGCAACTAGTTGCGCATTATAGGCTTTTCTATCCGGTGTGAGCTGCGTGTTAGGCCGGCAACTTCGGCAACCCGTTGGCTGGAGATCAAGGCGTGAGAAGTAGCTGCCACAGCGGGTAGGAGGCGCAAGTATCATCAGCGTCATCAAGGATGAGCTGAAGGAGGAGGCCCCGGTCGACATGGAGTGGTTCCGCCGCAACAACGGTTATTTTAGTTTAGTTCAAGTCTAAGTTTAAATTCGGTTGAATTTCATTTAAATCTTTAATGTATAATAAAATTTGGAAAAAATATACATTACGTTTAAATTTAATTGAAACTGCATGTTTTCATATTGCCGTTTAGGGGATGACGCTAGCAGAGACACCCCCACTAAAACGGCAACCCACACCGGCGGTTCAAATGGGTCCGTGACGTCCGTCGGATGCCGTTTGAGGGGCCCAGTTGAGCTGCTCTATTGCAAACATGCATTCCATTGACATGGAGGGTCGACAGATAGATTTTGACCATCGCCGCCGACGAAAGACAGAGCGAGGTATATCCCTGTTGCGAGTACACAACACAGCTGGCCAAATGGGCAGTAGTAGTGTTCAAAAAAATGGCAGTAGTAGACTAGTAGTACGTCGTACCAACGTAGCTGACGTTCGTTCATAGGCAATCTGCACAGGTACGCCGTGACGGTGACGGGAGCAGCAAATCTAAAGCTTTCTGGACGCAACCATGCATATATCTATCGTTATCGGACTAGTACGAGACGGGACACAGCTAGCCATGCCAGAACAGGACGTCGTACACCGAACCAAGAAGAGAGAAACCGCGTCCGATCCGGCCGGGACAAATAGCCGAGGAAATCGCTCTCTCCCGACACACCAACCACCGACGGTCGTTGGAGCCAAATCCGGCGGCGCATGAGGATAAAAATGAGGTCAACCACGGTGCTCTACGTGCGTGCAGAGCTGACCGCCGCGGTGGCCATTCCATGCATGCCCGTGTGGCCTCGCCCCACCTTCTTCCCACGCATATCGTGTAGTAGAGTCACATCTTTTTTTTTTTCCGGTCATCATCGACATTGTGTTTACCTTCTCTCGTGTACTCGCCCCCTCTGAGTATATTACGTCGTTGTTCTGTTATCTCAACGATACTGCATCTATACCAATATAAAAAGACACAGAGGGGGCAGATCCAACAGATCCTGACCGTTCAACGAAAATCCAACGGTGATTGACACTCCCGAGTTTCGTGGTAAAACAGTGTCCGTCCCGTTCCGTCACGGGCCCTCGCACAAATTGCGCCTCATCAAGTCTGAACCGCACCGAGCTAATCAATTCCCCTCATTTTTTTGACCAACCAATCTCGCGAGCACAGAGCACTGCCCTCCGCCGTCGCTGCGCTGCTCGCTGCCGCCACCTCGCCCTCAGCCGCTGCCACGCCGCACGCTGTCGGCGTCCTGCAGGGCACCACGCGACAGTGTCCACCGCTGCCGGACTGCCCGCCACAAGCACAGAGTAGTGGGCGCGTTCCCGCAGCGCCAGACGCACGCGCGAGCGTGACGAGCGCATCGGATAACATGTAGAGTTGGAGCTCGGCAGCAGGCCGGATCTTCGGGAAAGCCGCCCTGTAGGATGCCCGTCATGGCAGCGGGAAGCACTACCTTTCGTCGCGGTGACGGCCCTCGCAGCACGAAGGGCAGTTGGTGCATGCGGCGTTCACTCTCTAGGTGAATTTCTACTCCCTGATGTAAAGTGCGCACATTTAGGTGATGTGAATTTCCAGTGTATTGCACTGACATCCTCTGCTCTCACAAATTCCAGCGAGAAAATAGCCGACGAACCATATGATGAATTCTTTTGTTTTGATATTTTACTTAAAATGCTTGCTGCATGTATAAAAATAAAAACATCGTACAAAATAGAGTTTCTCTTGTCTCTAGCTTTCATATCAGACAACGCTTCTTACATATTATGCTCTGTTAGCGATATATTTTTTTTCCCCTGAAACAACTTTGGGATTTTGGTACCAACAGACAATATTTCATTAAGGTCAGTTTCAAATCCTGGCTATATATTTGCCACATGCAAAGTACAGACACACACACACACCAGATTTATCCTTTTTACATTCTTTTGGTTATGATTCCTTATCACCTGCACAAGATGGAAACAAGCATGCACCAGAGTGGAACTCATAATTGCTGGATGTCGAGTACAAAATGCATTAGATGTACGACATGAGTTATTTCTCTGGACGTGGGGAGTCAGACTGGATTTTTAGTGTAATCATCCATAATCTCGATGCTTGAGTTACAAATTGCTTTAATACATGTTGCCAAAGTTGAAGAGATTCAGATTTCTACCTTCTTCAAAAAGTACCTTGTTTTGTTTTCCCATTGCAGATCAAATTTCTGTATGTTACTGTGTCTTTGGAATTGGAATATAGTGGTACTCCACACCATTCCTCTTTCTTATTGTGCACTCTTTAATATTGGTTGATGTATCTATCCATAGAAAAAACCTCTTAGCTATATTGTGAGGTCATCAATATTGGAATATACATATTTCAATCATTTCAAAAGATTATGTTGACTTAACAAATGTTCTCTACAGTTGAGGCAAGGAAACCAAAAGTCTGCCTCTGGAGGTCATGTGAAGGAGTTATTTCACAATCCCAAAGATCAACGTACTGGGAGTAGTCTTATCCTAAGATTTTTCTAATTTTCTGACCTCACATGTATATTGGTTTGCGCATACTAAGATGATCGTGGTTGTGCTATGTTTTGTCTACAGTTTCATCACTGTATATGTTTGCACTACTCCACACTAAGTCACCGTGTAGACCAACTGCTAAAGTTGAATTGAATCCAAATATCCAATGGTTCATGTGATCTTGTTTGGCCTGTTAAATCATCTACAGAAGGTAACACATTTAAAAAAAAAAATCTACAGAAGGAAACACGATGTAGTTACTGGCTAAATATTCCTATGTATTTCTTCTGATTTTTTTTAGGTCTTAACTAATGTCTAGACAATTTTGTTTGTTTTTGTTTGCAGAGCAGTTTCATTCTGAACTATTCTCTCAAAACACATAGTGTTGACTTTATTGTTTGGTTTGAAGTCATCGCTGAGAAGGTGAATGTGGACAGAGGAACTCCAAAGTTCCGGATGATGACGCCCATGAGCTAACAAAGTATTTCCGCCATATGTTTGTTGGTTTGATCAGACGGAGATATAAGGGGAGCACTTGTGGTGCTAAGTTACGGCAAGCAAATTATTATAGTAAAATTGCAATGTCATAAACATAATTTTTCTAATAGAGAACCAAGAGTAGGCAAATTTTGGCAAACTACATAAAAGTTTGAATAACGTCATGACTTTTTCAGTTATCTTCACAATTAGAAAATTTTCACCTTGGTGCAATGACATAACCAGCATAACATTTTCACTTTTAATGATAGCCACCTGGCAATAAAATGGTCAAAGAATCAATTCAATCTTAGAGCTAATTGCTCCCTATTGTGATTGGGATTTACTTCTTCTATATCGTAGTACGACTATATAATTTTTCATAGAGAACACAAATCTATATTCAATTTGGGAAATATTGCAAAACACGTGCATTGCACGTGCAAGATTACTAGTTCTACAAAAGATAGCCTTCATCAGTGTGTATTTGATCCAAACCTCGTTGACCCGAACCTCTTGCCAAACAAATAAATCTGTCTCGGACTTTCGGAGCAGGATTGAGTTTGGATCGTGAAAACAATCCTTCATTAAATGTTGTCTTTTAAAAAAACATTGCTCCAAATTATTTGCAGGTTATTTCAGAGCAATATTATACACTATATCAAAGCTAACCCACTTTGCTGAAATCTCAGCGTTTTGGGTACTATTCACGTTACTATTTTGTCCTATCGGTCTTTGGCACGTCTTTGATTTCTACTATAGATAGAGATAGGTAATCGTAGATCCTTATCTTCAGGATTTATTTTTTCCTTTTTTCTTGCGTGGAAAATCTGTGGTTACCGGCTTCTCTCCGGTTTCCCTTCTTATCTCTTCCCAAAATCCCTCTCTCTCTACTTTAATTTACCTTCAGTTTCCGGTTCTCCCGTTTCCTTGATCGTGCCATTCTGATCAGCAGCGGTCAAAGCGGCGGGGGGCAGTTTCCAGCAGACATTTACCACTCCGCCACGAAATCTTGCCTCCATCCCTGAGATTCCTTCCTCCTCCCGTTTCCTCTCCTCTCACCTTATTCATTGCTTTTCTCCAACCAATCCAAGGATGGATGACCTCCATGGACGCCGCTCAAGCATCTCAAAATCTTTCACGGGCACTGCCGGCCGCATGGTATCGCTCCCGCTCCAACCTTTTCCTAAGGTTGGTGCTCTCCTCTCTCTCGCTGGTTGTAGTGGCGCCTCCCTGCTTGACCTCCTCGATGTCTTCCGCCAGCTCCAGCAATGGATTCATGGGTGCCGATGGGAATGAACTACAACGCCGACTAAACTCCAAGGGGGGCTTCCTCTTTCCCATCTCACATTGATACGTCTCCAACGTATCGATAATTTCTTATGTTCCATGCTACTTTATTGATGATACCTACATGTTTTATGCACATTATATGTCGTATTTACGCATTTTCTGGAACTAACCTATTAACAAGATGCCGAAGTGCCGCTGTTTTCTGCTGTTTTTGGTTTCAGAAATCCTAGTAACAAAATATTCTCGGAATTGGACGAAATCAACGCCCTGGTTCCTATTTTGCCCGAAGCATCCAACACCCGAGAGCGCGAGGAGGACCCTGTGGGCCCCGATGATAGGTGGCGCGGCCTGGGCCCTGCCCGCGCCAGCCTATGGTGTGGGCACCCCTTCGCCCTCCCGCGCCGCCTCTTCGCCTATTTAAAGCCCCTGCATCGAAACCCTTACGGAGGAAGCTACGTACGCGAAACCTTCCGAGCCGCCGCCATCGCGAAGCCAAGATCGGGGACGAGTCTCCTGTTCCGGCACCCTGCCGGAGCGGGAAGTGCCCCGGAAGGCTTCTCCATCGACACCGCTGCCATCTCCACCGCCATCTTCATCACCGCTGCTGCTCCCATGAGGAGGGAGTAGTTCTCCATCGAGGCTCGGGTACCGGTAGATATGTGGTTAATCTCTCTCCTATGTACTTCAATACAATGATCTCATGAGCTGCCTTACATGATTGAGATTCATATGAGTTTTGTATCACTATTCATCTATGTGCTACTCTAGTGATGTTATTAAAGTAGTTTTATTCCTCCTGCACGTGTGTAAAGGTGACAGTGTGTGCACCGTGTTAGTACTTGGTTTATGCTATGATCATGATCTCTTGTAGATTGCGAAGTTAACTATTGCTATGATAATATTGATGTGATCTATTCCTCCTACATATGCATGAAGGTGACAGTGTGAATGCTATGCTAGTACTTGGTTTAGTCTTTTGATCTATCTTACACTAAAGGTTACTAAAATATGAGCATTATTGTGGAGCTTGTTAACTCCGGCATTGAGGGTTCGTGTAATCCTACGCAATGTGTTCATCATCCAACAAAAGTGTAGAGTATGCATTTATCTATTCTGTTATGTGATCAATGTTGAGAGTGTCCACTAGTGAAAGTCTATTCCCTAGGCCTTGTTCCTAAATACCGCTATCATCGCTTGTTATGTTTTATCTGCATTATCACTGCTATACGCATGTTTACTTCCGCAATATTACTACCATCAACGCACGCCAGCGAGCTATTTTCTGGCGCCATACTCGCTCATATTCATTCATACCACTTGTATTTCACTATCTCTTCGCCGAACTAGTGCACCTATTAGGTGTGTTGGGGACACAAGAGACTTCTTGCTTTGTGGTTGCGGGGTTGCATGAGAGGGATATCTTTGACCCTTCTTCCTCCGAGTTCGATAAACCTTGGGTAATCCACTTAAGGAAACTTGCTGCTGTTCTACAAACCTCTCTCTTGGAGGCCCAACACTGTCTACAAGAATAGAAGCACCCGTAGACATCAAGCACTTTTCTGCGCCGTTGCCGGGGAGGAAAGGTAAAAGGCACTCATACTCCGGTTCCAGGTGTACTTTTGGCGCCATTGTGTGTGTGCTCGAAGCTATTTCCTTTAGACTCTGCAATTGCGACATTTGGTTTCTTGTTTACACTAGTTAGGCATAATGGACAACAATGACCTTTTCATTCTATTTCCTGATTTAAGACATGGATGGTTTGATGCGAAAATTAAAAAAACCATGGAACATATTAATATGAATGCTTTGAACACCATTGTTGTTAATGATATGGAAAATTCTAAGCTTGGGGAAGCTGGTTTTGATGAGTATGATATTTTTAGTCCCCCAAGCATTGAGGAGAAAATTTTCTTTGATGATACTTTGCATCCCATTTATGATGATTATAATGATAGTAGTCTTTTGTTACCACCTGTTATGGAGGATAAATTTGATTATGATTACAATATACCTCCTATATTTGATAGCTACTTTGTTGAATTTGCTCCCACTACAATTAATAAGAATGACTATGCTTATGTTGGGAGAAGTAATTATTTTATGCATGAGACTCATGATAAGAATGCTTTTAGTGATAGTTATATTGTTGAGTTTGCTCATGATGCTACTGAAAGTTATTATGAGAGAGGAAAATAAGGTTGTAGAAATTTTCATGTTACTAAAACACCTCTCTATGTGCTGAAATTTTTGAAGCTACACTTGTTTTATCTTCCTATGCTTGTTACTTTGCTCTTCATGAACTTGTTTATTTACAAGATTCCTATGCATAGGAAGCATGTTAGACTTAAATGTGTTTTGAATTTGCCTCTTGATGCTCTCTTTTGCTTCAACTTCTATTTCTTACGAGTGCATCATTAAAACTGCCGAGCCCATCTTAATGGCTATAAAGAAAGAACTTCTTGGGAGATAACCCATATGTTTTTTTTTACTACAGCAATTTTTGTTTTGTTGAGTCTTGGAAGTTGTTTACTACTGTAGCAACATCTCCTTATCATGTTTTTGTGCCAAGTAAAGTTTCTATGTCAAAGTTGATGTTATATTTGGGATCGCGCGCAGAAACAGCATTGTTGTCTGTCACGAATCTGCACGTTCTCTGTAGAAAATTCAAAAATCTGCCAATTTACGAGCGTGATCCTCAGATATGTACGCAACTTTCATTAGTTTTGATTTTTTCCATTTGAGCAAGTCTGGTGCCAGCTTTAAATTCGTCTTTACGGACTGTTCTGTTTTTGACAGATTCTGCCTTTTATTTCGCATTGTCGCTTTTGTTAAGTTGAATGAGTTTCTTTGTTCCATTAACTTTCAGAAGTTATGTGCAATGTCCAGAAGTGTTAAGAATGTTTGTGTCACCTCTGAACATGTGAATTTTTGATTGTGCACTAACCCTCTAATGAGTTTGCTTGAAGTTTGGTGTGAAGGAAGTTTTCAAGGGTCAAGAGAGGAGAATGATATACTATGATCAAGAGGAGTGAAAGCTCTAAGCTTGGGGATGCTGTTGGAGATATGCCCAAGAGGCAATAATAAAAGTGGTTATTATATATCTTTATGTTTATGATAAAAGTTTATATACCATGCTATAATTGTATTAATGAAACATTGATACATGTGTGATATGTAAACAACAAAGAGTCCCTAGTAAGCCTCTTAACTAGCTTGTTGATTAATGGATGATTAGTTTCATAATCATGAACATTGGATGTTATTAATAACAAGGTTATATCATTGTATGAATGATATAATGGACACACCCAATTAAGCGTAGCATAAGATCACGTCATTAAGTTATTTGCTATAAGCTTTCAATACATAGTTACCTAGTCCTTATGACCATGAGATCATGTAAATCACTTATACCGGAAAGGTACTTTGATTACATCAAACGCCACTGCGTAAATGGGTGGTTATAAAGGTGGGATTAAGTATCCGGAAAGTATGAGTTGAGGCATATGGATCAACAGTGGGATTTGTCCATCCCGATGACGGATAGATATACTCTGGGCCCTCTCGGTGGAATGTCGTCTAATGTCTTGCAAGCATATGAATAAGTTCATAAGAGACCACATACCACGGTACGAGTAAAGAGTACTTGTCGAGACGAGGTTGAACAAGGTATAGTGTGATACCGATGATCAAACCTCGGACAAGTAAAATATCGCGTGACAAAGGGAATTGGTATCGTATGTGAATGGTTCATTCGATCACTAAAGTCATCGTTGAATATGTGGGAGCCATTATGGATCTCCAGATCCCGCTATTGGTTATTGGTCGGAGTGAGTACTCAACCATGTCCGCATAGTTCACGAACCGTAGGGTGACACACTTAAAGTTGGATGTTGAAATGGTAGAACTTGAATATGGAATGGAGTTCGAATATTTGTTGAGTCCCGGATGAGATCCCGGACATCACGAGGAGTTCCGGAATGGTCCGGAGAATAAGATTCATATATAGGATGTCATTTTATGTGAATAAAATGATGCGGAAGGTTCTATGGAAGGTTCTAGAAGGTTCTAGAAAAGTCCGGAAGAAACCACCAAGGAAGGTGGAGTCCACATGGGACTCCACCTCCATGGCCGGCCACACCAAAGCCTCAAGCTTGGCCGCCCCCCATAGTGGCCGGCCCCCCTCTCCCCAAACCCTAGCGCCCGCTCCTCCACCATATCCCGCACGCTTAGCGAAGCTCCGCCGGATTTCTCCACCGCCACCGACACCACGCCGTCGTGCTGTCGGATTCAAGAGGAGCTACTACTTCCGCTGCCCGCTGGAACGGGGAGGTGGACGTCGTCTTCATCAACAACCGAACGTGTGACCGAGTACGGAGGTGCTGCCCGTTCGTGGCGCCGGAACCGATCGTGATCAAGATCTTCTACGCGCTTTTGCAAGCGGCAAGTGAACGTCTACCGCAGCAACAAGAGCCTCCTCTTGTAGGCTTTGGAATCTCTTCAAGGGTGAGTCTCGACAATCCCCTCGTTGCTACCGTCTTCTAGATTGCATCTTGGCTTGGATTGCGTGTTCGCCGTAGGAAAATTTTTGTTTTCTATGCTACGTTATCCTACAGTGGTATCGAGCCGTGTCTATGCATAGATGGTTGCACGAGTAGAACACAATGGTTTGTGGGCGTTGATGCTCTTGTTATCTTTAGTTGAGTACTTTGCATCTTTGTGGCATAGTGGGATGAAGCGGCTCGGGCTAACTTTACATGACCGCGTTCATGAGATTTGCTCCACGCTTGACATGCAACTTGTATTGCATAAGTGGCTTTGCGGGTGTCTGTCTCTCCTACTATAGTGAAGATTCAATTTACTCTTCTATTGACAACACTAGTATCACCGTTGTGGTTCATGTTCGTAGGTAGATTGGATCTTGCTCGAAAACCCTAAACCACGTAAAATATGCAAACCAAATTAGAGAACGTCTAACTTGTTTTTGCAGGGTTTGGTGATGTGATATGGCCATAATGTGATGATGAATATGTATGAGATGATCATTATTGTATTGTGGCAACCGGGGAGCCTTATGGTTGTCTTTAAATTTCATGTTGAGTAGTATTTCAAAGTAGTTGTAATAGTTGCTACATGGAGGACGATCATGAAGACGGCGCCATTGACCTTGGTGCTTCGCCGACAATGATGGAGATCATGCCCGCTGATGATGGAGATCATGTCCGTACTTTGGAGATGAAGATCAAAGGCGCAAAGATAAAAGGGCCATATCATATCACATATGAACTGCATGTGATGTTAATCCTTTTATGCATCTTATTTTGCTTAGATCGCGACGGTAGCATTATAAGATGATCCCTCTCACTAAAATCTCAAGATAATAAAGTGTTCATCCTTAGTAGCACCGTTATCAAGTCTTATCGTTTCGAAGCATCTCGTGATGATCGGGTGTGATAGATTCGATAAGTACATATGACGGGTGCAAGACAGTTTTGCACATGCGGATACTAAGGTGGCCTTGACGAGCCTAGCATGTAAAGACATGGTCTCGGAACACGTGATACCGAAAGGTAGAGCATGAATCATATGATTGATATGATGAACACTTTGAGTGTTCGCCATTGAAATTACATCTTGTCTCGTGATGATCGGGCATAGGTGTGATGGATTTGGTTCGTGTGATCACTAAGACAATGCGAGGGATATTGTTTTGAGTGGGAGTTCACCTAGATTTTTAATTATGTAGAATTAAAATTTGAACTCAATTTGTCATAAACTTAGTCTAAACTATTGCAAATATGTTGTAGATATGGCGTCCTCAATCAATTTTAACCAGTTCCTAGAGAAAGAAAAGCTTAAGAGCAACGGTAGCAACTTCACCGACGGTTCCGTCATGTGAGGATCTTCCTCAATGGCGGAAATCTGCAATATGTGCTTGATGCACCGCTAGGTGACCCTCCCGCAGAAACTGAAACCGATGAAGTAAAGAATGTTTACATGACTCGGAAAACTCGGTACTCTCAAGTTCAGTGTGCCATCTTATGCAGTCTGGAATCCGATCTTCAAAAACGTTTTGAGCACCACGATCCTCATGAGTTGATAAAAGAGTTGAAGACTATTTTTGAGACTCATGCGGCCGTGGAATGCTATGAAGCATCGAAACACTTTTTCAGTGTATGATGGAAGAAGGCAGCTCCATCGTGAGCACATGCTCGTTATGACCGGGCATGCGAAGAAACTCGTGACTTGGGAATAGTGATTCCTAACAGACTGGGGATTAATCGTGTCCTTCAATCACCGCCACCAAGTTATAAGAACTTTGTGATGAACTACAATATGCAGAACATGAACAAGGAGTTTCTGAACTCTTTGGCATGCTAAAAGCTGCTGAGATTGAGATCAAGAAAGAGCACCAAGTGTTGATGGTCAACAAGACCACCAGCTTCAAGAAACAGGGCAAGTCTAAAGGCAAGAACAAGAAGAGTGGCAAGAAAGCTGCCACGCCTCCTGTGAAACCTAAGTCTGGCCCTATGCTGAATGCTATTATGCAAGGAGAAGGGACACGAAGCGTAATTGCTCCAAGTATTTGGCGGATCTGAAGAGCGGCCTTGTCAAGAAGAAGAAAGAAGGTATATCTGATATACATGTTATAGATGTTTATCTCACTAGTTCTCGTTCTAGTACCTGGGTATTTGATACTGGTTCGGTTGCTCATATTTGTAACTCGAAACAGAACTAAAGAATAAACGACAACTGCTGAAAGATGAAGTGACGATGCGCGTTGGAAACGGATCCAAGGTCAATGTGATCGCAGTCGGGACACTTCCTCTACATCTACCTTCGGGATTAGTTTTAAGCCTAAATAATTGTTATTATGTACCCGCGTTGAGCATGAACATTATATCAGGATCTTGTTTAATGCAAGACGGTTATTCATTCAAGTCTGAGAATAATGGTTGTTCTATTTTTATGAATAATATCTTTTATGGTCGAGCACCACAAAAGAATGGCTTATTTCTGTTAGATCTCGATAGTAGTAATACGCATATACATAACATTGATGCTAAGCGAATTAAATTGAATGATAATTCTACTTATATGTGGCACTGTCGTCTTGGTCATATTGGAGTGAAACGCATGAAGAAACTCCATACCGATGGATTACTTGAATCACTTGACTTTGAGTCACTTGATAGATGCGAAGCATGTCCGATGGGAAAAATGACTAAGACTCCATTCTCGGGTATGATGGAGCGAGCTACGACTTATTGGAAATCATACACACAGATGTATGTGGACCAATGAGTGTAGCATCGCGCGGTGGTTATCGTTATGTTCTAACCTTCACAGATGATTTGAGTAGATATGGGTATATCTATTTAATGAAACATAAATCCGAAACTTTCGAGAAGTTTAAGGAATTCCAAAGTGAAGTAGAAAATCAACGTAACAAGAAGATTAAATTTCTACGATCTGATCGCGGAGGTGAATATCTGAGTTATGAGTTTAGCATGCATTTAAAGAAATGCGGAATACTTTCACAATTGACACCGCCGGGAACACCACAACGAAACGGTGTGTCCGAACGTCGTAATCGAACTCTCTTAGATATGGTTCGTTCTATGATGTCTCTTACTGATTTGCCGTTATCATTTTGGAGTTATGCATTAGAGACAGCCGCATTCACTTTAAATAGAGCACCATCAAAATCCGTTGAAACGACGCCGTATGAATTATGGTTTAATAAGAAACCTAAGTGTCGTTCCTAAAAGTTTGGGGTTGCGAAGCCTATGTAAAAAAGTTACAACCGGACAAGCTAGAACCCAAAGCGGAGAAATGCGTCTTCATAGGATACCCTAAGGAAACTATAGGGTACACTTTCTATCACAGATCCGAAGGCAAGATCTTTGTTGCTAAGAACGGAACCTTTCTTGAGAAAGAATTTCTCACTAAAGAAGTGACTGAAGAAAAGTAGAACTCGATGAGATTGAAGAATCTCTACTCGTTGATCGAGTAGCGCAGATCGGAAAATGTTTCTACCACCTACACCGCAACAGAGGAAGCTAATGATAATGATCATGAAACTTCAAATGAGACAGCTACTGAACCTCGCAGATCGACAAGGGATCGTGCCACTCCAGATTGGTATGATCCTTGTCTAAATGTCATGATTGTGGATAACAATGATGAAGACCCCGCGACGTATGAAGAAGCGATGATGAGCCCAGATTCCAACAAATGGCAAGAAGCCATGAAATCCGAAATGGGATCCATGTATGATAACAAAGTATGGACTTTGGTAGAATTACCTGATAGCCGCAAGGCTGTCGAGAATAAATGGATCTTCAAAAGAAAAACAGATGCTGATGGTAATATTACTGTCTATAAAGCTCGACTTGTCGCAAAGGGTTTCCGACAAATTCAAGGTGTTGACTACGATGAGACTTTCTCACCTGTAGCGAAGCTAAAATCTGTGAGGATTTTGTTAGCAATAGCTGCATTTTTCGATTATGAGATTTGGCAGATGGATGTCAAAACGGCGTTCCTTAATGGAGACATTGAGGAAGAGTTGTATATGGTACAACCTAAAGGTTTTGTCGATCCTAAAAATGCTGACAAAGTATGCAAACTTCAGCGTTCAATCTATGGACTGAAGCAAGCATCAAGAAGTTGGAACCGACGTTTGATAAGGTGATCAAAGACTTCGGGTTTATACAGGTCATGGAGAGGCTGTATTTACAAGAAAGTGAGTGGGAGCTCTGTAGCATTCTGATATTATATGTAGATGACATATTATTGATTGGGAATGATATAGAACTATTAAGCAGTGTAAAGGGTTATTTGAATAATAGTTTTTCAATGAAAGACCTTGGTGAAGCATCATACATATTAGGCATCAAGATTTATAGAGATAGATCAAGACGTCTAATAGGGCTATCACAGAGTACATACCTGGACAAGATTCTAAAGAAGTTTAGAATGGACGAAAGTAAGAAAGGATTCTTACCTATGTTACCAGGCAAGGTCTTGAGTAAGACTCAAGGACCGGCTACGGCAGAAGAAAGAGAAAGGATGAGTCAAATCCCCTATGCCTCGGCAGTAGGCTCTATCATGTATGCCATGCTATGTACAAGACCGGATATAGCACATGCCGTTAGTTTAACTAGCAGATATCAAAGTGATCCAGAATGGAACACTGGACAGCGGTCAAGAATATCCTGAAGTACTTGAAAAGAACTAAGGATATGTTTCTTTGTTATGGAGGTGACCAAGAGCTCGTTGTAACAAGTTACACCGATGCAAGTTGGAACACCGATCCCGATGACTCTAAGTCACAATCTGGGTACGTGTTTATATTGAATGGTGTGCAGTAAGCTGGGCAAGCTCGAAGCAGTGCACGGTGGCGAAATCCTCAACAGAATCGGAGTACATAGCAGCTTCAGAGGCTTCATCAAGCGGTATGGATGAAGAGGTTCATTGTAGAGCTCGGTGTGGTTCCTAGTGCATTGGACCCATTTGTCATCTACTGTGATAACATGGGTGCCATCGCCAATGCACAAGAGCCAAGGTCACACAAGAGGCTGAAGCATATCAAGCTGCGTTACCACTCGATTCGCGAGTACATCGAAGATGGAGAAGTAAAGATTTGCAAAGTACACACTGATCTGAATGTAGCAGATCCGTTGACTAAAGCTCTCCCTAGGGCAAAGCATGACCAACACCAGAATGCCATGGGTGTTAGGTATATTACAATGTAATCTAGATTATTGACTCTAGTGCAAGTGGGAGACTGTTGGAGATATGCCCAAGAGGCAATAATAAAAGTGGTTATTATATATCTTTATGTTTATGATAAAAGTTTATATACCATGCTATAATTGTATTAACTGAAACATTGATACATGTGTGATATGTAAACAACAAAGAGTCCCTAGTAAGCCTCTTAACTAGCTTGTTGATTAATGGATGATTAGTTTCATAATCATGAACATTGGATGTTATTAATAACAAGGTTATATCATTGTATGAATGATATAATGGACACACCCAATTAAGCGTAGCATAAGATCACGTCATTAAGTTATTTGCTATAAGCTTTCAATACATAGTTACCTAGTCCTTATGACCATGAGATCATGTAAATCACTTATACCGGAAAGGTACTTTGATTACATCAAACGCCACTGCGTAAATGGGTGGTTATAAAGGTGGGATTAAGTATCCGGAAAGTATGAGTTGAGGCATATGGATCAACAGTGGGATTTGTCCATCCCGATGACGGATAGATATACTCTGGGCCCTCTCGGTGGAATGTCGTCTAATGTCTTGCAAGCATATGAATAAGTTCATAAGAGACCACATACCACGGTACGAGTAAAGAGTACTTGTCGGAGACGAGGTTGAACAAGGTATAGTGTGATACCGATGATCAAACCTCGGACAAGTAAAATATCGCGTGACAAAGGGAATTGGTATCGTATGAATGGTTCATTCGATCACTAAAGTCATCGTTGAATATGTGGGAGCCATTATGGATCTCCGATCCCGCTATTGGTTATTGGTCGGAGTGAGTACTCAACCATGTCCGCATAGTTCACGAACCGTAGGGTGACACACTTAAAGTTGGATGTTGAAATGGTAGAACTTGAATATGGAATGGAGTTCGAATATTTGTTCGAGTCCCGGATGAGATCCCGGACATCACGAGGAGTTCCGGAATGGTCCGGAGAATAAGATTCATATATAGGATGTCATTTTATGTGAATAAAATGATGCGGAAGGTTCTATGGAAGGTTCTAGAAGGTTCTAGAAAAGTCCGGAAGAAACCACCAAGGAAGGTGGAGTCCACATGGGACTCCACCTCCATGGCCGGCCACACCAAAGCCTCAAGCTTGGCCGCCCCCCATAGTGGCCGGCCACCCCCTCTCCCCAAACCCTAGCGCCCCGCTCCTCCACCATATCCCGCACGCTTAGCGAAGCTCCGCCGGATTTCTCCACCGCCACCGACACCACGCCGTCGTGTGTCGGATTCAAGAGGAGCTACTACTTCCGCTGCCCGCTGGAACGGGGAGGTGGACGTCGTCTTCATCAACAACCGAACGTGTGACCGAGTACGGAGGTGCTGCCCGTTCGTGGCGCCGAACCGATCGTGATCAAGATCTTCTACGCGCTTTTGCAAGCGGCAAGTGAACGTCTACCGCAGCAACAAGAGCCTCCTCTTGTAGGCTTTGGAATCTCTTCAAGGGTGAGTCTCGACAATCCCCTCGTTGCTACCGTCTTCTAGATTGCATCTTGGCTTGGATTGCGTGTTCGCCGTAGGAAAATTTTTGTTTTCTATGCTACGTTATCCTACAGCCCCCGTGGTCACCCCTGCATATTCTAAGAATACTCAAGCGTCTAAGCTTGGGGATGCCCAAGGCATCCCCTTCTTCATCGACAACATCATCAGGTTCCTCCCCCGAAACTATATTTTTATTCAATCACATCTTGTGTTCTTTGCTTGGAGCGTCGGTTTGTTTTTGTTTTTGTTTTTGTTTGAATAAGATGGATCCTAGCATTCACTTTGTGGGAGAGAGACACGCTCCGCTGTTGCATATGGACACATGTGTCCTTAGGCTTTACTCATATTGTTCAAGGCGAAGTTTCTTCTTCGTTAAATTGTTATATGGTTGGAATTGGAAAATGCTACATGTAGTAATTCTAAAATGTCTTGGATAATGTGATACTTGGCAATTGTTGTGCTCATGTTTAAGCTCTTGCATCATATGCTTTGCACCCATTAATGAAGAAATACATAGAGCTTGCTAAAATTTGATTTGCATATTTGGTCTCTCTAAGGTCTAGATAATATCTAGTATTGAGTTTTGAACAACAAGGAAGACGGTGTAGAGTCTTATAATGTTTACAATATGTCTTTTATGTGAGTTTTGCTGCACCTGTTCATCCTTGAGTTTGCTTCAAATAACCTTGCTAGCCTAAACCTTGTATCGAGAGGGAATACTTCTCATGCATCCAAAATCCTTGAGCCAACCACTATGCCATTTGTGTCCACTCCGCCATTCCAAAGTAAATTGCTTGAGTGCTACCTTTAAAATTCCATCATTCACCTTTGCAATATATAGCTCATGGGACAAAATAGCCTTAAAAACTATCGTAGTATTGAATATGTACTTATGCACTTTATATTTTATTAAGTTGCTTGTTGTGCGATAACCATGCTTCTGGGGAACGCCATCAACTATTGTTGAATATCATGTGAGTTGCTATGCATGTCCGTCTTGTCTGAAGGATCTATCATTTTAGTGGTTGGAGCATGCAAAATTGTTAGAGAAGAACATTGGGCCGCTAACTAAAGCCATGAATCATGGTGGAAGTTTCAGTTTTGGACATATATCCTCAATCTCATATGAGAATAATAATCATTGCTACATGCTTATGCATTTAAGAGGAGTCCATTATCTGTTGTCCATGTTGTCCCGGTATGGATGTCTAAGTTGAGAATAATCAAAAGCGAGAAATCCAAAATGCGAGCATTCTCCTTAGACCTTTGTACAGGCGGCATGGAGGTACCCCTTTGTGACACTTGGTTGAAACATGGCATGCAAAGATCCGGTAGTCCAAGCTAAGTAGGACGAGGTGCGGACACTATTAGTATACTATGCATGAGGCTTGCAACTTGTAAGATATAATTTACATAACTCATATGCTTTATTACTACCGTTGACAAAATTGTTTCATGTTTTCAAAATAAACGCTCTAGCACAATTGCTCTGAAGGACCATTCTTTTACTTTTATTGTTGAGTCAGTTTACCTATCTCCCTCCACCTTAAGAAGCAAACACTTGTGTGAACTGTGCATTGATTCCTACATACTTGCATAATGCACTTGTTATATTACTTTATGTTGACAATATCCATGAGATATACATGTTATAAGTTGAAAGCAACCGCTGAAACTTAATCTTCCTTTGTGTTGCTTCAACACCTTTACTTTGATTTATTGCTTTATGAGTTAACTCTTATGCAAGACTTATTGATGCTTGTCTTGAAGTACTATTCATGAAAAGTCTTTGTCATATGATTCATTTGTTTACTCATGTCATTTACCATTGTTTTGATCGCTGCATTCATCTCATATGTTTACAAATAGTATGATCAAGATTATGATGGCATGTCACTTCGAAATTATCTTTGTTATCGCTTTACTGCTCGGGACGAGCAGAACTAAGCTTGGGGATGCTGATACGTCTCCAACGTATCGATAATTTCTTATGTTCCATGCTACTTTATTGATGATACCTACATGTTTTATGCACATTATATGTCGTATTTACGCATTTTCGGAACTAACCTATTAACAAGATGCCGAAGTGCCGCTTTCCTGTTTTTGGTTTCGAAATCCTAGTAACGAAATATTCTCGAATTGGACGAAATCAACGCCAGGTTCCTATTTTGCCCGAAGCATCCAACACCCGAGAGTCGCCAGAGGAGGGCCTGTGGGCCCCGATGATAGGGTGGCGGCCGGCCCCGGCCGCACCAGCCTATGGTGTGGGCACCCTTCGACCCTCCTGCGCCGCCTCTTCGCCTATTTAAAGCCCCTCGCATCGAAACCCTTACGGAGGAAGCCACGGTACGCGAAACCTTCCAGAGCCGCCGCCATCGCGAAGCCAAGATCTGGGGACAGGAGTCCCTGTTCCGGCACCCCGCCGAGGGAAGTGCCCCGGAAGGCTTCTCCATCGACACCGCTGCCATCTCCACCGCCATCTTCATCACCGCCGCTGCTCCCAGAGGAGGGAGTAGTTCTCCATCGAGGCTCGGGGCTGTACCGGTAGCTATGTGGTTAATCTCTCTCCTATGTACTTCAATACAATGATCTCATGAGCTGCCTTACATGATTGAGATTCATATGAGTTTTGTATCACTATTCATCTATGTGCTACTCTAGTGATGTTATTAAAGTAGTTTTATTCCTCCCGCACGTGTGTAAAGGTGACAGTGTGTGCACCGTGTTAGTACTTGGTTTATGCTATGATCATGATCTCTTGTAGATTGCGAAGTTAACTATTGCTATGATAATATTGATGTGATCTATTCCTCCTACATATGCATGAAGGTGACAGTGTGCATGCTATGCTAGTACTTGGTTTAGTTTTTTGATCTATCTTACACTAAAGGTTACTAAAATATGAGCATTATTGTGGAGCTTGTTAACTCCGGCATTGAGGGTTCGTGTAATCCTACGCAATGTGTTCATCATCCAACAAAAGTGTAGAGTATGCATTTATCTATTCTGTTATGTGATCAATGTTGAGAGTGTCCACTAGTGAAAGTCTATTCCCTAGGCCTTGTTCCTAAATACTGCTATCACCGTTTGTTACTGTTTTTGCTACTACGCTACTACGCATGTTTACTTCCCGCAATATTACTACCATCAACCGCACGCCAGCAGCTATTTTCTGGCGCCATACTACTGCTCATATTCATTCATACCACTTGTATTTCACTATCTCTTCGCGAACTAGTGCACCTATTAGGTGTGTTGGGGACACAAGAGACTTCTTGCTTTGTGGTTGCAGGGTTGCATGAGAGGGATATCTTTGACCTCTTCCTCCCTGAGTTCGATAAACCTTGGGTAATCCACTTAAGGAAAACTTGCTGCTGTTCTACAAACCTCTGCTCTTGGAGGCCCAACACTGTCTACAAGAATAGAAGCACCCGTAGACATCACACATCCTCTCTTTTTCAGGAACCATTGGACATGGCAAGGACGGACGGAGATGGATGCGTGTACCAGCGGATGCGACGTCCTCAATTGGCTCAGCCGCCCAAACCCCGAGTGGAGGACGATGGCGAGCTCGACCCCACACTTCTCTTCTCCGTCCTGGAGGAATAAGGTAACCAGTGAAGTTCCCTGTCTTCCCTTTCCGCAGGCGGCAGATGGAGGAGAAGCGAGTGCAGTGCACTCAGCTCCTGCCCCTCCGTACCTCTCTGCAGCAGCGCCAGGCTTCTCTTTCCATGCCTCACCGTTCTGACCCCCGACATCTCTACTGTGGAGTTGAATCGGTCTTTGGCATGGAGACGTTCTCCATCCATATGTACTCAGCTTTTGAAGATTTACTAATTAGAGCTCCTAAACGCATCCCAAATTCTCCACTTTATAGTATAGATCCTGATAGTAATGTGCTGTTGTAAATTCAGCTGGATGGCATGTTCAATTTGGCAGCAGATTTCCGTTCTCAACATCTTTTTCCACAGGGAGTTATCTACCTGAAAATACAGGCCATAATGAATAACTATCTCCATCTTATGTTATACGATTCCAGTGTTCAGCTAGCACATCCAAGAGTATATTTAAACAACTTTCTAGCTCACCTAGATAAGTTTCGATTAGAAAGATATTGTCAGCTGCCTGCTTACTATCTTTTCCATTCTTTTTGTACATTTTTTTTTATTTTGATCTTCGCGACAACTTAGAACTAACCAGGAGAAAGGGAAGGAAAACGCATGAGAAGATCAGGTTTGATTAGAAAGATATTGTCAGCTTGCCTGCTTACTATCTTTTCCATTATTTTTGTACATTTTTTTATTTTGATCTTCGCGACAACTTAGAATTAACCAGGAGAAAGGGAAGGAAAACGCATGAGAAAGCCTCATTATTTTTCCATCTGATCCTATTCTTTCAGGAGTAGCTGAATTTTTTTTCCTGCAATTGGTATAATTAATCAATATATGCTATTTTTTTCAGGGCTTCGATGTCGCGGTGATGTGCCACCTCTGTGTTTCACAATTGCCATCATGTTTGCTACTTCAGAACTTGACGTTCTCACTTCGTGTGCTGGAAGGAAGACTGAACATTCATTAAGTTAGCTCAATGTTTTTTTTTGCTGAGTTGTCATATTAACATAGTACCGGCGTTTGACATTTTAAGAGTGCATTGAACTATTCTTCATGTCTCATGAAACATATGCATAGTTTATTGCATGGTTGGACAGACACTCATTTTCTTGCACTTCAGCGACTACAACGTCCAGAGCTTCAACAGATGGATGCATGAAGCAGCCAGGCAGCACAACTGTAATAACATAAGCTTTCTAATTGGTGATGTTTCATCCCCTGAGCGTGCCTTCCAGGTCATTTACTCTTACTGCATTCTCATCATTTGTTTAAGTATTCTACAACTAATGCACTGATTAGTATTCATGTGATACTGAGGAAAGTGATGCTCCTCTCCTCATGTACTCCCTCCGGTCCTTTTTAATTGACTCGAATTTAGTACAAAGTTGTACTAAATCCGAGTCAATTAAAAAGGACTGGAGGGAGTATATCTGATTTAGGGTGGCTTTATTTTTTATGCGGGTGCAGTCCGTTCAGTCCTCATGAAGGTCATCTTTTCGTCCATTTTTCACTTTGTTCAAATATCATGTGGTACTGACAGCTAGTATTAAATTTATATGTGATCTTACCTTTCTCATGCGGATCAATCGGACCATTTGAATACTGGATGCTATTGGTCGATGATGATCGTACGGGCTATCTTGAACCAACCTGGATGGCGACAACACATTAGAATACATTATGCATAGAGGTCTTTTGTATGATCTTTTTATTGGCTAATTAATGTGGCAAACTTGACTGACCCATGATTTGTATCTTTTCATGACTATAAAACTGAAATTAAAAATAACGGGTTGCCTGCATCACTTTAATGCAGATGTCAGAGCTATGTTCCTGTTTTAAAAAGAACTCTTTAAATTCTCAACTTGGAGATGTTAATGCGCTGAGTGCTAAGTTTGCACTTAGCCGACCCACGTAGAAGAAATTGGGTGGATATCACTGCAATTTCTAACTATTTGAGAAATGCCACTTCAATTTTTGACTACTGAAAGACGCCACAACAATTTTGTATACTTCTGATAGACACCATTATCCCCACTTTAATACACTAGGAAATATACACTTGTATTTCTGTCGTACTCCATGTATGTACACACGATAGGGCCCACCCGAATCAGGCTGACGTGGACCAGCACAATCAGAGAAAAAACATGAATTTACTTTGGGATAAAATTGGGATAAGCTCCAGGTTGAATAACAATAAAAACATACCATGCATGTTTTTTAAGAAACATACATAGAACATCAGATGCAAATGTAGCTCCAGGTTCAAATGGCTTCTAAAAGCTGAACATCAGATGCAAATGTAGCTACAGGTTCAAACGACCATCTCCAAATGTATGACCTTACAAAATAAAATAAGGCTTCACATCATTACATAAATCATAATCTACACCTAAGCTAGTGCATAAGGCTTCGCTTGGCTCCAAGTGTCGTCTTAAGAACCGCATCGCTTGTTGATGGTGCAACAACCTCGGATTTATTTTTCTTGCCATTTTTCGCAGGAAGCTTCTTCTTCGCCGGCAACTTCTTCTTTCCTTTGTATTTTGCTTGTTCTTTTTTCACTTGAGTTGCCCTTTTCCTGGGAGTCGCCTTCTTCACTTGTGTCGCTTCTTCCCGGGTGTCACCTTGTTCCCGGGTGTCGCCTTCTTCGCCGGTATCGTACTTCTAGTCGGTATGTGGTTGTGATATATAGTTATAGTCATGGTAACTTCATACATGCTCTTGTCGCCAACTCCGACATACTCCTCTTCGTTATCAAATCGATCATCTAAATCATACTCAGTTTGGCAGTCAGCATCTATATGCAATATTCAATATCTAAGGTAAGGTTCAATATTTTAAATTTATGCAACTTAAAATAAATACACGCCCAATCTGGTTGACTCCCCATGAGCCAATGAATGAGTGATGTTTTTATTTTTCGAACGGTTATTGCATACCTCATATTATCATTCACGGCACTATGTATTCCAATGACACATCTTTCTGGATGGTGCAAGTTAAACGAGGGCATATGAGGTGAAAACAGACTACTTCCTGAAAATCTGAAAATTTCGGATCTGGACCGACAGAGTATGTACCAACGGCCAGATGTTGCGTCTCTTCCCACCACACATGGTTATGCAGAAAACCCTTTTGTAACATACATTTTCACAGATTTCACCCCTGTCTAATCACTGTATCCCTGCAGTTTTTTTTTTGAACAAGATATCCCTACAGTTTGACCATGGATCCGAGGAACAAGTAAGGAAAATAGACCATGAAATAGGGAATCGTTGTAGGCTATTATTTTATTCTTTCGATTCTACAACAGACATAGTAGAGCTTCATGTCACCATTTTATGATTATGAACAAAATTGAAATCACAAAATCGATGACAAAACGAACAGGCAATTTGGATCATGAATCTGCAATCTAATCACAGTTCAAATCATTGAGAAACTAATAGGGATTGTTCCTATACCACTCAGATCAAACTCAAGCCGGGACAAATGCAAAACCAGAGGAAAAGAAACGATTGGAGATGCAGATGTCCGCAGCTTGATCTGGAATAAACATCACATGTCGCTGTGATGAACGGGTCCATATATAGGAGCAAGGTCACTGCAACGGACAGATCCATCGATGGCTAGTGCTTGGCACACCTGATGTAGCACAGGCGGCGGTGGGCCGTGCTCCCGATCTGATACGTCGCGCTGTTGTGTGCCACCTCGTGGTCTTTCTCAAGAACACTAGAGAAACGAAGAGAGTGTGAGATAGGAGAGAATAGGACCGAGAATCTAAGGGAGATAAATATCTGGGTACCTATTTGCAAAATGGACTGAGGTGGGATGGTTGCTCACAATCCGGTGGTCTGAATCCAAAATTTTCAGATTTTCAGTAACCGGTCCATTTGCACCAGATACATTCCCCAAGTTAAACCAACATAATTTACACTAAAAATTTACACTTTATATAACCTATTTTTTAAATTACATTACAATCTTAATAAAGTATGTTTTCCCAATATCTACTAAGCACATTTAACGAAATATAATTTTTTACTAATATTAAGCACACCCTTCTTTGTATTGTAATGTACATTGAAAATACGCTTACCTTCGGCTAAATTTAAATATATTATGTAACAAAGAAACTATGTTAGTTTTCTATTATATAGACATATGTATAAATTTACACAAGTGTGCGCCTTTTTTCTGCAGTTGCATTAAGATTTAATTATCTATAATATGTTGAGAGACATATCTATTTAGTATAGCCTAACAAATTTCCTAATAGCGCTTTCCTGTGTGTCATTACATGAACAAACATATATTAAGTTCTAGAATATAAATTGAAACATTAGCTTGACTATGAACCTTTTTCCCGTCGTCAACTGTTACTTACAAGTTACATTTTGTTTTTGCGGGGAAGTGAAGACTTATATTAAAACATAGCCCTTACAAGGAAGTCCAGAACAAACACCAAATTAGTGTTCGATAATTATCCCATAACACCTTGATATTAACCTTCACATAGATATGATTTTTGTATGTCAGGTTCATCCAAACGTGTTTGCTATCATCTTGTGTACACAAATTTTCATGTCAGTTTCCCAAATCTGATTGTCCTGCACAAGTTTCCAAGCTTTCATAGGCTAGAAGAGCTTGGTTTGAGAAAGGGCAAAAGAAGATCCTAGATAACACAAATTGAGATGATGACTTAATTTTTTATTTGTAGTTTGATTGTGTGTTGTTTAACTATGTCCTATTTCGTGCTTTTGATGCCACTTTCATCTGTATTGGAACCATGAATTTATTTGAATTTATTTGTTATTCTTAAGCAATGTTTTATTTTTTTACATGGCCAAATGGCCAAGTGTCTGTTCATATGTTCAAATGACCAAAGTTGCCAAAAAAAAAACAATGTTGGGCCGTGCTGCCCAAATAGGTGGCCATGTTGGTTGTACCATGCAACCTAAACGACACCAACCTCTCCTCTCACGTGGGCGAGACAACCCAAACGGACCCAATAGAAACACAAAAGGTGTCCCATTTGCTTGGCCACGTTGAAGATGGCCTAATCTATGCATGCCAGAACTGGACGTCGTCCACCGCACCAAGAAGAGAAACTGCGTCCTCTCCGGCCGGGACCAATTGCCGAGGAAATCAGTTCGCTCCCGACACTCATCGGGGCGTTGTCTGGTGTCCCTTCTCGCAACGCACACCAGCTACCGGCGGGTGTTGGAGGCAATACGGAAACGCATGCGGATAAAAGTGAGGTCAACCGACCCGGTGCTCTACCTCTACGTGCGTGCAGAGCAGAGAGCAGACCGTCGCGGTGTCTGCTTCCATGCCCGTGTGGCCCCGTTCCAAGTTCTCACCACGCCTACCGAGTAACAGAGTCACACCTTTGTTTTGGGCCATGAATCGAGCTTGTGATAACCCTGCCCGGCGAACTCCTCGATTGATCTCACGTGCATGCTTATGTCATCGGATTTATCCAGTTTCAAGTTTTAAGATTCGTCCTACCAGATATTATTCGGTTTTCTTATGTTTCGGGTATCTCAAACTTTTTTTTTTGAACAAATCTCAAACTTATTGAAAACGCAGGGTTTCGTGCACTGCGAGGTCCAATTCACGGGACAAAGTCATTTCTTTCTGGTTGGCTGGTTTTCTTCAGCCTGCCGTGGCGCGCAATGATCGTGGAACGGTGGACTAGCCCCTTTGAACATATTTCGTTGTTGTTCCGTCATCTCAACGATACTGCATTCTGCAAAAGATAACCTCCATCTGAATGTAGGCCATGGTTCTCCGATCCTACCTTGTCTGATGATTTTCCAGTTCAGGACATTTCGCTGATAGTATGAAACAGGGTCACATGGGCAAAAGATAACCTCCATCTCAATGTAGACCATGGCGGTCCTACCTTCCTGATCAACTTCTGACAAAGGGTTGATCCTCCAATCTTAAGCTACTGGTCGTATCGTATGTGCACGCAAAAGTCAGCCGCTCTGCATTTTATATCCACTAATCCAGGCAGCCAGCTCCACACCGACAGACAGGGCGAAGGGGCCAAGTGAAGCGCTATCTAGCTAGCAAGGGGCCTGGCTAGGATTAGGTCATCGGACCAAACAGGACATTCCGAGTCTTAAAATCTGCTTAAACTGCATAGATTAATAATGGTCGATCAGATACGTACACGCGGGAGGGCATTTTTCTACACGCAAGGGGTGAGCTGCCAGCTAGGAGTAGCACTCTTGCATTGCATGCAAGCGGGAAGGTGCCAAAGTCGTCGGCCTTGTCTTCTCTCGCCTCCACGTTGCATGCATGATGCATATGCCCAACAGCTGAACTGCCGATCCATCGATTCAGCATGTGTTCGAATTTTGAAATAGTAGGCCAAATTTAGACCCAGTCACCATCGTGTTTCTATAAGTGCTCTATGTTTGCACAAACGCGATCGACGACCTTGACCAGGGGTGTAACCCGGGCAGCTAGCTACCTACGGTACGCCTGCTTTATTTTTTCTTAAACCAAGTCAACCTGTAAGCGATTCAACGGCAAAGGTAAATCAAGGAGGCGCGCCGTCGGAGGGAAGATTTTTTTTTGAAAGAACAGAAATTGCAGCCACTGCAAAGAACGGCGATGGCTATATAATAGCTCTGGCTTCCAACTTCTCAACAGCCGCATTGTCAAGGAAGGGTACTATGAAAAAGATAAGATGGGAGAAACCACCAAAGGGTATGGTGAAACTTAATGTAGGTGTATCGTTCATCGAAGAATCAAAATCAAGTGCTATAGGAGTAGTTCTTCATGACGACCAAGGCCAATTCATTGTTGCGGCTAACCAAGTATTGGTTCAGGTTTTAGATGTGGAATCTGCAGAGGCACTAGCTCTACGGCATGGGCTAGACCTGGCATTGCAGATGGGATGTAATCGTGTACTACCTTCATCCTAAAGCTTATGGCTTATATTATTTTTAGAAAGTCAAACTATGTCAAGTTTAACTAAATTTTATCAAAAATATTAACATGCAAAATACAAAATTAATATCATTAAATAGATAATGAAATATATTTTAGTTTGATATCTACAAAATATTATATTTGTTGATAGATTATTCTAAAAATTTGATCAAGCTTTATTTGGTTTGACTTTAAAAAAAATATAAGCCTAAGCTTTGAGATGGAGGTAGTAGTAATCAATTCAGATATCCAATTAGTGGTCAAAGCAATGAACCAAGGAGGTTATTCCATGAGTCCAGCCAGGGCCGGCTCTAGGATTTTGAAGGCCCCGGGACGAACTTTATGAATGGGCCCAAGAGAGAAAAGAATCATAATATATATAAATAGATAAAATTAGTAGTACCAATAATTCAGTAGCATTAAAAAACTTATAAATTTTCTTGCATGTGTTCCAAACCATGCAGTATTATTGGAAGCTACAAACGCATAAACAAGAGAGATGTCATACCAGAAAACCATTCCGTATGAACGACGAACTGGGAAGCAGATGCTCTTGTCAAAAGAAAGAAAAATTGGTAACCAAAAAGTAGAATCGAGCGGAATGGTCTCATAGTTTTTATTCCAAAAATTACCTGTAAACTGCTGATCTAATCTCAACCCAAATTTTTGCCGACTTACCCCAGGTCATGAGCGACTAAGTGAAGCAGTAGCAGCAGTCGATCCCAACGCGGATTTGCCTCCATCTCCAACTCTCCTTTATAGTTCTTGATTAGAGATTAGGGAATAGGGAATTAGGGATTCCAGCTTGTACGGCGATGTGTGAGGCGACAACCGAGTTGGGGGAAAACGAATTGATTGAGAGAAACGAACCGGTGGCTTCAGTGCTTGATTCGATCAAGAAACTATCCGTGCGTACTAGTCGTGTGCTTGGTCTAGCCATCGATAGATCATGGATGGGCCCATTTTTTTCCTTCTATACTCTTCCCTATATGCAATATGTATAAAATCTAGGCCTCTGTTTCGCTTGCGCCCCATGCCATCGCGCCTATTGCCCTGGGTCAGAGCCGGCCCTGAGTCCAGCAGCAGCGATCCTCAATTGTTGCGCTCAACTAGCAACATAATTTGTGAAAGCAACCTTTATATAATGTCCATGGGAGGTGAATGAAGCAGCATATGAACTAGCAAAACAGCTGACTTGGACTAGTCCTACTAGATGGCTAGACGATCCCCATCTTTTCTTCCACCAAAACTTGTATCAGATCTAACGGCATGCAGGGGTCAGGACGGGAGTCCCTATTAATTCATCGACCGGTGTAAAACAAAATAAGTTATCGCCTAATGTGGAATTCCATCGGTGGACTAGGGGTAGAAAGAAGCACTATTGCAGCCATCCAAGCATGGGTAAAATCTGTTGTTCTTGTTGAGTTTTTTCTTTGAACAATTCTTGTTGAGTTGTTGTTCGCCAGTTTACTTATCTCTTCTTCTATGCACGTGAGACAGCGGTCGAGTAGGGTACCTATTAATCAATGTCATGGCACACTATAAAAATAAGGGGCATATATAGCAGTCATTTGATTGCAGCAAAACTACACGTGTGTATAAGGGGCGGTGCTAAAGGTGGGCCATACTAGATCGTGGCCCACTGTAACATTTCAGATGTGTGCGAACCATTCCCCCGCAACGCATCTCTCTCCCCAACGCTTTTCCCTTCGTCTCTCTCATACACAACCAGGGAAGTCGTCGCCGCTCCCTATCAAACGACGACCAGCCTCCAAGCGCGTCCCCTCCTCGTCTACAAGCGGCGCCTCCACCGCCGACCGCCCTCCTCGTCTCCAAGAGGTGCCTATAGCACCGGCCGCTCTCCTCGTCTCCAAGCGGCGCCACCACCGTCGGACGCCCTCCTCGTCTCCAAGCGGCGCCTCCGTCGGCCTGCCTCCTAGCGCCTCCTGGCATCGCTGAAGAGGTGCTCGTTGCATGCCCATACCTCCATGCCATGGTAGATACGAGCTAGGGACCCGATTGTTTTTATTATTTTTCTGTTCAAGGTTCCTGGGGTAAAATAGTTATACCTCCCTGTAATTTCATAGTTTCTTGGGTATCCTTACCACTTTAAAGAGGAGGGAACCATATCTAACTAGGCACAACCTACCAAACAAACTCTCATCTCAACTCGTTTGGGCTACCAAACAAGTGAAAAAATCTCAGCTCAACTTGTCTCAAGTCAGCATGTCCGTGTGAAGATAGTAATGTTGGAGTGGCCCGACCTACCAAACACACCCTAAGGGGTCAAGGAGAACCTTCTGATCCCGTTGATCATCTGGGTGGAATAAAATCAATTTGGGATTTCCTTTTCATAGTGGTTTCTCAGAATCGGCATTGTGAGGTCTCCTATGTCAACAATCCCCTCAGTTGAGCGTCTCATCGCAACCATGGTAAACTTGCGCTTCTCTGGAGCTTAACTACATATATTATGATTGTTCGTACTTCCTAGCACGTTTCCGTAACCCGCCACCGTGCACTAACGTAGTGAGGTTCATCGCAGTCGTCTCAAGTGACAATACTTATTAGTGCCACCCTTAAATGGTTTTCCAATCACCACTAGGCCGTCCACGCGCAAGCCACAGAGTTGTCCCGATGATCACCGCCAGCGAGGACATTGTCCCCTGCCCCATCCGCAGTTTTGACCGAGTCAATGCCCACATGGCAACTAGGTGGCCACATGACCCACTAGTCAGTGAGTAGGGAATGTCATGTCCCAGGAAAAAATGACTTTTCTGTTTATATTCAAATTTTAGAGGATTTTCCAAAATCAAAAAATCATATAAATTCCATTTTAAATCAAAAAGGTAAAAATAGGATATCAAAATATTTAGAAAAACGAGAATTTTTATGAAAGCGTTTCATTTGCTTCTCTTCAATGGAAGTTTCATTTTCCCAGAATGTATCCTAATTTTTGGCCTAATTCTTCTTCTGATGATCGATTCAACCTCTGATAAAAAAGATAGACCCTGGTTCTATTTCATCTCTTCAACAAGTTTAGTAATAAGCATAACAGCCCTATTGTTTCGATGGAGAGAAGAACTCGTAATTAGCTTTTCAGGAAATTTCGAAATGAACAATTTCAACGAAATCTTTCAATTTTTCATTTTATTATGTTCCACTTTATATTTAAACCCTAAAATTGTATGTATCTTAAAATATAAATTAATTAGTATTTAAACCCTAAAATTGTATCTATCTTAATTATCATTTTTATAATGATAAAAGTAAGAAATTTTAAACCATTATAAACTTGTTCTGGAAAGTTATTTCTTAACTTTAACCTTACTCAATAAGTTATTTCTTTAAAGTTGTATAAAAATACGAAACCCTAATTCCATCATGTGTGAAACCCTAACTCAATTTTATGTGAAACTGTAATTTAGTAAAACCCTAGGAAAACATTAAGTGATCATTTTATATTAGCAACCATGATTAGATCTTCACCAAGCAAGCGCATGCATGATCATGTTATACTCCCTCCTGTCGAAAATATGTTGCATATAAGATTTGGTCAAAGTCAAACTCTGTAAGTTTAATCATCTATATTGATAAAAATATAAACATATACAACAAAATAATAATATTTTAAGAATTGTTATGAAATATATTTTCATATTATATGCATGATAGATCTTTGTATTATTATTATCTATATTCTTGGTCAAATTTTGCACAACTTGATTTACACGAAAAATTATGCAGAACATAAAATAGGCATGAGGGAGTACCAAAAATTTACAAGCCCAAATGCAAATGAAGTTGCTCATTTCACCCGTCTTCAATTCTAATAAACCTCATGTAATCAAGTAGTACGAAATAAATGGGAACCTTAACTTGTACTTTTCAAGTTATAACGCTAGATCACCATCCTTCGATATAACACCACTATGGTCAACCATAAAAGCAACTATGTGCAGTAATTCACTTTATATGCTCATGGTTCAACAAACCATGCAAGTACTAGATACATATGAACTCATCTTGTCTAAGATCCATCTAATAACTACTTATGAAACTCATTTGAGAATCATCATAGTAAAACGTAGAAGCAAATAACTCTTATTTAAAGTGCTTGTTGTTCATTAAGAAATATGTTCTTTAAAATTTATTATTTTAAAATAAATAACAAGTAATCATTAACCATGCCTTATAGTACTTAAAGCTAACAACTTTTATTTACATGTTAAGATTGTGCCAACTACTATCCATTTGTTTGTTAATATGATTGTTATGTTTTGTTATACCACTTGTAAGATATACCAAGTAAACCAAAACCCCAATAAGAACCTTGTTTGAGGATCCATTATAAAAGTGCAACACATCCCAAAAAGACCGTTACAACTTACTGAGACAAATTCATCGGGGTTAGGTTAAGCTTAGAGTGATTGCATCTCATACTTATGAATTATAGCATATGTATCAGTTCTTTAAACATCTTCCTTACCGGATGATGATGCTATTTTAGAATTTGGAGTTATCACATATTGAAGCTTTTGCCTGAATAGTTCGCTTCTGGGAGGATACTTGGTTAGGTAACACCTCTCTAGCACAACAATATCTATCGTTATACAATATAGTGCAGCGAAAAAATATTCTAGTTGCTACTGAGTTAGCACAAACCCCTCTCAATATCACATTCCGGAGAACTTTAAATTATTACAAATGGAATCAATGTCTAAATCTATGTCAACGCCACATGGAAGTGCAGTTGTCAAATGACCCGGATAAGTTTATATGGAAACTTAACGATTCGGGTGTTATTATGGTCAAGTCAATGTATCTAGACTTAATGCAGAGACATACCAGTTTTGTACGTAAATACTTATGGAAGTTAAAAATACCTATTAAAATCAAAAAAATTATGTGGTTTCTTAATAACAAAGTGTTACTCACCAAGGATAATCTAGTTAAGCAAAATTGGAAAGGGTGCCAAAAATGTCTTTTCTGTAATGAATCTGAAGCTGTACAACATTTATTCTTAACTTGTTCCTTTGCTAAGATTATCTCGGTATGATTTACTTAACATATGATTTACCTCCTCCTACTAATATTACCAATATGTTTGGAAAATGGGTTAATGGGGTAGACAAAACTGATAAAACAAGAATACTAATTGGAATATCAGCTTTGTGTTGGTCAGTTTGGACAAGTCGGAATTAACAGACAAAAGGAAACTAATTTTTAGCAGGTTATTCGACGAGCAACATACAGGATTCAACAATGGGCTTTTCAGCTTCCGGAGGATCAGCGGGAGAGTATGGTTACTGGATGCAAATGTCTGCTAACGGTTACTCAGAACTTCTATTTTCAGGCTACTGGGTGGTGGCACACTAGTAGATTGCAGAATGCTTAGGTCGAGGTTATTTCAATTTTTTGATGGTTGATACATGTCTGTCTCAACCCTCTCTGATCCGTGATGTAAAACTTATACTTTGCTGAACTCTTCCGAACTTTGCGATAAATGAAAAAGGCCGTGTGCATCGTATCGATGCATAGGCTGGGCGATGCCCCTTTTCAAAAAAAAAAATATTGCAGTCAAGAAAGCCAAATTCATCGCTTGCTCATGTCATTTGATTATTTTTTATCAAATTACTTGGAAAGTACTATTCGTCTCATTCATGCACTTAAAAGAAAAATATGATGTTTGCAATTACGAATATGACTATGTGGCCGGTGAGCAATGGAACCATGGTTGGAGTATGCTGGGGGTTCCATTGCAAGTGGGTTATATATTTACATAGGATTAACAACAAATGTCATCCAATGGTTCTTGCGCCGTAAGATTTGTGTTAACCATAAGATCTGGAGTGAGATAGAGAAGTCAGTCATATCTTCTTCCTTTCGCATATTAACAAACACATTGTATCAGAGTTGTTGTGTCCTCCGAGAGCAGTAGGAGTGGTGGGTAGCCCGTAAGTCCCCACAGTACTGTAGTCTATGATGTATGGTAACTAGCTCGCATGGGACATGATCAGAGAATCTATATGTGAGCATGGATTATAAAAGGGTGGGTATGCAGGCTCAGAGAAGAGGACAACGATTGGATTGGATCTTATGTTAGGCTGCACAATAAGGAAGTGTGGAAAGGAAAGATCGTCCGGTTGACAACAATGATAAGTTCTCTTATGGGAAAAGTAACACACATCTGCAGAGTGTATCAAACCATGGGTTTCACTTTGTGTTCCAGGTTTGGAAACGCGAACGCTGCAGGAAAGAAGCTCCATAAAGTTCTAAACACCTTTTCAAGGCTGACGGACTTAGTTTTTTACAATAAAATAAATCTTTTGAATAAATGATTATGAAAACTTGCATTGCCCTAAGACTTTCTGGCATGTGGATGTAGTTAGTGCATGAAACACATGTTCCTGTTATTGAACTTGTTAAGTACGCCCGTACTCATATGTTCCCTCTTGAACCCCCTATTTACATTCTGAGTCGACGAAGGAGAGGCTACAGTGAAACTCAGAGACGGAGGAGTCAACTACTACAAAGGGCAGGACTTAGTTTGTGTGGAGTAAATGATTTCAACTTCTACATACACCACGGCTGAAACCTAGACTAAGAGTAGAAGGGAATCAATTCCCTAATCTTAGAACCAAAGTAGCTAGAGTTCATAGTTTCTTTACCAAGCCAAATATCTCTATAGGTAGAACTAGTAATGAGTCTAGCGTTCGAGTTGTTCTTCGGGAGTTTATTTGCATTTTCACCTGATTGTAATTAGGAGGTTGAGTTGATCTTTTGTAAAGAGTTCGTGTTGTAATTCTATAGACATGCCTTGGACAATGCTTCCGTGACACTCTAATGGATGTAATACTAGTAGAAAGGTGTATAATTTGTTTTATGTCAACGACTTGCGTACTACAACATGCAGTGGTATGTTGGGTCACTGTACCCACCCTTTTCTCTAGCATTCTCTTAGGGTTTGGCATGAATTCGGCTCACCGGGAGTAGATGTTGACCCAGTCTAGGATGAAGTGGCCTATTCTTGAATCCGACCCATGCTCCGACACAACGTGTATACCAATTCGTTGGAACTCCAAGTGAAGAGTGATGCAACAAACGTAATTTTCCTTAGAAGGTTGTCTCGAGGATTGCACCACCGACCTCTTCCACAATGAAGGTCAAGAGAAACACCTCTGTATCAGTCTACGCGAGGGTTGTCTCTTAGGCAATTGTCGTTGTCTCCCGTGAACCATGCTAGTTGGTACCACCATTGCACCGTGTACAAGGACCAGCCCCTGCCAGCATCGTAAAATGAATGAGTTTTTCCTGACTGATTCCACCCGCGACGACGAGGGAAGATAATGAGGACATGGTTGCAACGGCTAGGATTTTTTCGGGGTGAAGCGAGCAAAGTAACAAAGTGTGAAGACATAACCAACAGTTCTATTTTAGTTATTGACAATGAAATTCCACCAATAAGAGGAAACATACTTCAAGATAACTATTTCTCAACACCGAAGAGTGTGTGGAAATGGTGTGTGCACTCCAACATATAATAGTGAGGATTAACACTAAGTTTTGGAGATGACACTTTACATGCTATGATCTATTTTAGTCTCCCGGTGCAAATATTTCTCTGTGCATATTTAGTTGTTGGGTTGTGCCTTTGCCTTTGGCTAGATTCCTAGCAAAAACTAATCATGTACATTTTTGGTAACCTATGAATATCACACTTCTTCCGTCCCGTAAAACATGTCGAAGATTTATCAAAATTTGGATGTATCTAACTACTATTTAGTGTCTAGGTACTCCGACGTCTTTCATAGGACGGAAGGAGTTTATGACATCCTTTTGGTCCGCATTAATGATTGTATTTTTTTACGGGTGAATGTAAAAGTTGATCATGTTTCCTTTGTGGTAGACTTCATTAGGTTTTCTTTGGGACAAGGGGTTTCATAGAAATTTCATGGAACGGAACCCATATAGGATTTTTTTTAAGGAGACCTTTGGACAGCCGGACTTACTCTTGAAATTCATGTAGGAATCCTTCCATTCATTCGCTTCGTAGAAAACCGTAAAAATCTAGTTAAAAAGTTGTGTTCTTATTTTTTTAATTCAAAATGCCCCTTTGTCTTCCATCTTCTTTCTAACCAAGATTTTGTATTCTTTGCAGAATTCATGTGGAGCGTCCGAACGGCTAGCTAGTTCGTAGGAGTAGTACATCTTTTTTTAAATAGGAATCCAGAGGACATGATAATCATTTTCTTTGATTCCCATATTTCCATCTTTACTTAATCAATCCTCCCCAGGCTCTAGATCAATGGTTTGGTCATCGGAAACCATAAGCATGAGGAGCAAATTATCCCTCCTCGGAAAAGCTAAATCGCCTCACGGCGTATGGCCGGCATGGTGGATAGCAGCGGGTGTGGTCTCACGGCGTATTCTTTGCTGAGAGCATCTCTAACAGAGCCCCTATTTCCCGGAACCGAAAAAAGCGAGTTCAGTCTCCCGAAAAATAATTTGGTTGCGGATTTAGCGACGGCGCAGAACAGAAACCGAAAACGTGAACCGAACTCGATGAAATCAAACGTCGCGGGAAACCAAATTTTGCGATCGCACTCGATTTCATCGGATGAAGCTAAATTCGTTCATAATTTGTACAATACTAGGCAAAATACATGCATATAGCACCTACATTACGAACTAGGGACCTAAATTAAAGTAGAATTAGTCCCCAGAGTGACTATACTGTCACCGGGGCGCTAATGTCGCCGGCGGAGGGTTTTTCCTCGCCGGGTCTTCCTAGGCGACGACGGCCGCCGCCACCTCGACGACCACCGCCTCGGAGGTGCTCCCGCACGGTAGAGCCGTCCCGGCGGCGTCGTCGTGGAGGGGCAGCGGCGACAGAGGAGGGCTGCACGCGCCGGCAGCGGAGGGCGCCTCCGCTTCTCCTTCCGACGCCTCCTTGGCGCGCGCTTGGAGGTACGCCATCATCTCCGGCCACTTCCGGCCGGCCCTCTTCCACGCGCCGTTGGAGCGCCTACGCCTGGCGAGCTCCGGCGACGCCCGTGCACCCGGCGGATGCCGAGTCGACCTTCCGGCGCCGGATCGGCCACCTCCCCTACCCACGCGTATTGCGCGCGTCATTCCGGACGGAGGGGAGATGGCCGAAGCGGCGGAGCGGCGTCGGAGCGTCCGGAATCGCTCGTCGGAGCGGACGCAGGCGGCGGCGGGAGAGGGGAGCGGCGGAGGGTAGTAGGGTTTGTGAACCGAACTCCCCTCCGCGAACCCTTTTAATAGGGGTCGTGCGGTGAGTTTCTCGGGCCTCCGAACTTGCGATTCGGGCCGGCCCACCGATTCGGACGCTGATCTGTGTCACTTTCGGCCCGAACCCGTAAATCCGCCGAAAAATTTTAGTTCCGGCGAGATTTACGGGCTCTGTTAGAGATGCTCTGAGACGGATGTTGCTCTTGAAGTCAAAACCTGCCAAATTTTCGTGCGACAAAGTCATCCAACTGCATCGTCATTCCCGGTCTTTTCCCAGCGTCCGTCCCTATCAGATGTACTCCAGTACAATGGATGCCGTATCCGTCTCCTGGCGCAGTGTGCCACCACCAGTCAATACTATATAAACACTCCTGTGCTGGATCTGAATTTTGGTTTGCCGTACGAACATTCATTCATTTATTTGTTTATATAGTGTATCTGAATTAGTTTACATAAAAACGAGTTGTTTTGTTTCGGTGATGTTCAAGACCAGGCTAGCATGTATGCCAAACCTTTTGGCTGCGGCCTGCGGGTTGGGTCAATTTTCAATAAGCAATTTAAGCTTTCCGATTTATTATCAGAGCATCATAAATGCTAAATGGAAACACGTCTAGGAAAAGCTACAATCGTGTCTTAGTAGTTGGAAAGAAAAAATTACAATCTCTGAGTAGCAGATTGGTTCTTATTAATTTAGTACTAACTAATATAATAGTGTATATAATTTTCTTCTCCCAATTAGCCAAATGTTTCTTGCAACAGTTGGGTTTTTTCTAATCAAAATTATTTTGGCAAGAAGATAGTAAGAAAATAATTCGTCTTACTAAATAGATTGTTGTTTGCCCTCATAGGTTCAAGATATTTATTATGTTAGGAGCGTTTGCCGTTATTTGCTCGTTTTGGTTACGTAGAAATGACAAAATTCTTAATTTTTTTTTTCTCTCTGATGTAGGTTATCTACTGGTGCACCGTTTTGCTCCGTTCATGGTTGCATCTGTGGAGTACCATGACATGAACGATACGACGAGGGACTTTTTACGTAACATAGGTGACAAACGTAATCTCAAGATTGGATCTTCACTACCTTAGGCCTTAGGGATCGATACAATCTCCTAGTTGATTACTTGTATTGAGCATTTTTTTCTTTTTTATTTGATCGGATGTTGGTTTTTTATAAGGTTGTTTCATTACTTGAGTTATGTACAGACCCGGTATTTTTAAACTTTCAAGTAATGAAACAGCCATATAAAAAAACCAGCATCGGTACAAAGGTTTCATAGAGCTGAATTTGTGAAATTTGTATTTAACGAAAATGAGTCGAGTATTAGACAATGCCTGAAGGACATGGTATTGTGATTTAGTTCGTACGACCAATGAGACGAACACGTGGCGAAGGAATGCGTCTTTTCTAAGGGCATCTTTGCTAAAGTGATTGTTTCCGTTCCCGACCCAAATTGATCGGTCTATTCGTGGGGACATAAACATGATCCAAATTTGCGTCGCCATTGCGTCTTCGCGGCCTCGTTGCCCTTCGATCCGCCTGCCAGCGACAGGATGTGTTTCGTCTTTCGCACGCGAGTAATGCCTCTACCGACAGTTCAGTTCCAAGCGACCCGTCAGTGGCGCTATCCCGCCTCCACGCGCGCTAGTGTTGACGCGTGCGGTGCTTACGCCTGGACTTTTAAAGAGGGCCAGTCTTCAAGCGCCACTGACATCGGCTAGCCGTTCCGCAAGACGAAGCACGGCGGCGAGGCTGGGTCCTCTGGCTCCAATAAGGAGAAAACCCCACGCAACTACCAGTACGTGCCAGTGGAACTCGCACACCGGTTGTTCAAGGAGAACCGGCCGGTCCCTTGGCCGAATGCCGGCTTGCCGAGCGGTGGCTGGTACCTCAACCACCGCCATGTGCTAGTTTCTTCGGTGCACTGCCCTGCCACCGCCATTCCTTGTCATAAGGGCATCTCTAACAGGGCGACGCAAACGGATGCCAGAGCGTCCGTTTGCGACCGCGCGGTCGAAAAATGCGCTTGTACCCAGGCTTAGCGGCCGACACATAGTGATCGGGCCGTCTACCGAGATGCAAACTCGGCCCAAATATGCGCCTCAAATACGTATCTACGGACGATGTGCGGTCACGCCGCGTGACCGCTTGCGTCTGGTAGGACGTTTCGTCGGGCCTGCCTGGCAGCGACCCTGGCTTGATGTGTCTTCTCAGCGGAGTCAGTACTGGCGACGAGGCGTTGATTCGGCAGTTTGGGCCACGTTAATGGCGATGCCTGAGCGGCGGCCGCCCACCTCTGCCAACGAACCTAATAGCGATGCCATGCGTGCCGCGCCCCTCAGCTCCCTCTGGCGTATATAAACAGGAGCGCGCGCTCGGCTTCCCCATCTCATCTCCTCCACACAAACTCTAGCCACCGCACAACCTACACCGTAGCACCGCCTCGTACATGTCCTCCACCTTTGCCATGAGCAGCGCCGGACGGGGCCAGGCTACTGCGCCTCCACCTCTGACTCCACCTCCCCCGGCCGACAGCCCCGACAAGGAGAACAAAGATATCGCGAACAACGTCTTCGACGCGGCCACGGACGCGAAGTTCATGGCAAACGTGCAGCAGGAGGAGCGGGCGTCCCACGTGGCGTTCGATGCGGAGCATCAACGCCACAGGGAGGCGACAGCCGCAGAGAACGAGTCCGACGATGACTACGAGTTCGAATGGAACGGGTCTGACCCGGAGGAGAAGGCGGAGGAGAAGAGGGCCTTAGTAGAGTCCTTCAAGACGCTGAAGAAGGCCGAGAATGCCGCTAACAAGGCGTTGCGGCATCGGCTACTGGAGGACGCGGCGGCCCACCGAGCTCTGACGATCGCACGACGAATGGAGTGGCTGGCGGTAGAAAAGCTGATGAGGAGGGAGGGAGGGAACGACGGATCCAGGCCGTCAACCGCCCCGACGGATCCAGGCCGTCAACCGCCCCGAGGGTAGAAAAGTAGTCTAGGGCCTTGTTTTTTCTTATTGTCTTTCTTTATTTTGGATGTAAATTGTGCACATGAACTGAATGGAAATATGTTAGAAAAACGATATAGATCGTCCCGCTGGGAGCACATCTAGACGCAACCTGGACGCGCGGTAGAAAAACGATCATATTTGTGTCGGCGGGGCAATGTAAACATACTCACGTAGCCATTTTAAACGTTCAAAATAGGTCGAGCCTTTGAAGATGGCCTATAAAAAATAGAGCCCAATCTCCCGTTTTATTAAATATCATCACAAGCAATCATGGGTGTATGCATGCAGTGCAGGTACGAACAAGAAGAAGAAAGGAGTCTAGGGAGACAACAAAATGGCACGATGAGCTGGTGGGGGAGCATGGTGCCGGGCAGACCGGGCCCATTTGCGCTGTACGAAACGCACCGCCCGGTCGGTGGAGGCCTGGAGGGGAGCCCGGGAGGGTCAGTCGAGTGGCGACGACCCGGTCCACGGCTACTACAACAGCCATGGGGGCCATTCGATTGACATGGATAATTTTTTTTTCTTGAGGTATCACTGTTACTTTGTACGCACGAACAGTCGAACACAGTTGTCTAGTACTAGTACCACGTACCAACCTAGCTGATGTTCATACGCAATCAGCAAACAGACACGCCGTGACGGTGACGGGAGCAGCAATTCTGAAGTTTTCTGGATGTACGCGACCATATCTATCCTCTGACGGCGAGGATGGACACAGGCACACAGCTAAGCTAACCGACCGAGAACGAGAACGGATGCCAGATCGGGACGTCGTCGTCCAGCACCAACAAGGAGAAACCGCGTCCGCCCCATTCGGCCGGGACAAATAGCCGAGGAAATCGCTCGCTCCCGACACACACACTCCTCGATCGGGGCGATGGCCCTCTCGCAACGCACACCAACCACCGCCGAGGGTCGGAGCCAAATCCGGCGGCGCATGCGGATAAAAATGAGGTCAACCCAACCCGGCGATCTACGTGCGCGCAGAGCAGACCGCTGTGGTGCGCATTCCATGGCCGCTTGGCCCCATTCCACCTTCTCCCCAGTTGTACCGGGCAGTAGACTCACATCGCATCTTTTAGTTTTCGGCCATGGTCGAGCTTGTGATTACCTGCTTGGCGAACCCAGCAATTGTTCCGTCCTCTTCTTGCATGTACGCGTCGTCGGATTCATTGAGAATTCATTGAGAATTTGAGATGGAGGTTATCTTTGTAGAATGTATTTGGTGAACCTAAGACAACTTTCATAAGATGGAGGAAGTACTATCAAAGAAATAAACTGGAAAATCTTAGCCCCACATCATCCCTGCGTCAGGCGACACGGGTGGCAACCCTAGCCGCCCGCCTCCTTACTTCTCGATCCCTTTCCCATACTCCCAACTGCCGCTGCCGGCGTGCGCGTACGGGCAAAGCCCATGAAGTTGTGGGCCGCGACAGGCTCTCCTCTCGTGTCGCGCACGCGGAAGGTGCGATGGATCGGCGGCAACGATATCCGGTAGTAGTGGGGCTGGTCTGTGATCTAGAGAGGGCTCCGGGGCGGCGACCCCAGGTGGTGGTCTTGCGGCGCGTCATGCTTGTTCGTCATGGCGGGGGATGCGCGTACGGGCAAAGCCCATGAAGTTGTGGGCCGCGACAGGCTCTCCTCTCGTGTCGCGCACGCGGAAGGTGCGATGGATCGGCGGCAACGATATCCGGTAGTAGTGGGGCTGGTCTGTGATCTAGAGAGGGCTCTGGGGCGGCGACCCCAGGTGGTGGTCTTGCGGCGCGTCACGCTTGTTCGTCATGGCGGGGGATGCGGCGTTCGGGTGGTACCTTGGTGATGCGACTGACGGTGGGGAAATCCTAACGTATGCGGACCTGGTGCCTTGGGCTGGATGACCGTGCTTGCTGGTGGCCACCATGTCATCTTGGTCTTCTTCGGTGATGGAGGATGTCGATGGAGGTCTCCTCGATGGGCTTGTGGTCGGTGGCGGCTTCCTCTTCCGCCGGAGGGGGTCGACCAGCGGGTGGCGGCGTGGGGCCTTACCAATCTTCCTAATAAAGGATGCAATCCTTGGTTTCTTCTCCCGTCAAGATGGTGTTCTGCTTGATGTCGGTCCTCTTTGACCTAGTCGATGACGAGTCCCGGAAGGTTTCGCTGGCGATGTTTGTTGTGTGACTGATGCCTGTAAATTGCTGGATCGGAAGGATTCGATCGTGTGTACCCATATTTCTGGCCGTGTGCTTCAGGAAGAAGGCACACAAAGCTTCGATGTCTATTGCCATCATGTGACATGTCGTTTCGATTTTGACAAGCAGGGGCGACAACACATGAGTAGTATATGGTCTTATCTTTCGGGGTGAAAATCCAAGGTCTGGCCTTAATTGGTTGTACCTGACAATAATTTTATTGAAGATATTGTTTTGAGATGACATACTTTTGCTCTAGGGTGAAAATCCAAGTTTTGACATTAATCGATTGTGCATGATAATGATCTTGTTGGAGGCATTGTTTGATGTGCTTGGAATCTGGATGTTGTTTTGATGATGATTTGTGTTGCTGCTATAAGAACTTGATCAGGGATCTTTTTTTTGTAATAGGGTTGTGTGCATTAGTAATGTAATGTCTTTAACAATTAACATAACATTGTTGCAGGGACGATGTGTAATTGTTATTTTCGTGATAATAAAATACGAATTTTATAAATAAATGTTTTACTAGAGGAAGAGAGAAGTTTCAAACAAGATTTCATGGGCATATTTTTCCCGAGAGCACCGACAGATCGCCATGGCCTCAACACTACGAGTAAGTATCGTTCACACATCCTATCCCCGAGGGCCGTGGATGCGTTCGCCAACATTTCCCGTCCTGATCGAGTTTCTGACAAAGGGTTGATCCTCCAATCTTTAAGCTACTGGTCGTATCGTACGTGCACGCAAAAGTCAGCCGATGTGCATTTTGTATCCACTAATCCAGGCAGCCAGCTCAGGACCGACAAACAGACAGGGTGCTAGGGGGAAGTGAAGCGGTAGCTAGCTAGGGCCTGGCTAGGATTAGGTCATCGGACCAAACATGACATTCCGAGCCTTAAAACCTGCTTTAAACTGCATAGATTAATGGTGGTCGATCAGATATGTACAGGCAGGACGACATTTTTTTACACGCAAGAGGTGAGGTGAGCTGCCAGCCTGCAGGTAGCACCATACTGTAGTTCGCACGCAGGGAAGGTGCCAAAGTCGTCCTTGTCTCGTCTCCACGTTGCATGCATGATGCACGCCCAACAGCTGACCTGTCGATCCATCGATTCAGCGTGTGTTTCAGTTTTTTTGAAATAGTAGCTCGGTTTAGGTTCAGTCCTCACCGTGTTCTTATAAGTATACTGTGTGATTGCACAAACACAGTCGTCGACTTTGACTGTAACCGGGTCTAGTCAACGGTAGTTTAGCCTCAGCTACATTACGCCTGCTGATCCTGGCTCGCTTCCGTTCAAAAATATAAGGGAAAACCTGGCTCGATAGATTCAGCGGCGAAGTCGCGAAGGCCAATAATTGAGACGGGCCGGTTGGGCCCATTTGGAGCCCTTTATGTTGAGAAGGCCTGGTCGGCAGGCAGGGCTTTGGGTAGATTTTCCTATGTATCGCCAATTAGCGTGTGTTACCATGCTCCGCCCGCGGCGCGTCCTTGTGGGCCGGTCCATTAGATGTTCCTTCGTTTTTCTGGTTTTTGCAGCTTTCTCGGTTTCAGGAATTCCGGCCGGATCTTTCTTCAGAATTTTTTTTCTGGTTTTCTTCGTTTTTTTTTTCTTTTTCCTTTTTTCCTTTTTTCTGGTTTTTTCTTTTTCTGTTTAGTGTTTTCTGATTCATTTTTTAAATATATTTCAAGATTTTGATTTTTTTTAAATATGAAGATTTTATTTTTCTGAACAAAAAATGAACAAATTTCTTTTTTTGAACTTTTTTTAAAATTTTAATTTTGATCAAAAGAAATTTTTGAACATATTTTTTTGAGCAAAGTTCAATATTAAGAAAATTTTAAATTCGAGCAAATTTAAACTTTAAGAAAAATTTGAATGTGAGCAAATTAATTCGTCCCGCACGCCTGGGCCACGGCCCGGTAATGCAGCTGCCCACAGGGGAGGATTCTGGTTTTTCGGTTTCAGGAAGGATCAAGATTCCCTAAAACAAAAAGGTTGGATCAAGAAACTTCTAATTTGATTTTTTTGGTGCATCGGCTTTTCCTTTTACCCTTTGGTTGCTGGTTCCATTTTTTTATTTTGGTTTTCTATCTTTTATTTTTTTTGTTGTAAAATTTGAACACATGAACATTTTTAAAAATATGATCAGTTTCTATTTCTGAACATATTTAAACTTTTGAATATTTTGAAAGTTGATTTTTTAATTCGAACATCCTTAAAATCCAAACAATTTTGAATCTCTACATTTTTTTGATATGAATATTTGTAAATTTGAATATTTTTAAGATCTAAACAATTTTTTATTTTGAGCATTTTTTCAAAGGCAAAAAAAACTCTACGTATCATTTTGGGCTGTATTGGGAGCAGCCTATGCGGGAAGGCTGAGTAAATGGAGCTTACTCGCTCCCGCGTTGAAGCGGGCGATAAGGAAATCCCTGCGAATGTGCATCCGGATTGAACAAGTTGCAATATTGTGTGTTGAGGTTTTGGCCCATTTACAAGCCGAAATTCTCTAAGCGCACTACCACTATCAACAGAAATGCTAAAGGAATATTCCAGCTTAACGAGTTACAGAATGCGTTAACAAGTGGTTTGATCCTTGGAGGGATGGAGCTTCAAGGTAGAAACTGCCGCGTAACCTTCCGACCCTTCCGACGACACGTTGCTTCTCCATTGTTGTTTGCCATTTTGGTTAAACTTTCTTCTATGCTTGTGAGTTTATCGACATTTGGAAAAGAGAAAAACCCGCATAAGAAGACTTCATAAAGTAAGAGAAAATTAGTATTTGAAACCACAAGATGGCATAATGTCGCTTTGGCGCTAACACTATATATCTTTTTCGAATTCTTGTGCTCTCCAGGCCTATATGCAGAATCGCCTTCCGTAGACAATAGCATTGAGCTATAGCTGAGCGAAACCATTATCAATTTTGGTGTTGACTCCTTGCTTCGCTGTACTATAACTTACCCTGTTATGAGGGAGGAGAAATCACCTTGCTATAGAAATGTTTTTAATATACACCTTCATCAAAATATGATGGTTTTCTGGAAAGAAGATAACTTATTATTTTATTTCGTGCATGCTTTTTTGTACGATATCTTGCCTTATTGGGTTAATTTTTATATAACTAATTGTAAGACTAACATGAAGGAATTTTATTATTATTAAAAAATGTTAATTAAAGAAATGAGCCTAACTTATTTGATTAGGGAAGTGGATAACCCATCCAACCACGTTCAAGTTCTCACAAACGCAGATTTGTGTCCTTATTATTTAAAAAAAATCGTTGTTGAACCTTCCCCTACCGCATTCCTTTCACAAAAAAAATGATTATATGCATTCTTTCTTATGGTTAATATAAAAATGGCAAGATCCAGCTTAACCCAAGCAAATCAAAGCAAAAAAACGAGCTACACACACAAGAGATAAATGCATTAATAGTAACAGAGAAACAAATGGGGTGCGACAAGACAACGCATTTCCTCATAGTGCATACCATAATAGATATGTTTGTTGACTTAATGTGGGGGTTTATCTACATAAGATATATAGATTGAGTGCATAAAAGTATAAAAAACATCTTTATGCTTACAAGAACATATTGAAGAATCAACAAAGACTACAAATTATCTTATGGACAATGACTACATAGATGAGATACAAGAAAGTAAAACCCTGGAAAAATAGAATATTTTACAGGTAGTAAAACCCCCAAATAATATTTTTTATTGGAGGTTGAATGAGACCGACCTCGAAAAGGAAGGAATAATGATACTGACCTGATTCGCTGTGACTTGGCTCATGCCGGCCTGATTGACAAAGTAGTTGGCAGGAGCATGCTCATAGCTGTTCACTTGTTCATACATGCAAAACACTATGGTTGGTAAAAAACAATCTATAGTATCACATGCTTGGAACTTTTGACCAGTGTGTTTGCATTCATCAAATTGATCGCTGATGATTTGGCAGCGGTTGTTCTTGGTACGCATTGGTCAAGTCAAACATGGACATTCTAGGTAAACATGTCAGATATCAACAAAGGTGAAGTCAACATAATGCATGCCGGTGTGTGCAAAACCGCTTTGGCTCCCAGGTCGCCAGATCGTCGACCTCCGGGGTCCCGAGGTGTATTGTTTTAGTCTTATAGTGTGTTTCTCATGTTCACCATAATCCAAGCAAACAACTGAATGTTTCGGAGTTAGCTAGCTTTTATATTTACGTCCTTGATTGACTTGCGCAGCCGTAAGGTTTAAAACGTTTTGCTATTCGGTTAACTGAAGATCAAGGAAAACATCTAACTGTAGTAATTTTGAGGAACTAGCACGGACCCAAATCGCATCTGAATGAATCTAAATCATCCACTTAGTTGGAAAAACTTCATGTACATCTTGACTGTCTTCTTGTACAGCGACGGGTATAAATTCTACGGACTGCGGGTGGAAAAGGCTGCACATGTGGAGATCGAAGACGACATGCATTTTTTTTTAGATGCATTAGTTCTGCGTTATCACTCGGTAAATGCCTTTGCATGAACTTGACTAGAGAGAAATCACAAGCATTTTCACCTCAAGAAAACTGCACGCATTTGCACAGTGTGTCCGTTGCGTTGGTAGCCTGCGTTGTGTGGATGACGGGACTCCTCGCTTGTGCGGTTTTTCATCTCGGTTTTCCTTATAAACCGGGCAATGTATGGTTTTTGGACCCGGTTTCCCTTATAAACTGGGTCATTCTGTCGGACGGCAGATTCGACTGCCTTTTCCTCAAAAAAAAAAAAAAAAGGTCACGGACAATCTTTTCCATACGCTGAAACATTTTTTTGAATGAGAGCAGAACTGCAGTGTTTGTTGCATTGTAAAAGAAAAAGGTATAAAGATCCCGCTTTCTGCTCAGTTTATTTGAGAAAAACCAGGCGTTTTTTTTTACATCAACAAGAACACATCTAGACATACAGGATGCCAGGAAGGCCAACAACAACACAAACACACCATTCATCGGAGCAAGCGGGAACATCGTCCATCGTGCTTATGATGGGACGACTTCGACAGTTCGACTTCATCGCAACAATACCAAACGGAGAATATTCCCATGACATATGTGAACGCATCCGACAAAACTTCACCTTCAGTCAGTCTCTCGCATGCGTGGTCTCTGGTGCTTCTTCAGCTTTCGTTCCTCGTGTGGTTGAACTGTCCAAGTCGAAGGCTGAAGACACAACCAAAGGCCACTTGCGGACTTGCCTTGTAATGGAACTCGTGTGAGATACAACCAAAATGGCCGACGCGTGGGTTGGCCTCGTACTAGGCCTCAAACGTGTTGGCCCCGACTGATCACTGAAGAGAAAGCCAGATGCTGCAGTTTTGTCCTTTGTTGCTTCTTCGGTGCAGCCACGGCTGAAACTCTTCGCAGTTACCATGTAATCTCTCGAGCACAATGTAAAACTTGTAAGAAATGATCCCATAATACAGTCAAGTACGTCAAGTCATGTGTGCACTGAAGAACCAAACTTCCACACCGGAGGAAGTTTGACTTCAAATGGCTTCAGCATTCAGACCGGAATATGCCTCGTCATTTACTCATTTGCTGATGGAGCAGCACAGACAACCAAGACGCGAACAGAAGCAGGCTCGCAACCTTCCATGTCTTGACATGAAGCTTCCAATATAAACGGTGCCAGGAGCCCAGGACTCCTGACTGACTGACTGATCGGTGGACTGAATAATCGTAACTGTTCATGAAACACGAGAGGCTCGATCTTCGTATCAAAGAAACTCATACGCAGGAGAAGAGCCAGCAGGGAAGCATCGTACTGGAATAGGAAATAATCAAGGTCACGATCGAGTTAGGCCATTTGTACTAGTAGCTTAATCTATAATCTAAAGTAGAATGTGTGGGGTTCTACACACCTCAAAAAGAATATGGAACACTAGCAGAGACCACTTGCTTTGGCTTTGACAAATCTAGCTCCTTTTCGTCTTTACGATTTGTTTCCTCGTAGTTTTGTGCACATGGTGTAAGCAGACGTCCCGCTTGTTTTAAATTCTTCCAAAAGGATATGGTTACATTAGCATGATTTGCACGTTCGTAACTCGAAGTTCAGTATTTTCTGGTGTTTAGGTAACGCCACCTTCAGCAACAGGTGTATGATTAGTACTACTGTACTAGTGCGTCACACGCTATTGGTGGTCTCATGTATGATTAGTAGTAGCAGAATGATTGTTAACATAAAAGTTTTTTTTTGCGAATCTTGTTAACATATAAGCTGTTAAGACGGAAAAGCCCCAGTTGAACCTGGGTGCATGTGAATCCAGGTTGAAAATGCATTTTCGAAATGTGAAAAAAATTCTAAAATAAAAATACCGGGGTACGTATACATGTTCCATGTGTGCGTAGAAAGTTTTCGCGGAGAAAACATTTTTATATTTCAGAATCTAAAAAAGATAAAATACGTTACATATATACTGCTATATAGCCCTGTAAAATTTCACTTTTTTGCCGAGGCAAAATAAAATGTTTTTTCAGAACGAAACTCATGTCCGGGGCACATGTTTGAGATCATCTTTGCAATCATTTTGTGTTTCGATTTTTGAAACATGTTTTGACATCACAGACTAACTTTTAAAAAAGTGGGTTTACATACACCCAGATTCACCACACAGGCACGAGCGGAGCCATGTGTTGGGATGTGCCTTCTTTTTGAGCATAAGACATATCAGTTTTTTTCTTTTCAATAAGAGGCACTTTATTGCTTAAGAGTTTTATGTCATTACACCCGATCTCTGCATATCTAAGATGCACACAGCCATTGTTTAGTCTTGACACCAGAAAAAAAACGCAAGATTACATATCACATTGAGAAAGCCTAAACTGGAAGAGCTTTGATCCTTAGATTATGTTGACATCTATGTAGAGAAAAAGTATCCCTCGCTGTAGCTTCCAACCGTGAACAGACCTCCGTAAAAACAAGACATATTAGAACATCTCCAGTCGCATCCCCCAAACCGTCCCCAAAACGATTTGGGGCGCCGGACAAAAAAACATTCCCAGCCGCGTCTCCCAAAGCCGTTTTTGTCCAGCGCGGCCCGATACGGTGTCCGGCACCCCGAGCCCGTCCCCGTCCCACAGGGGACGCACCGGGGACGCCGGATACACCGAAAAGCGAGGCGGGGAGTGGCGGGGCTGATGTCTACGGGTGCTTCTATTCTTGTAGACAGTGTTGGGCCTCCAAGAGCAGAGGTTTGTAGAACAGCAGCAAGTTTTCCCTTAAGTGGATCACCCAAGGTTTATCGAACTCAGGAGGAAGAGGTCAAAGATATCCCTCTCAAGCAACCCTGCAACCACAAAGCAAGAAGTCTCTTGTGTCCCCAACACACCTAATAGGTGCACTAGTTCGGCGAAGAGATAGTGAAATACAAGTGGTATGAATGAATATGAGCGATAGTACGGCGCAGAAAATAGCTTGCTGGCGTGCATTGATGGTAGTAATATTGTAGGAAGTAAACAAGCAGTAGTAACGCAGTAAAAAAGTAAACAAGCAGCGATAGCAGTATTTAGGAACAAGGCCTAGGGATTAGACTTTCACTAGTGGACACTCTCAACATTGATCACATAACGAATAGATAAATGCATACTCTACACTCTCTTGTTGGATGATGAACACATTGCGTAGGATTACACGAACCCTCAAAGTTAACAAGCTCCACAATTCAATGTTCATATTTAAATAACCTTAGAGTGCATGAAAGATCGACACGACTAAACCAAGTACTAACATAGCATACACACTGTCACCTTCACACCATGTAGGAGGAATAGATCACATCAATACCATCATAGCAATAGTTAACTTCATAATCTACAAGAGATCATAATCATAGCCTACGCCAAGTACTAACACGGATGCACACACTGTCACCATTACACCGTGCGGGAGGAATAAAACTACTTTAATAACATCACTAGAGTAGCACATAGATAAATTGTGATACAAAACACATTGCAATCATAAAGAGATATAAATAAGCACTTCACTATGCCATTCATAACAGTGAATAAGTATTCTGTGAAATATAGCCTAAGAGACCCACACGGTGCACACACTGTCACCTTTACACACGTGGGACAAGGAGTCTCCGGAGATCACATAAGTAAAACCCACTTGACTAGCATAATGACATCTAGATTACAAGCATCATCATATGAATCTCAATCATGTAAGGCAGCTCATGAGATTATTGTATTGAACTACATAGGAGAGAGATGAACCACATAGCTACCGGTACAGCCCCGAGCCTCAATGGAGAACTACTCCCTCCTCATGGGAGCAGCAGCGGTGATGAAGATGGCGGTGGAGATGGCAGCGGTGTCGATGGAGAAGCCTTCGGGGCACTTCCCCGTCCCGGCGGCGTGCCGAACGAGACTCCTGTCCCCCGATCTTGGCTTCGCGATGGCGGCGGCTCGGAAGGTTTCGCGTACCGTGGCTTATTCGTATCGTGTTTTAGGTCGGGACCTTATATAGGCGAAGAGGCGGAGTCGAGTGTCGACGAGGCGGCCGGACAACGGGTGCGCGGCCAGGCCTGGCCGCCACCACCATGTGTGGGCCCCTGTGGCTCTCCTCTAGCGGCTCTCGTGTGTTGGATGCTTCGGGCAAAATAGGAACCTCGGAGTTGATTTCGTCCAATTCGAGAATATTTCGTTACTAGGATTTCGAAACCAAAACAAAGAGAAACAAGGCCCTTCGGCATCTCGTCAATAGGTTAGTGAAAATGCATAAATATGACATAAAGTATGCATAAAACATGTAGATATCATCAATAAAGTAGCATGGAACATAAGAAATTATCGATACGTTGGAGACGTATCAGGGGCCGACCCGTCAGCGGCATAATAAATTTTAACCTAACCGTCGCCTACCTCGCGATGGAAGTTATTAGCGCGCAGGGACGGTGCAGTTCCCGCAGAGGCGCAGCGGCGTCTCGTCGCGCGTAGCTCCGTGCGGCGTTAATGAGCGCCACCGCCCCGCCTCCCTTCGGCCTATAAAAAGGTCCGCCTCTCATCGTCCCTCTCACACACAAACCCTAGCGCCTCTCTCCCCAACCCTAGCCGCCACCATCTCAACAGGAGTCGACGCCATGGCTGGAAGACGCGGCGAGCACGCGGTCGTGGCGCAGCCGCACGCTCGCCGTCGCCTGCCACGCCGTCGTCTTCATCGTCGGAGATGGACGTGGAGGGTGCCCATGTTGTTCGAGTTCGTCCTCGTCCTCAAGGGCGACCCACGCGACATCCAGAGGCTGCCGGACAACTTCGCCGACTTCGTGGCGGCGAAGACCGCCGGCACGCCATCGGGGAGGATTCGTGCGGCTACTACCGGTGGATCGTGGACGTGATCTACGACGCGCGGCAAGATGTACCTCCACATCGGTGGGAGAAGTTCGTGCGCCACCACAGCCTCAAGCCGGCTTCGTGCTCGTGTTCTCCTACTTTGGCGAGGACATGAGCGTCAAGGTGTTCGACGAGACGCGCTGCCGCCGGGACTACCACGGTGACAACACCGACGAGGAGGACGACTGATGAAGAGTGTTGTTTCTTCGCAGCGAATATGTGCACGGAGGTGTTGTGTTGTTACAGATTTGGGAGCCTCCAATTTGGTTGTGGATGTGTGCCCCAAGAACTTTGTAAAGGTCCGGTTTCCGCCTTGAGGAAATCCCTTAGTGGAAGTGGGCTAGGCCTTCGTGGCGTTCCTCACAGGAGATCTGAGTGAAGCCTTCGTGGCTGTTGGTTTGGCTTGCGTAGCAACCACACTCCTCCAAACGTAGACGTACCTTCTTACAAAGGAAGGGAACAACGGGAATCATCTCCGTGTCATCGCGTGCTCCACTCTCAGTTACCTCTATCCTATTCTCTCTCCTATATATATTACGTAGCTATATCTTGCTTAGTTGATAACCTTGTCATATAGGTAAATTCCGGATGTCGAACTATGTTCTTAGCTTCTATGTGGTTTGTGAACCCTATCTATGTGTATGGAACCTTATCGTTGTGCTTGGTAAACTCCAGATGTGAGTCTTCTATGGTTATCTATGTGTGCATGATCTATTTATATATATGCTTATCACTATGTTTGTATTGCTAACCCATGAAAGACGGATGCATGATATAGGGGGAGCTTCTTATGATTGTATTGCTCATAAATAGGGGGAGCTCCTCTATATCCCTCACATTCTTGTTGTTTAAATTATTCATTCCTTGCAAATACTTGTGTTGTCATCAAACACCAAAAAGGGGAGATTGAAAGAACATTTCCCGCCCTTTTGGGTTTTGTGTGTTTGACGTCAACACTAGTTATATTTTTATGTGTGTTGATGTAGACAGGTACAAGATCTCAAGTTATATACTTGGCTGATGAATTGGACTGACAAAAATGAAGCTATGCTGGTTTTCTCGTCTGGCGGAAGTTCCGGCCACTGCCGGCGGAACTTCCGCCCAAGGGCGGAAGGTCCGGCCACCGCCAGCGGAACTTCCGCCCAGATTCTCCCCGCAGTCGCTGCTCAGCGCCATTCTCATTGAAGCCTTTATTTGCTGGCCGGAAGTTCCGGTCAGCGGAACTTCCGCCCAACTTCCGGGCTAGTTCCGGAAATTGGCGAAATGTGGCTCAGTATGTCCAGTATGGTTTTTCAGGAATTCCGGAACTTGGCCGGAACTTCCGGTCACCGGAAGTTCCACCCTAGTTCCGCCCCAATATTTTCTGACAAGGTCGCGATGAAGAATCTTCTGGGAGTTCCGCCCTCCTGGCCGGAACTTCCGGTGTTACTAAAAATCGTCCAAACGGTCAGATCTGAGAGCTCCAATCATATAAATAGCTCTCTTCTCCAACGGGACAAGTTGCTCAATTATTGCACAAAAATCTGCCAAGCTTCACCACCGTTAGAGCCACCTCAAGAACTCAAGATTTGCAAGATCTCCTTTCCCCCAACCAAAGCTCTTGATCTTTGGAGATTCGAAGGAGAAGACACCGATCTACATCCTCACCGAAGCGATTTACATTTCCCCCTCATTTGTTTGAGGGCCCCCTTGCTAGTGTTCCTCTTTGGATCCCTAGTTGATTTGTGTTGATGTATTGTTGTTGATTGTTGTGTTGTTACAGATTTGAGAGCCTCCAATTTGGTTGTGGATGTGTGCCCCAAGAACTTTGTAAAGGCCCGGTTTCCGCCTCGAGGAAATCCCTTAGTGGAAGTGGGCTAGGCCTTCGTGGCGTTGCTCACAGGAGATCTGAGTGAAGCCTTCGTGGCTGTTGGTTTGGCTTGCGTAGCAACCACACTCCTCCAAACGTAGACGTACCTTCTTGCAAAGGAAGGGAACTACGGGAATCATCTCCGTGTCATCGCGTGCTCCACTCTCGATTACCTCTATCCTATTCTCTCTCCTATATATATTGCGTAGCTATATCTTGCTTAGTTGATAACCTTGTCATATAGGTAAATTCACTTAGTTGCATATCTAGAGAATTTACCTTTGTGTCAAGCCTAAATTGAAAAAGAACTAAAAATTGGTTAGCACCTATTCACCCCCCCTCTAGGTGCGGCATACGATCCTTTCAATTGGTATCAGAGCCTCGGCTCTTATTTCGGGCTTCACCGCCTAAGAGTATGTCGGGGGATGAACAATCGGAGGGGGCCGCAAAGCCGGTTTCCATGGATGATCTCAAGTCGGTGGAAACATCCTTGAGATCCGCCATGGAAACCCAAATGCAAACTCAAATGGAAACATTGATGAAAATGTTTAACGACCGCTTTCCCGCGGTTCCCCCCATCATCCCCACCGAAGAGGAAATAGTCAAAGGTGCGTCTGAAGGGGGAGGTGCTTCGACATCACCCTCCTCTATCAATCCCTTGAGTGGTGACAACTTAGCCACTATCAAACCCCCCGCTACCTCTCCCATGGGAACTAGTGGAGGTGATAGCTACAATCGAGTGGCTTCGCCTTTCCTATCTCCCGATATCCCGGTTCCCCATCCTCATATGAACATTCGGGGTGACCCACCTAAATTTAATGTTAAAGACTTCGATACATGGCAATTTGAGTTTCGTTCTCATGTTTGTAGTGCCTCCAATGAACTTTGGAGAATCATCGTGGAGGGCTTCAAGCCCTACAACCCCAACAAGTTGACTAGAAGAGAAGCGGTTGATAGTCAACTCAATGTCACGGCCTTGCACATGATCCAAACTAGTGTGGGGACAAAGGAATTGTCTCGTGTTCGGAACTTCACCACCGCCAAGGAAGCTTGGGATGGTTTGGCCGCTAGTTGCATTGGAAGTGAAAGCACGAGAAGAAACAAGTACAATTCTCTTCGGAATAAAGCCGAAGGATTCATGAGGCTACCGGATGAAGATCATGAAGACATGTATGCAAGACTCATCACCGTTGCCGATGCTTTCCGGATTGTGGGTGCCACCCACATCAATGACTCTTGGATCAAGGATAAGTACATTGATTGCATGATGCCGTTTGAACCCATTGATGTCAAGACTCTTGTTGGGAGAGAATGCTATTCCTCTCTCACGTCTCAACAAGCCGTGCACGAGATGCAAGCCCTCAAGGTGCTCGAGCAAAACTCCCATGATTCTCGCAATCGTGCCATTGGTATGTCAAAAGGGAACAATCTTGCCTTGACGGTCAACTCCGTAGAAGAAGTGTACCCTCAAGAACAATATAGGGCATCTTGGAGTATGACCTATCCGGAAGATTTGAAATGCCACTATCATGATCACATGGCCTTCCATGCAAAGTCCTTTTGGGTTGATCCTTCGAAGGTCAAGGAAGACAACATCAAGAGAAACAACAAAAGTGGGTTCACTAGCTTTGGTCCAAAAACAAGATCATGCTACAACTGTGATGACAAGCGCCATTTCATCGCCGAATGCCCCTATGAGAATAGGGAGAATCATAATGGAAGGCTCATTCCCAAGGACAAGAGCAAAGAATCAAAGGGCAAATATTCAAAAGCCCCCAACAAGAAATTCTACAACAACAAGACCAAGAAGGGCAAGAGGCCCCCAAGAGTTGTGCTAGTGACTAGGGAAGAATATTCCTCCGATGAAGTTGAAAGCTCTAGTGATGATGAAGAAGAAGAAAGCTCAAAGGAAGTGGCCGCCATTGTCACTACCAACATTCCCTATTCATCTCTCTTTGAATCCCCCAATGAGAATCCTCATATCAAGAATGCACATTGCTTCATGGCAAGGTCCTCCTTAGACACATCTATTGTGCTATCAACTCAAGAAGAATATACCTTCGGAGATGATGATGTTGATGATGAAGAAGATGCAACCTCTAATGGATTGGTCGCTCTTGCCTCCCTCTCCACTAACTCTTCATCACCAAGTGAATCCCCCAATGAGATCATTCATGTGGAGGAAGAAAGTTGTCTCATGGCCAAATCCTCCGAGGTATCATCTCCTAGCCCCTCTATGCCTAACATATCAAGTGATCTAGGGGTTGATGATGCTAGTCTAAAAGTGAAACAAGAAATGCTAGAGTTTGATGAATTCATTTTTAACCTACAAGGTAACACTAAAAAGCATGTTTCAAATCTCATGGCTCGTTTAGCTCAACAAAATGATACTCTTGAGAAAAAATGTCAAATAGAGAGAGAAGACTCTCTTGAAATCCATGCTCTTAAAAATGCTCTTGAGGAAAGTCAAGAAACTATAGCTTCTCTTGAGGAGAGGCTAGAAAATCTTGAAGAGCCTCAAGATAAAATTAACAAGCTCACTAAAGCTAGAGATCTTGCTAGGGCTAAGACTAAAGTGCTTAAAAAGGAAAAGGCCCAATTTGGTGTTGATCATGAGAAACTTGTGAAGGATCTAGATGAACTAGACAAAGCTCACAAAGCTTTGAAGAGTGAATACACTCTCCTATCCAAGTCAAATGAGCAACTTCAAATTAGGCTTGCTTCATATGATGTGCCTAGTTCCTCTACCCCTTCATGTGATCATGCAAATATTATTGAGGAAAATGCTAGGTTGAAGGATGAACTTGCTAAGGCCTCCTCTCCCCAAAGTAAACTTTCTTTGGATGATCTTTTGAGTAAGCAAAGATCAAACAATGGGAAGGAGGGCCTAGGTTATAATGCCAAGGCAAAGAAGGCAAACAAGCAAAAGGCCAAGCTATCACCAATGGTGAAGCCCTGATTTGTCCAAAACGTATCTACTTTCCCGAACACTTTTGCTATTGTTTTGCCTCTAATTTGTGTATTTTGGATACAACTAACACGGACTAACGCTGTTTTCAGAATGCTCGGTGTCTCGTTTTTGTGCAGAAATCCAACTTTCGGGAAAATCCTCGGAATATGCGAAGGCCCTATTTTACCAAAATATTGACGGAGCCAAGGGGAAGAGAGGTGGAGGCCCGAGGGCCCCACACCACATGGCGGCGCGGCCCGGGGGGCCCGCGGCCATGTGGTGTGGCCCCTCGGCCGGCCTCCGACGCCCCCCTTCGGACTACTTATTGGTTTCGACCAAACGCACGGGAGAAGTCGAAGTCGCGAAACCCTCCAGAGAGCCGCCACATCGCGAAACTCCGTCTCGGGAGCCGAACTCTCCGGCACTCGCCGGACGGGAATTGGAGGAGATCTTCACCGCCATCACCGCCAACGCCTCTCCATCGACCAGCCATGTTTCCCCCATCCATGTGTGAGTAATTCCCCCGCTGTAGGCTGAAGGGGATGGTAGGGATTGGATGAGATTGGTCATGTAATAGTCATAAGATTGTTAGGGCATAGTGCCTAGTATCCGTAGATGTCACTTTTATGATATTGTTGCAACTTGTTATGCTTAATGCTTGTCACTAGGGCCCGAGTGCCATGATCTCAGATCTGAACATGTTATTTATTCATGAAGATATTCGTTGTTTATGATCTTACCTGCAAGTTGTATACACATGTCGCTGTCCGGAACCAATGGCCCCGAAGTGACAAATCGGGACAACCGGAGGGGATGGTAGTGATGTGAGGATCACATGTGTTCACGGAGTGTTAATGCTGCCAGTACTCTATTAAAAGGAGTACCTTAATATCCAGTAGTTTCCCTAGAGGCCCACCGGCTGGTAGGACAGAAGATGTTGTGCAAGTTTCTCATTGCGAGCACGTACGACTAAATATGGAACACATGCCTATTGATTGATTAGTACTTGGATACCGTTTTATTATTATCTGCAAATGCCCATGCTTTGATTGTTACATGAGTTTCTCTCATCCATGCAACGCCCGTTAAATCCGTCCCCTGTGCCTACGTATTTTAATCCTGTTTACTATAATCACTAATGCTGTCTTTATTTCACCGCTGCTATTATTTCGCTATTTCCACTGCTATCAAACTGTTACTACTGATAAACTCTTGCGAGCAAGTCTATTTCCAGGTGCAGCTGAATTGAAAACTCCGCTGTTAAGGCTTACAAGTATTCTTTGTCTCCCCTTGTGTCGAATCAATAAATTGGGTAATACTTCCCTCGAAGACTTGCGATCCCCTATACTTGTGGGTCATCAAGACTATTTTCTGGCGCCGGGGAGCATAGCTTTATTTGGAAGTTCACTTGGATTGATATTGTTCGCTGCAAATTCTCCATTATGGGTAAACCTCGTGATACTAAGATCGCCATATTACCATCCACTACAAGAAAAGGTACAACTCTTAGTACCTCTGCTGCTCTTGATTCACCATCTGTGATAAGTAAACTTGTTTCACCACCACAAGCTTCAAATGCTGGTACTTCTGCTGAATCTGAAAATTCTCATAATATTGATAATGTTTCTGCTGTGCTTGATGATAGTGGTTCATTGGGATCTTTTCTAGATGCTACAATTGCTAAGTCTAGACAAATTGAAAATACTGAAACTCCTAATGAAAATGCTGCTACACCTGTTAATTCACCTGAGTCTGTTGAATATTCTAGTGATGATCTTGATGAAGATTATGTAGAGCTTGATGATGATTTTATTGAAAAATGCAATGCTACTACTGATGCAAGAAAAATTAAAAAGTTGCTTGCAGAACATGCTGTTAGATATAAACCATCTCCTGATCCTAAATTTGCCACATCTCCTATAAACATTAGGGATAAAGATTATGATTTTTCTCTTGATCTATCTCATATAGCTATTGTTGAGAAAACACCCTTTTGTGGTACTGAAAAAGAAAGTGCTGTTGAACACATGACTGAGTTATCTACTCTTAGTGGCGTGTTTTCTGATGATGTCAAGATGCGTACTTATTTTGTCGCTAAAATTTTTCCGTTCTCATTAAAGGATGATGCTAAAACTTGGTATAATAATTTGCCTCCTGGTTCTATTAAAAGTCCAACCGACTTGCGTGATGTTTTCTTTCGAAAATACTTTCTGCTAGTGCTCAACATGCTGCTTTGCAGAATTTATAATTTTGACCAGGAAGATGGAGAGAAATTGCCTGAGGCTTGGGTGAGATTTTGCTCTCTTATTAGAGCTCAGCCTGACCATGATTTGGAAAAGCATGATTTACTTGATATATTTTATAGTGGACTAACCATTGAGTCTAGGGCATACCTGGATAGTTGTGCTGGTTGTGTTTTCAGGAAAAGAACTCCAGACGACGCTGAAGAATTATTGGCTAAGATAGGACGGAATCATGATGATTGGTCTACACCTGAACCAACCCCGACACCGATAGTGAAGAAGAGGGGTATGATTAAATTGAATGATGAAGATATGAGGGAAGCCAAGAAGTCTCTTAAAGAGAAGGGTATTAAACCTGAAGATGTGAAGAATTTACCTCCTATAGAAGATATATGTGAGACAATTCCCCCTTCATCCATGATTGAGGTACACTCGCTTCAACACTTTACTAGGGAAGATATTCCGTATTCAAAATCTCCTGCTCAATGCTTAGATGAATTTGATAATTATATTGTTAAGCAAGAAAACTTTAATATGAGAGTAGAGAATCATTTAATGGAAAATTCTCGAGCTATTAGTGAATTGCATGGTATTGTGGAGAGAACCTCCAATGATGTTAAGATACTTGTTAAACATTTTCAAATGGTTCAAACTCAAATTGATCAACTTACTAAAGTGCAAAATGACTTGTTGGGAAATAATTCTAAAGAAAAACATGCTTGTGAAGTAACAACTAGAGGTGGTGTTTCTACCCAGGATCCTCTATATCCTGAAGGGCATCCCAAAAGAGTTGAACAAGATTCTCAACTAATTAAAACTAGTGCTCCATCTAAGAAAAAGAAAAAGAAACATAAGAATGTTGTAGAATCCTCTGAACCTGTTAATGATCCTAATAGTATTTCTATTTCTGATGCTGAAACTGAAAGTGGTAATGAACATGAGGAAGATAACGATAAGAATGATACTCCTGATAAAGAAGAAATTGAAAAAGAACCTGAAAAGCATGCTAAAAATAAAAAGTACACTAAAGAAGATTTTATTACTGAGAAACATGGTAATGAAAGAGAACCTTGGGTTCAAAAGCAAATGCCTTTTCCTGTTAAGAAACTAAAATCAAAGGAGGAGGAACATTATAATAAATTTTGTGATTGGATGAAACCTTTATTTTGCAAATTCCTTTGACTGATGCTATTAAATTGCCTCCTTATTCAAAGTATATGAAAGATATTGTTACTAACAAAAGGAAAATCCCCAATGAGGAAATTTCAACTATGCTTGCTAATTACTCCTTCAATGGTAAGATTCCAAAGAAGCTTGGAGACCCAGGTATACCGACTATTCCTTGTTCCATCAAGAATAATTATGTTAGAACTGCTCTATGTGATTTGGGAGCAGGTGTGAGTGTGATGCCTTTTTCTCTTTATAAGAGACTTGATTTAGATAAATTGATACCAAATGATATATCCTTGCAAATGGCTGATAAATCTACTGCTATTCCTGTTGGTTTATGTGAAAATGTTCCTGTTCAAGTTACTCAGCATTGCTTGATATTAACTGATTTCGTTGTGTTGGAAATGCCTGAAGATGATAATGTGTCCATTATTCTTGGAAGACCCTTTCTTAATACTGCAGGGGCTGTTATTGATTGCAATAAAGGCATGGTTACTTTCAATGTTGATGATAAGGAACACACTGTCTATTTTCCCAAGAGGATTGATAAAGTATGTGGAGTCAATACAATTTTTAATGTGAAAACTATCAAAGTGGGATCCATTGATTGTCCTATATATGAGCCTAAAGAAGAATATCAAACTCTTGTGATTGGATCCATATCAATTCAATATAAGGTAACATGATTGATTTGAGGTTTATTTCTTCTTATGTCATATAAAATTTATTTGGTAGCAAGACTTGATCAACCTTGTTAACAAGTATATTTTATTGCATAAAAGAGCTAAACAACACTTCTTTCTTTCTTTCTCCCTCCACCTATTTTACTTGCTGTAGCACTTTTGTTTTGCAATATGCTTTAGTCATTTAAGATTTTAGAAATCATTTTCCTGCGCAGTAATCATTAATTTAATACCTAGAAATGTGCATTTTTCGAAGTTCTCTAAAAATTACAAAAATTACACCGTTGGTCCTATTTTTCGACGAGGCACCTGGGAGCACAGAGGATGACCTGTGGGGCACCAGGGGCTGCCACACCATAGGCCGGCGGCCAGAAGGGGGCGCGCCACCTTGTGGTGTGGGCCACCCTTGCCCCACTACATCATCTCTTCCTCCCAGCACCTTCTCTCTCCCGAAAAAGCTCGTACCAAGTTCCTCTCACTCGTGTTTCTGCTCAAGAACTCGCGATTTTTCAATCTCCTTGCTCAGCCCAGATTTCTGTCTGAAATTTGGCACATTTACTCCTTGGTATGTGACTCCTTTGATTGTCCAATTAGAATTTCATTTGGTTGAGTATATCTTGAATATTTTGCTGCTGTAGATAACATGTTTAGTGAGCTTGCATGCTTGTTCTAAGTGGAAGAAACTAGTTTTGATGCATGTTTAGTACTCTAGCAAGTTCCTATAGTAGTTCCCTTCAATTATATACCTTGAAATCAAATTTTATAATGATTGTTGAAAAATTTCAGAAAATGGAAGGGAGTGTGCACCAACTTAACCAAGAAGAGTTGGAGGTACAGCAAGTTATGAGAGTCCATCGTGAAGAGGGAGTATACCCCTCTTATTACCCATGCACGGACTTTATGCGGAATGCAGGAATCCTGCAAGATGTGCAAACACTAATTTCCAATGCAGGATTGGGAGATTTTGCTGTTGGTGAACCTCACCAATATGCTAAACTAACGGTGTCGGTTGTGCAGGATTTCGAATTTCACCGGTCTCGAACTGACCCCATGGTCCGGTATAAGATTTATAACAAAACTATTGACTTGCCTTTCAGTGATTTTTGCACAGCGATTAGAGTGCCGCAGTGGGGATCCTGCGAGAAGATCAGGGGAACACCGCGGGAGCTCTCAAATCTTTATACAAGGATTTGTAATGGGAGGAGCTTCTCCAATGATGGTGGTAAGATTAGTAGCATTCAACATCCAGCCATCCGCTACTTTGCCTATTTCATTACAAAGTGCGTTCTTGCGAGAAGGACTGGAGGTAAATTATCTGTCCAAGATTTGGCTTTCTTAGCTGCTGCTTTGCAACAGGATAGGACTTATAATTTGGGTGCTTTAATAGCTTGTAGACTTGCTACTAACCGTGAGAAAGGAGGAATTTGTGGAGGCCTTATCGCCTCTCGCTTATTAGCTATGCATGGTGTAGGTCCTCACCATTTAGATATTCCGCTTTCTATAGAGAAACTTGATGTTTTCTCCATGATCAGGCATGAGTTTATTTCAGATGCATCTAATTTGAACAACCTGCATTATAGGATAACTTTGTATAAGAAAAGTTGGAGTATAACTAAGAAAATTGAAAAATTAGTACGCTTGCCTGCACCTGCTTTGTTTAACCTTGATGCCAGGGACGGGTGGTCGATCACAGAAAATGAGCTAAACGCATACATAGAAAGGGAAAGCCGTCGTGCAAGGGAAGATGTGGAGGAGGCCGAGGAGCACCCCGACTCTTCATCCGATGCAGCGAGCTCCTCATATCAACATCATGGGCATGTGGAACCTCCACGATATTCTTCTGCGCAGGGGCCCTATTACCACTCCATGTATGATCCACCGGCTTGGAACTCCGACCCTCGTTGGGAATGAACTCCACTTAGGCCAAAAGCCTAAGCTTGGGGGAGGTATACCGGCATCACTCATTCTTTGCATATTATGGTTGCTGGATACTTGTACATACTTGTTTAGTCTCTTAGAGTGGTTTTCTAATGAGAGGGAGATGATATTTGGGGAAGTGCTGTCCAAAAACAGATTCTGGGCTGTTACCAAAAAAAATCGTACGCACAGCCAGAACATTATTTTGAGTTGCCAATTTTTGAGCATGTTCCCCAAGTTGTTATCTAACTTTCATTAGTTGAACACTTTTTGGTCTGAGCAATGGAAGATTTTTGTTATTTTCGATTTCTGTACTGCTGTCAGGATTTGGCAGATTTCTGTCATCCTGCTTTTCTGTGTTTCTGTTAGTTTGCATTCTTTTGTTTTCGTTTTGTTTCTTTCCCAAAACACAAAAAGACCAAAAATATTTCTGTTGTTTCTCTTCACCATTTGGTTATTTGGTTCCTTGCTCTTAGTTTACTTTATTTGCTATCGTTGGTTTGCTATGAGAAAACCCAAAAAGATTTTACTTTGTTTGCTTGTTTTCTTTCGCTTGTTTCTAATTCGAAAACACCAAAAATATTTGCTGTTCTTCTTTGGTTTGTAAAGTTCATCATGAGTTCAATGGTCTTCGGTGGCTGGAGCGTGGTTTTCATTTCATATTATCCAAGCTACACAAGTGAAAAGGCAATAATGACGATCTACGACAATCTGATTGTGGTGAGAGGCTGCCTTCACTTGTACTGAGCGGGAACGCCGCTCGTGCTTCCAAACACCTGAAAACCAAGTTGTTCAAAAGTGTCCACCATAAATACCTATGCATGGCATTTCAAACCATTCCAAGTAAATTCTCATGCGCTACCTTTAAAACCTTCAAAATGCTTCTCAATTTGTGTTAATGTTTCATAGCTCATGAGGAAGTATGTGGTGTTTAGCTTTCAACCTTGTCATTTACTTTTGACGGACTCTCATATGGACTAGTGGCACATCCGCTTATCCAATAATTTTGCAAAAAGAGCTGGCAATGGGATTCCCAGTCCCAAATTAATTAACTAAAATAGACACTCCTCCATGGTTTGTGATTGTTGGACGGCACCCGAAGGATTCGGTTAGCCATGGCTTGTGTGAGCAAAGGTTGGGGGGAGTGTCATCATCATAATAAAACTTAAATAAAAAGGCACTCCTTCATGGTATGTGATTGTTGGCAGGCACCCGAGGATTCGGTTAGCCATGGTTTGTGAAAGAAAGGTTGGAAGGAGTGCCAACCAAAAATAAATAAAATGGGAGCCGCTCTTGTGAGTCCGGTTGATGAGGTAGTTAGTGTACCCATTACCATTCGTTGACAACAACAAACACCTCTCAAAATAATTTTACTCCTGCTTTACAAATGAAAAGCTCTAGCGCATGTTAATCCCTGCTTCCCTCTGCGAAGGGTCAATCTTTTACTTTTATGTTGTGTCTTCATTCTTTCTTTGAGCACTATCTTGAGAGCACAACTGTCATTCTTAGTATAATATGCTTGTCTCAAAATATGATTGATTGTGGTATAACTTTGATGCTTTTATCTTTGACAATCACTACTTCTAGTCTTTCTATGAACTCAAGAGGTGCCTCGGCATTTATGTTTTGCCGATCAAATACAGGCAAGCGGATACCACTTTATCATATTCTCTTATGAACATTGCAATCCTGCTTATATACATGATTCATGGTGCTTATTATTAATTGTTGGTACCTTTCCATGATTGACATAGCTGTTGGATGATCTTATTTGCATGTATCTCATTATGAACTGCTTGAGTATTAGCCATAGCATGAGAATATATACATCATATGAGCAAATGTGTTCGTGAAAGTTCTTTTATCGCTCAGTTGTTAACTGAATTGCTTGAGGACAAGCAATAAGCTAAGCTTGGGGGAGTTGATACGTCCAAAACGTATCTACTTTCCCGAACACTTTTGCTATTGTTTTGCCTCTAATTTGTGTATTTTGGATACAACTAACACGGACTAACGCTGTTTTCAGAACTGCTCTGGTGTCTCGTTTTTGTGCAGAAATCCAACTTTCGGGAAAATCCTCGGAATTTATGCGGCCCTATTTTACCAAAATATTGACGGAGCCAAAGGGGAAGAGGTGGAGGCCCGAGGGCCCCACACCACATGGCGGCGCGGCCGGGGGGGCCCGCGCGGCCATGTGGTGTGGCCCTGCCGGCCTCCGACGCCGCCCTTCGGACTACTTATTGGTTTCGACCTGAAAACGCACGGGGAGAAGTCGAAGTCGCCGAAACCCTCCGAGCCGCCACATCGCGAAACTCCGTCTCGGGAGCCAGTCTCCGTTCGGCACTCGGGACGGGGAATTGGAGGAGATCTTCACCGCCATCACCGCCAACGCCTCTCCATCGACCAGCCATGTTTCCCCCATCCATGTGTGAGTAATTCGCTGTAGGCTGAAGGGGATGGTAGGGATTGGATGAGATTGGTCATGTAATAGTCATAAGATTGTTAGGGCATAGTGCCTAGTATCCGTAGATGTCACTTTTATGATATTGTTGCAACTTGTTATGCTTAATGCTTGTCACTAGGGCCCGAGTGCCATGATCTCAGATCTGAACATGTTATTTATTCATGAAGATATTCGTTGTTTATGATCTTACCTGCAAGTTGTATACACATGTCGCTGTCCGGAACCAATGGCCCCGAAGTGACAGAATCGGGACAACCGGAGGGGATGGTAGTGATGTGAGGATCACATGTGTTCACGGAGTGTTAATGCTTTGCTCGGTACTCTATTAAAAGGAGTACCTTAATATCCAGTAGTTTCCCTAGAGGCCCGGCTGCCACCGGCTGGTAGGACAGAAGATGTTGTGCAAGTTTCTCATTGCGAGCACGTACGACTAAATATGGAACACATGCCTATTGATTGATTAGTACTTGGATACCGTTTTATTATTATCTGCAAATGCCCATGCTTTGATTGTTACATGAGTTTCTCTCATCCATGCAACGCCCGTTAAATCTGTGCCTACTGTATTTTAATCCTGCTGTTTACTATAATCACTACTGCTGTCTTTATTTCACCGCTGCTATTATTTCGCTATTTCCACTGCTATCAAACTGTTACTACTGATAAACTCTTGCGAGCAAGTCTGTTTCAGTGCGGCTGAATTGACAACTCCGCTGTTAAGGCTTACAAGTATTCTTTGTCTCCCCTTGTGTCGAATCAATAAATTGGGTAATACTTCCCTCGAAGACTGTTGCGATCCCCTATACTTGTGGGTCATCAAGCCCCTAAGGGCAACACCATTAATGATGATGATGCGGGAAATGCTAACCCTCACTATGTTCTATTTAAAGATTATTATGGTGATGTTTATGCTAAATATGTTGGCCCATATGATGGTTATGTTGCTTGGTCTATTTGGGTCCCAAAGACCCTTGTTGCTAACAAAAGAGGACCCATTGAGAAATGGGTACCTAAATCCAAGAATTGATCTCATGTAGGACTATGCCGCCGGAGGTTCAAAATGGGTACTTGATAGTGGATGTACAAGTCATATGACCGGCGGCAAGAACCTCGTCAAGGAGTTGAGGCCCAACATAAACAATATCACCGTCTCCTTTGGCGATAATTCTACATCCGAGGTATTGGGTTTTGGCAAGGTTGTGGTTGCACACAACATAACACTTGTGGATGTCATGCTTCTCAAAACCCTTGGTTACAATTTACTTTCCGTTTCCGCCCTTGGCAAGATGGGTTTCACCGTCTTTATTGATAAAGATATTGTGGTCCTCTTGTGGAGCAAGACTCTAAAAGTCGCTTTCGTTGGGTATCGCGAACATAACTTGTATGTGGTGGACTTCTCGGGGACCACCACTTCAAGTGCGATGTGCCTATTCGGAAAGGCGGATGTGGGTTGGTTGTGGCATCGCCGCCTAGCCCATGTCAACATGAGAACTTTGCAAAGTCTTCACAAGGGGAACCATATTATGGGACTAATGGAAAATGTTTCTTTTGCCACAAGGGCTTGTGTTGAAGGCAAAATGCATGACTCTCCGCATCCAAGCAAGACTATCATCTCTTCCAAGAGGATCTTGGAGCTCCTTCATGTGGATCTCTTTGGTCCCGTTACTCATGCAAGTCTTGGTGCGAAGAAACATTGCTTGGTAATTGTTGATGACTACTCAAGATACACTTGGGTCTACTTTCTCAAGACGAAAGATGAGACTCAACAAATATTCATTGACTTTGCTACCGAGGTGCAACGCCAACACAACCTCCTCATTATGGCAATAAGAAGTGACAACGGCTCCGAGTTCAAGAACTATACACTCAATGATTTTCTTAGTGATGAGGGGATTCGTCATCAATATTCCGCTGCTTACACCCCTCAACAAAATGGTGTTGCGGAGAGGAAGAACCGGACTCTTATGGATATGGCAAGATCTATGATGGCGGAGTATAAATCCCGCTATAATTTTTGGGCCGAAGCCATCTCCACCGCTTGCCACTCTTCTAACCGGCTCTATCTCCGCAAGGGATTGAACAAGACTCCATATGAAATACTCACCGGCAACAAGCCTAATATCTCATACTTCAAGGTGTTCGGTTGTAAGTGTTTCTACAAAATCAAAGGAGTTCGTTTGTCTAAATTTGCTCCTAAAGCTTTGGAGGGTATATTTGTTGGTTACGGTGCCGAATCTCACACTTATAGAGTCTTTGATGTATCCTCCGGGATTATCATTGAATCTTGTAGTGTGAAGTTCGAAGAAAATGATGGCTCCCAAGTGGGGCAAGTTGATGCATGTGCAGGTGATGAAATACCTCAAGATGCCATAATAAGAATGGGTGTGGGATTTTTCCGCCCCATTGAGGGACACGGTGTGGCGTCTCGGGAAGGACTATGCTCTACCACGGTGGAGCCCTCATCTTCTCAACATCAACAAACCCCATCTCTTGAAGCTAATGATGCACCAACCCAAGAACAAGAAGAAAACCCTCCCTCTCATGTACAAGATCAAGGACAAGATCAACCAAGGATTCATGATGGCTCCGATGAGTATCCATTTGATATTTGCGCTTCACCTAACAATGTCCAAGATCAAGCACATGAGGATGAGCATTCTCAAGAAATTGAGGAAGCTCAAGTTGAAGGTCAAGACGGGGACCCAAATGATCAAGTTGATCAAGTGAAACCTCCAAGGCCAAGAAGAACCAAGGAGGAGATCGAGACCCGTCGTCTAGCAAGAAGAGATAGGAACTTGGAAATTCTTGGGCACACTCATGACAAGGTCCTAAGTGATGTAAGAGGAAGAGTTTCCACAAGAAGGCAATTGGCTAACTTTAGCAATCATCATGCTTATATCTCCTTAGTGGAACCCAAGAAAGTATTTGAAGCCCTTGAAGATTCGGATTGGTTGGAAGCTATGCACGAGGAACTCAACAACTTCAAGCGCAACAAAGTATGGACCTTAGTAGAGAAGCCAAAGGAGTGCCGCAATGTTATAGGCACTAAATGGATATTCAAGAACAAGCAAGATGAGTTTGGAAATATTGTGAGGAACAAGGCAAGATTGGTGGCTCAAGGTTTCTCTCAAGTTGAAGGAATTGACTTTGGAGAGACCTATGCTCCCGTGGCTCGCCTTGAGTCCATCCGTATCCTTCTTGCTTATGCATCGCATCATAACTTTAAGTTACAACAAATGGATGTGAAAAGTGCATTTCTTAATGGTCCTTTGCATGAAGAGGTTTATGTTAAGCAACCCCCGGGGTTTGAGGATCTCAACTTTCCTAACCATGTCTACAAGCTTGATAAAGCACTTTATGGTCTCAAACAAGCTCCTAGAGCTTGGTATGAGCACCTTAAGGAATTGTTGGTAGACCGTGGGTTTGATGTTGGGCTAATCGATCCCACTCTTTTTACTAAGAGGGTCAATGGGGAGCTTTTCGTTTGCCAATTGTATGTTGATGATATTATCTTTGGCTCTACTAACAAAGCTTTCAGTGATGAATTTTAAAAGCTTATGACCGATAGGTTTGAGATGTCTATGATGGGAGAGATGAAGTTCTTCCTTGGTTTTGAGATCAAGCAATTGAGAGAAGGAACCTTCATCAATCAAGCAAAATATCTCCAAGACATGCTCAAGAGGTTCAAGATGACCGAGTTGAAGGGTGTAGCCACTCCTATGGTTACTAAATGTCATCTTGCACTTGATCCCAATGGTAAAGAGGTGGATCAAAAGGTATATCGCTCCATGATTGGATCCTTGATTTACCTTTGTGCATCTAGACCGGACATAGTGTTGAGTGTTGGTGTGTGTGCAAGGTATCAAGCTTCTCCTAAAGAGAGTCACATGATGGCTCTCAAAAGAATCTTTCGATATTTGGTTGATACCCCAAGATATGGTATTTGGTACCCCAAAGGCTCAAGTTTTATTCTCAATGGATACACCGATGCGGATTGGGCGGGTGACGGATGATAGATCAACCCCGGGGAACCCCAATGATGCGTATAGAAGCAAGTTTCCCTCAGTATGAAACCAAGGTTTAATCGAACCAGGAGCCAAGAAGCACGTTGAAGGTTGATGGTGGCGAAATGTGATGCGGCGCAACAACAGGGATTCCGGCGCCAAGGTGGAATCTGCACAACAAAACCAAAGTACTTTGCCCCAACGAAACAGTGAGGTTGTCAATCTCACCGGCTTGCTGTAACAAAAGATTAAACGTATCGAGTGGAAGATGATTGTTTGCAAGAAAATAGTAAAACACAATTGCAGTAGATTGTATGCTATGTAAAGAATAGGACCGGGGTCCACAGTTCACTAGAGGTGTCTCTCCCATAAGATAAAAGCATGTTGGGTGAACAAATTACAGTCGGGCAATTGACAAATAGAGAAGGGCATAACAATGCATATACATGATATGATAAATATAGTGAGATTTAATCCGGGCATTACGACAAAGTACATAGACCGCCATCCAACTGCATCTATGCCTAAAAAGTCCACCTTCAGGTTATCATCCGAACCCCATTCAGTATTAAGTTGCTAAGCAGAGACAATTGCATTAAGTATGGTGCGTAATGTAATCGACAACTACATCCTTAGACATAGAATCAATGTTTTATCCCTAGTGGCAACACATCACAACCTTAGAACTTTCTGTCACTGTCCCAGGTGTCAATGAAGGCATGAACCCACTATCGAGCATAAATACTCCCTCTTGGAGTTAAGAGTACAAACTTGGCCAGAGCCTCTACTAATAACGGAGAGCATGCAAGATCATAAACAACACATAAACAATAGATTGATAATCACCATAACATAGTATTCTCTATCCATCGGATCCCGACAAACACAACATATAGTATTACATATAGATGATCTTGATCATGTTAGGCAGCTCACAAGATCCAACAATGAAGCACAACAAGGAGAAGACGACCATCTAGCTGCTATGGACCCATGGTCCAGGGGTGAACTACTCACTCATCACTCCGGAGGCGATCATGGCGATGAAGAGTCCTCCGGAGATGAATCCCCTCTCCGGCGGGGTGCCGAGGCGATCTCCTGAATCCCCGAGATGGGATTCGCGCGGCGGCGTCTCTGCAAGGTTTTCCGTATCGTGGCTCTCGGTACTGGGGTTTCGCGACGGAGGCTTTAAGTAGGCGGAAGGGTAGGTCGGGCGCGGGGCCCACACCACAGGCCGGCGCGGCCAGGGCACTGGCCGCGCCGCCCTATGGTGTCGGCGCCTCGTGGCCCTTCCTTCCCTCTTCGGTCTTCGGAAGCTCCGTGCAAAAATAGGACCACTGGGAAGATTTCGTCTAATTAGAGAATATTTCCTTACTAGGATTTCTGAAACCAAAACAGCAGAAAACAACTGGCTCTTCGGCATCTCGTTAATAGGTTAGTTCCAGAAAATGCGTAAATACGACATATAATGTGCATAAAACATGTAGGTATCATCAATAAAGTAGCATTGAACATAAGAAATTATCGATACGTTGGAGACGTATCAGCATCCCCAAGCTTACTCGTCCCGAGCAGGTAAACGATAACAAAGATAATTTCTGAAGTGACATGCCATCATAATCTTGATCATACTATTTGTAAACATATGTAATGAATGCAGCGATCAAAACAAAGGTAATGTCATGAGTAAACAAGTGAATCATATGACAAAGACTTTTCATGAATAGTACTTCAAGACAAGCATCAATAAGTCTTGCATAAGAGTTAACTCATAAAGCAATAAATCAAAGTAAAGGTGTTGAAGCAACACAAAGGAAGATTAAGTTTCAGCGGTTGCTTTCAACTTATAACATGTATATCTCATGGATATTGTCAACATAAAGTAATATAACAAGTGCAATATGCAAGTATGTAGGAATCAATGCACAGTTCACACAAGTGTTTGCTTCTTAAGGTGGAGGAAGATAGGTAAACTGACTCAACAATAAAAGTAAAAGAAAGGTCCTTCAAAGAGGAAAGCATCGATTGCTGTATTTGTGCTAGAGCTTTTATTTTGAAAACATGAAACAATTTTGTCAACGGTAGTAATAAAGCATATGAGTTATGTAAATTATATCTTACAAGTTGCAAGCCTCATGCATAGTATACTAATAGTGTCCGCACCTCATCCTACTTAGCTTGGACTACCGGATCTTTGCATGCCATGTTTCAACCAAGTGTCACAAAGGGGTACCTCCATGCCGCCTGTACAAAGGTCTAAGGAGAAAGCTCGCATTTTGGATTTCTCGCTTTTGATTATTCTCAACTTAGACATCCATACCGGGACAACATGGACAACAGATAATGGACTCCTCTTAAATGCATAAGCATGTAGCAATAATTATTATTCTCATATGAGATTGAGGATATATGTCCAAAACTGAAACTTCAACCATGATTCATGGCTTTAGTTAGCGGCCCAATGTTCTTCTCTAACAATTTTGCATGCTCCAACCACTAAGGTGATAGATCCTTCAGACAAGACGGACATGCATAGCAACTCACATGATATTCAACAATAGTTGATGGCGTTCCCCAGAAGCATGGTTATCGCACAACAAGCAACTTAATAAAAGATAAAGTGCATAAGTACATATTCAATACTACGATAGTTTTTAAGGCTATTTTGTCCCATGAGCTATATATTGCAAAGGTGAATGATGGAATTTTAAAGGTAGCACTCAAGCAATTTACTTTGGAATGGCGGAGAAATACCATGTAGTAGGTAGGTATGGTGGACACAAATGGCATAGTAGTTGGCTCAAGGATTTTGGATGCATGAGAAGTATTCCCTCTCGATACAAGCTTTAGGCTAGCAAGGTTATTTGAAGCAAACTCAAGGATGAACCGGTGCAGCAAAACTCACATAAAAGACATATTGTAAACATTATAAGACTCTACACCGTCTTCCTTGTTGTTCAAAACTCAATACTAGATATTATCTAGACCTTAGAGAGACCAAATATGCAAATCAAATTTTAGCAAGCTCTATGTATTTCTTCATTAATGGGTGCAAAGCATATGATGCAAGAGCTTAAACATGAGCACAACAATTGCCAAGTATCACATTATCCAAGACATTTTAGAATTACTACATGTAGCATTTTCCAATTCCAACCATATAACAATTTAACGAAGAAGAAACTTCGCCTTGAACATTATGAGTAAAGCCTAAGGACATATTTGTCCATATGCAACAGCGGAGCGTGTCTCTCTCCCACAAAGTGAATGCTAGGATACATTTTATTCAAACAAAAACAAAAACAAATCGACGCTCCAAGTAAAGAACACAAGATGTGACTGAATAAAAATATAGTTTCAGGGGAGGAACCTGATGATGTTGTCGATGAAGAAGGGGATGCCTTGGGCATCCCCAAGCTTAGACGCTTGAGTCTTCTTAAAATATGCAGGGATGAACCACGGGGCATCCCCAAGCTTAGAGCTTTCACTCCTCTTGATCATAGTATATCATACTCCTCTCTTGACCCTTGAAAACTTCCTTCACACCAAACTTCAAGCAAACTCATTAGAGGGTTAGTGCACAATTAATAATTCACACATTCAGAGGTGACACAATCATTCTTTACACTTCTGGACATTGCATAAAGCTACTGGACATTAATGGATCAAAGAAATGAATCCAACATAGCAAAAGAGGCAATGCGAAATAAAAGGCAGAATCTGTCAAAAACAGAATAGTCCGTAAAGACGAATTTAAAGCTGGCACCAGACTTGCTCAAATGGAAAAACTCAAAACTAATGAAAGTTGCGTACGTATCTGAGGATCACGCTCTTAAATTGGCAGATTTTTTCGAATTTTCTACAGAGTCCTGTGCCCAGATTCGTGACAGACAGCAATGCTGTTTCTGCGCAGCGATCCCAAATATAACATCAACTTTGACATAGAAACTTTACTTGGCACAAAAACATGATAAGGAGAGGTTGCTACAGTAGTAAACAACTTCCAAGACTCAACAAAACAAAAAATTGCTGTAGTAAAAACATGGGTTGTCTCCCATAAGCGCTTTTCTTTAACGCCTTTCAGCTAGGCGCAGAAAGTGCAAATCAAGTACATCGAGAGTAGAAGCATCAACATCATTATTTTTCATGCAAACACAAATTGTTGCAGAGGGTACTTTAGGTGCTCCATTATCTAAATTTTCTATGGTGGTGCTAGGGATTTTAGCAATTTTAGGCCTATAATAATTCTTTTGTTTAGGCACTTTAGAGGCATACATGAATTTTTGCTCTTTACCCACATAAGTTTTCTCATTATACTTGAGAGAAGAAAAGGTTGAACCCAAGGTTCCCATAGCTTTTTCAAGTTCATCAATCCTATTGGTTTGATTATCATGGACAACACAAGTTCCTAGGACACTAATTCTTTCATCAATTCCTCCTAAGGATTTATCAAGTTCATGAGTTTTATCAAATAGCATTTCCAATTTAGTTTCAACACTTGAAAAAATTTTCTCTATGGTTTCCAATTTTTTCATAACATCCTCAAGAGAGATTTCAATTTTAACTTCATTAATAGGTGGTATTCCAACTAGACTCTCAATGATGCAACTAGCTTCTAAAGCGGGAGTACCTAGGAAATTGCCTCCCGAAAGAGTATCAAGAACATACCTATTCCAACTAGATAAACCAACATAAAAGTTCCTAAGAAGGATAGTGGTGGAGTGTTTCTTAATGCACCTATGATGAGCATTACTAATTCTGTACCAAGCATCTTTAAAACTTTCTCCACCTTGTTGCTTAAAAGAACGAACTTCAACTTCAGGATTACTCATTTTAGTAGCAATAAAGTAAACTAGGCAAATAAAGTAAATGCAAGTAACTAATTTTTTTGTGTTTTCGATATAGTGAGCAAGACAATAAATAAAGTAAAACTAGCAACTAATTTTTTTGTGTTTTGTTTAGGTGCAGCAAACAAAGTAGTAAATAAAATAAAGCAAGACAAAAACAAAGTAAAGAGATTGAGAAGTGGAGACTCCCCTTGCAGCGTGTCTTGATCTCCCCGGCAACGGCGCCAGAAATTTAGCTTGATACGCGTAGATGCACACGTCCGTTGGGAACCCCAAGTGGAAGGTATGATGCGTATAGAAGCAAGTTTCCCTCAGTATGAAACCAAGGTTTAATCGAACCAGTAGGAGCCAAGAAGCACGTTGAAGGTTGATGGTGGCGAAATGTGATGCGGCGCAACAACAGGGATTCCGGCGCCAACGTGGAATCTGCACAACAAAACCAAAGTACTTTGCCCCAACGAAACAGTGAGGTTGTCAATCTCACCGGCTTGCTGTAACAAAGGATTAGACGTATCGAGTGGAAGATGATTGTTTGCAAGAAAATAGTAAAACACAATTGCAGTAGATTGTATGCTATGTAAAGAATAGGACCGGGTCCACAGTTCACTAGAGGTGTCTCTCCCATAAGATAAAAGCATGTTGGGTGAACAAATTACAGTCGGGCAATTGACAAATAGAGAAGGGCATAACAATGCATATACATGATATGATAAATATAGTGAGATTTAATCCGGGCATTACGACAAAGTACGTAGACCGCCATCCAACTGCATCTATGCCTAAAAAGTCCACCTTCAGGTTATCATCCGAACCCCATTCAGTATTAAGTTGCTAAGCAACAGACAATTGCATTAAGTATGGTGCGTAATGTAATCGACAACTACATCCTTAGACATAGAATCAATGTTTTATCCCTAGTGGCAACAGCACATCACAACCTTAGAACTTTCTGTCACTGTCCCAGGTGTCAATGAAGGCATGAACCCACTATCGAGCATAAATACTCCCTCTTGGAGTTAAGAGTACAAACTTGGCCAGAGCCTCTACTAATAACGGAGAGCATGCAAGATCATAAACAACACATAAACAATAGATTGATAATCACCATAACATAGTATTCTCTATCCATCGGATCCCGACAAACACAACATATAGTATTACATATAGATGATCTTGATCATGTTAGGCAGCTCACAAGATCCAACAATGAAGCACAACAAGGAGAAGACGACCATCTAGCTACTGCTATGGACCCATGGTCCAGGGGTGAACTACTCACTCATCACTCCGGAGGCGACCATGGCGGTGTAGAGTCCTCCGGGAGATGAATCCCCTCTCCGGTGCCGGAGGCGATCTCTGAATCCCCGAGATGGGATTCGCGGCGGCGTCTCTAAGGTTTTCCGTATCGTGGCTCTCGGTGGGGGTTTCGCGACGGAGGCTTTAAGTAGGCGGAGGGTCAACGCGAGGGGCCACACGAGGGGCCTAGGGGGTAGGTCGGCGCGGCCGGGCTTGGGCCGCGCCGCCCTACCCCTGGCTGCCTCGTGGCCCCACTTCGTTATCTCTTCGGTCTTCCGGAAGCTTCGTGCAAAAATAGGACCCCTGGGCGAAAGTTTCGTCCAATTCGAGAATATTTCTTTACTAGGATTTGAAACCAAAAACAGAAAACAGCAACTGGCTCTTCGGCATCTTGTTAATAGGTTAGTTCCAGAAAATGCATAAATATGACATATAATGTGCATAAAACATGTAGGTATCATCAATAAAGTAGCATGGAACATAAGAAATTATCGATACGTTGGAGACGTATCAACGCGTCGTCAGCAGACACAGCACAACGACGACGACGACCGCGACGACGACGACGACAACGACGCCTACGACGCCTACGGTGACGACGACTACATCGAGGCGCTCGCGTACCATAGCGAGGACGTGAAGGACGACAGCGACGACTACGTCGCTGTCGTCTTCCACGAATGGCAGCAGGCCATGGCGGAGGGCCGCAACTTCGACTTCCGGAGAACATGACGGACGACGAGATGGCGAAGCTCGCCTCCTCGTCTCCGAGAACGACGCGCTGCAGCCGCCGCTGCCCCGCTACGCCACCGCATCATGCCGCCGCCTGTCGGCGGATGAAGCCCTTCGACAGGCGCTACTGGACTCGGCGGCGCCTCCTCCGCCGCCGCCATAGCCTTGAGTGCCTCCTCCACCGCCGCCACAGCCGTACCCCTGGGCGCCTCCACGGCCGCAGCCTTGGGCGCCTCCACCGCCGCCACAGCCGCAGCCTCCTCCACCTCCAGCACCGGTGCCGCGCCCCGCGTACCCTCCCCCGGTTGGCTACTGGCCGTGGGTGATACCGGAGCTCATCGTGCTCGACAGCGACGAGGAGCAGCATGGCGTTCGTTTTTTTTCATGTTTTAACTATGTAAATTATGTTTCATGTTTAAAAAAAATGATTCGGCCAAAAAATGCATCATGCCGCTGGAGCCACCTCCGACGCAAACGGAAGCGCGGTCGATTTCAACTATTTAGGCCGACGCAAGCGGACGCGCGTGGACGCTAAAATGCGTCGCGCCGCTCCTTCCGTGTGCTTTCTCCTATTTTTTTTATCGTTATTTGGCTGTGTGCATTATTGATATCTAAGAGCATCTCCAGCCGCGTCCCCCAAAGCGTCCCCCAAAGCGATTTGGGGCGCGCCGGACAAAACGTTCCCAGCCGCGCGCCCCAAAGGCCTTTTTTGTCCGGCGCGGCCCAATACGGTGTCCGGCGTCCCGAGCCCGTCCCCGTCCCACAGGGGACGCTCCGGGCACGCCGGACACAACAAAATGAGAGGCGAGGAGGCGCGGGCCCGACCCGTCAGCGGCTCGGACGCTCAACCGCCACATATGTAGCGACGGTGCAGTTGCCGGGAAGCGGAACCGTCGCATTGGCAACCGCGTCGACGACGCGCCAACCCCGCCGGAATGGAGCGCCGACTCCTCGGAAGAGCAACCGCTCTCTTGACTTCTACGCCGCCGTTCATCCGCGCTCAATAAGACCCGTACGTACGCCGCCATTCATCCAAGCCTCCATCCGACACCTCCAGCGACGATGAGCTACATCTCCTAGCTCCCGTCCGACACCTCCAGCGAGGGAAAGCCTGCTGGCTGGCGCCATTGGTGGGACAAAGCCGGGACGCCGAGCAGCGGCGACGATTCCCCGCCGCTGACAGCGAGGAGGAATGGCTGGAGGGAGGAGGACGCGGAGGAAGAAGAGAGACGCGGGCGGTGGTGTGGCGAAGGCGGCCAAGGCCAAGGCCGCCAAGGCCAAGGCCAAGGCAAAGGCGCAGCCGACGAGCACCGGCGACGACGCGTCGCGCCGACACCGCTCTTCGAAAGAGGTGACGAGCAGGAAGCGCCACCGCAATGACGACGACGAGGCGGGGCCATCAGCGAAGAAGAAGAAGTAGATAGTTTATATGTATTTAATTATATTTTTTCGAAGTTTTATATATAATTTGTTTATGTTCAACCGATTTAAATATTAGTAAATAGTTTTTTTCTAGCCAAAAAAAATACTTTTAATGTTTGGCGGCGTTTGGGGACGCGGCTGGGGAGCGACGTCCCCAAACGCGGAACACGTCCCCCAAACGCTCGATCCGGCGCGGTTTGGGGGACGCTTTGGGGGACGCGGCTGGAGATGCTCTAAACTAGCTCTTGCCGTTTTGTTGTTGCATAGGTCCAATGTAATGGATATTTTCTTTATATTTATGTAGTACTTCCTTGAAATAAAGTAGGCTGTCAACAATATGATGCATGCTATATTTATTTTGAGAGGAGGCAAAAGATTTGTATTTTTTTATTAAAAGAGAAGAAGGTTTTAGAGTGTTACAAGGCCAACCTTGGCCATTGCTAAGGCCAAAACATGATAGGTTAATACTGACGTTCTTTAAACTTGACCATGTGAGCACGTACGGGAAAATGAACCTCAAAAAATCATTTTTATGTTCATCACTTCATACAAACGTCGGCAAGAGCAAGTTAGATTACTGTGGATGATAAACGCACAGCAGTGCATCTGCCTGCTTAAGACAGACTCGCACCTCGCATTCCACCAGCTGGAAATAGAACACGACCTAGTCATCAGCGCTCCGCCTCTCCTTCCTCGCGCACCAACCCCCTGCCACGAAGATGCCAATGCGCACCTCTACGTAACCACCATCCAGTCCGTACGCAGTCATGGCTCATGGCCACCGGACCTTTGCACCCACCAATTCAGTGGTCAACCTCGCCTTCCAGGTCCACACCAACCCACACCGGCACCTACCATGCTCAGCTGCGCTTCCTATTTAATCCCTGATTTGCCTCCATTCCGCTCCAAGAAGAGAGCAACACCTTCCTCTCCAACTCGAGCTCCTCTTCAGCACAAGTCCGTCCTCAAGACAACGATCGATCCATCGACATTTTCACAAGCAATCCAGATACGCATACACACCTACCAGTGTCTAGCTAGCTTACTTGCTTTAGCAGTTCTTTGCAAGTCTCCATGGAGTTTGAGAACATTGCCGCCAACGGCGATGGCCTGTGCGTGGCGCAGCCGGCGCGGAACGACCCTCTGAACTGGGGAAAAGCTGCTGAGGAGCTGTCGGGGAGCCATCTTGATGCCGTGAAGCGGATGGTGGAGGAGTACCGCCGGCCGGTGGTGACCATGGAGGGCGCCAGCCTGACTATCGCCATGGTCGCCGCGGTGGCTGCCAGCGCCGACACCAGGGTGGAGCTCGACGAGTCCGCCCGCGGACGCGTCAAGGAGAGCAGCGACTGGGTCATGAACAGCATGGCCAACGGCACCGACAGCTATGGTGTCACCACCGGCTTCGGCGCCACCTCCCACCGGAGGACCAAGGAGGGCGGCGCTCTCCAGAGAGAGCTCATCAGGTTTCTTAACGCGGGAGCCTTCGGCACCGGCAGCGATGGCCACGTCCTGCCCGCCACGACCACAAGGGCGGCCATGCTCGTCCGCGTCAACACACTACTCCAGGGCTACTCTGGCATTCGTTTCGAAATCCTCGAGACAGTCGCCACGCTTCTCAATGCCAACGTGACACCGTGCCTGCCACTCCGAGGCACCATCACGGCATCCGGTGACCTCGTCCCGCTATCATACATCGCGGGCCTTGTGACCGGTCGCCCAAACTCCGTTGCGACCGCTCCAGATGGTACCAAGGTTAACGCAGCAGAGGCGTTCAGAATTGCCGGCATCCAGCACGGTTTCTTTGAGCTGCAGCCCAAGGAAGGACTCGCCATGGTCAACGGCACCGCGGTGGGCTCCGGACTGGCGTCCATGGTGCTCTTCGAGGCTAACATTCTTGGCGTCCTTGCCGAGGTTCTATCGGCTGTGTTCTGCGAGGTCATGAATGGCAAGCCCGAGTACACCGACCACCTCACCCACAAGCTGAAGCACCACCCTGGTCAGATTGAGGCTGCAGCTATCATGGAGCATATTCTTGAAGGCAGCTCCTACATGATGCTCGCGAAGAAGCTCGGCGAGCTCGACCCGTTGATGAAGCCAAAGCAAGATAGGTATGCCCTCCGGACATCACCTCAATGGCTTGGCCCTCAGATTGAGGTTATTCGTGCCGCCACCAAGTCAATCGAGCGCGAGATCAACTCTGTCAATGACAACCCACTCATCGACGTCTCCCGAGGCAAGGCTATCCACGGTGGCAACTTCCAGGGCACGCCCATCGGTGTGTCCATGGATAACACCAGGCTTGCCATTGCTGCAATCGGCAAGCTCATGTTTGCCCAGTTCTCGGAGTTAGTGAACGACTTCTACAACAACGGTTTGCCTTCCAATCTCTCTGGTGGGCGCAACCCAAGCTTGGATTATGGCTTCAAGGGTGCTGAGATTGCTATGGCCTCGTACTGCTCGGAGCTCCAGTTTTTGGGCAACCCTGTGACTAACCATGTCCAGAGCGCGGAGCAGCACAACCAAGATGTCAACTCTCTCGGTCTCATCTCTGCCAGGAAGACATCGGAGGCCATCGACATTTTGAAGCTCATGTCCTCAACATTTTTGGTCGCGTTGTGCCAAGCTATCGACCTCCGCCACCTCGAGGAGAATGTCAAGAATGCCGTCAAGAACTGTGTGAAGATGGTGGCTAGGAAGACCCTGAGCACCAATGACAATGGCCATCTTCACAGCGCACGCTTCTGCGAGAAGGACCTGCTCCTGACGATCGACCGCGAGGCGGTGTTCGCCTACGCAGACGACCCTTGCAGCGCTAACTACCCACTGATGCAGAAGATGCGTGCAGTTCTCGTGGATCATGCCTTGGCCAACGGTGAGGCCGAGCGGGATGTGCAAACGTCAGTGTTCGCTAAGCTTGCCGCATTCGAGCAGGAGCTCCGTGCGGTGCTTCCAAGAGAGGTCGAGTCAGCCCGGTGCGCCGTGGAGAATGGCACCGCCATGCAACAGAACCGCATCACCGAATGCCGGTCATACCCGCTCTATCGGTTCGTGCGCAAGGAGCTCGGAACCGAGTACTTGACCGGAGAGAAGACAAGGTCTCCTGGTGAAGAGGTGGACAAGGTATTTGTTGCCATGAACCAGGGAAAACACATCGACGCGCTGCTTGAGTGCCTCAAGGAGTGGAACGGTGAGCCCCTGCCACTCTGCTGAAGAATGCTACTCTGCTGAAGAATGATTCATGGAACTGAAGAATAGAGTGCTCCAGAATTCAGAATGCTCCACATGTGCTTAGTTAATAAGTATAATACTGTTTTTTTTCATTATAGTATGTTCTGATGTTGATGTCTGCGACGTACTTCTAGACCTGCGTTACGAGTTGCAAACAATTGCAATTGCATGACTTGGTAGTGCTAGTGTAAATGTTGTGTTGGCGCTGCCAGTTGTATCTGCATAGTTATAATTCCATCAACTCTGAATCTTCCAATTTACTTCTAATCCATGCTTACCAATTCGTCTCCACCATGCATGGGGGGGGGAAGTTTAGAATTCATAGAGGAACAATGCAAACTACCAAAACATATTCTTACACCAAACTAATGTGAAATATAATGAAACTCCCAAAAAACACAGTATAATTGTTCAAAATATTTTTAGTATTGCCTCAACGAACAAAATAACCAAATAAATATATGTCGCAACGTCTATTGCATAGTTCATAGACAACTTTGCAACATAACATCATTCTTGCGATGGTTTATGAAAAGGAAAATCACAATATTACAAGTGAAAGCTCCCTAGGGAGAAACATCAGTTTAATTTGACAAGCCGTTGCAATGCTGGAAACGATATTGGAGACATCTAATGTGGAAATCATCAGGGTTACATAAATTTTCGGCATTCCTCATCCATATATCATGCGCTAAGTATTCTCACAAGATGCAAGATGGTTTGCCTAACCTATCACCATTCGTTCGGCATCCTTATCATCTTCTAACCTACTTGTTGCAATTAAACAGTAAAAACTTGGGACATCAAAGCAACATGGCCAAAGAAAATGTCTTGGAAGTTTTGTAAGAACAAGTATGCAATGACATATAAGCAGAAAAATTAATATTTTTAAAAGGATGCAAATCGTCTTGGAAAACCAGGCATTATTTCTTTAGAGATATAGAACTGAAACAAACAAAAAAAAAACTTGTGTGACTTGTAAAGGCTGCCTTACAGGACTTGTAAAGTACTAAATTTCGTGGCAATTGGATGTACTAGTGTGAGCTGTTCCCGAATGCACACAGGCAGCACAGGCAAATTTGTTCTCTAAAATTCAGTCACAAGGCAAAACGTTGCAGCGTGATGGCTTGGCAAGATCCTCGACAGCACTAATCCAATTGCGTGGAGCCGCAATCAGTACTAGTACCTCTTAATACTGATGGACAAATGCAGTAGACGAAGCAACTGTGGAATGGATCGATGACAGAGGTGAGTTTGATGACAGCAACAGTAACACAACTGCAGTACGTAGGGGCCAAGCATTACACATCTCACCGTAGGAAGGATGAGCCACTCTCCCACAAATTCAACAGCGACTGATGACAGCGGTGACGGGCGACGGTTGCGACACAACACCGCTCCTCTGGTACAAACTTGCCCAAGAATGATTCCCGAGAATCGGGCTGCTCTAATACCATGAAGAAATTCAGGGAAACTATACTTGATTAACTCAATATTTTTCCACATACAGTTTCACTGTTTCAGGTACAGGGTGAAGGGGGTAAGGAGTTCTGGGGCTTCTCTCTATTTGCTGATTATTCTGAACACTTTTACATGTATGACCTATGAGAGTACATAACTACAACCTACTTCAACACTATATTTTCTTTACAAAAATCTCAAAATAAATCACGATATTTTTTTTCATGTTCAGGTTAATTTATGCCAACAACTGAATGTTTTTTAGTTACTAGCTTTCATATTTATGTCCTTGATTGGCATGTGCAGCGGTTAGCTTAAAAAAAACTAGATATTCAGTTAGTTGAATAGCAAGTAAAACATCTAATTGTATTAATTTTGAAAAACTAGCACGGATTCAAATCGCATCCGAATTAATCTAAATGAGCCACTCATTATAAAGAGACCTATTTATGGAGGTGTCTGCACGTTTGGAGAATACGATCAAGGACTTTATTATTCAACATGGGTGGCTGCATAGCAGCAGGATAGAAGTCAATGAAGTTGTCGACTAGTTGACTTTTTTCCTTTATCCTTTGTGTACTCGTTTTTGTTTGGATATTGTATTCATAAACGGTTATGTGCATCTCACCTATGCAGAGGATGGGTGTAATGATTGATACTTCGAGTAATAAAGCACCCTTTATTAAAAAATTATAAAGAAACTACATGTAAAAGGCTGCCCATGTAGAGATTGAAGACGACAGGCATTACCACATTATCACTCTGTAAATGCCTTTCCATGAACTTGACTCGACAGAAATCACATGCATTTTTTCACCTCAAGAAAACTACATGCATTTGCACCATAATCTACACTACTTAAAAAGAATGAACTTGTTCCGTATTCTGCCAAGGATCCAATACGTCAAGATTTTGGTCGTTCGCTTCGTCGTTCCGCACAGGCTTAACTGGGCCGAAGCCCAGCTATACTAGATCGTCCTGAACTCGTGATGGAACCTACCAGCACCCGAAACCCTCGTCCCTCGCCCCTCGCCCCTGAGCTCGTCATCCTCCCCCGTGATAGAAACAAAAGAGTAGGGTTCCTCCCACACTCCTCCTCCGCCGCCGCACCTGGCTGCTTCGGCCTCCGGCCTCCGCCTGCCCCTGGCCAGCCAACCGTCGCCAAGTCGATCCCCGTCTCTCCCCGCATCCATCCCATGGAGCAGGGCCAGCCCGCGGCCACCCCCCTGTGCGTCTTCGGCCCATCAAGCGAAGCTCGAGCTCGCCGGATGACGCTCCCTCCGCCGCGGCCTAGGACCGGCGATGCGACTCCAGCCCCTCACTGCTGCTCCCTCCGCCGTCCTCCTCAAGCTGGAGTCCCGCCTACGTACACCTCTTCAGTCTGAATCCAGGCGAGGTCGACCTCATCGGCCAGGTCACGATGTACCGCGCATCCTCGTCGGCGTCTTGACCGGGATTTGTCCATGCGCGACGTCCTTGCAGCATCTCCTATGCCGCGGCCGACGCGGCCGTGTGCACAACTGTATCCCTCACGCCCAGTCTCCTCGCGGAACTGAGAGCATGTCAAGATACGGGCGGGTGCCAAGGTAGGTAGTCCCAACCTACTGCCATTTCACTAATACTGCATATTATGGTTGGAGAGTTTTCATAATTCGTGAGATAGTAAGAAAGACAATGGAGAAAATCTGCAGCATTTTTCTTCAAAAAAGGGAGAGATATACTTTTGTCTTGTGAAACTTGCACGTACAAGCTAGACTGCTAGATTGATGTCGGTAGCACTCACGCACATACAAGCTGGCTATCTTGGTATATTGTCTAGATGTATAGAGCTAGCATTCAAGCACAACACCTACAAGCATCTTACTATATCGGCCACATTGATGCAGTGAATATATGGTAAATTAAGCTTCTGTAGCTCTCTGATTTTTTGTTTATACAATGCAGGTTTCATGGTTAAGAGCATGTACCTCTCCTCCACAAGCGCCCCAGTTCACCATCAGTGGTCAACGGAAGCTGACGGGGTCGTGTATCCCCCGGTAACATCATTTCTCTATTTCTCCTTCTCTTCCCAATGTTTGCTTTTCCCAGGATATCCCATTGTTTTAAATTAGTATAACTGTATAACTGGGCCAACCCTTGCGCAGTTAAGTCTGACAAAATTGATTTATACTATGATTTTGGACACACAATTTTGTCAACTGTGGAAGTGCACGAGCCCTTTGTTGTGTGACATAGCATTTTTACATTTTGATCTTGCTCAGTTTTATAGAGTTAGAGACACCAGTTTGGAAAAAAAAATGATTATTGTGGTTTATTTATTCGTACATGGAGTGTATTTGCTCAACGTTGTTTTGTTTGTTGTTTCATACCTGCAGCTTACTTCCACAATGCACTAGGATTTTTTTTTGTATCAGCCGGAACTACTTAAGTTGATATCTCTACTACTTAAAAAGACTAAAGTGGTTCCAATACTTCGTCAGGCACTGCATGAGTACTGATAATGTACACTATTGTTAAGCTGAAAACGCAAGCATGTTCCCTCTAGGTATTCCAAGGTGTTAAGTGATTTTCTACATAGAGTGCTACAAAGCATGACTTGGATTGTTCTTGCAAATTGCTCTGTCAAAAGAAGCAATTTGGAATGTACTAGAATGATATATTATCCTCATATCAGGACCATAGACGCAAGCAAAAAAAAAAACACATTATGTCTGGCATATGATTCTCACTTCAGTTTTTCAGTTTATGAATTTCTGTAATTTCGATGATTCTTTGTTTCATGATTGCAACTATTTTCATACCAGGTTTTGGAAATGTGTTGTTGGTGTTTTAAGTCCATCGCTGCCCAGTGCAGAGCATGCCTCCAGTGATCTTTAATGCTAATTTATAAAACAAGGTGTCGCAAAGGTATTGGTGATGTTCTATGTCCATTGCTGCACAGATGCAGAGCATGTCTTGGGTGATTTTCCATGATAACTTGAAGAGCAAATCAAGGATAACTTTTAAATTAGTATAACTGTATAATTGGGCCAACCCTTGCGCAGTTAAGTCTGACAAAATTGATTTATACTATGATTTTGGACACACAATTTTGTCAACTGTGGAAGTGCACGAGCCCTTTGTTGTGTGACATAGCATTTTTACATTTTGATCTTGCTCAGTTTTATAGAGTTAGAGACACCAGTTTGGGAAAAGAAATTATTATTCTGGTTTATTTATTCGTACATGGAGTGTATTCGCTCAACGTTGTTTTGTTTGTTGTTTCATACCTGCAGCTTACTTCCACAATGTACTAGGAATTTTTTTGTATCAGCCGGAACTACTTAAGTTGATATCTCTACTACTTAAAAAGACTAAAGTGGTTCCAATACTTCGTCAGGCACTGCATGAGTACTGATAATGTACACTATTGTTAAGCTGAAAACGCAAGCATGTTCCCTCTAGGTATTCCAAGGTGTTAAGTGATTTTCTACATAGAGTGCTACAAAGCATGACTTGGATTGTTCTTGCAAATTGCTCTGTCAAAAGAAGCAAATTGGAATGTACTAGAATGATATATTATCCTCATATCAGGACCATAGACGCAAGCAAAAAAAAACACATTATGTCTGGCATATGATTCTCACTTCAGTTTTTCAGTTTATGAATTTCTGTAATTTCAATGATTCTTTGTTTCATGATTGCAACTATTTTCATACCAGGTTTTGGAAATGTGTTGTTGGTGTTTTAAGTCCATCGCTGCCCAGTGCAGAGCATGCCTCCAGTGATCTTTAATGCTAATTTATAAAACAAGGTGTCGCAAAGGTATTGGTGATGTTCTATGTCCATTGCTGCACATATGCAGAGCATGTCTTGGGTGATTTTCCATGATAACTTGAAGAGCAAATCAAAGATAACTTTTTGTTGCATGATGCTTTATATATATATAGTCCTAATAACACATCTGGTTATTGTACATACTGCGCCGCTCTTCTTTTTAACATAAACTGTGGCTTGACCATATTCACTGAAACAACTCTATTTTCCACTAACCTTTCTCAAAATGTATTTCTTTCATTATGCTGCAAGAAACCTGCTACTAAGCTTCCTTCAATATCAGTGTTCCCACCATTTTAAATATGCATTGAATCAGATCAATATGGGAGAATATTAGATGATGTTAGTCTTGACATGATGCTATATCACCACTTTTTGGGTAATAGATTTACAAGTTTCCAAATTTTGTTTGTTATTTGCCAGGAAGTGGGTTCGATGGAGAGGAAGTTGGTGCTGGGTTTCCTTGAATTGGTTGCTATGCGTCTCCTTCCCAAAAACATGATGTTCCTTGGGTGATGTTAATTTGGTTGAAAGATTATTCAGACCGTTTACCACATGCTATTTTTCCAAATGGTTCGTTCTGGTGGCGAGACGTGTGCAGTTTGTCTAATATTTTCAGAGGAATCACTCATTGTTCAGTCAAGGCTGGAGACACAGTATTATTATGCAAATATCTCTGGACTGGAAACGATATCCTGCAGCATTAGTTATCGCATTTATTCTCCTATTCGGATCAAGAACATGTTTGTGTTGCAGAGTAGTTGGAGAATAATGACCCAGCCATGCACTTTGCCGTGGGCTCTGGAAGCTCATGAGGAACTGCATATGTTCGACGAGCATGTCAGCAATATTCAGATGGAGGTGTTGCAGCCAGATGAATGGAGTTATGCGTGGGGAGCTACGGATTTCAGAGCACAGAAATACTTAAAGTTTGTATTCAGAGATGTATGTCCTGTTCCTTTTTTTCCTAAGATTAGGAAAACGAAATGTATGATGTAGCACAGATTTTTCCCCTGACTTCTGACTATGGATAAACTCAATACCCGAGACATGTTGTTTGGAGAAATTGGCCTATTCCCAATGTTAATTTTGTCATCTATCAGTTCCACATGGAGACAACTAACCATCTGTTTTTCACTTGCCATTTCAGTGCAGCCTGTTAGTTGGGACATGAGCCTTGATCTCAGTAGTACAATCTCCACAGCTGCATGACTGCTGAATAAGCCACTGTTTCATGAGTGTGCTATCCTTTGTGCTTAGAATATTTGGAAACAAAGGAGCAGGAGGCATTTTGATAGTGTGGAGCCGAGTATTCAGAGTTGGTTTGCTGTGTTTTCAGTACATATTGATAAGCTAGGAGCCAGGGTTAAACATGAGCTTAGAGATGAAATAAAAGCTTTTGCAAGTGCGCCCAGATATTGACATAGTTGCAAGTTGATAATAGGATATACTCTATGCTATATATTGTACTTGGTGGAACTTCCCTTCAGGTGCAAGCAATTGCTAAAAGAAATAAAATCGATTTTATCGAGCAAGTACAGAGAGAGGTGACATACTGGCTGTTGATGACTGAATCCAGACAGAATCCACAGTCGCTCGAGCTCATCTTTGGTCCGCTGCGACCCCAGCTTCGCCCACCTCGCTGTGTGCTCCCGTTGACAACACAACGTGCCGCAGGAATAGGCTTTAGTGGCTCCCGATGCACGGAGCTTCTTCCGCCGCGACGCCCTCTGCGGCTCTGCCCAAACATGCAGGCCGTCCCTGCTCACGCCGATTGACCTTCGGGCTTGCGAGATGGGCGGCAAGCCGAGGCGAGAGAGAACATGCTGTTCACCGCCATCCCTATCGCCTCCGCCCCCTCCTTCGCCTTCCCCACGGAGGGCTCGCACTGCTCTATTACTCGACCCACTGCTTTTTCCCCGTTCCTCTCCACAATCGCTTGGGGCTTGCCTGGGGTCGACGAGGAGTAGCCGACGAGCTCCGCGGGCGCGAGTCGGCATGCCCCCACGGTACTAAAGATGGCGGTGCTGAGATTGAGAGATCCACGGCGTCATGGGCTCCTCCATGGACGGAAATCAATGGGGGCATAATAGACCTGACCGCCAATCCGCCATGCCGTGGGCGGGCTGAAATCGCAGCAGCCGGCTGCTCAACGGATATTAGTACCATGTTGCGAAGACATTGAGTCATTGTAACAACAATACTACTGCACCTACGTCTCCTGCACATGAAAATGACTGGTTTTGTTGTTGTTCACTCCGTGATATGGAGAAGTAAAGCCGATAAGACCTCTAACCAGCTTCCTACCTTGAAATTTACTTCCAGCTTGACTATAACACAATAAATATTGTTGTTGCATGTGTTGCTCTTAATACTTTTCTGTAACATGTGGTAATGTATCAAAATACTGGGACATCACTACTTGCAAGAAAGGAATTGTATGGCAGAAAAATTAGTTCACTAGGTTGCTGTAGTTCGATATTCCACTATTCTAGAGTTAATCATTCCCATAGAAAATCGGAAATACTTTTGTACACCCACGTATGGGTGTGGGTGTTTCTGTTACCATGTCGTAAAAAAATGGTATTATGCCTTGTAGCTCAGAACTCGATACTGATGATTGAAGTGTAGGAAAGTCCTAATAAAACATGTTTGAGATTCATTATAATATTTCTATCCCGTAGCAATGCACGGGCATTTGTACTATCCAAACAAAAGTCGCCAACAATCCTTTTCCATAGGCTGAACCTCAAGCGGAGAATATTCCTATATATGCACGTATCCGATGTAAACTTCACCTTCAGTCAGCCTCTCTCGTATGTGTGGTCAGTGTGTACCGGATGACCGACCAGACACAAGAGCAGAGGATTTCGTTGCTCCTTCCACTTTCGTTCCTCTTCGTGGTGGAACTGTCGAAGTCGAAGGCTGAAGATACAGCCAAAGACCGAAGCGTGCGCGCGCAATTTGGCCAGACTGGATGATCAGACATTGACCCGGTCGAACATTGTCTCAACAGTTGCGTAGCGTAGGGCACAGAGCCAGTGAGCCACGAACGGTTCGATTAACAAACTCCGGCAGAAGCGAGTAAGACGGGAACGACCAACGCCGCCGCCGCTCCTCCCCTCGCAGGCCACGACCAACGCCGCCGCCGCTCCTCCCCTCGCCGGCCCAGCCGTGTCAACCCTTCCCTCGCCGGCCCGGCCGTGTCAACCCCTTCCTCCGCCGGAACGATGGCGTCCTCCTCCTCCATCTCGAGCTGGCGCGTCACGTACGCACGCCGGCCGCTCGCCGGCGGCAATCAGAACAACCCCTTCCTCGACGGAGTGCTGATCGTCCACCACGCGAGAGAGCGCCTCCTCCTGCTCAATCGAGCGGAGCTTGTCGTCGATTCGAGAAGCCTCCGAGAGAAGGAGTCGATCGTGCTTGGCGGTCCAGTAGCCCTCCCTCGCCATGATGTACGCATCCCGCCGAAGCCACTACCACCGAGCTCTCTCTTCGACATGGAGGTCCGCCCAACTCCGATTGGAGGGGAATCTGAGCCTCGCAATTCGTCCACAACCTTCCCTGCTTCGATTGACGAGCTCTTCTACTCGAAGGCCCCGAACAGATCACCTATGCAATCGAACTTGGCGGCGCCGCCGCGACCACGAGGCGGTCATGCCATTGATCCGGGGAGATGGGGCTTCCATGGCCTGCTTGGGGCCTCCCCCAGTACGATGTCACAAGGAAGCCCAGGTCCTTCGGCTGGGCTGGGCTTGGGCCCTGGTGCTGCTGATTTCATGGCGGCCATAGATAGAGATGGTCACACGTGTTCAGATCTCCCACCATCCATCGTCCATGGCGGACACCGACAAACGGGTCCCAGCAACCCTAGAGCTTATATACCGCCCGGTGGAGGTGCCGCCCACTGGTCAAACCTAGATCTCCTGCTTGAGCACCTCTGGGGCGATTCTAGGGTTTGTTCCTCCCCACCTCGCTCCTCTCATTCGTTCGGCTGGTGGCGCGGCAAGGTCGCCGGAGATCCTCGCTCATTCGCGCAAGTCGCCGCCGCTCCTCCGATGGGTGACGGCGGAGGGAGATTCGGTGGCGGGAGAGGTCGCAACCAACCAAATCGCGGCCGCGGCCGCAACGTCTGGCAGTGTGACGAGGCCCCGCAGACCTCCTCCAACAATTTGCGCGCCTCCAACTCCCACTCCCAGCAATCCAACGACCGTTGGGAAGTGGCGGCCTGGGATTCGGAGAAGCGCCGCCAGGAAGCTTCTTCTACCGGTGGAGGTAAATCGGTTGCGCCTCAAGGGGCCGGAGCCAATTCCCTCTCGGCTGCCGGTGACCCTGCTCCCTGTCTTCACTGCAACATAGTGGGTCACTACACTGCTCGTTGCCCCACTATTCGTTGTGATCGCTGTAAGAAACTCGGGCATATTGCTCAGATCTGTCAAACTGTGCTTCCTTGGGAGTGTGTTCCATCTATGTGTGGGTTTCAAGCACCTGGTAGGGGTTTCTTTTACATGCCTGATCAGAGCTCCTCCAAGCTGATTAAAGAAAGGGCTACCAGTGTGGTTATCACGATTATTGAGGGGAATGCAACCTCTCGGGAGATTGAGCAATCCTTTAACATGATTTTCGTGATAGTTGGAGGTGTACTACAAGGGCTATTGGTCCTAACCAATGCACGATGAGGTTTCCTATGCCTCGTGAGGTCGAGAGAGCTGTTTGTTATGGCGCTTCCATGAAACTGAAAACGGCTGATGCTACTGTCAATCTGTCTCCGTGGACGGCTTCGGTTGGGGCCAAGGCTCCGCTGCAAAAAGCGTGGGTGAAAATTAGTAACATCCCACTTGACAAGAGATGTGAGGCAAATGTGTTTTATGCTGGTGGTCTTGTTGGTGTATCCCTGGACCTCGAGGCTTCCACTCTACATAAACCTGAATATGTTAAAGTGCTAATTGGTTGCAGAGACATTGACATGATTCCTTCAAATGCTGAAGGCTGCCTTGGTGATAATTTCTATGATTTCTACTATGAGGTGGATAAGATTGTTGTTGGTAAACTTCCTGGTGATGCAACTAATGTAACTGTCGGTAACTCGGGTGCTCCTTCCCCGAAAAGACAAAGGGTCGAACAAAGCAACATTGTCACTGAAGAAAACTCTGAGTCTCAACTCGTTAGTAGCCAAACTGAGTCGGTGCAGCAGTCCCGTCATAAAGAGAATATGACCATCACGGATGTTACTGAAGAAATCGACACTCAAGAGTCGGAGGATGACAGTACAGGGGTGAACTTCTTATTGAAACCATTGCCCGTGAACATGCGGACGCTCAGCATGAAACTGGTACGTCTCCAAACAAATGGCATGTTCCCTGTCCCATCCTCGACATGAATAAACCTGTGATTTGTGAACCTGTGTCACCTGTGGCTGCTCCCCTCTCTTCCTTACTGATGCCTTATTCACAAGTCCTTTCTGAAGTGACTTGGCCACCGCTCCCTGTGATAACAGATGTCTCTGATTCCTCTATTTCTCATTTGGGAGACCCTCCAGGATACCTGGTCCAATCACCTGATGCTTCTTTGGAGGACAACATGGAGGAGACGCACACGGAGTTGGACCCCAGGATGAACAGCCGCAGAGCGTCGGTGGACATGAACTCAAACATCATGGAGAAGGTGGAGAATGTGGCCAGGAAAAGGAACTTAGAAGGTAACACTGCTCCTACTCTGGATAATTTGAACTCTTTTGCTGTCCTATCCAATAGTGAACTAATGTGTAGAGCACATAAGATGGGAGTTAATATACCTGATAATGATTTTGCGGCCATAGATATCCTTAGAGATTTGGAAGCATCCAGAAATGACTTAGCTGATAAAAATATGTCGACTAGAAAAAATGCTGACTCTCTTTTCATTGAAAACAACGTTGGTAATTCGACTCCTTTATCAATGGATTGGAATCCTGCCTCTGATACTGAGGAACCATTCACTGTTGTAAGAAATAAAGGGAGGAAAGCCTCGAGGAAGAAACCAGTAGTTATCATGTCTAGGCCTAATACAAGGAGTCAAACCAATGAGGACCTTTTTTCTGGCGACAAATCTGCCTCGAATCCTGGCAGGGTCGCTAGAAAGCGCACTAAACCAAGTCGTTTTAAATGAAAGGTGTCCTTTGGAACAGTAGGAGTGTTGGAAAGAAAGGGGTTGTGGCTTGTATCAAAGATATGTTATCTGATTATTCCTTGGATTTTATTGGCATTCAAGAAACTATGAAAAAAGACTATAATATTAGTTTCTTCCGTAAGCTTGACCCAAATAATAATTTTTTTGGAAGTGGGTCCCCTCCATCGGAAAATCTGGTGGCATTCTATGTGGTGTTAAAAATGAGACTCTAGAGGTTAATGCTGTCAAGATAGGTAAATACATACTGCAATTTGTCCTTAATTTGGGACAAAATTCATAAATGTAATTGGGCTCTTGTTGTTGTCTATGGAGCTCCTCATGAAGAGCATAAAATGGAATTCCTTACTGAGCTCTCTGCTTTTTATCATAATATTCTTATTCCCTATATCGTTGGAGGTGATTTTAATATTGTAAGGCATAGTGGGGAGAAAAATAAAAACTTTGTACACTCTCACTCCATTGATATTTTCAATTCTGTCATTCACACTCTAGGGCTCCGTGAAATTTTTATGCATGGTGGTCAATACACTTGGTCTAATAAGCAAGCTTACCCAACCTTACAAAAATTGGATCGTATTTTGATGTCGCCGGATTGGGAGGACATGTTTCCTCTAGTTTCGGTAAGAAAGTTGGTTAGAGATATTTCTGACCACAATGCTTTACTTCTGTATACGGGCACTCAATCCCCTATTGCCAATAAGTCAAGAGAATTCAGGTTTGATATTTCCTGGTTTAAGCATGCCGATTTCCTGCCGTTGGTTGAGAAAATTTGGAACAAAAAGGTGTACAGTGATGATCCCATTTGATGTTATTAACATCAAACTGAAGCGTTTTAAAAAATTCTTTAAAGGTTGGGGTTCAAGTCAATATGGTCACATGAAAAAAAAGAAAAATGATTTGAAAATGGAGCTAACATATATTGAAGAGTTGGAAGAATCCTTTGAGCTGTCAAGTGATTTACATATTCGGAAAACTTTGATCATGGTTGAACTTATGGAAATTTATAAGGAAGAAGAGCTGATGTGGTATCAAAAGTCACATGAAAAATGGTTGCTTGAGGGTGACCTGAATACTAGCTACTTTCATCGTGTGGCCAATGGTCGCAAAAGGAAAAATACAATGATTTCTCTTGATGACAATGGGATCATCATAGAAGGAACAGAGAAACTCATTGATCATGCTACTTCCTATTATAAAAACCTTTTCGGGCCCGCCCCTGGAAATCTTTTTCCTATTGACCACTCTATGTGGTTGCCACATGAGAAACTGGATAACAATGATAATGAGATTATCAGTCGACCCTTTACTGTTGAAGAGATTAAAGAAGCACTGTTCTCAATGAAAAAAAACAAAGCTCCGGGGCCAGAAAATATTCCCATAGAGTTTTATAAACATTGTTGGGAAATTGTCAAAAGTGACATTATGAACCTTTTCTATGCCTTCCATGATGGCTCTCTGGATGTACAACGCCTTAACTATGGCATTATTACCCTTCTCCCAAAAATATCCGAGGCTAACAAAATTAGCCAATATAGGCCCATTTGTCTCCTTAGATGCATTTACAAGCTTCTTACCAAAGTCCTCACTACAAGGGTGGAACCTTTCCTCCCCAAAATTGTTAGCCTACATCAAAATGCTTTCATGAAGAATAGAACCATTGTTGATGGAATTATGTCTGTAAGGGTATATTGCCCCTATGTGTGGTTTTGGTAATTAATGACAACCCCTATGGACTAATGTTTTCATTAAGTTTATATGAAGGAATATTCCATAGGTACTACTTGTACTCCATGTGTTGGATTCAAGTATGGATGCCATGAAGATGAAGATATACCTTGTGTATTGGCATCAAGATCATCGATTTGGAGATAGATATATATCTATATGTGATATGATCAAGAAGAAGAAATGAAGATGGAGTTCTTATGTGGAACTCAATATTATCCATGCTCTATCCTATATGATAAGCAATGAATGACCAAGATCTTGAGTGCTTGATTCCAAGTGAAGAATTCTTTATACACCTCAAGATAGTACAATAGAGTATGAGAAGATACAAGGTTGATTTGGGCAAGTTCAAGATGAGCATCTCAAGTGGATCACATACTTGAAGCTTGCCGTCCATGTGGCGATAATGGACATGTGAAGATGTGCATCAATGGAGCTTTCCCATCATGGTGTATGGGGGAGCATTTGTGAGTCTTCACGAAGCAACGATGATCAAGTGAGGCATTCCGGCTTGAGTGGAGCTTGAAGAGTTATCATCAAGATCAAGCGGGATGCGCAAGGCAAAGGTATGACCTTGATAGGTTTTCCTTTTACCGGTCTCAAGGTGGTTGTTGGGAGACCGGATTATAGGATAGATAGCCGCACTATCAAGAGGGGCTTTCGGTTGGGTAACTTGATCGCATCGTCTTAGGGAGCTCAATCCTTTGCATACTTTGCATATCCCTATTGCTTCTTGGTGTTTCTCTGTGAGAAGTTCTTGAACTTGTTGCTAGATTTACAACAAGCCCAAGTTCATCGAAACGGAATCCGCATGCATCTTCTATTGCGTTTTCGAGTTTGGACGTCTTCACCGTTTCTTGACGGTGGGAGACTCCCTCTCTAAAAACATCTAAAAATATCCTGTGAGGAGTCTCCATATTTGTTGGGGTTCTATTCGTCGTTATCTTTCCAACAAAATTGGTTTCATGTCAATCGGGGTCCGGACACAAAAGTTATCAGTTTTAGTAAAACATGTTTTCCTGCTCACCTGGTCGGGGACCCTCGGACCTGCCCACCGCTTCTCCGTCCCCCCCGGTCGCTGGCCGGACGACGGGGCGTGCGTCCGGTCGACCGGCGCCAACCGGTCGCTAAGGCGCCAACCGGAGGAGCTCCTGGACGACGCAAAGTGACCCGGTGGGTCCGGCCTGACCGGTTTGACCCTTGTCTGGCCAGGTCCTGACCGGCCCCTGGACCGACGGCCTCAGGCCCGGTTGACCGGCCTCCTCGATGGTTGACTCAGTCCAACTTTTCCCCAACGGTTATATTTTCTCTTGGGCTATAAATAGCCCTTCTTCCACCTTGGGCTGAGTTAGTTCTTCCCATTCTCTCTCCTCCATTGTTGCATTTTGAAGAACTTGCTCTCCCCTTTGATTCCTCCAACCATTCTTGCTCATTCTTGAGGGATCTAAGAGAGGAGATCTAGATCTACACTTTCACCAATCCATTTCTTCTTTAAGTGAGGGGAACTCTTGGGATCTAGATCTTGGAGTCTTTTGTTGACTTTCCCCATTGTTCTTCCTCTCCAATCTCATCTTTATCTGTTGCTTGGGTGGGATTTGAGAGTGAAGGATTTGAACACCTCTAGTGTTCTTGCTTTGCATCATTGCATAGTGTTGAGCTCTCCACCACGATTAGTTCGAGTGAGAGACCGTGAGCTTGTTACTCTTGGAGGGAAACCTCCTAGTTGGCTTGGCGGTTGGTGCTCCGGTGATCTCTTCAAGAAGATTGTGAAGAGGCCGGGCTTCTCCTTCGTGGAGCTTGTGAAGTGGTTGTGGAGCTTGCCATCTCCGGAGCGGAGGAAAAGCTAACCATAAGGAAAGGGCCATTATCCTTCGTGGGTTTGGCTCGGAGAATAGGGTGAGCCTTCGTGGCGCGGGGAATCCTTCGTGGGACCTCCACTCCTCCAAACGTGACGTACCTTGTTGCAAAGCAAGGGAACACGGGAATACATCCCCGTCTCCGCGTGCCTATTTCTATACCCGAGCTCTCTTTCCTTGTGATAGCCATCGTGCTTGAAGTACATATATCTTGCTATCTCTTGTGCTACATATATCTTGTGCCTATCTTGCTTAGCTCTAGTTGTTATTGTTACACTTAGTTGAGCTTAGCATATCTAGGGTTTGTGCTTGTAAACTAAACGATAGTTTAATTCCGCATTTATACAAGACAAATCCGTAAGAGTTTTTAATCGCCTATTCACCCCCCTCTAGGCGACATCTCGATCTTTCAATGTCGCTTCATGACTTTGAAAAGGCCTTCGACAAGGTAAATTGGGATTTCCTTCTAGACAGCCAAAGAGCCATGGGCTTTGGAGATTTCTGGTGTAACAAAGTTGAAAAAATCCTTCGAAATGGCACGGTTTCGGTGAAGATTAATAATGCGATTGGGCCTTATTTCCAAAGCTTGAAAGGGGTTCGCCAAGGTGATCCCCTTTCTCCGTTTCTCTTTAACTCCGCGTCACAATGCCTTACTAAGATGGTCCTTGAGGCTCAAAAAAATAATCTCCTTACTGGTTTGGCCCCTGATCTTATTGATAAAGGAGTGGCTATTATGCAATATGCTACGACACAGTTCTCTGCCTTTCTCATGAACCTGATAATGCTATCAATTTGAAACTTCGGTTTTATTTGTTTGAACTAATGTCGGGACTTAAAATAAATTACCAGAAAAGTGAGATTTTCCTTATTGGTGGGGACAATGATATTGCCAACTCCTATGCTGACATGTTTGGATGCCAGATAGGAACTTTACCTATGAAATATCTGGGTGTGCCAGTTTCCTTCCGATGTTTGAAAAACTCAGATCTTAATTTCATTGATGGCAAGTTTACTAAAAAGCTTGATGCCTGGATCGGTGGATCCTCTTCTTCTGGAGGAAGACTAACTCTAGTCGATTCCTGTCTGTCCAACCTTCCTTCTTATATCATGGCCATGTTCCTCCTGAACAAAACCTTTATTGAAAAATTGGACAAACATATACGTCGCTTCTTTTGGCATGGTAAAAAACAGAAAAAAGGTTACTATATGGTCAAGTGGACCAGAGTTTGTTGCTCCAAAAAGAAAGGTGGTTTGGGAGTTAAAGATATTCGGAAACAAAACATAAGTCTCCTTTGTAAGTGGTGGTGGAAGCTAGAAACCCTTGATGGTTTGTGGCAAGATATTGTTAAAGCAAAATACTTAAGAAATAAAACTGTGGCCACTGTCTCATCAAAATTCAATGACTCCCCATGTTGGAAAGCAATTTTAAAAGTAAAGGAGACTTACTTTGCTGGGAGAAAGGTGGTTTTGAGAAATGGAAACATCACCAGGCTGTGGAAAGACCCAATTTTGGGCGAACAACCTTTTTGTGACAAGTTTCCTGTGTTGTTTAACCTCTGTCAGGCGCAGGAATGTACAGTGAAAAGCTGCAAGGAGGCAAGCTTCGATATTCCTTTCCGCAGACAATTGAGAGGTGAGTTATTGGATCATTGTCAACATATCTTGAATACCTTACTGGTCCCTTCTCATGATGAAAATGATAGGATTATTTGGTCTTTGAATAAGAATGCTATCTTCTCGACTAGATCCATCTACACCCTCCTGGAAAAGAACCTGGCTGGTTCGCACTATAATTGGATATGGAAGTCCAAGATACCCTTGAAAATTAAGATTTTCATGTGGCAATTGTGTCAAGATGCTATCCTTACCCGAGAGAATATGAAAAAAAGGAAGTGGCCTGGTGCTACAACTTGCTCCTTTTGCAGACAAATTGAATCAAACAACCACCTCTTCTTCACTTGTAACACCTCTAAGGTAGTCTGGGGAGTCTTGGCTGCGGCCATGGGAGTAAATTGTGTTCCTACTTCCTTTTGGCAAGCTATGTCTTGGTTCCATTCCTTTTCTCCTGGTAGTGAGAAATTCTATGTCATTATCATCGCGGCTGTTTGCTGGGCCATATGGAATGTGAGGAATAAAATCACCTTTGAAAAGCATGTCATGAAATCGCCGAGTGAAATTTCATATTTTGCGGTGGCTTTGATTTTATACTGGGCAGGTCTTCAGAAGATGGAGGACAGGGAGTGCTTGGTCGGCGACGCGGACAAGATGGTGCAAGCGGCGGCTTCCGTCTACTCCAGGTCCAGAGGGCCAGCAACGACGGCCGGGCAGGGACAGTTGTTGATGATCACAGGCCCCCCCCTCTACCATCACTCGCTGCTGTCCCAGGATGTTTTGAAGTGTTGCTGATGCTGTTGAGCTTTTGCTGTGGGCACTGCTGCTTCCTTAGTTGTTTAGTCGTCTGTTTTTGCTCCCTAGTTGCTTGTGATGTTTAAAACCATGTTATGGCTAGAATTTGGTGTAGTGGTATCAGGTTTTCGTCCCATAGCGGGTACTCGACGGCGAGTACTCGCAGTGGGTTTCCTGGTACTGCTCCAGCTCGCTTCCTCTCTCCCTAACCCCTCTCTGTTGTAAAAAATAACTTGAACCTGTTCTTTCCGTTTATTGCAATGGAAAGGGGTGGAAGCCCGGTTGGAAATTTTTTGGCTAGACTGAATACTGATCACTGACGAGAAAGCTAGATGCTGCAGTTTCACCCTTGGTTGCTACTTCGGTGCACATCGACAACTCAAACTCTTTTGCAGTTACCACGTAATCTCTCGATCACGATGTAAAGCTTCTAAGAAGTTATCCCAAAATATCTGCTCATCACAGTCAGGTCCGTCAAGTCAAGTGTCTTTAAGAACGAAAGTTCACATGCCGGAGTGGCTGGACCGGCCGGAAGTTTGCATCAGAATGTCTTCAACATTCAGACTGGATATGCCTCGTCGTTTACACATTTGAAGATGGAATAGCACAGACGACCAAGACGCGAATAAAAGCGGGCTCTCAACTTTCCATGTCTTGAAATGAAGTTTCCACTATGGTACTATAAGACTATATATAAGTGGTGCCAGGACTCCTGACTGACTGAGAGACTTACACATTTTAAACAGAACTGTTTTGTGGAACACGCGATGCTCTTCGCGGTATAGAAATTCGATCATATAGAGGAAAAGAGCTAGCAGGAAAGCGTCGTTGTGCAATAGGACATACTCAAGGTCACTATCGAGCTCAACTTCCACATGGCTATGTGTGCTAGCTTAATCGCCCTAATCGAAAATACAGTACGTGCAGCACGCGTCTCCATCACGGGGGAGTTTAGAAGTCATACAGGAACAGGGAAGCAAATTTCAGGGCTGCTGTACACCGACCTGGTCGGCATGTACGGGGCGCCGCACACCCCAGCGACCAGGTCGGTGGGTTGGGCCGCGGCCCAATTCCTTTTTTTTTGCTGTTTCTTTTCTGTTAATATTTTTCTTTTTTAATACGTATCTAACTTTTAAAAAAATAATTCGGAGAACAAATTTCAAAATCTGTTCAGATTCGAAATTTTCGAAATTATAAAAATATTCAGATTTTGGTTTAATTTTTTTTCGAAATTTGAACATTTTCGGATATGGACATAATTTAAATTTGAACATTTTTTAAAATTTGTAAAATTTATTTTTTCCAAAAACTAACATTTTTAGTTATGAACATTTTCCGAATTTGAACATTTTTTCAAATTTGAACGCTTATATATTTGAACGGATTTCAAATTTGAACGCTTTTATAATTTGAACATTTTTTGTATTTGAACATTTTTCAAATTTGAACAGATTTCAGATTTGAACGCTTTTATAATTTGAATATTTTTTGTATTTGAACGGTTTTCATATTTGAAATTTTAAAAATTTGAATATTTTTTAAATTTTGAACAATTTTCAATTTTGAAAATTTTCCGAATTTAAACTATTTTCAAATTTGAACAGAAATAAAAAGAAACAGAAAAGAAACAAAACAAAAAAGAAAAAGAAACAAAAAAAGAAACAGAAACAGAAAATAAAAAAGAAAAAGAAAGAAAAAAGAAAAAGAAAAAGAAACATAAACAGAGAAACAGAAAACAGAAAAAATAGGCGAACTGGGCCGACTAGGCCGGCCCATACCGCGCGCGGGGGGTGTGCGGCGCGCGGTAGCGGCCGACCTGGTCGGTGTATAGGATTTGCCAGCAAATTTGACCGTCGATCCAGCGGTGCCGTGCAAAAAGGAACAAAAGTAGAGCATTGCGTGCAATGGATCTCGACACAGGGCCATCAGCCCATCATATGGCATACCAACGGGCCTGGTTAGTATTATCAATCCGGATTTCTTTTCCCGTCCGCCGCCAGACGGCGGCTCTAAATTATGCCCATAGCTAAATCTCTGCCGGTGGAGGTGCGGCACATCGGATCCTCCTCTTCGCGCGTGACGTCGCAGCCCCTTACTGCGGTGCGTGCCGACGGTGCTGAGGGAGATCTTCATGAGTTCAAGGAATTCACCGATCAGGAACTGCGGTCAAAGATTAAGCGCTTGACCAGTCTTCAGCGTTTTACACCCGATGGCGGCAAGAAGTTGCGGAGGTTCATCTACCGGGTGGAGAAGGAGCTTGATCGCCACCGCACTGCCGGGCCGAGGAAGGTGAGCAAATTCTGGTTTCGCGCAATAGTTTTGGGGGAATGTTCTCCAAACTGCGAGGATAGTTGTTCGGGATTTGGAAGTTGGGGGTTTCTTTTTACTAGAGGGTTTTGTGGATTTACTTTGGGGTTTAGGGCTAGGTTCTGGGCTACACAATCTGTTTGATCAGCTGCACTGGATGGTCACTAAATATAGAAATTGCACTGAATAGGGTGAGGAGGACGTGGAGAAATTCCAGAATTTAACTGATCAGGAGCTGAAGTTAAAGATCAAGTGCATGTGCTCTCTGTGTGGTCTCTGTTAAGGTTCATGCACTAGCCACTTGAACCAAAAGTCCGAACTGATGGAAAGGGCTAGGCAATCTACTTATACACTTCAACACCCCCTCTCACGTGTGATGGGAAGACGAGAAGACAAGTCAACACGTGTAGAGAGGCAAAGAGGCAGCGGGAAGCCGGGATCACATGACAGGAGGCTGCGGGGGAATTTAGAATAAATTGTGAAAGCCAGGATTTAAACTCGAGACCTGGGGCTGTGATACCATGTTAAGGTTCATGCACTAGCCGTTTGAACCAAAAGTTCGAACTGATGGAAAGAGCTAGACAATGTACTTATACACTTCAACAGTCTCCACTGTTTACCTGATGGTGGCAAGAAAATGCGGGAGTGCGCCTGCCGACTAGAGAATGAGGACGATCGTCGCCATGGTGCCGGACCAAGGAAGGTGAGAAAAATGCAGATTTCCAGATCTTTTAGGTTTTATATGGTTTTCTAGATCTTTTACCCTATGCTGGTTTGGGTAAAAAAAGAAGGAAAGATTTCCAGTTGCTTTTAGCTACGTATTGAAATTGCACTAAAAAAAGTTAGACCTTTGAGGAAAGAAACCTGAAGGAGTATTTCTAGGTCAAAAAAGGCCCTGAACACCAGCCCCACCCACTACGGCCATGCACTTGGCAGTCTGACACACAATGAGAGACTCGGTTTTTACGAGAAAGGCAACTGGTTATTTCATTAATATAAAAATAAAGGATAGAACAATTATGTATATGATGACTGAGAAGAGAAGAGGAAAAGAAAAGAGGAAAGAAGAAGCGAGAAAAGAAAAGTCAACTGTCACATATGCACGCAAAACCAATCGCCTTGTGGTAATATCCTCTCGGGCGAGATAAATCCTGGAGGTCTTATCTCCGCGTTACACACATGAAATAGTTCACCAAAAAAAATTGCATTTAATAGTGAACAAATAAGTTAATTTCTCTTGAAGTGTACGACGAATTCCATGTTACAATATTTATTCTAGAAATCCTAATCATAAAGCTGAGATGATTGGTAAGCATTTTCACACGTTTCTTCATAGATGTTTATTGTGGAAGTGACCAAAGGGAGTATTTTAGCAGCTGATCATGTTCAATCTTTTCGTGACAGGAAGTTTATTTTGTTTTCAGTACGTTTAGCCTTATGTGATACAGGTTTAGAATTTCGATACTGATTGATTTCATGTAAAATATATCTATTTATGACAATTAGTGCTCATAAATGACACTACTTGATGCGCTCCAGAATCAGTGGCTGAGCTGCACCAGTGCACCACCATCATAAAAGGGGCCAAAAGATTTAAATGAGAGTTATTGGGTGCAGGCTGGAGTATTTTGTAAGTAGGAAAAAGTGGTAAACATATATTTGTATTTTTAAAATTACTTTGGTATTGGGGAGGGCATGGCCCTTTGCCCCAGCTAATAACCGCCACTGTCTAGAGTCAATTGTCGTATTCTCTTGATTAAGTCTGAATTCATGGTTTACTATATGAAGTGCCACTGTCAATAGCCTTATTCTCTTGATTAAATCTAAATTCATGGTTTAATATGTGAAGTGCACTGTCGATAGCCTTATTTTCTTGATTAACTGCAAATTTATCATACAAGGAATTCCGTATACAAGGAATAGAATTCCGTACACACATGCCTCCGAATTCTTATCCAGTTGTAGATTTATCATCACGATAGTGCCCTCAATGGAAAAAGTGAGCTGAACTAGGGCTACTTGGCATGCAGTTCAGTATTTTGATTCAGCTCAGTCATAGTCTGCTTGTACTTCTAGACTTGAATTTCTTATGCACAATGCCGATGTGTTGGTGTAGATACTATTTGCTAATCTGTTTTTGATAGGACTTTGTAATAATCTGAAACTTTTGTAGACTTGCAGATGATTTAATTATTCATTTTTGTAATATTTTCCACCAGAAGAAATTTTTGAAGTTAAAAAACCCAAACCAGCCTAGTTCATCACATTTCATCTCTGCATAGCCGATATTGATATCTATTTGATTTATCATATTGTAAATTTGTTTAGTAGTAGAATAAAGTTCAGGTTGTATCCTAGTAGAATAGGGTATACATAGCTAATTTTTTTAAACATCAGTCTCAAAGAGCCCAGCTTTAAATTAATAAAGCCAACAGCTGGCAAGGATACAAGGTATTGTCAACACACGCTTGAACAAGTTTTAAATAAACTAGCAAAGTGCTACAAGAACTACAGAGGTTCGGAGTAGCAACCGGCTACAAACACACTGAGCACCGAAGACGCCAAGCCACCAAGAGAACACCTTGAACAAGCCGAAGATCGTTGTTGAAGAGAAGCGCCAAAGCCACGAACGCAGCACAGCCCACCCAAGCCCCTAACTTCCCTAGGCAACGCCTCCAATGAGGAACACGGCGCAGAAGCGTCGGCGCTGCCTGGCGAGAGCCTAGGGTTTTCACCCGGGAAGTGAGGGGTAAGGCGGGGCGAGGAAGAGGAGGAACCTCAACAGCGCCTTCAAGAAGGGAACGGCGAGGAAGCGACGCCGTCGTCGTGGTTGAACAAACACCCAAGGGTTTTCCCCGGCCCTCTAAATCCGCCGCCAAGCTACTCACTTGCGACCAAAAGCCGAAGAAGAGGAGCTGCAGTCGCCACCGAAAGCCAAGGTCTTCAAGTCAGGCGCAAGCCACCGGAGTCGCCAACCGCCACAACCACCTCCGCCTACCTCCACGCCACCCAAGCAGCCACGGAAGGCAGGAACAACACCAGCAGTCGTCACCCGCCGGCAAGGTCGACGCCGCCCACCTACCCAGGGCCGCCGCCCCGGCTTCCCAGCGCCCCGGCGCCGTCACCTCGAAACACACCAGGAACCCCAAAGCCTTCGAGCCAGCCGAAACCCCAAGGGCAGCACCACCAGCGGGCATCACCTCACCGGGTGTGGATCCAAGAACACAAGCAAGCAGAGCAAATGGGGGGGGGGGGGGCGTGGAAGAGCCCTCTCACCCGGGAGGAGCCAACGCCCCTACGCCGTCCTCCGAGCTGTAGCTCCCCGCTCCATGGCTTCCAGGGCCAGATCCACGCAGCGCCGCCGACCGGAGGTCACCGAGCCAGCCGTCGAGATCTGGGCCGCCAAGGCGCCCGAGCTTCAGACCCCGACGAGCACCACCAGCACACGTAGACGCCACGCCGCCGCGCCCCACGACCAGCGCTGCGCCCCCGCCAACCGCAGCAGCCCGCGCCACCACCGCCGCGCGAGGGGGAGAAAAGGCCCCGCCGGCGCCGGCGCCCCCGGGGCTTTGCCCGGCGTCGCCCTCTGGCGGCGGTGAGGAGGAGGGACAGAGGTGGGGAGGGACTGGCGGCGGCTAGGGTTCATACATAGCTAATTACGCCCAACATTAATTATATTGATCTCAGATTGTGTGCATCAGTTGTCCCTAGCTTCCTACTGATCTCCGTTGCCAAGAAACATGCTGGTAGTCTTGTGTTTCCTATGCACAATCTCAATGCACACAGAAGTTGGAGAATATTTTGTCTGCTAATCTGCTAGTCCTTGAAAAACAGTGTACTGAAACAGTTTTCTTTTTACATTAAAAAATCAGTTTTAATCTGAGGAATAGTTTACTGAAACTGCTGTATTATGAAAAAAAATGCTAATTTGTTCATTGTTTCTTGTAATTCAGCCAAGTGGACGAGGGAAAGACCAGAGCATGAGTTCTGAATGAAGCTTTACAGCTCACCTCTTCAGAAGTGTCGCCGCCTCGGACACAGTGACTTCAGAATTCAGAACATTTTGTCCTCCAACAGTCTTTTTTTGGGATAGAACTTGCGATCCAAGAATTACAGATGAGAGGGACTATCCTAGTCCTCCAACAGTCTTTTTATTCATAGAGTTTATATTATCTGGTATTTAGTCCACACAAGCAAACCGAAGGAAAATAAAAGCTTCACACATCGAAACAAAGGAAAAAAATGCATTTAAAATAATAAAGAAACAAACGGGCATGACAGGGCACGTCTTTTCCTTCTACTGCATACTAGAACAGAAATTTGATGACTTACTGTTAATATACAATAGAGCGTTTTTTTTTTATAAAAATCTCTGTACTTACAAGAACATATTAGAGAATCAACAAATACTGCCTATATTTATTGATGGATAATGAGTACGTACTGTCTTTATCTACATTCTTAAGACGCGAGAGAACCGAATAAAAAGAATTATTGGAGGCTGAATGAGGGTATAAGACAGACCTCCGAAAAAAAGAACAATGAGACTGACCTGACCCGCTAAGACTTGGCTCATGCTGGCGCGGTTGACAAAGTAGTTGGCACGATCTTACTTGTTCATACATGCAAAACACTGTCTTACTAAAGGTAGTCTATAATATCACCATGCTTTGACATTTTAACCAACGGAGACAGTCAACAAATTGATCACTGACGATCTAGGAACGGTTGTTCTTGGTAGTCATTGGTCAAGTCAAGCATCAAAATTGTCGGAAGACAAGTCAAATATGAACAAGGTTAAGTCGAAATTGTGCATTCCGGTGTGTGCAAAATTGCTTTAGCTCCTAGGTTGCCAGTTTCAAGAAAGTTCACAATTATTTTTAGAATTATAGCTGTGTTTTCCATGCTCGCCCTAATTTAAGCCAACAACTGAATGTCATATGTATGTCCTTGATTGGCATGCGCGGTCAACTAAAGATCAAGGAAAACATCTAACTGTAGTTGAATATCAAGTAACACATCTAAGAGTAGTAATTTTGAGGAACTAGTCAACTAGGACGGCTGCGCATGTGGAGATCGAAGGCGACAGGCATTACCACATTATCACTCGGCAAATTCCTTTGCATGAACTTGTCTGGAAAAAATCGCATGCATTTTCACCTCAAGAAACCTACATGCATTTGCACCGTAAGGAACATAAAGGTCACCAGCAATCCTTTTCCATAAGGTGAACCTCAAACGGAGAATATGTCCACATATGGACGCATCCGATGTAAACTTGGCCTTCAGTCAGTCTGTCGCATGCGTGGTCACAGTGTCCACGCGGATGACCGACCGGACGAAAGAGCTAAGGATTTTTTTTTTAGACTAACAGGGAGCGCTCCCCAGCTTTCTTTTGAAAATGAAACACATAAGCGTTTTAACAACAAGGAAATTAAAGATCCAGCCCACCAGCTAAGCTGGGGGTCTTAAGCACCTGAAAACTGAACAAGCACAAGACAGAAACCAGACCGCTCAACTCTTAACAGTCCAGCTATTCCTAGCCTCCAGAGAAACCGAAACAGCAACAGCTAAGAAAAAGCACTAACACACCACCCCCTCGCGCCAAGGCCATGCCATCAGATCACCACATGGATGTCGCCGGATTCCTCTGGGTGCTTTAGCAGGTAGGCTTCAGAGGCGCGTCCTTGATGGAGAGAAGTCGTGGATTACTTCCAGGTTGAAATCCAATCAAAAGATGTACATTTCAGTCCGGCATCAGCGACGGTATCATCCTCAGTCTTCTCACCAGGGCGCTTTTGAACTTTTCCACCAGATCCCATTCCAGGTTTTTGAATGGAATCTGCCAGATCCTTAGGTAAGATATGAGCAAGCCCCACACCTGTTTCATAGACATCCAAGTTTTCCTGTTAAACACCAGATGGTTCCTATTGTTCCAAATGCACCACATAACAGCAGATAAAACAACATTGAACTGCTCAAATTTTTTACTGCCAAGCCATTTAGATGCAAGTGATAGGTAATCAACAATTTCTATATCAAAAATCTCTTGCACCACAACCCAAAGCAACCTAGATACTAAGCAGTCAAAGAACATGTGTTTAACAGTTTCTAATTCACTACATAACTCACAAATCAAGGGTTTTTGAATACCTCTATGTCTGAGGTTATCCCTAGTCATTATTTTGTTTTGGGATAACAACCAGAGGAAAATATGCACTCTAGGTGGGATTTTTAATTCCCAGACAGAAGGCAGGTAAACTGGCTGAACCCCTCTAAAGTTAATGACAGCATAAAGGGATTTAGAAGAATAAACCCCTTTTGACTCATATTTCCAGATAAGCTGGTCCTCTTCTGCAGAAAAATTAATGGTCTGAGCAATTTCAACTATCTCAAGCCACATTTCCATCATCTGTGGGGTAAAGGTTCTCCTAAAATCACATTTTAACTGTTGACCATCCCACAGATCAGCAACAATTTTCATCAGCTGGTTAACTACAAAGTAAATGTCCCAGTACTGAGTGGATAAAGGTGCATTACCAAACCAAGTATCCTCCCAAAATCTAACAGTCCTACCATTCCCAATTTTCCATTTTTAGCCAAATTTAACTGCTCTAGATGCCCACATCATACCTTTCCAAAAAAAAATAGAAGGGTTTATGTCCTGGCAGCAAAAGATATTAGGATTTCTAGTGTTATACTTAGCATCAACTATTATTTTCCAAAGACTACCTTCCCCGTATATATATCTCTTAACCCAAGATCCTACTAAACAGATATTTAAATCTTGGAGATTAGGTATACCAAGTCCACCATACTCTTTTCTCATACAAATAGAGGGCCAATTGGTCAAATGTATTTTCTTATTCCCATCTACATCATCCCACATACAGTTAGCTATCTGGGTATTAATAAGATCTAGAGCCCATTTGGGGAATTTAAAAAAGGAAATCATGTATACATGGATACTAGATAAGACAGCTTGAATGAGAATTCTTTTTGCCTCCATAGACAACAGTTTTCCCCTCCATCCTGCCATCCTACTAAGGAGGCTATCAACCAGAGGTTGCAGATCTTCTCTTTTTAGCTTACTAAAATGTAGAGGAAGACCTAAATACTTAACAGGGAACTTCCCAGCAACACATTGAAAAATATCTAAAAAAGGAACAAGTTCTACCTCTTCCATAATTGATTTTCATCCCTGAAACTTGTTCAAAGCATGTAAGAGTCCATTTAAGGTTTATAGCATTCCTTCCATTTTTTTGCAGGAAGAGCAGGGTATCTGTAATATCCTAGGATTTGGGGTTACAAAAATAGAGAAAACAGATGTGTGCATTGCATTCATGCATAGAAAATTCGGGGAATTTTCGCGCTTTAAAGTAAAATAGTCACAGTAACTGAAGTTTCACTTGATCTTGGTGGAATTTAAGTAGCTCATCAAGTCAAGCGCTATAAACCTCAATGTGACCTTTGCCAAAAACCCTGTTTTGGGTAGAGATGATTTGATCTAAGGGATTAGATCAAATGGAATTAAAACTAACACAACAACACTTTAATCAAGGAACCAATGCTTGATCTTATAAAAGATCATAATATGGTAATCCTTGCCATAACATATGAATATCTATTCAATTGCAAATCAAGTAATAATGAAATGAAGAAACTATTCTTGACTTATCTTTTCCATGTCTTAAACCAATCTATGTTCCTACCATGAACCTCATTGTACTCATTTTACTTCATTCATTGGAAACAAGACAAGGAGATCAACTCTAGAAGTCTATATTCTTCTCTATTCCAAATTATTATACATCAAAACCTAGAGAAGAGAGAGTTCTATAATTATTATAGAAGCAATGTCAAACCTAGAGCTAAACCTTGGATATACATCCATGTATTCAAATCATCACCTTTAAGAAGAACCCTAGGATATTATTCAAGCTATTCCCTAGAGAGAGAACCCATTTATGTTAACCATAGATATTGGTGACCACATCATTATCTTTGGAGAATAACCTTAGGTTATTATTAAGGGCCTTCCAAAGGAGAGGGACCATTCATGCCAATCGTAGCTTTACCTATTTAAGAATAAAGGACAACCTTTGAACTAAAGTGTTAGGTTGTAAACCATTTCACCTTGGAGTGGTGAGATAACCTAATATCACATGGAATAAGATTATATCCAGGAATTGATAAAATAAGGAGGAGACTGATCCAACCAAGATAACCAAGTGGAGTCTTAGCCTAGATACCTAAGGAAATATTAGGAGTACACCATAAACCCTAGAATAACTATTCCTATATGAGAGAGCTCAAGCTATGGTGTTACACTCAAGATAGTTGAGGCAACACTTGGACTTGAGGGAGAGAACTAGCCATATACCCAGATGATTAAATCATCATTCCTTGAGAAGCACCCTAAGTAATTATCTCAGGCACTCTCTTGGGATACAACCTATTGAGGCAACCATAGCCATGTTCACCCAAGAAATTATAAAAGAGGTATTATACCCTAGTTGATCAAGACAATACTTGATCTTGGAAGTGAGAAACCCAATTCATGAAAGATACCTTAGGAAGCCAAACCTTGATCATTATAAATTGAGTAATGATCATAAACCCTAAGAACTTGTAGTAGAAGCCATTAAGAACAAGTTGATCATGTCTAATCCATGATCAAACCTTGAAGATAAATAATTACTAGTTAAACCTTAGTGAAGCAGATATAATCCAGTACATAAAATCATAGGGGAATTACTAGCAACCTAAACCATTTCCAATATGTTAATTGGAGAAACAACTGGATAATAACAAACCTTGTTTAGTTCAGTCCCTATATCAATCCAAATGATCTTGGATTGAATCATCCTATGAGTGGTGAGGAAAAGCAAACCTAGCCAATACTATGGTGTTAAGTCACATATAGCACCTATACCCATACCTCAAATCTAGTTGTGTATCACTTGGGTGATCACAACTATAAACCTAGTTCACATTTGAGTTCCAAACCATATGCCATTAGGTGAATCTAATTAGAATCCTAGAATTATTCACTAGCTATATCTTATGCTCCAATTATTACACATAAGATGAACCTAGTGTTAAACCCTACAATTAAAACCTATACATGGTGATCAACCACTTACCCTTATAACCAAGACCAAACCATGATAAGGGTAATATCTACTCTTGATATTTCAAGGTGCATTAAAATATAATACCAGTGCTAACCTTGAAATAGGGTTATTATAAACCTTACAAGACCCTAACAAATAAGTGTTCACATAAAATCATATGCAAATGACCAAATTCTCAAATATGAGACCAAGTCCTTAGAGATAATTTAGCACATGAAATCATGCCATTAAATCACTTCTTATTAGGAATCCATAAGCAAATATTACTTTGAAATTGTTTCTTGCAAATTAATACTAAATAAAACTCTACCTATCACTAAGTAAGAAAACTATCATTTAGAAAACAAGTTGAATATTTCCATTGATAATGTTCAAATTCATGTCCTTACGGAAATTTAATCCAAATATCAATACTAATTAATAAACCAATGTTTATAGTATTATACTAAATTTGCTAATACACCATTAAAGACTTTGCAATAACCTGGACTAATCCTTGTATGAATTAAAATGAGCAAGACCTGCAAAATAGAAAATAATTCAAATCTGAATTCAAAACAGAAAATTGAAAACAGCAAAAAACTAAAAACAGAAAAAGAATAGAATGAAGAAAAACTACCTAGGCCTTACCTGGCTTATCAGCCGACGCAGCCCACTGAGCAGCCCACCAACGAAGCCCAGACCATAACCGAAGCCAGCCTAACCCGCTGTACCGATTCGTTTAGAAGAAGAAAAAAATAGAAGACCATCGTCTTCGTTCTCCTCTGCAAGGCCGACACGGCAACCGCACCGTCATCGCCGCCGTTGCTGACTGCCAGGATGTCGTTGACCGTTCGGGGATTCATACCTATCCTCCACACATCCGTCCTCATCCATAAATCGCCAAGATTCGTGCCAGGAGACCTTGCCGACATCGCCGTCCCATCCCGACCGTTGTCGATGGTGAAATGACGAACCCAGCCTCGTCGTGGGCTATAAGAGTGGCCAGAGAAGCTCCGCTTCATCCTTGTTCTTCACCACCTTCCTATTCTCTCTCAGCCCATCCCTATCTCTCGCATTTGTCTGCCAACCACCACCGGTGTGGAGGAAGAAACGATCGTCTGAAGCCATGTCGGCGCCCGTAAAGTAGCGGAGGTGAAGCGCGCGAACGTGTGGAACATCTGGGTGGAGCCACGCATTAAGGAGACATCGGAATCAATCCAATTTTGGATTTTCCCCTTGCAGTAGATCGCCGGAATCGGCGAATTTCTCGCCGTCTCCGTCAACCATCGTCGTCGCCAACTACACCATCGGCTCCAGGGTACGAATACGCACCCAGAGCTCCTTCGTTTTCACCATTTGGCATACCGTAGCCGATTTCTTGGCCTCGCCGGAGTTGCTCCGCCGCGGGCTTGCTCTCCGGTGATGCTCCGGTGCTCGTTTAGGAAAACCACCGCCACCATCGTGTTCACCACGTCGAGGAGGTTCGGCATCAGCGAGTCGTGCATCCTGGGAGGCCTCAAACCGCCGGGGAGAGGTGACGTGGCTCATCAAACACCATATTCCATACATCCGGGAAGTACAAAGATGTACATGGATTTAAAGGAACTATTCTGGTGGAATAACATGAAGAGGGAGATAGCACAATATGTGGCAGAATGCCATACCTGTCAGAGAGTGAAAGCTGAACACCAGAGTCCGGCAGGGAAGTTACAACCTTTACCTATTCCAGAGTGGAAATGGGAAGAAATAGGGATGGATTTCATCACCGGACTACCCATGACTAATAAAAAGAAGGACATGATATGGGTAATCGTGGACCGGTTGACGAAAACACTTTTTAGCGGTAAATCAGCAAGATAAAGGAGTGAAACTTATCGATCTTTACATCAAAGAGATCGTGAGTAAACATGGTGTGCCTAAGAAGATAGTATCGGATCGAGGATCCGTGTTCACATCAGCATTCTGGAAGCAACTTCACGAAGCTTTAGGATCCAAGTTGGACTATAGTACCGCTTATCATCCCCAGACAGGTGGACAAACCGAGAGAACAAATCAAATCTTAGAGGATATGCTTAGGGCTTGTGCCCTAGACTTCGGAGGATCATGGGAGGAGCACTTACCACTAGCAGAGTTTTCATACAATAATAGCTATCAAAGCAGCATCAAGATGGCACCATTTGAAGCTCTGTATGGAAGAAAGTGTAGATCACCGATATGTTGGTATGAAGCTGGAGCAAGCAAGGAGTTCAACCCTGATTATGAAAAACAACAAATCATTGACATTATCAAAGACAGGCTTAAGATAGCCCAAAGTCGGCAAAAGAGTTATGCCGACCAGAAGAGGAGGACATGGGAACCACAAGTTGGAGACATGGTTTATCTTAAGGTAAGCCCGATGAAAGGACTCCAGAGATTTGGAGTTAAAGGAAAACTCAGTCCTAGATATATAGGACCTTTCAAGATACTGAGTCAGAATCGAGGTTTAGCCTTTGAATTGGATCTACCGGGAAGGTTAGCTCAAGTTCACAATGTATTTCATGTGTCACAACTTCGGAAATGTTTGAAGACCCCAGATGAACCAATAGCACATGATGAGCTCGAGATACAACCAGACTTGACATACGAAGAAGCCAAAATTCTCGAAGAGAGCTGGAAACAACTCAGAAATAAAGCTATCAAGTATTGTAAGATACAATGGAAGCATCACCCGAGAGGGAAGCCACCTGGGAAAAAGAAGAAGACTTGAGGAAAACATACCCCGAGTTTACAACCACAACTTGGACGAAGTTTTCTTTTGGGGGAAAGGCTGTAATGTCCCAGGTTTAGAGACGATCGAGGGTAGATTCTAGAAAGGGATGTGCATTGCATAGTAAATTGGGGAAATTTCGCGCTTTTAAAAAAAACTGCATCGAAGGGGACAAGTTTCTCTCTCGACACTTTACAAGGTTAGGGTTTCGAGAGTGCGACAAACTTGCATCTCACTTCATTAGTTTAGGGTTTTAAGAAGAGAGGAGAGTTGCATAATTGAATTCTTGAAAAGTGACATGGTTGAATTCAAACCAATGTTGAATTTGAATTTCAAATTCAAACATGAAATAATAATCCTAAATAATTCAATTATGAGGAAATTCATTAAGTAAATAAACAATAATAAACAATATGAACAATTATAATAAAGTAAAGCTCATTAAAGAAAACTTTGAGCTTTATTGATCATCACACAATTTACATTGTCATTACAATATTCATAAGTGAAATAAATGATTAATACAACACATTACATAAATGGGCAGAATAGAAGAAAGAAAATAAAGAAAAATTACAAGTGAATGATCTATCCTAAATTACACAACATAATCATCATGGAGATCTTGCCCAGAGGATCTTGATCTTCATCCAGAGCATCACATTGTTCCCTGTAATCACACAAACAAAGACAAAGACAAGTGTTATGCCAAGTGGCATTGCCACTTGGCAGGTTAGCAAGAAAATGGGAAGTTGAGAGGATATTATCAAGATCAGCCGAGCTGATCCACCAAATGGACCAAGTTCCAACCAGGAACTACACAAGCAGCTCACAAGGCAGTATGCATGTCCACCAGCACACACAGCCTGGGAGAGTCACCAAAGTAATAAGCAAGAGGTGTCGACCAGGGAGAGCAAGGGAGCATCATATATAAACTTTTCAGAGCCAAACCCTAGCTCATTCATCGACAGGCAGCTTGGTAAGTCATCAGAAAGCAAGAACACTTAGAACAGGAAGAACACATAGCTAGAACCCACATCCAGGAACAGCTCAAGCAAGGAACTGTTTCCTGTTGAGAAGTAAACCATGGAGTAGATCAAGCACAAGCCACAAGGAGGAGCAGGGCAAGCTAAGAAATCAGCACAGAAGCAAAACCTCTACACCAACACACTATTTCTAGGAGCTGGAGTGAGGTATACACCTTAACATGAACAAACCAGATGGTTTTGTTCATAAATTGCACAAGCATGATCTCCAGCACACCAACAAGGGTAGAAACCCTATATGTGAGTCATCATATGGCTACTGGCCAAAATGGTGCAAGTGAACAAGAGAGAAACAAATAGGAAAGCACCCTGGGAACATTGGCTATGCCAAACCAGTGACATAATCAAAGAAATCCAACAAGGGATAATCCTATCTAGCTAGTCAATTTCACTTAGCACCTATAGCCACTACACCATCAGACAGATAGACTATCAAGTGTCTATTCATGTTTATCAACATCAAAGGAAACTGGAAAAACCACAAGGATTCTTCCAGTAAAGTATTTCCCAAATCACAGCAAGCCAACACATGTGGGAGCTACCCTAACAGCAAGGAATTGCTGTCAGGGCCACCTCAACCACTATACCAAATTGCACAGAGAAGCCATGCACTAATATCATCACCCAGATGGGTTCAAAAAGGAGCCAGGGTTCCCAACAGATGTTGGCATCCTTCTAGCTCTAACGAAATCCACTTATATGATCATCACTGCAAGGCAGTTCACATCAGATATCCAAATATCAAGGCAAACTAAGCAGATAAATGAAGCAGGCAAGTTAATGATGCACTGGATCTTGCAGATGACCCAATGGATCATAGCAAGCATCCACTGATGCTTAGACAAGCACCAGCACACACAGGCTAAGCCTGTATGAAGCTCAAACAGCACTGGTGAACACCAGTGGGTCACAGAGAGGAGCACACACTTGCTCACAAGCAAGTAATGATCAATTGATCATCAAAGCATCACTTACTTTTGCTACAGATCACCACAGTCTAGCATAGCATCATCACATGGCCCAGATAAATAAATTAACCATATAATTGAACAATTGCATCATAGATAAGAGAATAGAGCATTATAATTGTATCCAGAAGCACTCCATCAAGGGATGGAGCTGCCAAGTCAGTAACAATGCTCAATTGAGCATGGTCATGAATTATAGTACAGAGATAGCACACCAGGAGCACTGGCAATTGCCAAAGGCAAGGATCATGCACCATGATCAAGCCAGGGAGTAGTAATTGCTCACACAGGAGAGTCAGGAGCAAGACAGCAGCAGCATACGCATAGCAGCAGCTAGCACAGCACCAGGGCTGGCTTGGCACAAGGCACGGAAGCAACAGCAGCACGGCGGGCATCTCCATGAGGAGAGGCAGGCTTGTAACTAGAGCATAGCATAGAGGAGGAGGAAGAAAAGGAGAAGATGGAGGCGTACTAACCTGGAGCAGCGCGACGGCGTCACCATGGCGACGGCGGCACAGCCCGGCCAAGCCAAGCCATGGCCGGCGGTCGCCGAAGCGCGGAGGCTCAGCGCAGACACGGCGAGGCACACGACCTCGACACCGGGAGAGTCGGCGCGACGAACTCACCGCAGACACCACGGGAGCGAGGCGATGGGGACGCGTCGAGGAAGCGGCGGCACGGATCGGCGCGTGGATCTGGCCACCGTCGAACGGCGGATCGATGCGCCGCATCTCGCCGGCGGTGATGGCGAGCGGCGGAACAACGGAGCGGGCGACGCGCGCGCCGCCGAGCGAGAGAGTTAGGGTTCGAGCGAGGGGACGACGGACTGGGTCGGTTGGACCGAGCCCAGGCTGGTCCAACCTAACCATCCCTGACAGTGGGTCCGAGGGGTATTTTGGACATTCCAAAATACCCATTTAAATGAGAATTTCCAAGAATTTTATAAAATAAAATACAGCTCTAAAAAAATAAGTAAAAATATGAAAATTAATCAGCATAAAATTCTCTATCTAAATAAAATATCAAAGAGAATTTTTGAAGACAATTAAGATTAAGTCTTAGATTGATGATTTAAATAATCATTTAAATCACACTCATTATTTTTAATAATAAAAATTAGTCCATTAATGTCTTTGGACTATAAAAACATCTTGACAACATTTCAAGATTGTATTTTATCCTAAACAGAATATCCCTAAATTGTTCTTAGTATTAACCTTCTACCTAAAACAATAAACACCGGGAAGGGGGGAACAAACCCTAAAACTGGAATCATGCATAATTGCTTCTTTAACCATTGCCCTTATCGGACAATGATGCTATTTTCAGAACAGAGGACAAGGGTCAGTCCATACCTTCCAACTGCAAAACTTTGCAGTGTTCAGGCAAGTTCATCACTTGCTCATGTCATTTGAGTATTTCTATCAAATTAATTGCAAAGTACTATGGTTATCACTATTGCATAAAAATCAAAACCACTACTTTCATAACTATGAATATGACTATGTGGTGGGCAATGGAACCATGGATTGTGTTGATATGGTGGAGGTTCCATTGCACGGGTTTATATCCATCTAGGATTAAACAACAAATGTCGCCAGTGATTCTTGTGCCGTAATACCCGTGTTAACCATAAGATCCGGAGTGGGACGGAGTAGTCAAAAGTGTTTCCACCTCTCGTTCATCAACGGATGCGCTTACCGTAGACACTTGTATCTGTCGGGGCAAGCGGTTGGCTGGGAAGCCTTAAGTCCCCACGGCATAGTCCGTAGACACTTGTCGCTCGAAGAACAAGCTAAGCCTTAAGTCCCCACGGTATTGCGGTCTAGGATGGGTTGCAGCTACCGGCGTAGGAGTGTATGGTAGAGCCAGACTGTTGTCGTGGTCGGGGTCCACCTTGAAATCTACAGGAATAATGGGACCGACGTGGACCCAGGGTCGGGGCATGCAACAAAGGGTGGGTGTTCGAGGTAGCGGAGGAACATGATTGGCTAGACCTTATACCGGGCCTCACACCGAAGGAAGTGTGGACGGGAAAGCTGCCCGGTTGGCACCAAGGTTAAGATCTCTTATGGGTAAAGCAACACACCTCAGAGTGTAAAGACCTTGTCACTCCCTGTTCGGGATGAGGAAGAACGCGCCGGAAAGGAGCTCCATGAAGTTCTAGTAAACCGGTGAAGGTGACGGACATAGCTCTTTGGAATAAAATCAATCTCTTGAAGAAATGTTTACCAAAACTTGCATTGGTATTAGACTTTCTGGTCTAATATCGTAGCTAGTGCATTAAACACCTCTTATCTATAATGAACTTGTTGAGTACGCTCGTACTCATACCACTCTTAAATCCCATGCTTAGATTGTCTGAATCGTCTGGAGGAGGACTACGACAACAATGAAGGAGCCGAGATCATCGGCTACGAGGAACCAGACCTCTCAGGAGGAGTTGAAGGTGTAGACTATCTCATAGTCTACGGATCCGGAGAGGCTTCCGGAGGAGAATAAGCCTAGGGATATCCGCTAGTAGTAGTAACCGAGCAGCCTGAACCCTTAGTATTTAGCTGCTCGATGAAATAAATGTTTAGTTTAATGAAACTCTGGTATTGTAAGTTAAGTTGGGTTCACCTCGAACCAGGAGTATTCCTCTTAGGACCCAAGAGGAACTCCAAGACGACATGTGTATGTTAATTGTAATAATATGTGAATGAGTTATGGACCCTGCTATGTTCTGTTGTACTACTCGAGGGATGTAATATTTGCGGAATGGTACTTCGTGAATGTTATATCAACGACCGGCATACTACAACATGCAGTGGTATGGGTCACCACAGTTGGTATCAGAGCAAAAGCTTTGACCTTAGGTTGGAACCTAGTAAATGGGACCAAACGTTAGGAGTCAAATAGGACTAATAAAGAATTCTCTAAAAATATGGTGTATATTCAATTGAGAATACAACAATCATATCTTTTAGTGCGATAATTCTTTATTATCTCTATTATGATGCAGTATTACTAATCTTATAATCTTTCTATTTCTACAGCCAACATGGCAAGTTCACGACCGGGAAGAAACGTGAAAGTTATGGATTCCACACTGAACGAGTACCAAGGAGGACTTGCAGATATCCTACGAGCCATGTTACTGGAATTTGGGTGCGATCCCCAGATTCCAGTAAAGAAATACATGTTCTATGATGGTCCGGTATTGGCCAAGTGCAGGGTAGGACTGCGACTTCCCGAATCTTTGGGAATGAGCGTAGTCATGCCAGCTGGGGAAGCAAGGACAACTAATACAGCTTACCATATAGCTGTTATGAGAGCCATAACCGACATACGGGAACATAAGACGAAGGAGCTTATGGATTCCGAGTTCTCCCATATTCCTCATAATCGGGAGGAAGAAGATCCCATGCTCAACCACTACAAATATGCTAAACGCAAACCTTAGCAGCGGCAAAATATATGGATAATAGCCGCAACTTCATATCATTACTCTTTCAGTTGAACCATCATCTGATAGGAGCAATTGATACGATGCTTGAGGAATTCACTGAACCCCAGGAGGAGAGTAGGGAAAAGAACCTATGGAGAATGTGGTGCACACACCAGTTTATTCAGCTGGTGACTACATCAGTATTGATCCACTTGCACGTGAAACCACACCTGCTACACCTGGGAACTACCTGGGTAGTTCCTATGGGGGATACGAGGCGGAGAGAATCCGGAAACAAACAGCGTTCCGAGACTCCAATTGAGAATTCCAGGGGTTGGCGTTGGGGATATGATACTGGAACCCATAGTACTACTGAGTATTATGATGGAGAGATGAATGATGACGCAACAACCCAGAACCAGAACTATCCTAGTAATGAAGGAGTGGATGCAGGATATCCGACACAAGTTGAGTCGGGTATGAGCTTTGGTAACCCTTATGGTGGGGCTACAGGAGAGTACACCCGATGGGTGGACTATGATGCACTCAACGATCAGTTTGTGAACACTGATTTCTCCTTAGGATCATCATCCGATTCGGATTACAAGCCAACGGGGAGACCTTATGTTCCAGGGTCTATCAGGAGGACGACACGTTCGACCGGATGGAAGCCTGGGATGTATCGGGAGTGAAGATCGACTAGAGTCCACCAAGGGAGGCGAGGCTATAATACACAAGTACCACGTGTATTATAGTTTGTAATATTTGTATAAATTTGTATATATACTTTAATAAGTGAGTTTGCATACTCACATCGACTTGAGTATTGTAATAAGACCACTTATGTATGTATATACAGGGTATATGTTTTGTATGATTTGGATTTGCTTCTTGATTTCCATTGCGTGACTAGTTCTGTGCACAATGTTGAGCTCAGAAAACTTGCGCATGGAGTAATTATGAGTATCATCTTGTGTTGCAGAACTAGGGGGTTATGTCGGGAGCGTTAGGAGAGGAGACCGAAGCGCATGGAGCGCGAAGCCAAACAAAAGGAAGAGGCTGAGGGTGCAGCCAGAGATCAGTTTCCACCACCACCACCACCCATGACGCAGCAGAACTTTGTCCAATACATGCAGATGATGGAAGAAAGACAGCGTGTGACGCTGGAGCAGCAGAATAGATTCTTCCAGGAGCTGCTGCAACAGAACAGAGTTGAGAGACATGAGAATCAGGGAGTCACTTTGGCAGACTTTCAGAACACAAAGCCAATATCTTTTGCATACGCGCCCGAGCCGATGGACGCGGAAGACTGGCTTATGGACACCGAGCGAAAGCTCAATACTGTTGGTTGCAATGACCAGGAGAAGGTCCGTTATGCTACACACTTGCTGTGTGGACCTGCCGCATCATGGTGGGATAATATAGTAGCCGTTTATCCGGCTGAGAAGGTATTTACCTGGGAAGAGTTCAAGAGGAAGTTCAGGGAATCTAATGTCCCTGAAAGCATAGTGGAACTGAAGCGTCGAGAATTTGAGAGTCTCGAGCAAAAAGACAATGCTATTCGACTTATGTCAGAGAGTTCTCGAAGTTGTCTCGGTATGCCGTTGAGGAGGTCAATACCGAGGACAAAAAGAAGAAGAGGTTCTTGCGGGGTTAAGTCCCAGTTCAAGGTACAGCTCCGAATGATGAGAGCAACTGAGTTCCAAGAGTTAGTGGATGCAGCCATCACTCTTGAGGATGACTTCAAACAACTGCAAGAAGAGAAGAGGAAGAAGGCCAAGTTTGAGCCTAAGAAGTTTGTTAGCAACAAGCCCAATACCAGCTTGAGTTTCAAGCCAAGATACAACAACAACAATAACAGAAACTACTATGATAGCAGGAGGAACCAAGCGTTTCAGATGCCAATCCAATGGTTTGCGAAGGTGGACTTCCAGGGCATTTTGCCAAGGATTGCAAGAAGCCAAAGATTATATGCTTTGGTTGTCGCAGGAGGGGCACATGCTGAAGGACTGCCCCAAGAGAAACACTGGAGGAGGTCTGGAGGAGGTGGAGGTCGAAGAGGAAACACCGGAGGGAATGGAAGAATAAGAAGCCCTTCGGCAAGCTGAACTGTACGTGGAGGAGGTGGTCAACTCGACCAGGCGGTGATAGGTACGCCAGATACTCACTCATCCTGGCAAAGTACTTTTTGATACTGGTGCAACTACATCATTCATTTCTCAACAATTCATCATCAAACATGGGATTAGTTGCACTAAGTTAGATGCACCCATAACCATACTTTCTGCGGGGGGAACGATAGTAGTAACCCATACCAAACAAAAACAAGTCATTATGATCAATAAGTGCGCGTTTGACGCGGACCTGTTCATTTTACCAATGAAGGACATTGATGTCATTCTTGGTATGAACTGGTTGGAAACTAATGGAGCATTGATCGACTGTGTGAACAAAACGGTGTCATTGAAAAGTCCCGATGGAAGCAGAATGATCTACCAAGGCGACAAACATACACAAATTGAAGTTGAGCTACAGTTGAACAGCATGAAGGAGGTGAAGTTAGAAGATATACCTGTAGTAAATGAATTCCAGGATGTGTTTCCTATGGAATTACCTGGTATGCCACCAGATAGGGAGATAGAATTCACTATCGACCTAATTCCAGGAACAGCTCCGATTGCTAAAGCACCATATAAGATGGGGCCTAAGGAATTGAAAGAACTTAAGGAGCAATTGGATGACTTGGAACAAAAGGGATTCATTCAGGAGAGTGTTTCACCATGGGGATCACCTGTGATCTTCGTGGATAAAAGAGATGGAGGAAGAAGGATGTGCGGAGACTACAGGAATCTGAACAACGTCACAATCAAGAACAAGTATCCACTTCCAAGAATACAAGATCTATTTGATCAAGTGAGAGGCGCGGGAGTCTTTTCCAAGATTGATCTAAGATCCGGTTATCACCAGATAAAGATCAAGAAGGAAGACGTTCCGAAAACTGCCTTTGTTTCAAGGTATGGACACCATGAATACCTTGTAGTACCTTTTGGATTGACCAATGCCCCAGCAATATTCATGAATCTCATGAATAAGATATTCATGCCATACCTAGACAAGTTTGTCATCGTATTTATTGATGATATCTTGATATATTCCAAGAACAAGTCCGAACATGCTGAACATTTGAGGTTAGTGTTGCAAACACTAAGGGAACATCAACTCTATGCCAAACTTAGTAAGTGTGAATTTTGGCTAGATCAAGTGGAATTTCTTGGTCATGTCATTAGCAAAGATGGAATCGCTGTTAACCCGAGTAAGGTAGCAGCAGTTCTAGAATGGGAAGCACCCAAGACTGTCAAGGAAATCCGAGGATTCCTAGGAATGGCAGGATATTATCGGAGATTTATTGAAGGATTCTCCAAGATAGCAGGACCAATGACAAAGTTGTTAAGAAAGAACACACCATTTGTGTGGTCAGAGGAGTGTGAGAAAAGTTTTCAAACTCTGAAGGAGAAACTCACCACGGCACCGGTGTTAGCAGTTCCGGAAGTTGGCAAGGATTACACCGTGTACTGTGACGCATCCAAACATGGATTGGGTTGTGTACTCATGCAAGATCGGAAAGTGATATCTTATGGATCGAGACAACTCAGACCTCATGAAGTGAATTATCCAACACATGACTTGGAATTAGCAGCAGTTGTATTTGCACTCAAAACTTGGAGACATTTTCTCTATGGAGCCAAGTGTGAGCTCTATACAGATCATAAAAGCCTCAAATATTTCTTCACTCAGAAGGAACTCAACATGAGACAGAAAAGATGGCTAGAATTGATTAAGGATTATGACCTCACAATCAATTACACTCCAGGGAAGGCTAATGTTGTAGCAGATGCCCTGAGTAGGAAGAGTACCGGAGGAGTAGAACAAGAAATATCACCGGAGTTGAGGAAGGAAATAAGCCAAGCCCAAATACAATTTTGGGAGAAGGAAGCCCATGAAGGATTATCGGCGTTGCAAGTAGCTGATGAGTTGAATGTCAACCTAAAGAATGAGATAATGATGGGTCAGCTGGACGATCCATTCATCGTGGAGGAGATGAGAAGAATAGATGAGGGAAGACCATCAGAATTTCATCGCGGAGAATCTGGATCCTTATGGTTCCAGAAAAGAATTTGCGTTCCGGATATTGCTGAAATTAAGGAAGTAATACTCCGGGAAGCTCATCAAACACCATATTCCATACATCCGGGAAGTACAAAGATGTACATGGATTTAAAGGAACTATTCTGGTGGAATAACATGAAGAGGGAGATAGCACAATATGTGGCGAATGCCATACCTGCCAGAGAGTGAAAGCTGAACACCAGAGTCCGGCAGGGAAGTTACAACCTTTACCTATTCCAGAGTGGAAATGGGAAGAAATAGGGATGGATTTCATCACCGGACTACCCATGACTAATAAAAAGAAGGACATGATATGGGTAATCGTGGACCGGTTGACGAAAAGTGCACACTTTTTAGCGGTAAATCAGCAAGATAAAGGAGTGAAACTTATCGATCTTTACATCAAAGAGATCGTGAGTAAACATGGTGTGCCTAAGAAGATAGTATCGGATCGAGGATCCGTGTTCACATCAGCATTCTGGAAGCAACTTCACGAAGCTTTAGGATCCAAGTTGGACTATAGTACCGCTTATCATCCCCAGACCGGTGGACAAACCGAGAGAACAAATCAAATCTTAGAGGATATGCTTAGGGCTTGTGCCCTAGACTTCGGAGGATCATGGGAGGAGCACTTACCACTAGCAGAGTTTTCATACAATAATAGCTATCAAAGCAGCATCAAGATGGCACCATTTGAAGCTCTGTATGGAAGAAAGTGTAGATCACCGATATGTTGGTATGAAGCTGGAGCAAGCAAGGAGTTCAACCCTGATTATGTCAAGGAAAAACAACAAATCATTGACATTATCAAAGACAGGCTTAAGATAGCCCAAAGTCGGCAAAAGAGTTATGCCGACCAGAAGAGGAGGACATGGGAACCACAAGTTGGAGACATGGTTTATCTTAAGGTAAGCCCGATGAAAGGACTCCAGAGATTTGGAGTTAAAGGAAAACTCAGTCCTAGATATATAGGACCTTTCAAGATACTGAGTCAGAACCGAGGTTTAGCCTTTGAATTGGATCTACCGGGAAGGTTAGCTCAAGTTCACAATGTATTTCATGTGTCACAACTTCGGAAATGTTTGAAGACCCCAGATGAACCAATAGCACATGATGAGCTCGAGATACAACCAGACTTGACATACATCGAGAAGCCAGCCAAAATTCTCGAAGAGAGCTGGAAACAACTCAGAAATAAAGCTATCAAGTATTGTAAGATACAATGGAAGCATCACCCCGAGAGGGAAGCCACCTGGGAAAAAGAAGAAGACTTGAGGAAAACATACCCCGAGCTGTTCAGGTATTACAACCACAACTTCGGGACGAAGTTTTCTTTAAGGGGGAAAGGCTGTAATGTCCCAGGTTTAGAGACGATCGAGGGGTAGATTCTAGAAAGGGATGTGCATTGCATAGTAAATTCTGGGGAAATTTCGCGCTTTTAAACAAAAACTGCATCGAAGGGGGACAAGTTTCTCTCTCGACACTTTACAAGGTTAGGGTTTCGAGAGTGCGACAAACTTGCATCTCACTTCATTAGTTTAGGGTTTTAAGAAGAGAGGGGAGAGTTGCATAATTGAATTCTTGAAAAGTGACATGGTTGAATTCAAACCAATGTTGAATTTGAATTTCAAATTCAAACATGAAATAATAATCCTAAATAATTCAATTATGAGGAAATTCATTAAGTAAATAAACAATAATAAACAATATGAACAATTATAATAAAGTAAAGCTCATTAAAGAAAACTTTGAGCTTTATTGATCATCACACAATTTACATTGTCATTACAATATTCATAAGTGAAATAAATGATTAATACAACACATTACATAAATGGGCAGAATAGAAGAAAGAAAATAAAGAAAAATTACAAGTGAATGATCTATCCTAAATTACACAACATAATCATCATGGAGATCTTGCCCAGAGGATCTTGATCTTCATCCAGAGCATCACATTGTTCCCTGTAATCACACAAACAAAGACAAAGACAAGTGTTATGCCAAGTGGCATTGCCACTTGGCAGGTTAGCAAGAAAATGGGAAGTTGAGAGGATATTATCAAGATCAGCCGAGCTGATCCACCAAATGGACCAAGTTCCAACCAGGAACTACACAAGCAGCTCACAAGGCAGTATGCATGTCCACCAGCACATGCACAGCCTGGGAGAGTCACCAAAGTAATAAGCAAGAGGTGTCGACCAGGGAGAGCAAGGGAGCATCATATATAAACTTTTCAGAGCCAAACCCTAGCTCATTCATCGACAGGCAGCTTGGTAAGTCATCAGAAAGCAAGAACACTTAGAACAGGAAGAACACATAGCTAGAACCCACATCCAGGAACAGCTCAAGCAAGGAACTGTTTCCTGTTGAGAAGTAAACCATGGAGTAGATCAAGCACAAGCCACAAGGAGGAGCAGGGCAAGCTAAGAAATCAGCACAGAAGCAAAACCTCTACACCAACACACTATTTCTAGGAGCTGGAGTGAGGTATACACCTTAACATGAACAAACCAGATGGTTTTGTTCATAAATTGCACAAGCATGATCTCCAGCACACCAACAAGGGTAGAAACCCTATATGTGAGTCATCATATGGCTACTGGCCAAAATGGTGCAAGTGAACAAGAGAGAAACAAATAGGAAAGCACCCTGGGAACATTGGCTATGCCAAACCAGTGACATAATCAAAGAAATCCAACAAGGGATAATCCTATCTAGCTAGTCAATTTCACTTAGCACCTATAGCCACTACACCATCAGACAGATAGACTATCAAGTGTATATTCATGTTTATCAACATCAAAGGAAACTGGAAAAACCACAAGGATTCTTCCAGTAAAGTATTTCCCAAATCACAGCAAGCCAACACATGTGGGAGCTACCCTAACAGCAAGGAATTGCTGTCAGGGCCACCTCAACCACTATACCAAATTGCACAGAGAAGCCATGCACTAATATCATCACCCAGATGGGTTCAAAAAGGAGCCAGGGTTCCCAACAGATGTTGGCATCCTTCTAGCTCTAACCAAATCCACTTATATGATCATCACTGCAAGGCAGTTCACATCAGATATCCAAATATCAAGGCAAACTAAGCAGATAAATGAAGCAGGCAAGTTAATGATGCACTGGATCTTGCAGATGACCCAATGGATCATAGCAAGCATCCACTGATGCTTAGACAAGCACCAGCACACACAGGCTAAGCCTGTATGAAGCTCAAACAGCACTGGTGAACACCAGTGGGTCACAGAGAGGAGCACACACTTGCTCACAAGCAAGTAATGATCAATTGATCATCAAAGCATCACTTACTTTTGCTACAGATCACCACAGTCTAGCATAGCATCATCACATGGCCCAGATAAATAAATTAACCATATAATTGAACAATTGCATCATAGATAAGAGAATAGAGCATTATAATTGTATCCAGAAGCACTCCATCAAGGGATGGAGCTGCCAAGTCAGTAACAATGCTCAATTGAGCATGGTCATGAATTATAGTACAGAGATAGCACACCAGGAGCACTGGCAATTGCCAAAGGCAAGGATCATGCACCATGATCAAGCCAGGGAGTAGTAATTGCTCACACAGGAGAGTCAGGAGCAAGACAGCAGCAGCACGCATAGCAGCAAAGGCTGGCTTGGCACAGGCACACAGGGGCGCAGAAGCAACAGCAGCACGGCAGTGCCAGCATCTCCATGAGGAGAGGCAGGCTTGTAACTAGAGCATAGCATAGAGGAGGAGGAAGAAAAGGAGAAGATGGAGGCGTACTAACCTGGAGCAGCGCGACGGCGTCACCATGGCGGTACGGCGGCACAGCCTGGCCACGGCAGTGCCAAGCCATGGCCAAGCCAGGCGGTCGCCGAAGCGCGGAGGCTCCAGCGCAGACACGGCGAGGCACACGACCTCGACACCAGGAGAGTCGGCGGCGACGAACTCACCGCAGCACACCACGGCAGGCGAGCAGAGGCGATGGGGACGCGTCGAGAAGCGAAGCACAGATCGGCGCGGTGGATCTGAAGCCGTCGAACGGCGGATCAGATGCGCCGCATCTCGCCGGCGTGATGGCCGGAGTCGGCCGGAACAATTCGGCGAAGAGGAGGCGACGCGCGCGTCGCCAGAGCGAGAAGAGAGTTAGGGTTCGAGCGAGAGGAGACGACTGGGTCGGTTGGACCGAGCCCACTGGGCTGGTCCAACCTAACCAGCTCGGCCGCCTGACAGGTGGGTCGAGGGGTATTTTGGACATTCCAAAATACCCATTTAAATGAGAATTTCCAAGAATTTTATAAAATAAAATACAGCTCTAAAAAAATAAGTAAAAATATGAAAATTAATCAGCATAAAATTCTCTATCTAAATAAAATATCAAAGAGAATTTTTGAAGACAATTAAGATTAAGTCTTAGATTGATGATTTAAATAATCATTTAAATCACACTCATTATTTTTAATAATAAAAATTAGTCCATTAATGTCTTTGGACTATAAAAACATCTTGACAACATTTCAAGATTGTATTTTATCCTAAACAGAATATCCCTAAATTGTTCTTAGTATTAACCTTCTACCTAAAACAATAAACACCGGGAAAGGGGGGAACAAACCCTAAAACTGGAATCATGCATAATTGCTTCTTTAACCATTGCCCTTATCGGACAATGATGCTATTTTTCAGAACCAGAGGACAAGGGTCAGTCCATACCTTCCAACTGCAAAACTTTGCAGTGTTCAGGCAAGTTCATCACTTGCTCATGTCATTTGAGTATTTCTATCAAATTAATTGCAAAGTACTATGGTTATCACTATTGCATAAAAATCAAAACCACTACTTTCATAACTATGAATATGACTATGTGGTGGGCAATGGAACCATGGATTGTGTTGATATGGTGGAGGTTCCATTGCACGGGTTTATATCCATCTAGGATTAAACAACAAATGTCGCCAGTGATTCTTGTGCCGTAATACCCGTGTTAACCATAAGATCCGAGTGGGACGGAGTAGTCAAAAGTGTTTCCACCTCTCGTTCATCAACGGATGCGCTTACCGTAGACACTTGTATCTGTCAGGGCAAGCGGTTGGCTGGGAAGCCTTAAGTCCCCACGGCATAGTCCGTAGACACTTGTCGCTCGAAGAACAAGCGGTTGGCTGGGGAAGCCTTAAGTCCCCACGGTATTGCGGTCTAGGATGGGTTGCAGCTACCGGCGTAGGAGTGTATGGTAGAGCCCAGCACTGTTGTCGTGGTCGGGGTCCACCTTGAAATCTACAGGAATAATGGGACCGACGTGGACCCAGGGTTGGGGCATGCAACAAAGGGTGGGTGTTCGAGGTAGCGGAGGAACATGATTGGCTAGACCTTATACCGGGCCTCACACCGAAGGAAGTGTGGACGGGAAAGCTGCCCGGTTGGCACCAAGGTTAAGATCTCTTATGGGTAAAGCAACACACCTCTCGAGTGTAAAGAATCGTGACTGTCACTCCCTTCGGGATGAGGAACTGCGAACGCGGCCGGAAAGGAGCTCCATGAAGTTCTAGTAAACCGGTGAAGGCTGACGGACATAGCTCTTTGGAATAAAATCAATCTCTTGAAGAAATGTTTACCAAAACTTGCATTGGTATTAGACTTTCTGGTCTAATATCGTAGCTAGTGCATTAAACACCTCTTATCTATAATGAACTTGTTGAGTACGCTCGTACTCATACCACTCTTAAATCCCATGCTTAGATTGTCTGAATCGTCTGGAGGAGGACTACGACAACAATGAAGGAGCCGAGATCATCGGCTACGAGGAACAGACCTCTCAGGAGGAGTTGAAGGTGTAGACTATCTCATAGTCTACGGATCCGGAGAGGCTTCCGGAGGAGAATAAGCCTAGGGATATCCGCTAGTAGTAGTAACCGAGCAGCCTGAACCCTTAGTATTTAGCTGCTCGATGAAATAAATGTTTAGTTTAATGAAACTCTGGTATTGTAAGTTAAGTTGGGTTCACCTCGAACCCAGGAGTATTCCTCTTAGGACCCAAGAGGAACTCCAAGACGACATGTGTATGTTAATTGTAATAATATGTGAATGAGTTATGGACCCTGCTATGTTCTGTTGTACTACTACTCGAGGGATGTAATATTTGCGGAATGGTACTTCGTGAATGTTATATCAACGACTGGCATACTACAACATGCAGTGGTATGCAGGGTCACCACAGTTGGTATCAGAGCAAAAGCTTTGACCTTAGGTTGGAACCTAGTAAATGGGACCAAACGTTAGGAGTCAAATAGGACTAATAAAGAATTCTCTAAAAATATGGTGTATATTCAATTGAGAATACAACAATCATATCTTTTAGTGCGATAATTCTTTATTATCTCTATTATGATGTAGTATTACTAATCTTATAATCTTTCTATTTCTACAGCCAACATGGCAAGTTCACGACCGGGAAGAAACGTGAAAGTTATGGATTCCACACTGAACGAGTACCAAGGAGGACTTGCAGATATCCTACGAGCCATGTTACTGGAATTTGGGTGCGATCCCCAGATTCCAGTAAAGAAATACATGTTCTATGATGGTCCGGTATTGGCCAAGTGCAGGGTAGGACTGCGACTTCCCGAATCTTTGGGAATGAGCGTAGTCATGCCAGCTGGGGAAGCAAGGACAACTAATACAGCTTACCATATAGCTGTTATGAGAGCCATAACCGACATACGGGAACATAAGACGAAGGAGCTTATGGATTCCGAGTTCTCCCATATTCCTCATAATCGGGAGGAAGAAGATCCCATGCTCAACCACTACAAATATGCTAAACGCAAACCCATAGCAGCGGCAAAATATATGGATAATAGCCGCAACTTCATATCATTACTCTTTCAGTTGAACCATCATCTGATAGGAGCAATTGATACGATGCTTGAGGAATTCACCGAACCCAAGGAGGAGAGTAGGGGGAAAGAACCTATGGAGAATGTGGTGCACACACCAGTTTACTCAGCTGGTGACTACATCAGTATTGATCCACTTGCACGTGAAACCACACCTACACCTGGGAACTACCTGGGTAGTTCCTATGGGGGATACGAAGGCGGAGAGGAATCCGGAAACAAACAGCGTTCCGAGACTCCAATTGAGAATTCCAGGGGTTGGCGTTGGGGATATGATACTGGAACCCATAGTACTACTGAGTATTATGATGGAGAGATGAATGATGACACAACAACCCAGAACCAGAACTATCCTAGTAATGAAGGAGTGGATGGAGGATATCCGACACAAGTTGAGTCGGGTATGAGCTTTGGTAACCCTTATGGTGGGGCTACAGGAGAGTACACCCGATGGGTGGACTATGATGCACTCAACGATCAGTTTGTGAACACTGATTTCTCCTTAGGATCATCATCCGATTCGGATTACAAGCCAACGGGGAGACCTTATGTTCCAGGGTCTATCAGGAGGACGACACGTTCGACCGGATGGAAGCCTGGGATGTATCGGGAGTGAAGATCGAATAGAGTCCACCAAGGGAGGCGATAATACACAAGTACCACGTGTATTATAGTTTGTAATATTTGTATAAATTTGTATATATACTTTAATAAGGGAGTTTGCATACTCACATCGACTTGAGTATTGTAATAAGACCACTTATGTATGTATATACGGGTATATGTTTTGTATGATTTGGATTTGCTTCTTGATTTCCATTGCGTGACTAGTTCTGTGCACAATGTTGAGAAAACTTGCGCATGGAGTAATTATGAGTATCATCTTGTGTTGCGAACTAGGGGTTATGTCGGGAGCGTTAGGAGAGGAGACCGAAGCGCAGCGCATGGAGCGCGAAGCCAAACAAAAGGAAGAGGCTGAGGGTGCAGCAGAGATTTTCCACCACCACCACCACCCATGACGCAGAACTTTGTCCAATACATGCGATGATGGAAGAAAGACACGTGTGACGCTGGAGCAGCAGAATAGATTCTTCCAGAGCTGCTGCAACGAACGAGTTGAGAGACATGAGAATCAGGGAGTCACTTTAGACTTTCAGAACACAAAGCCAATATCTTTTGCATACGCGCCCGAGCCGATGGACGGAAGACTGGCTTATGGACACCGAGCGAAAGCTCAATACTGTTGGTTGCAATGACCAGGAGAAGGTCCGTTATGCTACACACTTGCTGTGTGGACCTGCCGCATCATGGTGGGATAATATAGTAGCCGTTTATCCGGCTGAAGGTATTTACTGGGAAGAGTTCAAGAGGAAGTTCAGGGAATCTAATGTCCCTGAAAGCATAGTGGAACTGAAGCGTCGAGAATTTGAGAGTCTCGAGCAAAAAGACAATGCTATTGACTTATGTCGAGAGTTCTCGAAGTTGTCTCGGTATGCCGTTGAGGAGGTCAATACCGAGGACAAAAAGAAGAAGAGGTTCTTGCGGGGGTTAAGTCCCCAGTTCAAGGTACAGCTCCGAATGATGAGAGCAACTGAGTTCCAAGAGTTAGTGGATGCAGCCATCACTCTTGAGGATGACTTCAAACAACTGCAAGAAGAGAAGAGGAAGAAGGCCAAGTTTGAGCCTAAGAAGTTTGTTAGCAACAAGCCCAATACCAGCTTGAGTTTCAAGCCAAGATACAACAACAACAATAACAGAAACTACTATGATAGCAGGAGGAACCAAGCGTTTCAGACTGCCAATCCAATGGTTTGCAGAAGCTGTGGACTTCCAGGGCATTTTGCCAAGGATTGCAAGAAGCCAAAGATTATATGCTTTGGTTGTCGCCAGGAGGGGCACATGCTGAAGGACTGCCCCAAGAGAAACACTGGAGGAGGTCAGTCTGGAGGAGGTGGAGGTCGAAGAGGAAACAGGAGGACTGGAAGAATAAGAAGCCCTTCGGCAAGCTGAACTGTACCAGTCTGGAGGAGGTGGTCAACTCCGACCAGGCGGTGATAGGTACGCTCCAGATACTCACTCATCCTGGCAAAGTACTTTTTGATACTGGTGCAACTACATCATTCATTTCTCAACAATTCATCATCAAACATGGGATTAGTTGCACTAAGTTAGATGCACCCATAACCATACTTTCTGCGGGAACGATAGTAGTAACCCATACCAAACAAAAACAAGTCATTATGATCAATAAGTGCGTGTTTGACGCGGACCTGTTCATTTTACCAATGAAGGACATTGATGTCATTCTTGGTATGAACTGGTTGGAAACTAATGGAGCATTGATCGACTGTGTGAACAAAACGGTGTCATTGAAAAGTCCCGATGGAAGAATGATCTACCAAGGCGACAAACATACACAAATTGAAGTTGAGCTTGAACAGCATGAAGGAGGTGAAGTTAGAAGATATACCTGTAGTAAATGAATTCCAGGATGTGTTTCCTGCGGAATTACCTGGTATGCCACCAGATAGGGAGATAGAATTCACTATCGACCTAATTCCAGGAACAGCTCCGATTGCTAAAGCACCATATAAGATGGGGCCTAAGGAATTGAAAGAACTTAAGGAGCAATTGGATGACTTGGAACAAAAGGGATTCATTCAGAGAGTGTTTCACCATGGGGATCACCTGTGATCTTCGTGGATAAAAGAGATGGAGGAAGAAGGATGTGCGGAGACTACAGGAATCTGAACAACGTCACAATCAAGAACAAGTATCCACTTCCAAGAATACAAGATCTATTTGATCAAGTGAGAGGCGCGGGAGTCTTTTCCAAGATTGATCTAAGATCCGGTTATCACCAGATAAAGATCAAGAAGGAAGACGTTCCGAAAACTGCCTTTGTTTCAAGGTATGGACACCATGAATACCTTGTAGTACCTTTTGGATTGACCAATGCCCCAGCAATATTCATGAATCTCATGAATAAGATATTCATGCCATACCTAGACAAGTTTGTCATCGTATTTATTGATGATATCTTGATATATTCCAAGAACAAGTCCGAACATGCTGAACATTTGAGGTTAGTGTTGCAAACACTAAGGGAACATCAACTCTATGCCAAACTTAGTAAGTGTGAATTTTGGCTAGATCAAGTGGAATTTCTTGGTCATGTCATTAGCAAAGATGGAATCGCTGTTAACCCGAGTAAGGTAGCAGCAGTTCTAGAATGGGAAGCACCCAAGACTGTCAAGGAAATCCGAGGATTCCTAGGAATGGCAGGATATTATCGGAGATTTATTGAAGGATTCTCCAAGATAGCAGGACCAATGACAAAGTTGTTAAGAAAGAACACACCATTTGTGTGGTCGAGGAGTGTGAGAAAAGTTTTCAAACTCTGAAGGAGAAACTCACCACGGCACCGGTGTTAGCAAGGAAGTTGGCAAGGATTACAGTGTACTGTGACGCATCCAAACATGGATTGGGTTGTGTACTCATGCAAGATCGGAAAGTGATATCTTATGGATCGAGACAACTCAGACCTCATGAAGTGAATTATCCAACACATGACTTGGAATTAGCAGCATTGTATTTGCACTCAAAACTTGGAGACATTTTCTCTATGGAGCCAAGTGTGAGCTCTATACTGATCATAAAAGCCTCAAATATTTCTTCACTCAGAAGGAACTCAACATGAGACAGAAAAGATGGCTAGAATTGATTAAGGATTATGACCTGACAATCAATTACACTCAGGAAGGCTAATGTTGTAGCAGATGCCCTGAGTAGGAAAGAGTACGGAGGAGTAGAACAAGAAATATCACCGGAGTTGAGGAAGGAAATAAGCCAAGCCCAAATACAATTTTGGGAGAAGGAAGCCCATGAAGGATTATCGGCGTTGCAAGTAGCTGATGAGTTGAATGTCAACCTAAAGAATGAGATAATGATGGGTCAGCTGGACGATCCATTCATCGTGGAGGAGATGAGAAGAATAGATGAGGGAAGACCATCAGAATTTCATCGCGGAGAATCTGGATCCTTATGGTTCCAGAAAAGAATTTGCGTTCCGGATATTGCTGAAATTAAGGAAGTAATACTCCGGGAAGCTCATCAAACACCATATTCCATACATCCGGGAAGTACAAAGATGTACATGGATTTAAAGGAACTATTCTGGTGGAATAACATGAAGAGGGAGATAGCACAATATGTGGCAGAATGCCATACCTGCCAGAGAGTGAAAGCTGAACACCAGAGTCCGGCAGGGAAGTTACAACCTTTACCTATTCCAGAGTGGAAATGGGAAGAAATAGGGATGGATTTCATCACCGGACTACCCATGACTAATAAAAAGAAGGACATGATATGGGTAATCGTGGACCGGTTGACGAAAAGTGCACACTTTTTAGCGGTAAATCAGCAAGATAAAGGAGTGAAACTTATCGATCTTTACATCAAAGAGATCGTGAGTAAACATGGTGTGCCTAAGAAGATAGTATCGGATCGAGGATCCGTGTTCACATCAGCATTCTGGAAGCAACTTCACGAAGCTTTAGGATCCAAGTTGGACTATAGTACCGCTTATCATCCCCAGACCGGTGGACAAACCGAGAGAACAAATCAAATCTTAGAGGATATGCTTAGGGCTTGTGCCCTAGACTTCGGAGGATCATGGGAGGAGCACTTACCACTAGCAGAGTTTTCATACAATAATAGCTATCAAAGCAACATCAAGATGGCACCATTTGAAGCTCTGTATGGAAGAAAGTGTAGATCACCGATATGTTGGTATGAAGCTGGAGCAAGCAAGGAGTTCAACCCTGATTATGTCAAGGAAAAACAACAAATCATTGACATTATCAAAGACAGGCTTAAGATAGCCCAAAGTCGGCAAAAGAGTTATGCCGAAGAAGAGGAGGACATGGGAACCACAAGTTGGAGACATGGTTTATCTTAAGGTAAGCCCGATGAAAGGACTCCAGAGATTTGGAGTTAAAGGAAAACTCAGTCCTAGATATATAGGACCTTTCAAGATACTGAGTCAGAACCGAGGTTTAGCCTTTGAATTGGATCTGGGAAGGTTAGCTCAAGTTCACAATGTATTTCATGTGTCACAACTTCGGAAATGTTTGAAGACCCCAGATGAACCAATAGCACATGATGAGCTCGAGATACAACCAGACTTGACATACATCGAGAAGCCAGCCAAAATTCTCGAAGAGAGCTGGAAACAACTCAGAAATAAAGCTATCAAGTATTGTAAGATACAATGGAAGCATCACCCCGAGAGGGAAGCCACTGGGAAAAAGAAGAAGACTTGAGGAAAACATACCCCGAGCTGTCCAGGTATTACAACCATAACTTCGGGACGAATTTTTCTTTAAGGGGAAAGGTGTAATGTCCCGGGTTTAGAGACGATCGAGGGGTAGATTCTAGAAAGGGATGTGCATTGCATAGTAAATTTCGGGGAAATTTCGCGCTTTTAAACAAAAACTGCATCGAAGGGGGACAAGTTTCTTCTCTCGACACTTTACAAGGTTAGGGTTTCGAGAGTGCGACAAACTTGCATCTCACTTCATTAGTTTAGGGTTTTAAGAGAGAGGGGAGAGTTGCATAATTGAATTCTTGAAAAGTGACATGGTTGAATTCAAACCAATGTTGAATTTGAATTTCAAATTCAAACATGAAATAATAATCCTAAATAATTCAATTATGAGGAAATTCATTAAGTAAATAAACAATAATAAACAATATGAACAATTATAATAAAGTAAAGCTCATTAAAGAAAACTTTGAGCTTTATTGATCATCACACAATTTACATTGTCATTACAATATTCATAAGTGAAATAAATGATTAATACAACACATTACATAAATGGGCAGAATAGAAGAAAGAAAATAAAGAAAAATTACAAGTGAATGATCTATCCTAAATTACACAACATAATCATCATGGAGATCTTGCCCAGAGGATCTTGATCTTCATCCAGAGCATCACATTGTTCCCTGTAATCACACAAACAAAGACAAAGACAAGTGTTATGCCAAGTGGCATTGCCACTTGGCAGGTTAGCAAGAAAATGGGAAGTTGAGAGGATATTATCAAGATCAGCCGAGCTGATCCACCAAATGGACCAAGTTCCAACCAGGAACTACACAAGCAGCTCACAAGGCGGTATGCATGTCCACCAGCACATGCACAGCCTGGGAGAGTCACCAAAGTAATAAGCAAGAGGTGTCGACCAGGGAGAGCAAGGGAGCATCATATATAAACTTTTCAGAGCCAAACCCTAGCTCATTCATCGACAGGCAGCTTGGTAAGTCATCAGAAAGCAAGAACACTTAGAACAGGAAGAACACATAGCTAGAACCCACATCCAGGAACAGCTCAAGCAAGGAACTGTTTCCTGTTGAGAAGTAAACCATGGAGTAGATCAAGCACAAGCCACAAGGAGGAGCAGGGCAAGCTAAGAAATCAGCACAGAAGCAAAACCTCTACACCAACACACTATTTCTAGGAGCTGGAGTGAGGTATACACCTTAACATGAACAAACCAGATGGTTTTGTTCATAAATTGCACAGGCATGATCTCCAGCACACCAACAAGGGTAGAAACCCTATATGTGAGTCATCATATGGCTACTGGCCAAAATGGTGCAAGTGAACAAGAGAGAAACAAATAGGAAAGCACCCTGGGAACATTGGCTATGCCAAACCAGTGACATAATCAAAGAAATCCAACAAGGGATAATCCTATCTAGCTAGTCAATTTCACTTAGCACCTATAGCCACTACACCATCAGACAGATAGACTATCAAGTGTCTATTCATGTTTATCAACATCAAAGGAAACTGGAAAAACCACAAGGATTCTTCCAGTAAAGTATTTCCCAAATCACGGCAAGCCAACACATGTGGGAGCTACCCTAACAGCAAGGAATTGCTGTCAGGGCCACCTCAACCACTATACCAAATTGCACAGAGAAGCCATGCACTAATATCATCACCCAGATGGGTTCAAAAAGGAGCCAGGGTTCCCAACAGATGTTGGCATCCTTCTAGCTCTAACGAAATCCACTTATATGATCATCACTGCAAGGCAGTTCACATCAGATATCCAAATATCAAGGCAAACTAAGCAGATAAATGAAGCAGGCAAGTTAATGATGCACTGGATCTTGCAGATGACCCAATGGATCATAGCAAGCATCCACTGATGCTTAGACAAGCACCAGCACACACAGGCTAAGCATGTATGAAGCTCAAACAGCACTGGTGAACACCAGTGGGTCACAGAGAGGAGCACACACTTGCTCACAAGCAAGTAATGATCAATTGATCATCAAAGCATCACTTACTTTTGCTACAGATCACCACAGTCTAGCATAGCATCATCACATGGCCCAGATAAATAAATTAACCATATAATTGAACAATTGCATCATAGATAAGAGAATAGAGCATTATAATTGTATCCAGAAGCACTCCATCAAGGGATGGAGAAGTCAGTAACAATGCTCAATTGAGCATGGTCATGAATTATAGTACAGAGATAGCACACAGGAGCACTGGCACTTGCCAAAGGCAAGGATCATGCACCATGATCAAGCCAGGAGTAGTAATTGCTCACAGGAGAGTCGGGAGCAAGACAAAGCACATACGCATAGCAACGCTAGCACAGCACTGGGCTGGCTGGCACAAGGCACAGGCGCGCAAACAACGGCGACACGTGCGCATCTCCATGAGGAGAGGGGCTTGTAACTAGAGCATAGCATAGAGGAGGAGGAAGAAAAGGAGAAGATGGAGGCGTACTAACCTGGAGCAGCGCGACGGCGTCACCATGGCGCACGGCGGCACAGCCTGGCCACGGCAGTGCCAAGCCATGGCCAAGCCGCGGTCGCGAGCGCGGAGGCTCCAGCGGAACACAGGCACACGACCTCGACACGGGAGAGTCGGCGGCGACTCACCGCAGCACACCACAGAGCAGCAGAGGCGATGGGGACGCGTGAAGCGGCGGACGATCGGCGCGGTGGATCGAAGCCGTCGAACGGCGGATCGATGCGCCGCATCTCGCGGCGGTGATGGCCGAGTCGGCCGAACAATTCGGCGAGGCGGCGACGCGCGTCGCCGAGCGAGAAGAGTTAGGTTCGCGAAGGACGTAGCGGCGTCGGTCGGACCGAGCCCAGGCTGGTCCAACCTAACCAGCTCTCCGCCTGACAGTGGGTCCGAGGGGTATTTTGGACATTCCAAAATACCCATTTAAATGAGAATTTCCAAGAATTTTATAAAATAAAATACAGCTCTAAAAAAATAAGTAAAAATATGAAAATTAATCAACATAAAATTCTCTATCTAAATAAAATATCAAAGAGAATTTTTGAAGACAATTAAGATTAAGTCTTAGATTGATGATTTAAATAATCATTTAAATCACACTCATTATTTTTAATAATAAAATTAGTCCATTAATGTCTTTGGACTATAAAAACATCTTGACAACATTTCAAGATTGTATTTTATCCTAAACAGAATATCCCTAAATTGTTCTTAGTATTAACCTTCTACCTAAAACAATAAACACCGGGAAGGGGGAACAAACCCTAAAACTGGAATCATGCATAATTGCTTCTTTAACCATTGCCCTTATCGGACAATGATGCTATTTTCAGAACCAGAGGACAAGGGTCAGTCCATACCTTCCAAGCAAAACTTTGCAGTGTTCAGGCAAGTTCATCACTTGCTCATGTCATTTGAGTATTTCTATCAAATTAATTGCAAAGTACTATGGTTATCACTATTGCATAAAAATCAAAACCACTACTTTCATAACTATGAATATGACTATGTGGTGGGCAATGGAACCATGGATTGTGTTGATATGGTGGAGGTTCCATTGCACGGGTTTATATCCATCTAGGATTAAACAACAAATGTCGATGATTCTTGTGCCGTAATACCCGTGTTAACCATAAGATCGGAGGGACGGAGTAGTCAAAAGTGTTTCCACCTCTCGTTCATCAACGGATGCGCTTTACCGTAGACACTTGTTCGGGGCAAGCGGTTGGCTGGGGAAGCCTTAAGTCCCCACGGCATAGTCGTACACTTGTCGCTCGAAGAACAAGCGGTTGGCTGGGGAAGCCTTAAGTCCCCACGGTATTGCGGTCTAGGATGGGTTGCAGCTACCGGCGTAGGAGTGTATGGTAGAGCCCAGCACTGTTGTCGTGGTCGGGGTCCACCTTGAAATCTAAAGGAATAATGGGACCGACGTGGACCCAGGGTCGGGGCATGCAACAAAGGGTGGGTGTTCGAGGTAGCGGAGGAACATGATTGGCTAGACCTTATACCGGGCCTCACACCGAAGGAAGTGTGGACGGGAAAGCTGCCCGGTTGGCACCAAGGTTAAGATCTCTTATGGGTAAAGCAACACACCTCTGCAGAGTGTAAAGAAGCTGTGACTGTCACTCCGGGTGAGGAAGCGAACGTGGAAAGGAGCTCCATGAAGTTCTAGTAAACCGGTGAAGGCTGACGGACATAGCTCTTTGGAATAAAATCAATCTCTTGAAGAAATGTTTACAAAACTTGCATTGGTATTAGACTTTCTGGTCTAATATCGTAGCTAGTGCATTAAACACCTCTTATCTATAATGAACTTGTTGAGTACGCTCGTACTCATACCACTCTTAAATCCCATGCTTAGATTGTCTGAATCGTCTGGAGGAGGACTACGACAACAATGAAGGAGCGAGATCATCGGCTACGAGGAACCAGACCTCTCGGGAGGAGTTGAAGGTGTAGACTATCTCATAGTCTACGGATGAGAGGCTTCCGGAGGAGAATAAGCCTAGGGATATCCGCTAGTAGTAGTAACCGAGCAGCACAACCCTTAGTATTTAGCTGCTCGATGAAATAAATGTTTAGTTTAATGAAACTCTGGTATTGTAAGTTAAGTTGGGTTCACCTCGAACCCAGGAGTATTCCTCTTAGGACCCAAGAGGAACTCCAAGACGACATGTGTATGTTAATTGTAATAATATGTGAATGAGTTATGGACCAGCTATGTTCTGTTGTACTACTCTGAGGGATGTAATATTTGCGGAATGGTACTTCGTGAATGTTATATCAACGACTGGCATACTACAACATGCAGTGGTATGCAGGGTCACCACACGTAATACCCGTGTTAACCATAAGATATGGAATGGGACGGGGTAGTCAAGTGTGTTCTCTCCTCTCGTACATCAACGGATGCGCTTACCGTAGTCACTTGATCCAGAGAAGGACAAGCGGAGTGGTTGGGGAGCCCCAAGTCCCCACGATAATGCGGTCTATGATGGGTTGCATCTACTAGCGAAGGAATTTATGGTAGAGCCCTGAATTGACGTCGTGGTCGGGGGTCATCCTTAATTGGTATAAGAACACCGGCGAGGACCCAGGGTCGGGGATTGCAACAAAGGGTGGGTGTGCGAGGTCGCGGGAGAATGCAATTTTGGCTAGGACCTTATACCGGGCCTCACACCAAAGGAAGTGTGGACGGGAAATTGCCCGTTGGCACCAAGGTTAAGATCTCTTATGGGTAAAGCAACAGACCTCTGCAGAGTGTAACGAATCGTGACCTGTCACTCCCTGTTCCGGGATATGGAACTGCAAACGCTGCCGGAAAGGAACTCCATGAAGTTCTAGTCAACCGGTGAAAGCTGACGGACATAGCTCTTCAGAATAAAAGCAACCTTTTGAAGAAATGTTTACAAAAACTTGCATTGCCTATGACTTTCTGGTCTATGGCTGTAGCTAGTGCATTAAACACCTCTTTCCTATAATGAACTTGTTGAGTACGCTCGTACTCATCCCACTCTTAAATCCCCTGCTTAGATATGGAGGCATCGAAGGAGGATCTACACTGCAACTCGAAGGCCGAGAAGTCAACAACTACTTCAATAGACAGGATCCTGTCAGAGGAGTCAGATACCACATCCAACAAGGAGAAAATCTAGATTAGCAATAGAAAGGAGCTAGCTTCCTAAACCTAGCTCCTATTTAGCTAGAATCTATTCATAACTTCTATAGCTTGTAAAAACCTCTACAAGTAGAGTTAGTGTTAAGATTAGACTACGAGTCGTTCTCCTGGAGTTTATTTGCAGATTTACCTCATTGTAAAGTAGGAGGCTGTGTGGATCTTTTGTAATGAGTCAGTGTTGTAATTCTATAGACATGCCTTGGACCCGCATATGTTTCTGTTGTACCACTCTGAGCGATGTAATACTAGTGGAACAGTGTTTCATTGGTGTTATGTCAGACTTGCATACTACACCATGCAGTGGTATGCCGGGTCACCACAGTATCATCTGCATATTGCAGACTAATCACCCCACCAGGGACTAAGTGTGGACATAGTCCTGTAATCATACCACAAGGCGCCCCTTTATTCACCATTTTGGAGAAAACATCCACTACAAAATTAAAGAACAGGGGAGCAAAAGGATCCCCTTGTCTTAAACCTTTACCAGTAAGGAAGCAATCTCCCTCTATATCATTCACCTTAACCCCAACAGAACCCCCCTAGGTTATTTGTTTAATCATAGAGATAATTTTCTCCCCAAACCTCTAAGGTGCAGAATCTCATAAAGAAAATCTAGATTTACCCTATCATAGGCTTTTTCATAGTCTATTTTGAAAACTAAACCTTTATTTTTTTCCTATGTACTTCATGTATGATCTCATGAGCTGAGACAACACTTTCCAAAATAAATCTTCCTTTAATGAAAGCAGATTGTTGTGGGGAAATCAATATGTCAATCAACAAGGAGAATATATTGGTAATAACCTTGGTAAAAATCTTAACACACAATTCAGCAAGTTTATAGGTCTAAACTTCCTCATTTCCTTTGCATCATCCTCCTTGGGGATCAGGGTAATCACAGCAAAATTTAGCCTATATATATCTAATCTGTTGTGATGCCAATCATCAAAAAGCTCAAGCAGGTCCCCCTTAATAATATCCCAAAAGCTTTGGAAGAAAAGGAAGGATAGTCCATCAGGACCAGGAGCTCCTTCAGCGTAGGACCCAAACACTGCATTTTTAATCTCTTCTTCAGAGAACTCCTTTTCTAGATCAAAGTTTTCCTGTGTAGTGACTTTCTCTTCCAGGGAGAAGAAGTCATCTAGTAATCTAATCTCAGGTCTTTCTTCTTTTTTAAACAATTCCTTATAGAAGTCGCAATTTTAAGCATACCTTTTTGGTCAGTTACAGGACCATCTAAACCCTCTAAGACATTAATTCTTTTCTTCCTTATTCTTTGATTAGCTACTGCATGGAAATAGGTTGTATTCCTATCTCCCTCAAGGATATTCCTATCCTTGGATCTCTGCCTAGCCTTAGTTTCCTCAATGACCCAATAAGTATTGAGCTCAATGAGAATGTCATCTAATCTTTTCCTACTAGATTCATCTAGAGGGTGAGTTTCAGCCAAGGAATCATATTCCTCCATGAGTTCTTTTTTATGTTTCCTAATGTCAGCCTCTAGATTAGCACTCCACCCTCTAGCTAACCTCCTAAAGTATTTACATTTGTCATGCCAACTATCAATAGCAGATTTATTTCCCCTACCTAGGCTCCAGGCTTTGATCACTAGATCTTTAAAATCAGACCTGGATAGCCACCATTTTTCAAATTTAAAACCACTTTTCTTTGGTACTTGATCACAACCAGATTCCCAGACAATGGGGGTGTGATCACTCCCTACCCTAGATAAAGCTCTAGCATGAGCTAAAGGAAAACACTCTTCAAACTCAGTTGTACAAAAAATTCTACCAATTCTACTCATGATCAAGTTTTTTTGATTGTTGGCCCAAGTAAAGGCTCTACCAGTAAGCCCAATGTCTACCAGGGCCCAAATATCTACCCAAGCATTAAACTTATCAGCCCATCTATGATCAATGTTACCATTACTTTTATCTAAATGAGATCTAACAAGATTAAAATCACCACCAATAATGGCAGGTCCTTCCCTATGGAGGAATAGCTCATGTAGTTCGGAAATAAAATCATCCTTCTTCTCATCATAAGGAGAACCATAAACAGTTGTAATTCTAACAGTAACATCAGAAATCTTATTCCTAGCAACAACACTAACAGAAAAGTTTCTAATATCCCAAGCAACAACATCAAAGAGGTCAAGATTTATACCAACTAAAATCCCTCCTACAAATCCAACTGCAGGGAGATGATTCCAAGCAAAGTTCCTATTTCCTAACACACACTTCAAAAAGGAATTATTGAAAAGCTGTTTTTTTGTTTCTTGGAAACCAATATAGTCTAGTTGCAGAGGAATAAGGTTTTCATCAATATATCTCTGCCTACCCAGGGCTTGAATCCCTCTACCATTCCAAAAGCCACACTTCATCTAAAGATTTTCCTGGGGTGCTTGCCCCGTTTTTTCCTAGTCACATACACCCACACATTCTCACCCCTCTCATCAAACTCATGATCTGTATTATACTGATCAGGAGTTTTTGGACAGTCAGTTGTATCTGACAGCACACCTACCATCTCACATTGCCCTACATCTAAAAGATTATCCAGAGGCTTAATGGGAGGAAGCATCTGAATATTAGCATTATCAAAACTATCAGAGTCTACTGTACCATCTACATCATTAGTATCTACATGAACACCTATTTTCCTAGCCATATCACTCAACTCCTCTACTTGCAGAACATGAAAAGGGTTAGATTTGATCATACCTGTCATCTTTGCAGCAGCTCCTAGAGTGTTCTTCTTTTCCTTCAATTCCATAGCTTTATCCATCACATTCTTGGACCTGTCAATTCTGTCACTCTGTCTGATAGGTTGCACAGGGCCCCAAGTCATTTTCTGTTTCTTCCCAGCTCATTGAGCTTCTCTGTTCTTTAGCACGTCATCAAAAGCTAGCATGATGTCCTCTGGCAAGTGGAGTTGTTCTGCAGCATCTTCTTCCATCCTCTCAGCAAAAGACAAATCATCTTCATTCCAGAAGCTTGTAACTTCAGACTTCACACCTTCATCAGCATTACTATAGTCATCCCATATGAACTGTCCATCAGTACCTATGGCACCCTTCTCCATCAGTAGCTTGTACACTTCACTTCCAGGGAGCACTCCTTCTTCAGATGTGTCAGCAGTCAGTAAAGTTACTTGTCTCCCATGAGAAGCATTTCCAATTTCTACCTGTTGATTTGAACAACCACTAGACTGAGAGTTAGTGGTATTTCTATTTGCTTCAGATCTCCCATCAGTATCCATGTTATTTGTTCCATTTCCAAGCCCTCCTCCTGCATTGCCACTATCCTGCCAAGTGAGCACTTCTCTCTGAACCCCAATTGCAATTGGTGTCTCAGCAGTGAACTGCAGCTGGAAGAGCTTCCCATGGAAATTTAAACAATCTGCCAGCAGGAATTCTATTGGGATCTCTGCAGAGTATTTCCACCCTAACCACCTCAGCACAGTTGTTGAAGATACTTTGCCAGTCTACTTTTTTCAGCAGGCCACACACTGAAACAGCTTGGTCAATGATGTTCCATTCACACCATGGAGGTAGCAGTCCCCTTATCTGAATCCAAGTTTCTGCCAAGGTTCCATAGGCTCTGGATCATCAAACCATTTAGTAACTGAGACAGTGACCCCCTCTTTTGCTAAGCTAAATCTTGGATATCCAATCATTTGCTCCATAGGGATATGTGGGGGGAATTTCACTAAGTAGGACCAGTCCCCAAGCTCCCTAATATGCCAGGGCCAGTTTGTCTTGTAGATATTGGAGAATTCCCTAGCCATATCCTCTCTACTAATCTCTTCATCCTCAATAGTCACCACACCACAGTTTCTTGTAGAGCTAATGGGATTAACACTCACTTCAGGGGCTTCAATATGATAGAAACCCAGACCATTTGCAGAGCTCCCTATGTATCTAGCAATCTGGTGAGGCCTTTTGAGCACTGGACAGTCATCCACTGCATGATTGCTTGCCTTGCAGATGAAGCAGCAAGCCCCCTTGGAGCAGGCAGCCTTCAGATGTCCTGGCTCCCCATATCCTTCACAGATGGTATCTGCATAATTCAGAGAGCTTGAACCAGACGATTCCATCTGAGCTGGCCCCTTCTTCTTCTGCTGGAACCTCCCCTGCTAATTCTTGTTTCTGCCCCCATAATCTCCAGTTGTTTGTTGTCCTTGACCACCATTCTGCTGCGGGTTCGCCCATTGGTTTGGTTGCATACCGAAAGGTTGTTTAGGGTAAGGAGGAAAGGGACCTCCAAACCAAGGTGGAGGCATAGCACCAGGCATGAAACCGTAAGGAGCTTGAGGTGGATAAGGAAAACCTTGCATCTAGTTGAAATCTGGCTGAAATTGTTGCTGTCGATCACCTCTGCCGCTGTTGCCACGACCACGGCCTCTCCCTCGATCAGCCATGGTCAGGACCTCCTCCTGCTCCAAGTCTTCAACACCGAGCACACACAAGCCAGGACGGTCAGGAGGAAGTGGTGGCGGCGGCTTGAAGGGGGAGACGCGAACCCTAGGTTCACCCCTTTTTGTACAAGGACATCTCTGCCCTGATGGTTTGGTAGGATCCGGAGGAATATGTCATAGCTGTCTGTAGAAGCTTTCCACCTCGTCCGCCTCTGAGCAAAAGTTGTTCCAAAAGTAATCTATGACCTCAACTCTTGGACTCTTGTCAATGGCTAAACGCCCAGACTCAAAATTGCTAGCAAAACATCCAAAAGCTTGACGTTGAGGCCGAAGCCTCAGCTCTCCTTCTTCTCTGCAGAGTCTTCTCCATTAGCAAGGCTTGATGACTGAGAACCAGTAGAAATCCCCTGCTCCTTCCGCTTTCGTTCCTCGTGTGGCGAAACTGTCGAAGTCGAAGGCTGAAGATACAACCAAAAGCCTCTTGCCGTGGAGCTTGTGCGAGATGCAACTGATGAGAAGGCCAGATGCTGCAGTTTCGCCCTCCGTTTCCTGCAGCCACATGTGAAACTCTTTTGCAGTTACCATGCAATCTCTCGAGCACCATGTAAAACTTGTAAGAAATTGTCCCAGATATGCGCAACACCGTCAAGTCAAGTGTGCACTGGCAACCAAACTTCACACCGGAGAAGTGGCTGGACCAGCCGGAGGTTTGCATCAGAATGGCTGTATCATTCAGACCAGAACATGCCTCTTCATTTACTCATTTGCAGATGGAATAGCAGACGACCAAGACGCGAACAAAGGCGGGCTCAAAACTTTCCACGTCTTGAAATGAAGCTTCCACTAAAAACGGTGCCAGGACTCCTGACTGACTGACTGATGACTGTTCGTGAAACACGAGAGGCGTCTTGGCAGCAAAGAAATTCATATACAGGAAAAGATCCAGCAGAAAGTTTCGTACTGCAATAGGAAATACTCAATGTCACGATCGAGCTTCAGCTCAATTACCACATGGCCAGGTGTGCTAGTTTAATCTCAAAACTGAAAATAGAATATGTGGGGATCCTCACACTCCCAAAGAGAATATGGAGCACTAGCAGATAAAACCCCCGGTTGTCCATAGATTGCTTTGGTAGACAAACCTGGCTCCTTTTCGTTTTAAGATTTGTTTCCTTGTAGCTTTGCACACATCTTTATTGAAAAAAAAAAGAAGCTTTGCACACATCTTTATCGAAAAAAAGCTTTGCGCACATGGTGTAATTAAGCAGCCACCCCGCTTGCTTTAAATTCTTCAATGTCGAAAAAAGGACATTCCTGCATTGGCATGGTTTACACGTTCATTAGTCGAAGTTCAGTGTTTCTGGTATTAGTTAGGTAACGCCGCCTTCAGGCTTCAGCAACAAGTGCATCTCACTGTGTGATTAGTGTTAGAGTTGTATAGTCCCTTTCCGTCATTCCCCAGTGTATGAGGGGCTTACCTGCACATTGTCACACTTGTACATGTACTGGCCCATGGCCCTCTGTGAATACTAGTTGCTATTCCAACATGGTATAAGAGCTCATGGTCTAGCTCTTTGCACGTTGCAACTCCGTGCTCGATCCGCGCCACCGCCAATGATCTTTTCGGCCGTCGCTGCTCCACTTTCTTTCTTCTCTCCTGCTCTTGTTGGGATCGAGTTCTTTTCCAAGTAATTTAGGTCTTTTTCGTCCAAATCGAGCTCCAAATCGGTTTTCCGTCGGGGGCTGGTTCTGCTCCGGCCGCCACCGTGCTGCCCCGGCCATCTCCAGCCCGCGTCGCCCCGGCCGCCGTCGAGCTGTCTCTGGCCGGCCCCGGCCCGTGCAGCTCCGGTCGCCGGCGAGCTATCTCCGGCCGGCCCCGTCCCGTGCACCGCCGGCCGCCGGCGAGCCATCTCCGGCCGGCCCCAGCCCGCGCCGCCCCGGCCGCCGCCGCCTGGTCCTCTGGCCGGCACCCGCCCCGTCTGCCTGCCTGGGTGAGCACGCGTCGCCCGATCTAGATCCCGATTCGGATCCAAAAAAAAAATTTGAAGGAAGATGTCGTCGTCTGCGTCTGGCTATGTATTCCCCGGTGCCCTGTGATTTTTGATGGTACCAACTATGGAGTTTGCTGCCTTTATGCGCATCCACATGCGTGGTCTTCGGGGGTGTTCTCACCGGCGAGGTCTCTTGTCCGCCGCACCCACTGCTCCTGTGCCTCCTACTCCACCGTCGTCGTGCCACAGGCCCTTGTTGAAGATGCTACGCAGGCTGATCGGGATGCCGCCAAGTCTGCCGAGACTGCTGCTGATGAGGCATATGATGAGCGGTACTTGCCTATTCAGAGGCTCTTGACTCCTACCGCGATAGTTTGGCTACCTTTACTCGGTGGTGTGATGAGGATGCCAGAGCTGCCGCTGTTTCGCAGAGTGTTCAGCCACAGTTTGCTTCTAAGTTTATGGGCCTCGCTACTGTTGCCGAGATGTGGTCTCACCTTCGTCGGCGCTATCAGCCTTCTGGGGATTCTCTGTACTTGTTTGTGTTGCGTCGGGAGCATGATCTTCGGCAGGGTGACTCTGTTGATGAGTTCTACACCCGAGTGCGGCGGTCGGCGCGCCTTGACTCCCCTTCGCGATACGTAGTGCACGGTGTTGCCGGACGGTGCGTTCGGATATGGACTTCCGAGGATCCATGAGTTCTGTCTCGACTTCGTCCCGAGTTTGAGCCTCGTCGTGCTCGTTGTTTGCTCGAGGCCGTGTTCCTATCTCAGAGGTGCTGACTGAGCTTCGTGCTGAGGAGACTCGTCTGCGTGGTGCTGGACTGCTTGGGACATCCTCTGTTCTTGCTGCTCGAGTTCCCACTGCTCATGCACCGCCGCTTCTTCCTACACCAGTGTCTGCTGCTTCTGGAGGAGCCCGCCCTTCTCGCAGTGGAGGTCGCTCTCGCCCTCCTCGTTTCTGCACTCACTGTCGGCGCCCTGGTCACCTTGAGTCGACTGCTACCGAAGCAGCGGGCGTGCCTCCTCGTGCTCCACTCTCAGCTCCTGTCACCACCGGCTTCACTGAGCAGGATATAGTGAGACTTCAGCGTCTCCTTGCCTCCTCCGGCTGCTTCGACGGGTACTGCTGCCTCCGCGGCTGTTTCCTCTCCACAGTACATCTTCGTGGGTTCTGGATTCTGGAGCTTCTTTTCACATGTCTCCTGATTCTTCCTCTCTTTCTTCTCTTCGACCTCTTCCTCTTCCTGTTAGTGTTCTTACCGCCGATGGTACTTCTCTCCCTGTTGCTAGTCGTGGCACTCTTTCTACTTCCTCCTTTTCCGTTCCTGATGTTTCTCATGTTCCCCGTCTTACCATGAATTTGTTTTCCGCTGCTCAACTCACTGATTCTGGTTGTCGGGTCATTCTTGATGTTGATTCTTGTTCTGTTCAGGATACTCACACTCGGGCCCTGGTTGGGGCTGGCCCTCGGTGCCGTGACTCCCAGGGACTTTGGGGCTGGCCCTCGGTGCCGTGACTCCCAGGTCCACATAGGTTCGGATGTCCTGAAGCTAGAAAAATAGTAGCCTCAAAATTGAAGTTGTAGCATGCAGAGGAGGCAGGATCTTTAGCCAAATGTGAGGAAAAAAGAGAGAGAAACATGACATGGGGGCAGCATGTGGGTTGCATGTTGATGGTACAAGAGATTGCCTCAGCTATCCAAACCTACTTGGCAGGCTTGGGGAAGGAGCATATGCCACCATTGCCTATGCCCTTATGCTATCTCTTCCCTTTCCTTCTCTTGGGCACGACCCGACAAAAACAGATGGAGACATGAGAGAACCCACCACCCACCTCGCGGAAGTCGGAGACGATGAAGCCAAGCATGGCGAGGAAGAAAGCTAGGTCGGGGGAAGTGTGCGGGGTCAGAGCCAGAGAAGGTGAGGCTTAGAGGATGAGTTGGGGTAGGACAATGCGTCAAGTTGCCAAGTTTTCAGGACAGTGTGCACGTGGAAAGAGAATCGTGGCTGCCAAAAAAAAGGGAACGACGAGGGTATACATCTCTAGAACGGACCATTCGCTAGGTGGGACGACGAACCCAGAACGATGCGATGGATCAAGACAGATGAACGAATATGATTGGAGGGAAACCATGTTTTCTTCCATAGATCCATTGCGGCGGACCACGACCAAGGTAAGCCTCCAACCCTCCAGTGAATTAAAGTTGATATCGCATATTAGATAGATTGCTCTTCGAAGAGCGAAGCTAGCATACGGGTCCTGAATCCGGTTACAGTATTGACAGGTCGGGGACGCGTTTCGGTCATCGAACCTACCATACCGCACCTCGTTCCCGAATCTGATTCCGGGTCAACGAATCCGGATCAAGGGATGGCCTACCATTTCCCGCCTACTATGCGCCAACCGTTGGGGGGGGGGGGGGAGCAGACCGCCCTAACGGACCCTTAGAATCAATATGATGCATGATTAATACTGTCATACTGGAAATTCGACCGTGTCAGCACGTACGGGGATATGAACCTCAAAAAATTATTTTTGTGTTCATCACTTCATACCAACGTTGGCAAGAGCAAGTGATTACTGTGGATGAGAAACGCACAACAGTGCATCTGCCTGCTTAAGACGAGGAGCGCCTGGCGTTCGACATGGAAATAGAAACGACCAAGTCCCCCTCACGAAAAGGCCATCCTCAGCGCTCCTCCGCCTCTTCCTCCCCGTGCACCAACCCCCTGCCACGAAGATGCCAACGCGCTCATCTACGTAGCCACCACCCGGTCCGTCATGGCTCATGGCCACTGGAGCTCCACCCACCAATGACCAATCCAGACATCCAGTGGTCAACCTCGCCTTCCAGGTCCATACCAACCCACACCCCGACACCCGTACCTACCCTGCTCTGCCTATTTAATCCCTGCCCTGCCTCCATTCCCCTCCAAGAAGAGCCTCACCTGCTTCCTCTGCAACTCGAGCTCCTCTTCAGTCTTACTTGCTCTAGTAGTTCTTTGCAACGATCAACACTTTCAGAATCCAGATACACACACACACCAAGCAGTGTCTAGCTAGCTTACTTGCTCTAGTAGTTCTTTGCAAATCTCCATGGAGTGCGAGAACGTTGCCGCTAACGGCAATGGCCTATGCGTGGAGCAGCCGGCTCGTGCTGACCCTCTGAACTGGGGAAAAGCTGCCGACGAACTGTCGGGGAGCCATTTGGATGCGGTGAAGCGGATGGTGGAGGAGTACCGCCGCCCGGTGGTGACCATGGAGGGCGCCAGCCTGACCATCGCCATGGTCGCCGCTGTGGCCGCCGGCGCCGACACCAGGGTAGAACTCGACGAGTCCGCCCGCGGACGCGTCAAGGAGAGTAGCGACTGGGTCATGAACAGCATGGCCAACGGCACCGACAGCTACGGTGTCACCACCGGCTTCGGCGCCACCTCCCACCGGAGGACCAAGGAGGGTGGCGCTCTCCAAAGAGAGCTCATCAGATTTCTTAACGCGGGAGCCTTCGGCACTGGCAGCGATGGCCACGTCCTGCCCGCCGCGACAACGAGGGCGGCCATGCTCGTCCGCGTCAACACACTGCTCCAAGGCTACTCCGGCATCCGTTTCGAAATCCTCGAGACGGTCGCCACGCTTCTCAACGCCAACGTGACACCGTGCCTACCGCTTCGGGGCACGATCACGGCATCCGGTGACCTCGTTCCTCTCTCCTACATCGCGGGCCTTGTGACCGGTCGCCCAAACTCCGTGGCGACCGCTCCAGATGGTACCAAGGTTGATGCTGCACAGGCATTCAAAATCGCCGGCATCCAACATGGTTTCTTTGAGCTGCAGCCCAAGGAAGGCCTTGCCATGGTCAACGGCACCGCAGTGGGCTCCGGACTTGCGTCCATGGTGCTCTTCGAGGCTAACATTCTTGGCGTCCTTGCTGAGGTTCTGTCGGCTGTGTTCTGCGAGGTGATGAATGGCAAGCCCGAGTACACCGACCACCTCACCCACAAGCTGAAGCACCACCCTGGTCAGATCGAGGCCGCGGCTATCATGGAGCACATCCTTGAAGGAAGCTCCTACATGATGCTCGCGAAGAAGCTCGGCGAGCTCGACCCATTGATGAAGCCGAAGCAAGATAGGTATGCCCTCCGGACATCGCCGCAATGGCTTGGCCCTCAGATCGAGGTTATCCGTGCCGCCACCAAGTCGATCGAGCGCGAGATCAACTCCGTCAATGACAACCCGCTCATCGACGTCTCCCGGGGCAAGGCCATCCATGGTGGCAATTTCCAGGGCACGCCCATCGGTGTGTCCATGGACAACACCAGGCTTGCCATTGCTGCGATCGGCAAGCTCATGTTTGCCCAGTTCTCCGAGCTGGTGAACGACTTTTACAACAATGGTTTGCCTTCCAATCTCTCCGGTGGACGCAACCCGAGCTTGGACTATGGCTTCAAGGGTGCCGAGATTGCCATGGCCTCATACTGCTCCGAGCTCCAATTCTTGGGCAACCCTGTGACTAACCATGTGCAGAGCGCGGAGCAGCACAACCAAGACGTCAACTCTCTCGGTCTCATCTCTGCCAGGAAGACAGCTGAGGCCATCGATATTTTGAAGCTCATGTCATCGACATTCTTGGTCGCACTGTGCCAAGCTATCGACCTCCGCCACCTCGAGGAGAATGTCAAGAATGTTGTCAAGAACTGTGTGAAGATGGTGGCTAGGAAGACACTGAGCACCAATGACAATGGCCACCTCCACAGCGCACGCTTCTGCGAGAAGGACCTGCTCTTGACGATCGACCGCGAGGCGGTGTTCGCCTACGCAGACGACCCTTGCAGCGCTAACTACCCACTGATGCAGAAGATGCGTGCAGTTCTTGTGGAGCACGCCTTGGCGAACGGTGAGGCCGAGCGGGATGTGCAGACGTCGGTGTTCGCCAAGCTTGCTGCATTCGAGCAGGAGCTCCGTGCGGTGCTTCCAAGGGAGGTCGAGTCAGCCCGGTGTGCCGTGGAGAACGGCACCGCCGTGCAGCAGAATCGCATCGCCGAATGCCGGTCATACCCGCTCTATCGCTTCGTGCGCAAGGAGCTTGGAACCGAGTACTTGACCGGAGAGAAGACGAGATCTCCTGGTGAAGAGGTGGACAAGGTGTTTGTGGCCATGAACCAGGGGAAACACATCGACGCCCTGCTTGAGTGCCTCAAGGAATGGAACGGTGAGCCCCTGCCTATCTGCTGAAGAATGAATCAAGGAACTGAAGAAATAGAGTGCTTCAGAATTCAGAAGGCTTCCCATGTGCTTAGTTAATTAGTACAGTACTGTATCTTCTGATGTTTGTGTCTGCGACGTCCTTCTAGAGCTGCCGTACCAGTTGTAAACAATTGCAATTGCATGACTTGGTAGTGCTAGTGTGTGATAAGTATTTATCACAAATGTGCTAGTTATATTCAGTAGATCACTGTTCTGGTTCTTGAAGCAACTTATGAAATTTTATATACTGGTACGCGCAGCACGCGTCTCCACCACATGTGGGAGAACTTTAGAAGTCATACGGGAATGATGAAAATTTACAAAACATATTCTTACACCAATCTACTGGGAAATATAATGAAACTCCAAAAAAATGTATATTGCTCAAAATATTATTTAGCATTGCCTTAATTAACAAAATAACCAAATGAAGAATGTGGCAACGTCTATTGCATAGTTCATAGACAGCTTTGCAACATAACATCAATTTTGGGATGGTTTATGAAAAGGAAAATCACTAGGGAGAAACATCAGTTTAATTTGACAAGCCATTGCAATGTTGGAAACGATATTTACGATGGAGACATCTAATGTGGACATCATTCTCGACTAGTTCTTGGCATTATGTTAGTGCAGAGACTCGGTGTATTATGTTGTTGCAGATCCTCCGTGTATTTTCAAATTTTTTAAAACTTACAAAAATGATTTCTTAAATTTTTTAAATAAAGGAATCATCGTGCTGAGGAGCCAAAGACAGTTTTTCAGTAAAACCCCAGAAAATATGACATTTAACCCGCAGATCTTTGTAAGGTGTTTGTGGCCGTCTTCATCTACATTCAGAAGACGCGAGAGACACCAAATGACAGTAACTATTGGAGGTTAAATGAGACCGACGTCCAGGAAAGAAAAGGAATAACGAGACTAACCTTACTCGGTATGACTTGGCTCATGCTGGTGTGATTGACAAAGTAGTTGGCACGCTCTTAGTTGTTCATACATGCAAAACACTGTCTTAGTAAAAGGAAACTATAATATCAATACTGCTTTCAACTTTTGACCAATGGAGACAGTCATCAAATTGATCACTGATTTGGCAACGGTTGTTCTTGGTACTCATTGATCAGGTCAAACATCAGCTACATTCTAGGAAAACAAGTCAAATAATTTTTTTATTGAAAAGCAAGTCAAATATCAACACAGGTCAAGATGAAATTATGCATACCGGTGTGTGTAAAACTGGTTTGGCTCCCAGGTTGCCAGATCGCCGACCCCCAGAGCTATAGTTTCTTTAAAAAGATCTCTAAAAAAATTCAAGACAATTTTTTAGACATATAGCGGATTTTTCACAAAAGAGAGAAATCACATGCATTTTCACCTCAAGAAACCTACATGCATTTGCATGAACTTTACTAGAGCGAAATCACATGCATTTTTACGTCAAGAAAACTACATGCATTTGCACCGTGCGCAATCAACATAAAGGTCACCAACAATCTTTTTCCATAGGCTGAACCTCAAACAGAGAATATTCCCATATAGCGTCCGACATAAACTTTACCTTCAGCCAGTCTCTCAGATACGTGGTCACAGTTTGCGACTCCCATGCTCCTTCCGCTTTTGATCCTCGTGTAGTGGAAATGTCGAAGTCGAAGGCTGAAGATACAACCAAAGGCCACTTGCCGTGGAACTCGTGGGAGATACATCCAAGAGGCCAGTTGACGTCGTGGCCACAAACGCGTACTGATCACTCACGAGAAAGCCAGATGCTGCGGCCGCCCATGGTTGCTAGCTACTTCGGTGCACAGCCACATTAGTCAGTCTCTCGAGCGCAATGTGAGACTTGCAGGGAATTATAGTTTCTTTAAAAACATCTCTAAAAAATTCAAGACAATTTTTTAGACTTATAGCGGATTTTTCACCCTAGAGAGAAATCACGTGCATTTTCACCTCAAGAAACCTTACATGCATTTGCATGAACTTGACTAGAGAAAAAATCACATGCATTTTCACCACAAGAAAACTGCATGCATTTGCACCGCAATCAACATAAAGGTCACCAACAATTTTTTCCATAAGGCTGAACCACAAACGGAGAATATCCCCATATAGCACGTATCCGATGTAAACTTCACCTTCAGTCATTCTCTCCCATCATGTGTGGTCACAATGTGAGATTCCCCTGCTCCTTCCGCTTTCATTCCTCGTGTCGTGGAAATGTCGAAGTCGAAGGCTGAAGATACAACCAAAGGCCACTTGCCTTGTAAATCGTGGGAGAAACATCCAAGAGGCTGATCGACGCGTGTGTTGGCATCGTGGCCACAAACGCGCAATTTGGCCCGACCAAATACTGATCAGTGATCACTGACAAGAAAGCCATATGCTGTGATCTCCCTCGGTTGCTACTTCGTGCACAGCCACATCTGAAACTCTTTTGCAGTTACCATGTAATCTCTCAAGCATGAAACTTGCAAGCAATTATCCCAGAATATCTGCTCAACACAGTCCAGTCCGTCAAGTGTCTTCAAGAACGAAAATTCACACCGGAGTGGCTAGACCGGCCGGAAGTTCGCATCAGAATGTCTTTCACATTCAGACCGGAATATGCCTCGTCGTTTACACATTTGCAGATGGAATAGCACACAGCTGCACAGACGACCAAGACGCGAACAAAAGCGGGTCCTCAACTTGCCTTGAAATGAATCTTCAGATGTAAGTGGTGCCTTCCAGGACTCCTTAGTCCTTATTGATTGACTGACTCATTTTAAACATAACTGATCGTGAAACACGAGACTCTTGGCAGCAAAGGGATTCATATACAGGAAAAGAGCCAGCAAGAAAGGGTCGTACTGCAATAGGAAATAGGAAATACTCACGGTCACGATCGAGCTGAACTCCCACATGGCCATGTGTGCTAGCTAGCTTAATCGAATATAGAATACGTGTGGTGAACAACTAAACCATGGTGAACAACTAACCATCATCTGATATTATAAAGCTGGGCCAAGGCCTTATGTATAAAACCATCATGTGATGTATGATTAGTATTAGCAGTACAGTGGTTGTTAACATATAAGCTGTTAAGAATTATGGTTTTGCTAATTCTCAGCTAACCGGGATTTAGACTAGTGCTCGGTCAACTCCAGTACTATTTGATTATTGTTTCAAGACTCGTGCCCATTGTTTCAAGATTCAGCTTTATCTCTTCTCTTCCCTTCTCTTGGGCACCGCCCAACAGAAAGATGAGAGAACCCACCGCCCACCTCGTCGGAATCGAAGCTGACGACGTCGAGCCTGGACCAAGCTAGAGGAAAGGCTGACTCTGGCGAGGAAGAAACTTAGGTTGGGGGAGAGGGTACGGGATCACTGGAGCGGACCGGAGAAGGTGGGGGTTTAGAGGGATGGCCAGGGGTGGCGCTGCATGCATGGGCCGACGAAGGAAGAGCTTGGGGCAGGACGAGGCATCACGATAGTGCGCCGGCCACGAGTGGGATGGCGGCGATCAAGTTCATCGTCGATGCTCGCCGAAGGAGGAGGACAAAAGGCGATAGGAGGGACGATGGCGACGGTCAATCCAATGGGAATTTGGTTAATTCTCCATCGACTGCGCCCTAAACGGACCCTTAGAATCAATATGATGCATGATTAAATATTTATACCGTCCGGGGAAATGAACCTCAAAAAATCATTTTTATGGTCATCACTTCATACCAACGTTGGCAAGAGCAAGTTAGATTACTGTGGATGAAAAACGCACAGCAGTGCATCTGCCTGCTTAAGACGACTAGCACCTGGCATTCGACATGGAAAGAGAAACAACCAAGTCCCCCTCACGAAACGGCCATCCGCAACGCTCCTCCGCCTCTTCCTCGCCGTGCACCAACCCCCTGCCACGAAGGTGCCAACGCGCTGATCTACGTAACCACTACCCGGTCCGTCATGGCTCATGGCCACTGGAGCTCCACCCACCAATTACCAATCCAGACATCCAGTGGTCAACCTCGCCTTCCAGGTCCATACCAACCCACACCCCGACACCCGTACCTACCCTGCTCTGCCTATTTAATCCCTGCCCTGCCTCTATTTCCCTCCAAGAAGAGCCTCACCTGCTTCCTCTGCAACTCGAGCTCCTCTTCAGTCTTACTTGCTCTAGTAGTTCTTTGCAACGATCAACACTTTCAGAATCCAGATACACACACACACCAAGCAGTGTCTAGCTAGCTTACTTGCTCTAGTAGTTCTTTGCAAATATCCATGGAGTGCGAGAACGTTGCCGCCAACGGCGATGGCCTGTGCGTGGCACAGCCGGCTCGCGCCGACCCTCTGAACTGGGGAAAAGCAGCCGAGGAGCTGTCTGGGAGCCATCTTGATGCCGTGAAGCGAATGGTGGAGGAGTACCGCCGCCCTGTGGTGACCATGGAAGGCGCCAGCCTGACTATCGCCATGGTCGCTGCGGTGGCCGCCGGGGCCGACACCAGGGTAGAACTCGACGAGTCCGCCCGCGGACGCGTCAAGGAGAGTAGCGACTGGGTCATGAACAGCATGGCCAACGGCACCGACAGCTACGGTGTCACCACCGGCTTCGGCGCCACCTCCCACCGGAGGACCAAGGAGGGTGGCGCTCTCCAAAGAGAGCTCATCAGATTTCTTAACGCGGGAGCCTTCGGCACTGGCAGCGATGGCCACGTCCTGCCCACCGCGACAACGAGGGCGGCCATGCTCGTCCGCGTCAACACACTGCTCCAAGGCTACTCTGGCATCCGTTTCGAAATCCTCGAGACGGTCGCCACGCTTCTCAACGCCAACGTGACACCGTGCCTACCGCTTCGGGGCACGATCACGGCATCCGGTGACCTCGTTCCTCTCTCCTACATCGCGGGCCTTGTGACCGGTCGCCCAAACTCCGTGGCGACCGCTCCAGATGGTACCAAGGTCGATGCTGCAGAGGCATTCAAAATCGCCGGCATCCAACATGGTTTCTTTGAGCTGCAGCCCAAGGAAGGCCTTGCCATGGTCAACGGCACCGCAGTGGGCTCCGGACTTGCGTCCATGGTGCTCTTCGAGGCTAACATTCTTGGCGTCCTTGCTGAGGTTCTGTCGGCTGTGTTCTGCGAGGTGATGAATGGCAAGCCCGAGTACACCGACCACCTCACCCACAAGCTGAAGCACCACCCTGGTCAGATTGAGGCCGCGGCTATCATGGAGCACATCCTTGAAGGAAGCTCCTACATGATGCTCGCGAAGAAGCTCGGCGAGCTCGACCCATTGATGAAGCCGAAGCAAGATAGGTATGCCCTCCGGACATCGCCACAATGGCTTGGCCCTCAGATCGAGGTTATCCGTGCCGCCACCAAGTCGATCGAGCGCGAGATCAACTCCGTCAACGACAACCCGCTCATCGACGTCTCCCGGGGCAAGGCCATCCATGGTGGCAATTTCCAGGGCACGCCCATCGGTGTGTCCATGGACAACACCAGACTTGCCATTGCTGCGATCGGCAAGCTCATGTTTGCCCAGTTCTCCGAGCTGGTGAACGACTTCTACAACAATGGTTTGCCTTCCAATCTCTCCGGTGGACGCAACCCGAGCTTGGACTATGGCTTCAAGGGTGCCGAGATTGCCATGGCCTCATACTGCTCCGAGCTCCAATTCTTGGGCAACCCTGTGACTAACCATGTGCAGAGCGCGGAGCAGCACAACCAAGACGTCAACTCTCTCGGTCTCATCTCCGCCAGGAAGACAGCTGAGGCCATCGATATTTTGAAGCTCATGTCATCGACATTCTTGGTCGCACTGTGCCAAGCTATCGACCTCCGCCACCTCGAGGAGAATGTCAAGAATGCTGTCAAGAACTGTGTGAAGATGGTGGCTAGGAAGACACTGAGCACCAATGACAATGGCCACCTCCACAGCGCACGCTTCTGCGAGAAGGACCTGCTCTTGACGATCGACCGCGAGGCGGTGTTCGCCTACGCAGACGACCCTTGCAGCGCTAACTACCCACTGATGCAGAAGATGCGTGCAGTTCTTGTGGAGCACGCCTTGGCGAACGGTGAGGCCGAGCGGGATGTGCAGACGTCGGTGTTCGCCAAGCTTGCTGCATTCGAGCAGGAGCTCCGTGCGGTGCTTCCAAGGGAGGTCGAGTCAGCCCGGTGTGCCGTGGAGAACGGCACCGCCGTGCAGCAGAATCGCATCGCCGAATGCCGGTCATACCCGCTCTATCGCTTCGTGCGCAAGGAGCTTGGAACCGAGTACTTGACCGGAGAGAAGACGAGATCTCCTGGTGAAGAGGTGGACAAGGTGTTTGTGGCCATGAACCAGGGGAAACACATCGACGCCCTGCTTGAGTGCCTCAAGGAATGGAACGGTGAGCCCCTGCCTATCTGCTGAAGAATGAGTCAAGGAACTGAAGAAATAGAGTGCTTCAGAATTCAGAAGGCTTCCCATGTGCTTAGTTAATTAGTACAGTACTGTTTTTTCATTGTATCTTCTGATGTTTGTGTCTGCGACGTCCTTCTAGAGCTGCCGTACCAGTTGTAAACAATTGCAATTGCATGACTTGGTAGTGCTAGTGTGTGATAAGTATTTATCACAAATGTGCTAGTTATATTCAGTAGATCACTGTTCTGGTTCTTGAAGCAACTTATGAAATTTTATATACTGGTACGCGCAGCACGCGTCTCCACCACATGTGGGAGAACTTTAGAAGTCATACGGGAATGATGAAAATTTACAAAACATATTCTTACACCAATCTACTGGGAAATATAATGAAACTCCAAAAAAATGTATATTGCTCAAAATATTATTTAGCATTGCCTTAATTAACAAAATAACCAAATGAAGAATGTGGCAACGTCTATTGCATAGTTCATAGACAGCTTTGCAACATAGCATCAATATTGGGATGGTTTATGAAAAGGAAAATCACTAGGGAGAAACATCAGTTTAATTTGACAAGCCATTGCAATGTTGGAAACGATATTTACGATGGAGACATCTAATGTGGACATCATTCTCGACTAGTTCTTGGCATTATGTTAGTGCAGAGACTCGGTGTATTATGTTGTTGCAGATCCTCCGTGTATTTTCAGATTTTTTAAAACTTACAAAAATGATTTCTTAAACTTTTTTAAATAAAGGAATCATTGTGCTGAGGAGCCAAAGACAGTTTTTCAGTAAAACCCCAGAAAATATGACATTTAACCCGCAGATCTTTGTAAGGTGTTTGTGGCCGTCTTCATCTACATTCAGAAGACGCGAGAGAAACCAAATGACAGTAACTATTGGAGGTCAAATGAGACCGACCTTTTTTTTTTCGAGAACTCGCAGGAGATCTGCGTGTCATTTCATTAAGCTTGGGGAGAAGAAAGAGTTTTACACGCCCAACGGGCACCACCCCGCCAATCCGGCGGTCGAGACCTAGCTTACACCTCTAGTTGGCCCACGCCTGCTTGCGAGCCAGAGGTTCCATTCCTCGACGGCCCTGTCAAGCACTACACCTACCGGAGACACTACCTCCTCAAACACCCGCGCATTGCACTCAACCCAGAGAGCCCGCATGACAAGCATGATCGCAGAGTTTGCCCTCTTGGCATCCCGCCGCGCCAGCCGGTCGGAAACGTCAGACCACCAGACGTTGAGCGTGCTGTCGGCGGACGGAGCTGGTAGGTCTAGCCCAGTGCGACGCCCGAAGCCAGTCCAAATCGCATGCGAGAAAGTGCATTGCAGCGAGATGTGATCTGCCGTTTCGTCGACGGTACCGCAGAGTGGGCACAACACGTGAGACGGTAGGCCTCGCCTCAAGCGGCGATCAGCAGTCCAGCACCTACGACGGAGCGACAACCAGGCGTGGAATCTGTGCTTGAAGGGGGCGAAGGAGTGCCAGATATGGGTTGCGCCAGGCAGAGCCGTGGTGCCGTGGAAGAAGGCACGGTATGCCGACTTCACGGAGAACATACCATCAGCCGTCCACTTCCACCTGAAAGAATCGTCCCCATCTCCAAGGCGCACCGAGGCGACCGCATTCCAGAGCTTGAGGTACTGCACCACCGCATCAACCGAGAGCTCTCCAGTAATGTCAAGCGCCCAAGCGTTGAGGGGTACCGCATCTCTGACTGTGCGCCGCTTGATGCAGCTTGCTCGAACCAACCGCAACACGGCCGGAGCGATCGCCGCAACCGAGAGGCCATGTAGCCAAGGGTCCTCCCAAAAGCTGAGCATAGCGCCCGAGCCGACCGTGATGTTAACGGAGGCGTAGAATAGGGCTGATGCATCCTGGTTAACCTCGAACGGGAGGCCCGACCATGCTCTATCAGAGGCCGAACGCTGGAGCCAAATCCAGCGGGCACGGAGGGCAGCATGCATCCAGCGCAGGTTAGGGAGGCCAAGCCCGCCCAAATCCTTCGGGGCGCACACCGCATCCCACGCAACGAGGCAGTTACCACCGTTAGCCTCATTTTTTCCGGCCCACAGGAAGCCACGCCGCAGCTTGTCCACAGCATGCAAGAACCATGGATCCACATCAAGCGCCATGAGCTGATACACCACCGAGGCCGCCATGACAGCCCTGACGTAAGCCACTCGCCCTTCTCTAGACATGAGCCGGGCCTTCCAAAATGCCAACTTGTTCGCCAGCTTGTCGAGAACAGGCTGCAAGTCCGCTTTGGTGGGCTTGCGCAAGGACAACGGGAGCCCCAGATATGGCATGGGGAGGGAGCTGAAGGGGCATGCAAGGGTGGGCGCCGCTGCTGCCCTAGATTCCTCATCACAGCGGATAGGGGCAGCCAGGCTCTTCAGGTAGTTGACCTCCAGGCCAGAGGCATCCCCGAAGCACCGTAAAATCTCCTTAACCGCCCGCAGCTCACCCTGGTCAGGCCTGGCAAACACCACAATGTCGTCCGCATAGAGAGATACACGGTGCTTCAGCCCAAAAGCACCCAGGTCCACCAGCACATTGGCTCTCTCGGCCGCACGAAACATGGCATCGAGAACATCCATGACAAGAACAAACAGCAGGGGGGGCAGCGGATCACCCTGCCGTAGCCCTCGCCCGTGGGGAAAGGCCGGGCTTGCAGCGCCATTGACTAGAACCTGCGTCGTAGCAGAGCGCAGCAGCATGAGCAGCCACCTGATCCACCTTGGGCCGAAGCCACGCTGCCGCAGCACACTCAAAAGGAAAGACCAGGACACGCTGTCAAAGGCGCGGGCCACATCTAGCTTGAGGAGCAGGGCAGGGACCTTCCTCCGGTGGAGCAACCTAGCGGACTGCTGGACCAAGACGAAGTTGTCTTGGATGCATCTGCCACGGATAAAGGCGCTTTGATTGCGCCCAACCAGCTCCGCCATCCTAGGGACGAGCCGCAGAGCCATGATCTTGGCTATGAGCTTGGCGAAGCTGTGGACTAGGCTGATCGGGCGGAAATCCTTCAAGTCCACCGCACCATCTCGCTTAGGAATAAGCGTGATCAACGCAGAGTTGAGCGCACCCAGACCCTGGTCCCTGCCAAGCGACACCTCCGTCACAGCGGCCATCACATCAGCCTTGATGGTAGCCCAACAAGCCCGGAAGAACTCCCAAGACAAACCGTCAAGTCCAGGCGACTTGTTGGCGGGCATAGACTTGACCGCGTTCCACACTTCCTCCTCAGAGAAGAGAACCTCCAAGGCCGCCAGATCCACCGGGGCGAGGCCCATGCCCTCCAGGTCCAGGTCATGAACCCTGGGTCTGGCCCGGCCCAGCAGGCGGTGGAAGAACCCCGCAGCTAGGTCTTCCATGCCGGCCTGGTCCACCGCCAGGCACTCTCCGTCGCGCAGCGAGGCAATATGGTTCCTCCGCTGTCGCTTGGAGGCTTGGATGCGGAAGAACTGCGCGGATGCATCCACGTCGAGGGCACCCACAATACGTGCCCGCTGCCTGGCAATGGTGCGGTCCAAGGCCGCGAGCCCGAGGACACGGCGCTTGAGGCCACGTCGGAGGGCCAGCTCCGGAGCTTCGAGGGAGCGATGCTCCTGGGCGCGATCGAGCTGGCGAATAACCTCATTCGCGACGAGGATTTGATCGCGGATGTTGCCCACCCTCCGGGCGCTCCACCGCTGCAAGTCCCTAGCCACCCGTCGAAGCTTGAGGTCGAGCCGGCGCAGCGGGTCAGCGTGGGCAGCAGTTGGCGCACCCCAAGACTGGGCGACGGTCTCCTGGAACCCATCTAGCTTGACCCAAAAGCTCTCGAAAGTGAAGCGCCGTTTGCAGCGAATGTCAACAGCGGTGGACATAAGGAGCGGTGCATGGTCAGAGAGCGACGAAGACAGCGCCGAGAGGCTGGCCGTGGGGTGCAAGGCGTCCCAATCTAGCGAGGAGAACCACCTGTCCAACCGCTCAAGCGTGGGATGGTCGCGGCCGTTGCTCCACGTGAACCGGCGCCCCAAGAGGTTAGCTTCTCGGAGCTCGAGGTCGTTGACGAAGCGACGGAACATAGCCATACGGCGGCGGTTGATGTTAGCATTGTTCTTGTCGCGCACGTCCAGGATCATGTTGAAGTCACCCGCCACCGCCCAGGGCCCCGGCAAGGAGCCACGTAACATACGGAGCTCGTCGAGAAAGGTAGCCCGCATCTCGTCCACAGTGGGGCCATAGACCGCCGTTAACCACCAGGGCTGGCCCCCCTCTTGGGAGAGGAGGATAGAGACAGAGAAACGATCGATCCTCTGAGCAAGGACAGATACGACCTGCGACTTCCAAGCAATGATAACACCACCCGCCGAACCAACAGAGGGCAAGTAAGCAAACCCGTCAAATCCGGGCCCAAACGACTCAACAATGATGTACGGGGCTACAACTTGGAGCTTAGATTCGGACACACAGACGACAGACGCACCCGCCTCAGAGATCGCGGTCCTAGCGACTGATCTGCGAGCTGGGCAGTTAAGGCCCCTCAAGTTCCACACTTCTACATTGATGTTCTTAGGGTTTGGCTCCATAGAGAAGTTCCACAGAGGTAGACAACCTAGACGCCTAAACAGCCGGCGTCACCACCTCATCGCCATCCCCATCCAAGGCCTGGGGAAGCCCAAAGAGGGCAGCGATGGCGGAAACTTGTTCCGGCCCCAGCGGCGAAGCGAAGATCGCGGCGTACTCGTCCAACTGGGCAGCCGAGAGGCGCTCCTCCATGCGGGACACCCCAAGCTTGTGCATAAGGATGCGCTGAGCACGCTTGATCGCTGATGTGCCCTTCCCCTTGGCAGCAAGACGCTTACTGCGGCGAGCCGACGGCTGGGAAACCTGGTACAACCTCCGGTGCACAACCTTGGGGTCAGGCAGCGCCAACAGCGGGTCCTCGATGTGGCTACAAAACTGCTGGAGCAGGGCTTCCAGCGCAGCTGCGCCATCTGCATGGGGCGACGAAGGCGGGATCTGGGCCGCTTCATGGGGATCCAACGGCCCGGCCACCTCAGCCACATGCGGTGCAGGGGCCACAGCGGGGGAAGCCACCATGTGCATGCCTGAGCTCTGACCCGGGGAGCCAGCCAAAGGAGTCAGTACTCGTGGCAGCACTGCCTCGTCACGGGAGGCATGCAAGTGGCATGCAGGCGTGCGTGGTGTTGAAGCCTGAAGAGGAAGGCCCGCAGAAACCGTAGCTGCCTCGCAGACCGCCCTGCGCTCCGAAAGGAAAGATTTGGCAGCCTCGATCGCGTAGGTTAGGTTAGCTAGGTTGCCGCTCTCACCGCGCCGCCGCCGCCGGGGCCTGGCCCGTGGCCGCCGCCCCCCGCCCTCCGCCATGGGCTCCCACGTCCTCCTCTCCGACTCGGATCTCAGCGCTGACTCGGTAACCTCCCGTGCTCCTGCACCTCCCCTGCGCTCCATGGTCGTTGCTCCTCCTGGCCTGGGGCTGGGGTCGAGGGGCTGGGACGCCGGTGCAGGCCCCAGTCGTCCGTCGCGGGTTCCCGCCGCGCCGCCTGTGGCGGTCGCTCCCGCCCCTGCTGGTGGTGGGTGGCAAACGCAGCTGGGCCGTAATGCCCGCCGCGCGCGTGCCCGTGCTCTCCAGCCGCAGGATGCTGCTCCGCGCGGGGGGACTCGCCAACCACGTCGCCTGCTCCCAGCCGCGCGCCCGCCGCAGGGTGGCAATGGTGCGCGGATTCCGGTGGCCCTCCACGGCTGCTGCTACAACTGCGGCGAGGAGGACCACATTGCCGCCCAGTGCAGCAACGAGACCAGGTGCGTGCGCTGTGGCGGCACGCAGCACACGTCTAGGGACTGCAAGCGCCCCCGTGGCAGCTCTGGCTCACCTCCGCCGCGCCCGCCTGCACCACCTGTTCGGGCCGCTCGCGGGGCCGGTAGAGCGGCAGTCGCGCCACAGGCGCCGCCGGTGCCTCCTGTCGCCGACGGTGCCAGATCCTGGCGCGAGGTAGTCACCTCAGGTGGCTCGCGTGGCCGCAGCTCCGACCCGGTGGACTTTTCCGCGCCCTTCACCTCCTCCACTCCGGCCACGTCCGTCGACGCGCCGTTGCCCCCGCCCCCGCCGCTCGACTCCGTCGACGTGTGCTACGTCCTCCCGTCCTCTGGCATGGTGCAGCTTGAGGTCGACCTCGACAGGGCTGTCTTGGCCACGGTGACTGGCACGCGCCCGGAGGTGACCCCTGAGATGGCGGAGGCGGCTATCCATGAGCAGCTTGGCCTCTCCTCTTCGGATTTCTCCATCCGCTCCTTCGAGCCGGCGGACTTCCTCCTTCTCTGCCGTGACCGTGAGGTGCGCGATCTGCTGGTGGCTTCCGGAAGGGTATCCTCGCCGCGGTGCTCCCTCAACCTTGCACCGTGGTCTCGACGCGTCGGTGCTCTTCTCCGTGAGACCCCGTTCTTGGCGGACCTTGAGATTAGGGGCATCCCGGCGCACGCATGGTCCGAGCGCACCGCCATCAAGCTTCTGGGGGACAGCGGGCTGATTGACGCCGTCGATCCGGCCACCGCCAGCAGAAGGGACATGTCCTGCTTCAGGCTATCCCTTTGGACTCACGATGTTGCGGCGATCCCCGCCGTCCGCTGGCTCGCTGTGCCCGAGCCGGGCCATGGTGACCGGTTGGTGGTGTTTGACGGGCGGCGGCGGCCGCGGTCGGAGTCTCCCAAGGTCCTGTGGTACCAAATCAGGTTCTGGGTGTCTTCTTGGTTGATTGGTGGTGTCCCTGGTTCCTCCGACGGCTCGCCGCCGGCGCTGGGTGGCCGCGGCGCTGGGTCTGAGGGCGGCGACGGCGCGGATGGTCCGGATGGCCCCGCTCGCCGGAGGAGGCGTCGTCGTGCTCCTCGGCGATGGCGTGCACGTGGACGTCAAGACCAGGGCCCGGCTGAGCCTGTGGCGGCCACCGGCCCCTTAGTGGCCCAGCTTGCCCCCTCAGGCCGCTGGCAGTCGATGCCTTCGGCGGCCGGACCTGAAGTCGACGGCGGCGAGCTTGTGGGCCGCTGTGGGGGTAGCCCCAGTAGGGCTGACGCCATCGCTGCGGGCGTGGACGCGGCCGTGCCGCATGGGCCATGCGCCTCGTCGCGCGTGCCTGCCAGTGTGGGCTCCGCCTGCTCGGTTGCCGGGCCGCTTAGGTCGCGTGCGCGCGGCGACACGGGTTCTCGGTCGCCCGTTGGACCGATCCTGACCAGCCCTCCCCTAAGTCAACGGCTTTCAACGGTGGGGTCCGCGGCTACCGCTCACGGGGACGCTGCGGAGTCAGCGGCTTTCCTTCAATGAGACCGACCTCCGGGAAAGAAAAGGAATAACGAGACTAACCTTACTCGGTATGACTTGGCTCATGCTGGTGTGATTGACAAAGTAGTTGGCACGCTCTTAGTTGTTCATACATGCAAAACACTGTCTTAGTAAAAGGAAACTATAATATCAATACTGATTTCAACTTTTGACCAATGGAGACAGTCATCAAATTGATCACTGATTTGGCAACGGTTGTTCTTGGTACTCATTGATCAGGTCAAACATCAGCTACATTCTAGGAAAACAAGTCAAATAATTTTTTTATTGAAAAGCAAGTCAAATATCAACACAGGTCAAGATGAAATTATGCATACCGGTGTGTGTAAAACTGGTTTGGCTCCCAGGTTGCCAGATCGCCGACCCCCAGAGCTATAGTTTCTTTAAAAAGATCTCTAAAAAAATTCAAGACAATTTTTTAGACGTATAGCGGATTTTTCACCCAAGAGAGAAATCACATGCATTTTCACCTCAAGAAACCTACATGCATTTGCATGAACTTTACTAGAGCGAAATCACATGCATTTTTACGTCAAGAAAACTACATGCATTTGCACCGCGCGCAATCAACATAAAGGTCACCAACAATCTTTTTCCATAGGCTGAACCTCAAACAGAGAATATTCCCATATAGCGTCCGACATAAACTTTACCTTCAGCCAGTCTCTCAGATACGTGGTCACAGTTTGCGACTCCCATGCTCCTTCCGCTTTTGATCCTCGTGTAGTGAAAATGTCGAAGTCGAAGGCTGAAGATACAACCAAAGGCCACTTGCCGTGGAACTCGTGGGAGATACATCCAAGAGGCCAGTTGACGTCGTGGCCACAAACGCGTACTGATCACTCACGAGAAAGCCAGATGCTGCGGCCGCCCATGGTTGCTAGCTACTTCGGTGCACAGCCACATTAGTCAGTCTCTCGAGCGCAATGTGAGACTTGCAGGGAATTATAGTTTCTTTAAAAACATCTCTAAAAAATTCAAGACAATTTTTTAGACTTATAGCGGATTTTTCACCCTAGAGAGAAATCACGTGCATTTTCACCTCAAGAAACCTTACATGCATTTGCATGAACTTGACTAGAGAAAAAATCACATGCATTTTCACCTCAAGAAAACTGCATGCATTTGCACCGCAATCAACATAAAGGTCACCAACAATTTTTTCCATAAGGCTGAACCACAAACGGAGAATATCCCCATATAGCACGGCGTCCGATGTAAACTTCACCTTCAGTCATTCTCTCCCATCATGTGTGGTCACAATGTGAGATTCCCCTGCTCCTTCCGCTTTCATTCCTCGTGTCGTGGAAATGTCGAAGTCGAAGGCTGAAGATACAACCAAAGGCCACTTGCCTTGTAAATCGTGGGAGAAACATCCAAGAGGCTGATCAACGCGTGTGTTGGCATCGTGGCCACAAACGCGCAATTTGGCCCGACCAAATACTGATCAGTGATCACTGACGAGAAAGCCATATGCTGTGATCGCCCTCGGTTGCTACTTCGTGCACAGCCACATCTGAAACTCTTTTGCAGTTACCATGTAATCTCTCAAGCATGAAACTTGCAAGCAATTATCCCAGAATATCTGCTCAACACAGTCCAGTCCGTCAAGTGTCTTCAAGAACGAAAATTCACACCGGAGTGGCTAGACCGGCCGGAAGTTCGCATCAGAATGTCTTTCACATTCAGACCGGAATATGCCTCGTCGTTTACACATTTGCAGATGGAATAGCACACAGCTGCACAGACGACCAAGACGCGAACAAAAGCGGGTCCTCAACTTGCCTTGAAATGAATCTTCAGATGTAAGTGGTGCCTTCCAGGACTCCTTAGTCCTTATTGATTGACTGACTCATTTTAAACATAACTGATCGTGAAACACGAGAGACTCTTGGCAGCAAAGGGATTCATATACAGGAAAAGAGCCAGCAAGAAAGGGTCGTACTGCAATAGGAAATAGGAAATACTCACGGTCACGATCGAGCTGAACTCCCACATGGCCATGTGTGCTAGCTAGCTTAATCGAATATAGAATACGTGTGGTGAACAACTAAACCATGGTGAACAACTAACCATCATCTGATATTATAAAGCTGGGCCAAGGCCTTATGTATAAAACCATCATGTGGTGTATGATTAGTATTAGCAGTACAGTGGTTGTTAACATATAAGCTGTTAAGAATTATGGTTTTGCTAATTCTCAGCTAACCGGGATTTAGACTAGTGCTCGGTCAACTCCAGTACTATTTGATTATTGTTTCAAGACTCGTGCCCATTGTTTCAAGATTCAGCTTTATCTCTTCTCTTCCCTTCTCTTGGGCACGGCCCAACAGAAAGATGAGAGAACCCACCGCCCACCTCGTCGGAATCGAAGCTGACGATGTCGAGCCTGGACCAAGCTAGAGGAAAGGCTGACTCTGGCGAGGAAGAAACTTAGGTTGGGGGAGAGGGTACGGGATCACTGGAGCGGACCGGAGAAGGTGGGGGTTTAGAGGGATGGCCAGGGGTGGCGCTGCATGCATGGGCCGACGAAGGAAGAGCTTGGGGCAGGACGAGGCATCACGATAGTGCGCCGGCCACGAGTGGGATGGCGGCGATCAATTCCATCGTCGATGCTCGCCGAAGGAGGAGGACAAAAGGCGATAGGAGGGACGATGGCGACGGTCAATCCAATGGGAATTTGGTTAATTCTCCGTCGACTGCGCCCTAAACGGACCCTTAGAATCAATATGATGCATGATTAAATATTTATACCGTCATACTGGAAATTTGACTATGTGAGCACGTACGGGGAAATGAACCTCAAAAAATCATTTTTATGGTCATCACTTCATACCAACGTTGGCAAGGGCAAGTTAGATTACTGTGGATGAAAAACGCACAGCAGTGCATCTGCCTGCTTAAGACGACTAGCGCCTGGCATTCGACATGGAAAGAGAAACAACCAAGTCCCCCTCACGAAACGGCCATCCGCAACGCTCCTCCGCCTCTTCCTCGCCGTGCACCAACCCCCTGCCACGAAGGTGCCAACGCGCTCATGGTCCGTCATGGCTCATGGCCACTGGAGCTCCACCCACCAATTACCAATCCAGACATCCAGTGGTCAACCTCGCCTTCCAGGTCCATACCAACCCACACCCCGACACCCGTACCTACCCTGCTCTGCCTATTTAATCCCTGCCCTGCCTCCATTCCCCTCCAAGAAGAGCCTCACCTGCTTCCTCTGCAACTCGAGCTCCTCTTCAGTCTTACTTGCTCTAGTAGTTCTTTGCAACGATCAACACTTTCAGAATCCAGATACACACACACACCAAGCAGTGTCTAGCTAGCTTACTTGCTCTAGTAGTTCTTTGCAAATCTCCATGGAGTGCGAGAACGTTGCCGCCAACGGCGATGGCCTGTGCGTGGCACAGCCGGCTCGCGCCGACCCTCTGAACTGGGGAAAAGCTGCGGAGGAACTGTCAGGAAGCCATTTGGATGCTGTGAAGCGGATGGTGGAGGAGTACCGCCGCCCTGTGGTGACCATGGAAGGCGCCAGCCTGACTATCGCCATGGTTGCTGCGGTGGCTGCAGGCGCCGACACCAGGGTGGAGCTCGACGAGTCCGCCCGCGGACGCGTCAAGGAGAGCAGCGACTGGGTCATGAACAGCATGGCCAACGGCACCGACAGCTACGGTGTCACCACCGGCTTTGGCGCCACCTCCCACCGGAGGACCAAGGAGGGCGGCGCTCTCCAAAGAGAGCTCATCAGGTTTCTCAATGCAGGAGCCTTCGGCACCGGCAGCGATGGCCACGTCCTGCCCGCTGCAACGACAAGGGCGGCCATGCTTGTCCGCGTCAATACCCTGCTCCAGGGCTACTCTGGCATCCGCTTTGAGATCCTCGAGACGATTGCCACGCTTCTCAACGCCAACGTGACACCGTGCCTACCGCTTCGGGGCACCATCACGGCATCCGGTGACCTGGTCCCGCTATCTTACATCGCGGGCCTTGTGACCGGCCGCCCAAATTCTGTGGCGACTGCTCCGGATGGCACGAAGGTTAACGCTGCAGAGGCATTCAAAATCGCCGGCATCCAGCACGGTTTCTTTGAGTTGCAGCCTAAGGAAGGCCTTGCCATGGTCAACGGCACCGCGGTGGGCTCCGGACTGGCGTCCATGGTGCTCTTCGAGGCTAACATCCTTGGCGTCCTCGCTGAGGTTCTGTCGGCTCTGTTCTGTGAGGTCATGAACGGCAAGCCAGAGTACACCGACCACCTCACGCACAAGTTGAAGCACCACCCTGGCCAGATTGAGGCCGCGGCTATCATGGAGCACATCCTTGAAGGAAGCTCCTACATGATGCTCGCGAAGAAGCTCGGCGAGCTCGACCCACTGATGAAGCCGAAGCAAGATAGGTATGCCCTTCGAACATCGCCGCAATGGCTGGGCCCTCAGATTGAGGTTATCCGTGCTGCCACCAAGTCCATCGAGCGCGAGATCAACTCCGTCAACGACAACCCGCTCATCGACGTCTCTCGAGGCAAGGCCATCCATGGTGGCAACTTCCAGGGCACACCCATCGGTGTGTCCATGGATAACACCAGGCTTGCCATTGCTGCGATCGGCAAGCTCATGTTTGCCCAGTTCTCTGAGCTAGTGAACGACTTCTACAACAACGGTTTGCCTTCCAATCTCTCAGGTGGGCGCAACCCGAGCTTGGACTATGGCTTCAAGGGTGCTGAGATTGCCATGGCCTCCTACTGCTCCGAGCTCCAATTCTTGGGCAACCCTGTGACTAACCATGTGCAGAGTGCGGAGCAGCACAACCAAGACGTCAACTCTCTTGGTCTCATCTCTGCTAGGAAGACCTCTGAGGCCATCGATATTCTGAAGCTCATGTCATCGACATTCTTGGTCGCACTGTGCCAAGCTATCGACCTCCGCCACCTCGAGGAGAATGTCAAGAATGCCGTCAAGAACTGTGTGAAGATGGTGGCTAGGAAGACCCTGAGCACCAATGACAGTGGCCATCTCCACAGCGCACGCTTCTGCGAGAAGGACCTGCTCCTGACGATCGACCGTGAGGCGGTGTTCGCCTACGCAGACGACCCTTGCAGCGCTAACTACCCACTGATGCAGAAGATGCGTGCAGTTCTCGTGGAGCACGCCTTGGCCAACGGTGAGGCTGAGCGGGATGTGCAGACGTCAGTGTTCGCCAAGCTTGCTGCATTCGAGCAGGAGCTCCGTGCAGTGCTTCCAAGGGAGGTCGAGTCAGCCCGGTGTGCTGTGGAGAATGGCACCGCCGCGCAGCAAAACCGCATCACCGAATGCCGGTCATACCCGCTGTACCGCTTCGTGCGCAAGGAGCTCGGAACCGAGTACTTGACCGGAGAGAAGACGAGGTCTCCTGGTGAAGAGGTGGACAAGGTGTTTGTGGCTATGAACCAGGGGAAACACATCGACGCGCTGCTTGAGTGCCTCAAGGAGTGGAACGGTGAGCCCCTGCCTATCTGCTGAAGAATGAATCAAGGAACTGAAGAATAGAGTATTTGAGAGTTCAGAAGGCTCCACATGTGCTTAGTTAATAAGTATAGTACTGTTTTTTCATTGTATCTTGTGCATTAGATATACATGTAACACGGGAATAAAAATTTCGAAAAATCAGATCACTCAATGGGCAGCATGTAACACTGGACAAGTGGGCAGTGCAAGGTGTTCTGTTCTTCCCGAACTACCTGAGCAGAGAATGCTGTTGTTTCATCAGCATGTTAACTGAAAAGTAGATTTTTTGTTCTTCATATTTTGATTGTGCCATTGACCATACTGTACTACATGCCCATTGTATTTAACATGCCTAGCCTAGAGAGCTCAAAGAAAGATTTCAGCACAACAGGATTGTCTTTCTGTATTGTAATGACAGAGACAAAGGACTTGCAAAAAAAGCATGATTTGTAAGCGCACTTGTCACTATGTATAAGTATTATTGATTTTCATTCAAACACGTTTATTAGATTAGATTTATCCAAGGAAAGATCTTCTCAGATAATCCATAGTTCTCCTAAACACATCAACATATGCTTCTAATCAGGTCATACAGAAAGTAACAAAAAAAAAACAGTAAACAGTACTACCTGTCATGAATAATTGAGAAAGTAAAAAATAATACAGTAATAGAAACGTATTTTTTAAAAAAAACTGTTAATCAAATGAAGGATGTGATAGTGATCTACCGAACTTTATCAAAATTGGCTCATATGGAGTGAGAACTACATCAGTTGCTGCATTCTTGAGATGTATATTTGCCACGTAAAGCTGCAATTGTAATCCAGCACTCAGTTTTTAAAACCAATATTCGTTTAATCACAATTCCAAGGGAATGAGTGTACTCACTCGAAAAATGTTCCGTGCTTCTCTGCCTTGTCACCCTTCAGAAACAGCCTACAGAAATGACGAAAATCAAGTATGAGATCCTGAAGTGCTTTTTATTCACTCGTCGCACATATTCGATGCTAATTAGTGCATATCAAATACAGTACATGGAACACAAAGAGCTGAAGTACTAAAGGCTGAGCTGTGGAAGCTTGCTGGTACAAAGTAGCTTTGAAAGCTGTTGTCACACACAAGGCTATCAGACATCTACAAAGGAGATTCAAAAGCTGTTGTCACACACAAGGCTATCAGACATCTACAGATTAGAATAATTGTTTTCGTTGCAGTTGGATCATGTTCCTAGTTTTTTTCAGGTTTGACAATTTTCACGTGCTACTTCTAATACAAAAAGACGTGCATAAGTGTGTATTCCGAAACAAAGATGTATCGAAGTTCAGTTAATCATGGTATACAGTTTGACAATGTTTCATAAAACATAATACTACCTACTTGGTCATCACTTTCTCACATAGAGAGAACTTTATCATGGCATTACCTTTTTACTGTAGAAATAAGCATATTCAAGTTAATATCTGCCAAAGGGCAAAGGGGCAGTAAAAATGTAAGAATGGTTGAACCTTCACACAGTTCGATCAATGGAAACCAACAAAGGATCAATGGCCAATCATAAGGTTTATGAAACGAAACACTATTATTGTTTGTTCTCAAGGACAGCAGTCTCTGAAAGTTTTATCTTCCGCTTTGTAACGTGCATCCATGTAGTCCAAAATATGACTTGGACATAGGCTAACACATCAAGGGAGACACATGTCAAAACTAATCAAGTGGGCATCGATTAAAGGGAGGGAGCAGGGTATTCTGAATATGACACAGGACAGTACAGGTGCCAATTGCAGCTCCGGCCAGTGCAGGTGCAAACGCAGACCAGTTAGCTGATCTCTATCAGAGTGCTCGACCACCTAGCCACAAAACTTATAAATTACCAACATGCCTCTATATAACCCAGTTTTGATCCGGAAGGAGAACTACTCTGTACTGGCACTGAAGAGAAATTTCTAGGGCCAAGTGGCCAGTTATTCACACGCTGAAGCCAAGTGCTGCTGACATTACCAAGTTATCCCCGGCATCTTGCTCAATGGTGACTTCGCGCAGGAACCATCGCGGGCTGCTGCCATCCTCCACCTCGCCTTTGAGGTCGAGCAGCTCGAATATGAGTCTCTCGTCGCGGGGCGGATCAGTCACCCCAACAGCGCGCTCCGAACAAAATCGAAAGGGAGGAGGTGTGGCGGCGGGAGGCCATGGAGGGAGGAAGCTAAGAATGCGGCAGGATTCCTGCGGCGGTGACGGTAAAGGGGTTGCGGTCGGGCAAGCGGTCGCCGGCGCCGATCTGAAGCAGGGTGGTTGCGCCTCTGTATCTCCCGTCGGCCGCCGCGCCGCCCACAGGAGAGAGGAGATATCTTCGACTTCGGGCTGATTTGGTAATTTCTGAGGGGCTAAACTGCAAACGTCACGCCGTACACATACCGTGAGGCAACTATTTTTTTACTCCCTCCGGTTCAATTTTTCCAAGAATACAACATGGAGAGGTCACATAGAAAGATGTTAATAAGGTAAAGTTGTACTGCCAACAAGAGATGACAGCTCCTCACCATAAGCCTACTCTCCCAGCTGCCACGGTGTTACAACAGGCTTTGAAAAGACAAAAAAAAACTACGAAAGAGCTTCGCGAGCCGCCATCTGTCGAACTCCTCCTTGATGTTCTCCTTGATTCACACCTGAGACGCCACAAACTTGTTAAAGACCACGCTGTTTTGGTGCCTCCAAATGCACCAAAACCCAAGATGATCGCCGTCCAAAGATCCCGCTTGTGGGCCTATAGGCAAGACCTAGACGCCCACCACTTCACGGTATCTGAGTAAACCGCCGGGAGCCAACCCGCCTTGTCCCACCGTCGAAGGACCTAGGATCAGACCCCACGGGTGACGCCGCACCCAAGGAGAAAGTGTTGCAGTGCCTCTGGCTCCTAGTCGCAAAGAGGGCAGGCCGCAGAGGCGGGTAGACCTCGGCGTTGCAACCTGTCCGCCGTCCAACAACGGTTTTTCGAAACCAGCCACGCAAAGAACTTGCAACTGTAGGGCTCCCTGGAACGTCAGATCTCCTCTACGATTGGGGCCCTCACTGCACTAGCGAAGAAGGCATCGTTTGCTAACTTGGAGGAATAGCAGTCATCTCTAGTCCACCTCCACAATAGCTTATCTTCCTGACCAGGGTCGAGGACAACACAACAAAAAGAACTCTGCCAAGGCTAGCTCACCTAGGTTAGGATCGCAGTCCGTGAGCCAACCCTCGGCCAGCTCGTCCTTGACCGAGCAGGCATTGGCCCTCCGCTTCGAGACTAGCATAACCACATGTGAATCGATATTTTCCACCTTAGCCCATCCTAGCCACCAGTCCTTCCAAAAATGCGCCGCTCTCCATTTCCCAACTCGTAGCAGGTGGCCGAGTCGAGGATCACGGAGCAAAGGCTGGGCAGCTGGATGTTGAAATCTGCCCACGCCTTAGTAGGGTCCACCTTCTGAAGCCAAGCCCACCTGCACCTGAGCGCCAGTTTGAGGAGCTTGAGGTTCGAGATCCCCATGCCACCCAACAACTTCGGCGAGGTGACCTTATCCTAAGCCACCAAACAATGCCCCCCTTTGATTTCCCTCCATCCTTTTCGAAGGAAGTGCTTGAGTGGTTCCCAACGGGTTGCATCTATGTTCACCTTGTTATGATCATCCTCGTGCTTCTGCAATGTACTGACCCTAGGTATCAAAATAGTTGTTGTTCTACCCTCCCCATCTACTAGAGATACTTCATTAGGCTAAAACTTTGAATAGTGCGAAAATTCAATTATGGATAGTGTCATTTAGTGTGTGCATATGATATACTAAGATTCAGTATTTTTTTGACAACTTTACCATAGGACCCTATACTAAAAGATCAAAAATAAAAGTTATGCCGGTGCCATTAAATCCTCGGCTTGGCATGTACTTCCTAATTTATTAGTATGATGCTTAATAGACTGGTAATAATCATGTACGTGCAACGTGCATCTCCTTTAGAAGTCACATAGGAACAATTCCAAAACATATTCTTACACCAAACAACATAGAAATGTAATGGAACTCTTGAAAAAACAGTAGTTAATATTTTTAACATTGCGAAACCAAATATATGTGGCAATGCTATTGCATAGCCCATTCACAGCTTGCAACATAACACCATTAATTCTGGCATTGGTTTATGAAAACTCCTAAGGAGAGTCATCAGTTTAATTTGACAAACTATTGCAATGCTAGGAACAGGGTTTACAACGGATACATGTAGTGGGAAAATCATTAGGATTACATATCTTATCGAAAATCTTCATCCAAATATCATAGGCTCAGTATTCTCGTCAGATGCAACACATGGTTCGCCTAACCGATGACCATTTATTTGGCCTCATTATCGCCTGTCAACCTCTTTGTTGCAATTAAACAATAAATGGTAAGAGTTGGGATGTCAAAATAACATGTGCCAAAAAATATTTCTAAGTTTTGTAAGAATAAATATGTAATAATAATTCAATACCCCTCACCACGGCACTAGAAAGGATGATATGATGCGCAACAAGGACCGGTGTTTAGTGGGGTTGCCTCTTGCGGTGCAATGAGAATACCTCCCGGATGCTAAGCCACTTGGCATAGTGCATGGAAATCAAAACACTTTCTAGCCACCTTATAAAATATCCAAATGGGTTAAGAAAATAAGCACACTAATTTTTAAATCAAGTTCACATAAGAGGTAAGGCTGCAGTTTTTTCCGCCTGGCTGGTATAGGTGGATTGAATCTATGCTACCCCTGATTGGATTTGTGCCAAAATTTGAGAAAAAAAAACTATTTATTTTGACAATAGAGTAGAAGTTGCATTTCCATGTAATGAAAAACATAACATTCAAAGTCAAATCTATACGAAAAAATCGCTAAAGGACTGATGTGTTTTGGATATAAATAAAGTCAAATATTCACCAAATTTGATCAATGGTTGTAAAAAAGTGAAACTTTGACAATTACGGATGAAGCCTGGTGATCAGGGGGATACGTGAGCACCTCTTCTCTGCTCGACACGTGTCTAACGACGTTAGCACTGTACACGCATCGACGCGGTCCAGCGCGTCGAGTGGAAGGGCAGAGAGACGTGGGGAAGGTGCACGATGACGCGCTTGGCCGGGGAGACACTGGCGCGACCTCGAATGCGCGAGGTGGAGGCCGGCGAGTTAGTGGCCGTTAGTGAGTAGCAGAATCCAACGATGGTGGACCAAATCCAATGGTGATAACCAAATCAACTCTCTTGACAATTATGTTTCAATTGTATTCATTCTTTGCAATAAACGGGTCGACTTGATGGAGAGGCCACACAACGATGAGCTAGTGGCAACAATCTAGCACAACAACCCCAGCAAGTGGAGGTGCCGTATGGCGACTGGCGACATGCCTGAGAATGGCGCTATGCCGATCTTCTTCGTTTGATTCTTTCCTTCTCTTTCCTTCTCTTTCCTTCCTAGATCAGATCCTTGTTGCTATTCCCATTACATGCGCATCCCTATACGATCTGCTCCATCCCCACTGTTTAATCTCCCTATTCCCGCAGTTCTTCTCACGCTCAAAAAATCCCCAAATCGCCTCCTTTTCTTGAGACGCTCGTGGCAGCCCTCTTTGATTTCTCTCTGGATCCCTTTCTTTCTTCAGATCCGGTGCCCCCAGTTCGTTTCAATCAGCTATTTCTATCCATCACCAGTTACTGCAAACCCGATTCATAATATCTACTCCTTTTCGAGCCGATTCTTTTGACCGACTGCGGCTCTCGACTCCTGTGCTTCGAGTCAGCCAACGCATCGGAGAGAACGTTCGGGGAACAGAAAGCAAAACTTGGGCAGTGGCGTCAGGCCCTAAGGCGCCAAGGGCACCATGAAATTCGTCGGATGGAACTGCCAAGGTATGGGCAAAGACCTCCACAGCTCCAACAAAATGGAATACCTTGCTAGGTTCATGGCATCCACTGGAGCTCAGGTAACTTTCGTCTCGGAAATCAGAAATTCTAGGTACATTTCTTCCCAACTCAATAATCGTTTTAACACAGCTGGTAGTTTTATTGTCCCCTCAAATGGACTCTCGGGTGGTCTCTGGTTGCTTTGGAATGATGATGTTCAAGTTTCTGTCAAGTTCTCTAGTCACAATCTTATTTTAGCTGTCGTTGTAAACATAGCCACCAATGTAGAATTTGCTATGGCTTGTGTTTATGGTGATCCGCATCATCGTCAGACTAGGGTGATATGGGATCAGATTTCCACATTTGTGTTCGATAACTTGGGCAAGCCTGCTGTTTGCTTAGGCGATCTCAACAACATCATGACTGATTTAGACTCAACCTCTGGTAATGTAAACAAATATCGCATGCGTACTTTTAATGCTTATGTGAAGCAATGTGGTTTCTTCGATTTGGGATTTAGTGGTCCTGCATATACTTGGACAAACAAGCGCTTCTCTTCTAAACCCGTGTTTGAACGCCTTGATAGATGCCTTGCTAATGCCGAATGGTGTGCTATTTTTCCAAATACTAATGTCTTCAATCTGCCTATTATGTTGAGTGATCATGCACCTATTCTTGTGTCCACAGAATCTCAAGTTCGCAGACCTAAGCTTAATTTTAAGTTTGAGAATTGGTGGACTATGGAGAATGATTTTCATTGCACAGCTAAATCTGCCTGGCTTTCCTCGGCCAATAAACCTTTCCATGCTAGAACTTCTAATCTTGCAGGTACCTTAAAGAGGTGGTGCAAAAAGAAAAAGCCAATCTCACAGCAATTGGACAACATTCAAGAGCAGATTAATAAGATCCAAATGCAACCTGTACATATGCAAGATCACTCTCTAGAGGTAAGCCTAATTTCTCAATATGAGGAGACCATGACTAAGTTGACAGAATTTTATAGACAACGTGCGAAAAAACACTGGGCCACTCAAGGAGATAGAAATACTTCTTTCTTTCATAATGCAGTTCTCAAGCGTAGAAGACGCAACCGTATCGTTTCCATTAGAGATATGCATGGTAACACTATTCATGAACCGGACGATATAGCAAATGAATTTGTGACTTACTTTCAAAATATCTTCCAGTCCTCTTGTGCTAACAATGACAGGCCATTAGTGGGCACTACTCATCCGCAAGAGCAGCAGGGTTACACAAACTCTATCCCGGACAAGCAAGAAATTTGGGAAACACTTAAAGCCATGAGAAAGAACGCTTCTCCAGGTCCAGACGGTTTCAACGTAGCCTTCTACATCTCAGCATGGGAATGGATAGGTGATGATGTGGCCGCGCTAGTAAAAGAGTTTTATCTCACAGGTATACTCCCATCTCATGTCAATGACACCCATATAGCTCTTATTCCAAAAAAAAAGGTGTGTTATTTTCCTTCTGATTTTCGTCCCATTAGCTTGTGTAACGTGATCTATAAGCTCATCGCAAAAACTTTGGCTAACCGTTTAAAAGAGCATTTGCCGGACTACATCCACCCTTCGCAACAAGCTTTCATCAAGGGTAGGCGTATTAGTAATAATATTGTTGTTGCTCAAGAAATTGCCCACTCATTTTCCCTTTCTTCTTGGAATAGCCTTGACTTTATGATCAAAATTGATTTGGCTAAAGCTTTTGACAGAATTGAGTGGCATTTTATTGCTTCTGCTCTAGCACGTAAAGGGCTTAATGGCCATTTCATAAATCTTGTGAATGCTTGCATCTCTTCGCCGACTTTTTCTGTTATCATTAATGGCCAGTCCTTCGCTCATTTTAAGAGTAGTAGAGGCATTCGACAGGGATGTCCCCTGTCGCCGTATCTTTTTGTCATTGCAGTAAATGAACTCTCACTGGCCCTACAGAACGCTATGCAAGCCAACCACCTATCAGGTATTTCTCTTGGACCAAATTATCCTCCGATTCACTCGTTGATGTTTGCAGATGACTTGTTGGTTTGTGGCAAAGCTAATATGCAGGAGGCTTCCACTATTGCCCAAATGTTGGATCAGTTTTGCAACCACTCAGGACAGGTGCCTAATTGGAATAAATCTGCGATCTTGTTTAGCAAAAATGTTAACTTCCAGGTTAAGCAGGATATCAAGGAAATCTTCCAGGTACCAGACATCGACAACAACACAATTCATTTGGGCCATCCTCTCATACTTCCAGCCAAGGATAGATCTGCAGCGTACAATTTTGTCTATGATAAATTCAGATCAAAATTGAGTGCCTGTAAAGCTAACAGACTCTCCCATGCAGCCAGGCTTACTCTTATAAAATCGGTGTTTTCGTCTATACCTGTCTACTATATGTCCAATATTCTTTTTTCAAAAAAAATTCTTACGAAACTTACTGCGATTATTAGAAACTTCTGGTGGACAGGTGTGAAAGAGGAGCCCTCTACAAAATGCATGTGCCTTAGGGCATGGGCAGACATTTGTGTAGACAAAAAATTGGGTGGCCTTGGCATTCGAAACTTGCAGGCCATTAACCAGGGGCTTATTCTCTCTGCGGCCTGGAGGTTGGCAAAGGAGCCTCAGAGCCAGCTAGCTCAGATCTTAAAAGCAAAATATCATGACGACACTTCAATTTGGAGAGCTAAGCCGAACAGGCCCAAATCTGCATTTTGGACTGCAATCCTTAAGGTCCGTCCTATGTTAATCTCAGCTTCCTTTTATCAAATCTTTGATGGCAGCAGCTCAATCTGGAGCTCTCCTTGGTTTAAGGGCTGGGAAACCATTTATGATAATCTAATTATTCAGCCTCCTCCTTTCGTGTATCCGGCTGTAGTAAAAGATCTTTGGCATCCAAACCATAAAGCTTGGAATGAAACTTTAGTTAATTCCCTTTTTAATCCTGAAACTGCCCATGAAATTCTGCAAACTCCTATCATTGATGCAAATGAGCAAGACACGTTAGTTTGGAAGCTAACCCCTGTAGGTACTTGGTCCTCCAAGAGTGCTTACAAGCACTGCTTCAACAACCTCGCTCTCCCTCCAAATCAGCAGCCAAAGGTTGTTCCACAACAAGTCATTGCATTGCTCAATCAGGTTTGGCGGGACAAAGAGATGGTGCCTCGTGTGCAAACGTTTGCTTGGAGACTTCTTCGTAAGGCTCTCCCCACTGGTAAGCGAGCAAGCAGATTTTCCAAACATATAGATGAATATTGCTCTAGGTGTGGATGTATGGAAGATGAGATGCACATGCTCTTTCTTTGTCCTTTTTCTAAAGCTGCATGGTTTTGCAATCCTTGGTTTATTAAAACAGAGATACTTGCTGCAGCTCATAACTCTATTCCTGACATGATCAATGCTTTGCTTTCCTCTGACCACCCACAGATGAATACTACTAATCTATATACTTTTTTGTGGTGTCTTTGGAAAGCAAGAAATGATACTCTTTTTGGTAGAAAAATTCGAAACCCCACCCAGGTGTTTGCGGCCTTTAACGCTGTTTTGCAGGGAAGTAATCTGGAAGGAATGTTGCAGCACGCAGACCAGGCTCAGCCGTGCGAGGATCAGCAGCACCTTCACCCTTCCAACATGGAGACACAGGTCCACTCTTCCGCTGCAGGTTGCTCAATTTTCTGTGATGCGGCATGGAAGATAGATGGAAATGCTCAACATGCTCCCGCGGGAATTGGAATTTATATACAGGTGGATAATAACTGCCATTTCAAACAACTACATATCGCAGCCATGTCTCCGCCTGCTGCATCCGCCCATCAAGCTGAAGCTCTTGCTCTTGTTCTTGCTACCAAACTAGCTGTTGTTATCCAGCTACAAGAGCCTCAGTTCTTCACAGATAGCTAGTACTATCTTGGCACAAGCGGCTTCTACCAACTACATCTTATCTGCTATGAGCCATTGGGAGATCAGGCCTCAGTTGGCGACCATTCAAGCATCCTCTTCATTTCAAGCAAACAGGGTTAAGCATATCTCAAGAAGCCTGAATGTTAAAGCTCATCATTTAGCTAGATTAGCTACAAGGATTAACTCTACGTCTGTAGCTATCAGATGCCTATGTCAGGATGTAGGTCTTTGTCCAGGCAGAGATATCCTCTCTGATCTAAGCTTGAATCCTTTCAAGCTACTTTCTGTAAAGTGCTGCTGATTTTAATAAAACTTGTATGTTCAAAAAAAAAAAAAACGATGAGCTAGTAATTTTCTCATAGCACGTGAGAACTAAATCACACAAACACCGCACTTAAGCCCTTACCACCCCTTATCCATGTTTCTCCATTCCTTGACTCCTCAACGACAAACTCTAGCTTCAGTGTCAAAATAATAATTCTCGCTCCATTCATTATCCAAAGTCATTTAGTCTTGCCTTGGGCCGTACACTTTTAGGATTGACCAAGTTTATGTACGAAATATCAACATATCATGTTTTCATAATACATTTGACATCTTGTTCTATAAGCTCGGTCAAACATAATCATGTTTGGTCTAAGACACAAGTAAGTAGCCTTGTATACACGAATGGAGTAAAATAAAACGGTGTCATTCTTTCTAATGTTTTATTGTACGTGCACTATAGCCAGTGAAGTAAAATAACTAGTAAGCGGAAACAATTTGTCCATTTCTGAAAGAGCAAGAGTTGATCGGTGATTTGTCTGTATAGTACTTCACAACCAAACTTTCGTTTTTTTTTTTTTTTTTTGAGAACAACAACCAAACTTTCGTGAGAGAACTACTAGAACACAGTGAAGCAAATTTGACCCTCGACCAAAGCTGTGCAAAAAGAGATTACTCGTCAAATGGATCGGCAGAGGGCCATCGGCCCATCATATGCCATACAAACGGGCCGGGGTAGCGTACCAATCAGATTTTCTTTTAACTTTTCGAACTCCCATTTTCCCGTCTCGTGTCCGTTCTATCAGCAGAAAGCCCCCTCCCGTCCGCCGCCAGCTGACTCTCCGTCGGCGGAGGCGCAGCTCATCGTGTCCTCCTCTTCGCGCGTGAGGTCGCGCCCCCCTACGGCGATGCAGGCCGACGGCGGTGAGGGGGACCCGGAGGAGTTCAAGGAATTCACTGATCAGCAACTGCAGTCGAAGGTCACGCGCCTGCGCGCTCTCCGTTCCCGTACAGCCGACGGCGGAGAGAAGGTGGGGAGGATGATCTACCGGGTGGAGAAGGAGCTTGATCGCCGCCGCGCTGCCGGGCCAACGAAGGTGAGCGAAATCTGGGTTTTGCGCAATCCTTTCCGGGGCCATGTTCTGCAAACTGCGCAGGGCACCGGCTGCTTTCCCTATTCGTGCATGCAAAGATTATCCGTAGTTTGATTGGGCTTTGGGTAGTTATGGAGTTGTTGGTCTGTATCATGGTTTTCTTCTCCTATATGGTTTTCTGGATTTAATTTGGGGTTTGGGGCGAGGTTCTGGGCTAAACAAAGAATTTTTTAGTTGCTTTCAGCTATTGAAACTGCACTGAATAGTTCACTAAAAATGGAAATTGCACTGAACAGGATGAGGGGGGCCCGGATGGATTCAAGAATTTTACCGATCAGGATCTGCGGTTGAAGAGCAAGAGGTTGCATGCTCTCGATGGGAGTACACCCAAAAGTGGCAAGAAGTTGCGGAAGCTTGTATCTCCAGTGGAGAAGGAGATTGATCGCCACCACTCTTCTGGGGTGAGCAAAATGCATGATTTTGGCGCATCGTTCTTTAGAGGCTTTTCTGGGTTTACCCTATGAGAGTTTAGAACGAGGTTCTGGGTTACAAAAATGGACTTTCAGTTGCTTTCACTATCGAAATTGCACTGAATTAAAAAAAACTCCACCCTCGGAGGAAGAAGCCCGGAGACATTTTTTAGGTCAAGTAAAGGCCCTGAACAACACCAGGCCCGCCAGCAAAGGTGGCGCACTGAGCAGCATGTCACGCACGGGGGCATCACACAATGAGGAGCCTCTTTTTTATGACAAAGGCGGGACGGTTTGGCCGTTTCCTTAAGATCATAAAATAAAAGAATATAAGAAAAAAGAGTAAATATAGAAGAAAGAATTTGATTAAAAATAGATAAGACGAACGAAGAAGCGAGAAAAGAAAAGTCAATGGTCACATCTGCAGGCAAAAAGTAAACAGCCTTGAGGCAATATCCTCTCGGGCGAGATAAACCATCTCAAAAAAAAAAAATCAGTTCTCATTGACTATCCGGCAGTTTTGTACCTTCCACCACCAATACTTGTGGGGAGATAAGTCATTAGCGAGACCAGGTGGAATAGAATCCAACTCTAAATAATACCCCACACACACGCGTTGGTCCGATGATTTGTTTGCCATTGGCCTATGGTATAGAGTGTTTACCTTTTTTTTTTTTGAGAAACAGGGTTCAAGACCTTGTCGGTAGCCCCACTCCCGGAGGTCTTACCGCCGCGCTGGACACATTGGATAGTTCACCAAAAAGGAAATTGCATTTAATAGTGAATAAATAAATTAACTCCTTTTGGAAGTGTACGACTTCCATGTTACAAGATATATTCTAGAAATCGTAATTATTAACCTGAGATGATTGGTAAGCATTGTCACCTGTTTCTTCATATATTTTTATGTTGAACATGATAAAATTGTGGTTGACTAAAGGGAGTATTTTAGCAGCTGACTCATGTTCTACCTTTTCTTGACAGTAAGTTTATTTTGTTTTCAGTAGGTGAATTTATAACTACTAGCTAGTAGTTTAGCCTTAGGTGATGTGGGTTTAGAAGTTTCGATGCTGATTGATTTCATGTAAAAGATATCTATTTATGACAATGAGTGCTCATGAATGACATTACTTGACGCGCTCCAGTCAGTGGCGGAGCTGCACCATCATCATATATTCATATAAGGGGCCAAAAGATTTAAATGAGAGTTGTTGGGTGCAGTTTGAATTATTTTGTAGTTTGAAAAAAGTGCTAATCTTTACTATCTGAAGTGCCACTGTCAATATCCTTGTACTCTTGATTAATTCTAAATTCATGGTTTACTATCTGAAGTGCCATTGTCAATAGCCTTCTTCTCTTGATTAACTGCAGATTTATGCTCTCCCCTTTTATATTCAGTCAAGGAAAGTATATATTTCCTTTTGTTCATGACAGTTCGAAGCTATGACTATAGATCTGCAATCAAATAGCTAAGTTGGCAAATAAACAGCTTATGCCAAACATCTATTTTGCATGATGTTTCATTAAAATCTGGAATGAGTTTGCCGCATCAGTCATTTTGTGTTATGTTATGGACATGTAAAGGAGATACTTTGTCTCCACATTCAGGACAACTAACAAGGAATAAATTATTTTCCAGAATTTTCAATTTTATTATATTCCAGAGTGGTATCATTGGTTATCCTTATATATTCGTACTTGTTAGCTTATTTCATACATGTCCTGAATTAAGGTTTTCTTTACTCATTCTAGGTTGAGACAGGTCATATACAGAAGGCGCAGACACCCAGTGTGGATGATCCCTACGCCTCCGGTAATATTTATGCATCTATTTGTTCTTATGAAATGCACGTCATTAGTAATATCGCAGACATATTCTGTTTTCTTTTCTTGTACCTAGCTGATGGCCAGCTGAAACCCATATGGATAACTTCATGTAGAAGAAGGCCAAAAGACATGGCTTGAAGGTGATTAGGGCATCAGAGGGGGTGCTAACTATAGGCTAGTTCATTATATTGATAATAAATACATGCTATTCCATATTCCCGAAAAGAATACATTATATCCCTTGCATACGAATTTCTTGATGTGATCCCTAGGAAATTATATCTATATCTAATGAAACTTATCTCCAATACAATTTATATATCTTTTTGTGAACACATATAAATGGCTGTCATTTCTATTAGAAGACCCCAAGATGGCACAAAGTGTTACAGCCAAAGTAGCGAGCAAAAAGAAAGCCTATAGCTAACTCAAGAAACGTAACCATACAAAAGCATAACTAGATACGCATATTCTAGTGCACCAGCTGCCAACAGTGATAACAAACCAACCAGTGGGTGAAAGGCCGAAGATGCATAATAGGGAAACTGAGTCACCTGATATTCCCAAGCCTCAAGCAGGAAAGTAGCTCAACTCTACTTTATAGGAAAAGGGAAGTTCTTTTGACGTAAAAGGGAAGTTTTTATACTGGATAGTGGCGGTCATCTGATCGCGATATTTTTATATACTACCTGAAACTCATATAAATTTTTGGCTGGACAATTTGAGGATGTTTCCCTTTTCTAGACAGTCTTGTGATGCTTTAGTTGAGTTTTTTGAAGGAAATTTTCTAATTTACTTTGCACTGCAGTGCCACAAGGGGAGAACACAAGTAATCATGCTCCTCCCGTTAACAGCGAGGCTACTGATGGTGGCTTAAACCCTTTTGCCTCTACTAATCCGGAGGGAGAACGTGCAACAGGTACTAACCTAGGGGTTGAAGAAGTTGAACCCACAACATCCACATTCTCAGGACAGAAACGAGATGACACTGGAACGAAAGACGAGCAGAGTCAGACCGCGGGGGTACGTGAGACCAACCTAGAATTCAAGATAAAGAAAACACAAGAACTGGTGGAAGAAGTTAAAGTTAAGGAGACACCCAAGCAGGAGGATAGATTCACAATTGAGAACTGTGTGGCTGTGTTGGAGGCAATTAAAGAGCTCACTGATATGGAGAAGGCGAAGGCGTTAAAACTCTTCAAATGCAGGCTGAACCGCGAAATATTTATGACCACGAAGAGTGCAACTGTACGGCTCATATGGTTGAGAAGTGAAATTTATGCTTAGGTATGCTCACTGAATCCCTTCTTTTAACCGTCCTAATATAATTGCCATGCCTCTAAATTCATATCCAGTTGTAGATTTTTCATAACAAAGGGCCCTCAATGCAAGTACCTTCTTGGGGTTGTCATGGCAAATCAATGGAAAACGTGAGCTGAACTACTTTGGTAGTTGAGCATTTTAATTCAGCTCGGGGATAATAGCATGAACTTCTACTGATCTATTTTCGCTACAAACACACATTTGTATCTTGAATTTTTTATGCACAATGTCCATATGTTGGTGTAGAGTCTATTTGCTAGTCTTTTTTTGTTAGCACTTGGGAATAGTCTCAAAGTGTTGTATACCTGTAGATAATTTAGCTATTCGTTTTTATAATATTTTCCACTAGTAGAAATTTTGGAACTTTGAAACCAAAACCAGCCCAGCTCATCTCATTTCAACTTCGCATAATTCATATCTATTCGATTTATTATATTGTAAATATATTTAATAGAACAAAGTTCAGGTTGTTTGCTAGTACAATACTAGTACATTAGTGTATATATAGCTAACTACGCCCAAGATTTTATAATGTTCTCAGATTGTGTACATCATCTGTCCCTAACTTCCTACTGATCTACTTAGGTAAGAAACATTCTGGCAGTCTTGTGTTTGTTTTGCACAATGTCAATGCTCAGATATTGGAAAATACTATTTTCTGATAATCGGTGCTTGAGAAACAGTTTTAGTCTGAGAAATAGTTTACTGAAACTGTTATATTCTGAAACAAATTGCTAATTTCTTCACTGTTTGTTGTAATTCAGCCAACGTCTAGCTGCAGTACCAGATGCCAATATGGAGACGGAAAGACCAGAGCATGGGTTCTTAGTGAAGCTTTACAGCTCACCTCTTCGGAAGTGTCGCCAGCTTGGACACGATGACTCCAGAATTCAAAACATTTTGTACTGAGATATATGAGCATCACAACCCATCAGCTGTTGTTGTATTTCTTGTACTGCTAAACTCCCGTTCTCCTGACAAGAGGAACCCATTTGTGTTGGCCTTGCAGTTCTAAAATTGAGAACCTGTTTGAGCAATTACGCAGCGGCATAAGTTGTAATATGTTTTGACACTAGCTAAATGAGATGTATGGTGTGGAGTAAACACCGGGTGATAGACGTGAAGGAGATGTATGGTATGGAGAATGCACTACATATATATGCTAAGAAAAGAGAGGAAGCGGAAAGAAATATTCTGACGTTCCTAGTGATGCATCCAGAAGCCACGCACGCATATCGTAAATGGCACAATCTATAACTAAAATGTCAATATTTTCTAGGAGCACACGTATATTTAGCAAGTGTCAAAACATATTGCAGCTGGAATCTATAATTAAGTAGTCACATATAGATCACCATTTGACTGCTATCAAGTGGCGGCCAGAACCCATTTTGCCTGCCAGAAAAAGAGCAAACAGGTTCTAAAATTGAGAAGCTGTTGTTGTATTACCTTTTTTTTGTTATATATATTTATATTTATAGTAGAAACTAGAAAGTAGTACATGGTAGAGATACATAAACTTTCTCTAGCGATTACCAAATAAAATCTAAAAAAAAAAAATCAAATCTTCGAGGTCTTCAAACTCTTTCTTTTTGCATGACACAATCTTGCACTTTCCTAAAGGAGGATAAAGAAAAATAATATCAAACCACATACCTGCACATACAAACAAAAGTTCTCCCATCTAAAGATAACATTCTAGCACAGAAACGGGCGCTTCTCGGGATTCTAGCACGGAACGAGGGCTTCTCAGGTCATGTGTAGTCCGCGCCGTCGGATTGGGCGACGTGGCACGATCCTGGCCGTCGAAAACCTTCTCTTATCCATCGGTGACCTACCCCCTTCCTAGCTATCCTCACTGATTGGTGGGGGCATGCTTTCCGCGGGGCCTGGACATCAGCGGCTAGTGGTACGTGGCTATCTGTGGGTGTAAAACCGGACTGCATCGCTCGGTGGTTGGGTATGTGGTTTTGCTTGCTTGCTAGGGAAAATCGGCATTTCGCATCTCATTTCGTTCTCTTCCAACAACTCGTACGCTCATGGCGGACGGTGAGGTGACGTCGGGTATGCTCGCAATAGCGTTGGCATCCCCATGGGTAGAGAGGCCTCCCATGCGTGTTTCCCCACTCGTCCCACACCACTGAAACCCTACGTTCTCTTGTTCCCCTCCTCTTCTTCCCTCATCTATCCCGTCGTATGGCGGTGCATGGAGGAAAGGAGCAAGAAGAGGGAGGATGAGAGGAGCTGGCATTGGGAGCAATGGATCCAGCGGAGGAGGGAAGAGACGGATACGGCGGCACACGGCGCATGGCGACCAGCTAGGCAGCTGTCGTCCCCAAACCTTCTAGGGTTTCTAGCGCGGAGGCCAAGTGGAAGCCAGCCCGTGGCGACCACGGCTGCCTCCTTGATGGCGTGTGATGACCCACAAGTATAGGGGATCGCAACAGTCTTCGAGGGAAGTATTACCCAATTTATTGATTCGACACAAGGGGAGGTAAAGAATACTTATAAGCCTTAACAACTGAGTTGTCAATTCAGCTGCACCTGGAAAAGCACTAGTAACGGTGATGTGAAAGTAGCATAATATGAGAGCAGTAATGTAACACAGTAATAGCAATATGAGACCAATGGCACCAGAAAATAGTTGATACTATTTCCAATGACATGAAGAACAAGTATATGATGATGCGAGATGGACCGGGGTTCCCAGCTATCTACACTAGTGGTAACTCTCCAATAACAAGTGACAAGTGTTGGGTGAACAAATTACAGTTGGGCAATTGATAGGATTGATAAGGCATTAAGAAAGAACATCAATTCATTAATCATGTAGGCATGTTTTCCATATTTAGTCGTACGTGCTCACAATGAGAAACTTGCACAACATCTATTGTCCTACCAGCCGGTGGCAGCCGGGCCTCAAGGGAATCTACTGGATATTAAGGTACTCCTTTTAATAGAGCACCGGAGCAAAGCATTAACACTCCGTGAAAACATGTGTCCCTCACATCACCGCCATCCCCTCCGGTTGTCCCGATTTCTGTCACTTCGGGGCCTTTGGTTCCGGACAGTGACATGTGCATACAACTTGTAGATACAATCTAAGCAATAATTATAGAGCTCAAATCTAAGATCATGCCACTCGGGCCCTAGTGACAAGCATTAAGCATAACAAGATTGCAGCAACAATAACTTCACAAACTTTATAGATAGACTAATCATAATGTATCATCCATCGGATCCCAACAAACACAACACCGATTACATCAGATGAATCTCAATCATGTAAGGCAGCTCATGAGATCATTGTATTGAAGTACATGGGGAGAGAATACCAACTAGCTACAGCTAGAACCCGTAGTCCATGGGGGAACTACTCACGGAGCATGATGGAGGCGGTGGCGTTGATGGAGATGGCTTGGGGCACTTCCCCGTCCGGCTCGGGACAGAGACTTGTCCCGAATTGGAGTTTCGCGATGGTGGCGGCGCCCTGGAGTCTTTGGAGTTTCGTCAATTGGTACGGTGTTTTTAGGTCGAAAGGGATTTTATAGGCGAAGAGGCGGCGCAGGGGGCACACAGGGCTCCACACCACAGGCCGGCGCGGGCCCGGCCAGGCCGCGCCGCCCTATGGTGTGGTGGCCCTCTGGCCCCTCTCCGACTCTTCTTCGGTGTTGGAGCCTTAGGAAAAATAGGAGGTTTGGTCTTCGTTTCGTCGAATTCCGAGAATATTGCCCGAACAGCCTTTCGGAACCAAAAAGCAGAAAACAGGAGGCACTGTGGCATCTTGTTAATAGGTTAGTTCCGGAACGCATAAAAACATCATAAAGTGCAAGCAAAACATGTAAGTATTGTCATAAAACAAGCATGGAACGACAGAAATTATGGATACGTCGGGGACGTATCAGCATCCCCAAGCTTAGTTCCTGCTCGTCGAGCAGGTAAACGATAAAAAGAACAATTTCTGTAGTGACATGCTACTTACATAACCTTGATCATACTATTACAAAGCATATGAAATGAATGAAGTGACTCAAGGCAATGATCTATAGTTGCTAACAAATAGATAACATATAGCAAAACTTTTCATGAAGAGTACTTTCAAGACAAGTATCAAAAGTTTTGCACAAGAGTTAACTCATAAAGCAATAAGTTCAAAGTAAAGGCATCGAAGCAACACAAGGGAAGATATAAGTTTCAGCGGTTGCTTTCAACTTGTAACATGCATATCTCATGGATAATTGTCAACACAAAGTAATATGATGAATGCAAATAAGCAAGTATGTAAGAATCAATGCACAGTTGACACAAGTGTTTGCTTCTAAGATGGAAGGAAGTAGGTAAACTGACTCAACATAAAGTAAAAGAATGGCCCTTCAAAGAGGAAAGCATCGATTGCTATATTTGTGCTAGAGCTTTGGTTTTGAAAACATAAAGAGAGCATAAAAGTAAAGTTTTGAGAGGTGTTTGTTGTTGTCAACGAATGGTAGTGGGCACTCTAACCCCCTTGCTAGACAAACCTTCAAGAGCGGCTCCCATGAATTATTTTTATTTTTGGGTGGCACTCCTTCCAACCTTTCTTTCACAAACCATGGCTAACCGAATCCTCGGGTGCCTGCCAACAATCTCATACCATGAAGGAGTGCCCTTTTATTTTAGTTTTATTATGATGACACTCCTCCCCACCTTTGCTTACACAAGCCATGGCTAACCGAATCCTCGGGTGCCGTCCAACAATCACATACCATGGAGGAGTGTCTATTTTTGTTAATTAATTTGGGACTGGGAATCCCATTGCCAGCTCTTTTTGCAAAATTATTGGATAAGCGGATGAAGCCACTAGTCCATTGGTGAAAGTTGCCCAACAAGATTGAAAGATAAACACCACATACTACCTCATGAGCTATAAAACATTGACACAAATCAGAGGTAATAAATTTTGAATTGTTTAAAGGTAGCACTCAAGCAATTTACTTTGGAATGGCAGAAAATACCACATAGTAGGTAGGTATGGTGGGACACAGATGGCATAGGTTTTGGCTCAAGGTTTTGGATGCACGAGAAGTATTCCCTCTCGATACAAGGCTTAGGCTAGCAAGGTTGTTTGAAGCAAACACAAGTATGAACCGTACAGCAAAACTTACATAAGAACATATCGCAAGCATTATAATGCTCTACTGTCTTCCTTGTTGCTCAAACACTTTTACCAGAAAATATCTAGACCTTAAGAGAGATCAATTATGCAAACCAATTTCAACAAGCTCTACAGTAGCTCTCCACTAATAGGCTTAGACTACATGAAAAAACCTTAATCATGATCTACTTGAGAGCTCAAAACAATTGCCAAGTGTCAAATTATTCAAGACATTATGAGGCATTTTCTATTTCCAACCAAATACCAATAAGTATTGTAGCTTCCAACTTTTATCATTGAACATTAAAAGTAAAACGAAGAACAAGTGTTCATATGAAAAAGCGGAGCGTGTCTCTCTCCCAAACAAGGATTGCTAGGATCCATCTTTATTCAAACACAAACAAAAATAAAAACACACAGACGCTCCAAGTAAAGCACATAAGATGTGACCGAATAAAAATATAGTTTCAATAGAAGAAACCTGATAAGTTGATGAAGAAGGGGATGCCTTGGGCATCCCCAAGCTTAGACGCTTGAGTCTTCTTGAAATATGCAGGGATGAACCACGGGGGCATCCCCAAGCTTAGACTTTTCACTCTTCTTGATCATATATCATCCTCCTCTCTTGACCCTTGAAAACTTCCTTCACACCAAACTTCTCATAAACTTCATTAGAGGGGTTAGTACTCAAAAAACTTTAATCCACCTTGGTCCTGTAGTGACACATTGCAAGAACTCAATAAAACATTAGCTACAGCTCTCCACGTCTAGAAAGCCTCACTTAAAGTCCACAAGAGACAATGCAAAAAACAGAGACAGAATCTGCCAAAACAGAACAGCCAGTAAACACGAATTTTAAAATGGTACTTCCGTTGCTCAAATCAGAAAACTCAAAACTAATGAAAGTTGCGTACATATCTGAGGATCACGCACGTAAATTGGCAGATTTTTCTGAGTTTCCTACAGAGAAATAAGCCCAGATTCGTGACAGATAGAAATCTGTTTCTGCGCAGAAATCCAAATCTAGTATCAACCTTCGATTAGAGGCTTCACTTGGCACAACAAAACACAAAACTAAGATAAGGAGAGGTTGCTACAGTAGTAAACAACTTCCAAGACACAAATATAAAACAAATTACTGAAGCAAAATAACACATGGGTTATCTCCCAAGAAGTTCTTTTCTTTATAGCCATTAAGATGGGCTCAGCAGTTTTAAATGATGCACTCGCAAGAAATAGTATTTGAAGCAAAAGAGAGCATCAAAAAGCAAATTCAAAACACATTTAAGTCTAACCCACTTCCTATTCATAGGAATCTTGTACACAAATAAATTCATGAAGAACAAAGTGATAAGCATAAGAAGATAAAACAAGAGTAACTTCAAAATTTTAAGCATATAGAGAGGTGTTTTAGCACCATGAAAATTTCTACTACCATATTTTCCTCTCTCATAATAATTTTCAGTAGCTTCATGAATAAACTCAACAATATAACTATCACATGCAGCATACTTTTCATGATTTCCAAACACATAATTTTTATCAAGTTCAAGAATAGTGGAATTAAAACTTTCAAACTTACTTTTATTAATAATATAACAAGGTAGGTGATCAATCTCAATAGATATGGGACTCATAGAATAAGTCAAGAACTCTCCAATCCCATTTTCATTAGTAGTACAATTAATATTATCAAGTAACATAGGACCATCATCTAGAGCTTTATCATAAACATTTGCCAAGCAAAATTCTTTAGTACCATGCATTTCGACATCAGGCACAAACAAAGCATTATCATAAGATTTATCAAAGTAGCATGGATTATCATAAATAACAGTAGCATAATCATTCTCACAAGTATTACTCATAGGTACTATTTCAAGAGAATCCACAGGAACATAACATTCAACCTCTTCCGGTAAGCATGGAGGACAATCAAATAGTGTAAGAGATAAAGAGTTACTCTCATTAGAAGGTTGACATGGGTAGCTAATCCATTCTTCCTCCTTTTGTTCGTCGCTCTCTTCTTCTTTTTCATCCAATGAGCTTTCAAGTTCATCAATTTCCTCCTCTTTTTCATCCAATGAGCTTTCAGGTTCATCAATTTCTTCTTCCACCGGTTCCTGCAAATTGTGAGTGCATTCTTGTGCATTAATGTGTCTCTCTTTATAATCAAGGATATAAGGATTCCTACTGTAGCATTCTATGCAAGAATTAAGGATAGTAGAGACATAATCTTTAAGGCCCTTACAAACAACACAAGTTTCATAATTCTCAACCATGAAGGATTCTATCTCGGAGGCTCCCATAAATAAGACAAATTGTTCTACCTCTTCGAACCCATAATGAATATAGCAATTCCGATTATAGTTCTTAATTAAAAATTCCTCACTAAATCCACATTGAAATTTAAGATGTTTTGTATCCTGTTGAGAGCAACAGTTTATATTATGGCGTTCAAGCAAGATTTCAGCAATTGTATTCAATTTTTCTATCATAGCACTCATTATTTTACCAGTTCTTGATTCTCTATAATTATTATAACATTCTATAAGCTCCAAGTAGGTTGTAGGTTCTCCCATAACAGCAGTTTTTAATTTTTAGATTTTTCAAATTTTTATGGATTTTTGGGTATATGAGGAAAATAAAACAAGACAAAAATAAACTAGACAAAAGTAAACTAAGCAAAGTAAAACTAGACAGAAATAAACTAAGCACAAATAAACTAGACAGAAATAAACTAGCAAGACAAAATAAGATAAAAGCAGAGAGAGAGGTAGAGTGTACTCCCCAGGTGAACTTATGAGTAGAGCTATGCCTCCCCGGCAACGGCGCCAGAAAATAGTCTTGATGACCCACAAGTATAGGGGATCGCAACAGTCTTCGAGGGAAGTATTACCCAATTTATTGATTCGACACAAGGGGAGGTAAAGAATACTTATAAGCCTTAACAACTGAGTTGTCAATTCAGCTGGAAAAGCACTAGTAACAGGGTGATGTGAAAGTAGCAGTAATATGAGAGCGTAGTAACAGTAACACAGCAGTAATAGCAATATGAGAGCAATGGCACCAGAAAATAGTTGATACTATTTCCAATGACATGAAGAACAAGTATATGATGATGCGAGATGGACCGGGGTTCCCAGCTATCTACACTAGTGGTAACTCTCCAATAACAAGTGACAAGTGTTGGGTGAACAAATTACAGTTGGGCAATTGATAGGATTGATAAGGCATTAAGAAAGAACATCAATTCATTAATCATGTAGGCATGTTTTCCATATTTAGTCGTACGTGCTCGCAATGAGAAACTTGCACAACATCTATTGTCCTACCAGCCGGTGGCAGCCGGGCCTCAAGGGAATCTACTGGATATTAAGGTACTCCTTTTAATAGAGCACCGGAGCAAAGCATTAACACTCCGTGAAAACATGTGTCCCTCACATCACCGCCATCCCCTCCGGTTGTCCCGATTTCTGTCACTTCGGGGCCTTTGGTTCCGGACAGTGACATGTGCATACAACTTGTAGATACAATCTAAGCAATAATTATAGAGCTCAAATCTAAGATCATGCCACTCGGGCCCTAGTGACAAGCATTAAGCATAACAAGATTGCAGCAACAATAACTTCACAAACTTTATAGATAGACTAATCATAATGTATCATCCATCGGATCCCAACAAACACAACACCGATTACATCAGATGAATCTCAATCATGTAAGGCAGCTCATGAGATCATTGTATTGAAGTACATGGGGAGAGAATACCAACTAGCTACAGCTAGAACCCGTAGTCCATGGGGGAACTACTCACGGAGCATGATGGAGGCGGTGGCGTTGATGGAGATGGCTTAGGGGCACTTCCCCGTCCGGCGGGTGCCGGAGACTTCTGTCCCCCGAATTGGAGTTTCGCGATGGTGGCGGCGCCCCTGGAGTCTTTCTGGCGTTTCGTCAATTTGGTACGGTGTTTTTAGGTCGAAAGGGATTTTATAGGCGAAGAGGCGCGGGGGGCACACAGGGCTCCACACCATAGGCCGGCGCGGGCCCCAGGCCGCGCCGCCCTATGGTGTGGTGGCCCTCTGGCCCCTCTCCGACTCTTCTTCGGTGTTCTGGAGCCTTCCGGGAAAAATAGGAGGTTTGGTCTTCGTTTCGTCGAATTCCGAGAATATTGCCCGAACAGCCTTTCTGGAACCAAAAACAGCAGAAAACGCGTGGCATCTTGTTAATAGGTTAGTTCAAACGCATAAAAACATCATAAAGTGCAAGCAAAACATGTAAGTATTGTCATAAAAAAGCATGGAACACAGAAATTATGGATACGGGACGTATCGTGTAACTCACACGTTCGTTGGGAACCCCAAGAGGAAGGTATGATGCGCACAGCAGCAAGTTTTCCCTCAGAAAGAAACCAAGGTTTATCGAACCAGGAGGAGCCAAGAAGCACGTTGAAGGTTGATGGTGGCGAAATGTGATGCGGCTCAACAACAGGGATTCCGGCGCCAACGTGGAACCTGCACAACACAACCCAAGTACTTTGCCCCAACGAAGCAGTGAGGTTGTCAATCTCACCGGCTTGCAACAAAGGATTAAACGTATTGTGTGGAAGATGATTGTTTGCAAGAAAACAGTAAAACAAGTATTGCAGTAGATTGTATGCGATGTAAAGAATAGGACCGGGGTCCACAGTTCACTAGAGGTGTCTCTCCCATAAGATAAAAGCATGTTGGGTGAACAAATTACAGTCGGGCAATTGACAAATAGAGAAGGGCATAACAATGCATATACATGATATGATAAATATAGTGAGATTTAATCAGGGCATTACGAAAAAGTACATAGACCGCCATCCAACTGCATCTATGCCTAAAAAGTCCACCTTCGGTTATCATCCGAACCCCATTCAGTATTAAGTTGCAAAGCAACAGACAATTGCATTAAGTATGGTGCGTAATGTAATCGACAACTACATCCTTAGACATAGAATCAATGTTTTATCCCTAGTGGCAACAGCACATCACAACCTTAGAACTTTCTGTCACTGTCCCAGGTGTCAATGAAGGCATGAACCCACTATCGAGCATAAATACTCCCTCTTGGAGTTAAGAGTAAAAACTTGGCCAGAGCCTCTACTAATAACGGAGAGCATGCAAGATCATAAACAACACATAAACAATAGATTTATAATCACCATAACATAGCATTCTCTATTCATCGGATCCCGACAAACACAACATATAGTATTACAGATAGATGATCTTGATCATGTTAGGCAGCTCACAAGATCCAACAATGAAGCACAATTAGGAGAAGACGACCATCTAGCTACTGCTATGGACCCATAGTCCAGGGGTGAACTACTCACTCATCACGCCGGAGGCGATCATGGCGATGAAGAGTCCTCCGGGAGATGAATCCCCTCTCCGGCAGGGTGCCGGAGGCGATCTCCTGAATCCCGAGATGGGATTCGCGGCGGCGGCGTCTCTGGAAGGTTTTCCGTATCGTGGCTCTCGTGCTGGGGGTTTCGCGACGGAGGCTATTTGTAGGCGGAAGGGCAGGTCAGAGGCGGCACGAGGGGCCCGAGGGGCCGCGCGGCCGGGGCCTGGGCGCGCCGCCTGTCACCACCTCGTGGCCCCACCCGACTCCCTTCGGTCTTGGAAGCTCCGTGCAAAAATAGGACCCTGGGAGGTGATTTCGTCCAATTCCGAGAATATTTCCTTACTAGGATTTCTGAAACCAAAAACAGCAGAAAACAGCAACTGGCTCTTCGGCATCTTGTTAATAGGTTAGTTCCAGAAAATGCGTAAATACGACATATAATGTGCATAAACATGTAGGTATCATCAATAAAGTAGCATGGAACATAAGAAATTATCGATACGTTGGAGACGTATCAGCATCCCCAAGCTTAGTTCTGCTCGTCCCGAGCAGGTAAAACGATAAAAAGATAATTTCTGAAGTGACATGCCATCATAATCTTGATCATACTATTTGTAAACATATGTAATGAATGCAGCGATCAAAACAATGGTAATGACATGAGTAAACAAGTGAATCATAAAGCAAAGACTTTTCATGAATAGTACTTCAAGACAAGCATCAATAAGTCTTGCATAAGAGTTAACTCATAAAGCAATAAATCAAAGTAAAGGTGTTGAAGCAACACAAAGGAAGATTAAGTTTCAGCGGTTGCTTTCAACTTATAACATGTATATCTCATGGATATTGTCAACATAAAGTAATATAACAAGTGCAATATGCAAGTATGTAGGAATCAATGCACAGTTCACACAAGTGTTTGCTTCTTAAGGTGGAGGGAGATAGGTAAACTGACTCAACAATAAAAGTAAAAGAATGGTCCTTCAAAGAGGAAAGCATCGATTGCTGTATTTGTGCTAGAGCTTTTATTTTGAAAACATGAAACAATTTTGTCAACGGTAGTAATAAAGCATATGAGTTATGTAAATTATATCTTACAAGTTGCAAGCCTCATGCATAGTATACTAATAGTGCCCGCACCTTGTCCTACTTAGCTTGGACTACCGGATCTTTGCAATGCCATGTTTCAACCAAGTGTCACAAAGGGGTACCTCCATGCCGCCTGTACAAAGGTCTAAGGAGAAAGCTCGCATTTTGGATTTCTCGCTTTTGATTATTCTCAACTTAGACATCCATACCGGGACAACATGGACAACAGATAATGGACTCCTCTTTAATGCATAAGCATGTAGCAACAATTATTATTCTCATATGAGATTGAGGATATATGTCCAAAACTGAAACTTCAACCATGATTCATGGCTTTAGTTAGCGGCCCAATGTTCTTCTCTAACAATTTGCATGCTCCAATCATTAAGGTGATAGATCCTTCAGACAAGACGGACATGCATAGCAACTCACATGATATTCAACAAAGAATAGTTGATGGCGTTCCCCAGAAGCATGGTTATCGCACAACAAGCAACTTAATAAAAGATAAAGTGCATAAGTACATATTCAATACTACGATAGTTTTTAAGGCTATTTTGTCCCATGAGCTATATATTGCAAAGGTGAATGATGGAATTTTAAAGGTAGCACTCAAGCAATTTACTTTGGAATGGCGGAGAAATACCATGTAGTAGGTAGGTATAGTGGACACAAATGGCATAGTAGTTGGCTCAAGGATTTTGGATGCATGAGAAGTATTCCCTCTCGATACAAGGTTTAGGCTAGCAAGGTTATTTGAAGCAAACTCAAGGATGAACCGGTGCAACAAAACTCACATAAAAGACATATTGTAAACATTATAAGACTCTACACCGTCTTCCTTGTTGTTCAAAACTCAATACTAGATATTATCTAGACCTTAGAGAGACCAAATATGCAAATCAAATTTTAGCAAGCTCTATGTATTTCTTCATTAATGGGTGCAAAGCATATGATGCAAGAGCTTAAACATGAGCACAACAATTGCCAAGTATCACATTATCCAAGACATTTTAGAATTACTACATGTAGCATTTTCCAATTCCAACCATATAACAATTTAACGAAGAAGAAACTTCGCCTTGAACATTATGAGTAAAGCCTAAGGACATATGTGTCCATATGCAACAGCGGAGCGTGTCTCTCTCCCACAAAGTGAATGCTAGGATCCATTTTATTCAAACAAAAACTAAAACAAAAACAAACCGACGCTCCAAGTAAAGAACACAAGATGTGATTGAATAAAAATATAGTTTCAGGGGAGGAACCTGATGATGTTGTCGATGAAGAAGGGGATGCCTTGGGCATCCCCAAGCTTAGACGCTTGAGTCTTCTTAAAATATGCAGGGATGAACCACGGGGGCATCCCCAAGCTTAGAGCTTTCACTCCTCTTGATCATAGTATATCATTCTCCTCTCTTGACCCTTGAAAACTTCCTTCACACCAAACTTCAAGCAAACTCATTAGAGGGTTAGTGCACAATTAATAATTCACACATTCAGAGGTGACACAAACATTCTTTTCACTTCTGGACATTGCATAAAGCTACTGGACATTAATGGATCAAAGAAATTCATCCAACATAGCAAAAGAGGCAATGCGAAATAAAAGGCAGAATCTGTCAAAAAAGAACAGTTCGTAAAGACGAATTTTAAAATGGCACCAGACTTGCTCAAATGGAAAAACTCAAAACTAATGAAAGTTGCGTACATATCTGAGGATCACGCTCGTAAATTGGCAGATTTTTTAGAATTTTCTACAGAGACTTGTGCCCAGATTCGTGACAGACAGCAATGCTGTTTCTGCGCAGCGATCCCAAATATAACATCAACTATAACATAGAAACTTTACTTGGCACAAAAACATGATAAGGAGAGGTTGCTACAGTAGTAAACAACTTCCAAGGCTCAACAATACAGTAAATAAAATAAAACGTGGGTTATCTCCCAAGAAATTCTTTCTTTATAGCCATTAAGATGGGCTCAGTAATAAGAGTTGATGCAAAAGAGAGCATCAAGAAGCAAATTCAAAACACATTTAAGCCTAACCCACTTCCTATGAAAAGGAATCTTGTACACAAATAGATTCATGAAGAACAAAGTGGCAAGCATAGAAAAGCAACACAAGTGCAATTTCAAGATTCTCAACATAAAGAGGGGAAACTTAATATTATTAAGATGCATATAACCATGTTTCCCTCTCTCATAATAACTTTCAGTAGCATCATGAACAAACTCAACAATATAACTATCACATACAACATTCTTGTCATGAGCTACATGCATAAAATTATTACTCTCCACATAAGCATAATCTATTTTATTAGTTGTAGTGGGAGCAAATTCAATAAAATAGCTATCATTATTATTCTCATCACCATAATCATCATACATAGGAGGCATATTGTAATCATAATTAATTTTCTCCTCAATAGTAGGTGGACTGAAAATATCATATTCATCATTGCAAGCATCATATATAGGAGGTAAAGTATCATCAAAGTAAATTTTCTCCTCCATGCTTGGGGGACTAAAAATATCACAACCAGCTTCCCCAAGCTTAAATTCTTCCATAGCTTTAGCAATAATGGTGTTCAAAGAGTTCATGCTAATAACCTTGCTACAACTATTTTGCAAACAAAGTTCCATGGGTTTTTTAATTTTCTCTTCAAACACATCATGTCCTAATTTAAGATAAAGTTCATAAAGATCTCTAATTTTTTTGTTGTTTTCCATTATGCCTAACTAGTGAAAATAAAAACAAGTACAGGACTAGACATGATAAAAAAATAAATGCAAGTAACTAATTTTTTGTGTTTTTGATATAGAGAGCAAGACAGTAAATAAAGTAAAACTAGCAACTAATTTTTTTGGTGTTTTATTTAGGTGCAGCAAACAAAGTAGTAAATAAAATAAAGCAAGACAAAAACAAAGTAAAGAGATTGAGAAGTGGAGACTCCCCTTGCAGCGTGTCTTGATCTCCCCGGCAACGGCGCCGAAAAAGAGCTTGATGGCGTGTAACTCACACGTTCGTTGGGAATCCCAAGAGGAAGGTATGATGCGCACAGCAGCAAGTTTTCCCTCAGAAAGAAACCAAGGTTTATCGAACCAGGAGGAGCCAAGAAGCACGTTGAAGGTTGATGGTGGCGAAATGTGATGCGGCGCAACAACAGGGATTCGGCGCCAACGTGGAACCTGCACAACACAACCCAAGTACTTTGCCCCAACGAAACAGTGAGGTTGTCAATCTCACCGGCTTGCTGTAACAAAGGATTAAACGTATTGTGTGGAAGATGATTGTTTGCTAGAAAACAGTAAAACAAGTATTGCAGTAGATTGTATGCGATGTAAAGAATAGGACCGGGGTCCACAGTTCACTAGAGGTGTCTCTCCCATAAGATAAAAGCATGTTGGGTGAACAAATTACGGTCGGGCAATTGACAAATAGAGAAGGGCATAACAATGCATATACATGATATGATAAATATAGTGAGATTTAATCGGGGCATTACGACAAAGTACATAGACCGCCATCCAACTGCATCTATGCCTAAAAAGTCCACCTTCAGGTTATCATCCGAACCCCATTCAGTATTAAGTTGCAAAGCAACAGACAATTGCATTAAGTATGGTGCGTAATGTAATCGACAACTACATCCTTAGACATAGAATCAATGTTTTATCCCTAGTGGCAACATCACATCACAACCTTAGAACTTTCTGTCACTGTCCCAGGTGTCAATGAAGGCATGAACCCACTATCGAGCATAAATACTCCCTCTTGGAGTTAAGAGTAAAAACTTGGCCAGAGCCTCTACTAATAACGGAGAGCATGCAAGATCATAAACAACACATAAACAATAGATTGATAATCACCATAACATAGCATTCTCTATTCATCGGATCCCGACAAACACAACATATAGTATTACAGATAGATGATCTTGATCATGTTAGGCAGCTCACAAGATCCAACAATGAAGCACAATTAGGAGAAGACGACCATCTAGCTACTGCTATGGACCCATAGTCCAGGGGTGAAACTCACTCATCACTCCGGAGGCGATCATGGCGATGAAGAGTCCTGGGAGATGAATCCCCTCTAGGGTGCCGGAGGCGATCTCCTGAATCCCCCGAGATGGGATTCGGCGGCGTCTCTGGAAGGTTTTCCGTATCGTGGCTCTCGGTACTGGGGTTTCGCGACGGAGGCTATTTGTAGGCGGAAGGGCAGGTCAAGAGGCGGCACGAGGGGCCCAGGGGGCAGGCGCGGCGGGCCTGGGCCGCCGCCGTGTCACCGGCCACCTCGTGCCCCACTTCGACTCCCCCGGTCTTCGGAAGCTCCGTGCAAAAATAGGACCGGGAGGTGATTTCGTCCAATTCCGAGAATATTTCCTTACTAGGATTTCTGAAACCAAAAACAGAAAACAACAACTGGCTCTTCGGCATCTTGTTAATAGGTTAGTTCCAGAAAATGCGTAAATACGACATATAATGTGCATAAACATGTAGGTATCATCAATAAAGTAGCATGGAACATAAGAAATTATCGATACGTTGGAGACGTATCACTCCTCACCGCTCGATGCCAGCGGTTGATAGCTGCATAATCCAGCATCTATACTCCATGATTAAAGCTTATATTTTTCAAGAAATTGATAAAATATCTCTATATTTTTGCCATTAATGACTAATTACCACCGAGATGTGGAAATATTATTTCCTTTCAGGAATATGCACTTTCAGGGAAAAATCTCGATAATTAATGAAGAATCACAAGTTGCCAATACTTTCAAGTCAAAGCCCTCGCGGAGGAGGCCAACAGAGAGTTTAACGAGCTGGCATAAGGGCAGAGCCCGCCCATATCACCGCCCGTATCGGGTGCTGATACGCGTAGATGCACACGTCCGTTGGGAACCCCAAGTGGAAGGTATGATGCGTATAGAAGCAAGTTTCCCTCAGTATGAAACCAAGGTTTAATCGAACCAGTAGGAGCCAAGAAGCACGTTGAAGGTTGATGGTCGCGAAATGTGATGCGGCGCAACACCAGGGATTCCGGCGCCAACGGAACCTGCACAACACAACCAAAGTACTTTGTCCCAACGAAACAGTGAGGTTGTCAATCTCACCGGCTTGCTGTAACAAAGGATTAAACGTATCGAGTGGAAGATGTTTGCAAAGAAAACAGTAAACACATTGCAGTAGATTGTATGCTATGTAAAGAATAGGACCGGGGTCCACAGTTCACTAGAGGTGTCTCTCCCATAAGATAAAAGCATGTTGGGTGAACAAATTACAGTCGGGCAATTGACAAATAGAGAAAGGCATAACAATGCATATACATGATATGATAAATATAGTGAGATTTAATTGGGCATTACGACAAAGTACATAGACCGCCATCCAACTGCATCTATGCCTAAAAAGTCCACCTTCGGGTTATCATCCGAACCCCATTCAGTATTAAGTTGCTAAGCAACAGACAATTGCATTAAGTATGGTGCGTAATGTAATCGACAACTACATCCTTAGACATAGAATCAATGTTTTATCCCTAGTGGCAACACATCACAACCTTAGAACTGTCACTGTCCCAGGTGTCAATGAAGGCATGAACCCACTATCGAGCATAAATACTCCCTCTTGGAGTTAAGAGCAAAAACTTGGCCAGAGCCTCTACTAATAACGGAGAGCATGCAAGATCATAAACAACACATAAACAATAGATTGATAATCACCATAATCATAGTATTCTCTATCCATCGGATCCCGACAAACACAACATATAGAATTACATATAGATGATCTTGATCATGTTAGGCAGCTCACAAGATCCAACAATGAAGCACAACAAGGAGAAGACGACCATCTAGCTACTGCTATGGACCCATGGTCCGGGGGTGAACTACTCACTCATCACTCCGGAGGCGACCATGGCGGTGTAGAGTCCTCCGGGAGATGAATCCCCTCTCCGGCGGGTGCCGGAGGCGATCTCCCGAATCCCCCGAGATGGGATTCGCGGCGGCGGCGTCTCGGAAGGTTTTCCGTATCGTGGCTCTCGGCGGGGTTTTCGCGACGGAGGCTTTAAGTAGGCGAAAGGGCAACGCGGGGTCCACACGAGGGCCCCACACCCTAGGTCGGCGCGGCCGGGGCCTGGGCCGCGCGGCCTATGGTGTCGGCGCCTCGTGGCCCCACTTCCTTCCCTCTTCGGTCTTCGGAAGCTCCGTGCAAAAATAGGACCCTGGGCGAAGATTTCGTCCAATTCCGAGAATATTTCTTACTAGGATTTCTGAAACCAAAAACAGAAAACAGCAACTGGCTCTTCGGCATCTTGTTAATAGGTTAGTTCCGAAAATGCATAAATATGACATATAATGTGCATAAAACATGTAGGTATCATCAATAAAGTAGCATGGAACATAAGAAATTATCGATACGTTGGAGACGTATCAGCATCCCCAAGCTTAGTTCTGCTCGTCCCGAGCAGGTAAAACGATAACAAAGATAATTTCTGAAGTGACATGCCATCATAATCTTGATCATACTATTTGTAAACATATATAATGAATGCAGCGATCAAAACAAAGGTAATGACATGAGTAAACAAGTGAATCATATGACAAAGACTTTTCATAAATAGTACTTCAAGACAAGCATCAATAAGTCTTGCATAAGAGTTAACTCATAAAGCAATAAATCAAAGTAAAGGTGTTGAAGCAACACAAAGGAAGATTAAGTTTCAGCGGTTGCTTTCAACTTATAACATGTATATCTCATGGATATTGTCAACATAAAGTAATATAACAAGTGCAATATGCAAGTATGTAGGAATCAATGCACAGTTCACACAAGTGTTTGCTTCTTAAGGTGGAGGGAGATAGGTAAACTGACTCAACAATAAAAGTAAAAGAAAGGTCCTTCAAAGAGGAAAGCATCGATTGCTGTATTTGTGCTAGAGCTTTTATTTTGAAAACATGAAACAATTTTGTCAACGGTAGTAATAAAGCATATGAGTTATGTAAATTATATCTTACAAGTTGCAAGCCTCATGCATAGTATACTAATAGTGTCCGCACCTCGTCCTACTTAGCTTGGACTACCGGATCTTTGCATGCCATGTTTCAACCAAGTGTCACAAAGGGGTACCTCCATGCCGCCTGTACAAAGGTCTAAGGAGAATGCTCGCATTTTGGATTTCTCGCTTTTGATTATTCTCAACTTAGACATCCATACCGGGACAACATGGACAACAGATAATGGACTCCTCTTAAATGCATAAGCATGTAGCAATGATTATTATTCTCATATGAGATTGAGGATATATGTCCAAAACTGAAACTTCCACCATGATTCATGGCTTTAGTTAGCGGCCCAATGTTCTTCTCTAACAATTTTTGCATGCTCCAACCACTAAAATGATAGATCCTTCAGACAAGACGGACATGCATAGCAACTCACATGATATTCAACAATAGTTGATGGCGTTCCCCAGAAGCATGGTTATCGCACAACAAGCAACTTAATAAAAGATAAAGTGCATAAGTACATATTCAATACTACGATAGTTTTTAAGGCTATTTTGTCCCATGAGCTATATATTGCAAAGGTGAATGCACTACAAGAAAAGTTCTGATAGACAACGTCCCAAAATCGTCAACTAAGGGGTATTTTTCGTCGCCTATGGGCCTAACCCGACGATATGGGTTCTGTTGTCGAAACTGCGTCAGGCAAAGTCCAACGACGATTTTTTCGGTCCGTCGCGCTTGGGCGCCCTTCCGCCACGGAAAATCGGACCGTTGCGGAAGTGTTTTCGGGAGCCCGTTGACTGCGACGTCATGCAAACGACACGTGGCAGACGCCGTTGCGTTAACGGCGTTAACCGCTGAAACCCCGTGGTAGATGGTAGGCCCACACGAGGCCTGCCACGTCTTAAGCGGGCCGGGCCAGATGACATAGTTTGACCGGTCAACTATATAGCTGGGCTGGTCCATTAGTTACGTGGGCCGGGCCTAACCTCTAAGGTTGACTGGTCAAAACTTAAATGGGCCGGCCCATTTAACATGTGGGGTCCACCTTACAAGTGGGCGGCCCAAGAAGCAAGTGGGCGGGCCAAAAACACAGGTGGGTCCCACTATCCTGTTAAAAGGCGGCCCATTTAGTGTGTGGGGTCCACCGTATAGCAAGTGGGCGGCCCAACAAGCTAGTGGGCGGGCCAAAAACACAGTGGGTCCCACTTTCCAGTTAAAGGATCGGCCCATTTAGTTTGTGGGGTCCACCATATAGCAAGTGGGCGGCCCAACAAGATAGTGGGCCGGGCCAAAAACACGTGGGTCCCACTTTCTGTTAAAGGCGGCCCATTTAGTATGTGGGGCCCACCATATAGCAAGTCGGCCCACCAAGATAGTGGGCGGGCCAAAAACACAGTGGGTCCCACATTCCTGTTAATGGGCGGCCCATTTGGTATGTGGGTCCACCATACAGTGGCCGGCCCAACAAAATAGTGGGCGGGCCAAAACACAGTGGGTCCCACCTTCCACTTAAAAGGCCGGCCCATTTACCATGTGGGACCACCATAGAGCAAGTGGGCCGGCCCAACAAGATAGTGGGCGGCCCAATAAGGTGGCCCCACTCCAAAGGGCGGCCCAACTAGTATGTGGGGTCCACCATATAGCAAGTGGGCCGGCCCAACAAGATAGTGGGCCGGGCCAAAAACACAGGTGGGTCCCACTTTCCTCTTAAAGGGCCGGCCCATTCATTATGTGGGGTCCTCCAAAAAAGCAAATGGGCTGGCCCAACTAATTAGTGGGCCGGCCCAGTAGTTGGTGGGGTCCACCTTAAAGCAAGTGGGCCAGCCCAATTAGTGTGTGGGGTCCACCGTAGATCAAATGGGCTGGCCCAAGAAGTAAGTGGGCCAGCCCGTTTAGTTGCTGTTTATATGCCGGCATAATATGCGCTTTAGGATTTTGCGGGCAGGCACATATGTGATTTCGCTTAATTGGGCCGTTTAAGGGATGGGAATTCGTGATTTAGTTGATTTCTGTCGGATAGCCTCACTTACCACAAGCACCAAAGAAAAAATGCGCGAAAGAACTATAAAAACTAACTAAATATTACATCAGCTGCAAGGCATTGAAAAAAATATTACAGAACCCAGAGAAATTGAATGGTAATTAAACCTAGCAATACAATGAAGCGATCCGGCAATCTTTTAAGTTGTCCATGCAGCACCTATATCTGAAACAAAGACATTACAAGTTAAGACAGCAACAATGGAAAGGCAAAGACACTACAATATTGTTTGCCAAAGAATTTGGAACTCATCATTTCGTCGTTATAACAAGATCATTGTAATGCGCACAATAAGCAAACAAAGAGTGCATGCCGCATACCAACAGCCAATATAACAGAGCATGTTAGAATGAAACAGCAGACTTACTACTGTCGAGTCCCATGCAAACCAACATGTTCAGGGAGTACAAAATTGGCATGAACAACATAGTAGCAGGCTATAAATTTTGTAACAACGACTGAGCAAGATGAAGTTATGATGGCTACATCTACAGAGCAGGGAATGTAAACCAAAAATAGAAGTTACGATGGCAAAAGCTAAAGAGGAGGGAATGTGAACCAACATGTGCCAAGTGCAATTACTTCATTTTGGCCGTGAACTAAATAATACTCCTGAACTTATAGTGAAGGGGATGCAAATCAAGATGTTTCGGGATATAAACTTGTAATGAGCAACACATGGAGGATAGTTAATGCTGGAGCTTAGGATGGACCAGATACAGAATATAGTGGGATCACCTGTGAACTTGTATAAGAGGGAATGCAAACCAATATGTTCAGCTTTCCATATGTGAGCGTCATGCCAAGTCAGAGAAACAAGTCAATAATGCAGCTTTTGAAGAACAAGATGGCACGCAAAATTATTATCTAGTAGTATGACAAGTTTATTTGTACTACAGGCTAGATAGCAGAGTGATAGCATGCCAAACTAAGTCCTTACTTTGTTAGCTTACAATGAACTAGATACAAAACAATGGCATCACCTGTAGTACAGGGAATGCAAGCCAACATGTTCATGGAGTAAAAAATTGGCACAAACAACATAGTAGCAGGCCATAATTTTTGTAACAACGACTGAGCAAGATAAAGTTATGATGGCTAGATCTACAGAGCAGGGAATGTAAACCAAATATAGAAGTTACGATGCCAAAAGCTATAGAGCAGGGAATGCGAACCAACATGTGCAATTACTTAAAATTGGCCATGAACTAAATAATAGCAGGATGTTACTATAATACCTACAGTATAATTTTTGTAACAACGACTGAGCAAGATAGAAGTTATGATGGCTACATCTACAGAGCAGGGAATGCAAACCAAAATGTTCAATCGCTTAAAGTTAGCAATGAAGTAGAAAATAGCAACGTGTTACGGTCATAGCTAGGAATGAACTAAAAGAGCTTCAGACAAACAAGCATCTGAACCCAGAACATGGCGCTAAAACAAGGGACTTACATTAGGAGAAGCACTCTGTGGGAGTCACAGCAGATCTTCCTGGGGTTGATAGATCCGGTGATGAAGTACGCTACATGTGCTACTTGGGGTTGGAGAGACGGCCATTACACTTCATGATTACTCATCTCATCTGCAAAAACGTAACGGCGCGTCGTTAGCACAAACAGGTTCCCCCAAGATTAAACAAGAACTTGCAGGCAAGCAATAGAAAAGCGACAGTAGAAGAGTTTAGATCATGCACGGCGCCGGTGAAGCAGATCCGGTTCATGCACAGCGGTGTCGGTGAGCAAGATCCGATGCGGTGGACGACGGATCCGGCGAAGCGGCTCCGGCGGGGTGGACGATGCCGCAGCTGAAGCGACTGCGGTAGACTGCTGGATGAGCATATGGTTTCGAGGTTCGGCGGGGATGATCCGGTCCGGTTGATGACGGCGTCGATGAAGCGGCTCCGGCAGGCAGCCGGATGACGAGGATCGCGAGGGCTCGGGTAGGCCAGGGAAGTCCGGCGGGGATGTTCCGGTGCGGTGGTCGTGGAGGTGGTAGAGAGAGGGACTTGAGAAGTTCCGGTGGGTGGTCTCAGATGAGAGACTGAGGGAAATGAATTTTTTTGGGAGGGTATCCGGGGCTAGGGAGGTGGTGATCCAAAAAATGACGGCCAGACCCCCCCACCAACCGACTTTGCTGTCATCTCCACAGGGGTAGAATCGGAATTTGGAAGCGTGTGAAATTTTTGTATTTTGTGGGCGGGAAGTTTTGCCGCTATGAGATTTTGAATTTCGCTAAGGTACAAGTATAATGATAAAAAATTGTGAGACCGTACTAGTACCTCTGTTCAAGGCCGACTGTAAAATCAAATCATCATCAAGTTGAACATCGGTTACTACCATGATCATCATCGGACACAGATCTGGTGACATGCACCTGAAATTGGTGCATTCGTTGCAAAGTATAATGCTAAAAAAATTAGTGACCGTACTAGTACTTCTGTTCAAGCCCGAGTGCAACATCAAATCATCATCACGTTGAAAATTTGTTACCATGATCATGATCTATCTCTAAATTTGGCGCATCCGCTAAATCTGGCAAACTATAATGATAAAGAAATTGTGAGACAGTAGTAGTACTTCTGTTCATGGTCGAGTGCAACATCAAATCATCATCACGTTTAAAATTTGTTACCATGATCATGATCTACCTCTGAAAATGGGCGCATCCGCTAAAACTTGCAAAGTATAATGATACAAAATTGTGAGACCGTACTAGGACTTATGTTCAAGGTCGAGTGCAACATCAAATCATCATTACATTGAAAAGTGTGTTACCATGATCATGATCTATCTCTGAATTTGGCGCATCCGCTAAATCTCGCAAAGTATAATGATAAAAAAATTGTGAGACTGTACTAGTACTTATGTTCAAGGCCGAGTGCAGGATCAAATCATCATCACGTTGAAATTCGTTACAACGATCATGACATATCTCTAAAATTGGTGCATCCGCTAAATCTCGCAAAGTATAATGATAAAAAAAATTGTGAGACTGTACTAGTACTTGTGTTCAAGGCCGAGTGCAGGATCAAATCATCATCACGGTGAAATTTGTTACAACGATCATGACATATCTCTTAAATTGGCGCATCCGCTAAATCTTGCATGTGGCGCATCTCAGTGCGGAGCAACAGGCCGGTGCTATCAAGGTTGAGGCGTCAGTAGCGTCATCGGGCTCTCCTTTTTTGATAGATCTTCTACATGGCGCGGCGCACCGCCCGTCGAGAAGCAGTCACATGTGATACCGAGGTGGAGACGTCGCCGGCATCCTCGAGGCGCGGCCGCCCTTCTATGAGCCAGCGTCGACTCAAGGTATATATGAATCCATGCGTTGTCGCGCCCCTTCTTCCGATGAAGTGGGGTGCCTTAGATTTATTGTTCTTCTCTTACGATTATTTCGAGCCGAACATGTGTGCTCTTTCTCTGAATATATTGCTTGAAAAGCTAACCAAGTTAATTAAATTCACTTCGTTCTTAATCTTGCGTGCTAATTCTGTTATTTTTGCTGACAGTGGTGCGCGCAAGGAGATTTATTTGTGGGTGTGCTGAGCTGTTAGGCCTAAGTCGAAATCCTCAGCTTAACGAGGCCTCAGCTTAACACATAAAAAAGGTGTTCAATCTCGCCCACAATGTCCTTTTCTTTCCTCTTCCTTTATTGGAACTTGTTTTGCAGACAAGGAAAGTGGCACGTGTAATGTGAGTAAAACCCTCTTAGCCAAAATCAGCTACAAGCAAGATTTTCTGTATTGTAGATGCCCCAATTGACTCTAATCCCCAATGTAGTCTTTTTTTATGTCAGTATAGACTTCTTTACATGGCATGCATTTGCCTAATGAGCAGCATTGTATTGCCATTCTAGCCAACCTGATCGATATGTCAAGCTTCATGCACGAGATGCCATGTTTAATTTACTCCCTCACTCCGATCCATATTTCTTGGTGTAAAATGAATGTGAATCGAAGGGAGTACTTTTCTTAGATACTAGTAGTACTATACCATTTCAAAAAAAAATACTAGTACTACTACATCACAAATGCATCAAAAGAGTACTACCATCACAAGACCACCACGGTTGTACTAGTAGAGTTTAATACTGAACTTCCAAAGGGAATAAGATTACACATATGAACTTTAAACAGGACCAGGAGCATGAGGGCCAGCAGCAGGGGCGTTGACTGGGAACAAGCCAGGCAAGACGTAATTCTGGAGGAAGAGGCCATATGCTGCGTGCTTGGCCTTGGTTGCAGGGCGGTGCTTCCCCGATGTACTTAGGCCTACACCCGTCGCATGCTGGATCAGGCTGCGGATGTCCTTCTGGAGGATTTTGCCACAGAATGGGCAAAATAGCTCCCCGCGCTTGCGGAAACGAATTTCACCACCCTTCAGCCGCTTCAGAACGTAGCGGCTCTTCTGGTCCCTGCGCTCCTTGTTGTCGTCCATGTCATCAGAATATTCCTGTGAATTATAAAGTACATAATAATCAGGTGCTTAATGACAGATCGAATAAATACTGCACTATCATAAGCAAACCTTAGAAACCCTAAAATTAAATGTGTAGAACAAGTAAATGGCAGAAGAAATCATACTAAATCACGAGAAAACCCTATGAACAGCAATGAACATAAGCCACAACAATTGCAAGTCCACTAAGTATGAACACATAAATTAATTATATGACAAATCAAGCCAACTACATGGCAGATTAGTCGAAATTAAACTAGAATCTGACCGTACGAACCGTAGAATCAAGTACGTCTACAAGAACAAGGTAGGAGATCAAATCAATCAAGAACCAGGTTCGTGCAAACCACGTGAACAGTAATATGACACAAAAAGGATCGGGACAGTTTCGGTAAAAGAGCAGTACCTCCTCGTCGTCACCCTCGACATCCTCCTGGAACTGAACGTTTGGGCCGAAATCGTCGAAGGGGTCGAGGTCCGCGTCCAGCACCGGGTCGAGGAAGACCTCGCCGTGGTGGCCTGCAACGCCTTGCAGATCTTCGGCGGGAGCAACGGCGTTGCTATCCACCTTCTCCTCGACGGCCAGGACGCCCGTTTCGACCGAGGTCGAAGAATCAGACAAGCAGAGGAGACGAGCGGCCTGGGTACCCGGTGAAGCCTCACCCGCCGCGACGGCCACTACCGCAGAGGCATCCTCTGCGCGAGCGGCCGCCGATTGCTCCGCCTCGTACGCAAGACCTGTCTTCATGCTGCTGCGGTTGGAAACGAGGAAGTCGATGCCTCGGAGGTGCGGTGAGTTGATGGGAGGGGAGAGGACGAGCTCGCGAGAGACGATGAGGCCGATTATTTTATAGCCTCTGACTCTCTGTATCAGAATGGCATTAGTTGTGGACGCGAGAGACGATGAGGCCGATTAGTTGTGGACGCGTGAAGTCGTGCATGTACTCGATTCTCACGTATACCAATACTTCCAAACGTCATAAGTAATTCACAATCATTCAGAATAATATGAGACCTTAACATTTTATTGTTTGTGTCAGATATTGTCCATGAAAAATAACATCCTTCAAAAAATAAATCCCCTATGCCAATCCGGTCATGCCCGTCTACTCCAACTAGCTTCCTCGAGTAATTTGTCACCTTACATTCTTAAAATGAACCAAAATTTGGCACAGGGGCATCACATGGAAAATGATGTTACCATTCTCTCTTCCCATTTTTGTTTGAATTTTTCAAAATTGTCATGCCCTAACGGAAAAAATGTATGTTCCTTCTATGAAGCATGTATCAGAATGGCATTACCAAAACCTGGGGGTGGCGGGGCACATGGTGGTGTGATGATACATCACATTTGGACCACACAACACAATTTGGACCAACCAAAAAAATTCAACCACCCTACACAAACCCTGGTCAAAACTAGTTTGACCAATATTACAAAAGTTGTACATAATTCAGAAACCGTCAGAAATATACGAAGCATTCAGGAGTCAATACTGAAGACAAAGCAATTATGCCAAAAGACGAAGGCAGAGGAGGAACAGGTCTTGCTATATTGCACAACAAAGCCAAATTCAACTTTTCATCGATTCCAAAATTCTGGCTGCAATTAGCACACCCTGGTCTCCTGATGTCGCAATAGTTGGCTGCTGGGAGCGGAGACACTCGACTTCCTTCTTCAACTTATCGCACTCTGTGCGAACTTTCAAGTACTTCGTCTCGAAATATTGCGCATGTTCAGCATGCAACTCCACTTCCTGTTGAAAACTTTCACAGTCACAGTTGCAATCACACTGACCAGCCTTGTCAGTGACCACACTCATCGGTGGCTGGGCGCGTAGTTCCTCGACTTCCTTCTTCAACTTCTCACACTCCACGAGAACGTCTGAGTACCGTTTATCAAAAGAAGATTGCATGGAACGGGCATTCTCCTTCGATATGGCACGATTTAAAATGCACCTGCCCACGAGGTGGCGGATTTTCTTATGAAGGATGATGTTGTGGCCCTTGATCTGGTCCAGTTTCGCGGAGAATCGTGTTATCACATCCTGCATTGCAAATTCAACAGCAATGAAGTATGCAGAGTGCAGATGAGGGGGGAGAAATAAACAAATGGAGTGCCAACCTCTTCAATATGCCTGAGAGCTGCAAAGTCCTTGTCCATAGGAACCTCTTCAACGATGGAACCGCCATCCCTGGAAGAAAGACATTTAAGTAGTTGGATCTGGCAGCCAGCAAGGAGGCGATGAAACTGCGGCACGGCAATGGAAACATACACGGCCGAAGATGCACACACGCGCACTGGCTGCTCCTCTCCCGGAGACTGGGCATTCGTCTCTGATTCTGCATTCATGATACCAAACCTATGCAAGAGTTTGAGGTTTCTGTTCTGAAGGGTGGTGTTGTGGCCCTTTAATCTCATAATCCCTTCCTGCATGGAAAAATTCACCAGGAACGAATCAGGGATCCTTTTTCATTCACAGGATATGAAAATCATAAGATTAGGAAAAGCATAGGATTTTGTATACATTACAGAGGGTGTATGCGCTATTTTATGGGCTATTTGGAATGTACAAAATGAAGTCGAGTTTAATAAACCCAAATCTCATCCCTTCTTGCAGGTTATCCCTATGATTATTCACTAGATCCGTATGTTTCTTATCTCCAGCCCGAGGATCAGCAGGATATCATGGAGTCTGGGTGCAACTGACTAGAGACAGCCGCACGGGATTTTTACAGCCAGGGTGGCTGGCAGTTTCCTCATAGAATTACTTACTGATGTGTTTTTGCCTTTTTGGCACCCGCTGTTTTCTATGTTTCGTTGGTGGATCTTTGTGTCGACTCTAGCTGATCCGTGAGAAGTTGTCATAATTTGTGTATGAACTGAAGAAAGCAATAAAGCAGCCATATACATCATTTTGATGCAGAGGCTGTGATATGTCCCCCATTTCGAAAAAAGGAACAAACATAGGATATATTTCTATAAATCAAACAACTAATGTAGGAAAAAAAACCATAGGATCTAAATGCTACACAATTCTTATAGAAGTCCTACGAATTAAAGAAGCCCTCATGCAGTACGGAGATGAAGAGGAAGAAAAAAAAGCAATGGATATATATTATATAGTGCATACATTATTAATGCTCTTGAGAGCTAACAAGTGCTCATCAAACAACGGGTCCTCGATAGCTAAGTACGAAGTGGATCCTGCGGTAGAAAGCACGAGCCTGGAACCGTCGGCCCTGGAAGATGATAGCCGGTTTAGTTGGCACCGCCTGCCAGCAAGGACTCAACGAAAATCCGGCATGGCGATGGAAACATACCCAGGAGCTTCGTACCCACCAGGTTGGCGAGAAACGAGCGATTTCTCAACTTGGGTAGGAATGGCGCTGAAACCAGCCGCCATGGAAGAAAGACGGTTAAATTGTTTGATCCGCTAGCCAGCCAGAAGGCAGAGAAACTTCGGCATGGCGATGGAAACATACCGGGGAGCTTCGTACCCACCATCTTGGCGAAACACGGTCGATTTCTCGGCATCGGTAGGAAGGGCGACACTTGAACGGGCGGCCCTGGAAGAAAGACGGTCAAATAGCTGGTTCTCCCGGGTAAAAAAATAGTTGGATCTGTTTGCCTTGCTGTAATCTGCGTTCATGGGGGCAAAGAAAGCACATGGCGATAAAAACCTACCAGGACTCTTGCTGGATTACTCTGCCCTGACCCAACAAGCCCGAAGCAGACTGAGCTTGCGATGGAAGCGCAGACTGAGCTTGCGATGGAAGCGCAGACATGCCTGTCCGCCGGCGCCGCTGGTACACTTTCAAAGTCGGAGTTTGCAGGACTTTCAGCGGGATGGATTTCACCGCGGATTTAGTCTCAGACAACAACGCCTCCTTCCTCTTCTTACACTTCTTCATGTTCTTCTTAGACAACTTGTTGAACGATGGATGAATCGCTGGAGGAAGAAGGAAGGGACAAGCAGGTGGGGATAGAAGGGGTCGGTGTAGAGCTCTCCGGGGAGGGTTCCCCGGGGAGGAGGATGAAAACTGGAACGAACAGGACAGGGATGGGACTGGGCAATCTTGTCCGTCCATCCAAAATCAAAGGGCGGGAGCACATAAGACTTTGGGCCATTGACAGGCTGGTCCTGCCACAGGCGGACCCCAAGTTTCAGCGATTCAATGTCAGTGAAAAGATGGGCAATGTAAAAGAATCTTGTTCGGGGTCGGCCGCGGAAGCCAAATCTCTGTGTCCCAAAGTCTACTAGTAGTCTACTCCTATATAGGTATAGCTGCATAGCCATCATACCATTGCATTGATCGAGCTGTACGCCTTTACCACTCTGATTCAGGTACAAAATATTAGTGTTCTCTTGTCAAATCAAAGGCCATGTCAGTTTGACGAAATGGACGTTCTTTAACTCACAAACTACTCCAAGGACATCATTTACGGACTACTGAAGCCATGTACATAATTTCTGGATCGATTTAGTAATTTGCTACAACTGTAATATTATTTCCAATTTTCAGCAATTTATTTGAATTTTAGGATTTTACTTATAAATTTCGCTAATTGACATGTGTAGGAAAGATAGAAAACAACTAGTGTATGCATGACCAATTAATCTGACTAAATAAATCTTATAGTGGCCACTTTGCATCACTCAAACTGAGAGGGCATGTTAGATTCATATGATAGAATAATGGAGAATCGCTATGACATATGCCTCCTTGAATCCTACGGGAAAGAAATCTACATGAATTGGTAGAGCTAGGTGTGTGATGGTATCATCGGAAAGACAAAGGAAATTTCTATAGAGATTGAGAGTGCATAGCATAGTTGTCACAGATGCATATGAATTTTTCCAAGAGGTCTAACCTCTTATTAGAAATCCTATAGGGTTGTACTAGTATAAGAAAACAATACATAGAAATTTTGGAGGATTCAATTCTTCAAATCAAACAAGCTATATAGGGGGAAAATCATATCCTTTGATTCGTACAATTTGTATAGGAGTTATGTAGGATTTGACTATAGGAGTTATGTAGGATTTGACTATAGGATTTGAATATTTGTACGGTTGTGTAATATTTTTACCCAGATCAATTCACATACCACCGGTTATGTATTTTTTTGGGCTATAAAAATAGGAGGTGTGGTATATTTGATGTGTGTAGAGATAATCTCACCATCTTATAGCCACCCCTAACATTTCGAGCAAACAAAAAAAATCTATACCACTACCCACCTCTCGTCCTACACTCAATTCCTACACAACCAAACAACAAAAATTGGCTATCCTAGCCAGGTGGTTGGGGATACTCTCATCCCATAAACCTATCCCCTAAACCAAACAACCCCTAATATGGAGGGAAGGAAAACCTAGTATCTGATACTGTACAAAAACACATAAAGCAATCTGGAACCGTCCACATAGAATCAACGGGCCAGAGCAGATGCCTTCTTTGGGAAGGGTCTTGCGCGGAAGCCAAGGAATCCTCTGCGTCGACAATCTGGTGTAGCAGTAAAATAGACCATCATAGCGGAACATTGATGGAGTCACTACAATGCGTCCGAATCCGGGTATAGTCTTGTCATATCAATGGCCATGTCAGTTTCTCCAGATATAATCTATCCGTTAGCTAGTACTACTACTCTAGAGGCTGACGCCACATGCAGAAGTTGTACAGTACTACGACTACTATCGAGTATCGACTAGTCCGATCACGTCCAGGTCGCAACTACTCAAAAATGGCCGTAAAGAAAATGCAGAAGTAGGATGGGGCCACGACAAAAGACATACATCTATTTATGGACAGAGGTAGTATCATATCAGCATGCATTAGCATCTCATTTGCAACTAGTTGCACTCGCATCCTATTATCGGATATCACACTTCTGCACTTTTAAAAAATATGAAGAAAAACAAAACTGGGACACATATTATGTTGTGTATTGCTCCACAGGTCACAGATGAGTATGTAAAAAAAATCTAGCTTGCACAAAAAAGACAAATGATATGTGAATAGTTAAGGAATATTATTCACTTTGGTCTTTTCTTTTTTCCACAGCTCACATATGGTCACCTTTTGAAACAAATGTTTAGATGTGCGAAAGATACAACATAACCCGTGACTATGATTTGAATTTACATTTTTTTACAAACTCGAAATGTGACATCCGACAATAAGATGAGGGATCAACTAGTTGCGAAATGTTTGCACTCCTGACCATGCATCTGAATCTATCTACTAGACTACTACAACAACATACAAAATGCACCAGTTTTGAACTAGAGATGTAACAGCAGTACTAACCGTTGGTTTCCAAAATCTAACGCTTGTGATTAGAGGGATTCGCGTCAAGAGATACCACAACAGCATACACTTCTTTCTAGAACCATCATGTAGCCATTATGTAGAAGAAGAAAAAAGCAGGGTCACACCAATATCACACGTCCCACTCGATAGTAAGAAAGGTTCCAAGTTATTGTTCCCATTTCTCAACTGGTCATACCTATTTCGATGGTGTAACCTACGTAGTATAAGTTATATATTAGTTGTATGGAAAGTTTGAGCAACATTTAGAACATAATTTTGTACTCCTAATTGGTCCAACATGCATGCTAAGATTGGGGTCTTCACCTTGAAACGGCGAGCGCCGAAAAGCGGGTCAAAATCGCCCAGATCCTCGAAGATATCTACAGGCGCAGCCGCTGTATGAGAGACGGAGTGGGAAACGAGTGGGGCGATGTATGAGAGACGGAGTGGGGGTGTAGTATGTACTATAGTAAGACGGCGAGACGGCGAGGTCAGAGTGATTAAGACTAGTCACAATGGGAAGTACGTAGTACGTAGTATCATACACTACTAGTTTGTGATACTACCTCCACAATGCATAGTATCATAATATGGTTCATACTTATGTCATATTTAAAGTTTTGTAGAATCTCAATGCAAATGTGTGTACATGATGTATTTGTCATGAAGTTTTCTAAGTTTTCTAGGTTTATGTGTTATAATACTACTCTCATATCTCACCTCATAATTGATGTGACACATTAGATTTTTGCCAACATGGCATGTATGATACTACTTACGAGCCTTAAAAGCACTTTTTTGTGATGTTGATCAAATTGTACTCTAAAATTGTCACTGGACAACAGGTCGGCCTATTGCAAACTTGTTTGAATGAGCTAAAATAGTTAGAAATCTAGAAAATTTGTCACTTCAATGAATTTTCATCCTATAACGTTTACTTAATTTGAAAAACGAATGGGGACGTTTGCCATAATGGGACAATCATTTCTACAAAAAAGAATAAGATGGAAAGTCTCGCAATGTTATTTATCATGACAACATTGACAATGTCACAACCGTGGGGTGATTAGGGAATCCACTCCGCTAGAAAAAACAAACTTATATAAGGCATGTGTGGCAATGCAGTTTGTCTACCTTATACACATATCTAGATGTGTAGCTATATATGGATTTTATTTTCCAACTTTAGATGATCAGTTTATAGTTCACCATTTAATTAGAATTCATAATTTTTGGGAATAAAATACTTGGAGGTACCCTGCAAGTGTGGTACCACAAACTAAGCCCAAACATGGGTCCCAATAGTACAACATAGCGCGCATAGGAAGTTTGAGCAAATTTGAAACCAACCAAATGAGGTAGAAACAAATCAGAAAAAAGTTGTGAAACATGTGCATGGAGCCATCACATGACATGTACTTACTACTAACAAGTAAAAAATATAAAACCCTATCATACATAGAGGTTTGGGGTGAAGAGTTATTATTCACACACATATAGAATAAATATGGACTGCTTTTGGCTTTCTACCCATTAATTTGAGCAAGCTTCATGCAGTGTCCACTTCAAACTTGACAACATTGGAACCATAGCTGCTTGAGTTCGCCTCGCTAGCCTCTTCCCATATGTAAGCTTAATTAATTGGTTACACTACGAAAACCACAATCAACTTCTGAATAATGCATGCATTGCCCCCCTTTTGCACATATGCAACTTTGCAAAGTAGGGATTTTTGGTTTACCACACATTAGTGTGTTGTTTTCTTTTTATTAGGACCCATGTTTGGTAGCCACATTTTTCCAAAGCCAAAGTGTGGTTAGCCAAAAAAAAAGCTAGTATGGCTAGCCACCAAATTGTGGCTTAAAATATTAAAGCCAAACTTTGTCAAAACTTTGTAAAAAAAAGTTGAGTCTATGACAAATGGACCATATATACATGCAATGAAGTGTGATAAGCCAAATTGTGGCAAAAAACAAACACATGCCAAATAAACTATATGCATGGCTGCCAAATTTTGGCTTCTTGACAAATTGTGGCTAGGAACCAAACATGCCCTTGCTGGCCAAAGGGGTCCGAATATGTGTTTTGTTTATTCGCTATCATGTGCAGTACGTGTGTGCACAATACCACAAATCAAAATTTCACGGGTAGGCCAAACATGCATGCATGGTAGGCGAATCGCCATTTCGAAGGCTAATTTGTCAAACTAGCTTACCATGAAACCATCATGTGTACTCCAATTAATTAAGTTCGGATATGAATGGTGGTCATCAACCAAACTAAAAAGAATTCAAAATTTGGGATGATATAGGGATGTGCCCTATTGTTGTGGAATCAGAAAACATTAGCCAACGAAAATGTGGGTTGCATCCAAGTATAGTAGCTCACAAAGTCGATTGCCAAGAAGTTTTTGCCTAAATTTGAAATAAAGCCAAAATGAGGTTCAAACTTATTGAAATCAGCAAGCAAGGCAATCACGAAGTCACCAATTACTACTTTTATCTAGGAAAAATAACAAACATGATGGCATGCAAATATTCTTGAGAAGCAGAATCATTCTGTAAATATATATTTTTGGAACCATGCATGTTGGACATTGATTCGCTTCTTGCCACATGGGTGAGCTAGCTTGGTTACCGCAAGAACCATGCATGGCGAACTTTCGAATCATGACCCCTTTTTTAAGAGATCAATGAAAAACTTCTTATTTTCGACTATACTTTGCCAAATACAGTTTTTTTGGTTTTCCACATAAAGTCTTTTCATTTTTATTGGCCGAATTAAGGGGGGCAAAATTAAAAGGATGTATTTGTGAAGTGGCTACCGCGTGTATTGCGCACACTACCACCTATACAATTTTCACAAGAGGGTGACATGGTTGGATGGCCATGCATTTCCATGGTTTGTTGGATTATCTCATCATGTAGTATATAATAAATTAATTTTGTAAATATTTTTCAATTCAAGTATTAACGATGGTTATATTACAACTCAAATAAATTGGGAAAATACTGGGGTTCGCCTCCCTAGAATCAATCTTGCCCGTCCATTTCCTATCAACTGACTATAGGGAGTACTAGATTTAAATGGCGGTTGGAGTTAATTCCTCAACCTCATCGCAGTATTATTCCCATCTGTCCCCACTAAACAACCCCTGGCGGTTCGTTCTCCCCTGCATTTCGGCAAGTTCCAAAAAACCCCATTGTTTGCAGTTGCTCTCCCTCCCTCCCCCTCAATCCCTCCGATCAGTTCGACGTGCTTCAGCGCTGCCATGGCCGACGGCGGCCTGTTTACGCTAAAGAGGAGCGTCGTTCCCCATGGGACGACCAAGGTGAACGTGGTCTACACGAATGACCCTTCCGTTCTCGAGCACACCCTCAAGATGTACGAACAAAAGCTACTAGAGGACAGGTCCAGGTTCGTCGGCCTCGACCTAGAATACACTGCGGACCAAGTAAGTACCGCCGTCGTTCAGTTGGCCATGGACGACCACGTCCTGGTGTACCATTTCTGCAGGTATGTTCTTCACATGCCTTCCTTTATCCTTTTGTTTTTTAATATAGAAACTCTTCCTTTATCTTGGATCTGCTTTTTTATTTCGACATAGACTAGGTTCTAACTTGTATGAAAACACGAACAAACTAACTTGTATGAAAAATGTGGTCTGGAACGTAATATCCAACATACTTGTATAATTTTTTTGGATTGACCACGATATCTAGTTTCATGATTTTGGTACTCAAAATTTGCACAAATTTCATGTACTCATACTCACCGATAATCGGCATGGATGTCAAGATATTAACATATAGTAACTGAATCTTAACTTGACACTTAAATAATTAGATCATATAGTCGCAACAATAATTCATGTTATTTTGATGTGTATCACTGATGCAAAATCATTGTTTCACTGCAACAAGTATACAGTTTACTGGAAGAAAAATATGTGTACTATTTCAGCATATACGATCTTACAAGATTGATTTGTGTTAACATGCAGGAGTCCTGATAATCTGGCACTGCAAGAATTCCTTCAACATAAAGGAATTTGTTTCACAACTGTTGACATCAGGGGTGACTCTAGCAGGTTTGCTAGAGATGGCATTAAAATTCCTAAACATAATTGGATTGACATTCAGGATATGATCAATTTCAATGGTCCTGGCAATAGGACTGGCATGGGTGATTTGGCAGCCGCCATCATTGACCCATCTTACAAAGACATGAAGACCAAGTTCCCTACTAGCAGCCACGATCAATGGGAGTGCATGCCATTGCCTGAAGTAAACTTGAGGTATGCTGCGATTGATGGGTATGTCAGTTTTGAGTTGTACAGGCGACTCAAAAAAATCAATGATGGGCAGCGTCAAGCACAACCAATTCCAAGGGAAGTGGTTTGCCCGGATTGCAAGGAAGCGGCTAGGTTGGCCGCTCTTCCCCCTGCCTGGCGCGACGAGAAGAAGCAGTGTGTCGGGACAACCTACTGGGAATTTGTATCTTATTGCTTTAGGCACAACATACCATTTGATCCGAAGAAAATGCCACCATGGATAAAGGACCCGTGCGAGCCTACTTCGGGGTCTCCGTGGGATGGCGGTTCACATGGTGAGCAAGCTAGGGCAACGGCTGGATGTGGTGAGCTAGCAAGGGCAGGGCCTGTATCTGGTTGGGAAGCTCCAACAAGGATTCCCGACACACGAAGTGCGAACGAGTGCAGAACTTGGACTGCCAACCCATGGGAGGCAGGTACAAGCGGCACCGGCAAGCGCATCAAGAGGGATGATGATAATTGGTGAACTAGGCTGGCGTTATATGTTTCCAAGATTGTACATAAGTTTAGAATTATGAACTGGTAGTATTGTTTAGGTGATGTAATTACTTTTGCAACAATGTGTATGAGGTTTCAGAATCACGCATCCTTATTTAAACATGTTTAAAACATGGAAATGAAAAGGTAAGCCTGCATCCTTCTTAGTCACTCCAAAATTAAGCTTTTGGGAAGGTATTTGAAATTTCCATGTTTGAAACCCAAAACGACTTCTCTTCGTGATTGACTTCATAAGACAAAGTTCAGGCTTAGGGGTAGATACATGATTTTTCTGGTTTGAATATGACTAGACCTTGTTTATCAACTTGAGTGCTTACTATATGACATAAGAAGGCTATGTGCTTTGGTTTTTCATTTTTTTTTGAATCTTGGTCAATTCCTAGGTACGGTTTGACCAAGATTTGAACAAGTTTAAAATATGAAAATAAAATGTAAGCCCGGTCTGGATCCTTCTTAGTCACTCTGAAATGAAGCTTTTGGGAGGTTTTTGAAATTTCCATGTGTTTGAAACCCAAAACCACTTCTCTTCATGCTTGACTTCGTAAGATAGATTTTAGGGTTAGGGGTAGATACGTACATGATTTTTCTAAGTATTTTTATGCCCATTTGAATCTTGGTCAAATCATAGGTTTGACCAAGATTTAAACATGTTTAAAATATGAAAATGAAAAGCTAAGCCTGCATCCTTCTTAGTCACTCCAAAATGAAGTTTTTGGGAAGGTTTTTGAAATTTCCATGATTGAAACCCAAAAACGACTTCTCTTCGTGCTTGACTTCATAAGACAAAGTTTAGGGTTAGGGGTAGATACATGATTTTTCTGGTTTGAATATGTCTAGACCTTGTTTATCAACTTGAGTGCTTATTATATGACATAAGAAGGCTATGTGCTTTGGTTTTTCATTTTTTTATACCCATTTGAATCTTGGTCAAATCCTAGGTTTGACCAAGATTTGAACAAGTTTAAAACATAAAAATAAAAGGTATAAGCTCGACCTGGATCCTTCTTAGTCACTCTAAATTGAAGCTTTTGGGGGGTTCTTGAAATTTCCATGTTTGAAACCCAAAACCACGTCTCTTCATGCTTGACTTCATAAGACAGAGTTTAGGGTTAGGGTAGATACATGATTTGTCTGGTTTGAATATGTCTTGACCTTGTTTATCAACTTGAATGCTTAATATATGACATAAGAATACTATGTGCTTTGGTTTTCATTTTTTGATTTTTTCTGAATTTTTATGCCCATTTGATCTTGGTCAAATCCTAGGTTTAACCAAGGTTTAAACAAGTTTAAAACATGAAAATGAAAAGGTAAGCCTGCATCCTTCTTAGTCACTCCAAAATGAGGCTTTTGGGAAGGTTTTTGAAATTTCCATGTTTGAAATCCAAAACGACTTCTCTTCGTGCTTGACTTCATAAGACAAAGTTTAGGGTTAGGGGTAGATACAAGATTTTTCTGGTTTGAATATCTCTAGACCTTGTTTACCAACTTGAGTGCTTACTATATATGACATAAGAAGGCTATGTGCTTTGGTTTTTCAGTTTTTTTGAATTTTTATACCCATTTGAATCTTGGTCAAATCCTAGGTACGGTTTGACCAAGATTTGAACATGTTTAAAACATGAAAATAAAAGGTAAGCATGGATCCTTCTTAGTAACTCTAAAATGAAGCTTTTGGGAGGTTTTTGAAATTTCCATGTTTGAAACCCAAAACCACTTCTCTTCATGCTTGATCGACTTCATAAGACAGAATTTAGGGTTAGTGGGTAGATACATGATTTGTCTGGTTTGAATATGTTTAGACCTTGTTTATCAACTTGAATGCTTACTATATGACATAAGAATACTATGTGCTTTAGTTTTCATTTTTTTGATTTTTTCTGATTTTTTTGCACATTTGATCTTGGTCAAATCCTAGGTTTAACCAAGATTTAAACATGTTTAAGACATGAAAATGAAAAGGTAAGCCTGCATCCTTCTTAGTCACTCCAAAATGAAGCTTTTGGGAAGGTTTTTGAAATTTCCATGTTTGAAACCCAAAACCAGTTCTCTTCATGCTTTACTTCATAAGACAGAGTTTAGGGTTAGGGGTAGATATACGTGATTTGTCTAGTTTGAATATGTCTAGACCTTGTTTTATCAACTTGAATTCTTACTATATGACATAAAAAAAACTATGTGGTTTGGTTTGATAGTTCATTGTTCATAATTCATAGTTGATCATACATACGGATCATACATACAGAATTGCGCGATCCTTATCGCGACTTCTAACCTATCTAGTCGTCGAGGAAGATGATGGTCGCGTTCTCCTCCGCATCCCGCGCCTCCTTCTCCTTCACGGCGGCGATGGCCGCCGCCTTGTCTTCTTCCTCCGCCCTCTTCTTGTCGGCATCGTCCTTGAGGGACGCGGCCAGCGCCTTCAAGAAGAGGGGGTCTTCCCCTTCCTCCGCCTCCTCCGCCTCCTCGCCGGCTGGCGGCGCGAATCCGCCGCTGGTGCTCGCCTCCCACGCCGCCTTCGACCGGCGGTTCCTCTCCCGGTCGGCGCGCCATTTGTTGAAGACGGGGCCGCTCATCGGTTTGAGCGGCGGATCCGCCTTGTACCAGAGCCCGCCCGGGGCGAACTCGCGGAGCGACGACGGCATGTACAGGGAGCCTCTGTACCTGCACGCCGCGCGCCGACTCCCGGCGGCGGACTGCTTGCACTGGAGCCGCCACGCCTCCTCGAGCGTGTCCGGCGCGCGGGATCGCTTCGATCCGCTCGCGGGCGACGCGGAACTGGTACGGCGTGAATACATGGCGAGCGGCGAAGAATCACCACCCTGCAATCAAGGCCAAGCACGCAGCATATGGCCTCTTCCTTACGTCTTTTGCCTGGTTTGTTGCCGGTCAACGCCCCTGCTGCTGGCCCTGATGCTCCTGGTCCTGTTTAAAGTTCAGCATTAAACTCTATACTATACAACTGTCGTGGTCTTGTGATGTACAGTAGTACTCTTTTGATGCATTTGTGATGTAGTAGTACTGTACTTTTTTTTGAACTGATATAGTACTATCTAAGAAAAGTACTCCCTCCGATTCACATTCTTTTTAGCACCAAGAAATATGGATCGGATCACCGGAGCGAGGGAGTAAATTACCCTTTTGTTGTGGCTTATTTTGGCTTTGGCAAAAGCCAAAAAAAGCACCTAAATAGGTGCTTTTTGGGCTTTTGGATTTTGGAAGCCAAAAGAATAGAATCTTTGTTCTTGGCTTCCAAAATCCAAAAGCCCAAAAAAGCACCTATTTACGTGCTTTTTTTGGCTTTTGCCAAAGCCAAAAGCCAAAAAAAGCCACAACAAAAGGGCCATAAACATGGCATCTCGTGCATGAAGCTTGACAGATTGATCGGGTTGGCTAGAACGGCTAAACAATGCTGCTCATTAGGCAAATGCATGCCATGTACGATAGTATACATCCAGTAAAGAAGTCTATACTGACATAAAAAAGACTACATTGGGGATGAGAGTCAATTGGGGCATCTACAATACAGAAAATCTTGCTCGTAGTTGATTTTGGCTAAGAGGGTTTTGTGCCCATATTTGTATCTTGGTATAATCCTAGGTTTGACAATGATTTAAACAAGTTTAAAATATGAAAATGAAAAGGTAAGCATGGATACTTCTTAGTCACTCTAAAATGAAGCTTTTGGGAGGTTTTTGATATTTCCATGTTTGAAACCAAGAACCACTTCTCTTCATGCTTGGCTTCATAAGATAAAGTTTAGGGGTTAGGGGGTAGATACATGATTTGTTTGGTTTGAATATGTCTAGACCTTGTTTATCAGCTTGAATGCTTACTATATGACATAAGAAGACTATGTACTTTGGTTTTTCATTTTTTTTTAAATTTTATGCCCATTTGAATCTTGGTCAAATACACTAGCTATGACCAAGATGTAAACAAGTTTAAAACATGAAAATGAAAAGGTAAGCATGGATCCTTCTTAGTCACTCTAAAATGAAGCTTTTGGGGGGTTCTTGAAATTTCCAAGTTTGAAACCCAAAACCACTTCTCTTCATGCTTGACTTCATAAGACAGAGTTTAGGGTTAGGGGGTAAATACATGATTTGTCTAGTTTGTTGTTTAGACCTTGTTTACCAACTACTAGTTCGATTTTGGGCTACTAATATAAAATTAAAATAAGTTGAACTAGTATTCCTCTAAAAAATCATTTTGGTATGCATTGTTTGATACTTTTCATAGCTATAGTGCATCACAAATTTATGATTTCATGCTTTGCTTTGCCAATTTCGATTTTTTCTAACCACCTTCTCTTTGATTTCAAATTTAGGTCAAACTATCGATGCCTACTATGTGTTCTACTTGAATTGGATGCAGCGTGCGCACATGTTTTGCCATTGTTCTGGGCTTCCACACATCTTTGGGGCATCCAAGTATTTAAGTTACCTTGTTTTTTTGAATTGTAATTCATACCCTTCCTCCCAATTTTTATGCACATTTGAATCTTGGTCAAATCCTAAGTTTGACCAAGATTTGAACAAGTTTAAAACATGAAAATGAAAAGGTAAGCCTGAATCCTTCTTAGTCACTCAAAAATGAGAAGCTTTTGGGAGTTTTTTGAAATTTCCATGTTTGAAACCCAAAACCACTTCTCTTCATGCTTGACTTCATAAGACAGAGTTTAGGGTTAGGGGGTAGATACATGATTTGTCTAGTTTGTTGTTTAGACCTTGTTTATCAACTTGAATGCTTACTATATGACATAATAATACTATGTGCTTTGGTTTTCATTTTTTTGATTTTTTCTGAATTTTTATGCCCATTTGATCTTGGTCAAATCCTAGGCTTAACCAATATTTAAACAAGTTTAAAACATGAAAATGAAAAGGTAAGCCTGTATCCTTCTTAGTCACTCCAAAATGAAGCTTTTGGGAAGGTTTTTGAAATTTCCATGTTTGAAATCCAAAACGACTTCTCTTCGTGCTTGACTTCATAAGACAAAGTTTAGGGCTAGGGGTAGAAACATGATTTTTCTGGTTTGAATATGTCTAGACCTTGTTTACCAACTTGAGTGCTTACTATATGACATAAGAAGGCTATATGCTTTGGTTTTTCATTTTTTTGAAATTTTATGCCCATTTGAATCTTGATCAAATCCTAGGTACAGTTTGACCAAGATTTGAACAATTTTAAAACATGAAAATAAAAGGTAAGCCCGACCTGGATCCTTTAGTCACTCTAAAATGAAGCTTTTGGGGGTTCTTGAAATTTCCAAGTTTGAAACCCAAAACCACTTCTCTTCATGCTTGACTACATAAGATAGAGTTTAGGGTTAGGGGTAGATACATGATTTTTCTTGTTTGAATATATCTAGACCTTGTTTATATCAACTTTAATGCTAACTATATATGACATAAGAAAACTATGTGCTTTGGTTTTTAATTTTTCTGATTTTTTTATTTTGATAGATGCACATTTGAATCTTTGTCAAATCCTAGGTTTGACCAAGATTTAAACAAGTATAAAACATGAAAATGAAAAGGGGAAGCCTGTATCCTTTCTTAGTCACTCTAAAATGAAGTTTTTGGGATGTTCTTGAAATTTTCATGTTTGAAACCCAAAACCACTTCTCTTCATGCTTGACTTCATAAGATAGAGTTTAGGGGCTAGGGGATAGATACATGATTTGCCTAGGTTTGAATATGCATGTCCAAACCTTGTTTATCAACTTGAATGCTTACTATATGACATAAGAAGACTATATGCTTTTGTTTTTCATTTTTCTGATTTTTTTAAAATTTTATGCCCATTTGAATCTTTTGGTCAAATCCTTGGTTTAATTTGACACGGATTTAAACAAGTTTAAAATATGAAAATGAAAAGGTGGTAAGCAGGCATGTATCCTTCTTATATATATTAGTCACTCTAAAATGAAGCTTTTGGGAGGTTTTTGAAATTTCCATGTTTGAAACCCAAAACCACTTCTCTTCATGTTGTTGACTTCATAAGATAGAGTTTAGGGGTTAGGGGTATATATACATGACTTGTCTTGTTTGAATATGTGTCTAGACCTTGTTTATCAACTTTAATGCTTACTATATGACATAAGAACACTATGCGCTTTAATTTGGTTTTTAATTTTTTAAATTTTGATGCACATTTTGAATCTTGGTCAAATCCTAGGTTTGACCGAGATTTGAACAAGTTTAAAACAAGAAAATAAAAGGTAAGCCCGCCAGACTGGATCCTTTCTTAGTCACTCTATAATGAAGCTTTTAGGGGGGTTGTTGAAAATGTAAGCATGTATCCTTCTTAGTACGTCACACCACAATGAAGCTTTTGGGAGGGTTTTTGAAATGTCCATGTTTGAAACCCAAAACGACTTCTCTTCGTGCTTGACTTCATAATTAAGACAAAGTTTAGGGTTAGGGGTATATAGATACATGATTTTTCTGGTTTGAATATGTCTAGACTTTGTTTATCAACTAGCTTGAGTGCTTACTATATGGCATATATAAGAAGCTAGGCTATGTGCTTTGGTTTTTCATTTTTTTTGAATTTTTATGCCCATTTGAATCTTGGTCAAATCCTAGGTACGTACGGTTTGACCAAGATTTGAACATGTTTAAAACATGAAAATAAAAGGTAAGCATGGATCCTTCTTAGTCACTCTAAAATGAAGCTTTTGGGAGGTTTTTGAAATTTCCATGTTTGAAACCCAAAACCACTTCTCTTCATGCTTGGCTTCGTAAGATAGAGTTTAGGGTTTGGGGTAGATACGTACATGATTTTTCTAAGTATTTTTACGCCCATTTGAATCTTCGTCAAATCCTAAGTTTGACCAAGATTTGAACAAGTTTAAAAACATGAAAATGAAAAGGGTAAGCCTGGATCCTTGTTTAGGGTTAGGGGGTAGATACATGATTTTTGTGGTTTGAATATGGCAGACCTTGTTTATCACCTTGATATATGACATAGGAAGACGGTGTGCTTTTGTTTTTCTTTTTTTTGAATTTTTATGCCCATTTGAATCTTGGTCAAGTCATAGGTTTGACCAAGATTTAAACATGTTTAAAACATGAAAATGAAAAAGTAAGCCTGGATCCTTCTTAGTCACTCCAAAATGTACCAATTGATAAATGAGTTAACTTGGCTTCATGGAAAAAATAATGTCATGTAAATGATTTAACTTGGCTTTCGTACCCTTGAATCCATAGGAAACTTTGTATAAATGTAGTAGTATAATAATCAACCGAGTTTTTACATCAACAGGTCTGTCACTTACGTGTGGTGCCCATGCGTGAGGTCCCACACTTCAGTGAGCACAAGTCACGTGCAATAGGTACGCAAACTCCCAGCCATTTTCTTTGTCAAGAGAAGACGCATCAGGATGCGTATTGGAAGTATGTGGGTCCTTCTGGATCCTTCGGTTGTCCCTCTCACAAAAAAAAACAAATCTATCTCATTCTCGGCCTCGCTCGACTCGCTCGCTCGCTCGCTCGCTCCTGCTCACTGACAAACCCTGCACAAAAGTCAACATCATCACCCGAAAAAGGGGAGACACCATAATTCTCTCCCTTCTTCTCTCCTTCCGAGTGATCCCTTCTTCCTCCGAGTTTCACTCGACGGGCAAACACACATGTGCTGCATAGTAATAATAAAAAAGTAGAAAAATCGACCTACGAATCTATGATTAAATAGGTTAAACTAGGGTTTTGCCCACTACTACAGATCAAGTTCAGAAATATCCAACTACTAGTTCGATTTTGGGCTACTAATATAAAATTAAAATAAGTTGAACTAGTATTCCTCTAAAAAATCATTTTGGTATGCATTGTTTGATACTTTTCATAGCTATAGTGCATCACAAATTTATGATTTCATGCTTTGCTTTGCCAATTTCGATTTTTTCTAACCACCTTCTCTTTGATTTCAAATTTAGGTCAAACTATCGATGCCTACTATGTGTTCTACTTGAATTGGATGCAGCGTGCGCACATGTTTTGCCATTGTTCTGGGCTTCCACACATCTTTGGGGCATCCAAGTATTTAAGTTACCTTGTTTTTTTGAATTGTAATTCATACCCTTCCTCCCAATTTTTATGCACATTTGAATCTTGGTCAAATCCTAAGTTTGACCAAGATTTGAACAAGTTTAAAACATGAAAATGAAAAGGTAAGCCTGAATCCTTCTTAGTCACTCAAAAATGAGAAGCTTTTGGGAGTTTTTTGAAATTTCCATGTTTGAAACCCAAAACCACTTCTCTTCATGCTTGACTTCATAAGACAGAGTTTAGGGTTAGGGGGTAGATACATGATTTGTCTAGTTTGTTGTTTAGACCTTGTTTATCAACTTGAATGCTTACTATATGACATAATAATACTATGTGCTTTGGTTTTCATTTTTTTTGATTTTTTCTGAATTTTTATGCCCATTTGATCTTGGTCAAATCCTAGGCTTAACCAATATTTAAACAAGTTTAAAACATGAAAATGAAAAGGTAAGCCTGTATCCTTCTTAGTCACTCCAAAATGAAGCTTTTGGGAAGGTTTTTGAAATTTCCATGTTTGAAATCCAAAACGACTTCTCTTCGTGCTTGACTTCATAAGACAAAGTTTAGGGCTAGGGGTAGAAACATGATTTTTCTGGTTTGAATATGTCTAGACCTTGTTTACCAACTTGAGTGCTTACTATATGACATAAGAAGGCTATATGCTTTGGTTTTTCATTTTTTTTGAAATTTTATGCCCATTTGAATCTTGATCAAATCCTAGGTACAGTTTGACCAAGATTTGAACAATTTTAAAACATGAAAATAAAAGGTAAGCCCGACCTGGATCCTTTAGTCACTCTAAAATGAAGCTTTTGGGGGGTTCTTGAAATTTCCAAGTTTGAAACCCAAAACCACTTCTCTTCATGCTTGACTACATAAGACAGAGTTTAGGGTTAGGGGTAGATACATGATTTTTCTTGTTTGAATATATCTAGACCTTGTTTATATCAACTTTAATGCTAACTATATATGACATAAGAAAACTATGTGCTTTGGTTTTTAATTTTTCTGATTTTTTTATTTTGATAGATGCACATTTGAATCTTTGTCAAATCCTAGGTTTGACCAAGATTTAAACAAGTATAAAACATGAAAATGAAAAGGGGAAGCCTGTATCCTTTCTTAGTCACTCTAAAATGAAGTTTTTGGGATGTTCTTGAAATTTTCATGTTTGAAACCCAAAACCACTTCTCTTCATGCTTGACTTCATAAGATAGAGTTTAGGGGCTAGGGGATAGATACATGATTTGCCTAGGTTTGAATATGCATGTCCAAACCTTGTTTATCAACTTGAATGCTTACTATATGACATAAGAAGACTATATGCTTTTGTTTTTCATTTTTCTGATTTTTTTAAAATTTTATGCCCATTTGAATCTTTTGGTCAAATCCTTGGTTTAATTTGACACGGATTTAAACAAGTTTAAAATATGAAAATGAAAAGGTGGTAAGCAGGCATGTATCCTTCTTATATATATTAGTCACTCTAAAATGAAGCTTTTGGGAGGTTTTTGAAATTTCCATGTTTGAAACCCAAAACCACTTCTCTTCATGTTGTTGACTTCATAAGATAGAGTTTAGGGGTTAGGGGTATAGATACATGACTTGTCTTGTTTGAATATGTGTCTAGACCTTGTTTATCAACTTTAATGCTTACTATATGACATAAGAACACTATGCGCTTTAATTTGGTTTTTAATTTTTTTAAATTTTGATGCACATTTTGAATCTTGGTCAAATCCTAGGTTTGACCGAGATTTGAACAAGTTTAAAACAAGAAAATAAAAGGTAAGCCCGCCAGACTGGATCCTTTCTTAGTCACTCTATAATGAAGCTTTTAGGGGGGTTGTTGAAAATGTAAGCATGTATCCTTCTTAGTACGTCACACCACAATGAAGCTTTTGGGAGGGTTTTTGAAATGTCCATGTTTGAAACCCAAAACGACTTCTCTTCGTGCTTGACTTCATAATTAAGACAAAGTTTAGGGTTAGGGGTATATAGATACATGATTTTTCTGGTTTGAATATGTCTAGACTTTGTTTATCAACTAGCTTGAGTGCTTACTATATGGCATATATAAGAAGCTAGGCTATGTGCTTTGGTTTTTCATTTTTTTTTGAATTTTTATGCCCATTTGAATCTTGGTCAAATCCTAGGTACGTACGGTTTGACCAAGATTTGAACATGTTTAAAACATGAAAATAAAAGGTAAGCATGGATCCTTCTTAGTCACTCTAAAATGAAGCTTTTGGGAGGTTTTTGAAATTTCCATGTTTGAAACCCAAAACCACTTCTCTTCATGCTTGGCTTCGTAAGATAGAGTTTAGGGTTTGGGGTAGATACGTACATGATTTTTCTAAGTATTTTTACGCCCATTTGAATCTTCGTCAAATCCTAAGTTTGACCAAGATTTGAACAAGTTTAAAAACATGAAAATGAAAAGGGTAAGCCTGGATCCTTGTTTAGGGTTAGGGGGTAGATACATGATTTTTGTGGTTTGAATATGGCAGACCTTGTTTATCACCTTGATATATGACATAGGAAGACGGTGTGCTTTTGTTTTTCTTTTTTTTGAATTTTTATGCCCATTTGAATCTTGGTCAAGTCATAGGTTTGACCAAGATTTAAACATGTTTAAAACATGAAAATGAAAAAGTAAGCCTGGATCCTTCTTAGTCACTCCAAAATGTACCAATTGATAAATGAGTTAACTTGGCTTCATGGAAAAAATAATGTCATGTAAATGATTTAACTTGGCTTTCGTACCCTTGAATCCATAGGAAACTTTGTATAAATGTAGTAGTATAATAATCAACCGAGTTTTTACATCAACAGGTCTGTCACTTACGTGTGGTGCCCATGCGTGAGGTCCCACACTTCAGTGAGCACAAGTCACGTGCAATAGGTACGCAAACTCCCAGCCATTTTCTTTGTCAAGAGAAGACGCATCAGGATGCGTATTGGAAGTATGTGGGTCCTTCTGGATCCTTCGGTTGTCCCTCTCACAAAAAAAACAAATCTCTCTCATTCTCGGCCTCGCTCGACTCGCTCGCTCGCTCGCTCGCTCCTGCTCACTGACAAACCCTGCACAAAAGTCAACATCATCACCCGAAAAAGGGGAGACACCATAATTCTCTCCCTTCTTCTCTCCTTCCGAGTGATCCCTTCTTCCTCCGAGTTTCACTCGACGGGCAAACACACATGTGCTGCATAGTAATAATAAAAAAGTAGAAAAATCGACCTACGAATCTATGATTAAATAGGTTAAACTAGGGTTTTGCCCACTACTACAGATCAAGTTCAGAAATATCCAACTACTAGTTCGATTTTGGGCTACTAATATAAAATTAAAATAAGTTGAACTAGTATTCCTCTAAAAAATCATTTTGGTATGCATTGTTTGATACTTTTCATAGCTATAGTGCATCACAAATTTATGATTTCATGCTTTGCTTTGCCAATTTCGATTTTTTCTAACCACCTTCTCTTTGATTTCAAATTTAGGTCAAACTATCGATGCCTACTATGTGTTCTACTTGAATTGGATGCAGCGTGCGCACATGTTTTGCCATTGTTCTGGGCTTCCACACATCTTTGGGGCATCCAAGTATTTAAGTTACCTTGTTTTTTTGAATTGTAATTCATACCCTTCCTCCCAATTTTTATGCACATTTGAATCTTGGTCAAATCCTAAGTTTGACCAAGATTTGAACAAGTTTAAAACATGAAAATGAAAAGGTAAGCCTGAATCCTTCTTAGTCACTCAAAAATGAGAAGCTTTTGGGAGTTTTTTGAAATTTCCATGTTTGAAACCCAAAACCACTTCTCTTCATGCTTGACTTCATAAGACAGAGTTTAGGGTTAGGGGGTAGATACATGATTTGTCTAGTTTGTTGTTTAGACCTTGTTTATCAACTTGAATGCTTACTATATGACATAATAATACTATGTGCTTTGGTTTTCATTTTTTTTGATTTTTTCTGAATTTTTATGCCCATTTGATCTTGGTCAAATCCTAGGCTTAACCAATATTTAAACAAGTTTAAAACATGAAAATGAAAAGGTAAGCCTGTATCCTTCTTAGTCACTCCAAAATGAAGCTTTTGGGAAGGTTTTTGAAATTTCCATGTTTGAAATCCAAAACGACTTCTCTTCGTGCTTGACTTCATAAGACAAAGTTTAGGGCTAGGGGTAGAAACATGATTTTTCTGGTTTGAATATGTCTAGACCTTGTTTACCAACTTGAGTGCTTACTATATGACATAAGAAGGCTATATGCTTTGGTTTTTCATTTTTTTTGAAATTTTATGCCCATTTGAATCTTGATCAAATCCTAGGTACAGTTTGACCAAGATTTGAACAATTTTAAAACATGAAAATAAAAGGTAAGCCCGACCTGGATCCTTTAGTCACTCTAAAATGAAGCTTTTGGGGGGTTCTTGAAATTTCCAAGTTTGAAACCCAAAACCACTTCTCTTCATGCTTGACTACATAAGATAGAGTTTAGGGTTAGGGGTAGATACATGATTTTTCTTGTTTGAATATATCTAGACCTTGTTTATATCAACTTTAATGCTAACTATATATGACATAAGAAAACTATGTGCTTTGGTTTTTAATTTTTCTGATTTTTTTATTTTGATAGATGCACATTTGAATCTTTGTCAAATCCTAGGTTTGACCAAGATTTAAACAAGTATAAAACATGAAAATGAAAAGGGAAGCCTGTATCCTTTCTTAGTCACTCTAAAATGAAGTTTTTGGGATGTTCTTGAAATTTTCATGTTTGAAACCCAAAACCACTTCTCTTCATGCTTGACTTCATAAGATAGAGTTTAGGGGCTAGGGGATAGATACATGATTTGCCTAGGTTTGAATATGCATGTCCAAACCTTGTTTATCAACTTGAATGCTTACTATATGACATAAGAAGACTATATGCTTTTGTTTTTCATTTTTCTGATTTTTTTAAAATTTTATGCCCATTTGAATCTTTTGGTCAAATCCTTGGTTTAATTTGACACGGATTTAAACAAGTTTAAAATATGAAAATGAAAAGGTGGTAAGCAGGCATGTATCCTTCTTATATATATTAGTCACTCTAAAATGAAGCTTTTGGGAGGTTTTTGAAATTTCCATGTTTGAAACCCAAAACCACTTCTCTTCATGTTGTTGACTTCATAAGATAGAGTTTAGGGGTTAGGGGTATAGATACATGACTTGTCTTGTTTGAATATGTGTCTAGACCTTGTTTATCAACTTTAATGCTTACTATATGACATAAGAACACTATGCGCTTTAATTTGGTTTTTAATTTTTTTAAATTTTGATGCACATTTTGAATCTTGGTCAAATCCTAGGTTTGACCGAGATTTGAACAAGTTTAAAACAAGAAAATAAAAGGTAAGCCCGCCAGACTGGATCCTTTCTTAGTCACTCTATAATGAAGCTTTTAGGGGGGTTGTTGAAAATGTAAGCATGTATCCTTCTTAGTACGTCACACCACAATGAAGCTTTTGGGAGGGTTTTTGAAATGTCCATGTTTGAAACCCAAAACGACTTCTCTTCGTGCTTGACTTCATAATTAAGACAAAGTTTAGGGTTAGGGGTATATAGATACATGATTTTTCTGGTTTGAATATGTCTAGACTTTGTTTATCAACTAGCTTGAGTGCTTACTATATGGCATATATAAGAAGCTAGGCTATGTGCTTTGGTTTTTCATTTTTTTTTGAATTTTTATGCCCATTTGAATCTTGGTCAAATCCTAGGTACGTACGGTTTGACCAAGATTTGAACATGTTTAAAACATGAAAATAAAAGGTAAGCATGGATCCTTCTTAGTCACTCTAAAATGAAGCTTTTGGGAGGTTTTTGAAATTTCCATGTTTGAAACCCAAAACCACTTCTCTTCATGCTTGGCTTCGTAAGATAGAGTTTAGGGTTTGGGGTAGATACGTACATGATTTTTCTAAGTATTTTTACGCCCATTTGAATCTTCGTCAAATCCTAAGTTTGACCAAGATTTGAACAAGTTTAAAAACATGAAAATGAAAAGGGTAAGCCTGGATCCTTGTTTAGGGTTAGGGGGTAGATACATGATTTTTGTGGTTTGAATATGGCAGACCTTGTTTATCACCTTGATATATGACATAGGAAGACGGTGTGCTTTTGTTTTTCTTTTTTTTGAATTTTTATGCCCATTTGAATCTTGGTCAAGTCATAGGTTTGACCAAGATTTAAACATGTTTAAAACATGAAAATGAAAAAGTAAGCCTGGATCCTTCTTAGTCACTCCAAAATGTACCAATTGATAAATGAGTTAACTTGGCTTCATGGAAAAAATAATGTCATGTAAATGATTTAACTTGGCTTTCGTACCCTTGAATCCATAGGAAACTTTGTATAAATGTAGTAGTATAATAATCAACCGAGTTTTTACATCAACAGGTCTGTCACTTACGTGTGGTGCCCATGCGTGAGGTCCCACACTTCAGTGAGCACAAGTCACGTGCAATAGGTACGCAAACTCCCAGCCATTTTCTTTGTCAAGAGAAGACGCATCAGGATGCGTATTGGAAGTCCTTCTGGATCCTTCGGTTGTCCCTCTCACAAAAAAAAACAAATCTCTCTCATTCTCGGCCTCGCTCGACTCGCTCGCTCGCTCGCTCCTGCTCACTGACAAACCCTGCACAAAAGTCAACATCATCACCCGAAAAAGGGGAGACACCATAATTCTCTCCCTTCTTCTCTCCTTCCGAGTGATCCCTTCTTCCTCCGAGTTTCACTCGACGGGCAAACACACATGTGCTGCATAGTAATAATAAAAAAGTAGAAAAATCGACCTACGAATCTATGATTAAATAGGTTAAACTAGGGTTTTGCCCACTACTACAGATCAAGTTCAGAAATATCCAACTACTAGTTCGATTTTGGGCTACTAATATAAAATTAAAATAAGTTGAACTAGTATTCCTCTAAAAAATCATTTTGGTATGCATTGTTTGATACTTTTCATAGCTATAGTGCATCACAAATTTATGATTTCATGCTTTGCTTTGCCAATTTCGATTTTTTCTAACCACCTTCTCTTTGATTTCAAATTTAGGTCAAACTATCGATGCCTACTATGTGTTCTACTTGAATTGGATGCAGCGTGCGCACATGTTTTGCCATTGTTCTGGGCTTCCACACATCTTTGGGGCATCCAAGTATTTAAGTTACCTTGTTTTTTTGAATTGTAATTCATACCCTTCCTCCCAATTTTTATGCACATTTGAATCTTGGTCAAATCCTAAGTTTGACCAAGATTTGAACAAGTTTAAAACATGAAAATGAAAAGGTAAGCCTGAATCCTTCTTAGTCACTCAAAAATGAGAAGCTTTTGGGAGTTTTTTGAAATTTCCATGTTTGAAACCCAAAACCACTTCTCTTCATGCTTGACTTCATAAGACAGAGTTTAGGGTTAGGGGGTAGATACATGATTTGTCTAGTTTGTTGTTTAGACCTTGTTTATCAACTTGAATGCTTACTATATGACATAATAATACTATGTGCTTTGGTTTTCATTTTTTTTGATTTTTTCTGAATTTTTATGCCCATTTGATCTTGGTCAAATCCTAGGCTTAACCAATATTTAAACAAGTTTAAAACATGAAAATGAAAAGGTAAGCCTGTATCCTTCTTAGTCACTCCAAAATGAAGCTTTTGGGAAGGTTTTTGAAATTTCCATGTTTGAAATCCAAAACGACTTCTCTTCGTGCTTGACTTCATAAGACAAAGTTTAGGGCTAGGGGTAGAAACATGATTTTTCTGGTTTGAATATGTCTAGACCTTGTTTACCAACTTGAGTGCTTACTATATGACATAAGAAGGCTATATGCTTTGGTTTTTCATTTTTTTGAAATTTTATGCCCATTTGAATCTTGATCAAATCCTAGGTACAGTTTGACCAAGATTTGAACAATTTTAAAACATGAAAATAAAAGGTAAGCCCGACCTGGATCCTTTAGTCACTCTAAAATGAAGCTTTTGGGGGGTTCTTGAAATTTCCAAGTTTGAAACCCAAAACCACTTCTCTTCATGCTTGACTACATAAGATAGAGTTTAGGGTTAGGGGTAGATACATGATTTTTCTTGTTTGAATATATCTAGACCTTGTTTATATCAACTTTAATGCTAACTATATATGACATAAGAAAACTATGTGCTTTGGTTTTTAATTTTTCTGATTTTTTTATTTTGATAGATGCACATTTGAATCTTTGTCAAATCCTAGGTTTGACCAAGATTTAAACAAGTATAAAACATGAAAATGAAAAGGGGAAGCCTGTATCCTTTCTTAGTCACTCTAAAATGAAGTTTTTGGGATGTTCTTGAAATTTTCATGTTTGAAACCCAAAACCACTTCTCTTCATGCTTGACTTCATAAGATAGAGTTTAGGGGCTAGGGGATAGATACATGATTTGCCTAGGTTTGAATATGCATGTCCAAACCTTGTTTATCAACTTGAATGCTTACTATATGACATAAGAAGACTATATGCTTTTGTTTTTCATTTTTCTGATTTTTTTAAAATTTTATGCCCATTTGAATCTTTTGGTCAAATCCTTGGTTTAATTTGACACGGATTTAAACAAGTTTAAAATATGAAAATGAAAAGGTGGTAAGCAGGCATGTATCCTTCTTATATATATTAGTCACTCTAAAATGAAGCTTTTGGGAGGTTTTTGAAATTTCCATGTTTGAAACCCAAAACCACTTCTCTTCATGTTGTTGACTTCATAAGATAGAGTTTAGGGGTTAGGGGTATAGATACATGACTTGTCTTGTTTGAATATGTGTCTAGACCTTGTTTATCAACTTTAATGCTTACTATATGACATAAGAACACTATGCGCTTTAATTTGGTTTTTAATTTTTTTAAATTTTGATGCACATTTTGAATCTTGGTCAAATCCTAGGTTTGACCGAGATTTGAACAAGTTTAAAACAAGAAAATAAAAGGTAAGCCCGCCAGACTGGATCCTTTCTTAGTCACTCTATAATGAAGCTTTTAGGGGGGTTGTTGAAAATGTAAGCATGTATCCTTCTTAGTACGTCACACCACAATGAAGCTTTTGGGAGGGTTTTTGAAATGTCCATGTTTGAAACCCAAAACGACTTCTCTTCGTGCTTGACTTCATAATTAAGACAAAGTTTAGGGTTAGGGGTATATAGATACATGATTTTTCTGGTTTGAATATGTCTAGACTTTGTTTATCAACTAGCTTGAGTGCTTACTATATGGCATATATAAGAAGCTAGGCTATGTGCTTTGGTTTTTCATTTTTTTTGAATTTTTATGCCCATTTGAATCTTGGTCAAATCCTAGGTACGTACGGTTTGACCAAGATTTGAACATGTTTAAAACATGAAAATAAAAGGTAAGCATGGATCCTTCTTAGTCACTCTAAAATGAAGCTTTTGGGAGGTTTTTGAAATTTCCATGTTTGAAACCCAAAACCACTTCTCTTCATGCTTGGCTTCGTAAGATAGAGTTTAGGGTTTGGGGTAGATACGTACATGATTTTTCTAAGTATTTTTACGCCCATTTGAATCTTCGTCAAATCCTAAGTTTGACCAAGATTTGAACAAGTTTAAAAACATGAAAATGAAAAGGGTAAGCCTGGATCCTTGTTTAGGGTTAGGGGGTAGATACATGATTTTTGTGGTTTGAATATGGCAGACCTTGTTTATCACCTTGATATATGACATAGGAAGACGGTGTGCTTTTGTTTTTCTTTTTTTTGAATTTTTATGCCCATTTGAATCTTGGTCAAGTCATAGGTTTGACCAAGATTTAAACATGTTTAAAACATGAAAATGAAAAAGTAAGCCTGGATCCTTCTTAGTCACTCCAAAATGTACCAATTGATAAATGAGTTAACTTGGCTTCATGGAAAAAATAATGTCATGTAAATGATTTAACTTGGCTTTCGTACCCTTGAATCCATAGGAAACTTTGTATAAATGTAGTAGTATAATAATCAACCGAGTTTTTACATCAACAGGTCTGTCACTTACGTGTGGTGCCCATGCGTGAGGTCCCACACTTCAGTGAGCACAAGTCACGTGCAATAGGTACGCAAACTCCCAGCCATTTTCTTTGTCAAGAGAAGACGCATCAGGATGCGTATTGGAAGTATGTGGGTCCTTCTGGATCCTTCGGTTGTCCCTCTCACAAAAAAACAAATCTCTCTCATTCTCGGCCTCGCTCGACTCGCTCGCTCGCTCGCTCCTGCTCACTGACAAACCCTGCACAAAAGTCAACATCATCACCCGAAAAAGGGGAGACACCATAATTCTCTCCCTTCTTCTCTCCTTCCGAGTGATCCCTTCTTCCTCCGAGTTTCACTCGACGGGCAAACACACATGTGCTGCATAGTAATAATAAAAAAGTAGAAAAATCGACCTACGAATCTATGATTAAATAGGTTAAACTAGGGTTTTGCCCACTACTACAGATCAAGTTCAGAAATATCCAACTACTAGTTCGATTTTGGGCTACTAATATAAAATTAAAATAAGTTGAACTAGTATTCCTCTAAAAAATCATTTTGGTATGCATTGTTTGATACTTTTCATAGCTATAGTGCATCACAAATTTATGATTTCATGCTTTGCTTTGCCAATTTCGATTTTTTCTAACCACCTTCTCTTTGATTTCAAATTTAGGTCAAACTATCGATGCCTACTATGTGTTCTACTTGAATTGGATGCAGCGTGCGCACATGTTTTGCCATTGTTCTGGGCTTCCACACATCTTTGGGGCATCCAAGTATTTAAGTTACCTTGTTTTTTTGAATTGTAATTCATACCCTTCCTCCCAATTTTTATGCACATTTGAATCTTGGTCAAATCCTAAGTTTGACCAAGATTTGAACAAGTTTAAAACATGAAAATGAAAAGGTAAGCCTGAATCCTTCTTAGTCACTCAAAAATGAGAAGCTTTTGGGAGTTTTTTGAAATTTCCATGTTTGAAACCCAAAACCACTTCTCTTCATGCTTGACTTCATAAGACAGAGTTTAGGGTTAGGGGGTAGATACATGATTTGTCTAGTTTGTTGTTTAGACCTTGTTTATCAACTTGAATGCTTACTATATGACATAATAATACTATGTGCTTTGGTTTTCATTTTTTTTGATTTTTTCTGAATTTTTATGCCCATTTGATCTTGGTCAAATCCTAGGCTTAACCAATATTTAAACAAGTTTAAAACATGAAAATGAAAAGGTAAGCCTGTATCCTTCTTAGTCACTCCAAAATGAAGCTTTTGGGAAGGTTTTTGAAATTTCCATGTTTGAAATCCAAAACGACTTCTCTTCGTGCTTGACTTCATAAGACAAAGTTTAGGGCTAGGGGTAGAAACATGATTTTTCTGGTTTGAATATGTCTAGACCTTGTTTACCAACTTGAGTGCTTACTATATGACATAAGAAGGCTATATGCTTTGGTTTTTCATTTTTTTGAAATTTTATGCCCATTTGAATCTTGATCAAATCCTAGGTACAGTTTGACCAAGATTTGAACAATTTTAAAACATGAAAATAAAAGGTAAGCCCGACCTGGATCCTTTAGTCACTCTAAAATGAAGCTTTTGGGGGGTTCTTGAAATTTCCAAGTTTGAAACCCAAAACCACTTCTCTTCATGCTTGACTACATAAGACAGAGTTTAGGGTTAGGGGTAGATACATGATTTTTCTTGTTTGAATATATCTAGACCTTGTTTATATCAACTTTAATGCTAACTATATATGACATAAGAAAACTATGTGCTTTGGTTTTTAATTTTTCTGATTTTTTTATTTTGATAGATGCACATTTGAATCTTTGTCAAATCCTAGGTTTGACCAAGATTTAAACAAGTATAAAACATGAAAATGAAAAGGGGAAGCCTGTATCCTTTCTTAGTCACTCTAAAATGAAGTTTTTGGGATGTTCTTGAAATTTTCATGTTTGAAACCCAAAACCACTTCTCTTCATGCTTGACTTCATAAGATAGAGTTTAGGGGCTAGGGGATAGATACATGATTTGCCTAGGTTTGAATATGCATGTCCAAACCTTGTTTATCAACTTGAATGCTTACTATATGACATAAGAAGACTATATGCTTTTGTTTTTCATTTTTCTGATTTTTTTAAAATTTTATGCCCATTTGAATCTTTTGGTCAAATCCTTGGTTTAATTTGACACGGATTTAAACAAGTTTAAAATATGAAAATGAAAAGGTGGTAAGCAGGCATGTATCCTTCTTATATATATTAGTCACTCTAAAATGAAGCTTTTGGGAGGTTTTTGAAATTTCCATGTTTGAAACCCAAAACCACTTCTCTTCATGTTGTTGACTTCATAAGATAGAGTTTAGGGGTTAGGGGTATAGATACATGACTTGTCTTGTTTGAATATGTGTCTAGACCTTGTTTATCAACTTTAATGCTTACTATATGACATAAGAACACTATGCGCTTTAATTTGGTTTTTAATTTTTTTAAATTTTGATGCACATTTTGAATCTTGGTCAAATCCTAGGTTTGACCGAGATTTGAACAAGTTTAAAACAAGAAAATAAAAGGTAAGCCCGCCAGACTGGATCCTTTCTTAGTCACTCTATAATGAAGCTTTTAGGGGGGTTGTTGAAAATGTAAGCATGTATCCTTCTTAGTACGTCACACCACAATGAAGCTTTTGGGAGGGTTTTTGAAATGTCCATGTTTGAAACCCAAAACGACTTCTCTTCGTGCTTGACTTCATAATTAAGACAAAGTTTAGGGTTAGGGGTATATAGATACATGATTTTTCTGGTTTGAATATGTCTAGACTTTGTTTATCAACTAGCTTGAGTGCTTACTATATGGCATATATAAGAAGCTAGGCTATGTGCTTTGGTTTTTCATTTTTTTTGAATTTTTATGCCCATTTGAATCTTGGTCAAATCCTAGGTACGTACGGTTTGACCAAGATTTGAACATGTTTAAAACATGAAAATAAAAGGTAAGCATGGATCCTTCTTAGTCACTCTAAAATGAAGCTTTTGGGAGGTTTTTGAAATTTCCATGTTTGAAACCCAAAACCACTTCTCTTCATGCTTGGCTTCGTAAGATAGAGTTTAGGGTTTGGGGTAGATACGTACATGATTTTTCTAAGTATTTTTACGCCCATTTGAATCTTCGTCAAATCCTAAGTTTGACCAAGATTTGAACAAGTTTAAAAACATGAAAATGAAAAGGGTAAGCCTGGATCCTTGTTTAGGGTTAGGGGGTAGATACATGATTTTTGTGGTTTGAATATGGCAGACCTTGTTTATCACCTTGATATATGACATAGGAAGACGGTGTGCTTTTGTTTTTTTTTTTTTGAATTTTTATGCCCATTTGAATCTTGGTCAAGTCATAGGTTTGACCAAGATTTAAACATGTTTAAAACATGAAAATGAAAAAGTAAGCCTGGATCCTTCTTAGTCACTCCAAAATGTACCAATTGATAAATGAGTTAACTTGGCTTCATGGAAAAAATAATGTCATGTAAATGATTTAACTTGGCTTTCGTACCCTTGAATCCATAGGAAACTTTGTATAAATGTAGTAGTATAATAATCAACCGAGTTTTTACATCAACAGGTCTGTCACTTACGTGTGGTGCCCATGCGTGAGGTCCCACACTTCAGTGAGCACAAGTCACGTGCAATAGGTACGCAAACTCCCAGCCATTTTCTTTGTCAAGAGAAGACGCATCAGGATGCGTATTGGAAGTATGTGGGTCCTTCTGGATCCTTCGGTTGTCCCTCTCACAAAAAAAACAAATCTCTCTCATTCTCGGCCTCGCTCGACTCGCTCGCTCGCTCGCTCGCTCCTGCTCACTGACAAACCCTGCACAAAAGTCAACATCATCACCCGAAAAAGGGGAGACACCATAATTCTCTCCCTTCTTCTCTCCTTCCGAGTGATCCCTTCTTCCTCCGAGTTTCACTCGACGGGCAAACACACATGTGCTGCATAGTAATAATAAAAAAGTAGAAAAATCGACCTACGAATCTATGATTAAATAGGTTAAACTAGGGTTTTGCCCACTACTACAGATCAAGTTCAGAAATATCCAACTACTAGTTCGATTTTGGGCTACTAATATAAAATTAAAATAAGTTGAACTAGTATTCCTCTAAAAAATCATTTTGGTATGCATTGTTTGATACTTTTCATAGCTATAGTGCATCACAAATTTATGATTTCATGCTTTGCTTTGCCAATTTCGATTTTTTCTAACCACCTTCTCTTTGATTTCAAATTTAGGTCAAACTATCGATGCCTACTATGTGTTCTACTTGAATTGGATGCAGCGTGCGCACATGTTTTGCCATTGTTCTGGGCTTCCACACATCTTTGGGGCATCCAAGTATTTAAGTTACCTTGTTTTTTTGAATTGTAATTCATACCCTTCCTCCCAATTTTTATGCACATTTGAATCTTGGTCAAATCCTAAGTTTGACCAAGATTTGAACAAGTTTAAAACATGAAAATGAAAAGGTAAGCCTGAATCCTTCTTAGTCACTCAAAAATGAGAAGCTTTTGGGAGTTTTTTGAAATTTCCATGTTTGAAACCCAAAACCACTTCTCTTCATGCTTGACTTCATAAGACAGAGTTTAGGGTTAGGGGGTAGATACATGATTTGTCTAGTTTGTTGTTTAGACCTTGTTTATCAACTTGAATGCTTACTATATGACATAATAATACTATGTGCTTTGGTTTTCATTTTTTTGATTTTTTCTGAATTTTTATGCCCATTTGATCTTGGTCAAATCCTAGGCTTAACCAATATTTAAACAAGTTTAAAACATGAAAATGAAAAGGTAAGCCTGTATCCTTCTTAGTCACTCCAAAATGAAGCTTTTGGGAAGGTTTTTGAAATTTCCATGTTTGAAATCCAAAACGACTTCTCTTCGTGCTTGACTTCATAAGACAAAGTTTAGGGCTAGGGGTAGAAACATGATTTTTCTGGTTTGAATATGTCTAGACCTTGTTTACCAACTTGAGTGCTTACTATATGACATAAGAAGGCTATATGCTTTGGTTTTTCATTTTTTTGAAATTTTATGCCCATTTGAATCTTGATCAAATCCTAGGTACAGTTTGACCAAGATTTGAACAATTTTAAAACATGAAAATAAAAGGTAAGCCCGACCTGGATCCTTTAGTCACTCTAAAATGAAGCTTTTGGGGGTTCTTGAAATTTCCAAGTTTGAAACCCAAAACCACTTCTCTTCATGCTTGACTACATAAGATAGAGTTTAGGGTTAGGGGTAGATACATGATTTTTCTTGTTTGAATATATCTAGACCTTGTTTATATCAACTTTAATGCTAACTATATATGACATAAGAAAACTATGTGCTTTGGTTTTTAATTTTTCTGATTTTTTTATTTTGATAGATGCACATTTGAATCTTTGTCAAATCCTAGGTTTGACCAAGATTTAAACAAGTATAAAACATGAAAATGAAAAGGGGAAGCCTGTATCCTTTCTTAGTCACTCTAAAATGAAGTTTTTGGGATGTTCTTGAAATTTTCATGTTTGAAACCCAAAACCACTTCTCTTCATGCTTGACTTCATAAGATAGAGTTTAGGGGCTAGGGGATAGATACATGATTTGCCTAGGTTTGAATATGCATGTCCAAACCTTGTTTATCAACTTGAATGCTTACTATATGACATTAGAAGACTATATGCTTTTGTTTTTCATTTTTCTGATTTTTTTTAAAATTTTATGCCCATTTGAATCTTTTGGTCAAATCCTTGGTTTAATTTGACACGGATTTAAACAAGTTTAAAATATGAAAATGAAAAGGTGGTAAGCAGGCATGGATCCTTCTTATATATATTAGTCACTCTAAAATGAAGCTTTTGGGAGGTTTTTGAAATTTCCATGTTTGAAACCCAAAACCACTTCTCTTCATGTTGTTGACTTCATAAGATAGAGTTTAGGGGTTAGGGGTATAGATACATGATTTGTCTTGTTTGAATATGTGTCTAGACCTTGTTTATCAACTTTAATGCTTACTATATGACATAAGAACACTATGCGCTTTAATTTGGTTTTTAATTTTTTTAAATTTTGATGCACATTTTGAATCTTGGTCAAATCCTAGGTTTGACCGAGATTTGAACAAGTTTAAAACAAGAAAATAAAAGGTAAGCCCGCCAGACTGGATCCTTTCTTAGTCACTCTATAATGAAGCTTTTAGGGGGGTTGTTGAAAATGTAAGCATGTATCCTTCTTAGTACGTCACACCACAATGAAGCTTTTGGGAGGGTTTTTGAAATGTCCATGTTTGAAACCCAAAACGACTTCTCTTCGTGCTTGACTTCATAATTAAGACAAAGTTTAGGGTTAGGGGTAGATACATGATTTTTCTGGTTTGAATATGTCTAGACCTTGTTTACCAACTTGAGTGCTTACTATATGACATAAGAAGGCTATATGCTTTGGTTTTTCATTTTTTTGAAATTTTATGCCCATTTGAATCTAGATCAAATCCTAGATACGGTTTGACCAAGATTTGAACAATTTTAAAACATGAAAATAAAAGGTAAGCCCGACCTGGATCCTTTAGTCACTCTAAAATGAAGCTTTTGGGGGGTTCTTGAAATTTCCAAGTTTGAAACCCAAAACCACTTCTCTTCATGCTTGACTACATAAGACAGAGTTTAGGGTTAGGGGTAGATACATGATTTTTCTTGTTTGAATATATCCAGACCTTGTTTATATCAACTTTAATGCTAACTATATGACATAAGAAAACTATGTGCTTTGGTTTTTAATTTTTCTGATTTTTTTATTTTGATGCACATTTGAATCTTTGTCAAATCCTAGGTTTGACCAAGATTTAAACAAGTATAAAACATGAAAATGAAAAGGGGAAGCCTGTATCCTTCTTAGTCACTCTAAAATGAAGTTTTTGGGATGTTCTTGAAATTTTCATGTTTGAAACCCAAAACCACTTCTCTTCATGCTTGACTTCATAAGATAGAGTTTAGGGGCTAGGGGGTAGATACATGATTTGCCTAGGTTTGAATATGCATGTCCAAACCTTGTTTATCAACTTGAATGCTTACTATATGACATAAGAAGACTATATGCTTTTGTTTTTCATTTTTCTGATTTTTTTAAAATTTTATGCCCATTTGAATCTTTTGGTCAAATCCTTGGTTTAATTTGACACGGATTTAAACAAGTTTAAAATATGAAAATGAAAAGGTGGTAAGCAGGCATGGATCCTTCTTATATATATTAGTCACTCTAAAATGAAGCTTTTGGGAGGTTTTTGAAATTTCCATGTTTGAAACCCAAAACCACTTCTCTTCATGTTGTTGACTTCATAATGTCGAGTTTGTTGTTTAGACCTTGTTTATCAACTTGAATGCTTACTATATGACATAATAATACTATGTGCTTTGATTTTCATCTTTTTGATTTTTTCTGAATTTTTATGCCCATTTGATCTTGGTCAAATCCTAGGTTTAACCAATATTTAAACAAGTTTATAACATGAAAATGAAAAGGTAAGCCTGCATCCTTCTTAGCGCATCCACAATGTTGCTATTGCCAAATCTGATACGATGGTGAATTTGGCTTTGGTGTGAAATATAGCAATAGCTCCACAATGTAGTGGTTCCAAATATTTATAACGTGGGTCCCGCCATCAAGCTAAAACAACACATAAAGCCAATATGGAACTACTCTCACAATGTAGGGAACTAGTTCCAAATGCCAAAAGTGAAATTTGGCATCGGAGCACCTACTTGCTCCGGTTGCCTGTTTTTCTGGTTTTGGAACTACCTCTACAATGTATGGAACTAGTTCCAAAAGCCAAAAATCAAATATGGAACCACTTTTGGCTACACGTTGTGGATGCTCTTAGTCACTCCAAAATGAAAGCTTACATATACTCTTGGAATACTGTTTTGGGTGATTTGTCATTCAAAAATTTGGTATCATTCGGATCGGAGGAAGTATAGTTGGAGATGAATGGCCCACCAAGTCTCTGCCTTGAAGTTTGCTCTTTGACCAGTATTACTACTCGCGAGGTGCCGAGGAGACGGGGAGGCCAAATTTAAGAACTAACCTTTGCTCTTGCCGTCTTCCTCAGTTCACCACTTTGTTTACCTCTTGGAATACTACTTCGCCACCATGACCGGGAGCAAGTCTCGCCACAGAAGGGCTCGTGCGGCTGCGGCGAAGCTGAGGGAATCCCAGCAATGGCGTCCCTGTGCTGCTGTCGAGGTGCCTTCTGCGCAAGAGTCTTCAAGGGCGTCGCAGCCCGCGACTGCTACCTTCAGGCGATCCTCCGTTCTTGCGCATCTTTCTATGTCTTTCACAACTTATCATCCCCTCCTTTTCTTACCTTCTCTCAATCGTATATTCAGGTCGGGCGGCCTTAGTTTTCCCGCAGCCCTCCTGCCTGCGGAAACATCTTCCACGGAGCCAAGTTCTCAAAGCAGCGAGGTATAGACATTCGTGCAAATTGGGATTCCCATTTTCTCTTTCTTGGTACTTCTCTGGGTACACTTCTGATTTTGTGCTCCATCCCCATCTGATAGAAGCCCCGCTACGAGATCGGTCCCATTTTAGAAATGGTTATGGGCGATTTCTGCGTCGAGACGGCGGACAGAAGCGCCCTCGCCGATGAGTGCATGAGACTTTATTCTGAGCTCGCCACTGAGAAGATCCGGATTCGCATTCTCGACGATATCGCCATGAAATCGTTCACTGCGAGTAATGAGATCCAGCGGCGGAGCCTCGGCCAGGCGGAGACCATGGACAAACTCGCCGGACTGATCCTGAACCTCACGGTTAGGACGGACAAACTAGAGGCCGAGCTGTCACAGGAGAAGGCTCTCAACTCCGAGCTGAAGCGTCAAGCAGGCTCAAGGTAGATCTTGACCAGGTCACTGTGTACCACTAGCTGCAATCCTTGATGACTGTTGTGTCACCTGGCTTCCGAGTTTCTGAAGGTTAATTTTCGAAATTTTGTTCGTAAAATTGGCCTGTGGAAATGTAAACAAACTAGTACTCTTACTTTATTATATTAGTACTTGTGTCAATGTAGTAGTTGTGTCTGAGTCGAGTCAATGTTGAGTCGTTGAGTGGGAGTGGTGTTTTGGAACATGGGAGCATATGCTACCTATATTTTAAATTGCATCTTACACATATTTTAAATCTCAAAAAATTTGAAACAAAAAATCCGCACGTACATCTTCATGTGCTACGCGCTCACAAAGTCGTTTCATAAAAAATGAACTTATCATGTGACGTGTGTAAAAAAGACAAAATTCAGTGCTTAAAACAATGCTTTTCACAGGATAAGTTTTCTCTTTTTTACATAGGTCATAAAAAATATTATTTTTTCGTGAAACTTGACGCACACACATATATTATGGAGATGTACATGTAGAATTTTTTGTCAAATTTTTTCACACTTTGAAATATATTTTGTTGGTAGAGGGAGCATACGCACCCGGGAGCCGAATTGAGGGAGCAGTCGTTGAGTCACCTAGTATCTATAATATCTAAATAGGAACAAGAAATCCAAAATTTTCAAATTCTGGCAAAAATTAGAACTTCTCAGGAAAATCTATTTTTTTATAGGAAATCAAAAACACTGAAACGAGTATACTGTTTTAATTTGAGCCATTTATGTGCAGATTTGCATAAAAAGACTGACATTTTCCCTAAACTTTGTATATTGTGAAGTCAAGCATGAAGAGAAGTGGTTTTGGGTTTCAAACATCCTTTTCATTTTCTTGTCTTAAACTTGTTTAAATCTTGGTCAAACCTAAGATTTGACCAAAAGATTCAAACATGCATAAATTCAAAAAAATCAGAAAAATGAAAAAACAAAAGCATATAGTCTTCTTATGTCATATAGTAAGCATTCAAGTTGATAAACAAGGTCTAGACATATTCAAACCAGAAAAATCATGTATATATCTACCCCTAACCCTAAACTCTGTCTTATGAAGAGAAGTGGTTTTGGGTTTCAAACATGGAAATTTGAAGAACCTCCCAAAAGCTTCATTTTAGATTGTGACTAAGAAGGATCCAGGCTTACCTTTTCACTTTCATGTTCTAAACTTGTTTAAATCCTAGTCAAACCTAGGATTTCACAAAGATTCAAATATATGGGTATAAAATACAAAAAAATAGAAAAATGAAAAACGAAAGCACATAGTCTTCTTATGTCATATAGTAAGCATTAAAGTTGATAAACAAGGTCTAGACATATTCAAACTAGACAAATCATGTATCTCCCCCTAACCCCTAAACTTTGTATTATGAAGTCAAGCATGAAGAGAAGTGGTTTTGGGTTTCAAACATGGAAATTTCAAAAACCTCTTAAAAATTCATTTTAGAGTGACTAAGAAGGATGCAAGCTTCCCTTTTCATTTGCATGTCTTAAACTTGTTTAAATCTGGGTCAAACCTAAGATTTGACCAAAAGATTCAAACGGGCATAAAATTCAAAAAAAATCAGAAAAATGAAAAACAAAAGCATATAGTCTTCTTGTGTCATATAGTAAGCATTCAAGTTGATAAACAAGGTCTAGACATATTCAAACCAGAAAATCATGTATATATCTACCCCTAACCCTAAACTCTGTATTATGAAGTCAATCATGAAGAGAAGTGGTTTTGGGTTTCAAACATGGATATTTCAAGAACCTCCCAAAAGCTTCATTTTAGAGTGTGACTAAGAAGGATCCAGGCTTACCTTTTTCATTTTCATGTACTAAACTTGTTTAAATCCTGGTCAAACCTAGGATTTCACAAAGATTCAAATATATGTGTATAAAATATAAAAAATAGAAAAATGAAAACCAAAGCACATAGTCTACTTATGTCACATAGTAAGCATTCAAGTTGATAAACAAGGTCTAGACATATTCAAACCAGAAAAATCATGTATATATCTACCCCTAACCCTAAACTCTGTCTTATGAAGTTAATCATGAAGAGAAGTGGTTTTGGGTTTCAAACATTGGAATTCCAAGAACCTCCCAAAAGCTTCATTTTAGAGTGTGACTAAGAAGGATCCAAGCTTACCTTTTCATTTTCATGTTCTAAACTTGTTTAAATCCTGGTCAAAACTAGGATTTCACAAAGATTCAAATATATGGGTATAAAATTCAAAAAAATAGAAAAATGAAAAACCAAAGCACATAGTCTTCTTATGTCATATAGTAAGCATTAAAGTTGATAAACAAGGTCTAGACATATTCAACCTAGACAAATCATGTATCTACCCCCTAACCCCTAAACTCTGTCTTATGAAGTCCAACATGAAGAGAAGTGGTTTTGGGTTTCAAACATGGAAATTTCAAAAACCTCTTACAAAATTCAGTTTAGAGTGACTAATTAAGAAGGATGCATTCTCCCCTTTTCATTTTCATGTCTTAAACTTGTTTAAATCTTGGTCAAACCTAAGATTTGACCAAAAGATTCAAACGGGCATAAAAAAATCAGAAAAATGAAAACCAAAGCACATAATTTTCTTATGTCATATAGTAAGCATTCAAGTTGATAAACAAGGTCTAGACATATTCAAACCAGAAAATCATGTATATATCTACCCCTAACCCTAAACTCTGTCTTATGAAGTCAATCATGAAGAGAAGTGGTTTTGGGTTTCAAACATGGAAATTTCAAGAACCTCCCAAAAGCTTCATTTTAGAGTGACTAAGAAGGATCCAGGCTTACCTTTTCATTTTCATGTTTTAAACTTGTTTAAATCCTGGTCAAACCTAGGATTTGACAAAGATTCGAATATATGGGCAAAAAATTCAAAAAAAATAGAAAAATGAAAAACCAAAGCACATAGTCTTCTTGTGTCATATAGTAAGCATTAAAGTTGACAAAAAAGGTCTAGATATATGCAAACTAGACAAATCATGTATCTACCCCCTAACCCCTAAACTCTGTCTTATGAAGTCAAGCATGAAGAGAAGTCGTTTTGGGTTTCAAACATGGAAATTTCAAGAACATCCCAAAAGCTTCATTTTAGAGTGACTAAGAAGGATCCATGATTACCTTTTCATTTTCATGTTTTAAACTTGTTTAATCTTGGTCAAACCTAGGATTTGACCAAGATTCAAATGGGCACAAAATTTAAAAAATCAGAAAAATGAAAAACCAAAGTACATAGTCTTCTTATGTCATGTAGTAAGCATTCAAGTTGATAAAATGGTTCATGCCGGCGTCTTAGCTGCTAAAAAAAATTATACACCAATTGATTTGACGAATTGATGATTTACTCTAGTCTGCTTCTAGACCATGCAGCTAGCGAGTATTCATATGTACTGCATGGAGCCCCCAACTTTTGACTTCCCGTGTCGGAAAAGGCCTGTCTAATAATGTGGGGCAGTGAGGTATCCCGAAGTATCTAGAGGGTTCCAGTGTTTCAGGCTTTCAGCATCGCCAGTCCAAGGGAAGGATGGGTGACGAATCCGTGCATTCACAGCCGTTTAGATCTGAAGAGTCCTTGTATGATGAGCGGTAGATAGCACCTCTAAGCTGCAAATCAACAGCTTCAATTACTTCAAATGAGCATTGGCCGGAAGGCTGACAGAGTGAAAAAATTCAATTTCAAAAACTCATGTATAGAATAGAAAAAAAATAAAAAACATGTAGATAGAATAGAGGTATAGATAGATTAGCCCAAAAAAGAAGAGGACGGGGAAATTTCGAACGCTCGCCTTTAACTCAGCACAGCAGACACCTCCCTCGCGCACCTAAACTTTCGAACGCGCGCCCAATATTTCGAACGCTCGCCTTTAACTCAGCACCCAGCCCACCTTGTTCTTCTCTAGACACCTCCTTCGGCGCCCTGTTCTTCTCTAGACACACCCTCGGTGAACCAGGCCGCGCACCAAAACTTCCCCACGCTGTCTATCAGCCGCGTCAGCCGGCGACTGCTGGTGGCGCCGTTCTTCTCCAGCCGCACCGGCAGGCGCGGTCAGCTGGTAGATCCTCACGGTATGCATGCTATCTTCAGGCCTGGGCAAGTACGATTCATTATAGCTCAATCGAAGTCAGTCGCCGTCGCCCAGCCCTTATAAGTTCGTTAGTTCGTTCGAATCGATCGGTTGATATTGTTTTCCTCTCGATGTGTTTGTTTGACATTGTTTTCCGCTTTACCTATTTGCTCGAATTCGTTCGTACTGTACACTGTACTGCTCACCATTGCCCAATGTCTGTAGTCGTCGCTTGGTGCCAGTCCTCTATGGACCTGTTTGTAATCTTATTACTTCTGGGTTCTTTGCACTGCTAATACATCGGTGGATTTACGGCCAAAAAGAAGAAAGAATTTGTTGGTATTATATTGCTTTCGATTGATCTGTTCGCCCCCAAGCTTTTACAGAAGCCGCAAGAGATTCAAGGATGAAATGGCTCTCCTTGTTTGCGGTGGCGGATCTACAGGGTATGCCGTATATGCCACGGCATACCCTGCGTCCAAGCCGTGCAAGATCTTTGATAGTTTAATGAGCTGAGCAATTAATCAAGATGAGTGATGTATATGTATACATGCGGTGCTAATACATGTGGCGTGCAGCCATGCGAACACTGAGCTAGTGCATGTAACCGATTGATTAGACATCCGATTGATTAATGCATTGGCTTTAGCCAACAGTCTACTTGCATGTTTTTCAAGATGTGCGATTTTGTCTCGCGTGTAAGCCTACAAGGCCAGCTATGGCCATGCACCATGACCTGATTAGATATCATGATTAATCAAAGGAAATATCTTGCTACTGTATATACGATTAATCAACTGATAATTAATCTTTGGTAGTCAAGTATATGATTAATTATATATATTTAGTGAGAATTCAGTTCAAAATTAGAGCACCCCGTCAACGGTGCATTTTTCAACAATTTACATTTTGATTATATGCAAAATCTGTTTTATTTAATCATTTTGACATACTCCCTTCAATCCAAATTAATTGACTCAACTTTGTCTAGATACTGATGTATCTTAGACAAGTTTGTTGAGTAGATACATTTATATCTAGACAAATTTGAGTTAATTAGTATGAATCCGAGAAAGTATTTTATTTAATTATTTTTATTAGGACAAAAGAAATTCAATAGAAACTCCAAAATTTTGTTGTGTCATACCCTTTCCTAAAATCCTAGGTCCGCCACTGCTTGTTTGTAAGGCAAAGAGGAAATCATATCATGGCTTATCATCATGGGTATAACCTTTTTAGCTAGATTTTGCTGTTTGGGATCTATGATCCTTTTAGTTGCTGCTCTCCAGTAACATTTTCCCTCTTTTTTATTACAGTGAAAAATACACAGCGAGGAAACCACTGTCCAGCCTAAAAAAAATAGACCTCAGTTGGTTTGCTGAAATCGGCTCAAATAACGTGGCATTTAGTTATATAGTTTTATATTCGACCTGTTTGCTCAGATATGTTGGTTTACGTTCATACGCAACCTGTTGGGCAAGTATGGACACAGCTTCAGTGACTTTCAGGTCAAAATTCCAGCGGTTGAGTGATTTTTGGTTGGATCCATTCCTGTGCGTTCGATCGGCTTTTGATGGCTGTTATTGAGACAAAGTCATGGCTGGACTTTTGACGCAGCTCCAGTGACGTTCAGCTAGGTCAAAAGCCCAGCGTTGACTTTGGTTCAATATCAGCCATCCAAAGCCAATCGAACACACATGAATGTATCCAACCAAAAATCACTCTACAATAAGTCGTTTCCAGACAAAAACAATGTTTATTCCCAAACTATTTTTTTTGAATCCGACCAATCTTTCCCGGAATGCAGAAGAAATATATAAGATTTACTGGAATGTTGTTCTTTTTACTGGACAGTTTGAATTTTAAGTTTAAAGTTGGTTGTAAAACATAAAATGAGGTTTATTGATAAACAATATGGCTGAATCTGATGAAACTCCCCCAGAATGCATAACCCGACATATAAGATTTACTGGATTTTTGTTTCAAAAACTTCTAGGCAGTACGAATTTTAAGTTTAAAATTTTCTCGTGAAACTTAAAATGGGTAAATTTTGGATCCATTCTCGTGCGTTCGATTGGCTTTTGATGGCTGTTATTGAAACAAGTGTTAATTGGTTCTATGCCACTCCTCAATTCACAAGTTGTGTTTATGCCATTACAAAAACTGAAGTTGTGTTTATGCCACTCTCAATTCTCAATATCCCCTTCTATATATGCCATTTTCAATACTCCACTATAATAAATATAGCATATCTATGATAGTACTCTATGATACCACCCACTATGCACCCATGTTCCAAACACCACTCCCGCTGACTGTACCTTATTGTATCGAGCGATAAGCTTGATGAGCAACCCAAACAAACAAACAAAAAGACTGTACCTTATTGTACTTGCTCTTACCCGTATCTTCTCTTTCTCTTTCATCGCGAGTGCAGCTAATTCAGTTAGTCTTCCAATGAATATTAATATTTTGTCTCAATGATGTCATGTTTCGACTAACAATTAGCACTTTTGAATTCTTAGATTGCTTTTTCACACGATGCACTTCTTTTAATTTATTTTACCACATTTCAATGTGAACCTTGACCAAATAAATAGGACAACAATATCACGATCATATAATACATAAGCAGCATTGTTAGAATCGTGTTGGAAAATACTTTCTAATGATACCAGTTTTATATCAATTTTTTTATATACTTCATCCTGAAAAATATGTTTCAACTTCATCAAAACTTGCATGTATCTGCAAACTAAACTCATCTAAATACATGTATATCTACATAAAATTGAAACATCATTTTTAAATAGAGAGATATAGATTAATATTTTTTCGAAGATAAAATACGAAAAACAAGGGTGCATTGTTTATTGAAATGGAGTGAGTAGTATATATAAAATCATTTTAGTTGCCAATGATCATGTTGAGGGCCTCTATTTCTTGTTTTGCTCAGGCCCTCCGTATTCTCAGGTACGGCCCTGGTGGTCTATGAACCTGTATGTAATCTTATTACTTTTGGCTTCTTTGCACTGCTAATAGATCGGCGGAATTACGGCAAAAAAGAAGAAAGAATGTGTTGGTATTGTATTGCTTTCGATAGATCTGTTCGCCCCTCCCCCCCAAGCATTTATAGATGGCACAAGAGATTCAAGGATGAAATTGCTCTCCTTGTTCATAAGGCAAAGAGGAAATCATATCATGGGTAGAACATTATATATATATTTTGCTGCTTGGGATCTATGATCCTTTTAGTTGCTGCTCTCCAGCAACTTTTGTACATATTTCCCTCTTTTTATTAATAAAAAAATACAAAGTGGGGAAACCCAGTGGTCAGCCTAAAAAAATCTGTTCGCTAGGTAGCCGTAGTTTTGCACTCAGTTTGTTTGCTGAAATCGGCTCAAATAATGTAGCATTTATAGTTTTATATTCGACCTGTTTGCTCAGGTATGCTTGCTTACATTCGTAGGTGACCTGTTTGTTGAAATAGCTTATCGCTTCTCTGACCATCTATCTCCTCAACAGATGGACAGAACTTGGATATTATTTGACTCATTAACCACACCAACATATTTGAGTGGTATTGAAGACTTCATGAAGCACGTTAGTGATTTTACTGACGGCGACAAGACAAAGGAAGTGATTTGTCCATGCCGCGTATGTTTGAATATTGGGTCCAAGCCTCAACATGTAGTCTCAGATCATTTATTCGTTTATGGGATGGACCAGACATATATCAGGTGGATTAACCATGGTGAACACTATGATCAGCCTGACATTATTGATCCTCTTTATTCTGATGGTTATCAGCCTGAAGATCTCGTCCAGGATGAGGCTACTGCTAATTTGTTACGGGATCTGTATCCATATGCAAGCCAACAGCCCCATGGTTATCACAAAAAGCCTCTTTTCCATGACCTGATAGAAGATGCTAAGCGCTTAGTGGCCCCTGGTTCTGTTGTGTCAAGATTCGAATTAATTGTGAAATTACTTCATGACAAGTCATACCAGGGGATTACCAATAAAGCGTTCAATGCAGTTGCGAAGACATACAGCGATGCACTCCCTGGGGCTGGACTGCCAAAATCCTTTTATGAGGTGAAGCAGTACATCAAGGTACTGGGACTTGGATATGAGAAGATTGATTTTTGCAAAAATAACTGTGCACTGTTTTGGATGGAGTATAATGACCTCGATGAATGTCCAGTATGTAAGGAATCAAGATGGAAACATGATGGAGCTGGTGGTAAGAAAAAGATTCCTTGGAAGGTTCTGAGATACTTTCCACTTGTACAAAGATTGCAGAGGTTGTTTGCTTCAGAACAAACATCTCGGGAAACAAGATGGCACAAAGAGATTCTCACGCCCGACCCTGATTTACTGAGGCATCCTGCTGATGGCGATGAATGGAAGCAATTCGACCTGGATCATCCAGATTTTGCTGCAGATCCAAGGAACCTGAGACTTGGCCTTGCTACAGATGGATTCAACCCATTTGGCAACATGAGCAACTCGTATAGCATGTGGCCAGTACTAGTTACACCTTACAACCAGGCTCCCTGGACATGCACCGATCAGTCGAACTGTATGATGGCCTTACTCATCCCAGGTCCCAAATCTCCTGGGAAGGATTTTGATGTGTTCATGCAGCCTCTTATTAGAGACTTGCAAACATTATGGGAGGGTGTCCCTACACGGGATGTGTGTCAACCTAAAGAACAAAATTTTCTATTACGTGCTGCTGTACTGTATTGCACCCATGATTATCCAGCTTTGGGCACTATGTCAGGCAGAGTAACATCAGGTTATAATGCATGTGTTCACTGTGATACTGATCAGCTGGCAGTGAGGATAATAAACAAGATATGCTATATGGGCCATCGCCGTTTCCTTCCATTAGATCACAGTTTCCGAAAAAATAGAAAAAAATTGCAATTTATTGGTGATCAGGCCTGTAAAAAGACTAAACCGCAGCACTTTAAGAGTCACGAGTTGGAGGCGCACCTAGAAGCGGTCAGAAATGTTAAACCAGGAAAACCACCAGCCGCCACAGCAGGTACAGCAGAGAAGAATACAGAAGATGCAGCAGCAGTAGTAGCAGATAGAAAAAGGAAGAAGAGAGGAGATGAACTGAGTCTAGCAGCTACCAAAAGGAAGATGGGAGGTGAAATAGCAGCACGTACCAAGAGGAAGGAAATGGAAAATGATAGACCGAGAATATTTTATAAGCGCAGGACCACTCTTTGGGACTTGCCGTATTGGGCTGGTAAGAAGCTTCGGCATAATATTGATATCATGCACATGGAGAAGAATATATGTGACAGCATTGTCGGCACATTACTCAACATTCCATCCAAGACAAAAGATAGCTCAAATGCTAGGATTGATTGTGCAACATTGAATGTTAACAGGCACTTGCAACTGGATCGTAATGACAAAGTGAACAAAGGCAAGGAAAAACATTATAAATTTCGAGGCGCGGAATTCACATTGCCGATGCCTAAAAGGAGATTATTTTGTGAGTACCTCCGAGGTGTGATGTTCCCGTTCGGATTTGCTTCCAACATTGCAAATTGTCTCAATGCTGAAGGAAACAAGCTCCAAGGGTTGAAAACTCACGATTGTCACATCCTGCTGCAAAGGCTTTTAGCTATTGGCATTAAAGATTTAGTGAAGCCAAATATGTACAACGTGATTGCAGAGTTGGGAAGGTTCTTTAGGGAAATATGTAGTAAAACTCTAAGCAGAGCTGTTGTAGAACGTCTTAAGGTGGACATAGCAGTAATCCTGTGCAAGCTGGAGCTGATATATCCTCCAGCCTTCTTTGATGTGATGGTGCATTTGGCTGTTCATCTACCTGATGAGGCACTTTTAAGAGGTCCGGTACAGTATGGATGGATGTACCCTATAGAACGTCGACTGTGCACTTTCAAGAATACAGTTAGGAACAAAGCTAGACCGGAGGCTTGCATTGCAGTGGCGTATATTGCTGCTGAAGCATATACATTTGCCTCAAGATATATTCCTGATATTGAGACCAGATTCAATCGGGGTCGCAGAATTTTGGAAGTTGGAGGATCTGTTTTTAATCATGGTGTTGAGCTAATAGGAAAGAGGACCGAAAAAACATTAGAGCAGTCTGAATTTGAACAGCTGTCTTGGTATGTGCTGAATAATGCTACAGAGGCTGATGAATATGTTAAGTGAGTACTATGCACACGAACTACTCAGTTCCTCGCATATACTATGAACTTGTATCAAAATGAAATATATTCAGCTGACTTGGCTATGTTTTGCAGGTTGTACATGGAAACGAATGGAAAGCTATCGGCACGTGGGAGTGGGTTTCAGGACTGGTTTGAGAAATATGTAAGATGTTCAATTGCACTCTGACTTGTCTATGTGTTTTCACATGAGATGACCTCTTGTCTATTTTGTAATCGTAGATCTCGAAACTCCATGCGGAGAATCCAGGCGCTGTTAGTGCTGATCTCCTTGTCCTATCACGTGGTCCAGATAAGAGGGTGTTGGTAGCTGCAGCTTGCAATGCCAATGGTGTCCATTACAGCTCCTATGAGCGTGAACAACATTTGAAGACACGAAATAGTGGCATCACAACCAGTGGAGATCACTTGACAACCAGAAAAAAGAGATCAGAGTCATTTGACCATTATGGTCACATAGAAGAGGTTATTCAGTTGTTCTATAGTGATAAGGTTACTGTCCGATCTGTGGTTCTATTTAAGTGTTATTGGTACAACCAAGATCCAAACAAGGGCAAAGGTGCCAGAAATGATGGGTATTTCATATCAGTCAATACTACTGCTCAGTGGTACAAGGATGATCCTTATATTTTGGTACCTCAAGCGGCCAAGGTACTTTTCTTGGAAGACAGATCTAGAAAAGGATGGCAGTATGTGCAAAAGTTTGTGGCAAGGAACATATATGATTTGGATGAGAATGCGGATCCAATAATTGGTGCCCAGCAAGATGATTTCGCTGGTTGTATGCAAACTAAAGTTGCTGACATTGATGAAACCTCGTTGGATACAGGTATCCCTGCACATGATGGAGAAGTAGATTTCACTGTTGAGGTTAGCATAGTCGACAAAGAGATGGATAAACTGAAGCTACCTGGTGAATCTCAGGAGGAGAATGGACAGGACGAGCAGGATGAGACCATGCACGAATATCAGAATGAAGACGGAGGTGATGATGATGATGATGATGATGATGATGATGATGATGATGATGATTAGACTCTTGTCTCTGTATCATGCTGTGAGATGAAGAACCATGATTTGTTTTGATTTTTCTATTTGGAAAATGTATGAGTCCTGAAGACAATTATCTGTTGGATTGTAATCCCATGATGACTAATTATTTATGTTTGTTGTCCTACTAAAAGTTGGTCAAACTTAATTGTGTGGAAGTAATCACATGCTGTTTGATTCATAGGGTCATATCCCATAGGAAAATAGAATGATAATAGATCAAACTAATGCAGAATATCTTATAACCACAATCAAATAGAATTTCTCTTGACATAGGATTCAAGTTGGCATGGCATCCCTATCATACAGGGTTTTTATTCATACTATGCTACAAATCGAAAATAAGATGGGTCAGCACTTTATCGCGGCAGATAGGGCAGCTGGCGTTCGTTACAAACCAGGAGAAGATGCACTTCCTATGGAACGGGTGTTTGCATCCCCGGAGACGCACCGTTGTGCGCTGCGACAGCCCCAGCATGCATATGCTGCAGTGGCCGTCCTCCGGCGCAACTAGGACCCAACTGTCCTGCAGCGCCGGCAAGTTGACGATGAGCCGGTGGTCCACCCTAAGGGTGAGGTCGAAGTGGAGGCCACCGAGCCGACGACACGCCTGCTGCCACATCAGGTGCATAACATCGTAAGGCATGATGATGTCCCACTCCTCCTCCGTGAGGTTCAGGTTCTTGAGCAGCCATACACGGGCAAGAATCTCGCGCATAGTTCGCACGACATTGCCCCCACTACGCAGCTTCCTCGGAGGCAAGCCAAGATCCAGCACCACCTCTTCGCAGGGTGTAGTGGTGATATCGTCCTCATCCAGTGGGGCAGGGAGGGGGCCGGCCATCCTCCTGAGCTCGTACGTCCTCGAGAAGAAGATGTGCACTGTCATAGTGTACGGGGACGCCTCGCCCTCGCCCACGGCCGGCGGCTCGCCGACGGAGAAGTCGGTCGTGCTTGCCGACACACGGCAGGCACGGAAGACATGTGGGCCAGACTCGATGATGCGCTCGCGTGAGGAGCGCTCTAGTAGGGGCGTCGCCGCCATTGGGGATTCTTCGGAGGGCTGTAGACTGGCGGCTAGTCGACGGTGAGGTGGTTGGTGTGAGATCTCTGGGATGAGGCCAGGGGAAGTGGGCGAAGTGCTCGGGACTAGGGACTGCCCTCAACTTTCCGCAGTAGTATGATAATAATTGGTGGACGAGGGAGACTAGTCCAGAGACTACCCAAAGTTGATAAATCATGTTCGAGGGAAAATGCCCAAGATTTATTATCAAAATTCAAGCTAATTTCGCCGATTTTGTTCTGCCGTTCATTAGACATCATCCAACGGCCTTTGGTCTCTGGGATTCGCTGCTACAGTGTCATCTACTATTTTCTACCCAATTCCAGAAACATCCATAAAGCTAGTAGATAGCTTTCCTGCTTGTTGGCCCCACCCCATTTTTTTAATCTTTTCTTCCTTATCCCCTTCGCTCATGCTAGCAGCTACTTGCAGCCATTGCTACACCAGCGAGGTGATCTGTATGATAGGCACGGTTTTAGTAAGACAGCAAGTTGTAGATAGCTAACCATGAGACACATGCCTCTCTGGTTGAGACTGAGCTCGCTCTTGTGATTGGGCTCCAATGGTCGAGGTGAGTCACAGCTGCAATGACAGAGGTTTGTGCTGAATTAATTAGCACAGAGGCGTAACTAGCACTAGATGGAGAAGGCATAGTACACATATCGGACACGAAGTCGCGTCTGGCGAGCAGCTCGCATTCACTTGCATCAGTGCGGTACAACAAAGATGATGAAGAAGGATTGGAGCTTTGAAGGTAGTCAGAAAAGTTACAAAAAATAATACGTGCAAAACTTAACCTGTATAAACGCACATGCATGGATAATTTTACATTTCTGCATGAGAAAGACATGTCAATTTTCAGTACGACATGGTTTGATTTGTCAAATTTGATGCTCCTTAATGCATTTTAAGTGAAAATTACAGGTTTATTCATTATAATTGCCGATTTTTAACGTTACGTGCAGCTGACTAGCAAACTATAAGTGTGTGATTGCTTGCTTCCAAAATAAGGATATGTAATCATTTTGTATAAGGTAGTACCAATTAGTCGTTATATTGCAGAACTTAAAGAGTTTTGAGAGATTCAACTCGTTGCTACTCCATAAGAATGGTCATGTTGACAAATTTGATCCAGTGTTGAACAGAGCCAGAAACATTTCAAAAACTTGAGCATGGAAGAGGCTAGGGGTAAATGCCCCAAGGCCAGCCGAGCCTATCGTAGGTGCCGTCCCGAGGAGGAAGTACCTTAATTTGGGGCGCGCGCGGACGCTGCGGTACCCCGAGCTCGAGACGCCGCCGTACCGGTAGCTCGACCCGCGACGAGGCATGGCGGCGGCGGCGGAAGCGGAGCGGCGGCGGCGGAAGGTAAAGCTCCTGCTGACAAACATATTAGGCACAAATGGGCAACCTTCAGTAACCCATGTTCCATTTTTTTTGTCAGGATAACCCCATGTACCACCTTCCCAATAGAAAAAGTACTGTTCAACCTTCCCCTGTTGGGCCCAATATTTCACTTTTGGGTTGCCAAGGAACATCTACATGGTAATTGTTATCGGTCTACTTGCTCCGGCCGTCGAAGCCCAATAACTTCAAATGGGCCTTTCTGCTCATGCAATTTCGGCCCTTTTCTAATGAAACACAGATCCTATGATTGGCAAAAAAAAAATACACGGAGATTCTACATAAAAGTTGTTTTTATTTATTTTGAATTATAGGGTTCCAATTTTTGAAACTGCTCATGCCCAATATGAAAATCCTTGATCGCTCCATACCCACATGGATAACGGTATTTTTAAAAATTCATAAAGTGGATTTGAAATTTAAAACATATCCTAATAATTCCTTGATTTAATCTATCAACTTGCAAGATCTTGGAGCCAAAGAGCTTGTATTAGTCTGCGAAAATAATACTGATAAACCTGTCGTTAACAAGAAATGAAGGTTTATCGTTCAGAGAGGATGCCATGTGGGACCCATGAGACAGTAGCGTCCTCAACGTTTCAAAGAAAAAGGCAAGTAGCCCGAAAATAGGGGTAAAAAATAAATCCTACAAAGGAAACATTTATAGTTCATAGAGGCTGACATGTGGGACCGATCTGCCAGCTGCATCCTCATCATTTCGAAGTCGGCAGGGATCAGAAGAAAAAGGCAAATAGCCAGAAATTAGGGGTCAAAAATAAATCCAAAAAGGAAACTTTTATTCTTCATAGAGGATGACATGTGGGACCGACCTGCCAGCAGCGTCCTCATCGTTTCAAAGGCCGCAGGGGATCAAAAGAAAAAGGCAAATAGCCAGAAATTAGGGGTAAAAAATAAATACAACAAAGGAAAGGTTTATTGTTCATAGAGGCTGACTTGTGGGACCCATGAGCCAGCGGCGACCTCAATTTCAAAGGCGGCATATGATCGAAAAGAAAAAGGCAAGTTAGCAAAAATCAGTGGGTAAAAAAAATCTAAGAAATGAAACTTTATTGTACAGTCCCATGAGCCAGCACCTTACTCAACGTTTCAGTGGCGGCATGAGATAGAAAGAAAAAGGAAAGTGACCAAATATCAGGAGCAAAAAATAATCCAAGAAAAGAAACTTTTATTGTACATAGATGATGACATATGGGTCCCACTTATACAAGCTCTTTCGCTCCAAGATCTTGCAAGTTGATTGTACATAGAGGATGACATGCGGGCCCCTTGTGTCAGCAGCTTACTCAACGTTTCCAAGGCGGCAGGGGATCAAAAGAAAAAAGGAAGTAGCCAGAAATTAGCGGTAAAAAATAACTCCAAGGAAGGAAACTTTTATTGTTCCCATGACATGCGGGACCCATCCTAGCAGCTTCCTCAACGTTTCAAAGGGGGCATGAGATCGAAAGAAAAAGACAAGTGACCAAATATCAGGAGCCAAAAATAATCCAAGAAAAGAAACTTTATTGTACATAAAAGATGACATGCGGGTCCCATTTTGCAGCAGCGGTGTCAACGTTTCAAATGCGGCTTGAGATCAAAAGAAAAAGAGTAGCCAGAAATTAGGGGTAAAAAAACTCCCAGAAAAGAAAGTTGATTGTACATAGAGGATGGCATGCGGGTCCCATGACCCAGCACCTTACTCAACGTTTCAGAGGCGGCATGAGATCGAAAGAAAAAGGAAAGAGACCAAATACCAGGAGCAAAAAATAATCCAAGAAAAAGAAACTTTTATTGTACATAGAGGATGACATATGGGTCCCACTTATACAAGCTCTTCCGCCCCAAGATCTTGCAAGTTGATTGTACATAGAGGATGACATGCGGGCCCCTTGTGTCAGCAGCTTAATCAATGTTTCCAAGGCGGCAGGGGATCAAAAGAAAAAGGAAACAGCCAAAAATAAGAGGGTGAAAAAATCCAAGAAAAGAAACTTTTATAGTATCGAGGATGACATGTGGGTCCCATGAGCCAGCAGCTTCTCAACGTTTCAGAGGCTGCATGAGATCGAAAGAAAAAGGCAAGTGACCAAAAATAAGGGGGTAAAAAAAATCCAAGAAAAGAGACTTGATTGTACATAGAGGATGACATGCGGGTCCCACCAGTCAGCAGCTTACTAACGTTTCCAAGGCGGCAGGGGATGAAAAGAAAAAGGAAATAGCCAAAGATCAGAGGGTGAAAAAAATCAAAGAAAAGAAACTTTTATAGTACATAGAGGATGACATGTGGGTCCCATGGGCCAGCAGGTTCCTCAACGTTTTCAAGGGCGGCATGAGATCGAAAGAAAAAGGCAAGTGACCAAAAATCAGAGGGTGAAAAATAATCCAAAAAAAGAAACTTTTATTGTACATAGAGGATGACATGCTGTCCCAACGTTTCAAATGCGGTTTGAGATCAAAAGAAAAAGAAAGTAGCCAGAAATTAGGGGGTAAAAAAACTCCAAGAAAAGAAAATTGATTGTACATAGAGGATGACATGCGGGTCCCACGAGTTTGCAGCTTACTCAACGTTTCCAAGGCGGCAGGGGATCAAAAGAAAAAGGAAATAGCCAAAAATCAGAGAGTGAAAAAAAACCCAAGAAAATAAACTTTTGTAGTACATAGAGGATGACATGCGGGTCCCATGAGCCAGCAGGTTCCTCAACGTTTCAAACGTGGCATGGGATCGAAAGAAAAAGGCAAGTGACCAAATATCAGGAGCCAAAAATAATCCAAGAAAAGAAAGTTTATTGTACGTAGAGGATGACATGCGGGTCCCATTTTGCAGCAGCGGTATCACCGTTTGAGAGGCTGCACGGGATCGAAAGAAAAAGGCAAGTGACCAAATTTGAGGTGCCAAAAAAACTCCAAGAAAAGAAAGTTGATTGCACATAGAGGATGACATGCGGGTCCCATTTAGCAGCAGCGGTCTCAACGTTTCCAAGGCGGCACGGGACCAAAAGAAAAATGAAGTAGCCAGAAATCAGGGGGTGAAAAAAATCCAAGAAGAAAGATTTCAATTGGGCTGCATCTGGACATCTGGGCTTTCGAACTATCCTGCTTGGCCTTTTGACTCGTACAATTTCAGCCCACTCCAAAACAGGAAAGTTCCGAATTTTCTAAAAAAACAGGAAAGTCCTATGCTTCGCAAAGACAAAAAAACAAGGAGATTCAACATATAAGTTTGTTTATGTAAAAATAAAGATTTAATTATCCGTTTGAAATAGCTCAGAGCGCAATACATTGTTTATTGTCTGCAAAATAATCAAGATATCATATGTTTCTTGTACGGGGAGGCTGACATCGGGGACCCATGAGCCAACAGCGTCGTCAACGTTTTAAAGGCGGCAGGGGATGGAAAGAAAAAATAAACCAAAAATCTGTTGGTAAAAAATCCAAGAAAAGAAACATTTTCGTGAGAGGATGACATGCGGGACCCATGAGGCAGCAGCATCCTCAGCGTTTATTGTTCATAGAGGTTGACATGTGGGACCCGTGAGCCAGCAGCGTCCTCAACGTTTTAAAGGCTGCAGGTGATCGAAAGAAAAAATAAGCCAAAAATCGTTTGGTCAACAAAATCCAAGAAAATAAATATTTACCGTTCTGAGAGGATGACATGCGGGACCCATGAGGCAGCAGCATCCTCAACGATTCCAAGGCGGCAGGGGAAATATCCAGAAATTAATGAGGGGTTCAAAATAAATCCATCAAAGGAAACTTTTATTGTTCATAGAGGATGACATGTGGGACCGACCTGCCAACAGCGTCCTCATCGTTTTAGGGGAAGATCAAAAGAAAAAGGCAAATAGCCAGAAATTAGGGGTAAAAAATAACTCCAAGAAAGGAAACTTTTATTGTTCGTAGAGGATGACATGCGGGACCCATGAGCCAGCAGCTTACTCAACGTTTCAAGCGGCATGAGATCGAAAGAAAAAGGCAAGTGACAAAATATCAGGAGCCAAAGATAATCCAAGAAAAGAAACTTTATTGTATAGAGGATGATATGCGGGTCCCATTTAGCAGCAGCGGTCTCAGCGTTTCAAATGCGGCTTGAGATCAAAAGAAAAAGAAAGTTGATTGTACATAGAGGATGACATGCGGGTCCCATGAGTCAGCAGCTTACCATACGTTTCCAAGGCGGCAGGGGATCAAAAGAAAAAGGAAATAGCCAAAAATCAGAGGGTGAAAAAAAATAAAGAAAATAAACTTTTATAGTACATAGAGGATGACATGCGGGTCCCATGAGCCAGCAGGTTCCTCAACGTTTCAAACTTGGCATGAGATCGAAAGAAAAAGGCAAGTGACCAAATATGAGGAGCCAAAAATAATTCAAGAAAAGAAAGTTTTATAGTACATAGAGGATGACATGCGGGTCCCATTTAGCAGCAGCGGTATCAGCGTTTGAGAGGCGGCAGGGGATCAAAAGAAAAAGAAATTGCCAAAAATCAGATGGTGAAAAAAAACCAAGAAAATGAACTTTTATAGTACATAGAGGATGACATGCGGGTCCCATGAGCAGCAGGTTCCTCAACGTTTCAAACGTGGCATGAGATCGAAAGAAAAAGGCAAGTGAAAAAATATCAGGAGCCAAAAATAATTCAAGAAAAGAAAGTTTTATAGTACATAGAGGATGACATGCGGGTCCCATTTAGCAGCAGCGGTATCACCGTTTGAGAGGCAGCAGGGGATCGAAAGAAAAGACAAGTGACCAAATATGAGGTGCCAAAAAAACCCAAGAAAAGAAAGTTTTATAGTACATAGAGGATGACATGCGGGTCCCATTTAGCAGCGGTATCATATTTGAGAGGCAGCAGGTGATCGAAAGAAAAAGTCAAGTGACCAAATATGAGGTGCCAAAAAAATCCAAGAAAAGAAAGTTTTATAGTACATAGAGGATGACATGCGGGTCCCATTTAGCAGCAGCGGTATCACCGTTTGAGAGGCGGCAGGGGATCGAAAGAAAAAGGTAAGTGACCAAATATAAGGTGCCAAAAATAATTCAAGAAAAGAAAGTTTTATAGTACATAGAGGATGACATGCGGGTCCCATTTAGCAGCAGCGGTATCACCGTTTGAGAGGCGGCAGGGGATCGAAAGAAAAAGGCAAGTGACCAAATTTGAGGTGCCAAAAAAAACTCCAAGAAAAGAAAGTTGATTGCACATAGAGGATGACATGGGTCCCATTTAGCAGCAGCGGTCTCAACGTTTCCAAGGCGGCAAGGGATCAAAAGAAAAAGGAAGTAGCCAGAAATCAGGGGGTCAAAAAAATCCAAGAATAGAAAGAATTTTGGTTCATAGAGGATGACATGCGGGACCCATGATCCTGCATCGTAAACGGCTCGATCGGAGAACGTTGAACGAGATGGCGCGATCTAGAAAAAAACAATGCCAGAGAGGCTGCCATCTGGGCCCTACATCCCTCGGCGGTGCGGATTTGCGTTGACTCGGCCGGCGAACCCGAGATTTCGAGATGCACCACGTCCCGGGCCACCATACGCGACGTTTTGGCCGCTTTCGTCGGGCTAGGTGGCCTCAAAAACGAGAAAAAAAAGTTTTGACATGCACCACGGAGGGACCAAAATCGTCGGCCATGGTACACCAGCAACCACGGCGCGACTTCAACTTCGTCGGCCATGGCAACTTTTCTTGTAGTGATGATGGAATTTTAAAGGTAGCACTCAAGCAATTTACTTTGGAATGGCGGAGAAATACCATGTAGTAGGTAGGTATGGTGGACACAAATGGCATAGTAGTTGGCTCAAGGATTTTGGATGCATGAGAAGTATTCCCTCTCGATACAAGGTTTAGGCTAGCAAGGTTATTTGAAGCAAACTCAAGGATGAACAGGTGCAGCAAAACTTACATAAAAGACATATTATAAACATTATAAGACTCTACACCGTCTTCCTTGTTGTTCAAAACTCAATACTAGATATTATCTAGACCTTAGAGAGACCAAATATGCAAATCAAATTTTAGCAAGCTCTATGTATTTCTTCATTAATGGGTGCAAAGCATATGATGCAAGAGCTTAAACATGAGCACAACAATTGCCAAGTATCACATTATCCAAGACATTTTAGAATTACTACATGTAGCATTTTCCAATTCCAACCATATAACAATTTAACGAAGAAGAAACTTCGCCTTGAACATTATGAGTAAAGCCTAAGGACATATGTGTCCATATGCAACAGCGGAGCGTGTCTCTCTCCCACAAAGTGAATGCTAGGATCCATCTTATTCAAACAAAAACAAAAACAAAAACAAACCGACGCTCCAAGTAAAGAACACAAGATGTGACTGAATAAAAATATAGTTTCAGGGGAGGAACCTGATGATGTTGTCGATGAAGAAGGGGATGCCTTGGGCATCCCCAAGCTTAGACGCTTGAGTCTTCTTAGAATATGCAGGGGTGAACCACGGGGGAATCCCCAAGCTTAGAGCTTTCACTCCTCTTGATCATAGTATATCATTCTCCTCTCTTGACCCTTGAAAACTTCCTTCACACCAAACTTCAAGCAAACTCATTAGAGGGTTAGTGCACAATTAATAATTCACATGTTCAGAGGTGGCACAATCATTCTTTACACTTCTGGACATTGCATAAAGCTACTGGACATTAGTGGATCAAAGAAATGAATCCAACATAGCAAAAGAGGCAATGCGAAATAAAAGGCAGAATCTGTCAAAAACAGAACAGTCCGTAAAGACGAATTTAAAGTGGCACCAGACTTGCTCAAATGGAAAAACTCAAAACTAATGAAAGTTGCGTACATATCTGAGGATCACGCTCGTAAATTGGCAGATTTTTTAGAATTTTCTACGACTGTGCCAGATTCGTGACAGACAGCAATGCTGTTTCTGCGCAGCGATCCCAAATGTAACATCAACTTTGACATAGAAACTTTACTTGGCACAAAAACATGATAAGGAGAGGTTGCTACAGTAGTAAACAACTTCCAAGACTCAAATATAAAACAAAGTACTGTAGTAAAAACATGGGTTGTCTCCCATAAGCGCTTTTCTTTAACGCCTTTCAGCTAGGCGCAGAAAGTGCAAATCAAGTAACATCGAGAGTAGAAGCATCAACATCATAACTTGTTCTAATAATAGAATCAAAAGGCAACTTCATTCTCTTTCTAGGAAAGTGTTCCATACCTTTCTTGAGAGGAAATTGATATTTAATATTACCTTCTCTCATATCAATAACAGCACCAACGGTTCGAAGAAAAGGTCTTCCCAATACAATAGGACAAGATGCATTGCATTCGATATCCAAGACAACAAAATCAACGGGGACAAGGTTATTGTTAACCGTAATGTGCACATTATCAATCCTCCCCAAAGGTTTCTTTTTAACATTATCGGCAAGATTAACATCCAAATAACAATTCTTCAATGGTGGCAAGTCAAGCATATCATAAATCTTTTTAGGCATAACAGAAATACTTGCACCAAGATCACATAAAGCATTACATTCAAAGTCATTGAATTTCATTTTAATGATGGGCTCCCAACCATCTTCTAACTTTCTAGGAATAGAAGTTTCAAGTTTAAGTTTCTCTTCTCTAGCTTTTATGAGAGCATTTGTAATATGTTTTGTAAAGGCTAAATTTATAGCACTAGCATTAGGACTTTTAGCAAGTTTTTGTAAGAACTTTATAACTTCAGAGATGTGGCAATCATCAAAATCTAAATCATTATGAGCTACAGCAATGGGATCATTGTTCCCAAGGTTGGAAAAAATTTCAGCAGTTTTATCACAAGCAGTTTCAGCAGTTTTAGCAATTTCAGCAGTTTTGTTCGCTTTGCACTAGGAGTAGAAACATTGCCAACACCAATTATTTTACCATTGATAGTAGGAGGTGCAGCAACATGTGAAGAATTAGCATTACTAGTGGTGGTAATAGTCCAAACTTTAGCTACATTATTCTCTTTAGCTAGTTTTTCATTTTCTTCTCTATCCCACCTAGCACGCAACTCAGCCATTAATCTTATATTCTCATTAATTCTAACTTGGATGGCATTTGCTGTAGTAGTAATCTTATTATCAATATCATTATTAGGCATAACTTTCAATTTTAAAAGATTAACATCGGAGGCAAGTCTATCAACTCTAGAAGCAATAATATCAATTTTATCAAGCTTTTCCTCAACAGATTTGTTAAAAGCAGTTTGTGTACTAATAAATTCTTTAAGCATGGCTTCAAGACCAGAGGGTACACTCCTATTATTGTTGTAAGAATTCCCATAAGAATTACCATAACCATTACCATTAGCAGAAGGATATGGCCTATAGTTATTACCAGAGTTGTTCCTATAAGCATTGTTGTTGAAATTATTATTTTTAATGAAATTCACATCAACATTTTCTTCTTGAGCAACCAATGAAGCTAAAGGAACATTATTTGGATCTACATTAGATCTACCATTCACAAGCATAGACATAATCACATCAATCTTATCACTCAAGGAAGAGGTTTCTTCAACAGAATTTACCTTCTTACCTTGTGGAGCTCTTTCCGTGTGCCATTCAGAGTAATTTATCATCATATCATCAAGAAGCTTTGTAGCCGCCCCCAAAGTGATGGACATAAAGGTACCTCCAGCAGCTGAATCCAATAAATTCCGCGAAGAAAAATTTAGTCCTGCATAGAAGGTTTGGATGATCATCCAAGTAGTCAGTCCATGGGTTGGGCAATTCTTTACCAAAGTTTTCATTCTCTCCCATGCTTGAGCAACATGTTCAGTATCTAATTGCTTAAAATTCATTATGCTACTTCTCAAAGATATAATTTTAGCGGGAGGATAATATCTACCAATAAAAGCATCCTTGCATTTAGTCCATGAATCAATACTATTCTTAGGCAAAGATAGCAACCAATCTTTAGCTCTTCCTCTTAATGAGAAAGGAAACACTTTCAATTTAATAATATCACCATCTACATCTTTATACTTTTGCATTTCACAAAGTTCAACAAAATTATTGAGATGGGCAGCAGCATCATCAGAACTAACACCAGAAAATTGATCTCTCATAACCAAGTTCAGTAAAGCAGGTTTAATTTCAAAGAATTCTGCTGTAGTAGCAGGTGGAGCAATAGGTGTGCATAGGAAATCATTATTATTTGCATTTGTAAAATCACACAACTTAGTATTTTCAGGAGTATTCATTTTAGCAACAAATAAAACAAACTAGATAAAGTAAATGCAAGTAACTAATTTTTTTGTGTTTTTGATATAGAGAGCAAGACAATAAATAAAGTAAAACTAGCAACTAATTTTTTTGTGTTTTGATTTAGTGCAGCAAACAAAGTAGTAAATAAAATAAAGCAAGACAAAAACAAAGTAAAGAGATTGAGAAGTGGAGACTCCCCTTGCAGCGTGTCTTGATCTCCCCGGCAACGGCGAAATTTAGCTTGATACGCGTAGATGCACACGTCCGTTGGGAACCCCAAGTGGAAGGTATGATGCGTATAGAAGCAAGTTTCCCTCAGTATGAAACCAAGGTTTAATCGAACCAGAGGAGCCAAGAAGCACGTTGAAGGTTGATGGTCGCGAAATGTGATGCGGCGCAACACAGGGATTTCGCCAACGCGGAACCTGCACAACACAACCAAAGTACTTTGTCCCAACGAAACAGTGAGGTTGTCAATCTCACCGGCTTGTTGTAACAAAGGATTAAACGTATCGAGTGGAAGATGTTTGCAAAGAAAACAGTAAACACAATTGCGTAGATTGTATGCTATGTAAAGAATAGGACCGGGGTCCACAGTTCACTAGAGGTGTCTCTCCCATAAGATAAAAGCATGTTGGGTGAACAAATTACAGTCGGGCAATTGACAAATAGAGAAAGGCATAACAATGCATATACATGATATGATAAATATAGTGAGATTTAATTGGGCATTACGACAAAGTACATAGACCGCCATCCAACTGCATCTATGCCTAAAAAGTCCACCTTCAGGTTATCATCCGAACCCCATTCAGTATTAAGTTGCTAAGCAACAGACAATTGCATTAAGTATGGTGCGTAATGTAATCGACAACTACATCCTTAGACATAGAATCAATGTTTTATCCCTAGTGGCAACAGCACATCACAACCTTAGAACTTTCTGTCACTGTCCCAGGTGTCAATGAAGGCATGAACCCACTATCGAGCATAAATACTCCCTCTTGGAGTTAAGAGCAAAAACTTGGCCAGAGCCTCTACTAATAACGGAGAGCATGCAAGATCATAAACAACACATAAACAATAGATTGATAATCACCATAATCATAGTATTCTCTATCCATCGGATCCCGACAAACACAACATATAGAATTACATATAGATGATCTTGATCATGTTAGGCAGCTCACAAGATCCAACAATGAAGCACAACAAGGAGAAGACGACCATCTAGCTACCTATGGACCCATGGTCCAGGGTGAACTACTCACTCATCACTCGGAGGCGACCATGGCGGTGTAGAGTCCTCCGGGAGATGAATCCCCTCTCCGGCAGGGTCGGAGGCGATCTCTGAATCCCCGAGATGGGATTGCGGCGGCGTCTCTGGAAGGTTTTCCGTATCGTGGCTCTCGCATCGGGGTTTTCGCGACGGAGGCTTTAAGTAGGCGAAAGGGCAACGCGGGGGCCACACGAGGGCCCCACACCCTAGGTCGGCGCGGCCGGGCCTGGGCCGCGCCGGCCTATGGTGTCGGCGCTCGTGGCCCCACTTCCTTCCTCGGTCTTCCTCCGTGCAAAAATAGGACCCGGGCGAAGATTTCGTCCAATTCCGAGAATATTTCTTTACTAGGATTTCTGAAACAAAAACAGCAAAACAGAACTGGCTCTTCGGCATCTTGTTAATAGGTTAGTTCCAGAAAATGCATAAATATGACATATAATGTGCATAAAACATGTAGGTATCATCAATAAAGTAGCATGGAACATAAGAAATTATCGATACGTTGGAGACGTATCAGGTGCCACTACCTCTGCCAAGTCGTGAAGGGACCCCTATATAAATCAACCCCCAAACGCTGCAAAAGATAGAGACGTCCCCAACACATCGCATCTGAGGAGGAGATCCATCGCCAAGCCGCCGCCATCACCATCTCCACATCTATTTCTCCGCCTCCATAGCCATAGCCATCTACTTGTAATCTTGATCTCCTTGATTGTCGATACTGTAAGACTAGTTGATTTTTATATTGAATCCATTTTGACAATGTTTATGATCTTTGATCTCGTTATGAGTGAGTAGGCCTCACGGGCTGCGGGCTCGGGTGAAGCCTCGCAGCTATCATGTGCATCTTTTAATATGGGAATATTGTGTTGAGTTTGAGTAACATATTTTACTTGTTTATCATCTCTTGCATCTATCTAAGGTCTTGTTAGGTACCCAAGATTCGAGGATCGATCAAGATAATGAGGGGTTATGAGTGGTGCTTCAACCTCTAGATCGAACGCTAGTGATATAAGGGATTAGCAGAATAGAGGATCCGAGATCCTCTTGGGATCACGGTAGCATCATCAAATGAATGCTTTAGTCTGTTTAAATACTTAATGACTACTTAACGTCCTAGGTTGCATAGGTGTGGTAGTGGATCAAACATCTACAGTATGACGAAGTCTTTAGAATATTAGGACGTACTGCCCACAATATGTATCTTTATTTGAACATGATTCATGTTGCACTTATTATTATCTTTATCAAATGTAGGGAAAAACATAAACGATCTAAATGTGTAATTTGGCCATCGAACTTTCTTAGTGTTTCATGATGGTCAATTAATCTCGATTTTGTAGCATTTTAGTAAAAAACTAGCCAACATTTTATGGCTGAGTTGGCTTGCTGACTCGCCTTAGCAAGTAAGTAGGTAGGTATTGTTAAGATTCATGCACTAGCCACTTGAACCAAAAGTCCGAACTGATGGAAAGGGCTAGGAAATCTACTTATACACTTCACAACACCCTGATACGTCTCCAACGTATCGATAATTTCTTATGTTCCATGCTACTTTATTGATGATACCTACATGTTTTATGCACATTATATGTCATATTTATGCATTTTCTGGAACTAACCTATTAACAAGATGCCGAAGAGCCAGTTGTTTTCTGCTGTTTTTGGTTTCAGAAATCCTAGTAAAGAAATATTCTCGGAATTGGACGAAACTTTCGCCCAGGGTCCTATTTTTGCACGAAGCTTCAGAAGACCGAAGACCTAACGAAGTGGGGCCACGAGGTGGCAGGAGGCGGCCGGCGCGGCCCGGTGCCCTGGCCGCGCCGACCTGCCCCCGGCCCCTCGTGTGGCCCCTCGCGTTGACCTTCCGCCTACTTAAAGCTCCCGTCGCGAACCCCCGCACCGAGAGCCACGATAAAAACCTTACAGAGACGCGCCGCCGAATCCCATCTCGGGGGATTTGGAGATCGCTCCGCACTGCCGGAGAGGGGATTCATCTCCGGAGGACTCTTCATCGCCATGATCGCCTCCGGAGTGATGAGTGAGTAGTTCACCCCTGGACCATGGGTCCATAGCAGTAGCTAGATGGTCGTCTTCTCCTTGTTGTGCTTCATTGTTGGATCTTGTGAGCTGCCTAACATGATCAAGATCATCTATATGTAATACTATATGTTGTGTTTGTCGGGATCCGATGGATAGAGAGTACTATGATTATGGTGATTATCAATCTATTGTTTATGTGTTGTTTATGATCTTGCATGCTCTCCGTTATTAGTAGAGGCTCTGGCCAAGTTTTTGCTCTTAACTCCAAGAGGGGGTATTTATGCTCGATAGTGGGTTCATGCCTTCATTGAATCTGGGATCGTGACAGAAGGTTCTAAGGTTGTGATGTGCTGTTGCCACTAGGGATAAAACATTGATGCTATGTCTAAGGATGTAGTTGTTGATTACATTACGCACCATACTTAATGCAATTGTCTGTTGCTTTGCAACTTAATACTGGAGGGGGTTCGGATGATAACCTGAAGGTGGACTTTTTAGGCATAGATGCAGTTGGATGGCGGTCTATGTTCTTTGTCGTAATGCCCGGATTAAATCTCACTATATTTACCATGTCATGTATATGCATTGTTATGCCTTTCTCTATTTGTCAATTGCCCGACTGTAATTTGTTCACCCAACATGCTTTATCTTATGGGAGAGACACCTCTAGTGAACTGTGGACCCCGGTCCTATTCTTTACACAACAATCTACTTGTTTACTGTTTTCTTTGCAAACATCTTCCACTCGATACGTTTAATCCTTTGTTACAGCCGGTGAGATTGACAACCTCACTGTTTCGTTGGGGCAAAGTACTTTGGTTGTGTTGTGTTCCTAGTTGGCGCCGGAATCCCGGTGTTGCGCCGCATCACATTTCGCGACCATCAACCTTCAACGTGCTTCTTGGCTCCTACTGGTTCGATTAAACCTTGGTTTCTTTCTGAGGGAAAACTTGCTACTGTGCGCATCATACCTTCCTCTTGGGGTTCCCAACGAACGTGTGAGTTACACGCCATCAAGCTTTTTTCTGGCGCCGTTGCCGGGGAGATCAAGACACGCTGCAAGGGGAGTCTCCACTTCTCAATCTCTTTACTTTGTTTTTGTCTTGCTTTATTTTATTTACTACTTTGTTTGCTGCACCTAAACAAAATACAAAAAAAATTAGTTGCTAGTTTTACTTTATTTACTGTCTTGCTCTCTATATCGAAAACACAAAAAAATTAGTTACTCGCATTTACTTTATCTAGTTTGCTTTATTTATGCTAAAATGGCCAACCCTGAAAATACTAAGTTGTGTGACTTCACAAATGCAAATAATAATGATTTCCTATGCACACCTATTGCTCCACCTGCTACTACAGCAGAATTCTTTGAAATTAAACCTGCTTTACTGAATTTGGTCATGAGAGAACAATTTTCTGGTGCTAGTTCTGATGATGCTGCTGCCCATCTCAATAATTTTGTTGAACTTTGTGAAATGCAAAAGTATAAAGATGTAGATGGTGATATTATTAAATTGAAAGTGTTTCCTTTCTCATTAAGAGGAAGAGCTAAAGATTGGTTGCTATCTTTGCCTAAGAATAGTATTGATTCATGGACTAAATGCAAGGATGCTTTTATTGGTAGATATTATCCTCCCGCTAAAATTATTTCTTTGAGAAGTAGCATAATGAATTTTAAACAATTTGATACTGAACATGTTGCTCAAGCATGGGAGAGAATGAAAACTTTGGTAAAGAATTGCCCAACCCATGGACTGACTACTTGGATGATCATCCAAACCTTCTTGCAGGACTAAATTTTCTTCGCGGAATTTATTGGATTCAGCTGCTGGAGGTACCTTTATGTCCATCACATTGGGGGCGGCTACAAAACTTCTTGATGATATGATGATAAATTACTCTGAATGGCACACGGAAAGAGCTCCACAAGGTAAGAAGGTAAATTCTGAAGAAACCTCTTCCTTGAGTGATAAGATTGATGCGATTATGTCTATGCTTGTGAATGGTAGATCTAATGTTGATCCAAATAATGTTCCTTTAGCTTCATTGGTTGCTCAAGAAGGAAATGTTGATGTGAATTTCATTAAAAATAATAATTTCAACAACAATGCTTATAGGAACAACTCTGGTAATAACTATAGGCCATATCCTTCTAATGGTTATGGTTATGGTAATTCTTATGGGAATTCTTACAACAATAATAGGAATGTACCCTCTGGTCTTGAAGCCATGCTTAAAGAATTTATTAGTACACAAACCGCTTTTAACAAATCTGTTGAGGAAAAGCTTGATAAAATTGATACTATTGCTTCTAGAGTTGATAGGCTTGCCTCTGATGTTAATCTTTTAAAGTTGAAGGTTATGCCTAATAATGATCTTGATAATAAGATTACTACTACAGCAAATGCCATCCAAGTTAGAATTAATGAGAATATAAGATTAATGGCTGAGTTGCGTGCTAGGTGGGATAGAGAAGAAAATGAAAAACTAGCTAAAGAGAATAATGTAGCTAAAGTTTGGACTATTACCACCACTAGTAATGCTAATTCTTCACATGTTGCTGCACCTCCTACTATCAATGGTAAAATAATTGGTGTTGGCAATGTTTCTACTCCTAGTGCAAAGCGTACAAAACTCCTGAAATTGCTAAAACTGCTGAAACTGCTTGTGATAAACTGCTGAAATTTTTCCAACCTTGGGAACAATGATCCCATTGTAGCTCATAATGATTTAGATTTTGATGATTGCCACATCTCTGAAGTTATAAAGTTCTTGCAAAAACTTGCTAAAAGTCCTAATGCTAGTGCTATAAATTTAGCCTTTACAAAACATATTACAAATGCTCTCATAAAAGCTAGAGAAGAGAAACTAAAACTTGAAACTTCTATTCCTAGAAAGTTAGAAGATGGTTGGGAGCCCATCATTAAAATGAAATTCAATGACTTTGAATGTAATGCCTTATGTGATCTTGGTGCAAGTATTTCTGTTATGCCTAAAAAGATTTATGATATGCTTGACTTGCCACCATTAAAGAATTGTTATTTGGATGTTAATCAGATAATGTTAAAAAGAAACCTTTGGGGAGGATTGATAATGTGCATATTACGGTTAACAACAACCTTGTCCCCGTTGATTTTGTTGTCTTGGATATCGAATGCAATGCATCTTGTCCTATTGTGTTGGGAAGACCTTTTCTTCGAACCGTTGGTGCTGTTATTGATATGAGGGAAGGTAATATTAAATATCAATTTCCTCTCAAGAAAGGTATGGAACACTTCCCTAGAAAGAGAATGAAGTTGCCTTTTGATTCTATTATTAGAACAAGCTATGATGTTGATGCTTCTACTCTTGATGTTACTTGATTTGCACTTTCTGCGCCTAGCTGAAAGGCGTTAAAGAAAAGCGCTTATGGGAGACAACCCATGTTTTTACCTACAGCAATTTTTTGTTTTATTGAGTCTTGGAAGTTGTTTACTACTGTAGCAACCTCTCCTTATCATGTTTTTGTGCCAAGTAAAGTTTCTATGTTAAAGTTGATGCTATATTTGGGATCGCTGCACAGAAACAGCATTGCTGTCTGTCACGAATCTGGGCATAATTCTCTGTAGAAAATTCGAAAAAATCTGCCAATTTACGAGCGTGATCCTCAGATATGTACGCAACTTTCATTAGTTTTGAGTTTTTCCATTTGAGCAAGTCTGGTGCCATTTATAAATTCGTCTTTACGGACTGTTCTGTTTTTGACAGATTCTGCCTTTTATTTCGCATTGCCTCTTTTGCTATGTTGGATTTATTTCTTTGATCCATTAATGTCCAGTAGCATTATGCAATGTCCAGAAGTGAAAATAATGATTGTGTCACCTCTGAATGAGTGAATTATTAATGATGCACTAACCCTCTAATGAGTTTGCTTGAAGTTTGGTGTGAAGGAAGTTTTCAAGGGTCAAGAGAGGAGAATGATATACTATGATCAAGAGGAGTGAAAGCTCTAAGCTTGGGGATGCCCCCGTGGTTCATCCCTGCATATTTTAAGAAGACTCAAGCGTCTAAGCTTGGGGATGCCCAAGGCATCCCCTTCTTCATCGACAACATCATCAGGTTCCTCCCCTGAAACTATATTTTTATTCAGTCACATCTTGTGTTCTTTACTTGGAGCGTCGGTTTGTTTTCGTTTTTGTTTTTGTTTGAATAAGATGGATCCTAGCATTCACTTTGTGGGAGAGAGACACGCTCCGCTGTTGCATATGGACACATGTGTCCTTAGGCTTTACTCATAATGTTCAAGGCGAAGTTTCTTCTTCGTTAATTTGTTATATGGTTGGAATTGGAAAATGCTACATGTAGTAATTCTAAAAATGTCTTGGATAATGTGATACTTGGCAATTGTTGTGCTCATGTTTAAGCTCTTGCATCATATGCTTTGCACCCATTAATGAAGAAATACATAGAGCTTGCTAAAATTTGATTTGCATATTTGGTTTCTCTAAGGTCTAGATAATATCTAGTATTGAGTTTTGAACAACAAGGAAGACAGTGTAGAGTCTTATAATGTTTACAATATGTCTTTTATGTGAGTCTCGCTGCACTTGTTCATCCTTGAGTTTGCTTCAAATAACCTTGCTAGCCTAAACCTTGTATCGAGAGGGAATACTTCTCATGCATCCAAAATCCTTGAGCCAACCACTATGCCATTTGTGTCCACCATACCTACCTACTACATGGTATTTACCCGCCATTCCAAAGTAAATTGCTTGAGTGCTACCTTTAAAATTCCATCATTCACCTTTGCAATATATAGCTCATGGGACAAAATAGCCTTAAAAACTATCGTAGTATTGAATATGTACTTATGCACTTTATATTTTATTAAGTTGCTTGTTGTGCGATAACCATGTTTCTGGGGAACGCCATCAACTATTGTTGAATATCATGTGAGTTGCTATGCATGTCCGTCTTGTCTGAAGGTCTATCATTTTAGTGGTTGGAGCATGCAAAATTGTTAGAGAAGAACATTGGGCCGCTAACTAAAGCCATGAATCATGGTGGAAGTTTCATTTTGGACATATATCCTCAATCTCATATGAGAATAATAACTTTGCTACATGCTTATGCATTAAAGAGGAGTCCATTATCTGTTGTCCATGTTGTCCCGGTATGGATGTCTAAGTTGAGAATAATCAAAAGCGAGAAATCCGAAATGCGAGCATTCTCCTTGGACCTTTGTACAGGCGGGAGGTACCCTTTGTGACACTTGGTTGAAACATGGCATGCGAAGATCCGGTAGTCCAAGTTAAGTAGGACGAGTGCGGGCACTATTAGTATACTATGCGTGAGGCTTGCAACTTGTAAGATATAATTTTCATAACTCATATGCTTTATTACTACCGTTGACAAAATTGTTTCATGTTTTCAAAATAAAAGCTCTAGCACAAATACAGCAATCGATGCTTTCCTCTGCGAAGGACCATTCTTTTACTTTTATTGTTGAGTCAGTTTACCTATCTCCTTCCACCTTAAGAAGCAAACACTTGTGTGAACTGTGCATTGATTCCTACATACTTGCATATTGCACTTGTTATATTACTTTATGTTGACAATATCCATGAGATATACATGTTACAAGTTGAAAGCAACCGCTGAAACTTAATCTTCTTATGTGTTGCTTCAACACCTTTACTTTGATTTATTGCTTTATGAGTTAACTCTTATGCAAGACTTATTGATGCTTGTCTTGAGGTACTATTCATGAAAAGTCTTTGCTATATGATTCAGTTGTTTACTCATGTCATTACCTTTGCTTTGATCGCTGCATTCATTACATATGTTTACAAATAGTATGATCAAGATTATGATGGCATGTCACTTGAAATTATCTTTGTTATCGTTTTACCTGCTCGGGACGAGCAGAACTAAGCTTGGGGATGCTGATACGTCTCCAACGTATCGATAATTTCTTATGTTCCATGCTACTTTATTGATGATACCTACATGTTTTATGCACATTATATGTCATATTTATGCATTTTGGAACTAACCTATTAACAAGATGCCGAAGAGCCAGTTGCTTTCGCTGTTTTTGGTTTAGAAATCCTAGTAAAGAAATATTCTCGGAATTGGACGAAACTTTCGCCCAGGGTCCTATTTTGAAGCCCCGAGACCGAAGACCCGAGTGGGGCCACGAGGTGGCCACGCGCCGGCGCGGCCCCGGCCGCGCCCCCCTGCCCCCGGGCCCCTCGCGCTTCCTCGCTCTTAAAGCCGCGTCTTAAAACCGTCCGGAGCCACGATACGGGAGCCAGAGACGCCGCCGCCGCGAATCCCATCTCGGGGGATTTCGAGATCGCCTCCGGCACCCCTCGGAGAGGGGATTCATCTCCGGAGGACTCTTCATCGCCATGATCGCCTCCGGAGTGATGAGTGAGTAGTTCACCCCTGGACCATGGGTCCATAGCGTAGCTAGATGGTCGTCTTCTCCTTGTTGTGCTTCATTGTTGGATCTTGTGAGCTGCCTAACATGATCAAGATCATCTATATGTAATACTATATGTTGTGTTTGTCGGGATCCGATGGATAGAGAGTACTATGATTATGGTGATTATCAATCTATTGTTTATGTGTTGTTTATGATCTTCCGTTATTAGTAGAGGCTCTGGCCAAGTTTTTGCTCTTAACTCCAAGAGGGGGTATTTATGCTCGATAGTGGGTTCATGCCTTCATTGAATCTGGGATCGTGACAAGGTTCTAAGGTTGTGATGTGCTGTTGCCACTAGGGATAAAACATTGATGCTATGTCTAAGGATGTAGTTGTTGATTACATTACGCACCATACTTAATGCAATTGTCTGTTGCTTTGCAACTTAATACTGGAGGGGGTTCGGATGATAACCTGAAGGTGGACTTTTTAGGCATAGATGCAGTTGGATGGCGGTCTATGTTCTTTGTCGTAATGTCGGATTAAATCTCACTATATTTACCATGTCATGTATATGCATTGTTATGCCTTTCTCTATTTGTCAATTGCCCACTGTAATTTGTTCACCCAACATGCTTTATCTTATGGGAGAGACACTCTAGTGAACTGTGGACCCGGTCCTATTCTTTACACAGCATACAATCTACTTGTTTTACTGTTTTCAAACATCTTCCACTCGATACGTTTAATCCTTTGTTACAGCAAGCCGGTGAGATTGACAACCTCACTGCGTTGGGGCAAAGTACTTTGGTTGTGTTGCAGGTTCCTAGTTGGCGCCGGAATCCTGGTGTTGCGCCGCATCACATTTCGCGACCATCAACCTTCAACGTGCTTCTTGGCTCCTACTGGTTCGATTAAACCTTGGTTTCTTTCTGAGGGAAAACTTGCTACTGTGCGCATCATACCTTCCTCTTGGGGTTCCCAACGAACGTGTGAGTTACACGCCATCACACCCCCACTCGCGTGTGACGGGAGAAGAGAGAGTCAACACGTGAAAGAAGAAGAGCACACCGAAACAGGGCATCAGCGGTGGCTAAAGAGAGGGGCAACATCAATTTTTAGGCTTAATTGCGAAACCATGTGAAAGCCAGGATTTAAACACGAGACCTGGGGCTCTGATACCATGTTAAGATTCATGCACTAGCCACTTGAACCAAAAGTCCGAACTGATGGAAAGGGCTAGGCAATCTACTTATACACTTCACAACAGGTATGAGAGGGTGTTAGCGAAAAGTGTCTTTGGCTCCTGCGCATCCCGCTGTTAAAAAAAATCCTAAATCATACATATTTATTTAAAAAATGTACAAATAAATCTGGACATAGTAAATAACGTAGCCTACAAGCGTGTAAAATTTTAATATGAAATTTTTTACATGTAGGCTACACAAAAAAGCCTACACAAAAAAGACAAAATCTGTTGAAATTTGGAGATTTGAAATATGCATACCCAGATTCACATGTTTGTCATTTTTTGTGTAGCCCGTAATATTTTGTATTTGAAAATGAAATTTTGTGCGTTTATTGGATAATTCATTGGCTACACCATGATTTTCTTTTCTAATTTTTTTGAAACGCAGAAATGTGATTTTTTTTTCAATAGCAGGAACACTGGGTGCGCAGAAGCCAAAAATCTCTGTCCGGGTGTTAGCTTCTTTTCACCCCAAAACAGTTTGTGGAAGATAAAATTTACAGAGATGCCATTTTTTTTCTACTTGACAACCCTAGTTTTGAGTACTATATGTGTGTGTTAAACCATGCCATTCTTTTAACGGTTTGACCGGTGGTCATTGTATGCCCATGATCAATGCTACTCCATCACGAATGAAAAACCATACGACTTATTTGCAGAAATTTTGAAAGAACAAGACTCAACCAGTAAATAATTTTGAGGAAAATTCAATACAATAATAATGTGAGTAGCCTGAGCATCGAAGTCGCAAGTTTTAGCACGTTGTAAGTTTTTCTGCCAAGGTGCCATGCTGACTTGGCTTAGTCGGTAAGCGCGGGAGGATGTTGGCGCCTTTTCGCGCCAAAACGGTTTCCAGATAAGAAATTTACAGAGAAGCCCTCGTTTATTTTCTACTCCTACTTGGCAATCATAGTTTTGTGAGAAAAGTTAGACCTCGATAATTTTTCGAGGTCATCTCGACCTAGTTGTGCAAAATGTTATCATTGCTTTTTTTTTTGAGAATCAAAATGTTATTATTGCTTCAAGTTGTTAAATAATGTTATTAAAAAATAATATTTTTTAACAACACAACAGAAAATGTTATTATTGCTACGTTCCATGGACATGGGCAGATCTTGCGCATAAATTGCTGGCGCCAGGCAGGCAGCTAGACACATTATTACTGCATTGGATTGGATTGCAATTGAAACTTTGAGATCCTACACTCTGTCATGCACTGGTTTTTCAACAGGGGTTTAGGTTTCTGTCACTTTAGCAACCCCACAATTAGTAGCTAAATACACGATGCATTCTACTAGGCCTATAAAGGTGAAGTATCATGTAGTCGACGTTCACATGACACCACTAAAAGAATAACACCACAACTTAAATATCAAACCATTAAATATTACTCAACATAATTCCACTACTAACATCTTGACTTCTCTCATGTCCTCAAGAACTAAATGAACTACTCACAAGACATCATATGGATCATAATCAGAGGTGATATAATGATGAATAACAATCTGGACATAAACCTTAATCCAATGGTTTCACTCAATAGCATCAACTACAAGGAGTAATTAACACCGGAAAAGTTTCCCCTAGATAAGATCAAACCCAAGATGTTACAGCGGGACGGAGTGGAGATGGTGGAGATGATGGTGCTGGTGCTGGTGATGGAGATGATGATGATGATGCCGATGAAGTCCAGCTCGATAACGGTGACAACGACGACGATTTCCCTCCTCTGGGAAGGAATTTTCCCGGCAGATTTCTGCCCCGAGAGTTTTTCTCTCTCTGTTTTCGCCCCGCGGTGGCGGAATATTTCGCGATCCTCCCCGGTCTTAGGGTTCTCGGAGAAGAAGTACGCAAGGGACGGGGGAGGCGTGGTCACCATGCCTAGGCGCGCCGGGGCCCGCGCCTAGGGGTGTGGGCCCCCTGGCCCACCTCGCTCCCCTTTGGATTCCTCCATCCTGCAAAATAGGAACTTCGGGTATTTTCCGGGAATTGCTGATCTTCAGAAATATGATATCTTAATGGTCCTTTTTCGAGCAGAATTCCGACTCCGGCAGTTAATTCTCCAATAATCATCAAACATGCAAAAATAGATGAAATAACATAAGTATCATCTCCAAATGTGAAATATATCAATGAATAACAGTAAATTATGATATAAAATAGTGATGCAATTTGGACGTATCACACGCTCGCTGTCGCTTGAGGAAGAAGAGACGGAGTGCCCCCACAACATGTAAAAGCTATAGAGCATCTCCAAAATTATTAATAAATTGTTAATTTTAAATAAAAATTGTTTGGGGGTCGTGTTTGGGGGACGCGGCTGGAGAGGTATGCCCTCCATGCGTGGCATCATGGTGCGGCGTCCCCAAACGACCGATCCGACGCTTTTTGCAGACGCGGCTGGATGACGCGACCGAAGATGCTCTAATAATAAATTAGTAGGAGCAACTTTTTAGGACTATGTTTTGTTAAACTATGTCATTGTCCGAACGATATGGGGCCATTGTAAGTCCATGATCCATACCACTCCCTCAGAAATGAAAAATCAAATGACCTTTTTGTGGAACATCTGTGAACATTATCGAATTTGAAACATTTTTTAGTTTTGAGGGAAAAACATAAACTGTCTAAATGTGTAATTTGACCATCGAACTTTCATAGTGTTTCATGATGGTCAGATAACTTCGATTTTGTAGCATTTTAGTAAAAAACCAGCCAACATTTTTCTGCCGAGTTGGCGTGCTGACTCAGCTTAACATGTAAGTAGGTAAGTATGAGAGGGTGTTAGCTTCTTTTCAGCCAAAACGGTTGGTTTGTGGAAGATAAAATTTACAGAGATTCCATTGTTTATTTTTCTACTTGACAACCCTAGTTTTGAGGACTATATGTGTGTGTTAAACCATGCCATTCTTTTAACGGTTTGACCGGTGGTCATGTATGTCCATGATCAATGGTACTCCATGACGAATGAAAAACCATACGACTTACTCCCTCCGTCCTCAAATAAGTGGATATCTAACCTTAAACTTTGTCCACAAAAGATTATACTCTTATCTTCCCAATACACTTTAATTGCTTCTCTCTCATCACACGGAAATCAAATCCAATAATATTAAGCATATATGCTTCTTGTTTTATACATACACTTAGCTTATTGGAGGTCAAAGAATTAAAGAGGAAAGATGCATGTTCACAATATTTTTTTTACTCCACTTCATAATTTGTCTTGAAAAACCCGTATATACACTTATTTGTGGACAGAGGGAGTATTTGCAGAAATTTTGAAAGAACAAGACTCAACCATTAATTAATTTTGAGGAAAATTCAATATAGTAATAATGCGAGTAGCTTGAGCATCGAAGTCGCAAGTTTTAGCACGGTCGTAAGTTTTTCTACCGAGGTGCCATGCTGACTTAGCTTAATGGGTAAGCGCGGGAGGATGTTGACGCCTTTTCGCGCCAAAACAGTTTCCGGAGAACAAAATTTACAGAGAAACCCTCGTTTATTTTCTACTCTAGTTGGCAATCCTAGTTTTGTGAGAGAAGTTAGACCTCGACAATTTTTCGAGGTCATCTCGACCTAGTTGTACAAATTTTTATTATTTCTTTTTTTTGAGAATCAAAACTCTATTATTGCTGCAAGTTGTTAAAAATGTTATTAAAAAATAACATTTGAATAACATTTTTTTAACATACTCAAGGTGGAGCAATCAGCGGTACGTGTGCGAAGACAACAGGGGGCGGCGGAAAAGGCCGCAAAACCCATCTAGGGTTCCGTCCACCTCGCCGGCGATACCGCCGGTCCGCTCCACCTTCGGTGGCCTGGGGCCTTGGAGGTGTGGCGGACCACGGTCGCTCGCCGGTGGGGAGTTTCCGTTCTTAATTTAGTTTGCTTTTCAGTCTTTTTTTTATGGGCGGCGGCTACATTCTAAAGTCAGAATAAGGTGCGCTGGTCCTTTGGGACCTTAGCACGACGACTTCTCGTCTGTATACTATAACAAGCTCTACTACAAGCTCTACTACGACAAGCCTTGCCTGACTCCGGCGATGGAGGGGCGAGGACAGCGACGCGCCTTCGGCTCGTGCTAGTGTCTGTAGTCGTGCTAGGTGGTCCGAGTAACAATTTGTAATTTTCTTTACTTTTTGGACTATTTGTACTACCGTTGATGATTATTAATAGATTGGTGGATTTCTTTTTTAACAACACAGCACAAAATGTTATTATTGCTGCAAGGCACGTTCCATGGACAGGGGCAGATCTTGTGCATAAATTGCAGGCGCCAGGCAGGCAGCTAGACACATAATTACTGCATTGGATTGGATTGCAATTGAAGCGGCGGTGTATATATCAATCAGAAATTCTTTTTAACTTTGCCAAATCTCATTTTTTCCCCTTTCCTTCCTCCGCCCACTGGCTCGTTTGGTCATAAAGCCCTCCTCCGCCCTTTCGACCGGCAGAAGCCCTCACCCGGCCGCCGCCGCGGCGGCCGGCACTAACCATGGCGCACGGCCCGATAACCATCGACCGGGCACTAATGTCCCTCGACTCCCCGCCGGTGGAGTTGGAGATCGTCGCCTCCTCCTCTTCGCGCGTGACGCCGCGGCCGCCTGCGCAGATACAGGCGGGCGACGATGGCGCCTCCGACGGCGGTGAGGGGGGAGCGGAGGAGTTCAAGGGATCCACCGATCAGGAACTCCGGGCGAAGATCGCGCGCTTGCGCAGTCTCCATGGTAATACAAGCGACGGCGGCGAGAAGTCGCGGAGGCTCGTCCGCCGGGTGGAGAAGGAGCTTGAGCGCCGCCGCACTGCCGGGACGAGGAAGGTGAGCAGAATGTGTTCTCTTTGCGCAATCGTTTTTCGGGGGCAGTTCTCGGAACTGCGTGCTTTCCCCCAATCTGGATTCGTGTATACGAGGATTATCGACAGTTGGATTTGGGGAGTTGGGGGTTAAGGGTTTGTTGTTTCTTGTCATTGTTTTTAGAGGGGTTTCTGGCTTTGCCTTTGGGTTTAGGGTGGGCACCTGGCTTAAAAAGTGATAAATATTTAGTCGCTTTCAGCTTTCGAAATTACAATACAATGAATAGTAGTTCCATAAAAAATAAGAAATTGAACTGAATGGTGAATATATATGCTTTTTGTTTGTTTGGCAGTGTATGACTTCCATGTTACAACCTATTCTAGATCCCTAATCATAAGCTGGAATGATTGCTAAGCACTATGCCACTCGTCCTTCATAGATGTTTTCTTTGCCTGAAAAGGATAACAATTTGCAGGTGACCAAAAGGAGAATCTTAGGAGGCAACCATGTTCCATATTTTGTCAACACAAAGCTTACTTTGTATTCAGTAATGAATTTGTAACCACCGGGCTAGTAGTTTAGCCTTGGGTGATGTGGATTTAGAATGTTGGGTAGCCGTTCAGGTCACTTAAGTTCAGTCAAGTACTTTTATGTATGTATTTATGTCTGCCAGTGCTCTTGACTAAACATCAGGATTGATGATTTGGTACAAGTTGCCAAGTTCAGGCTCGTGGTTGACTACTTGGCGCTCCACTGTCAATAGCCTTTTTTTACAAGGATGCACACTCACACACACGGCATTCACGCCACCACACCCACTCATACACGAGTAGGCGTCCTGACCTAAGAACACGCTAGATCTGGAGCGGAGGTCCCTCCGATGAATCTACAATATCTCCTATTTCACGGATCACAGGGCACACGGTTCGCCACTGAAAGCGCACATGTGCAGCTCAATGCATGGGTTGGACCCGGGGCAGGCTGCACCGCCTCGAGCCTTACCAGTGAGCTGGCTCACGTTGTCACTGTCAGTGGCCTTGTTCTCCTGATTAACTACCGATTTATGATCTCCCTTTTTTACATTTATTAGTTAAGGAAATCATTTAATTTTTTTATGTTTATGAACTTGCAATGAAGTTGCCACATAAGCAGCAAACATCTTTCTTTCCATGATGTTTGATTTGGAACGGCGGGTAGGGATTCAGGTGCAAGTAATTTTGATGCCAAACATATCCATTTATATTCGTTAGTGCTCATCAATGACAGTAGGATTGGTAATTTGGTACAAGATGTCATATCTAGGTTCATGGTTAACTACTTGGCGCTCCACTGACAGTAGCCTTGTTCATGGTTAACTACTTGGCGCTCCACTTACAAGATGTCATATCTAGGTTCATGGTTAACTACTTGGCGCTCCACTGACAGTAGCCTTGTTCTCTTGATGAACTGCAGATGTATGCTCTTGCCTTTTGTATTCAGTTCTGGAAAGCATATATTTTATTTTGTTCATGACAATGAGGTACTGGAAGTTCCAAGCCATGATCATAAACCTGCAATTGAATAATGAAGTTGGCACATAAGCAGCTTATGCCAAATATTTTTCTTTCCATGATGTTTGATTTGTATCTTTAATGTGTTAAATGCATTGCTTCTTTTTGGTGTAATAGACAGGTGAATGAAATGTTTTGTCTTCACAATCTTGACAACTAAATAATGTTTCAGAACAATTTACTTTTGCTATGTTCTAGTTGTATCATTGGGCCATTCTAATATATTCCTATTTGACAGCGTATTTTCTCTCGAACAAATTTTCAGCATATTTCATCCATGCAGTGAGTTAATGATTTTCATTAATAATTGTAGGTTGAGATGGGTCGGAGACAGTCGGTGCAGACACCCAGTGGGAATGATCCCAATGCCTCCAGTAAGCTTTATGCATGACCTTGTTATTTATGCAATGCACATCGTTAGTAATGCCAGATGCATATGCTGTTTTTTTCTTGTACCCATCTGATGGCTACGTAAACCCATAGCAATAATTTCCCTTTCGAAAAAGGCCAGATGCATGGCTTGAGGGTGATTAAGTAAACACGACTAATAAGGAAACTAATTATCCTCTCTACTTTCCAACTAATATTATAACAGCCTCTGCATGGATAATGCATGAATGCAGTCCCACTACAAAATACTGTCAATTAGTTTGAAAGTTGATTATTGCTCAATGGCTTATGGCCTTAAAATCTCAAATGCAAAATTTTGTGGAAGCTTCAATGTGAATTTGATTTGGAACTTTTGCACAAAGTTGAATTTAGATTCACATTGAGCTAAATGGTCGCATCAATTTTAAACTATCTGTAACTTGATACATTTTGACATCTGAAAAGTAGGATTTTTATGTGTTGATATTTGCTGTAACATAATTAGCTAAATGATAACTATCTGTAACTTTATAAATGTTAACATCTGAAAAAAAGAATAATTATGCCTTGCATATACCGATAATTATGCAATTATATAATTATACAAAAGGGTAATCAATACCCGTTGTTCTCGTGGCATAAGCTGCCAACTGGGGTAATGAAGTAACCAGTGGGTGAATCAGGGTGTTCACATTCGGTTTGATTTGAAACCATGAAACCCATAGGTCATTTTTTTTTGCATTAGTTTTGCTAGGGTAGCGGAGCTAATGAAGAAAATTGAACTACCACATGCTCTCACGCTTTGTATCCAATCTGGGTTTGAACACCCCTAGGGTGAATGACTGAAGGTGCATGAGAGAAAAAGCAAGCACCTACCAGATATGTCCAAGCCTCGAGCAGAAAAATAGCTCAACCCTACTTTTGTAGGAAAAAGGAAGTTCTTATACTGGATAGTGGCGGTCATTTGATCTCATTATCTTGCATACTGCCTGGGAGTTATTGTTTAGATCATGTATCGTTTTGGATGGACAACATATGTATGTTTCCCTTTTCAGTGGAGAATATAGATATTTCAGACTCTAGACAGTCAAGGTCAACAAGCTTCCTATGGGACCACAATTTTTCAGCAGAATCTTTTTTTTTCTTATCGTATAAAGTATAAACTGCACATCTCCCCTCCCTTTTTTAATATTTTCTCCATTGTAATGCATCTGATCTGTAGGCATAAGGGTTCATTAACTAGGTCTTTTGGTGGTTTTCAAGGCGTTTTCATGCTGGCTGCTCCAACACCATTCCTATTTCTTGCCTTCAACTGTCTGAAGGATGTAGCTTATATTATACCAGTCACCAATGTACCAAGCATTTCTTTTGCAGAAAGCGGCGATGATCGCAATTGCAGCAACTTCGGTGGCAAACACCATCTGAAATCATATTCCACTCCACGTACAAAGAATGGCAAGGTGCACACTTATGTATCCTCACTCCCAACTTTTATATGCTACTTTTTGTCACAATAAGCTTGTGATTAGTATTTACAAATGTTTTGACAAACTTTCCTGGTTATATTTAGGATGATGGAGTTGCATTCTCTGATGAGATGGCCTATTTTACACTTGGGGAAAGAGCAAGAAGACCAGTGAATCATGAACCAAAAAGTCGTACGGTTTGTCAAAATACTACTAATAATAGACTAACAGATATGGATGGTACGAGGTTAGGTTTGAAGATCTGTACCAAAGATCGAAAGAAAAATAGCAACGTTGGGTCAAAGGGTATGTCCAATAAACGACATACGGAAGATGACGCTATTGAGAATCTTACCAAGAGGTATTCCCTCCTATTTGCTGACCCAATTCATTTGATGTTTTACTTATGGTAGTTCTATCCAGATGAGAACCCCGCCTATGCCCTTTAAGAATAGCTGGTCCCGCCTATGCCCTTTAAGAATAGCTGGTCCCAAGCCCGGGTAAAGGAGGAGGGTTGTGATAGGCTTGGCGAGCCAATGTAAAAACCAGTATGGATATGAAACCCTATGGATATGAAGTTTATCCAGATGAGCTATGCTATCTCTTCTGTACCAGTTCGCCTGTTTCGCGCACACATCCTGGACTTTTCACTCTGCCCTTGCTGTCACCATTTATGCCTCATTTTGTCATTTTGATTGTGCATGTCACAGTTTGCTGACCATTTCTCTCCCATAACTCTGGCCTCTCACTTTACAACTAGTAATAACTGTGTTTGCAATACTGTTTTTCTTATTAACTATCTTCCTATGTCTAACAACCATATCAAATTCAGTTTCATGGTCATGTTTTATGATCTGATTTTATAGACGCCTATATCTTTGTCATTGTCATTAGGGACTTCAAAGACTATATGGTTCTTGTTATTGCACCAATTGGCGTGCTAAGTGCATTATCTTCAGTGCTATATTTCCGTGAACCATTGGGCTTATAATCTGCATATACGACTCATGTGAACCAATGGCCAGCTATTTGGATGAACCTGATGGAATCTCCTTGTTGGGATAAGCTCGTCTTATCTTTTCCAATTTACAGGAGGAACATAGTTCCATCATAATAGTTCTTGGAACTAATATTTGTCTTTAAAAGCACTTTTTGTGGTATGAACTGTGGATCCTAAGGATGGATTGTAGTTGTGCTCGATGGAGGCCAGATCTTGTAGTGGTAACTTCCCATAGCATGGCTGTTAGAATAGGGGAATAGACTGGGAAACTATATTATGCAGACCTAACAGGTTGGACATAGATCTAACCTCGCGAAGGAAGTAGCAAACCCAAACGTAATCAGGTTGCTGTCCCCCCCCCCTCCCCCTCTATTGCTGCACCTGCGCTTCCTGTGGGCTTGGTCTTGTGTTGGTATGTGCCTATGTGGTCACAGGCGGAGCATCACAGAGGCCATACTGGGCTCCGGCCCAGTCTTCTCAAAGTGTAAAATATTTTTACTACTGCCTATACCCCAAGTCCATCCACAAACAATCACTGTTTGGCCGCCCTGTCGATCCTCGCTGTTCAGTGAGTTGATCTGGCCAGGACTACGATCGACTAACCGAGTTGCCGTCCTGTACGCACTGCCAGTATACGATTGTTTTCCTCTCACTCCGCTGCAGCTCGCCCGGTCCCCCCAAATCTTCTTTTCTAGGCCTTTTTTTTTCCTCCAATCCCCATGGCATAGCTCTCAATCCTTCTCCTGCTAGTTAAACCAGCCCAAACCGAAGCAAGCCGCAGCTCCAACTTCTGATCGTGGTGGACTGATGGTGGTCAAGTGGTGGCCGCCTGGCCGTAGCCCATGGCACCATCCGCCGCTGTGGACATTACTAGTGGAGCTTCAAATTAAGCAGGGTATGCAAGAAATCAAGTCATGAAGTGTTTAATCCCCTTGCTATATAGTTGATCTGAAATAAAAAAATCACCTTACATCTTTCCTATATATCATCAGTATCTCTGTGTGTAGCAATTCTCTATTGATTTGCTAACATTTTTTTTTTTGCAAGAATTGCGGTTTTTTGGCATTATAGTCAATTGGCCCTCCCTTCACTTTGCACCATCTATGCGGTCATTATGTTTTGCTGATAAATAATTCTGATGTGCAGGAGGGGCAATTCTAACAATCGGACCTACCAATTCGGGATGGTAAATAAAAGAAATGAAAAGAAGGTGAATACGCTGATAATTATTTCACCTTTTTCTTACATTGTTCTATGGTAGTTTTTTTTTTTCCTTTCGCTCTTTGTGAAACTGAAATCTGTTTCAAAGCTAAAATTTCTCTGTGCATCTAGCATTATACTTACCATGGTAACAGTACAAGTACAAGTACAAAAGTTTCTTTTTCATTATTTCATCCATATTTATGTTTCCCTATTTAAAATTCTATTGAACTTAAATCGCAGAAGTTATTTTATTTATAATAAAACAAAATGAAAACCTAGCTCTGCCAAAAATTGGGCATCAATCATGTATGGTGTTTGGATTTGATTCACTGAGAAGATCTGCATTGATGCTTTAATACTTTATTTATTATTGTCATTGATCTTAGCTGCAAACGTTTGACATCAATAAGACTTCTTTACTCTTGCATTTTTCAGGAAGTAGTTCTCTTGGATGATGAAGATACAGAACCTGCTAAAATAGTTGATGTTGAGATGGCTAATAAGTGGTAATTTGATAACACAAAGACATAATGTGTCTGTCATTTGTATTTCATCACTGTATATTGTAAAATCAGTGACCAATCGGAGATGTTTCATTAATCACTCGCACTTCTGCAGGGACAAAAAGTCAGAGATCTACTATCCATCAAGGTGAGAATCATGTAATATTACAGAGGTGTTGACAGAGAGAATCTCCTGCGAAACTAATGTCTATTACTGTCTACAGAACTGATCCGGAAAGTGTTGGGCTGACATATTCTGACATAGAATGTCTTAAACCCACAGAATATTTAAAATCACCTGTTATCAATTTCTACATCCAGTAAGTACTCTATTCTTTTTTTTTGGCTTATGACATTACCTTCCTCTTTCTTCTGTTAGTAAGTTCAACGTTCAAGTGCTCGTATGCAGCTGTTAGAATGTCTTGGTGGGTATGACTGAACTCTGAACTGCATTTATTTGATTTGTATTTGTCCAGCTTTTCTTAATCTGTAGTAAATTACTTTAGATGCCACTTTAAGGCTACCAAATGCTATGTTGAAATAGAAAAGTAGGTCTCCTTCTACTCACTTTATCACTGAGCTACTTACAGGGAATAATCAGTACCTGCAAAATGCAAAGTAATTAATGAATGCCATGTTTGAAAGACATAGTTGATCTGTATAATAAAGGAATAAAATGTGAATTGTATCCGTCAACTGATTCGTGAATTTTCAACATATCTCATGTTTACCGTGCTGTGTTCCCTTCAAGATGGAAATGTCGGCGCTGTATTTTTTTTCTCACATTTGGACGGGTTAGCTGAATAAACGTCAACTGTCTAGTTTTAACATGTTTCTGTCCATTCTGACTATGACCATGTCAGGTACCTAAAAAAATCCCGGCCTTGTGACGACTTGTATATCTTCAGTACATATTTCTATAGCAAACTTGAAAAGGCATTATCCGGGACGGTATGTTCTTGATCCTTCTGTGTTATATTTAATAATTTACAACATTACTTTGATCCTCGTTGTTACGGATCAGAGCCTTTTTCCCAAGCAAGTTGGGGTAGGCTAGATATGAAACCCAATAGAAATAAAAGGAAACGCAAAAGTCTTTTGCGTTTTCTCGAAAAAGAAAAATAAAAGGAAACCAAAACAAGAAGAAGGAAAAAAGAGTAAATTAAGATTCCGGCACATGGATCGCTGATCTCCATGCAGTCCTATCAAGAGCCAAGACTTTATCGTTCATGTCATATATATATGTAAACATAATGCGTTTTAAAATCCGAGCGTGCAGAAAAGATACACATATGTTGCTATGGACCAACATAATTTCTCTGTCTCCTATGTTTCTTTCTCACTATGTCAACCCTTTCTCTTAATCTATTCATTCTCTGGTGGCTCCAATCCCCTCTACCGTCATCTAGAGAGAGCACCAATACTATTTTTTCTGCACCAACTATACATACATGTATTTTTTTTTGTGAAGCTTGCACACTGTCTCATTCTTTTTTTTCTTGAACATGTGTGTTAAGTGCAATGCCTATCCAGTATTTGACAATGTAGGCCATGATAAACATTGGCATCTATTTTGACTTGCCGTCACTACACCGTCATCTCTTTTATATAGGCGCAACTCCGTCATGGTCTGTAGTGGCCTCACCTCCTTAATATTCTCGCCCTCCCACAAACACTTGCGCATGTATACACTCAGTAATAGTGAGGATGTTTGTGGAACTTCCACCAAAGAGTTATGAAAGTGCTAATGATGATACAAACATATATACTCAGAGAAAAATACTTTGAATGATGAAACATCAACATAGTATAGCTCGAAGGCTAATCATATGACTAAGATACACGCGAAATATGTCACAATGCACAAAACATAAGCACATGTGTCATAACAGCATACCGCCCATGCCTTTTTAAATGACATGTCACAATGACTCTCGTTGTCTCTCTAGTTGGTGGATGAGTTGGCTTGACTTGGAAGGTTCATTGATCCCATACTACTGACTTTCTTGCTATACGTTCTTAAATTGCGTAGTTAACAACACCCTTGTGTGATTGTGTCATTCAATTCACATTAAATCATAATCTTTCAAAGCTTCGTTTTAGTTTATATCACCTTGTTGCTACGATTAGTAAAATATGGAGCCGCTTAACAGAATTTTTTTAGTTCTCTACTCTTCTCCTTGAGACAGTTTTCCTAATTGCAAAAGGATATTCTCACTTTAAGTTCCAGCAAATTGTATAAAACCTTGGCGGTCTTTGTTTGTTTAATGCATAAAATGGAAGTATGCATGGTTATTTCAACATGATATGTTCCAAAAGGCGGGTGCATATCTTTTTCTCTGGAAAATAGCCTATTAATCATTACTCTTTTGTTTTAAGAATTGCTATTCATTCAATATGTTTTGCATGTTGGGATTATCTGTTCTTCACCCTCAAAGCTAATTTTGAGAACTGCTGATTGACTTGCATTCTTCGTAGGGTAATTGCGACTCACAGTTTTGCAAGTTAAGGAAATGGTGGAGAAGTGTAGATATTTTTAAGACACCATATGTACTTTTGCCTATACATGGAGAGTAAGTTTTTTCATCTTTGGATAACACTACATGATGAAATCAGCCGTGTTTATCCGCTCTTTGAAGCATATATATGATTAGTTTGGTCAATATTTGGTGGCAGAATACATTTTAGAGTATCTAGTAATATAAGATGGTGCTGACCTCATGTTCTTGTAAATTAGGATGCACTGGAGCTTGGTTATTATCTGCATGCCCGCAAAAGAGAAAGAAGCAGGGCCAACAGTGTTTCACTTGGACTCTCTAGGAGTGCACTCCAGTGACAAGATTTTTGATGTGATTGAGAGGTATGTTCTGTGATACTACACGGATATTTGCTCTTGATCCCAAGCATTTACAATTCAAAACTGGGGGGGCTCGGTGGTGCTGTGTACCGTCCCTGTAGGGGAACTTCTCATTCTGAAAATTCCTACCTTTGATCTAATTTAGTCGTGTCCATGAATATGAAAATTGTTGTTGCAGCTACCTCAGAGAAGAATGGAGCTATCTAAAAGAGGATCAGTCTTATGATATTCCCTTTTCAGACACGATATGGAGACGTCTTTCAAGAAATATACGCAAGCAAAAAGTCGAGGTAAAAACCTTAGTGTTCTGATGATAGTTCTCAAGAGTCAAGAGGCTGGTTGTGGCTTTACACTAGAACTTCCTTTATCATGTCTTTTGTGCCAATTTTTTAAAGCTACCTTTCATGTCCACCTGCAAGGTGCCGCGCCAGCGAAATGAATATGACTGCGGCATCTTTATGCTTTACTACATTGAGAAATTCATTCAAGAAGCACCAGATAGATGGACAAGAGAGCGACTTTGCAAGGTATAAATCAATTTGCTCCATTATTGTTTCAGTAACAATCGGGAGTCACGCTCTTGCTGTTTTTTCTAGTTTGGGCGCAAATGGTTCAATCCTGAAGAAACTTCAGGGCTGCGGGAGCGAATGCGAGCTCTTCTGTTTGATGTGTTTCAGAACACTCCAGTCAATGAACACAATTCAGAGACAGAGTCACACTCCTGTGATCACTCTGAAGATGACACCAAGGATGAGGTTACAGCTGTGACTATTATCGCCTGAATGTAGCAATGGATGATTGGTGTCGTACAACACAAAGATCGTACTGCAGTTTTGCATGAGGATTTCACCAGCACTGTCCGTTATGGTTGCGTGTTGCTGTAATGTGACAATATAGCTTAGACTAAAGGTCACAATGCAATATATTTTGTCAAGCGGATCCAGCTCTATATGCCAGGGTGGTCCAACAGTGCAATTGTCCATATAAATATACTTAAATTCTCTTCTATGATATATAGGCGACATGGAAATCTTAGGGTGGTGGACAGACCTGTTCACCCCCCAAGATCTGCCTCATGGGGACGATGATATGTTTGCCAGTAGTGCTTAGCAAATAATCCTTGTTGCACCCTTACAGTTTAAATTTTGGCGGAACGAAAACTGTAGCTCAGTGTTACATTTTGACTGAAAGTCACAGCAAACTTACATGCGCTGACTTTTAACTTTTATGGTATTACTATTTTATCCAGCTTCTTGGAAGAGTGCAATGTATGTTTGTGTCACAAATAAAACTCAACCATGATTAGCATTAGAAGCAGATCTTAAAACAATGCAACTTTCACAAGTTCTTTTTCTTAAGATTGCTATTTTTACAAGTCAATTTCCCCTGCTTTTGTGATATGTATGTGGATCAAGTATCATGGAGATCTGCAGGGGATTTTGGCTCCAAAATTGTCTGAGATTTGCTTAATTCTATTATGTTAAGCTTCTATGGCGTTTGTCCATATGATTCGAAATATAATGCAGTTTTTTCAAATAAAAAAATATTGATTTAGATTTAAAAGTGTGCTTGGCCTGTACCATTCATGTACAGATGTACTGACTGGGAAATGGAACACTGGTTGTTGAGACACAGTTTGTATACACCGATGATTAGAAGTTTCTGGTGAGGTCATGACCGGAGGCTAGCTTGGGCTAAAATAACCTACCCGAAAGCCTTTGGGGGCATAGCGTTCAGAGGCATGCAGTGTTTTAACCAAGATTTGTTGACACGTCAGGCCTGAAGACTGTAGGCAAATCTAGACAGTTTATGTGCACGAATCATGAAGGCAAAGTACTATCTCAACAGCACGTTTAGGGATACCGCGTTACACTTCACCATGTTGTAAAATGATTAAGATCCGGAGGCACTGCTGGGTGCCCATGGAGGGTATAAAGACGAGAAGACTTGGGATGAACCGATGGCCAGGCACTTAGAGCAACTCTAACAGAGCCTCTATTTATCGGAACCGAAAAAAGCGAGTTCAGTCTCCCGAAAAACAATTTGGTTGCGGATTTAGCGATGGCGCAGAACAGAAACCGAAACGGTGAACCGAACTCGATGAAATCAAACGTCGCGGGAAACCAAAATTTGCGATCGCACTCGATTTCATCGAATGAAGCTAAATTCGTTCATAATTTGTACAATTTAGGCAAAATACATGCATATTGCACGTACATTACGATCTAGGCACCTAAATTAAACTGGAATTAGTCCCCGGAGTGACTATACTGTCACCGGGGAGCTAATGTTGCCGGCGGAGGGTTTTTGCTCGCCGGTCTTCCTAGGCGACGACGACCGCCGCCACTTCGACGACCGCCGCCTCGAAGGTGCTCCCGCACGCTTGAGGCGTCCCGGCGGCGTCGTCGTCGTCGTCGCCGTGCGGGGGCAGCGCCTGCAGAGGAGGGCTGCACGCCGCGGCAGCGGGCGGCGGCTTCTCCTTCCGCCGCCTCCTCCGCGCGCGCCGCGCACGTACGCCATCATCTCCGGCCACTTCCGGCCGGCCCTCTTCCACGCGCCGATGGAGCGCTACGCTGACGATCTCCGGCGACGCCCGTGCACCGGCGGACGCCGAGTGCACTTCCGGCCCGCATCGGCCACCTCCCTACCCACGCGTCTAGCACGCGTCATTCCGAAGGAGGGAGCTGGCCGGCGGCGCGCTCGAGCGGCCGTAATCGCTCGTCGGAGCGGGGAACCGGCGCGCGGAGACGAGCGGCGGAGGGAGTAGGGTTTGCGAACCGAACTCCCCTCCGCGAACCCTTTTAATACGGGGCGGCCGCTCGATTTTTCTCGGGCCCCTGAACTTCGTTTACGGGCCGGCCCATATTTTCAGGCTCTGTTCTGCGCGCGTTTCGGTCCGAACCCGTGAAACCGCCGGAAAAGTTCAGTTCCGGCGGCTTTTACGGGCTCTCTTAGTGGGGCTGAGGAGGAAGCGGAAACCATTCTCCAATTGAGAATTCCTCACTGGGAATTGGGAAACAAAATATTACCCGGCATGACACCTAGCGTGGCAGTGTGCAAACGCGAGCTCTCATGATTCAAGAACGTGAGCTCTAGATGGGAAAAGAATGATTCGGAACTGCAGGTGGAATATAAAAGCACAAGCAAAGATACAAATATTTGCATGGCGAGTGGCTCATGATTCATTACCCGCGGTGAAAAACAGATGGATCAGGAAGTTGTGAGACTATTAACGTTTGTAAGATATAAACAAATAGTTTGTAATGGTATTGTCCAGGTGCAATGGCTTCTGATTAATGAAAATCTCTCTTTACTCCAAAAAAAAAAAACACAGTTTGTATCTATTGAAACATGCGGGTAATCACTTTGCATAGCAGTTATGCAAATGACATTACGAACTGATGGTATTTATAATGATTCCATGGTAGATGAATAATCATAAAATGCTAACAAATTAACAAAACTGGTATCACAAAACAAGATTCCTTCAAATTTGCCATGAATATCGTCACTGGACAATAAGACTGGCACACATTGGTAAGTTTTAAGTAGTGAAACTACAGATACCACCAGCAAAATTCCAAGGGTACTGTCCACAGTCCATGTAGCTAGTGTTATTACAATCCACCAAGGGAGGGCTAAACCGAAGATGAAGACTCTTGTATGGCTGAAACCCCATTCTTGTTATAGTGGTGTTGCGAACCCTGGAGTTGCAAACGAGAAAAAACAATGGGTCAGAACAAAAACAACATCCGATAATAAATTGAACGTGAAACTAAAACTATCACATTACAGAAAGCCATGACATTTTAGCAGTTCAAATTGAATTGAACTGCCAAAACATCTACAGTGGTAAGAAACTGAGGTAGTAATGGTGTTTTGTGAAAGGTATTGACTTGTGTACATACACATAAAGGCAGCAGAGAACAGTATCGAGATGCTCCATGTGATAACATGATCAATAAAATATGCCCAGCTTAATTACCAGTGTAGTGCATCCAGTAAACCAACAATATAAGCACAACAATTGTGACAGCCAACAAATTAACCACTATTTGGTATGAAGGACTGCATACACCTTGGCTTCAACACCTTGGTTGTATGTGCCCTATGCTGACCATCTTTCGGGCTCTCAGTGTGTATAAAGTATATGCCCTATAAACTATGTGTCTTGTCATGGTACTGTAAAGAACATTAATGGTGATCAACCTATTTTACCAGATCTGATTTTTATGAATCAGCCCAGAGGCAGAAATAGGAGAATACATAACAGTTGTCCGAAAGGAGAAGGCAGTTAACAAAATGTTTGCAGACCGAAAATTGGCAAGCAGTATTTTAGTTCTGATAGCCTGCTTGCTAACAGGAAAGCACTCCAGTAAAGAACGTAACAATTAGAGACTTCCAAGGTTTGTATATAATGAAAAGTCCAACACAAACAATGCCGAACAACGTTAAAGTAGCGAATGTCCAACACAGCTGAAGGTACTATACATTTGCTCGTCCTAATTTTACTAATGGACCACTTTGGTTATCATAATCCAGAAACTAAGTCAGCAACAATGTTAAAGTAGTGAGTGTGACCCATTAAACTAAAAATAGGAGAAACTAAACGCCAATTGGGCTGAAACTCTCCAGTAAATCAAGCACTTGGATGTGAACTTACAGACATAGCACACACAAGTCACTACTCACTAGCTTCCTACTACAATCATTCTACCTCAAGCATGGTTACATGGTTTCCAGCTTGGCCTTGAATAGCCATCACATTCATGGGAATGCAGATACATTAAAAGCACAGAACTAACAAGGCACAACTGTGCCTACAGATACAGCAAACTCAGTGGGGAGAACAAAACATAGTTCTGATCTGGTCCACTAGAGTTCATTCAACATGCTAAGAGCATCTCTAGTGGCTCCTCTATATGATCATCTAAATGTGTATAGATGACCATGAGCTGAAAAAACGCTTCCAGTGGCTCATCTAAACGGTCATCTAAATATAGAGGACCATCCATTTCCTCTACTCATCCTCCAAATCTAGAGGATGGAGCGAGGACCATCCAAAGCAAAATCCTTCCCCGCGCACGCGTCCCCACACACATTTGAGATGAAGAGGTCCACTTGACAGTGACTAAATCAAAAATATAGACGGTCTAGACGTAGACGTTCCACTGAAAAACTTAGGACATCTAAAAGGGAATCTTTATAGATGGTCATCTATATGGAGATATAGAGGTCCTCATTTAGAGAAACCACTAGAGATGCTCTAACCGTTAGCATTTCCACACGTAATCCATGACAGAGAGATGAGAACGAGACAAACCAAGTCAAGTTGGTATACCTTCCGAGAGCCAGCCCCAGGACCCGGGCTTAAGACCGAGCATGGAGGTGAGCAGCGCCGACGCCGTCGCGCTGTGCAGCGGCATCAGACCCTGCGCGCCGCCCAGCGCCGCCACCGGGACCCTGCACGCGCACGCGCCGAATCTGAGCAAACCGTACCGTCCAAACGGCACCAATTCTTTCGAGGAGAAGAAGCAGCGTGTGTACCTCGAGATCGCGAGGCGCCGGCGCGAGGCGGCGCGGGGCAGAGCGGAGGCCGCCGCCGCCGACGCCCCCGGAGAGTGGGCCACGGCCGGCCGGGAAAGCGCTCTGGAGAGGGTGGATGGGGAAGCGGAGCGCAGCCCCGCGAGGGCTCGCCGCGCGCCGCCAGCCGCCGTCGCCATGGCTGCTGTGGATGGGCTCTAAAACCCTCGCCGCTGCCCTCTTGTGGGCTTCTTTTACAGCTTGGACGCTGAGGGCCTGTGAGACCCGAGTGGCCGAGGGCTCGGCCTTCGTGGACCCGGTCCATAGGACTTGCCAGGAATGTTGTGGCGCATGTTCCGTGGACCGTGTCCATATGAAAAGAACTCTGAATTCGCTTTTTTTTTTAAACTCTGAATTCGCTATTTGGACATGCCCAAGCGGCCAAGCCAAATGTATGTGCGTCAGAGCGAAATAGATTAGATCGGATTTTTCAGAATCAGGTGATGGCTCTTCTCAAAATTTGACCAACAGGCAACAACTACTCTACATGTGTTGTTACGTCACTTACGTGGTACAGAACTGGAGCACAACCATAAGAAAAGAAAAATGCTACTGTACGTAAATTGCATAGTAACATAACAGTTGTTGGTCAATGTCTACTTTTTCCAATCCAAGGAGTGCATTTAGATCTCACAAATACGGTGGAGTTGTGCCTTCTTGTTAGCAGAGTACAGGTCTTTTTTATTTACATGATTATCATAGCCGGAACAAAAATACGTTATTGGTTCCTCATGAATTTTGAGTCTTACTATTTGGCTGCAACATAAGGATCTACAGGAAATTATACCAAATGTATGCATCAATGGTTTTTTTAGTTACAGAAAACACAAATGGGATGTTATAAATCAGAAGATGAACATAGGGAATATTAGTCCCTCCAAATTCTTACAAATTTTTTGAAGAATACATCAACTGGATATCGTCACAGTTGTACACAGGAAAACACCAGAGTGCAAGTTGTTTAGTCACATCACAGAAGAAAGTCAGTGATTTTCTTTAAGAAATAGGCGAATGCAATAGTTGCCACATACCCAGAAAAGTTCCTGGATGCATTTGTTTCTAGGCCTAGCTAGCTTCTTCAAGGGGCATCATCACATAAATAATGCTTCAAGCTTGAATTCCAGAGCAGAACGCTAAAAGAAGGCATTCCATAGAAGAGAGAATACATCATGTCAATGACATGAAACTTCTGGTTAACTAAATGTTTCATAGGCTACAGCATACCTTCAGGATTTACACAACCTATTGTGGTTTCGTACCTACAAAATCTGATAACAATGTAGACTCGTTGCATTCTGATTACCAGTAGTCTTTGCAAGAGCAGACACCATTTTCGAAATGGTGGAACCTCTTTGCGTCCCTTGCAATGATCTGACGGCCAACGAGCTTGGAGATTATCTTCAAAGCCGTGTGACAATCTCCACAAGAGCGGAGATTCTTTATAACCCGAATAGGCGCACGGGGAGCGCTAGTTATAAGACCATAACTAACAGCGAGTCTCTCACTATGAGCTAGCAAGGCGTCCTCTTTAGTTTCTGGATCAACGTCGTGAAGCACAAATCGTGTATCCGCAACATAGCCTGCCTCCTTCATATGAGCCGCCAAGTACCTCAGCTCTTCATAAATCTTAAGGGTTTCAGGATGGGTTCGATCCCCTGCTCTGTATTCATGAACTTTGCTTCTAGCTTCAACAGAATTAGCCTTCTTCCTTTCTTTCTCCTTTGCAAGGTCTGCAGCATTTACAGGGAAAAGACCCATTTTAGACTGCTCATTCAGCCTAGAAGGATCCAGGCGTTCGATAATCTGAGCACAACGATCTCCCAGGTCCAAAGATCCATTAAGTCGACACATATTCATCAAACTTTCCCACACATCTACGCTTGGTTCTATTGGCATCCGTTCAACAAATTCACGAGCTTCATCAAGATAGCCAGACTGGCCAAGCATATTAACAACGCTGGCATAATGATCCATTGCAGGAGTTATACCAAAATCCTTCTGCATTGATTCAAAATGCAACATGCCCTCATCGACAGATCCTAAAATTCCACAGGCCAAGAAAACATGTGTGAACATGCCAGGATCTGGTTTACCTCCTGTCTGCTTAAACTGATCAAAAAAATCAGTTGCCTCTTCACCAAGGCCATTGTGCACAAACCCTGAGATCATAGTGCTCCAAGATGTCAAATCATGCTGAGCCATAGTACTGAACACTTTCTTTGCATCTTCCATCGAGGCACATTTAGCATACATGTCCAGAATTTTGTTGTTAACATCTGTGTCAGCAGCTAGTTCTGATTGAGATATTTGATGATGTATTTGTCCTGCTTCTGCAAGAGCAGATGCATCAGCACATGCTTGCATCAATTTAAAGTATTGAGGAGCCTGCAGTATAATGCCTTGTTCTTGCAGCACTGGCAGAATTTCCAGAGCTTCTTTTATTTTACCATCGTCACATAACTTATCCAGTTCTTCAATAGTGACTTTGGGTATGCCACTGGCTTCACCAGATATTTCAGAAGGTGATCCATTGTTTGGAAGGCTGCCAGGTGGTGAATGCTGGTACCTGCTATCTTGATATGGTGTACTGCTCAAGTTGTTCTCAGCTGACGTGAAAGGTTGATTATCCAAATGCTTTTCTTGATAAATTCCATTACGGTTGCTTTGTACATCTGTGTTTACATTGAAATGCCCTGGCTGATTTCTATGCGTGTCAACTTTGTTAGCGGTATAAGGGCTCCAATAGGCTTGTGAAGCATTGCTTTGCTGGAATCCTGCATCATCATCCTTACGGAAACTGCTAGGATTTGTATACTGAGAGGCAGAATTTCCAGGCCTATTTGTATAATGACCACTTTGATCATAACTCTGTTGCTGAAAGACTTGCTGAGCATTTCCAGCTGACCTTTCATATGATTGTCCTGAAGGGCCATACTCATTCTTCCTACTAGTATAGTTGTGCTGGTTACTTTGGCTGTTGTAACCTAAGCTGTGTGTGCCATATTCAGTGCCACTAGGCTGTTGATGAGTATGTGGTGGCCCCCCCATAGGACTTTGGTGATTGTATGCACTGCTTGCCCGATCAGGTTGCTTGGTACTATACGCAAAATCACCATGTTGGCCTTGTTGAAATCCTGCAGCATGCTCCTTATCAGAACTGCTTGGGTTTGGATACTGTGAAGCAGAATTGCCAGGCCTATTTGCGTAGTTACCATCAGATGTTTGACCAACTTTCTGCTGCTGAAAGGCTTGATGAACATTTCCAGTTGAGTTTTGATATGCTGATGGACCGTATCCATACTGCCCACTAGTATATCCCTGCTGGTAACTTCGGGTGTTGTATCCAGAGTTGTATGTGTCATATCCAGCAAGATCGCGATTCATTTGCACGTTACCATCCGCAGAAAGGCCATTATTAGCTCTTGTGCCATTGTGCTGCTGCTGTGCATTTGGTAGATCGCCATTGGGGTTTTGGTGACTGTACGCACTAGTGCCCCCATTTGGTTGCCTGGTATTGTATCCATGAGACTCGTTATTCACTCTTGCACCGTTATATGGCTGGCGACTATTTGGCAAGCCATATGATCCACCGCTTTGGTAATACTGCTCAGAATTGTGTCCATTAGGTGCATTGACAGCGCCACCAACCTGTGCAATTTTATTTCTGCCGGTGCCTTCTGAAGAATGAGCTGAAGGGGGGTCCCTCTGCAGGGGGCGGCTGTGCCGATCAGCCGAGTGATTTGAGCGGGGCTCCCCGTAGTTCCCTTCGTTTTGCACTCCCCACTCGCGGTGGTAGTCCCCATCAACTTGTTCAGATGCCAGACTGCCAGCGCCTCGATGTTGGGCCAAAGAACGCAGACATCCTCCTCCAGCTGGAAGGCTGAAACAGAACAGCAAACGAAGCGCATGAGTTTTCAGGCAAGAAACGCGTATGTTCAAGAGGAAGGCATGTAGGACATTTTGAGGCGTCAAAGCAATATGTTCGGGCATGCGAACACTGAAATCACAGTTCGGGGTTGAAGGTGGGAAGCTAGTTTCAGGGTGGGCGTCTGTGTTTCGTATTTTTTTGCTATTTCAAGCTCCAAGTAAGATTGATTTCTCTTACTGTGTATACCGTACGTGGCTCTATTTTTTATCGCGAATTTCACGGGGAGGACTAAACCACTGGATGATGAAATCAATCAATTCATACGAACGCTAGAAACTACACTAGAGTGGTACAAGGGGAAAGACTCGTCGTACGACATGGCGAGTCACCGGAGCGGCGCGCGGTACCTGGGCAGCGAATCGACGCGCCGGGCGGGGGAGACGAGCGCCGCCGCGAGCTCCCCGCGAGGGGAGTAGCGGGCGGCGAAGAGAGCCCTGCGCGCTCCAACCATGGCAGCCATCTCCCTCAACCTCTCCGCGCCGCGTGCTCCTGCGGTCCCCGTGCGCCGCTAAAACCCTCGCTGAGCCCAAGAGCCCCAGCCGCCGAGCGGGAAGAGAGAGTGCCCTACGGTGCGGCGGCGGCGGCGGCGCGGCCGTGTGTGCGGTGGTGGTGGGAATGATCCGCCCGGGCTCGGGCCGGGCAGGTATAGCACGGAAGATGGGCCGGCCCATTGGGCCTCGCTGGATACTGGGCCGGGCTTTCCACTTTCACGTCTCTGGTAGCGTCGAAGTCCTCACACTCCAAGCTGACGACACATGGTTCGCTTCTCGCTGAGATCCTCGCGGCCGCACAGAGACAGAGCTCGCAGGCGACCAAGCGGCGGCGCCACTGCTTCCACTCCGCCGGCGCCCGCCGCCCCCATGGAGTCCTCGCCGCCGCCGCCGCCTCCCACAGGGGGAGACCCGGCGGAGGAAGGCGCGGCCGCTGAGCCTGAGCTGCCCCGGCTCACCGTGACGCAGGTGGAGCAGATGAAGGTGGAGGGGCGGATAGCCGACATCTACCGCGTCCTCTTCGAAGCCCCGCCCAGCACCAAGTCCGTCATGTAAGGAACCCTGCCTCCAGCACGCTCGGTACTACTGTACTTCTCTTCAGTTACTGGCCCACTACTCGCACGCAGTGTCTGACTGGGAGTGGAGGGTTTGGGTGCGGGAGATGGGCTCGGTTAGAGCTGAGATCGGATAGTTTTGCTTGGCTTGTGCTACGAATTTGGAAGCTCAACAAGATAATCCACCTATTTAGCAGATGGAAGGGAGGGACTGCCTGGTTGTGGCACCAACATTTTTGCTCATGGAAGCTTAGTGCTACCAATTAGGCGTTGTAGAAGCGCCCCTTTTGACCTTCAGAAGCACTGACTTGAGATATGATGTTCTCCACCTGCGTATTACACCGAGACACTATAATCATGGTTTCCTTCTGCTGCAGGCTAGAGCTGTGGCGCGACACGCATGCCGAGTATCTGACGAACGGGCTGAGGCATCTTGGACCTGGCTTTCATGTGCTCGATGCCAAGTAATGCTTCTCCAGCGTTGAACCAACTGGCATGCCATCCCTGGTCTACATTTTGCTGATATCTTCCTTCTGGCTGTTCCAGTCGACCTTGGCTGTGCTATTGGATGGTTCATGGGCTTGCGTTGCTGGATGAGACGCTTGACGATGACCTTGAGAATGATATTGTGGACTTCTTGTCTCGATGCCAGGTTTGTTGATCTGCTACGGTATAATTGGTCTGATATGTTGGCAAGGTTTGCTGTTTTGTTTTCTTTAATCCTTATGCTTAATAAAGATATGTATGTCGGTAACTTCACAAGCAGACTGATTTTCACACTTCCGCTATCCTTTGCTGACATGACAACAAGGTTGAATGTCCAAACAGATTAGCTAAACTTCTTAAGATGGCAGGGCTACATGAATAGATCTCTCAGTCCACGTGGAGTTTTGCATACACATACTAAAAACTGAAAACAAGATACCGAGACAATAGATCCTGGTTGTACATAACAGTGCATCTTTATTTAAATCCAATGAACTATATAGCGTCATGCTTCAGTTGAATATGTTGCTTTCATAGAAGGATGGTACAGCAAAATATGCTTTAATTTATTTTGTGCTACTTGGTTACTTAATGTTTCCCTTAAAAGTTTTTGAAGCAATATGAATTTGTTTATTTTTACGGAAAAAGTAATAAATTAAACGTAACTATGAAGGTACCCATTTGCACATGCAGCGATTTCTGAATATTTCATTGCCATTTTGTCTCTTATGCTGGCTTTGTAATTGTAATTGCTTCAGGACAAACAGGGTGGATATGGTGGTGGACCTGGGCAGGTTTGCTCTAATCTCAAATTGTTTTAGGTTCCGTACATTTAGCTTCGGTAATAGCTTTTGGTTGGTTAATCTTTTGCATTTATTCTTGAAGTGCAATTTGAGGCAATCATGGAACTTGGAATAGATCATGTGAATGCTACATGCTAGGGTGTAGAGGTGCTGGACCTTTTTTTTTCGAATTGAGGAGCCCAAGGCTCCCATTTTCATTAAAATGAAACTGATAAGTCGATAACACAACAGGGTTATATGTTTCTGCCAAACGGCAGCCACAGTTCACACCCGAAACCTGAAACCAACACCCAGAAGCATCCAGCAACTAGAAACTAGCCGCTACTCCCTTACAAAATTCACAGTCATAACTAAATCAACAACATCCATAGAACTCCTTTTATTACAACCATCAACCCAGCAACTGGAACAGCTTTCCAAACCCATACACCACTTCACCTTACTTAACAACTGTGCCGCGATGATTTGATGCTAACGCACATTTGGTTTCTGCAAACAAGCCCAATGAATGAACCAGTACGGAATCTTATGAACAACACTACTCTGTCAAAAACTACAGCATTATGTGTTTTCCAGATTGCCCAAATGAAAGCAGATACGCTCGCAGGTACTATTGTCCTAATTTTACCAGGAAAATTCCAAATCCATCATCCAATATCATCAAAACCATCAGGATTACTAGATAAACAAAAGGTACATTTGATAACACCCCATAGATATCTAGCCATAGCACATTTGAAAAAAGGTGATCTAAAATCTCATGACATTCACAGAAACTACATTTAGTTTCCTTCCCCTTCCAACCTCTACTATGAATAAGCACATCTTTAGTCAGAATACTCTTAAGAGCAGCTAACCACAAAAACACTTTAATTTTCAAAGGAATTTTAACAAACCATAATTTCCTATGAGGCCACTTTATTTGAGTTATCTAACAAACCATAATTTCCTATGAGCATTTGCATTGAATTTTTGCTTCAAAATGAGTGCTTAGAATATTCTTGGCGACTTGTCATGTTCACACAAATGTACAATATAACTTGACCAATCAGTTTAGCATGAGAAAAACTTGGGACATCTGTTTCATATGAAATACGAAGCTATGTGTTTGGCATTTAATGACCTATTATATAACTGAAGGCCTGCTGTAGTTGGAAAGTTAGCTTTTGTAGTTGTTTTCTTTCTCCAACCTTTGAAAGTTCAGAGATAGCGTTAATCTTTTGTTATGTGATCTACTGATTTTTAATTCATGCTAGCATACTCATTCAAATGATGTCTACTGGCTAATTTTAAACTAAATCCTTTTGCTCGCCTTTTCTTTGGTAGTTACCTCATCTTGCGACAACGTATGCTGCTGTAAATACACTTGTGACCATAGGGAGTGAAAGAGCACTATCATCTATAAAAAGGTAACTCTATGTCTGCTCCTCGAGAAAGATGTGATTTACATCTGTATCATTTTTTGCTAACAGTTCTATGTTGTTAATCAGGGACAATCTGTACAAGTTTATGCTTCAAATGAAGGACAAATCAGGTGCTTTCAGGTGTGCATTTTCTCGATAGTACATAGTGCAAGGAAAAGTTTCTTTCCATACCAAGTCCTTCCACCTAATGTCTATTACTCCATTGAATATCCTTCAACCAGAATGCACAATGGCGGTGAAATTGATGTCCGGGCTTGTTATACTGCAATATCAGTGAGTTTCTTGCAGCTCTTAACATTTTTGTTGCCGTTCTCTAATATTTCGTTTGTTGAGATAAGGTTGCCAGCCTGGTGAACATTCTTGATGCTGACCTGGCAAAAGGTGTCGGAAACTACATAGCAAGGTTTGCTTTGGTTAAAGTGATTGTCAATTTGTAACTGCCAAGCACCCGTCTGGTTGGTTCAGGTCTACTTTTTCTGTAGAATGATTGATTAATTCATAAACTGTATGCCCCCAGTTGTCAAACTTATGAAGGTGGGATTGCGGGGGAACCTTATGCTGAAGCTCATGGTGGGTATGTTTCTAAGGATGATCTCTGATAGTTTTCTGGATGCACCTGTTCAGAACTTTAAATAAAAGTTGCTTTGATAAGGTACACTTTTTGTGGGCTGGCTGCAATGGTCTTGCTTAATGAAGTGGAGAAACTCGATTTGCCTAGCTTGATTGTAAGTCAGCCCTATTACTTTATTCAGTTTTCCTTCTGTTAGAGTGTGTGTGCTACTTTTATTGCCCTATTGCCTAGTTTTTTTTTTTCATTTCATGGCACCATTATATCAATGAATTATTTACTTTTTTTTCAATTAGCTGAACTTGTCCTTTGGTGTTAAGTTATTGTAGGAAATAGAAAAGGCCCACTTCCCAACCCTCAACTAACTCCCAAGACTGTCCAAGTTGCATCCTCTAGCGACATAAACTGTCCACTTTATAACATCGGATGGTTCATAATTGTTTTTTACTGGCGAGGATGTCATGTGTTCACCACATCACTACCATTTCATCAGATAGATCAGTAGATGAGAGAGAGAACAAAGTGAAAACATGGTGAGATATGGCACATGACCCAGTAGTGAGAGCAGTATGGTTTACCTGAAACCCTACCCATCATGCCATATCTCACCATGTTTTCACTGGCATGATATCGACGTTAGCCGAAACCACTTGTGAAAACCAGCCAAGGTTGTACGGAGGCCAGTTTCATTTTCATGGTTACAACTCAGACAGTTTTAGAGATCAAAGTTAAATAGTTGACTTCAGTGGTAGTTCAGAGTTGGAAGTGGACTTTTGCAGAAGTTCCAGGTTGAAAAGTAGACCTTTTCCTAGGAAATATAATAATATATGAAGTCTTTTCAGCCACGTACTACCTCCGTTTCGATGAATAAGGCACACGCGTATTTCAGGACGAACTTTGACAGAAAAAATTGAGCAACAAAATCTTGATTATATTATACGTAATTAGTATTGTTGGATTCGTATTGAAAAACACTTTCTAATGATGCTAATTTTATTTCATAAATCTTTATATATTTGGAGTAATTTTTGGTCAAAGAAAAAATACGCAAAATGAGGGCGCCTTAGGGTGTGTTCGGTTGGTGTCACCGCGTGGAATGGAATGGGATGAACCTGCACCCAGCCCAGATTCTTGTGTTCGGTTGATACTAGAACCAGAACCCAGCGGTTCCTAGAAAACGAATATTCTAGCCAGATGCGGAATCGGATGATACCTCCAAATCGGTGGAACCACTCGGTTCTGAAGCGAGCTAACGATAAAACAAAATCAATCTCATCTCTCTGGTTCTCTCCTCCGTCGGCGACCAGGACGGCCCTCTCCTCCTTCGGCGGCCAGGCGGCGGCGGGGCAGGGGCGGCGGCGGCCATGCGCGACGGAGGCGGCGGCGGGCGTCGTCCTGCTCCGGCCGTGCGAGCTCGCCGCCCTCCTCCAAGGTCGCATCCTGGAGCGGCGGGCGTCGTCCTGCTCCGGCCGTGCGTTGGAGAGGACGAGCACGGGGCGGCCGGGCTCCATGGCGTTGAGACAGATCGCCGGAGCGCCGGAGGGCAACGATTCCGGCCGCTCCTCCGAGGTCACGGCGCCCTCCCAGTCGAGCGGCCGCAGTGCCTTATCTGCAATCTAATCCCTAGATTAGTACTAATTTAATTGCTAATTCTAAATTAGTGTTAATTTTTTTGTTAATTCTAAATTAGGCAAACCATTCCATTCCATCAGATTTTGTGCAACCGAACACAGGAATGAGATGGAACCGTGACATTCTATTCCTGTGGAATGTCACCATCCCATTCCATTCCACTTGGTGCTACAACCGAACACACCCTTATTCATTGGAATGGAGAAGTATGTAATTTGTCGTCAAAGCACTGTTTGTTGCAACACTAACGAAAGCCTCTCCCCATTTAGGACTGGGTGGCATTTCGTCAAGGAGTGGAATGCGGATTCCAAGGACGGACAAATAAATTGGTTGATGGTTGCTACTCCTTTTGGCAGGTAAATACCGCTACTTTTCCTTAGCCACATGTTCTGCTCCATATATGACAGATGTCTGTTGGTTGTTCAGGGAGCTGCTATTGCTTTAGCACAAAAGCTGATGACAATTGTTGATAAACAATCTAAGCCATCATATTCCAGCAAATTATCTTCAGTAGGTGATGCTTGTGGCACCAGCTCATCTGGGCTGGCTTCAGAAAAATCTTCTAGCTGTGAGTATTTATGCTCAATATTTTCTGATGGAAGATTATCTTGCAGGGCGAGTGTGCTTTTCTTTATCAAATCATATTTCTGTTTCAAAATCTGGTGAAATAAATATTCGACTAATATTCCTTGTCATATGAACATTAATTACCATGCTTATATATCTTGTTTGGTGGGTTTTTCATCTGTAAAGTGAAACATTGAAGGGAGCTGGTGTGTTTTTTCTCTTTTGGAATTCTGATGAGCTGGGGTTTGGCAATTCAGTATAGTATGATTAGTGTTGTTCTCAAGTTTCTAACGTGTATAACTGCACTAGTGTCATCTGGTCTCCTTGCCGACCTTTGACACAATTTGCTAACTTCAATACAAATTTCTAGTACTTCATGACCTACATTGCATCTGAGTATGTATGATTTATAAGGTGTTGGGTCTGATCTTGAGTTATGTTATCGTTTATTATTTTGTTCTGAAACAGTGGATTATGCGAAGTTTGGATTTGATTTCGTAAAGCAGAGCAACCAAACTGGCCCCCTGTTCCATAACATTGCCCTGCAGCAATACATCCTGCTTTGCACACAGGTGAAAAACCAGCTTATTTCTTGCATAGATGGATATCTTGAGTTCTCTTTTCAAAACATAAAATTTCCAAACATTCATTTTGTGACGAGCTATAATTCTCTACATGTGAAATTTCATATCGTAATTGAAACTACATCTACTGTTGTAACGCACAGGTGCTGGAAGGTGGATTGAGGGATAAACCTGGAAAGAACAGAGATCACTACCACTCATGCTACTGCCTCAGTGGACTCTCGGTCAGCCAATACTGCGCAATGACCGATTCCGACTCATGCCCCTTGCCTCAACACATGCTTGGCCCATACTCGAACTTGCTAGAGCCGATTCATCCACTCTACAATGTTGTACTAGACAAATATGACGAGGCCCATGATTTCTTCCGGGAGAATGATCAAACCTTTACAGTTACAGATAGCTAGGACAGTCTATGGTATTTCTCTTGTTTGCACACGAGCAATGGCTGAATGGCTTGTCTCAAGAATTAAGATAATTTTTGTAATGTGTCCTTTTGTTGTATGATAGCAGAGTAGCTGGTTTTCAATGTTTGAATTGCACACATTACACGTATATGACTGCATCAGTTTCAGAGGCTGATCGTGCTTATGGTGACCACGTCTCTGGATGTTGTTACTGATAGCATTGCTGAGTTCTGCCTGCTGCGGAAAATTTCTCTTCGTGGTCGAAGGTCTGGATCTTAACCTTCGAATGATGATTTGGTACAATGTAACATATTATGAGAATAATTACGAAACATTGTGGTACATACCATGCTGTATTTTGGATTATGATTTGGTACAATGCAGCTGGATGGTGAGGTACATTCGACATAGTTGCAATGCGTAAGGATTGCGGAACATTATGTATGTATGACGTTCTACTAACGTTTTCCAATCGCTAGAAAAATGTTCTTTCAAAGATTAGGATTTTCAGGCCGAAACTCAGGGATTACGGTGGATCTGTTTGATTTTTTTTTTTGTCGGTTGATCTGTTCGGTGTGCGTAGGCGAAACCCACTGATAGTGTGAACTGAAGCCGCAAGAGCAAATTCCCGGAGCCCGGCCGAAGCAACATACATACTGTAGGTCAAATACTAGGATCGAACGAAGCTACGATTTTTGTTTCATGGCGCGACTGCACGAGTGCATAATGCATGTTTTACCATACTGCGCAGTGTTCATCACACAAAAAAAAAAAACTCCAGTACTGCTACCAGTACTTATTTTAGGGGAACGCTACTACTACCACTACTAGTACTCCCTAGCTAGTAACGAGTAATACTAGAGACGAGAGTGGAATGATTAAGCAGGTGCCATGGTACCCTAGCAGCTAGTAGACGCCGTCGTAGAGCCTCCGGCCAACCTCGAAGGACGCGAAGGCGTCGGCGCAGGCGTACTGCAGCTGCTCCAGCGTCAGCCGCTGCGCGTCCCAGGCGCTGACCTGCACGTGGTGCGGCTTCTCCGGCCACACGCCCATCACCTGCCACACGACGCCCTGCAGCCCGGCCCTCCGCAGCGCCGGCTTCCCCAGCACGTCGGCGGCGAAGTAGCGCAGGTCCACCGTGTTCGCCACCTCCAGCCCGTAATGGGCGCTCAGCTTCTGCGCGTCGGCGCCGACCCCGACGCCGACGAAGGTGAGGCGCGCGTCGGCGAGGAAGTCGAGCAGGGAGTCCGGCACGTAGTCGGCGCGGAGGATCTGGAAGACGAGGCAGCGGCGGCCGACGCAGACCTGCAGCAGCGCGACGGGGCCCGGCGCGGCGCCGCGGGACTGGGCGGGGCGCCACTCGACGTCGAGGCCCACGACGAGCGTGTCGAGGCGGCGGCGGTGGATGCGGTAGATCAGGTCCAGCCACCCGGCGACGACGTCGCCGGAGGACGTCAGGGTGGTGTAGACGCGGTCCTCGCCGAACGCCACGATGTAGTGGCCGTTGCCGAAGTCCTTGACGATTCTAGTCGACATCTTCGTCTTCGAGCTTGTCTGGTTTGGTCAGACCCAGAAATTCAGATTGTCGGGAAGGCTTCAGGTCTCCGTATATATGTTGGCGAAACGACGGTGCGTTTGTTTTGGCGAAACGACGGTACGTTTGTTTTGGCGGTAAGATGGACGGCCCAGATTACGTGTTGCCATAGGCTACGGCTTACGTTATGTTGAGATGGAACCGTCATAGGGAAGTCCTACTAGCAGTCCTACACTCCTACTCCTATATGGCATCGGTCGGCGACGTATTTTTGGCAAAGCAACAACGTGTGGCGGTGTGGGTTGATGGAAGAGGATATAGATCATGGCTATTTTTTTTAAGAAAATATGTTTTTATTTAATTTCAGAAGTAATACCCAAATCTGAGAAATTTCAAAAGTAATACACACGTGAGACCGGTAGTAGCTTGTCAACGCGAGTGAAGCCGAAAGCCTAGTCGACCACAAGCTCAGTCCGGTCAAAGCAGACGTCAACTGAGGCAACATCGATAGAACCATGTTGACATGGGTGTAGCCGACAAGGCTTGTTGGCTTGGGCATAGTCACCAAAACTAGTCGGCTTGGGCACGGACGAGCCTGCAAGATCACAACAACATATACGTGGTTAGGCCGAGACTTGTCACCATTTCTCATCCTTCCACTTTCTTCCACCAATAGTTCCAGTCATTTTCTCCCGCCGACAGTTGCCTCCACTTTCTCCCACCATTAATTCTCGTCGTATCTTTCTATAAGATCAGTCATCGATTTGTTTGAATGTACGAGTGCCAACCATCCTCCTCTTTCTCGTGCCAACACTTTGTCACCATGAGTATGCCTTGCTTGAACCAAACTTTTAGGCCGAAGAAGATGAAGGATGCAACCTTGCCTTAGGAGGTGAGAGCGGAGCGGTCTTGGTGCAACCATCTTGCCAAGGTGAATGAGGTGGGAGATTTTTCTAATTGGTTGCGTATGAAGTTTTTCATTTGCGCCAACTATGACCATAATCCACCCCGAAACTCAAGTTAGTTCGTTGTCCACGAGGTCTCCAGTATGTTCTCAATGAATGATGAATAGGCATTTTTATGTCATTGTTATTCTTTTATATACATTTTTATTTGTGTTGCAGTCTCCTCCACTCCTATGCAAGTGGTAACATTAGATTGACAGAACAACCGTTCTAGGCTAACGACCATGAAATCAGGAGTACAATCAAGCCAACTGCTCTTCACCACCGAAGTACAAACTAACTTAGCACAGAGGTGTGCCGAATTGTTTGCAGACCTAGAAACATGATGAATAACAAAGTAAGAAAAAGTTTAGTTCTCATATTTCTTGTAGAATCGACAGCCCCGTAGTTTAGCCATGATCATGACGTCGAGTACCGCCAAGGTTTCGGCAACGAGAGGATCGGTAATCCATAAGTAGGGTTTACTCCATGCTCTGAAGTAGGCAATGTGTGTGAGCAAGCCACATCCCCTACTCCACCTTTTCAAGCATCCATCGGGAGCCCTCCATCAGTGTTTGATTTTAACCACATCTTCATCAAACGGCCCCCGACCGTGGCCATTTCTTCGGAATTTCCAAGATTTGCAGAGCATCCTTCGACATTTTTAGAGAGTGGACCGGATCATAGACCACCTTATCATGTGTCCAACTGTTTCTCGGACTCCATATGGCTCACATTATGGTAATGATTTTTTAGCGATCTGAGCTTTGTAATGCTGCTACTCAATTCACCGATGGCTGCTACTACTGAATTTTTGTACATGTTTGTACATACATTTCGAACTAGGCATTCATATTTCTTCGGCTCTAATTTTCTGCAATGTATCGTCATCTCTGATATACTCAAAACTCAATCTATGAGTCAATGACTTTGCAAAGATCTAAATTCATATCTTTTTTTATATGTTTGTGGTCATACTGAAAATGTGGAATGTTGCTATGTGTGTGGTGCCCTATTTTGCATCATCTGAAAATTTGCATGTGCCCTATTTTACATCATATAGAACCGGTGCCCTATATTCCATGCACTAAAACTGTTTTCATGTGTCATATTTTACATCATCAGTTGGAGATGCTCTAAATGCCTAATTCCTGGAAATGACATCATGAGTTCATGACCCCATTTCGAAAAAAAAAAGGCAGTACCTAGTGAACGGCCAGTCCCAACTATGTCGTTGATTCAAATCCCAACAGTTTCCCAATATGGCATTTGACTCAAGTCCCAATTGTAAGACACCGATCCTCAGTGGTAAACAGGCAGAACTGGATTGCTCATTCAGAAGCCAGTGAGTTCATGTAAACACGATTGACAGCAAAGTATTTTAAGATAGGATCTCCCGCAAACAGCATTTGGGAATAGCTAAGGGAAGTTAACAGCAATCTTTGTCCTAGATTTCCATGTCAAAGTAACTCGCTGACCACTAGTCTTAGTTTCCAGACACGAGACATCGGCCTAGGGTAATTTGGTAAACCATCACCATCACAATGAACACCTAGGGACCAAAGAATTCTTCAGGAACGTGAAACTTCAGACCAATATCCTATAATAGAAAAATAACAGAACTTCAGAAATGAGGAAACAAAAAAAAAAAAGCCAATTAAAGCTTCACCAGTTAATATTAGCTATAAAGTAGCATAGCGAACAAAAAAATAAAAAAAATAAACAGTTTTGATGGAACAAATAATATAGGGTAGAGACAAAAGTTGCCCACAGAAGCACATAAACCTGATGGGTCGAATTTCATATAGCCCAGTTCTCTGTGGACAAGATTAAATTATTTAACATAACTAAATTATTGCAGATGGAACCAGCATCCTCCAAACTAAAATGAAGTTCAACTATGGCCAATTTCATTGGTGATTGGTAAAATGGCTACCAAAATGGGTATCTGAGATTTTCTTGTATCACTCTGACATGCTGCCAAGCTAGCAAGTAGGGCCTTAAAACCATGCAAGGAGAATACCGCATGAGGCAATGAAAATGGTAATCAAACTAGAACAGGTATCATCCCTAAAGGAAAGGCACTTCTAAAACCTACTTCAATCTGCACCTGTTACCAGAGCCATGCCCAGCGAATTGCAAGCGCACGGAATTCGTTATGATCGTTATGAAAGGACGTTTAAATAGTTGATTCACATAGACTCATCAAATTCCAGAGTAAAACCTTCACAACTCGGATTAGAGATATCCAACTTACAAGTTCTCCTAACACACAAGATGGGCTGAGTTATAATCAGGGATTCTAAGGCTAGCTTTCCAGACTCTGAAAGCAACAATCATGTTCAATCTGATGGTTCTGTTAGAAGCTTTAAGATCTGTATCATACCTAACCATTAACTATTGTCAGTTTTCGTAAAAGCATCTCCTTAATTGGTTGCATAGCTAGGCTGGGTTGATGCTACTTGCTAAACTGTCCAGGAATCAGTTGAAAAGTAAACTCGTGAGAATAACTTCCAAATGGATACCACAAATTTAAATGCTGCTGTATATGGTGTGCTCACTTATCAGATTCTAAACAAATATATATCTGTAACCAGGTCGTTGGTATTTCTATAAATGACAGGTGAAACTGTAAGGGGCATTTTGAGTTGCTGAATGTTTTAATCGAATGAAGAAATGCTAGTGCACTGTAGCTCAAGGGATAGATGCTTGCCATACCTTAGCAAATTTTATATCTGCGTCGCTATGATCGTTCTCTCTCCCAGCAGCATCACCAACATAGAAAGATCTGAAAAATCACAGCAAATCTCAGAAGGGGAGTCTGTGGTATGAAAAAAACCTAAGGTGGAAAGGTAAGGTATGAGTTCATCCATCAACACACTGAACTGACCCAAAAACTTAAGCTATAAGGGCACGGTGGGCAATATTAGTTTAGTATTGCATAACAGCACAACTCATGTTTAAGTTTGATCAACCCTGCCCTGATATCAGATATGCGGTGGGTCCCTTATTCTTTGTTTGGATCTAGCCTGCGCTATTATGGGAACTCAATGTGCCAATCAATCGCCCAAATATAGGATAGGTTGTCAATCTTACACATATAACTACAGTAGCTTCATATATATCACAATACAGTCTTGTGAGTGCTCTTGACAGATATATAACCAAGTCAGCAACAGGGGCATTAGTAAGAAGCAATGGTCCTGAATGAATGCATGCCTTAAAGCACAGGCGTTCAAATATTCCAAAACAAACAAAGAAATGAAGCACGTGTATTTGTGCAAGTGTGCATGTCACCTGCTTTCCCACCAAACCACACATGCACAGATATAATAAGACTATTAAAAAAGAGTTTAGCTTAAAAGCCTATTATGAAACTAATCAATTTGAAATGGTTCAAAAAACGTCCGGAATAGAATGATTACTGATCCATGTCGATGGCAATTCCTGAATTGAAATGCTCTGCCATCAACCACCACATTCCCGAATTTGGTTTGCGAAATAGATCGTCTGGTGTGCCTTTTCCTTTCCCTACACCACATGCAATGAAAACCTGCAGGAAAACACAAGCCACGTGTTTCTGACTATTAACTTACTGACTAGTACAAGAAATAACTAGGTGATGTTAAGTAAGCAAGATGTTCCCAATGTCATGAACAGTAGCAGACTGGGGAAAAAATCTAGGTGATCAGGTAATAGACTAACAATAGCTAAATGTCATTTCAATTACTAGACAAACAAAATGCTAAAGTTCTTCTATTATTATGAATACTCAGAGGATCGATCAGAAACTCAACAGATACTTATAAACACAAATATTAGAGAAAAGAAGATAGGTTCGCTAAATACCTGAACAGGGACTTTAACACACTCAATAAAATTATCAAGACGTCCAACTTTTGAGTCAACAGCTTGCTGCCGCTTATTCTTCCAGCGGTCAATGTTTGACTCGTTGGTGAATATGACCTGACAGCACCATACAACATGATTTTGTATAAACAAACTATGCGTATACTTATCTTGAAACAAAGTGCACAGATCCAAGAGAAGAGTAGGTGATGGGAACAAAACAAGAACATAACTAACCAACTTGTAACCATCGTTGTACAGGCTTTGCAACTTGCTAGGAATGGATTTATGCTGTAAAGACCACTTGTCTGCACCAGTGCTGCATTTGCAGTAGGTCAAAGTTATCTACTCTCCTTCAAGTATATCAACAGCACGTAGAAGAGAAGCATTCAAATCAGAAACTGTATTTGTAACATAACATAATCTCAGGAGAGCAATATCGCACAAAAGATCACCTAAAGATTATACTCAAGACCATCAAAAGGCCAATCATAATTTTTTTCACAACACAACTCTAATTGATCTAGATACCAAATATTTTTCTTCGGAGATGGTTAACTGAAACAATTGATACTGCTTGGGTCAAGGACACCAAGGCAGAAGGATGGTGAATGATGAAAGGTTGTGAACTTGTGATTTCCTAGCTTTCAAGACTCATTAAGATTAGCATATCAAAGTCTACAGGTTCTAGCCAATATATGGTATTGAGCACCCTAAGTACAGCCCACGGCATGCATGCATGAATTAAACCTTTTTAATTAATTCTCCATATTAGAACAATAACAATAAGCCATTTGGATTTCACAGACATCATGTTTCGCTTCGCATCCAGTTATAACAGGATGTGGGACACGATAGCCCACGGTTTACATATAATTTGCATTATATAACTACCCAACCAGAGCAACATTGCCCATAGTATTCAACTTTAGTGCAAATCTTTCCTTTAGCAAGTCAACTAAAATGTGTCCTCTTTATAAATCGATGAATAATGTATACAGTACTCACAGAAGAAGCATATCAAACACTTGCATCAACTAATATTGCTTAACATATTTAAAAGAAGGGAATTATATTATATAATATAATACATCTTCACTGAAGTTTTGGCAAGGCACCCATCGAAATCGAAAGCAGCAATCTTAGCTGAAGCACGAAGGCCATCATCCTGAACATTAGAAGTGCAAAAGATTACTTCCTGACAATTATACATGATGTTATATTACCAAAAGTACTGGAATGTTTTAGAGTATTGAAGTATATAGAATAATTCTCGAGGGTTGTTACTCTTTTTGCTCAACAGACCTGCTCACGGAAAATAACTGTCTCAAAAGCTTTCCAGTGAGCAGGAAGGGTGGCATCCTGCATCAAAGGCAAGAACGTGTGCATAGTAATTCAGTACAATAAAATGCTTATCAACAGCCCAAGAGCGAAATACCGTAGTGAGAATTGCTAGGAACTAAAAAACCTTGTATTCTTTCTTGACATGAGAAGCTGAAAAGGGTATTACTGTACCAACCCCTTTGTTTCCTGGGGACGACTGTTATGAGAAACAAAACAAGCATTATAAATCAAATATATAACCATGCAGTTGAGCTCTAAGATGGAAGTTAAGAAAAGAAAAAAGGAGGTGGATACAGTACTAAGAGTTACTCCATAGTTCTCTCAACATTTTAGCACTTCATAACCTTGGTTACATATTTGATTCAGCGAAGGGTAGGATTTTTTTTTGGAAAATGTATAAGATACAAAAGCATGTACTGTAGTCATTCCTCTGGCTTATTCATACAGCTTATCAAATGCTCATAAGGAAGGTTCAAGCGAAACATAGACCTATAAATTTCAAACAACTACATATTATGACCGGTACAGGGATTTGAAAGTATGCGAGACAATTTATCTCTATACATGGTGTATCAAATTAAGCATTCCAAACTAAATATGGATGGAACAAAAACCACCCAGCCCAAAAACCCTATACATGGTGAATCAAATTAACATTCGGAACTAACAATAACCATCAGATAAGAAACGACATGTCACACCAACCAAAGAAGATCATAAGTTCACCAATTATTGATGTGCAGCAATATCAATCAGCTAAAGTACCACTTCGTTTAAACTAGCTCTATGAGTGGCCAAACTGTTAACCTCCTGAATCTAAAATTTTCAAACAACTGCAATTAATTAAAACCCAGAATCAAAGCCCTCAAAGTTTTCTACTGTAAATACTGGGCACGAGAAAATGCACTTGCCTTTTCTGCCACCTCCACTTCAGGATTTGCTTTGTTTGGACTTGGCACTTCCAGTGGACCGACTGCAGCCTGGTCTCTTTTCTTACTCTGAAAATGAGTAGAATTTATGGACTTAGACATGCTTCTATAAAACTGTTGCAAATTGGAATTTAGTAGTCAGAAGTACTCAGCATACGGTAGTACCGTAGCAGAAACACCACCTAGCAGAATAGGCCTTTCAACAAGTGGGGAATGTGTTACCTTCTCTAGTTCCTGCAACTCCAGGCGATCGTCGTCCTGAAGGCCCTCAAAAAGTCTGGAGTTTAGCCCCCAAAAGAAAACACGGAACAACACTAAATATGAATGAAATGAAGCCTCGCGGAGCCCAAACCTTAATGGAGTCAAACCCATTGAGCTTCTCAACAGGACCCAGCGGATGTGACGAGGTAGGGAAGCAGGCGACGTGGTACCACTTGGTGCTGTCCCAGCCACGGGGGTCGTGGGCTGCGACACCGAGGCGAAGTGCGCCCTTCGCGATGCTTACGTTGCAGCCCTTGCAGGTGGAACGGGCAGACTTGGCATATTCAACAGAGACGGTTCCCTTTTCTGCCACCACCGCTTCAGGCGAAGATAGATCTGCCTTTGCTTTCTTCGCACTTGGCTCTTCCGATGGACCGAGTTCAGTCTGGTCTCCCTTATTGTTCTGAAAATGGTGGATTTCTCAATTTCATTGAACTGTACATATCTTTTACCGAACAAAAGTAATGTACAGTTTATCGGGGAAATAACTACATATTATGATGGAGAGAGTGGATTTGGTAACCGCGTGTATACGTGAGCACGCATCTATTACCGTTGGATTTGCTTTAAGATGCTAGCCTCACAAACGGAGCTAAACGGCGTGGGTACTGATTAGCTTTTCCGTGAATGCCTTTTTCTGGCTGATGTCTCGTGAACCACGTGGGGTGGGTGAGTAGTTCCACTGTCAAAGCTTTACCCATAATCGAGCACGAACATGATGCTACCGAAGACGATGGTATGGATTCGCGGCAACTCTAGAATCGGACGGGGCGACCCACTGCCTCTGGCCTAGGCACGCTCCAACTCCATGGTGCTCCGGCGTCACCTGGATGGGGCCACCGCATCCGGCCTCGCCTCGCACAGCTCCGCCCATCAATTGGAGAGCAGCAACGGCGGGAGCCCTTCCTCAAGAAGCACCTCTTCGACGAGGCCGGCCGCCATGGTCATCTCGACGGAGGGCAGCGGAGCAGCTGCGGAAGAGCGGGTCTGACACGGACGTGGGAGCACTAATTTGTCCTACCACGCCCAAATCCGGTGGCATGGAGGTGGTCGAGCGCGTGCGCTGCTGCTGCCGCGGGCATATCCAGGCTGCCACACGAGCGTAGCAGCAAGGAAACTGTGAGAGCGTGGCTTGGCCTGAAGTTGCTCCGTGTAGGGAAGAAATTGGATGATGAGGGTTCCTCAATTTTCAGTCAACGCGGAAGTGATAAGGTGAGGAGCGGTTGAGAGGGAAACGATGGGGCAAGGCTCCAGAGAAATCCAAGATCGGCAAAAAATCCTGCTGCAGATTCCACCTCCGGCCATCATCCGGGGCGGCGGATTGAGCTGCCGCTCTGTCTAACGTACTGTAGATGCGATTTTGGGGGCACGACGGTGGCCGTCCCACACGCTGCTCCAGAATCGTTCAGTCTTGGCGCTGCTGCTCGACGAGAAGTGGCTCGCGGGCGTGCTGGCGGCAGGGGCCGGCCGGAGGTGCGTCGGTCGAGCTTGGGAATCGAGCCATGCGTGCTCGGTGCGGATTGAGCCGGCATCCGCCATGGCTGCCTATCAGCTTCGTGATTCGATTGGGCCGGCGAAGTAGAGCGCGATGCAGAAGGTCCTTGCCGCCCCTCGAGCGCACGGGGGACAGGCGGAGGGCACGGCAGGAGGACCCCCGACCTTGGCAGGCCCTCGAGCTCCTGTCGACGGCGATGTAGTGGAGGCCGGGGCAGGGGACGGCGATGTAGGGGAGGTGGAGCAGGTCAGAGGATAAGGTTGTGCTTCAACCTTTTTTTAAGGAGATCAGCTGCTGTGTTATCACTTCACGGACGAGCCACGCCGTTAGACACGTGTCGATCATTGGATGCGTGCTCACGTATACACCCGGTCACCAGGCTTCTTTTGTTATGATGGACAGGTAGAGGGATTTGAAAGTACGCGACACACTTTATCTCTACACATGGTGTATCAGATTAAGCATTCCAAACTAAATATGAATGGAACAAAAACCACCCAAACAACTGCAATTAATTAAAACCCAAACCTCTTCAGAATCAAAGCCCTCGAAGTTTTCTACGGTAAATATTGCGCAAGAGAAAATACACTTGCCTTTTCTGCCACCTCCACTTCAGGATTTGCTTTGCTTGGACTTGGCACTGCCAGTGAACCGACTTGGCACTTCTGAAAATGAGTAAATTTTATGGACTTGCACATACTTGTACAGAATATTGCAAAATTTGGAATTCAGAAATCAAAAACATTCAGCTTACGGTAGCACCGTAGCAGAAATACCACCTAGCAGAATAGGGATCTCAATAAGTGGGGAATGTGTTACCTTCTCTAGTTCCTGTAACTCCGCGCGATCCTCGTCCTGAAGGCCCACGCAAAATCTGGAGTTTAGCACCCAAAGGAAAACACGGAACAACAATACATACGAACGAAATGAAGCCTCGCAGAGCCCAAACCTTAATGGAGTCAAACCCATTGAGGTTCTCAACAGGACCCAGCGGGTGCGACGAGGCGGGGAAGCAGGCGACGTGGTACCACTTGGTGCTGTCCCAGCCACGGGGGTCGTGGGCTGCGACGCCGAGGCGAAGCGCGCCCTTGGCGATGCTCGCGTTGCAGCCCTTGCAGGTGGAACGGGCAGACTTGGCGTATTCAACAGAGACGGTTCCCTTTTCTGCCACCACCGCAGCTTCGGGCGAAGATGGATCTGCCTTTGCTTTCTTCGCGCTCGGCTCTTCCGATGCACCGGGTTCGGTCCCGTCGCTCTTGTTGTTCTGAAAATGGTGGGTTTCTCAGTTTCATGGAACTGTTGCATATCTTTTGCCGAGCAAAAGTAGTGTAGAATTTATCGGGGAAACCAGATATATCCGGTATTCGTTTGCTCATGATAAAATTTATCATTTCTACTGAAAGCTATCCAAGTGTGAAACGTTTGACCTTACAATTTAGCAATAACCATCATTCTACATAACTCAAAATTGTCATCTAATAGGCACTTAGGCAGAAATATTCAGCACATGGCTAGGCTAGCAGGAACGGCACCAACAGAAGATGCATTTCAACAGGTGAGGAGGAATGGGCTACCTACCTCCGCAAGCGCTCGCAGCTCGTCACGCTCGCTCTCCTGCGCACCGCCCAAAAACCCGGGAGTTTATTTAGCCACAAAGGACAAACCAACAGACTGAAACAACAGAACAGAACGAAATACCAGCCAAAAAAAAAAACCAGGCAAACCTTGATCCAAAGGAAGCCCGGGAGCTTGTCGAGGGGGCCGAGCGGGTGCGAGGCGGCGGGGAAGCAGGCGACGTGGAACCACTTGGTGGTGTCGTAGCCGGCGCGGGGGTCGCGGGCGTGGGCGCCGAGGCGGAGCGCGCCCTTGGCGATGGCGGCGCTGCAGCCCTTGCAGGCGGAGCGCGCGGACTTGGCGTACTCGACGGTGACGGCCGCCCTGGGGGCGAGCTCCGCCGGCGGCGAGGCCGACATTGCGGCGCGGGCGAAGCGGACGGCGGCGGGGAGGAGGCGGAGGCTGGGGAAGAGGGGGAAGAGGGGGGCGAGGCGCATGCGAGGGTGGGTGGGGAATGGGGTGGGGCGGTGGCTAGGGTTTTGTGCGGGCGGTCGGCGCAGGAATCACGGCGTGGGGTGGGGGGCGGCGAGGGCGGGCGGGAAGAAAGAGGAAGGTGGGGCAGCGAGCGAGCCGTGGCGTTGGCCGGTGAGGAGACGACGTGGTCTCCGCTGACACCTGCTGCCGTTGTGGGGTCGGCTGCGGCGGTTCCTATTTGCCCCTCGTTTGCGGCGACCACTTCTTTGGAGAATGTGTTCTGTAAGGGTGTGTTTGGTAGCCCGGGTCAACAGAGAATAGCAATCTTCACTCATACAAGCTGACTCTAGCTTAGTTGGACTCAGATTTTATGGTGTGTTTGGTAGCTCGGGTGAACAGAGACATGCTAAGTGGGTCTGTTGTTTGGTGGGTTGTATGTAGTGGGAATAGCTGTGGAGGTATAAAATTTACACAATGACCCTTGCATACAACTAATGAAACACAGCCGGGTCCCTGTATACAAATTAAAAAGCAATCAAGTCCCTGTATACAAATTAAAAAGCAATCGGGTCCCTGTAAACAAAAAGAAAAAAGCAATCGGGTCCCAAGCTACAGCTAGCTCTGCTCCGGCGAGGTAGCTCAACTCCGGCGAGGTTGCTCAGCTCAGCTGGGTTGGGTTGAGAATATCTGAGATGACCCAGGCTACCAAACACACCCTAAACGACCAAACTCATGGGCCAGCTGCATCGATCTGTTGTGGGCCACTGGATTTGAAAAGAATGGGCAGGATGCAGCTTAGACCACGCAATGTAATCAAAGAAATTCAGTATGTGTCATTGTAGTTCGTCTCTATTGCTTTTCGAATATATACCTATATATATCAATCCAGCAGATCAAAAAAAGAATATCACAATACACTTGGAATCCTCAAAAGCAAGGTGACATAAAAATGGTATATTTAAGGAAAAAGTCCAAAACAAACCCTGAACTTGTAGACAAAAGCTAAATCGAACCTCCAACTCATAATCCCTGAAATTAGCACTTTGAACTTAGCAATCCCGGTCTATTTCAAACCCTGGGTCTATTTGGCTCACCGGGAATTTACAATCCCGGTCGGGATTACAGTCCGCTCACACTGACTTTTGGAGCCCACTTGTAAGAACCATCTTCCTCAACCTCCACTCCCACGAGCTCCCTGTCAAGATACACTCCCCCTTTGCCCGACCATCCCTAGATACGAGCAGATCGGACCGGCGTTGAGGACCTCCGCCTGGAGCTGCCCCGGTCAAGGCCCCCGTCAGGAGCTACCAGAGGCCACCGTTAGGAGCAACCAGAGGCCGCCGTCTGGAGCGGCTGCACTTACACCGTCCGGATGAAGCCAAGAATAGGCCGCGCACTGCAGATGTCCCCGTGCGTGCTAATCCTTGTCGGCGCCGCCTACTTCCGGCCCCTGCGTCGCCTTCCTCTGTGACATGGAGCTCCTTCTGTCACTGTTTGCCACTGTCCCTAGCGAGTGCATGCGGAGAGTAATGCCTGGATCTTCTCATGTGCTCGTGTGCTACTGTCACAGTCGAGCGCGCTGGGAGTAGCGCCTAGATCTCATCCACCGTCCCCTGCTTAATCTCGATTTGGTTCACCAGATGCGGCGCTATTCATCGGAGTATGAGTAGAGGATGAAGATGAATATGACAACTGGACCATATATGCCAGCGGAACTAGCGAATTATTTTGTTCAATTTTATTTTTTTCTTTATTGGGTTGACAGGCCACATCACTGAAATCTCACCTCAAATAAATCCAGGGTTCGAAATAGACCGGGATTGCTAAGTTCAGAGTGCCAATTTCAGGGATTAGGAGTTCAGGATTCGATTTAGCTTTTGCCTACAAATTCAGGGTTTATTTTGAACTTTTTCCTATATTTAACTAGACGAACTAACAAGCAGCAACCAGGCTTCAAATATCTACAAAATCTCATCGCGGGGCCTAAAGAGGAATGATGATATTGCATATTTCTCTTACATGATCTCTACTCTCTTCAATGTGGTTGGGATCTTTTGCAAAAGAAAGGATATGATTAGAAATATTCACCGAGAGAATGTATTAAAAGCCATAAATAGTGGAAAAATAGTACAGACAGTGAGCTAAATAAAGACCAATCACTTCAGAGGGCGGGAGAAACTCGTTGGGGTTCTGACTACATAAATCTTTCGGGGCTTATTCAGTTGTTTCCATCAATTATTAGTTTTCCGGAATATGTATCAAAAGAAGGAAAGAGAAGTTCCAAGAAAAGTGAAGCTCGTGGCATTCTATCATATTTTGGAACCTTCGACTTTGTGTTCTACTTGCATATGATGCTACATATATTAGGGAGTGCCAACACTTTGTCACATGCTTTGCAATAGAACAATCGAGACATCTTGAATGCCATGTTATGTGTGAAGTCAACAAGAAAGATGGAAATCACTTCAGGAGAAGGTATATTCATTATTTTGTGAAGAGCATGGCATTCTGAAACTAAATATGCATGCTGAATATGTCAATTGACATAGTACACGACAAAAATCCAACCTCCCAAATTTTCATCATTACCAAATAGAGTGTCTTAACTCTATTATTGACGGGCAACTTCGATAGATGATGATAGATTCAATGAAGTAAATTCAACATTGCTCATTCACATGGCATCATTCAGCTCAAAAAACTTGTTTGCTGCTACTAACATCGAGAGCTTATTGAAGCTAGCTAAGATTTATCCTAATAATTTCGATTCATCAAAACTGATGGATCTTGGTCATGAACTTCGCATTTACATTGACAATGTACGAGCGGGCGAATGATTTGCGTATTTTGATGGAATTGTTGATCTTGCCAAACTCTTGGTGAACACTAAGAAACAACTTTCTTTTCCTTTGATGTCACAACTGTTAAGGCAATATGCTTGTTGTATTACCAGGGGGCCAAAGGCCACAATATATAGTACATGTATAGGTGCACATATGCAGAAAGCCCCCTAACATATGAGGAAACTACAATATACAGATATATACATCTAACACCCCCCCTCAAACTCATGGTGGATCCACACTTTGGAGAGAAATCATGTGCGCTCGAGTGCCTTAAAGAAATCCGCCAACCGCAAATCGAAGGCACATAATGAACCGCAACAACATCATCCTGTACCGAGCACGTGTGTAAAAAGCATCAACACCAATATGCTTGGTCGCTCATGCTTGACCGGATCACGTGCAATACTGATAGCACCTGTACTGTCAGACAAAAGTGGAGTGGGTGTCGTAACGGAGACCCCAAAATCGCAAGCAACCACCGTAACCAAGTCACCTCAATCAACAAAGCCATAGCCCGCAACTCAGCCTCAACACTCGAACGGGAAACTGCGTTTCTTCGTCTTGCAAGCAACAAGCGAACCACCAAGAAACACACAAGAAAGTGAACGACGATCCGTAGGATCACTCGCCCACGTAGCATCCGAATAGCACTGGAGCTGGAGAGAGCTGAACGGGGAAAGAAAAGGCGACAGTGATCGTGCCACGAAGGTAACGAAGAACACGGAGGAGATGACTATAGTGAACAGTGGTAGGAGCTGAAACAAACGACTCAGAATATGAACAGGATAAGAAATATCGGACGAGTGACAAGATAAACAAGACTCCCAACAAGATGGCGATAACGGGTGGGATCGGAAGAGGATCACCATCAGTAGGACGAAGCTTAACATTAAGCTCCATAGGAGTATCAACCGTGCGCTCATCCCCAAGAGCAACACGAGCAAGAAGATCCTGAATGTACTTTTCCTGAGAGATAGAAAAGCCATCAAGTGGATGAAACCTCAATGCCAAGAAAATAGCGAAGAGGACCAAGATCGGTCATAAGAAACTGATCCCGAAGACGAGCCTTGACGAAGGCAATATACTCAGGATCATCACCGGAATGATCATATCATCAACATAGAGAAGAAGAAGAGTACGTCCACGAGGAGAAGTGTGAACGAAAAGTGCTGGATCATGAAGACTAGGAGAGAAACCAGCAGTCACCACAGAGGCGAAGCGCTCAAACCAGGCACGAGGGCCTGTTTGAGACCATAGAGAGAACGTCGAAGACGACAAACCATCCCATCGGAAACAGAATACCCAGGAGGATGCATGTAAACCTCCTCACTCAACTCGCCATTAAGAAAAGCATTCGAACATCAAGCGGGAGACAGACCAGGCGAAGAAGCAACAAGAAGGGTACGCACAAGTAGTCATATGAGCCACAGGGCAAAAGTCTCATCATAGTCACGGCCGTGCTCCCTGAAAACCACGAGCCACAAGACGCGCTTTATAGCGCTCAAGAGATCCATCAGCGAGTCTTAATTTTATAGACCCACTTACACGTGATGGGACGAACACCGAAGGGGAGAAACAAGATCCCAAGTGCCTGCGCTCAAGCGCAGCGATCTCTCAGCCATGGCAAGCCGCGAGGATGACGCTCGGCATCCCGATAGAAGTCGGCTCGGAAACGACAGAGAGACCATACGACTAGGAGAGTAACGAGCTGGAGCACAACGCGACGAACAGGCCGTGAAGGAGGAAACTCATCCGCAGAAGACAAGTCATGAAGAAGAGGAAGAAGGGACAGATCGGAAGGAGCCGAAGCCGGAGAACGAGGAGTACTAGGTGGACTAGACGAACGAGAAGATGGCGCCAAGGGGCGCATCGAAGTAGGAGGGGAGGAGGAGGGACAGCAGGGGGTGCATCCGGAAAAAGAAGAGATATCATCCACCGGGTAAGTACCCGAGGTGGGGCGAGGATAGAAGGGACGCGTCTCATCAAACGTGACGTCACGAGAGATGCGCATCCGACGACAAACGGGGTCCCAACAGCGATAGCCCTTATGCTCATCACCGTATCCGAGAAAAACACACTCACGGTGAGCGGTCGGTTGGTGCGTTCGCGAGAGGAAGGACATAGCGACGCAACCAAATGAACGAAGAGTCGAGTAGTCGGAGAAACACCAGAGAGACGCTCGAGAGGAATGCCACCTCGTAGAGCAGCGGAAGGCTGAATGTTAATGAGGTGGGCCGACGTAGCAACAGCCTCAGCCCAAATGTGGCGGAAGAGAAGAAGCAATCATCATAGCACGGGTGGTCTCAGAAGATGACGATGCTTACGCTCGGCGACGCCATTTTGAGCATGCGCGGACAAGAAAAGAGCGAGGGTGCCCTCCTCAGCAAGGACACCACGAAGGTGCGAGAGATATACTCACCAGCAGAATCAGCACGGAACACACGAATGGGTGAGGAATACTGAGTGCGGACCATGGCCGCAAAACGATAAATAGAGAGCACCTCACTGCGAGAGTGCATGAAAACACCCAGGTGTATCGGGAAAAATCATCAATGAATAAGATATAGTATCGATGGCCCCCTTTCGAAGCGAAGGGCGGACCCCAAACATCCGAATGGACTAAATCGAACGGTCGCTGAGAGACAGACACACTAGTAGGATAAGGAAGCTGAATCTGTTTGCCTAACCTACAACCCCGATGTAACGACCCATCTCCGAGACAGAGAGAAGGCCACGATGAACCAAAGACGACGGCGAGAGTCACAAAGGTGACCAAGACGATGATGCCACTGCTGAAAAGAGCCGGTGACAGAGGCAACAACCGGAGGAGAACTGGCAGATGGAGTGGCAGCGGAAGGAACACGAAGCCAGTCTAACTCCCAAAGCCCCGGAGACTTACGGCTACGAGGGCCAACACCAACCAGGGCCTGTGTGCGACGATCCTGAACCGCACAAGACTCATTGTCAAGAATGACGCGACAACCAGAATCGGTGAGCTGGCTAGCAGAGAAAAGGTTCATCCGAAGGCGAGGAACATGAGAAACATCGGGGACAGAGAAAGAGGGAGTAGAAAGGGTGCCTCTACTAGAAACAGGAATAGAGGTACCATCAGCCGTGACAACACGGACAGGAGAAATAAGAGACCGAAGAGCGACGAATAGAAGACTCGGAGGTCATATGAAAGGAAGCTCCGAATCCGATACACGGGGACGTACTGACGTGTAGAAACCGGTGGTCGCGCGAAGAGCCGGATGAACGAGCGCCGGCGAGGAAGAGTCCGTAGTAGCGAAGCCACGAAGACCCCCGAGAATGTCTTGATGAGAGTGCAAGCTGAAGATCTGAAGAGCCGCCTGCGACGATCGGAACGCCGACGTAAACGGGATCCCGCGTCCAACAGGTGGAGGAAGTGTGGCCAACCTTGCCACAGTAGGTGCAATGAGGACGAGGCGGAGAATCGGACCGCGAGGCTGCGGACGTAAACTGGAATCCCAAGCATCAAGCGGGCGGTGAAGCTGCGCTATCTCATGCGCAGAGGGCGCGCGGAGAGGTCGACGTACAATCAGGTGCCGACGAGGAGCTATCACCCACACGCACAGAGGCCACCAAAGGGGGCGACGGAGAGCAACACGCCGAGGAAGACAGAGTCGGCAAAGCGCGGTCATAACCACGTGAAGAGGCCGCGAAAGTCGATGTAGAGCGGCAGGCCGAGACGGAGTCGACGGCGCGAGCGAACGCGGGAAGAGGCCGCAAAAGTCGATGTAGAGGCGGGCCGACGAGACGAGTCGGCGAAGCGCGGCGAAGCGGGAAGAGGCCGCAAAAGTCGATGTAGAGCGGCAGACCGACGTAGACAAAGTCGGCGAAGAGCGGGCAGAGCTGCATGAAGAGGCCGCAAAAGTCGGTGAAGCGCGGGCAGAGTCGCGTGAAGAGACCGCAAACGGCGACGAAGAACGGCTAGCCGTCATACACGGAGGCAGCGGACAAATACCAAGTACCGAAGGGAGGCCCAAAGATAAGGCGGGATCAGCAGAAGAAGACATCGGGTAACAAAACCGCCGACAGTTTTTTTTTGTTTTTTTGCTTTTTTGCCTTTTTTTTTTTTTTTTTTTTTTTTTTTTGCTTTTTTTTTTTCAGATTGAAGTCAACCAACTAGATGAGAGATGAGAAAAGGCTGAGCGGGCGGGCGACGGATCGGCCACAGCAGGAGGAGGAGAGCAGGGAGCAGGGACCCGTGCTCACATGGAAGTCCACTGCAGGCAGGGAAATCAATCGGGCCAGCTCGGGCGGACTAGATCGAGCAGGCTGGGGCGGCCGGGAGAGGAGCAGCCGGCCAGGGAGATCGGCCAGGGGATCGGAGAGCAGGGGCCGGCGAGCAGGCGGCGCGACGGGAGATCGGCCAGTAGATCGGGGGCATGCAGATCGGGAGCGGGCCGATCTGGCCGGGAACGAGGACGCCCACGCGACAGACAGCCAGAACAAGCTTGAAGATCGGCCGTACGGACTACAGGAGGACCAATTTTTGCTCTGATACCATGTTAAGGCAATATGCTTGTTGTATTACCAGGGGGCCAAAGGCCACAATATATAGTACATGTATAGGTGCACATATGCAGAAAGCCCCCTAACATATGAGGAAACTACAATACACAGATATATACATCTAACAACAACTTCTAAAGTTGGTGTTAATTTTGCCAGTTGCCACGACATCAGTGGAAAGAAGCTTTTTAGCAATGGATATCACAAGGGCGCATGGCTAAAATTTAGCCATCAAGTTGCCCTAATGTTTCCGTCAAACTCTAAAAGAAATATTACTAGGCAAGGCAAACAAATACAGATATTGACATCAAAGCAAACAGGCTACAAGATGCACGAGTGGCCGCAACACTCACACGGTCACACACATATTTTGACGGTTAGCAATTCAAACATGACCAAATTGTAGGCTCGGCATTATTCTGGATTCTCCAAACAAATTGTCCAGAAGCTAACACAAAACTGTTGACCAGCAAATTCAACCAAATGACTGGCCAACTTCAGGATGCTTCGTGTTCTCATGAAGCTATATCATCCATAAGGAACTGTCACTTGGCACACAAACCAATCTGGCATAAGTTTTCAGCCACTTCACGCATAGGATCGTTCGTAGTAATCACACAGATAACAGATCGGATGACCGGATCAACTCAACTCACAGAGTTCAGATAAAAGCAAAAGAAAATGGTGGAAGACTATTTAGAGAGCGCCCATCATAACAGAGGACCTCTGCTGAAATCACCTTTTCCTTCCACAAACATTTGGTACAAATGTATCAAACTTGTCCTATTTGTTGTAACCTAATGAAACCTTATTATCAATGACCATGAAAGAGACCAGATAAACACTTGGCAATAGGAGCTCGTACTACGACAAAGTTCATTAGGCACTAGAGCAATGATAAATTGATAATGCCACACAATATTTGCGGCTCCCAAGAGTAGCCATGCTGAAAGTTGAAAAACAAATAAAAATAAAAATCAACAGTTTTCAGCTGGCATGGATCCACTTCACAAAAAGATCAGCACACCAAACCTATATGTACTACGTACCAAGTATTAACTAGAGACAGGCACAATAACACAGAACCATCCTTCAAAATGGGAGGTGACAAGTTGAGATTTTAACACAGATGGCAAGTCGCTGCAGGGCATGATCTATTGCTTCTTGTTCTTCAGAGGACCCTTGGGGATCTTGGAGAGGTACTTCTCGTCGACGATGGCATAGTACTTCTTCAGTTCGATCATGGCCTTCTCACCGAAAGCATCAACCTTGTCATCGTACTTCTCATACAGAACTGGAACCGTGTAGAGCACCACGAAGACTGCACTCGGGAAAAAGAACGGATGTCGTCAGTTCACAACTCGTATGGACAACTAGAGAGGTTATGAACTCAAGTGTTGCAGCACAAGTTATACTTACCTATATATGCCAATGTCAAGAAGTTGCACGAGCTCCCAAGAACGGAAAGAACCCAGAGGCCGGCAACCACCTGAACATACAAAGAAGAGATCACATGTTGGTGAGCAGGATAAAGAAAGCACCCAACATCAAGCATGTTGAAATTGAAGAGACAAGCAACATACAATGAGGAATTTCTTCAGATCACGGCCCTGACCGATCTCCTTCAAAGTAAAGAAGCCCCTGTTGATCTCATATCTGATTGAGCGGGCAATGTTCACAATCGTGTCCTCTGGAATCGTCACCTCAGGAATGTTTGGGGGCGACCTAATAAATATGGACGAAGTGTCAACCAGCAAATTCAAACGCTAGTCAACAGCAGCAGGTTCTACAGCAAGTTGTATCAATCAAGTTCAATTTGGAATCGAGGAGATGCTTACTTGTTGATGAAGGTGCATGCGTTGGACCAGAGGAAGAGGGTGGCCAGGGAGAGGATGAGGCAGTGGCCCAGCAGCGTGAGCAGGTGGTACTCCATGACCTCGAACAGCAGCCAGACGGCCGTGGCGCCGGCCAGCACCCCTCCGGAGATCTTCTTGTTCCTCCATAGGACAAGATCAGCGGCTGCAAGTCGTAAACAATTCGCGTCAGGCCAAACACCCGAATATGATTGAGCACCCCAGATCTCTTCCGCGATCCCCAGATCGGATGGGGCGTATCGGGGTTTTAGAGCCGCGACAAACTGCGCCGCAGTCTACCCGTCGGCGTTAATTGATCAAATTAAACAACAAATCCTCGAGCTCGCTGTGCACGGACGAGCTACATAAATCGTTTAAGCAAAGCTAGCATAGAGCATGCTAAGATCACGGATCATAACTTCCTCAAGCTAGTTGCTAGTAAGACCTAGCATCAACGAAGTAGTATGAGCAGTTATTAGAAGTTAAACAAGCGACGGGAACCGAGATCGGATCGAATCGGATCTAGAGCAGCGCAGCATACGACTTGCGAATCTGGACTATCAAGTTGGGGGGCTTACGCTTCCCGCCGCCGAGGACGGCGTGCACGGGCTTCTCCCGGCCGAAGAGGCGGTAGATCTTGGCCTTGGCGGCCGCCGCCGCCGACGAGGACGACGACCCCTTCTTCTTGTCGTCGTCGTCCGAGTCGGAGGACGAGGAGGAGGAGCCCCCGTCGCCGTGGAACTTGTCGGAGATCTTGTCCATGACCGACTCCATCACCGACTCGTTCTCCTCCTTGTGCTCCGCCATGCCTTGTCCGCCGACGCCAAGAACAATCCCCCAAGCTTTTCTCGCTGGTTTTTTTTTTCTCTCTCTACCTTGCTTCTCACACAAAGATCTCTTCCGGGTGCGCGTAGCGTGGTAGGGTTGCTTTATACGACGCGCGATTCGATCTGGGCCGTCCGTTTGAACGCGGCCTGGCTTTGTCCGCGATGCGGCCCCCGGGAATTGAGTGGGATGCGATTCCACCCGCCCGCTTGATGGCGAATTGAATCTGCGGGTACGGGGTGGGCCCCGGCGGGCAGTGAGAGGTGCGGGTGGGTTTGCGGGTACGTGGAGAGGGCTGTCCTTCGGGGTTATAAGTTTAAAGACGCGGACAGGGAGGCGTCGTCATCGCGGGCACGTCGAGGGCGAAGAAGCCGGGTGGAGTTGGCGAGGGGAGTGGGGACACGTGGTGCGTGACCGACGGATGGGGAGCCTCAAGGTGGACTTGTCGTCTCGGCAAGTTCCAGAACACGAACGCGGCCAAGGAATGGGCCGACTTCCATGAGCACATAAAACTTGGTGGCGAAGGTTCTAGTACGTCACAGATTAACACACTAGTTGCAAAAAGTGTGTTTGGCTCACTCCAGTGGTCTCTTAAAGTTTGCAAGAAATCAAAAAATATGTTTACATGTTTTAAAATACTTTTGAAAACAAACTGCGCCGGATTGAGCGTTTGGGGGACGTGTTTTGTTCGTGCCGTCTTTGGGGGACGTCGCTCCCGTCCCCCAAACGCCGCCCCCAAATATTTAAAATACTTTTTTGGCATTTTTATTTCAATTTCCATAAACTAATAATTGGGAACGTGGTTTACAAACTAATACATAACCGTGGTGGACACAAATATAAAATATTGCAAATAAACTAAACCTAACTAGGCCGTGCATCGGAGGTTTCTTGTGTTCGTGCTAAGAAAGAACACTTAGACACCCAATACCCAAACTGGAAAATCCGGCGGGAGGATGGTGCCCTTGTTGGTTCTATCGATGAGGCGAACAGGCACCTCCGTGCACGTATTCGCTGCGAAGAAACAACACTCATCGGTCCCTCCTCGTCTTGTCGTGTGGAGTCCCTGTCGTCGTGGTAGTCCAGCGCGTCTCGTCGAAGAACTTGACGCTCATGTCCCCGTTGCCGAAGTAGGAGAACACGAGGATGAAGCCGGCTTGGAGGCTGTGGTGGCGCGCGAACTTCTCCCAGCCGATGTTGAGGTACATCTTGCCGCGCGTCGTAGATCGCGTCGACGATCCATCGGTAGTAGCCGCACGAATGCTCCCGCAGATGCATCTTGCGCGGGCGTACGCACCGACGTACTCGGCGAAGGAGTCCGCAGCCGGATGCCGCGCGGGTCGCCCTTGAGACGAGGACGAACTCGAACAACACGTCCGGCTCCACGTCCATCTCCGACGATGAAGACGACGGCGTGGGAGACGACGCGCGTTCGCCTATGCCGCGCCACGCCACGACCACGACCACGCCGCGAGGTCGGCCTCCGCCTCTACCGGACATAGCGTCGAGTCTTGTTGAGAGATGGTGGCGGCTAGGGTTGGGAGAGAGGCGCTAGGTTTGTGTGTGAGAGGGACGATGAGGCGCCTTTTTTATAGGCGGAGGGAGGCGGATGGCGGTGCGCTCATTAACGCCGGCACGCGAGCTAGGCGCGACGGACGCGCGTCGCGCCCTTCTGTGAGCCGCACCCGGCCGCGGGAACGGCACCGTCGCCGCGCCACAACTTCCGTCGCGAGGTAGGCGGCGGCTGGGTTAAAATTAATTGTGCCACTGACGGGTCCGCCCCGCCACTCGCCTCGCTTTTCGTTGTGTCCGGCGTCCCCGGTGCGTTCCCTGTGGGACGGGAACGGGCTCGGGGCTCCGGACACCGTATCGGGGTGCGCCGGACAAAAATGGGCTTTGGGGACGCGGCTGAAACGCATTTTTGGTCCGGTGCGCCCCAAATCCCTTTGGGGAACGCTTTGGGGGACGCGGCTGGAGATGCTCTAAATATAGCGTTGAGCGTGCTTGGGATCAAATCCTTCGATCCTCGGGTACGCACGGTGGGGATTAGAGTGCGAATTACAGAACGATGTATCCACTTGTTGACTCATGCTTCCCCAAATCCACTCAACCACATGCGATACTCTCAACTTTAGCCGTGTGCGTACTCCGCCCCTCCTCCATCTCCGGCACCTGGCATGCCCCGTCTAGCCCCCATCTCCGGCAGTTGGAGGCCATCTCGAGATTATTCCATAGTAAATTTGGAAGAAAACAGACACGAGGTAACACCTGCAGTTTGTGAATTCTGTCCAGTAAACGAAAAAATTTGAACTTTTCAAGTGTCTTGTGGTTTCTATTTCTATACAAGTTTCTAGTGAATGACTTGAATTGAACTTCTCTGATCCATATTAGTTGTCGCTAATTTAGTGCATCTTTTTATTAAATCAACAATAATTAATAAGGATTAGATGGAGTACTTTTGCTTCTATTGTGCCTATTAAGTTTTTTTCTTTCCAAAAGGGTCTTAGTTTTGTCCGAACCCACAATACGATGGCTATTCATTCACTGCAATAAATGATTCCGATGTCTCTTTGTTAACAGAAAATAATATTGGATAATCCAGACAAACCAAATACAACTACCTAGCTAAGTTAAAACTACAACATGACTAAATAAAAGCAAACTAACACTATAGTAAATGTAGCCCAAAATCCGGTGCCCATGAAAATATGCCTGATATGTTGTACCCACCATCACCGACCATAGATCTATTTTATTTCAAAGTATTCATCTGTTGTAACCATATATATATTTGTATGAAAAGGGATACTAACTAGTTAAATGAGACAAGAAAATATTAATGTATTCCAACACATCTTGTAACAAAATACCTATATTTCTTCCCTAAAAAAACCTATATATCGCATATACAATCATATTCAAACCTGAAAATCAATTTGTCCATAACTAGAAGGAACTTTATGTAATGAACCATCTACTATTGCATATTCTTCAAATGGTGCAAACAGCTTTATAATAAATAATTAAGATCATAAAAAAGAAGCAAAACAACAAACGTGCCAACACCGCAGTCGAGGTCTCAAGCAAATCATCAAGCTTGAGGTCTTGACAGATAACTGATGAACTAGGTAATTTCGTACAGAACTACTAGTGCAACCTGGAAAAAGAATCAACATCTACTTTTTCCCCTGCTACGTAACCATGTCACTTGATACATTTCATACGGGCCTCGAAGTTCAAAGCGGACGAGGTGCACCCGTAGGGCCGTAGGCCTTTATAGTACATGTACTGAATCCACTCTAGTAATCAGGCCTTAGAGCATCTCCTCGCGTCCCTCAAAAAACGCCCCAAAGACAACGACACGCAGACCGCGCACGACAAAAAGAGATCAAAAATCTGTACAGAAGAGACCCTTTCCAGCCGCGTCCCTCAAACAGTCAGGACGCTTGCATTTTAATAGAGGGACCACCCCATGAAAAAGTAAGTGAGAAAGTGTGGGGAAAGAGAATGGCATGTGGGGACTAGGGGCTGCATGCATATGAGCTCTCATTTTGTGTCCGGCGTTCCCGGTAGAGACTCTATGTAGGCGCTATTTAGCTTTGGGGGACGCGACTGGGACGCGATTTTCTCCATTTCTTGTCCGGCGTTTGGGGGACGCGACTGGAGATGCTCTTAGTTTGTCAGACCCCGTTCATTGCGACCTTTTAGCACCAAAATGAAATTCTTTGCCAAAAAAAGACAAACCTAACGCATGTTCCTCTACATTATTGACTGGAATATCCGAAAATGGTGAATGGAACCTGGATACGCGCGCACCCGTTTACGAAAAGTTCAAAATAATGCTATTTAAAAGTTTCAAAAAAATGTGAAGTAAAATTTTGCATGTATATACTATGTTGATACTTACTCGTGTGTGTTTTCACGGAAAATACCATTGTATGTGACCTACACAAAAATGACAAAATGCAAATTCCTATTCCTGTGAATAGTACAAACTACAAAGTCCTGTTCACTATTCTCATTTGGACATTTTGTCATTTTTATGCAGGCCACACACAATGGTATTTTTTCGTGAAAACTCACACGAGTAAGTATCAACATAATATGTACATGCAAAATTTTACTTCACATTTTTTTGAAAATTTTTAAATAACATTTTTTGAACTTTTCGTAAACGGGTGCGCGCGCACCCAGGTTCCATTCGTCCGGGTCGCTGGAATATCTCTTTATAATCTTGTAGCAAGTCGCCAATCTAGAAAAGGGGGACCAGATTTAGTCAAGACATCTAGAGCTCGCACTTGAATTCTGCTTCCCCTTGTATCAACAAAAAAGAGTCCAAAGAGAAACCGATTCGAACTAAGCAACATAGAACAGTGAAACTACAGAAACTTAAACCGAGGAAAAGGTGGGGGCTAAACTAAGCAAATTAACTTTACCAAGCAGAAGTCAGGGAGTCCATTAAAAAAGGAAAGCACCAGAGAGACCAGATTACTCACAAGTAAAGGCAACAAGCTTCAGGCGGGAGGGCTACTTCGAGGGCCTCTGAAGCATGCAGATCTTCAGTGGGGAAGAACCCAGTGGTTGGACAAAGGGAGCAACTGAATATAGTGAGACGGAAGATGATGATGATCTAGCAGTAAAGCCAAGAGTGGAAGCTGGGAATATGCTGCTGGGATGTGCGGATGCTCAACGGACGATTGGAAGGAAAAGTTTGGTGCCCTGAATATGCTCTCAGTAATTACGTGTTAATTAAAACGTCTAATTATCTTAGGCATCAAAGTCGTTGTAGTATAGTGGTAAGTATTCCCGCCTGTCACGCGGGTGACCCGGGTTCGATCCCCGGCAACGGCGTTATTTTTTATTTTTTCAAATTCAACTTCAGTTTCACAGACCCTTCGGAACTTCAACATCAAAAGCATGGTATGAATCAGAGGACCGACGTATATGTCCTTGTTTTCAAAGTTGTAGACCACATGTCAAGACAAGAAATGTCCAGTCGGGACCTTTGTCAAATTGTCAAAGGCCAACCAAATTCCATATTCACATACGTATACTGATCACTGATGAAATGGTCACCCAACCTTGGGGTGGGGTGATCAAATCCATAAAGAGCACAGCCTTGAGCCGACCCTTCTCCAGACTCCAATTAGTTTCATAATAATCAGGAATATACCCTGTTAAACACCATTTTTGTATTTACTTTTTTGAACATGGATTTCTGTACTTGATAACACCACTGTCTTGCAGAGCATTCGTGTTCGCCTTCAAACATATCATCTCCGCTGAAGGAAACAATTGAGCTTTCCGCTTCAGTTTGGCCCCCTGGCACACAGGAAATTTGAGTGTTCTTTCGGCAGTTTGGTTTTTTGTTAGAGGGCTTTATCAATCTGTGGTGTTAGTTTCTGGTCATACATATCTTTAGACTGATGTCCTGGAGTTTTACCTAGAGTTTGCTAGATCATGTGGTATTTGGTCGTGCGCTTCCATTTTTTATTTCAACTATTTGGTTCTAAAGAAAGTGGCGCGAAGCTCTGTTCTTTGTTGCCATCAGGTGACGTGTTTTGGTCCATGATAAAGTCAGAGGCGGAGAATATCATGGAAGCCGGAAACGAGGATTAGCAATGGAGGTTCGGCAATAGCCTTGTTGAAGGCATTATTTTTGAGACGGAGACTATCTTCAGAGTGAAAACCTAATACTAGTATAACAATGTTTCATTGGTGTTAATGTCAACTACTTGTGTACTACAACATGAAGTGGTATGTTGGGTCACCGTAAATCGGGGATCCGGAAGGAGCGGCGGGTGCAGGAGAACTGGAGGAGGGAGGACAACGACGGCGGAGCGGGGCCATCGATCGCCCAAAGGACGGCGAGTCAACTAGGGTTTACATCAAACTGGTAGTTTTTTATTTAACTTGTAATATATAAATGAAATTTAAATGGAAACCTTTATCTTTCATATTTCATTGTTTGGAGACCGTCTTTAACAATTAGAACCATACATTATACTTTTATTCCCTTTCTCATCTACAAAGATTAGGCTAACTCTACTCTCTGAACTAATTAGAACTAATTAACAAAAAAGAATATTTGGACGTCGATCAAAAGGTCATTTTATATATTATTTAAAAGCATATATGATCCCATGGTTTCTGAACGGTTCATGACCCTCACACTTTTCTCTCAGCCCCCGTCTTTTAACAGTTTTCTTTTTCGAAAGGGGGAGCGGATCATCTGCCTCTGTATCAAGTGATACACAAACTTCATTTATTATTGGACATCAAAAGCTTGGCAAAATCTATTATAAGGATCATACAAATCAAGAACAACCAAAACATTACCATTGTGCATGATGTTGGAGATATGCCCAAGAGGCAATAATAAAAGTGGTTATTATATATCTTTATGTTTATGATAAATGTTTATATACCATGCTATAATTGTATTAACCGAAACATTGATACATGTGTGTTATGTAAACAACAATGAGTCCCTAGTAAGCCTCTTAACTAGCTTGTTGATTAATAGATGATTAGTTTCATAATCATGAACATTGAATATTATTAATAACAAGGTTATATCATTATATGAATGATATAATGGACACACCCAATTAAAGCGTAGCATAAGATCTCGTTATTAAGTTATTTGCTATAAGCTTTCGATACATAGTTACCTAGTCCTTATGACCATGAGATCATGTAAATCACTTATACCGGAAAGGTACTTTGATTACATCAAACGCCACTGCGTAAATGGGTGGTTATAAAGGTGGGATTAAGTATCCGAAGTATGAGTTGAGGCATATGGATCAACGGTGGGATTTGTCCATCCCGATGACGGATGGATATACTCTGGCCCTCTCGTGGAATGTCGTCTAATGTCTTGCAAGCATATGAATAAGTTCATAAGAGACCACATACCACGGTACGAGTAAAGAGTACTTGTCAGAGACGAGGTTGAACAAGGTATAGAGTGATACCGATGATCAAACCTCGGACATGTAAAATATCGCGTGACAAAGGGAATTGGTATCGTAGGTGAATGGTTCATTCGATCACTAAGTCATCGTTGAATATGTGGGAGCCATTATGGATCTCCAGATCCCGCTATTGATTATTGGTCGGAGAGAGATCTCAACCATGTCTACATAGTTCGCGAACCGTAGGTGACACACTTAAGGTTTGATGTTGTAATAGTAGAACTTGAATATGGAATGGAGTTCAAATTTGTTCGAAGTCTCGGATGGGATCCGGACATCACGAGGAGTTCGGAATGGTCCGGAGAATAAGATTCATATATAGAAGTCATATTCCAAGTTTGGAAATGATCCCGGTATTTATGGAAGGTTCTAGAAGGTTCTAGAAAGTCCTAAGAAATCACTTTGAAGGCGGAGTCCGGAGGACTCCACCACCATGGCCGGCCAACCCTAGGGGGTGGAGTCCCAGGTGGACTCCACCTGGTGGCCGGCCACCCCCTCCAAGGAAAGGTGGGAATCCCACCCGGGAATCCCACCTTGGGTAAGTTTCATGTCATATGGAAGGTTTTGGTTTGGGGTCTTATTCGAAGACTTGTAGACCAACTCTTGGGTGTTCCACCTATATAATGAGGGCCAAGGGGAGGGGCCGGCCACCCCAAGACCACAAGGTGGCCGCACCCTATAGTGGCCGGCCCCCCCCCCAAACCCTAGCCGCCCCACTCCTCCACCTCTCCCGCACGAGCGAAGCTCCGCCGGAGTTCTCCACCGCCACCGCCACCACGCCGTCGTGCTGCCGGATTCAAGGAGGAGCTACTACTTCCGCTGCCCGCTGAACGGGAGAAGGACGTTCCTTCATCAACACCGAACGTGTGACCGAGTACGGAGGTGCCGCCCGACCGCCGTGATCAAGATCTTCTACGCGCTTTGCAAGCGGCAAGTGATCGTCTACCGCAGCAACAAGAGCCTCATCTTGTAGGCTTTGGAAATCTTCAAGGGTGAGTCTCGATGATCTCCTCGTTGCTCCGTCTTCTAGATTGCATCTTGGCTTGGATTGCGTTCTCGCGGTAGGAAATTTTTGTTTTCTATGCAACGAATCCCTACAGTGGTATCACAGCCGTGTCTATGCATATGGTTGCACGAGTAGAACACAATGGTTTTGTGGCGTTGATGCTTTTGTTGTCTTTAGTTTGAGTACTTTGCATCTTTGTGGCATAGTGGGATGAAGGCTCGGGCTAACTTTACATGACCGCGTTCATGAGATTTGCTCCACGCTCGACATGCAACTTGTATTGCATAAGTGGCTTTAGGGTGTCTGTCTCTCCTACTATAGTGAAGATTCAATTTACTCTTCTATTGACAACACTAGTATCACCGTTGTGGTTCATGTTCGTAGGTAGATTGGATCTCACTCGAAAACCCTAAACCACGTAAAATATGCAAGCCAAATTAGAGAACGTCTAACTTGTTTTTGCAGGGTTTGGTGATGTGATATGGCCATAATGTGATGATGACTATGTATGAGATGATCATTATTGTATCATGGCAACCGGCAGGAGCCTTATGGTTGTCTTTAAATTTCATGTTGAGTAGTATTTCAAAGTAGTTGTAATAGTTGCTACATGGAGGACAATCATGAAGACGGCGCCATTGACCTTGGTGTTTCGCCCACGATGATGGAGATCATGCCGGTGATGATGAAGATCATGTCCGTGCTTTGGAGATGAAGATCAAAGGCGCAAAGACAAAAGGGCCATATCATATCACATATGAACGCATGTGATGTTAATCCTTTATGCTTTTTTGCTTAGATCGTGACGGTAGCATTATAAGATGATCCCTCTCACTAAAATATCAAGATAATAAAGTGTTCATCCTTAGTAGCACCGTTGCCAAGACTTGTCGTTTCGAAGCATCTCGTGATCGGGTGTGATAGATTCAACAAGTGCATACAACGGGTGCAAGCGGTTGCACATGCGGATACTAAGGTGGCCTTGACGAGCCTAGCATGTACGTACATGGTCTCGGAACACGTGATACCGAAAGGTAGAGCATGAATCATATGATTGATATGATGAACACTTTGAGTGTTCGCCATTGAAATTACATCTTGTCTCGTGATGATCGGACTTGGTGTGGTGGATTTGGTTCGTGTGATCACTAAGACAATGCGAGGGATATTATTTTGAGTTGGAGTTCACCTAGTTTTTAATTATGTTGAATTAAAATTTGAACTCAATTTGTCATAAACATTAGTCTAAACTATTGCAAATATATGTTGTAGATATGGCGTCCCAATCAATTTTAATCAGTTCCTAGAAAGAAAAGCTTAAGAGCAACGGTAGCAACTTCACCGACTGGTTCCGTCATGTGAGGATCTTCCTCAATGGCGGAAATGCAATATGTGCTTGATGCACCGCTAGGTGACCCCTCCTGCGAAACTGAAACCGATGAAGTAAAGAATGTTTACGCGATTTTAAAACTCTCACTTCAAGTTCGTGTGCCATCCCGTGCACTGAAGCCGATCTTCAAAACGTTTTGAGCACCACGATCCACATGAGTTAGTCAATGAGTTGAAAACTATCTTTGAAACTCATGCGGCGTGGAATGCTATGAAGCATCAAAACACTTATTCATTGCATGATGGAAGAAGGCAGCTCGTTAGTGAGCACATGCTCGCCATGACCGGCATGCGAAGAAACTCGATTTGGGAATAGTGATTCCTAACCGACTGGGGATTAATCGTGTCCTTTCGCCACCTAGTTACAAGAACTTTGTGATGAACTACAATATGCGAACATGAACAAAGAGTTACCCGAACTCTTCTCCATGCTGAAATCTGCCGAGATTGAGATCAAGAAAGAGCACCAAGTGTTGATGGTCAACAAGACCACAGGGCAAGAAAACAGGGCAAGTCTAAGGAAAATTCAAGAAGGGTGGCAAGAAAGCTGCCACGCCCCTGTGAAACCTAAGACGGCCCTAAGCCCGATGCTGAGTGTTATTACCTGCAAGGAGAAGGGACACTGGAAGCGTAATTGCTCCAAGTATTTGGCGGATCCAAGAGCGGCCTTGTCAAGAAGAAGAAAGAAGGTATATCGATATACATGTTATAGATGTTTATCTTACCGTTCTCGTACTAGTACTGGGTATTTGATACTGGTTCGGTTGCTCATATTTGTAACTCAAACAGAAACTAAAGAATAAACGAAGACTACTAAAGGATGAAGTGACGATGCGCGTTGGAAATGGATCCAAAGTCGATGTGATCGCCGGCATACTTCTCTACATCTACCTTCGGGATTAGTTTTAAGCCTCAATAATTGTTATTTTGTACCGCGTTGAGCATGAACATTATATTTGGATCTTGTTTAATGCAAGACGGTTATTCATTCAAGTCTGAGAATAATGGTTGTTCTATTTTTATGAATAATATCTTTTATGGTCGAGCACCCGAAAAGAATGGCTTATTTCTATTAGATCTCGATAGTAGTGATACACATATACATAACATTGATGCTAAGCGAATTAAATTGAATGATAATTCTACTTATATGTGGCTCTGTCGTCTTGGTCATATTGGAGTGAAACGCATGAAGAAACTCCATACGATGGATTACTTGAATCACTTGACTTTGAGTCACTTGATAGATGCGAAGCATGTCTAATGGGAAAAATGACTAAGACTCCATTCTCTGTATTATGGAGCGAGCCTGACTTATTGGAAATCATACATACTGATGTGTGACCAATGAGTGTAGCATCGCGCGGTGGTTATCGTTATGTTCTAACCTTCACGATGATCTGAGTAGATATGGGTATATCTATTTCATGAAACATAAATCCGAAACTTTTGAGAAGTTTAAGGAATTCCAAAGTGAAGTAGAAAATCAACGTAACAAGAAGATTAAATTTCTACGATCTGATCGGAGGTGAATATCTGAGTTATGAGTTTGGCATGCATTTAAAGAAATGCGGAATACTTTCACAATTGACACCGCCGGGAACACCACAACGAAATGGTGTGTCCATCGTAATCGAACTCTCTTAGATATGGTTCGTTCTATGATGTCTCTACCGATTTGCCGTTATCATTTGGAGTTATGCATTAGAGACAGCAGCATTCACTTTAAATAGAGCACCATCAAAATCCGTTGAAACGACACCGTATGAATTATGGTTTAATAAGAAACTAAGTCGTCGTTCCTAAAAGTTTGGGGTTGCGAAGCCTATGTAAAAAAGTTACAACCGGACAAGCTAGAACCCAAAGCGGAGAAATGCGTCTTCATAGGATACCCTAAGGAAACTATAGGGTATACTTTCTATCACAGATCCGAAGGCAAGATCTTTGTTGCTAAGAACGGGACCTTTCTTGAGAAAGAATTTCTCACTAAAGAAGTGACTGGAAGAAAAGTAGAACTCGATGAGATTGATGAATCTTCACTCATTGATCGAGTAGCACAGATCGGAAGATGTTCCCGTGCCGCCTACACCGCATCAGGAAGCTAATGATAATGATCATGAAACTTCAAACGAGATAGCTATGAACCTCGCAGATCGACAAGGGAACGTGCCACCCTGATTGGTATGATCCTTGTCTAAATGTCATGATTGTGGACAACAATGATGAAGACCACGACGTATGAAGAAGCGATGATGAGCCAGATTCCAACAAATGGCAAGAAGCCATGAATTGGAAATGGGATCCATGTATGATAACAAAGTGTGGACTTTGTAGACTTACCCGATAGCCAAGGCTTTCGAGAATAAATGGATCTTCAAGAGAAAAATAGATGCCGATGGTAATATTATGTCTATAAAGCTCGACTTGTCGCAAAGGGTTTCCGACAAATTCAAGGTGTTGACTACGATGAGACTTTCTCACCTGTAGCGAAGCTAAAATCTGTGAGGATTTTGTTAGCAATAGCTGCATTTTTCGATTATGAGATTTGGCGGATGGATGTCAAAACGGCGTTCCTTAATGGATACATTGAGGAAGAGTTGTATATGGTACAACCCAAAGGTTTTGTTGATCCTAAAAATGCAAGTATGCAAACTTCAGCGTTCAATTTATGGAGAAGCAAGCATCAAGAAGTTGGAACCTACGCTTTGATAAGGTGATCAAAGACTTCGGGTTTATACAAAGGTCATGGAGAGGCTCGTATTTACAAGAAAGTGAGTGGGTGGGAGCTCTGTAGCATTCCCGATATTATATGTAGATGACATATTATTAATTGGGAATGATATAGAACTATTAAGCACTGTAAAGGGTTATTTGAATAATAGTTTTTCAATGAAAGACCTTGGTGAAGCATCGTATATATTAGGCATCAAGATTTATAGAGATAGATCAAGACGTCTAATAGGGCTATCATAGAGTACATACCTGGACAAGATTCTAAAGAAGTTTAGAATGGACGAAAGTAAGAAAGGATTCTTACCTATGTTACTAGGCAAGGTCTTGAGTAAGACTCAAGGACTGCCTACAGAGAAAGAGAAAGGATGAGTCGATCCCCTATGCCTTGTGAGTAGGCTCTATTATGTATGCCATGCTATGTACTAGACCGGATATAGCACATGTTGTTAGTTTGACTAGCAGATATCAAAGTGATCTAGGAATGGAACACTGGACAGCGGTCAAGAATATCCTCAAGTACTTGAAAAGAACTAAGGATATGTTTCTTTGTTATGGAGGTGACCAAGAGCTCGTTGTAACAAGTTACACCGATGCAAGTTGGAACACCGATCCTGATGACTCTAAGTCACAGTCGGGTACGTGTTTATATTGAATGGTGCTAAAAGAGTCAAGCTCGAGCAGTGCACGGCGAAGTCATCACAGAATCGAGTACATAGCGTTTCAGAGGCTTCATCTGTAAGCGGTATGGATGAAGAGGTTCATTGTAGAGCTCGGTGTGGTTCCTAGTGCATTGGACCCACTAGTCATCTATTGTGACAACATGGGTGCCATCGCCAATGCACAAGAACCAAGGTCACACAAGAGGCTGATACGTCCAATTTGCATCACTATTTTGTATCATAATTTGCTGTTATTCATTGATATATTTCATATTGGGACACAATACTTATGTTATTTCATCTATTTTGCATGTTTCATCATCATTGGAGGATCAAGCACCGGAGCAGGATTCTCGCTGGAAAAAGCACCGTTTAACACAATATTTCGAAGATCAACTGTGAAGGGAATTTCACGTAAATTCCTATTTTTCCAAATGACTCGAGGTAGAAGGGGGGAAAGAGAGGGCCAGGTGGGCCCAGACCATAGGCGGCGCGGCCTGCCTGGCCGCGCCCCTATGCTCTGGGGGGCCCACGACCCTTTTCGCCTCCTTTCTTCGCGTACTCCTTCGTCCCGAAAACCTAAGCCACGGAGGGATCCTCACGAAGGGTTACAGCATCTCTGCGGGGCGGAGAACACGAGAGAGAAAAGAGCTCTCCGGCGCGAGTGAATCCGCCGGTTCCTCCCGGAGGGAATCGACGCCATCGCCATCGTCATCGAGCGGGACATCATCTCCATCATCATCATCATCATCTCCACCATCTACACCGCCATCACTGCATCGCGCACTCGTCATCATCGTGGCAATTCGGTTAAATCTTGATTGTTTGATAGGGAAACTCTCCTGTTATTCTATACTTGTTGTAGATGCTATTGAGTGAAACCATTGAACCAAGGTTTATGTCAGATTGTTATTCATCATCATATCACCTCTGATTGTATTCCATATGATGTCTCGTGAGTAGTTCGTTTAGTTCTTGAGGACATGGGTGAAGTCTAAATGCTAGTAGTGAATTATGGTTGAGTAATATTCAATGTTATGATATTTAAGTTGTGGTGTCATTCTTCTAGTGGTGTCGTGTGAACGTCGACTACGACACTTCACCATTTATGGGCCTAGGGAGTGCATCTTGTATTCGGTTGCTAATTGCGGGTTGCCGGAGTGAGAAACCTAAGCCCCGTTAGTATATCGATGCAGGAGGGATCGCAGGATCTCAGATTTATCTTAATTACTTTCTTGTAGTTGCGGATGCTTGCAAGGGGTATAATCACAAGTATGTATTAGTCCTAGGAAGGGCTGCATTAGCATAGGTTCACCCACACAACACTTATCAAAACAATGAAGATTAATCATTGTATGTAAAAAGCACTAGACTAAAATCCCGTGTGTCCTCGGAACGTTTGGTCATTATAAGTAATCAAACCGGCTTGTCCTTTGTGTTAAAAAGGATTGGGCCACTCGGCTGCAATTATTTCTCTCGCATTTTATTTACTTGTACTTTATTTATCCGCATCAAAACCCCCGAATACTTGTCTGTGAGCATTTACAGTGAAACCTTCATCGAAAGCTGTCAACACCTTCGCTCCTCGTTCGACACTCTTATTTATCGAAGTACTACGATACACTATACTTGTGGGTCATCAAGACTATTTTCCGCGCCGTTGCCGGAGTGAAGCGCTATTGGTAAGTGGAATTGGTAAGGAAAACCTTATGTTTGTGCTGATTTTATTTCTGCCTGCTGCTATAATCATTATGGAGAGATCTTCTTCAATTTCTATTTGGGAAATCTACTACTACCGCAACGGTAGTGGATGAAGCGCAGTGAGGAAGTAGTACCATATAAAATACCTACGAAAATTATTGAACGTGTTATGGATAACGCTATGAAGGGGATGGAACTGTCCATCCCGGTGATCATTTACTATTTTTGCATGAATTATGCGGGTTATTCAAATGTGCGGTATTTCCATGAATGAAGTTAGGAAGAAACTATTCACTATATCGCTGTCTGGTAAAGCGCGCACTGGTATAAATTGCTGAAGAATGGTGATTCTATTGATTGGGAGGACATTGTGCCTTTATTTTATTCCAAATTTTATCCTCCAAGTGAAATTCACAAAGATCGGAACCGCATATATAATTTCTGGCCTCATGATGGAGAAAGTATTGCCCAAGCTTGGGGAGATTGAAGTCTTTAATGCTCAAATGCCCCATTCATGAGCTTCCTGGTAATGTTATTATTGATAATTTCTATGCAAGACTTTCTTTTCAAGACAAGACCTTGCTGGATACTTCTTGTTCTGGATCATTTACACGCAACAAAGAAGAGTTTAAAAGGGACCTTCTTGATCGGATCCAAGAAAATACTCAAGGATGGGAGAATGACAAAGATAGAGAATCAGGTATAATTTATGATTATAAATGCATTGAAGCTTTTATGGATACTGATAAATTTCGTAATATGAGTGCTACATATGGTCTTGATTCCCAAGTTGTTGCAAATCTTTATAGAGCTTTTGCTTCTCATTATGAACTGCCTAAGAAGAATTTTGATAAGTATCATGAACCGTATAAAGATAAAATTGATTCATCTCTAAACAAATGTGTAGTGATTGAAGCTGTGATAATGTTATTCCTAAGCTTATATTGAAAAACTCCTTTCCCCTGCTAAAATGAAGGAGTACTCTGTCATATCTAGTGCGGTTAATAAAAGTGAAAAGAAACCTAAAGAACCGAAGAACAAATTAAAATTGAACCTGTGTTGCAATAGTTAAAGATCTTGTGATTGGAATGTGGAGGATGGTCATATTATTTTCTCTGAAGATGCTTCTAATATTGTTTCACATCCTAATAAATCCAAACAAGTTAGTGTTCCTATGCTATCTGTTAGAATTGGTGATCATTGCTATTATGGTTTATGTGATATTGGTGCAAGTGTTAGTGCTATTCTTATGAACTTTACACGGAGATTATGCACGAAATTGGTTCTTGTGAACTTGAAGATATTGATGTGGTTATTCATCTAGCTAATAGAGAAACTATTTCTCCAATTGGTATTGTTCGAGATGTGGAAGTTCTATGTGGTAAGATTAAATATCCTGCTGACTTTTTGGTACTTGGTTCTTGCTAGTGATTATTGTCCTATCATTTTTGGTAGACCTTTTCTAAATACTTGTGGAGCTATTATAGATTGTAAGAAAGAGAAAATTTTGACTAGATTTGCTGGTGAACCTTATGAATTTAACTTTTCTAAATTTACCAAAACTCCTTATAAAGTTGACTTGCCTAGTAATGATTTTAAAATGGAGCAGTGTGCATCTATTGTTCTTGTTCCTAATAACCCTTTGCAGCAACATTTGGAGAATAGTGAAAGTGAAGCTTTTAGGAAAGAAAGAGATGAGCTTGAGGAAATTTTTCGTCGCCAACCTATTCTCAATGATTTACCGGTGGAAGATTTGGGTACAACACCGCCACCGAAGGAAGATCCTGTTTTTGATCTAAAGCCTTTACCCTGATAATCTTAAATATGCTCATATTGATGATAAGAAAATATATCCTGTTATTATTAGTTCTAAGCTTTCAGATTGAGGAAGAAAGGTTATTGGAAATATTGAAGAAACACCGAGGAGCTATTGGCTATACTCTTGATGATTTGAAAGGGATTTCTCCTTCTATTTGCCAACATGCTATTAATATGGAAGAAGATGCAAAGCCTGTTGTTGAACATCAACGTCGTCTAATTTCGAAGATGAAGGAAGTGGTAAGGAATGAGGTATTAAAACTTCTTGAAGCTGGTATTATATATCCTATTGCTGATAGTAGATGGGTTAGTCCTCTGCATTGTGTTCCTAAGAAAGGAGGAATGACTGTTGTGCCTAATGATAATGATGAGCTTATTCCTCAAAGAATAGTTGTAGGTTATAGAATGTGCATTGATTTTCGAAAAGTTAATAAAGTTACTAAGAAAGATCATTACCCTTTACCCTTTATTGATCAAATGCTAGAAAGATTGTCTAAAAATACTCATTTTTGTTTTCTTGATGGTTATTTTGGGTTTTCACAAATTGCTGTTAAAGCTAAAGATCAAGAGAAAACCACTTTTACTTGTCCTTATGGAACTTATGCTTACAGGCGTATGCCTTTTGGTTTATGTAATGCTCTGCTACTTTTCAAAGATGCATGTCTGCTATTTTTCATGGTTTTTTGAAAGTATTGTAGAGGTGTTCATGGATGATTTTTCTGCCTATGGGAATTCTTTGATAATTGCTTGCGAAACCTCGATAAAGTTTTGCGAGAGATGAAGAAACTAACCTTGTTCTTAATTGGGAGAAATGCCACTTTATGGTTAATGAAGGAATTGTATTGGGACATAAAATTTCGAGAGAGGTATTGAAGTTGATAGAGCTAAAGTTGAAGCAATTGAGAAGATGCCCTATCCGAGGGATGTTAAAGGTATTCGTAGTGTTCTTGGTCATGCTGGGTTTTATAGGAGATTTATTAAAGATTTCTCTAAAATTTCAAAGCCTCTTACTAATCTTCAAAAAGATGTACCTTTTGTTTTTGATGATGATTGTAAGGAAGCTTTTGAAACTTTAAAGAAAGCCTTACAACCTCCTGTAGTTGAACCTCTGATTGGAATTTGCCTTTTGAAATTATGTGTGATGCTAGTGATTTTGCTGTAGGCGCTGTTCTTGGACAGCGAGTAGATAAAAAATTAAATGTTATTCATTATGCTAGTAAGACTCTTGATGCTGCTCAAAGAAATTATGCTACAACTGAAAAGGAATTGTTAGTAGTCTTTGCTTGTGATAAGTTTAGACCTTATATTGTTGATTCAAAAGTTACAATTCATACTGATCATGCAATTAGATACCTCATGACAAAGAAAGATGCTAAGCCAAGGCTTATTAGATGGTACTGCAAGAATTTGATTTACATATTATAGATAGGAAAGGTGCTGATAATCCTGTTGCTGATAATTTGTCTAGATTGGAAAATATTGCTTATGATCCTGTTCCTAATGATAGTTTTCCAAATGAACAATTGGGTGTAATAAAGGTGAGCTCGCGAGAGAGCCCTTGGTATGCAGATTATGCTAACTTTATTGTTTCGAAGTATTTGCCTCCAACCTTTTCAGCACAGCAAAGGAGGAAATTCTTTTATGACTTGAGGCATTATTTTTGGGATGACCCACACTTATATAAAGAAGGAGTGGATGGTATTATGCGAAGATGTGTTCTGAATATGAACAACAGGAGATATTGAATAAATGTCATGGAAGTGTTTATGGAGGACATCACGCTGGAGATAGAACCGCGCAAAAGGTTCTACAATCAGTTTTTATTGGCCAACACTCTTCAAAGATGCAAGGAAATTTATTTTATCTTGTGATGAATGTCAAAGAGTTGGTAATATCTCTAGACGCAATGAAATGCCTATGAATTACACTCTTGTTATTGAACCATTCGATTGTTGGGGATTCGACTTCATGGGTCCTTTCCTTCTTGAAGGTAACACTCATATACTTGTGTTGTTGATTATGTTACTAAATGGGTAGAAGCTATACCTACAAAAAGTGCTGATGGTGAGACCTCTATAAAAATGCTTGTAGATATTATATTTCCTAGATTTGGAGTACCTAGATATATTATGACTGATGGAGGTTCTCATTTCATTCATGGAGGTTTTAGAAAACTCTTGCTAAGTATGGTATTAATCATAGAATTGCTTCGCTTATCACCCTCAAACTAGCGGTCAAGTAGAATTATCAAATAGAGAGATTAAAGCTATCTTGGGTAAGACTTAATAAATCTAGAAAGAATTGGCCTAGCAAATTGAAAGAAGCGTTATGGGCTTATAGAACTGCTTATAAAAATCCTATGGGAATGTCGCCTTATAAAATGGTTTATGGAAAAGCTTGTCATTTACCTTTAGAACTAGAGCACAAAGCTTATTGGGTGTTAGAGAATTAAATAAAGATCCTAAATTAGCCGGTAATAAGAGGTTGTTGCAATTAAGTTCTCTAGATGAATGGAGAAGTGAAGCTTATGAAAATGCTAAACTCTTTAAAGAAAAAGTTAAGAAATGGCATGATAGAAGGATTAATGTTGGAATCAAGTTCTATTTCAAGTTTGTTCGATTCTTGCCTTTAAATTACTCTCGAAGTGGGAAGGACCATATGTTGTTGAGGAGGTGTATCGTTCAGGAGCAATTAAAATTAGCTCTCTCCAAGGCAATGCCACACAAGTGGTGAATGGACAAAGACTCAAGCATTATATCTCGGGCGATTCTTATAATGTTGATGTTGATATTATTCAAGTGGAAACACCGGAGGCTTTCATCAAAGGACAAATTGACAGTCGAACTCGACTTTGAATAGGTAACAAGACTGGTAATGAAAGTCCGCGTTTACCTTTCCGAACATTATTTCTGTTGTTTTTGGAAAATATGAAAAATTACGGAATCGAAACGGAGTGGAAAGACGCGAGGCCCGTCACCACAGGCGCGGGCCCACTCTCCGCCCGACCTATATGACGACACTCGGCGTCCGTTTCCACTCGTTTTCCCGAACCTTCCTTTTGTCGTAAAAATATTTGCTATATAATCCCCGGACTGGAGGTTCGTAATATCGTTTTCTCGTGTTTTGTTTCGAGAGTCCGATCTGTTTTCAGTTTAGAAGCGCCATGGTCTCCAACAAAGACAAGGGGCCTTGGAGGGAAGAGATAGATGAAAGGATCAATAAGGAGAAGGAGAAGATAGCATCAAAGGAGAGTGGAAACTACGAGAGTAAGCCAATCTTGGTGGGATCGGTAACACCTGGCGTTTTTTTCTCATAACTTGCAGGGCTCTTCCGCTGCTCGGGACCTCGACTCTTTCCCTTGTGTGGAGGAAGCAATACGGGTTGCTGATGAGTTTTGTGATCAATATCGTGCTCTAAGGAGGGAAGTGGAGATACTTCAGGAGGAGAACCAGCGACTTCGCAGAATGCTGGAATATTACTCAAATCACAAGGCCGTCACCGCCACACTCGGGTAACAATGAGTCTCTTCAGGTTTTGGTGCAGAACAAAATTGAGAAGCTGAAGCTGAAGGAGATCCTTATGAAGCGCGAGAGGAATCCATCACCATCATCACCGAAGGAGTATTCATCATCGGTATTGGCATCCCCTTGGTTTGTTCCAAGCTTGGGGAGTGCCGCGTATCACATCACCACCACCTTTATCTTTTACTATCAAGTAGTGTCATATCATGAGTAGGAAGTTATCATATAGAATAGTATGCAATGTGGAAGTATCTCTCTTAGTTAGTTATCGATGTACCGTTGGTGTGAGTTATCGTTATGGAATATTAATGAGAAGTCTTATCATTTACTTTTTGCACACCTTATTTTAGTTTGCAATCTCCATTATATGATTACTCTTGATATGAGTATTGATATCACTTTGGGAACATTAAGTAAATCTATTTGGTTTTGGCAAACTTAGCATTGGTCAATAGCAACAACATCCGATGTTTAATAAAAGAGAGAAATACACTTAGATACATTACTCCATTATCTCTATGCTTAGTATTCTTAAGTTAAAATTGCTTGTGCTTATGAGAAAGATGCATGATTGTTTCTATCATATGTATATTTGTTTGTTTCCCTCAACCTTTATGCTTGCTATCAAACCTTGCTAGCCAAAGACCTGTATCGAGAGGGAATGCTTCTCATACATCCATAACCTTAGACCAAACCTATGCCATTTGTGTCCACCATACCTACCTACTACATGGTATTTTGCCATTCCAAGTAAATACTTCATGTGCTACCTTTAAATTATTCAAACTACTACTCCTTATTTGTGTCAATGTTTTATAGCTCATGAGGAAGTATGTGGTGTTTTATCTTTCAATCTTGTTGGGCGACTTTCACCAATGGACTAGCGCACATCCGCTTACCCAATAACTTTGCAATAAGAGCTGCAATGAGGTTCCCAGCCTCAATTAATAACTTTCATTAATAATTCTCTTCACATGTTTTGCTCGATTCATCGGAAGCAACTTAATTTTGCAATAGACACTCCTCCATGGTATGTGAATGTTGGAAGGCACCCGAGGATTCGGTTAGCCATGGATTGAGAAAGCCAAGGTTGGGGGAGTGTCATCCTAAATAAAACTAAAATACATGTGTAAACAAAAGAGAAGGGGATGATCTACCTTCTGGTAGAGATGCCGTCCCTCATGGGAGCCGCTCTTGGAAGGTTCGTTTGGCAAGGGGGTTAGAGTGCCGCTACCATTCGTTGACAACAACAAACACCTCTCAAAATTTTACTTTTATTCTCTTTATATGATTTCAAAACTTGAAAAGCTCTAGCACATGATTTAATCCTGCTTCCCTCTGCGAAGGGCCTGTCTTTTACTTTTATGTTGAGTCAGTATACCTATTTCCCTCTATCTCAAGCAAGCAATTGAGTTGTTGTGAACCAATCATTTATGCTATGATTCAGTTGATCATGTCTTTTATACTTTCTTGTTTAGTACCAATTTTATCTGAATGAATATGACTTTGAAGTTATCAATGATTATGAAGAGATTGTTATGCTTAAATATGAAGGCTCAGCTATAAATTCTAATATGAAAGCTTTGCTTAGAAGTACAATCCGTTAGTAGTTCTCTGACCAAGAACAAAGTTTGCCATCACCAACTATGATTTGTTATGCACCTTTACTTGTGATTTCTCTTTACTTATTTCGAGATGAGTTATATGAGGAAGTTGTTTACTAGAATGTCTTGTGTGAATGAATATGATGCTTCTTGTCCGTATTTTATTTATCGACTCTTCACTCCATAAACATGTGGTCTTGTTTATCGAGCTCAGTTTCGCTTGGGGACAAGCTTGGGGGAGTTGATACGTCCAATTTGCATCACTATTTTGTATCATAATTTATTGTTATTCATTGATATATTTCATATTGGGACACAATACTTATGTTATTTCATCTATTTTGCATGTTTCATCATCATTGGAGGATCAAGCACCGGAGCGGATTCTGGAAAAAGCACCGAACACAATATTTCGAAGATCAATCGTGGAAGGGAATTTCACGTAAATTCCTATTTTTCCAAATGACGGAGGTAGAAGGGGAGAAGAGAGGGCCAGGCCAGACCAGGGCGGCGCGGCCCGGCCGCGCCACCCTATGCTCGGGGCCCACGACCCTTTCGCCTCTTTTCTTCGCGTATCTTCGTCCCGAAAACCTAAGCCACGAGGGATCCTCACGAAGGGTTACACCCCTCTGGGGCGGAGAACACCGAGAAAGAGCTCCACGCGTGAATCCGGGGAAATTCCTCCGGAGGGGAAATCGACGCCATCGCCATCGTCATCGCGGGACATCATCTCCATCATCATCATCATCATCTCCACCATCTACACCGCCATCACCACCGCTGCACCTCGTCATCGCTGTAGCAATTCGGGTTAAATCTTGATTGTTTGATAGGGGAAACTCTCCTGTTATTCTATACTTGTTGTAGATGCTATTGAGTGAAACCATTGAACCAAGGTTTATGTTCAGATTGTTATTCATCATCATATCACCTCTGATTGTATTCCATATGATGTCTCGTGAGTAGTTCGTTTAGTTCTTGAGGACATGGGTGAAGTCTAAATGCTAGTAGTGAATTATGGTTGAGTAATATTCAATGTTATGATATTTAAGTTGTGGTGTCATTCTTCTAGTGGTGTCGTGTGAACGTCGACTACACGACACTTCACCATTTATGGGCCTAGGGAGTGCATCTTGTATTGTTGCTAATTGCGGGGTTGCGGAGTGACAGAAACCTAAGCCCCCGTTAGTATATCGATGGGAGGGATCGCAGATCTCAGAGTTTAAGGCCGTGGTTAGATTTATCTTAATTACTTTCTTGTAGTTGCGGATGCTTGCAAGGGGTATAATCACAAGTATGTATTAGTCCTAGGAAGGGCGGTGCATTAGCATAGGTTCACCCACACAACACTTATCAAAACAATGAAGATTAATCACTGTATGTAGCGAAAGCACTAGACTAAAATCCGTGTGTCCTCGTGAACGTTTGGTCATTATAAGTAATCAAACGGCTTGTCCTTTGTGTTAAAAAGGATTGGGCCACTCGCTGCAATTATTTCTCTCGCATTTTATTTACTTGTACTTTATTTATCGCAATATCAAAACCCTGAATACTTGTCTCTGTGAGCATTTACAGTGAAACCTTCATCGAAACCGCTTGTCAACACCTTCGCCTCGTTGGGCACTCTTATTTATCGAAAGTACTACGATAACCCCTATACTTGTGGGTCATCGGTGAAGCATATCAAGCTGCTATCATTCGATTCGCGAGTACATCGAAGATGGAGAAGTAAAGATTTGCAAAGTACACACTGATCTGAATGTAGCAGATCCGTTGACTAAAGCTCTCCTAGGCAAAGCATGACCAACACCAATGCCATGGGTGTTAGGTACCTTACAATGTAATCTAGATTATTGACTCTAGTGCAAGTGGGGACTGTTGGAGATATGCCCAAGAGGCAATAATAAAAGTGGTTATTATATATCTTTATGTTTATGATAAATGTTTATATACCATGCTATAGTTGTATTAACCGAAACATTGATACATGTGTGTTATGTAAACAACAATGAGTCCCTAGTAAGCCTCTTAACTAGCTTGTTGATTAATAGATGATTAGTTTCATAATCATGAACATTGGATGTTATTAATAACAAGGTTATATCATTATATGAATGATATAATGGACACACCAATTAAGCGTAGCATAAGATCTCGTCATTAAGTTATTTGCTATAAGCTTTCGATACATAGTTACCTAGTCCTTATGACCATGAGATCATGTAAATCACTTATACTGGAAAGGTACTTTGATTACATCAAACCACTGCGTAAATGGGTGGTTATAAAGGTGGGATTAAGTATCCAGAAAGTATGAGTTGAGGCATATGGATCAATAGTGGGATTTGTCCATCCCGATGACGGATAGATATACTGGGCCCTCTCGGTGGAATGTCGTCTAATGTATTGCAAGCATATGAATAAGTTCATAAGAGACCACATACCACGGTACGAGTAAAGAGTACTTGTCGAGACGAGGTTGAACAAGGTATAGAGTGATACCGATGATCAAACCTCGGACAAGTAAAATATCGCGTGACAAAGGGAATTGGTATCGTGTGTGAATGGTTCATTCGATCACTAAGTCATCGTTGAATATGTGGGAGCCATTATGGATCTCCGATCCCGCTATTGGTTATTGGTCTGAGAGAGATCTCAACCATGTCTACATAGTTCACGAACCGTAGGGTGACACACTTAAGGTTTGATGTTGTAATAGTAGAACTTGAATATGGAATGGAGTTCGAAGTATTGTTCGGTCTCGGATGGGATCCCGGACATCACGAGGAGTTCCAATGGTCCGGAGAATAAGATTCATATATAGGAAGTCATATTCCAAGTTTGGAAATGATCCGGCATTTATGGAAGGTTCTAGAAGGTTCTAGAAAAGTCCGGAAGAAATCACTTTGGAAGGCGGAGTCCCTGAGGGACTCCACCACCATGGCCGGCCAACCCTAGGGGTGGAGTCCTGTGGACTCCACCTAAGGTGGCCGGCCACCCCCTCCCAAGGAAAGGTGGGAATCCCACCTCAAGTGGGAATCCCACCTTGGGTAGGTTTCATGTCATATGGAAGGTTTTGGTTTGGGGTCTTATTCGAAGACTTGTAGACCAACTCTTGGGTGTTCCACCTATATAATGAGGGCCAAGGGGGGGGCCGGCCACCCCAAGACCACAAGGTGGCCGCACCCTATAGTGGTCGCGCCCCTCTCCCAAACCCTACCGCCCCCACCTCCTCCACCTCTCCCGCACGCTTAGCGAAGCTCCGCCGAGTTCTCCATCGCCACCGCCACCACGCCGTCGTGTCCGGATTCAAGGAGGAGCTACTACTTCCGCTGCCCGCTGGAACGGGGAGAAGGACGTCGTCTTCATCAACACCGAACGTGTGACCGAGCACGGAGGTGCGCCCGATCGTGGCGCCGTGATCAAGATCTTCACGCGCTTTTGCAAGACATCTGCAGCAACAAGAGCCTCATCTTGTAGGCTTTGGAAATCTTCAAGGGTGAGTCTCGATGATCTCCTCGTTGCTCCCGTCTTCTAGATTGCATCTTGGCTTGGATTGCGTTCTCGCGGTAGGAAATTTTTTGTTTTCTATGCAACGAATCCCTACACATGATGCCAGCTATCCATCCTCAGCGAGACCTGGAAAACACCCAACCACCTCATGCAAGCTAGGTCCCTAGATCTGCCCAACGTAACTAAGAAGCGGTGCCAATGCACTCGCTCCGGATGTCGCCGTCTCTGCCATCTTCCACCTACACAACTTAGTGTGTAGATCGATGCGTAGAATCTCACCGCAGCAGCCATCGACACCACCGCGGTGCCAAGTAGCTCCACCTCATTGCACACAAACTCCTAAGCACATCGGAGTCGACACCAGTATACCACAACACCATGCCGCCAAGTACCACATACCAACACAGCTTGAAGTATCTGGGAGATCTGTCGTGCGTAGCACACCTACCGAACATGCATGACTCAGCGTAGAACCTATCGGCCAGGCATGACTTGACATCTCTACCAAATCTTCCTGCAAGACGAAGCCACACAACCTCTTACCTGTCATCCAACTTTGCTCCAAAAACGATGCCCCCAACAAAGAAACGACACCACAATGCCGCCATCATGATCTGGAAGACAAGACTCTATGGTTTCCCCGGAGCAGCACGGGTGGGTTGACAGTAGTTGGACGACAATGCCTGCATCGGTGCAACGCCGCGAAATGCCGCTATCGCCCTCCAAGACCGAAGTCGGCTTGGTTTTCCCCGGCAACTATATCTCCTCAACTCACAGTAAGAACCAGATGATGGATCTCGCGATCCGACAACCCAACGTCATGCCTACCACCTCAGACGGAGAAGACGACCACCGTCACAAAGCCTAGGGTCGCCACCTAGGGCTCCCTCTTGACGGAGATCATACACTAGAGCGCCACCACAAGCCGAAACTGACCAGAAGATACTGGAGGGTTGAGATGCAACCGCAGGGCCACCACCACATGCCGATGCGGTTGCAGGCCCTCAACCACACACCAACCGTCGTTGCCCCACCATCACCGATGAGGGTCCTAAATCGGCCCTCCGCCGCAATCTCCAACCCCACCCGCACGAGGGGAGAACCACCACCACCCTTCTTTAACAGTTACATTGTACTTACTTCTTTTTTCGAGGAACTACACTAGGGGAGGCTATTATTGTTCTTAAATTAAAAGATTAATGTTAGAAATTTATTTGCAAATAGGCATTTCAGTTTTGATACATAGTAAACGTATCTATTCATTTTCAAGTTTAACATAAATTGTTCATTGGGATTTACAAATTTTTATTGAATATTCAGACTAAATTGCCATCTTCCCAACCAATCAATTCAGGGAAGGCAGTCAATGTATTTATTTTTTAAGAGACCTTCTAGAATCCATAATATTCTAAGAAAAATTAGGACTTCTCGAAAAAGAAGACCTAGAGACTTGCATTAGGAGGCAACCGATGGAGAAAATGGTGGCCTCACACAACCTATGCACAACTCCAGCCCACGAAAGATCCATGTTGAGTGTGGGCCTCACTAGAGGCACCATTTTTTTCCTTTTTATTTGCCATTGCGTCGTTCAATTTTTAAAATATAATTAATTATCTATACTTTTGGGATTTTTCGTCACCCGCGAGGCGTGATATGAAGGCATAGTAGAGACCAGAAAAACAAGGCCGCTGCCGGAGGAGATCGGAGGAGAACTGCTACTGGAATCGATGCGACAATCGACTTCGTGTTGTTCTCCATGATGGTGTGGTGGTGTTTTGATACAATCTCTACATATGCTCGCGATGGTTATAGATTATGTGAGTTCCCCTAGATGATTATGATAACCTATTTGCATCTTTGACGGTGGCAGTACACCAAAGACCTTGCCACCGCCTTCATCGACCACATACATGCTTGTTAGACGACCGTCTCAGGGACATAGCGGTGGCGCCAGCTTTGTTCTCGAGCCGCCTTAGGATGTGGGGTGGAGTGGGGGTGGGGTGAGGTGGGGAACCAGTAGGTACTCATATTAACCGCACCCTCCGTTTCATAATTCTTGTCAAGCGATGAGAGTTGCCGACCGAATGTTTTCAGTACCGTTTGCTGGTACCGGGGGAGCTTTTTTTTTTTGTCTAAACCCAAATCGAAAAATTTGTACATGCCGACGATGCCTCTCGTGTTGGACTTCTCTAACACATGCAGAACACGAACCAATCTACATCGTCGGTCCACCAACGACAGTCAGGCTGCAGGCGGGACGCACTGCGGGGGCCCGCGTTTGCGCCGCACCTGACCGCAACTTTTCAGCGGCTTGCCGCGTAAAGGCCGCGTTGATTGTACGTATTTTTGCGGCGCCGCGCGGGCCGCGAATGTTTGGTAGAGTCGCTCGTTGAGCTAGCCTAGCTCGCGACTCGCGTGCGTGGCTCGCACCATGCGCATACGTGATACGGCTAGCTAGCCTAGCTCGCGTGAGTCGCTCGTTGAAACAGCAAGTAGATACAGTACTTTACAAGTATAAAATCAGTATAATGTTCGAACCAACCTTCTCACCATTTATTTCTGAACAATCATAACCAACCTTCTCACCATAGCTCAAATACAAATCTGAACAATCAGATATAAATCTGACAGATTAATTAAGGACAATCAAGAAACCATTTAATTAGGAATTTGGACGAGCGGCCAATCGATAAACAATCAAGAAAATACGCACTCCGTTGTATTGGTGGCCATATCGGGTGACTACGTCATTGGGCTCATCGTCTCCGTCCTCTGCTTAACGAGATGCCGCCGCCGGGCGGCTGCACTAGGCCGCACAGCCCTGAGCCAGACAATGGAACATTACAACCTAAAGCAATCCAAATAAGAAATTAAACACTTCACATTGCTTCAGGGTATTAGTATAGTGAGAGCTAGTTTGGCCACCTTACATGTGCAGGTAAACATGATGAAAATATGAAACTGAAGCTTCCATGTGAAAATGGATTATATTGAGCATATGAAGAAACGGAGACTACGTACTCTTTGACACAATGGAATTATCATGAAAAAACAGTTGTTAAATTAGTCTAACTAGGTATTAATTGAGGTCTGTAGCAGGGTGAGTGCTAAGTAGGGTACCTCACAATTGACAAAGCCGAAATCCAACTCATCTGGTGACTTGGATGCGAGACATCTTCCTGTAATGCAGTCTGAATTACTGCTCTAACCTGCGTGCAAGTATCTAATTTCAGTACGGAAATACAGATGCACAAACGAAGAAAATCGGAAAAGAATGGCGAGGGTAATTTGCCCGATAGTATGCTCACTTCCGAAATATTGCAACAAAATTCCTAAAAGAAGCATTGTAATGTACATCATGGAAATCTCCTAAAACAAAGTTGGGTATAACACCTATATCTGGCTACAGCTGATATTAAAAAGAATTCTTTGTTAAATTGATTCAGAGGACTGAAACCATTTTTCAAGAGCTACAAAAAAAAAAAAAAAAATCTAAGCTGTCACATACAGGAAGAGAACTATGCCAAAGCCAGCAGTAATCATGGCTGCAACAGAATATATCCATAACAGAAGTAATTTTAGGAAATTAATCATACCTGTACTTTGCAACTATTGTTGCTTAATAGAAGCATGCCAAGAGTACAACATGAACATTGCTACTGTTACCCTGCACTTGGCGACAAGTGGGACTCAGCAAACAAATGGGACTCAACATCGGCAGCCTACAGACTAAGGAACCCAGCAGTTAGCCTGCACTTGGTGACAACTTTACAGTAACTCACCTGTGAGTGTAAATAAACAATTCAAGTTCTCTTATCATCTGACTTCAGAAGCCATTACATTGAAAAAGGTATCTAAATTGTACGGTGCAGATCTATATTATAGTAACTGCCAAGATGTGCCGATATATTTCAGTCAAGCAAGAACAGGGATGTGACTACAATCAATTAGCAATTCAAATCATAGTGCTTAGCAGGTACGGCATTAAGTAGAGTACCCGAATACACACGGCTCGAATCTGACTTGTGATACCCAAATACACACATAAATTATTTTAGCTTCCAAGAAATGTGCAATTGTGATGGCATAGAATCGAAAATGATCCGAGGAATAACCGGAGCAGAAATCACAGGAAGAAACATGATGCGCACTTGCTTGGGTGAATGGCGCTACCAAACAGAGAATTGTCCATCTACAGTAAGGCAGTGTCAGCAGATCATAGCATCAATCCTACGAACAAATCGAATCCCACAGGCTCGAGGTGCCACCAAAACTACTGGAACAATGAAAAAGGCTCCAAGATATTGTAGTAAAACTGAAATCAAAACAAAAGTGATTACCTGTCGTAGGGAACTGGCTTGACCCAAGAGAGGATGGAAGAACACATGATAGGAGAAATTAAACAGAGAACATTCTATACTAAATTTTCAGTACTAAAAAGGTTCAGTTTAAATAAAAACTGTCCTTTCTCTATAATGTAAGAAAGCACCATAACGATTCATCTCCTTGAGCTTCTTGCCACGATTCATCTCCTTGTTCATGCACCACGTCTGCTTTCCCCCGTCGCCATCTGTGCGCATTTGGGGATCACCGCCGCCGTCCTTGCCAGTATGTGGTTGCCGCCATCGATCTGTCGGCCGCCCACCCTCCCCAAGCCGCCGTTGCCGGCCTAGCCTGCGGCTGCTCGTCGCCGGCCTTGGGAATCGAAGGAGGAGGCGAGGAATCGAGGCAGGGAATCGAGGGAGGGGCGTGGGGGAGCAATGGAGGTGGCAATCGAGAGGGAGAGGCCCCAGGAGCCGGAGGAGGAAGGGTGGCCATGGCGGTTGGCGGCGCTCCAGTGGCGGCGCTGAATTCTCGGTGGTTCCGGCACGCAAACGCAGGAGGCTCCTAGTGACCTAGTCGCTGCCTCGCTCGCTATGCGGCGCTACGCGGCAACCGCGGGCCGGCCCGCAGACGCCGTTTTTTTCTCTTAACTAACCGTGGGCTCCTGCGTAGATACTTAAGTGGGCCGAAATTCGCGGAGCCGCGGACGGCCCGTTCCCGCTTGCAGCGTGAAACGACAGGATATCTACCAAGAAATTGACCCCCGATCTGACTATCGCTGCTCATCAACAGAGCGCTCCAAATGTCAAACCAGTGAGCACTACACTTCCCACGATTGCATTGCCACTCCACTCCCCAAGTGGCCAAGCTCTCCCTCCCAGAGTCCCAACAGGCCAGCAGCACCATCACACCCCCGCAGACGAGCCGAGCAGAGCATCTCCATCCGCCGCCATTACTCCTCGGCCCGTGCCACTTCGCCGGCAATAAATGCGGCCGCTGGCGCCGCCCACCCACCACCAGCAGATCTAGCCCCGCTGCGCTGCGACGGGAAGAAAATTCACCACGCACGCCACCATCCCCATTTACTCCCCCACGAGCCTGCCTCCACTCTACTCGCTCCCTCGATCGACCCCCACACCCAACACGCGCACACCGCCGCCGATGCCATTCCAGCACAACTTCCCCACTGGAAACCCACCGCCGCCGCCGCCATGTCTTCCTCGCCCTTCATCTCCTCGCTCGCCACGCTCGGCCTCGGCTACTCCATCGCCATCGCGCTCGGCTTCCTCGTCCTGCTCGCCTCCGTCCTGCTCGCGTCCTACTTCTGCTTCCGACACGGCGACGCCGGCCACTTCACCGGCGCCGTCACGCCCACGTCCAGCTCCAGCTCCAGCCACCTCACCATCACCGTCCCGCGCGTGCTCTTCGTCGCCGAGGGGTCCGAGTCCCCGGAAGCCTACTCCGCGGCGGCCGCGGCCGCCTCGTCGCCCGTCGGCCTCGACGCCGCCGCCATCGCGTCGTACCCCAAGGCCCCCTTCTCCAGGGCCGCGGCCGGCGGCGACGCCATGTGCTCCATCTGCCTCTGCGAGTACGTGGACGGCGAGACGCTGCGCTTGATGCCCGAGTGCAGGCACCGGTTCCACGTCGTGTGCCTCGACGCCTGGCTGCGCAGGAGCGCCTCCTGCCCCGTCTGCAGGTCGTCGCCCATCCCCACGCCCGTCGCCACGCCGCTCGCCACGCCGCTCTCGGAGCTCGTCCCGCTCTCGCACTACGCCGCTGACCGGAGGCGTAGGTGACGGATACGTTGCTGCATGCTCTTCAATGTTACTCCGTTTAGGCTTAGCTTCTTTTTGCGTTGATGGTTGGTGCAAATTTGTGGATTGTTTGATTGGTGAAGGACACATGCATGAGAGCTTTTAGGTGCAAAATTCGACTGGTGGTGTGCTTAGGATATGTAAAGAGGTTCCTTGTTTCCTATTGCTATTACTTCGATATATAAATTTTTGTTGGAGTAAGGCAGCATACTTTGTAAATACAATGTTGCTAGGGTTTCCGTCGCAGAGTGCTTTAGAGACCGTAGCTCATAAGTTAGAGATTTCTCGCAAAAATTTGTATTGAATTTTTTTATTGTGATCATGATGTCGTCTAATTGCATGATTTCGATTTCTCGCTGATTGACATATACGAACCACTTGGTGGCGAATACGTGTCGAGCTCCAGCAGCAGACGCGGTGAAAGGCCTCCACATCGGAAATTGAATCGTGGCCGCCTTGCCGACCGAAGATTGTAGAGGCGATGATGCCATCCGCGTGGTTGACCTCAAAGTTGCCGCACCACCTGAAGAAGATCACAACGCCATTGCCTCCTCTCCCCTCGCTACCACGACAAGATAAGGAAGAAGACGTTATGGAGCTCCAACCCTCCAGATCACACCCGCCACCGAACCAGAACGCAACTTTATTGGAAAAGACCGTGGCCTTCTTCTCCTCTACCAGCTACAACCAGAGAAGCGTAGCAGTAAGAAGCAAGAACCCTAGACTCCAAATCTGGCTTCCAAAATCTTGCCCGCCCCAAACTATTGGCAATTCTATACCTGGGTAAGGCAAAGAAAACCTAGACTACTATGTACAGAGGGAGGCTGGCCTACTCTCTCTCCTCAACTCCGGCTGGCAAGGCCACCGGGGGAGGGATGGAGAGGAGCCGGGGCAGAGGAGGCGACTCTCAAGAGAAGCGAGAAGATAGAGAGGAAGGAGGGAATGAGCCCCCTCCCCCCGGTCTTGACATTGCCAAATGGCATTCTGTGTGTGCAATCACGTCCTAGCGAAACCGAGTTAAGTGACAACATTCCTCATTAAAGCCTTGGCGGCGGTACTCTGAAACTAAGCACATGCAATTCGGTTGTTGATATCATGCACTTATTAACATTATTGCATTTCATAATTCATAGCATAGCTTCTTGGAAAAGTTAGGTTTTAGTGAGTTTTATTGAAATTCAATTTGGCACATGGGAGCATATGCTCTTGCTACCGAAAATTTTCGAAATATATATAAAAGTCGAATAATTTCACACTTATTATTGACATTCTATGTGCGCATCAAGTTTTGCGAAAAACCAACATTTTTGTGACCAATCTAAAAAGTCAAAAAAAAAAGTTACATAGACAACCTTTTTGCACCAAAATCCGTCTTTTTTACACATGCCACTAAAAACTGTCGGTTTTCCGTGGAACGATTTGTGAGCGTGTAGAATTTTGAGATGTACCCATTAAATTCTGTGTCCAAAATTTTTAACATTTTGAATGCTCCCGGGTGCCAAAACACCACTCAGGTTTGTCCTTCTTAATCACTATGTAGCTTGTTAGTCATGGACCGCCTTTATCTTAAATCTTGTCCTTATGAATATTGTAGAGGAGGCGCCGGTGGCCCATATGATAAGTAATATTCTTCCAGGTTTCTGAAACCTGAAATATATCATAGGAAAGCCAGTTAAGTGACAACATTCCTCATTAAAGCCTCGGCGGCAGTACTCTGAAGCTAAGCACATGCAATTCTGTTGTTGATAGCATGCACTTTTTAATATTATTGCAATTCATAATTCATAGCATGGCTTCTTGAAAAAGTTAGGTTTTAGTGAGTTTTGTTGAAATTCAATTTGGCACATGAGAGCATATGCTCCTGCTACTGGAAAAAATTCAAAATATATATAAAAATGGAATAAAATTTCACACTTAATATCGACATTCTATGTGCGCATCAAATTTTGCGAAAAACTGACATTTTTATGACCGGTCTGCAAAAAGACAAAAAAAAGTTACACCTTTTTGCACCAAAATTCGTCTTTTTTACACATGACACTAAAAAATGTCGGTTTTCCGTGGAACGATTTGTGATCGTGTAGAATTTCGAGATGTACTCATTAAATTTTGTGTCCAAAAGTTTCAACATTTTGAATGCTCCTGGGTGCCAAAACACCACTCGGGTTTGTCCTTCTTAATTACTATGTAGCTTGTTAGACATGGACAACCTTTATCTTAAATCTTGTCCTTATGAATATTGTAGAGGATGTGCCTGTGGCCCATATGATAAGTAATATTCTTCTAGGTTTCTGAAACCTGAAATATATCATAATGAAACTCCAACATACTATAAATTCAGTATGCATTCTAAAACAATAATCTACTAATTCAGTAGATGAATTTTGCCTTCTAGAGTGCAAATATTGGTGAAAATGACTCTGGTAAAGATAGAGTGCCTACAAATGTAACAGAATTGTAGTAATAAATAGCTCTCATAAAGATAAACCACCTACAAATGTAACAGAATTGAAGTAACAAATGAGAAATACGAATGCAGGTAACTGCACTTACGATGCGTCAGAGAACAACATTTTGCTAGGGGATTCCACTTGAAACCATACATTTCGCTATCTAAATAATTGACATCTTATGGCCAGCCCTCCAGAAATTATTTTGCACTATTCGGGCCCCTGCCCAACAGGAATGCGGCTCATAAAAGGGTCCATGACTCTGACCAAGGTACCCCCGTCCATCCCCATTGTCCAGATCTCTCTGAATATGCAACTCGTCACATTTTTGTTGTAACTCACCACTCCTTCCGCATGGTTTATCACGTTTTTCTGACGCTAGCAGTATGCAGCAAGATTAGGATTTCTCAAAAGTTGTGGCGATCGATATCAAGAAGGTTTCTGTGCTTGAGAGATATTTATCGCTGATTAGGCCGTTAACAAATGGAGTGTCCATTTCTTAGTCAATTTACAAATTCCTATTTCTGTGTCAGAGATTCTGAACTTTGATTCTACAGTTGTGGATATTTTTTTAAAGGTCAGTGCAACATGATCTTTCGAGAAATAATAGGTTTCCCAGGCATTTCTTTTGTGGATGATTTTTTCAGGTAGCTTGGCAATAAACAACTTCAAATTGTAAATGTATATGACGTGAGTGAAAAGGGCTATGCAGAACATGGTTGTTAGCCTACCACGCTGTCTAGAAAATACGAGTTGGTAGGTTAGCTCTTGTCCTGTCAGAGCAGATCAAAACCGGCCTAAGCAATACAATAAGCTGCTAAGCTTTGGCCTTAATTTGTAGCCCTTCATAAAGTTGAGCCCATTGATACAATGGCATGGCAACCACCTGAAAACAGTAATAATTACACAACAATACTTAACTCGGCCATAGAAATGGAGGTTCTATATCCGAAAAGGGTGAAAGAAAACGAAATGGAGCTAGGATCCGTAGAACAAAAATATACTCCTACTATGAACACAGTCCTAGCTAGTCAAGGACAACTGCTCACTTGACGTCTGCAACACAGTCGGTCGTCTTGCTCTCCACCGAGCTGAAGGCGCTGCTGACCTCCAAGGTGATGGAGCAGTTCACCTTGATGTGGAGGTCCCTCCTGTAGATGCCCAGCACGCTCACCCTCCCGCTGATCTCCGTGTAGCTCGTGAGGTCGTACTCCCGGCCGAACACGAGGTCGGTGAAGCTGACGTTGCGTGCGATCCGGTCGGCGAGCGCGTCCAGCGTCACGTTCATCCGCGCGGTCCGGCCGGCGCCCACCTCGCCGTCGGGCGCGTACGCCACGCCCACCGTCTCCCCGCCGTAGTAGAACTCCGTCTCGCTGCGCCCGTAGCGGAACGAGGCCACGTTCGGGTTCTTGATGGACACGTCCGCGCTCAGCGTCGCGTTCACGGCGCCCAGCAAGTCGCCGTCCACGTCCTCCAGCGTCACGCGGTTCATGGTGAACACGGGGTCCTTCACCCGGAACACGGTCAGCGCGAGCACCAGGACGACGATCCCGACGACGGCCACGGTGGTCACGCAGCACCCGCACCAGCACAGCGCGCGCCGGCGCTTGCCGAGGTACTGAGCGGTCGAGCGCCGTCGCTTGGTGGCGGTGGACGCCTCCTCCTGAACCTCGACGTCGTCGTCCTCGTCGGTCGTCGCCGGGTGGACGGACGGGGACGGGTACGGGTGGGCGAGCGGCCTCGTCGGCTCCTTCTTCTCGTCAGGTGTGGCGGCGTTGTACGGCCCGACGGTCGCCATGGCGTGCGTGGAACTTTTATGCAAGGAACTGTCTATGGAATAGCAGAAGCAGCTCTGGGACTTGTTTTCGATCGACCGAGTTCAGTACCCCTGTCAGTCGCTAGATTGTGTGGTCTTGTTATAGCACGGTGGATTTTGCGCAAGTCGTGTTGGGCGGGCCGTGCACATACGTACGTGTTTGCCGTTCTGTGACTCATAGCACCCAAGGTGGACTTGGCCATGGCTTGCTGCCGGTTCATCAATGATCATACATGCAGCCTTCAGTTGATACAAGTTAACCCCACGCGTGATGTGATTAAAAAGCAGGCCATGAGTTCTAGACGGCCAGCAATCCGAGGTCGACCTCACCTAGCGCGCTGCATAGAAACTGGATTGGAGACTCTAACTTGGTGAAGTATGCAGCCTTATGGGATAATGAAGAAATTGGTGGTGAAGTATGCTGACTGTAACTCTGGCGAGACACTGCCTGGGGAAACTCCACCACCGCCACTAAAGAACCTGACCGGCCTCTCCTCAGGCATTGAACAACATTTGACCGCCGGTCCGCCGCTTGGACACAATGCTAGGCCACACCTGCTGGAGATGCCCTCAGAGCCATCTTATTTCATCATAACATTGTCACATAACATTTTATACTAAGCTATGATCAGCATTCAGTTGACAGCTGATGGGCACGTTTACAATTAGTTGTCGCAGCTGATGAGCACGCATGTCTATAATCACTGCGACAAGTGATACGGGCCAGAGGGAGTAGCAACTCATTCATCAAAATTAACGAAAGTACAGTTGGATAGCAGCTCGCTGACATACAACAGGCGATGCTTTGCTACCGAGTATGCTGTACAAAAGTAGCGCATACAACACGCTGGGCCTTCCGCGTTTTGATCAGCGGGAATAACGCAGGCGCTTGTAAGCACGCGTGCCCTGGAGTATTACAAACAACACCGGACGATTGTTCACTCTCTTGATTAGAATTCTGCCCGTAAATTGAGATCATTGTTTTCAATTAATCAAAATGATCATGACGCCTTGTTTTGGTCTGCCGCGCTGCCATTGCCACGCCTGAAAAGAACTCCTGAGAGGCCCTGCGAGTTGGCGAGGCGCTCTAGATGGCTCAGCTTAAGCTTCAAAGTCTCGATTTCTAGAGCCAGTTGATCCTCCTTTTGTTTCAGTTCCTTCAAGTTAAAAAGCACTTATGAATCTTCATGCGACTGTAGAAGATACTTATACTAAGTAGCCTATGGAAATTCAAAAAAAAATCCTATCTGAGCCTAAGAAAAAGACCATTGCATTATAATTTTCTTAAGCATAACGGAGTTGGAAACACAATTTGGAAACACGTCGACAAGTGCCCATGGAGAACCATATGGTATACAGTTATAGCATCATACAGAAGCTTTCAGTCAGTACAGATCATAGGCAGTGTTGACACTAGCTAGATTATCACGGCTCACAAGCATTTGGTTCAAGACACAATATGTTTAACTTATCCACATGTAGAAAACACGCGTCCCCATGAAAGGACCCAAACCTTTTTGACAAGGTTATATCCAGGACTTATTTTCTAGATTCCTATGTTAGGATGATCTCCTCGCGTCCGAGCCCAACGGCTCGAACTCGGACCCTTGACCTCGTCCGCGCCCTGATCGGGGGCGCCCAACCACATCTGGTTGGTGGGCCCCTGTCGCCTGTGCTATACAGTGGGGGCGGTGGCACAGATCAAGAGGTTGACTGGAGTGCCACTCGCCCCACCAATACACCCACCGATCTGGGGTTCGCACAGTGCCGACGGGAAGCTCCGCCACCACACCACTCCCTCACGGATCCGCCGCCGTCACCACGTCAACGTCGACGGGTTCGTCCTCCTCAAGGGAGAAGGTAAATGCTCACAGTGCAAGCACATTCTTTACAGAGATAGTGAGTTCCCGGCATCAGATCTAGCCTAGTCGATCCTAGCATATCAAACATTGGTATCAGAGCTGTACTAGTGTGTAGATCTAGATGTTTTTTTGGGTAGAAAAGAAATTCAACAGCAACCCTAGATCGTCCCGTACCCATACAGCAAAAGAGAAAAGAAAAGTAACCGGCCGACGCCCTCGGGCTCGCCGTCAAAGGTTGTGCCGCCGCAAGGCCGCGCCGCTCCTCTCGATCCCGATGCGCATCGGCAAGCCGAGGCATCGGGAAGAAGAGCCATCTTCTCCTCGCCGTTTTTCCCCTCGGGTGGACTCGGTGGAGGAAGAAGAAAAAGAAAAGTGTGAAAGAAGAGCCTCACCGGCTTACCTATGGCGGCTGTTGCTGCTGTTCACGGTCGCCGGAAAAAGGCACCACCACTTGAGCCTGCTTGCCGGCAGTGCGCCCACGCAAGGGTGCACGCACGCGCCGGCAAGAGGGCCAAGGGGGGCGCCACTGCTTCTCACCGCGCCGCCGTTGAGGTTATGGTGGTGGAGGCAGAGAGAAAGGAAAGGGGAGGGGGGCTTGTCCCCGGCTAGCTGCTGCCGGAGCGGGCGAGCGGCCACCTCCCAGGCGCCATAGAGTAAAGAGAGGCGCGGGAGAGCCCCGCAGCCGCCGGACCCGAGCGCGCATGCGGGAGGTGAAGCCTCCGCGCCCCGCCGGAGTTCGAAGAGATACAGGAAGGGAGACAGTGGGAGGAGGGGCAGGCTGCTCCGCTCGCCGCCGGCGACAAGCTGGCCAGGTGCGCGTACGAGCTGCTGCCGCCGTCTCCCAGCCGCCAGAGGCTGGCCAGAGAGCGGGTCGGGCGAAAAATGGCTAGGGTTAGGGTTTCTGGCCGTTGGCCGGCCCTCTTATACCGAGCGAAATAGAAGGACGACCGTCGATCGATACGGACGGCCAGGATAGAGCCACGTCGCCGCGTGGAGGCCGCGTTTGGCAGGCCGCGTGGCGGGCCGTGTGGGCGACGCGGGCCAGGCCGCGTTAGCAGGCCTCGCCGCGTGCGGGCCGCGTCTGCTGCGTGCCGCTCGGTGCGAGCAGGCCGAGTGGGCCGCAACAGTAACAGTCTGTTTTTTCTGTTTTATTAATTACAGAGGCAATTTTAGGCATTTTTGGGTCATTTTTTGGCCAAATTTTGTCTAGTTTTTCTGAATAAATAGGACCAACGAAATATTTGTTCAAAAATTAAAAAGTAAAGGATATGCCTCTGTAAAGTTCAAAAGTTAAATAGTTTAAAGTCACAGTTTCCGCTGCAAAATAGAGAAGGAGCATTTTAAATGCAAAAGTGACAATTAAAATTTAAAAGTTGCTTAAAAGTGATTGTTGAAACAATTATGATCATGTCATTTTATGACCAACGTTATTGATGGCATGAGCATGTTTTGTTGCAATAATATGTGCAAAAGTGACAGTTAAAAATGTTAAAGAGATGATTAAAGTGATCATTGGGACAATTATGGTTCTGTTATTTTTTGACCAACGTTATTAATGACATGATCATGATTTGTTGCAACAAAGAAGTGCATTTATCTCTACTTCTGCCCAACGGTGATACAGATTTAATTACATAAACAGTTGTATGTTCTAATTTTGACCAACGTTGGATTATTGCATGCAATTGTTGTTATGATCTCATTTCATTGTGGTTTAAAGGAGGGTACTACTTGATGAGCTGCATCAAGGATGTTCCAACCCTTAGAGGTGACAACTACAATGAATGGAGAAAGAAGGTTGATTTGTGCTGAGGTGGACTGGGTTCCCACAGCTGGTCAGACCAAAAGATCCAGTCATAAATGATAAGGATAATGATGCTGCATGGCAGAATAAAAGGTGGCTAAGTGCCATTTGTAAAGAATACAATTGAGATCGCTATTGTGGGCTCAATTGCAAAGTGTGCTTCCGTAGGGAAGTATCTTGAAAGAATAAAGAGCCAGTTCACTGGCTCTTCAAAGATATGTGCGACCCACTGCAGTAACCGAGAAAAGTACACATGGACAGAAGGACATGGCAAGTGTGCCATATGGTGTAATAATGCTTATGTGGGTGATTGTCTGTGTGTAATGTGCGTGAAAAAGTGTTGTCTGTTGGACAAAGAACAAAAGAAAAGAAAAGAACTGATGAATCGTCGAAATATGGCATTGTCCCTTAGGCCATATTTCGGGGGAGAATAGAAAGACTTGTTGAAAATGGTATTCTTCCTCCATTAGAATTCTCAGACATAGAACAGCGCATCGATTGCATTAAAGAAAAATTTGTAAAGCAAATTAAAAAGGGTGCAAATCGATGCATAGCAACACACGGAATAATTCACACCGAGATATGTGGATCATTTCCTGTGAAAAGTGTGGATGGCTATGATTCGCTCATAACATTCATGAATGATTACTCCCGATATGGTTATATTTATCCAATAAAAGAAAGAACAGAAGCGTTGGATAAATTCAAAATATTCAAAGCTGAAGTTGAAAATCATCATGATAAAAGAATAAAGATAGTTAGGTCTGAGGGAGTACTACGGTCGACATACTCCATGTGGCCAAGTCCTTGGACCTTTTGCAAGGTTTCTACGAGACGGAATAGTCGCCCACTCGATGGCGAACCTCAGAATGGGGTAGCTGAAAGGCGCAACCGTACCTTATGGATATGGTGCAGGATGATGAGCTATTCCACCCTACCATTGGGATTGTGGATTGAGGCGTTAAAAACCGCTATCCACATTCTAAACAGTACCAAGCAAATCGGTGCCCAAAACGCCGTATGAGCTATGGACAGGAGAGTGCCTTCTCTAAACCACCCGAAAGTGTGGGGGAGCCCTGCTGAGGCCAAAGTATTCAATCCAAATATCGCAAAGTTAGATACCAACTGCCATTTTATTGGCTATCCCGAAAAGTCAAAAGGTTATCGTTTTACCCAGAAAAATACACAAAGTTTGTGGAAACGAGACATGTTGTCTTCTTAGAGGACGAAATGATGAGGAGCATGGTAGCTCGAAAAATTGATCTTGAGGAGAAGAGGGTGCATGCACCTAATCCAATGACTCAGAGCCATTTTTGCGCTACCATGTGCACCTGCAACGATCCTGCGATTGTGGTGCAAGCGTGTTGTAACTCCACCCATGACAACGATGAGTGAAAATTCGGAACCTGTCCGTCAGAGCCGAATGAACCATTTGTTGAGCATGAAAGGGAGCAACAACACCACCTCTAGAGGCAAAAGGATTTACACAAAGAGAAGGGATAGATTACAATGAGACATTTTCTCCGGTCTCATGTAAGGACTTCATCAGAATCATCATGGCACTAGTTGCACATTTTGATCTAAAGTTGCATCAAATGGATGTAAAGACGGTATTTCTTAACGGAGATTTAGAAGAAAATGTCTACATGAAACAACCCAAGGATTTTATCATGGAAGGCAAGGAAGAAATGGGATGCCGCCTAAAGAAATCCATTTATGGATTAAAGCAAGCCTCCAGACAGTGGTATCTAAAGTTTAATGAAACAATTAAGAGATTTGGATTTAAAGAAAATATTGAGGACAATTGCGTTTATGCAAAGTTTAAAAGTGGGAAATATATTTTCCTAATCTTGTATGTGGATGATATTCTGCTTGCCAGCAGTGATGTTAGTCTACTGCAAGAGACAAAGAAGTTTTTGTCCTCAAATTTTGACATGAAAGATCTTGGTGAAGCGTCATATGTTTTGGGCATAGAAATTCACCGAGATAGAAACAATGGAGTATTAGGACTATCGCAAAAGGCTTATTTAGAAAAGATTCTAAGTAAGTATAATATGCATAAGTGCAGTGCCACACCTGCCCCTATAGTCAAGGGCGACAGTTTTGGGAAACATCAAAGCCCCCAAAATCAATACGAGCTCGATTAAATGAAAGCGGTTCCATATGCTTCGGCTATTGGAAGCCTACAGTTGCACAAGTGTGCACTCGCCTGACTTAGCATTTATCACCGGAGTACTCGGTAGATATCAAGAAAATCCAGGTTTTGAACACTGGAAAATGGTAAAGAAGGCATTGCGTTATGTGAAAGGCACAAAGAGTTACATGCTAACATACAGAAGATCCGATTCCCTAGAAATAAGAGGGTACTCAGATGCAGATTTTGCGGGGATAAAGATGATAGAAAATCCACATCTGGATATGTATTCACCCTCGCAGGGGGAGCGTGGAGAAGCTCCAAACAGACCATAGTTGCATCATCCACGATGTATGCGAATTTATAGCATGTTATGAAGCCACGGGGCGGCATTATGGTTAAAGAAATTTATACCCGACTTGAAAGTGGTAGATTGTATTGACAAACCACTAAAGATGTACTGCGACAATGAGCCTGCAGTATTTTATGCTCACAACAACAAGTCGAGTAATGCTACTAAACCAATTGAGGTTAAGTATTATGTTGTGAAACACAAGGTCCAGGATCAAACAATAAGTCTCGAGCATATAAGGACAAAAGATATGCTTGTGGATCTGCTAACGAAAGGCTTACCACCCCGTGTTCAAGGAGCACGTAGCCGGCATGGGTTTAAGGGAAAGTCTTACCTATCCTGGATCATAAGAGGCCCAAAAGTAAAAGAATTTGTTTCAAACAGAGAAGTGCATTGTGGTCTGATTCTATCGGCAATAGAGCCGTGACGAAGAAACATGCCCTATGTACCGATCCAAAATGAAACGAATAAAATGAAAGTATAAAGTTAAAAGAAAAGTTGAGATCAAGGGGAGAATGTTAGGATGATCTCTCGCGTCCGAGCCCAACGGCTCGAACTCGGACCCTTGACCTCGTCCGCGCCTGATCGGGCGCCCAACCACATCCGGTTGGCGGCCCTCGTCGCGTGCTATAAATAAGTATGGGGGTGGCACGATCAAGAGGTTGACCGGAGTGCCACTCGCCCCAATACTATGGGTTCGCACAGTGCCGACGGAAGCTCCGCCACCACACCACTCCCTCACGGATCCGCCGCCGTCACCACGTCAACGTCGACGGGTTCGTCCTCCTCAAGGGAGAAGGTAAATGCTCACAGTGCAAGCACATTCTTTACAGAGATAGTGAGTTCCCGGCATCAGATCTAGCCTAGTCGATCCTAGCATATCAAACATCCTAATGCATAGTGAAATAGCACATTTTATACTCATGCCAAAATTGTACTTGTCAGAAGGACATGGAGAGATGCCCTGTGTAGGATCAAAATCAGTAGAAAGCATGAAATATCAGAGTATGGAGCCATGCAACTTCACTGTCTTTTTGAAATTAGTTTCACATTGGACATGTAGGCTTGCCATACTAAGCTATCTTAAACCTGGACCTTCTAAGGTGGATTAAGAAATCAATAAATATGTATGCTAAGATCATGATCAACTTGGTAGTTCAGCTTAGAATTCCCCAGTTCAGTTGGCTTTGATTTACCATGTTTCGATGCAAGGAAGATTCCTGTGTCTGCCAGATTTTTACCTGTACAGGTAGTACAGCAAGCCAAATGTGTGGTAGTTACAGCTTGGGAAAAAACTTCGTGGATTCAAGGCACGTGCATATTGCTTGTCTGAAATTACAAAACTATATCATCTGAGCAGTTCGTGGCAGACTACTTTACATAGTCTGGCTATCCTGTTTGATCTAGTCTCCACAGGTTTCAAGATTTGACAGGGGAACACCTGACTATATATGATTTGGTGTAGCTGGCAATCAACCCAAGGGGCACTGACACATGTTTTATCTTGTCTGCAGTGCTTGAGATACCGACATATTGACAAACATTGGATATTATTATGCACTGAAGGGAGAAATTATGAAGAAAAACTTTGTAAAGAAAACAGAGCTAATAATTAAACAAAATAGTCAGCAATCATCTGCATTGCTGCAAATCTGATGGTTGGTCTTATTATGCTCTTAATCTCGTACATCTGGTGAAAGTTGATTATTTTGTACGAAATATCTTACTCTACACTTTGCACACGCAAAATGGCTGAAGGAGCTTTGACAGACTGATTGCTTGAATTTCATTTGGTTGACTCATTTTTCTGGACTGTTGCATTAGAAAATTAGTAGTTCTCTTAATAAATCCGTGTTTCGACAAGGGGTAAAGTGATTTTCTTGGGATATTCATTTTCGAAATTACTCATCTACAGGTGAATAGACCCAGTTTGCTGAAATATGTCAATGTCAGACATTCAAAATCCTTTCAAAATACATTACAATATTTAATACTAGTGGCATAAACGAGTTATTACCTCAACTTCCTTTTTACGAGCCTCCTCTTTTCTATTCTCTGACCTTGCACTTCTTTGCACCTCAAAGACCACAACAGCCCCAGCAACCTACTATACAATATTTACCAAACTATAGTGAATGGCCACCAAAGATAATCACCGAACCATGTAAGAGTACATGTGCAAAGATAAAGTCATGATCAAGGTTTGAAATAGTGGGTACCAGCCTATCGGTATATATCAGTTTGGCTTCGGTATAACATATAAAGGTGGTATATCGGACAATATGTAGTTGTATTGGAGAAACAATTATCACATTTTTTGTTAGCTTTGTTCATATAATGCCTTTTAACACAAATGAAATGTATAGTACAAATTTCCTCAAAGCATAATAAGTGTAGGATTCCAAGTTTTTGCTCATTCAGTTAAGAGTACACAAACATTTACTAAAGTATTAATGCAACATACAGAAGTACATTCTGCAATAATCATATGTTGGAAATATGCCTAGAGGCAATCATAAAGATGATTATATTTCATTGTATCCATCATGTATTGAACTGAATGTTCCTTGATTAGTGTCTTTGTATTTATTGGCAAGTACATGACTTCTTTGTGAAATTCTACACATGTATGGTTATTCTTAAAGTAGACCCTAGTCGGAGTTTATGTGAGGACAGATATGAATATTGGACTAGCAGATGTATTGGTTGATGACTATGTTTTGGAAGTCATAGACATGGATATTGAATCAGTAATGTGGACACATGTTATGAACATGGGGTTGGACCGGCCCGACTTGAGACATATCAATAATGTTTACAGTTTTCTCTACATGTTGTGTACGCTTTGTCCTTTAGACCTAAGATTGTCACATGTACTCGAGATGTGAATCGGCCTACTTAGTGGCTATAAAGGCTTGCATATATGATTTTTTTTCATCCACAAGATATGAATTGTGCATTCAACTAGTTTATGCAAAATGAGCTAATGCATTTTAAACAAAATAAAATAATTTTTGGTACCAGAGCTATTTGACATATATTTTACCAGTTTTTAATACTAAGAGAAAACGCGTGTTTACATGAAAACTCTTGCACTAAGAGAATAGTTACCAGAAATTCAGGAAGAATTTTATCAAAATTCATAAGTTCAAACAGTATGCTATACATAGAAAACATGCAAGTACAGTAATACCGCAAGTTTCATAAAGTATATTAATTTATAACTTTAGTAAATACCGAGAATACAAAGAGCTCCCCGATAAGATCGGCAGCATCTTGAACAGCTTTCTCTTCATTCAACGGTCGAATCTCAACTTGAGTTGAATGCCCATATAATCTTCTTTGGATGTTTGTGGAAATGCGATGATTTGCCTACAAAAACAGTACATTAGAGGAAAAGGCCACTTAAGATAGTGAAACAAATAAGTATCAGAAAAAAGAGAGATTGACATGATATTTTGAGGCGAAGAGTATCTGTTCCTAAACCAAGATTTTTTAATATTAATTTGGCATCTACCATAAGTTTCAGAGGATGCACACACAAAATATTAAAGCAAGATAATCATATGATATCAAAAGCACTACATTAAGGATAAGGCAAGTCAAAATGGGTAAGGCGCCGCTTTTGTCACCAAAAGAGGTGGAGAATAAAAAAAATCCCTATTAATATCTTATTAGGCCCATGTATGCGTCTTCTACGTCTTCTACAACAGAGACCTTCATAATCTACCAAATATGACACATTATTTTACCAAGTCAGCTGACTCAAACACTGAAGAGGAACTTTGGTACCAAGATTTTTTTTTGTTCATGAGGGTTGTTAGTAATCAACGCAATAATACAGTTTCACATGTCAGATTGACACGGTGGGCAGTCTGGTTACTATTGAATGGTGGACATGTGAGTTTTCTTACGTGAGGAGAGGAGAATGGCATGCCATGTTCTACAATCTATGATGATTCTTTGCTTTGGTGCCAGGAGAAAGGCAGGGCAATATATAATTAGGGCGTGCCAGCTTGAATGCTCGATGTCATGTGACTGCATGCATGAAAACCAGTTCACTAAAAAACTAACCGCGTGCTTAGCACCGGAAGTACAATAAAATATTTGCATGTATTTGAGTTGCTGAAATAATAAAAAAGAAAAACTACATGAAGGGTAGGTAAGTGCTTGAGTTCTGATGCACATCTTTGATTTGTTTTAGAATTTGTGAAGATGCCCAAGTAGGACAATCTACTATCTGCAAATAGACCTAGTTAAATAATAAGTCTTCTTTTACAGTTAGTTACATAATAATCAAAATGATCTAATAGTGACAATTCTGGAGTAGGAGAGAATGCTTACATAGTACCTAGCTTATTTAGGTTGCTGGAAACTGCAATTTAGATTGTTCCCTATCAAACTTCATATCTGACACAAGAACCAAAACTGAAATAATCATTATGAGATGGCATGCACGCCAACTGCCAAAACTCTTGTGAACAGGGGATTCAGTATATTATGTCAGCCCTAATGCCTCAAGTATTGCCGATTAGACTATCGATTTACTATTATCTCTGATTTAATTTACCAACAAATAGTACATGCATCCAACAAATCTGAATCGCATAGTATATAAACCAATGGTGGATGAAAGGGTGGGATAGCCAACCAAGCGTAGGAGCATATTATCCATAATTCTTTACCTGCCTGTGAATATGGATACGGAGATATAGGTATAGAAACTCCAGGGAGACAGTTTTTTTTGTAAATGAAATTTATTACCAACTACGAACTGAAATAGGGACTAGTGGTAATGTGAATACAAGCAGCTTCGATGTACCAACTACCAATACATAAATATGAAATTTCTAAAGAAAAGCATACTTACAGGACATATAAATAAATTGCCCGTCAGCATATCAAAATACTGAATCCGTTTAGTTTTCTATTCATAAATTTCATATCTTATACATTGATTATGTGCATTATATAGTTCACGAGTGCACAGTAATGCACCTTCCATCTCAAGTGTTCAAACATTGAAGGTTAAGGTGCATGGAATGCAGTTTTCTCCTCTAACTGCATCTGGTTCGGTTCACTGGCTTCCTGAGCCTATGAAACAAGCAGTGGATCAACATAAAAACGTTGACCAACGAGGCAATGATCCCTACCTTGGCTATACGTTGTTAGATAGATGAGACCTCTCCAGCTATCTTTTCACGCGGATAGCACCCCTTTTAGTCCGAGCCCTTCACCTGCGACTCGAACCCGGGTGGGCGGGCTCAACACCCTGAGCTCTAGCCACCAAGCCAGCGCTTGGTTCTCAATCAACATAGAAACATGCTGCCTTCTAAAACCTAGTTGGTATTCTATTTTAGATTACTCAACCTGTGAATATACCTATGTAGTGGGTAATTGTTAAGTGACGAAGTAGCGTAAAGCCGTAAACTGCAGTTGTGATTGCAACACAAATGCCTTCACTATAATCAAAAGGGCACAGACAAAAGCGCAAGCATTATTCACTTGATCAGTTAGAACACATTGTTTAAAAGTATGCTCTTTGATGAATAACAACACTGATTCTACTCATGATATGACCTACATGACTACATATGATAGGTGTGGAGCTACACACACCACAGTTAAAAAATTATCTAGCAATTATTAAAAGAAAATCATCACCTGAACCACCATAAACTATGTAAAGTGCATGCTGGTCAATTATCATGCAAAGTTTGAGAATAAAATTTTCTAATCTGTTTACATAGGAAAGAACCTGGAGCAAACTGCCACACGATGGCCTGCCAGATTAAAGTGAGATTGGAAATTAACGATGTGCAGCTGATGTGAGTTTAGGTCATTAACTATTGGTGCTAATTTCATGTTCCAATTTTTTTATACACAGATGGAAATCTTATATAGTGTTGGCCAGGTGTGCATTTTGGCTAAGAACACCCGAGCTGATAAAGTGGCCATGTCCTTCATCAGTAAGCTATCACTGTAGAGAACAAGTTTTTTCGCATGTGACATATCCTAACCAGGAGGCTAAGACAACTGCGGTACAACAAAAGAGAACCTAAGAGCATCTCCAGCCGCGTCCCACAAAGGGATTTGGGGTGCGCCGGACGTTTGACCGCCCCAGCCGCGCGCCCCAAAGCCCTTTTCCGTCCGGCGCGGCCCAATACGCTGTCCGGCGCCCCGAACCCGTCCCCGCTACATAGGGAGGCTGCGGGGGCCCTGGACGCAACAAAAAGACGCGTCGTGAGTGGTGAGTCAACCTCGTTAGCAGCACGAACCGAAGCGGTGCAACTTTGCTTTAATGGCGATGCCAGTTTCCATGGCATTGCAGGCGAAGCATCCCGTCGGCCCTGCTCCTCCTCCCCACGCATCTTCCCGCGCCTTTTCCACCGCTTCCCGCGCTTTCTCCCCGCCTCTTCCCGCACCACCACTGGCTATAAAAGGCTGCCTCAACTCGTTATCGCCACCATAGCCGCCGGCAATCCTTCCCTCCGCCTCCACGAAAGCATGCCTCATCGACTAGCCACCACCTTCGCAATGATGAGCCGCGCCGGCGGCGGCCAGGCACCTCCACCACCGCCACCTCCCTCGGTCGACATCTTCGAGTTCGACTATGCCAACGAGGAGGACGACGGCATCGAGGAGGACCTGGAGGAGGGGGCTTTACACACGCAGTCCATGGCTAACGCGGAGGACGAGGCGCTTAACGCGCTATTCATGGCTGACGCGGAGGAGGAGGAGGAGGAAGCGGCCCACGCGGCGTCCGACGCGGAGCAGCGGCGGCGGCGGGAGGCAACGGCTGCGGAGGAGGCGAGCGACAACGACCTTGATTGGATCGATGACGGACCTAATCCTGGCCATCCTCGCGTCCTTCGAGTCGTTGAAGCGGACCGAGGACGACCCTCGTGCCCGTGAGGAAGCCAACGAGGAGTAGTGGCGCCGCGCCGTCGCCATCTCCATCCGACGGGCGCCGATAGAGGAGGCGGGCCGCCGCTTCATCGCGGAGCAGTGGCAGCGGCTCCTCGAGGACGCGGCGGAACGCCGAGCTCTTTTCGCGGGTCTCCAGAGGATGCGACGGCTCCGAGAGCCGAAGAGGGAGGGAGGCGACGACGGGGCAAGGCCGTCGAGCGGCCCAAAGGACGGCGAGTAGCCTAGGGTAGATGAACGGGTAGTTTTCATTCAAAGTTGTAAAATATAATCAAATTTGAATGAAAACTTTTATTTTCGTCCTATTTAATTGTTTTGGGGCATCCTTTGGAGGCCGAGGCTGGAAAGGACATCCCAAAAGCGGCACCACACTAGAGATGCTCTAAGCCAAGAAAACGAGCTAAATGCAAAGTCAGCCAAGATGAACTGAATCAACGCCACAGAATAACTCCAAAGAAAAAACAGTGTCAGGACGCATTGAGCGGATAAACCTTTTTATTCTAGAATGAACCCTAAATCGTAGGGCATGTAAGGAATGGTTAATTAGGGGACTGCACAGCCCAACAAAAACTCAACACAATCTACACAGATATACGATTTGCGAGTGTACGACGAGAGTCTCTAAAAAGGTTTTCGGTGACTCAGATGAACAGAGACATTATAGCGAGCCCCGGGCAGTGAGAGAGGGGAAATGACCAGCACGGCACCTGAGCGAGGTTGATGATGAACTGACGGAACTTAGGGTGGCGGCTGGCCTCTGTCTTGAGCCTGATGGCGACAGGCTTTGCCATCATCTTCAGCGTCAGCGTCCCGAGCTTCGCCAGTGGAAGGATCATCTTCTCCGACGACAATTTCCCGCCTCCTTCCTTTGAGGAACTAGAGCCAAAGGATCTGGTAGCTGGGTGGTGCGGCGGCGGAGGACTAGGGGTACCTCGAGGACTTGACCGCCAGATGCCCGGCGTTGAGATCGGGAGCCCGATTTGGGAAATTCCTACCAGGAGTCTCACTTCTGGAGTCGTTTCTTTACTATAAGCTACCGTGAGTTTAACGAAATTTCATCTAGCTCCCAAAACTCTTGTGTAGCCATAGCCAGTGCCCGTGGTGCTTTTCTTCGGAAATGTATTACAGCTCGATTGGCTCTATTCATTTGGGTCTGGAATTATTTGTGATTTTAAGAATCAATTTTTTTAGCTGTCATAGAATCAACAATTTCAAGAATATATCCTAGGTCTAAACTTAATTTCTTTCGGTGCCCTGTTATTATTGTGGATTTGCTAAATAAAATAATATTACTCCCTCCCATTCATATTATTTGCCACTAAAATAGATGTAATTACAATTAAAATGTGTCTAGATACATCTATACGAATAATACTAGTATTTTATTTTATTTCTTCCAAATAAAATAAAATGAAGGGTGCCAAAGCAGACCTTATATCTATTATTTATATCCGCTACTAATTGAACAAACTTAAAAAGGTTAAATACATTACCGAGCACATGGTCTAGAATCATTTGTTTCTCCCCCGTCCTGGAGGGCAATAAGGCTCTTCTAAAGATAAGGCAGGTTAAGATACAAATCCTAAACTACAAAGTACACATAATTAAATATATCTCTAACATTACCCGCAGTCATAGAGTTACACTACTAGGAAAAAGCCTATAGCCTCAGGGTTACCACCGACGCACTAAAAAAGATGCACGCCGATGGTATTTGCCACCGATGCACCTATTTTATGGGTGCCGGTGCTGCCCAAATACCGTCGGCGCGGTGAAGAATTTGTGCACCGGCGATATGAGTCGGCCAGGTCCGGGCCAGCCCAAAAATCGGAGCCTACCTTACTGCCAGCACAAATAAAAGAAAATGATAGAAAATTCAAAAAAAAAAATCATTCGAGATGCCCATGTATTATGTCATCTAGTTAAACTGAGAATTAACAAATATGAATCTCAATTTTTTTTTCCAAAATTGAGTCATGTTTTGGTAAAACGGTTTTCTGGTTGTATCCTCCGTTGAAAAAATATCCTTTAGTGACTTTTTGGCTCGCCTTCTCTCTCTTCCATTTCTCACATCTTCTTTTTCACTTCTCCTCCTCCTCTCTTCCTCCCTCCTCTTCTCCTCCTCCTCTCTGGCAAGCACCTCCTCAAGCTACTCACCGGCGACCACCTCCTCTCACTCTGGCGACCACCCTCCGGCGAGCTTCTATACGACCACCTCCTCTCACTTCGACGACCGCACTCCGGCGACCTTCTCTGCAACCACCTCCTCTCACTCCGGCGACCACTGATACGTCTCCAACGTATCGATAATTTCTTATGTTCCATGCTACTTTATTGATGATACCTACATGTTTTATGCACATTATATGTCATATTTATGCATTTTCTGGAACTAACCTATTAACAAGATGCCGAAGAGCGCTGTTTTCTGTTTTTGGTTTCGAAATCCTAGTAAAGAAATATTCTCGGAATTGGACGAAACTTTCGCCGGGGTCCTATTTTGCACGAAGCTTCCAAGACCGAAGACCTAACGAGTGGGGCCACGAGGAGGCCAGGGTGGCGGCGCGGCCGTGCCCTGGCGCGCCGACCATCCCCCTGGCCCCTCGTGTGGCCCCCGCATTGACCCTCCGCCTACTTAAAGCTTCCGTCGCGAAACCCGGCAGAGCCACGATACGGAAACCCTTGAGACGCCGCCGCCGCGAATCCCATCTCGGGGATTCGGAGATCGCCTCCGGCACCCTGCCGGAGAGGGATTCTCTCCGGAGGACTCTACACCGCCATGGTCGCCTCGGAGTGATGAGTGAGTAGTTCACCCCTGGACCATGGGTCCATAGCAGTAGCTAGATGGTCGTCTTCTCCTTGTTGTGCTTCATTGTTGGATCTTGTGAGCTGCCTAACATGATCAAGATCATCTATCTGTAATACTATATGTTGTGTTTGTCGGGATCCGATGGATAGAGAGTACTATGATTATGGTGATTATCAATCTATTGTTCATGTGTTGTTTATGATCTTGCATGCTCTCCGTTATTAGTAGAGGCTCTGGCCAAGTTTTTACTCTTAACTCCAAGAGGGAGTATTTATGCTCGATAGTGGGTTCATGCCTCCATTGAATCTGGGACAGTGGAAAGTTCTAAGGTTGTGGATGTGTGTTGCCACTAGGGATAAAACATTGATGCTATGTCTAAGGATGTAGTTGTTGATTACATTACACATACATACTTAATGCAATTGTTTGCTTTGCAACTTAATACTGGAGGGGTTCGGATGATAACCTGAAGGTGGACTTTTTAGGCATAGATGCATTGGATGGCGGTCTATGTACTTTGTCGTAATGCCCAATTAAATCTCACTATATTTATCATATCATGTATATGCATTGTTATGCCTTTCTCTATTTGTCAATTGTGTAATTTGTTCACCCAACATGCTTTTATCTTATGGGAGAGACACCTCTAGTGACTGTGGACCCCGGTCCTATTCTTTACATAGCATATAATCTACTTGTTTTATTTCTGCAAACATCTTCCACTTTTCTTTGTTACAAACATTGACAACTTCACTCACAAAGTAAAATCCTGTTGTATCAACCTTCAAAGGGGGGTGTTCTTTTACCGGGCCCCCCAAGGCCCGCCGCATCACATTTCGCGACCATCAAAGTTCGATTCAACCTTGGTTTCAAGAAACTTGCATCATACCTTCCACGTTCCCAACGGACGTGTGCGCGTATCAAGCTAAATTTCGCCGTTTAGAAAAGGAGATTTCTAACTCCACGTCAACTACGCAAGGCAAGATGCAGGGAGTCTCCACTTCTCAATCTCTTTACTTTGTTATTGTCTTGCTTTATTTTATTTACTACTTTGTTTGCTGCACTAAATCAAAATACAAAAAATTAGTTGCTAGTTTTACTTTATTTTGTCTTGCTCTCTATATAAAACACGAAAAAAATTAGTTACTTGTCTTTACTTTGTTTGCCTAGTTTACTTTTTGCTTATTGCATCATGTTTCCTTTTAATTTTACCACAAAAGACATACCGGTAGGACGCGGGTCCATAGTTGGGAGAAATAATATAGAGGAATTTTTCAATCATGTTAGTATTACTGAAGATTTTGAAGATAGACACTTGGTAGAACTTGCACCTACCTATGAAATTGCTGCTGCTGCTTTAGTTCGCATGTTGGAAACTAAATTTGTTAATCTCAATCCTATAATCCAACACATGTTTCTTACACTTGGCGATATGGAAGAAGGGGAAAAGAAAGATTTTGTTTTAGAAACCCTTCTTAGAGAATTTGGCGGTCTAGCAAGAGAGGCTAGAAAGGTTTTTGCTAAATTTAATATGCTAGGTTCTCATACTAATTTTATTGGTCTACTTGAAAAAATGGACATGGATAGAATAATTTACACTAATAACATTAATGATGGTGGGGAAATCAAAGCACCAATACCATGTAAACTCCTAGTTATGAATGATGCACTAGAAAATAACTATGCTCGGCTTGTTCCTGAAAATTTGTTCGATGAGAGTAGCAAGCCTAAGACTAATGAAAAGGGAGACGCTAAAACTTATATATCAAATATACTATGCTTGGTTGAGAAAACTCCCAACACCCCTGGTAATGATGTTGATGCTTCTACTCTCGATGTTACTTGATTTGCACTTTCGCGCCTAGCTGAAAGGCGAAAAGCGCTTATGGAAGACAACCCATGTTTTTACCTACAGCAATTTTTTGTTTTGTTGAGTCTTGAAAGTTGTTTACTACTGTAGCAACCTCTCCTTATCAAGTTTTTGTGCCAAGTAAAGTTTCTATGTCAAAGTTGATGTTATATTTGGGATCGCTGCGCAGAAACAGCATTGCTGTCTGTCACGAATCTGGGCACAATTCTCTGTAGAAAATTCGAAAAAATCTGCCAATTTACGAGCGTGATCCTCAGATATGTACGCAACTTTCATTAGTTTTGAGTTTTTCCATTTGAGCAAGTCTGGTGCCATTTCTAAATTCGTCTTTACGGACTGTTCTGTTTTTGACAGATTCTGCCTTTTATTTCGCATTGCCTCTTTTGCTATGTTGGATTTATTTCTTTGATCCACTAATGTCCAGTAGCATTATGCAATGTCCAGAAGTGGAAATAATGATTGTGTCACATCTGAATGAGTGAATTATTAATTGTGCACTAACCCTCTAATGAGTTTGCTTGAAGTTTGGTGTGAAGGAAGTTTTCAAGGGTCAAGAGAGGAGAATGATATACTATGATCAAGAGGAGTGAAAGCTCTAAGCTTGGGGATGCCCCGTGGTTCACCCCTGCATATTTTAAGAAGACTCAAGCGTCTAAGCTTGGGATGCCCAAGGCATCCCCTTCTTCATCGACAACATCATCAGGTTCCTCCCTGAAACTATATTTTTATTCAATCACATCTTGTGTTCTTTACTTGGAGCGTCGGTTTGTTTTCGTTTTTGTTTTTGTTTGAATAAGATGGATCCTAGCATTCACTTTGTGGGAGAGAGACACGCTCCGCTGTTGCATATGGACACATGTGTCCTTAGGCTTTACTCATAATGTTCAAGGCGAAGTTTCTTCTTCGTTAAATTGTTATATGGTTGGAATTGGAAAATGATACATGTAGTAATTCTAAAATGTCTTGGATAATGTGATACTTGGCAATTGTTGTGCTCATGTTTAAGCTCTTGCATCATATGCTTTGCACCCATTAATGAAGAAATACATAGAGCTTGCTAAAATTTGATTTGCATATTTGGTCTCTCTAAGGTCTAGATAATATCTAGTATTGAGTTTTGAACAACAAGGAAGAGTGTAGAGTCTTATAATGTTTACAATATGTCTTTTATGTGAGTTTTGCTGCACTTGTTCATCCTTGAGTTTGCTTCAAATAACCTTGCTAGCCTAAACCTTGTATCGAGAGGGAATACTTCTCATGCATCCAAAATCCTTGAGCCAACTACTATGCCATTTGTGTCCACCATACCTACCCACTACATGGTATTTCTCCGCCATTCCAAAGTAAATTGCTTGAGTGCTACCTTTAAAATTCCATCATTCACCTTTGCAATATATAGCTCATGGGACAAAATAGCCTTAAAAACTATCGTAGTATTGAATATGTACTTATGCACTTTATATTTTATTAAGTTGCCTGTTGTGCGATAACCATGCTTCTGGGGAACGCCATCAACTATTGTTGAATATCATGTGAGTTGCTATGCATGTCCGTCTTGTCTGAAGGTCTATCATTTCAGTGGTTGGAGCATGCAAAATTGTTAGAGAAGAACATTGGGCCGCTAACTAAAGCCATGAACCATGGTTGAAGTTTCAGTTTTGGACATATATCCTCAATCTCATATGAGAACAATAACCATTGCTACATGCTTATGCATTTAAGAGGAGTCCATTATGTTGTCCATGTTGTCCCGGTATGGATGTCTAAGTTGAGAATAATCAAAAGCGAGAAATCCAATCGAGCATTCTCCTTAGACCTTTGTACGGCATGGAGGTACCCCTTTGTGACACTTGGTTGAAACATGGCATGCGAAGACCCAAGTTAAGTAGGACGAGGTGCGGGCACTATTAGTATACTATGCGTGAGGCTTGCAACTTGTAAGATATAATTTTCATAACTCATATGCTTTATTACTACCGTTGACAAAATTGTTTCATGTTTTCAAAATAAAAGCTCTAGCACAAATACAGCAATCGATGCTTTCCTTTTGAAGGACCATTCTTTTACTTTTATTGTTGAGTCAGTTTACCTATCTCCTTCCACCTTAAGAAGCAAACACTTGTGTGAACTGTGCATTGATTCCTACATACTTGCATATTGCACTTGTTATATTACTTTATGTTGACAATATCCATGAGATATACATGTTACAAGTTGAAAGCAACCGCTGAAACTTAATCTTCCTATGTGTTGCTTCAACACCTTTACTTTGATTTATTGCTTTATGAGTTAACTCTTATGCAAGACTTATTGATGCTTGTCTTGAAGTACTATTCATGAAAAGTCTTTGCTTTATGATTCATTGTTTACTCATGTCATTACCTTTGCTTTGATCGCTGCATTCATTACATATGTTTACAAATAGTATGATCAATATTATGATGGCATGTCACTTCAGAAATTATCTTTGTTATCGTTTTACCTGCTCGGGACGAGCAGAACTAAGCTTGGGATGCTGATACGTCTCCAACGTATCGATAATTTCTTATGTTCCATGCTACTTTATTGATGATACCTACATGTTTTATGCACATTATATGTCATATTTATGCATTTTCGGAACTAACCTATTAACAAGATGCCGAAGAGCAGTTCTGTTTTCTGCTGTTTTTGGTTTGAAATCCTAGTAAGAAATATTCTCGGAATTGGGAAACTTTCGCCGGGTCCTATTTTTGCACGAAGCTTCAGAAGACCGAAGACCTAAGTGGGGCCACGAGGAGGCCGGGGGTGGCCGGCGCGGCCGGCCCGCCGACCTCCCTGGGCCCTCGTGTGGCCCCCGCGTTGACCTCCGCCTACTTAAAGCCGTCGCGAAACCCCAGTCGAGAGCCACGATACGGAAAACCTTGAGAGACGCCGCCGCGAATCCCATCTCGGGGATTGATCGCCTCGGCACCCTGCCGGAGAGGGATTCATCTCTGAGGACTCTACACCGCCATGGTCGCCTCCGGAGTGATGAGTGAGTAGTTCACCCTGGACCATGGGTCCATAGCAGTAGCTAGATGGTCGTCTTCTCCTTGTTGTGCTTCATTGTTGGATCTTGTGAGCTGCCTAACATGATCAAGATCATCTATCTGTAATACTATATGTTGTGTTTGTCGGGATCCGATGGATAGAGAGTACTATGATTATGGTGATTATCAATCTATTGTTCATGTGTTGTTTATGATCTTGCATGCTCTCCGTTATTAGTAGAGGCTCTGGCCAAGTTTTTACTCTTAACTCCAAGAGGGAGTATTTATGCTCGATAGTGGGTTCATGCCTCCATTGAATCTGGGACAGTGACAGAAAGTTCTAAGGTTGTGGATGTGCTGTTGCCACTAGGGATAAAACATTGATGTTATGTCTAAAGTTGTAGTTGTTGATTACATTACGCACCATACTTAATGCAATTGTCTGTTGCTTTGCAACTTAATACTGGAGGGGGTTCGGATGATAATGAAGGTGGACTTTTTAGGCATAGATGCGTTGGATGGCGGTCTATGTACTTTGTCATAATGCCCAATTAAATCTCACTATATTTATCATATCATGTATATGCATTGTTATGCCTTTCTCTATTTGTCAATTGCCGTGTAATTTGTTCACCCAACATGCTTTTATCTTATGGGAGAGACACCTCTAGTGAACTGTGGACCCCGGTCCTATTCTTTACATAGCTTATAATCTACTTCTTTTTCAAACATCTTCCACTCGATACGTTTAATCCTTTGTTTACAAAAGTTGATTGACAACCTCAACAGTTGGGGACAAGTACTTGGTTGTGCATTCACTATGTTGCATCACGCATCACATTTCTTCAACCATCTTCAAGTGCTTCTCTGGTTCGATTCAATTTCATACTGAGGGAAACTTGCTTTCGCATCATACCTTCCACTTGGGGTTCCCAACGGACGTGTGCATCTACGCGTATCAAGCTAAATTCCGCGCGTTGTGGGAACTGAAGAAAAGCTACACCACAGAGATTTCTAACTCCCACGTCAACTACACGACAGCAACCACCTACTCTTGGTTCTTCAACGGCGAAGCCCACGACCACACAGATGACCATGGAGATGGAGGTGCATCTAGATCTAGATCGGCCTTTTTTGTATCCTAGAAAATATACCCCCGACGCACTAGGATGGTGCACCGGCGATAATCGAGTTACCGATGGCGCACCAGATGGTGTGCCCGCGATAAGACGTTACCACCGGCATGTTCCCACAGCTGCGCGCTAGTGCGCTGGCGGTAGCAGAATCTAGTGCGTCGGCGATAGGCCATTTCCTTGTAGTGGTAGTGACGTGTACAATAGTAGCGTCGCGGATGGTTAGACTAGACAGAAGCCGAAGGTAGAAATCAACGGGCTAACCCCCCTCACCCGCAGTCATAATAGGAGCGTCGTGGACGGTGTTGCGTCGCGAATGCTTGGACTGTAGAGAAAGTTGATGAGGTGCTCATGTGAGGTGGTAGCTCTTTGTGCCCATGTCGAGGTAGCTGAGAACGTGGGTTCTGCAAGCTTGCTGAGGTAGCCGCACGAGGGGATGCCGTGGTCGATGTCGTAGTTGGGGTTGCCGATGTCGAGGTAGTTTCACATGAAGCCGCGGGCGCAGGGAAGCGCCATGGAGTCGAGGATGCACGGTTGCGCTGGTGTCGAAGAAGGGGACTTGATAGAGGTAACCTATATAAACTCGATCCTTCATTTTAAAATATTAGAGTAGTAGGGGTCTATTCTACTATTTAAGGCTAAAAAGTGGAGCGATTAATTTTCAGTTCACTGATAATTAACTTGATTCTTAGTTAGATGCCTTCATTAAATTTCAGTTGTAACCTATATTGTAACTTATGACTAGCAAGAATCACGAAATAATCTAACAATTTGGTATATTTCTCTCGGTTGCAACTCATGCACATATAGTAAAATATTAGTTATAACTCATTCTTAACTCAAAATACTCAGTTGCAATCTACGTTAGACTCTAAACTACAAAACATGATGCAATTCAAAAATCTAGGAATCGCCCCAGAATTAGCAAAAAGGGTTTAAAAAAAAATGTTGACTCTTCTTGACTTTGTGGTAGAGCGCGCCGGCCGATTGAATTCGTCGTCAGTGTCAACCTTCAGCTGCGAGAGAAATGACTTTGTTTTGTGTGCATGGTTCACCTTCTCTTTTGTTCCATATTGCAGATTTTGTGTCAGTTAGCTAGATTCTTTTCCTGCCACACTATTGGAGATCTAATTTTGAAACTTAAAACTTTTGTAGCTATGGAATCAGAAGTTTAATTTGTGAGTTGTTTGAAACATTTGAGTTCCTAGTGATGGGGGGCTACATATAATAGGATAGATATTGAAAGTATTTTTGATAATGTTTGAAAATAAAATTTTCAAACTTGGTGACTTTTTTCTTTGTGAGGTAAACACCCACACCCATGAGTGTATAAACTTCATTCTCTCCTTCACTCTATTTCAAACTTGATTCATCAGAGTTAGAACTTATTTTCGTAGTTATTTAAGTTCAATGTGGAGACATGTTTTTTTTATCTAGTTTTATCGAGTTTTATTGTGCATCATCATGTTTGAATCTGTTTTAGATTTCAAATTTTGAAATTTGTCGCGAAACAAACCTATTTTAAGCTTTTCATTTAAAAGGTATTACCAAAAGAATACACATATTTAAACAGATTGCTTGGAGTATAATCCAACAATAAAATTTAATTCCTTGAAATAAAAAATAATAACGTGAAGTAGAATGCATGCAAAAATTTCACTGATGTGCAAATCTCAAAGCAAACAATTAGAACGACGTGCACGAAACAATCGCGGCTCTCCCATGCTGCGCGCAACATGACTTGAGAGCCTCATCTTTCTCGAAACGATGACTTGAGCCTCATGGATGCTTGTAGGACGCATCCCTAGCCTGGACCTCACATGCACCGGAAGAACGAAACAAAACTATGTCCACGTCACAATCCATATGTGTGGTTGTGCTTAATTTTACAGCACAAGGCAACAAGCTATGTCCACATCATAGATTAGAGACACTGCATATGAGGTTGTGTTTAACTTCCCATCAGTGGAGAAACAGCATCGTCCATGTACCACATATGGAAACACAATCACATAGTACTCTATAGTACTTGTCTTTATTACTATCGTCTAAAGGGAAGTTAACATGGCGACTGAAGGAGTGATATGCGTCCACTGGTTTGCTTGCCCGGTACACCTGCCAAACCTCGTGCCTCAGAAGGCGATCGGTTAGGTGCTACGTGCGGCTCCGAGAGAGTCAGGCACTCAGACGGCATGCACAAATATCACTCGTCCTATCGTCGGAAGCACCACGGCGCTCTGAAGTCAGAGCAGTCAGGCCGGACAAGGCGAGACCAAAGCATTCCGTCCTCTTCCACTTCCAAAAATGACACTCCAAAACAATGGCCACGCCAACAATCCGAAGAAGCTGGTGGTCATCTACGCGCCGCCGGGGATGCCGGGCCACCTGGTGCCCACGGTGGAGCTTGGCAAACTGCTCGTGGCGCAGGGCCTGGAGGTAACCGTCGTCGTCGGCGGGGAAGCCGACCAAGGCGCCGGCGGGTCGTTCCTCGCAGGCATCGTGGCCGCCAATCCGTCCATGTCCTTCCACCGCCTCCCCGCTGCCACCCTCCCCTCCGACGTGCCGAGCTACGAGGTCAAGGTCTTCGAGCTCGCGCGCGCCTCCAACCCGGACCTCCGCGACTTCCTCCGCTCCGCCTCCCCGGCCGCTCTCGTCATCGACTTCTTCTGCACCAGCGCCATCCACGTGGGCAAGGAGCTCGGCATCCCGACATACTTCTTCCTCACCACCTGCATCGCCGGCGTCGCCTTGAGCCTCTACCAGCCAGTCATCCATGAGCAGACCACCCTGAGCTTCCGAGACCTCGGCAGTGAGCTCGTGCACTCCCCGGGAGTGCCACCGGTCCCGGCAGATCACCTCGCCGCGGCTATCCTTGACCGGGACAGCTGGAGCAACAAACTGTTCTTGGACTTATCTGAACAGATGTGCAACTCCCAGGGCGTTATCATCAACAGCTGCCGCTCATTGGAGCCACGCGCCACGGACGCGATCGTTTCCGGCCTCTGCACGTTCCCCGGACGGCGAACGCCGCCGCTGTACTGCGTAGGGCCACTGGTAAAGCCGGAGGAAGCTGCAGGGGCAAAGCGCCACGAGTGCCTCGCGTGGCTCGATGGCCAGCCCAAGGCCAGCGTGGTGTTCCTCTGCTTCGGCAGCCTGGGCCGGTTCGGCGCCGAGCAGATCAAGGAGATGGCGGTGGGGCTGGAGACGAGCGGGCAGCGGTTCTTGTGGGCCGTGCGGCGCCCTCCTGGCGTCGAGCACCTGCCTGCCGACGACCTCGACGCGCTCTTCCCCGAAGGCTTCCTGGAACGTACCAAGGACAGGGGACTGGTGCTCATGTCGTGGGCGCCGCAGAGGGAGGTGCTGGCGCACGACGCGGTGGGCGGGTTCGTGACCCACTGCGGCTGGAACTCGGTGCTGGAGGCGGTCATGGCGGGCGTGCCCATGCTGGCCTGGCCTCTCTACGCGGAGCAGCGCATGAACAAGGTGTTCTTGGTCGAGGAGATGCGGCTGGCCGTGGCCATGGAAGGGTATGACAAGGAAATGGTGAAAGCCGAAGAGGTGGCGGCGAAGGTGAGCTGGCTGATCGACTCCGACGGAGGGAGGGAGCTCCGGCAGCGGACACAGGCGGCCATGCAGCGGGCAAAGGAGGCGCTGAGCGACGACGGGGAGTCGAAAGCGGCATTGAAAAATCTCGCCACACAGTTGAAAGGCACCGGCGAGAATGGAGTCATCATCAATTGAAAGCTTTTGCCGGTGGATCATCAAATGTTACAGTGTATGTTGTAGAAAGCAGAATTGCTAGCGTATCTACATCGAGTATTTATTTCATTTTTCTTCATACCTATTCGTAACTGTTTCTTAGTTGAAGACGGGTACTAGTGTAAGTTTATCCCATCTTTATTCTTTCGTATATTTTTTTAACTGTAACTACGGCAGGCATAAGCCGGCCTGAACAAATAATCAGCCAAGTCTCAAGTACAGAGTCAAATTACAAGTCTAAAAGAGAAAGGAGAAAACAGAAACGACACCGCTAAGCCTAGCAACTAAGCATCCAACAACAATGAAACAGACTAGGAAGATTAGGAAGGAGTGCTCAAGGATAAGCCGAAAGAATCTTGAAGTCGAGGCAGCGCAAAGAAACAAAACTCGCTTGCCCAACGATCACTTTACACCTTGAAAGAACTAGGAGCGTCGCATCCATCGTCGAAAGGCATCTCACTACCGAGGTCATGACGCGACACCGAGAGCCGCCAACACCACCGAAGGGCAGAGTTCCACCAAGACAATCACTGCACGTCCTCTTGGCATCGAACTAGGAAGGTCGCGGCAAACGTCGAAGGGCATCCCACTGCCGAGGTTACATCGCGACACCGAAAGCCGCCGACATCACTGAAGGGCAAAGTTCCACCGAGACGAACTCCGCACTTCCTCTTGCCCCCGCCATCACTGAATGAGCAAGCATGGGCACAACACGAGGTAACGAGAACCTCATACGCCATGAAAGGACGACAATCACCGAGACTGCACCGTAGACACGAACATCCCTGAGAGAAGGTCAACCAATACCGCTGGAATGCCACAGAAAAGAGCTCAGCCCAGAGTTGTGTTGCCCGGAGATAGAGCTCGCTGAGCACTCCATGCTTGAGGCACCAAAGTGGACATGAGGGAAGAGTTACGACCATCCACGCTCCAGCCAAGCCAAACAACCACTTGTCTCCCAGCAACGCCAACCAACCAACACAGAGTGGCAGCTCCGAAGTGCCTCCATCGAGGTATACGAAGTGCAGCGCCGCCATCGCCGGATCAAAGAGATCTGGGGTTCCCCCTGGAGAAATGTAGAGCCTGACCAAGGAAGAACTAGAAATCCCTGAAACACCGCCTTCAAGAAGGTAGCGGCACCCGTGGGTGTCGCCGGCGTCGACTCCGACAGGAGTAGGACTTTCGTCCGGACAGCAGCACCTCGGCAAACTTGCAACCTCCCCGCCAATGTGCTGAAAGAATTGAACATTGCTGCCGCTCTCAGGGATGACTGCATTGCGTCAACGACGCACCGGAACTGGAGAGGGCGGTCTGGCCACCCGCCGCCAGCAACCAGAAGTATACCGGAGGCTCACCTGACCTCCACGCATCCGGCCGTGCAGTGCACGCGCGTCGTAGCCGCCCGCTGCCGCAGCTAGCCGGACATCCCCGCTCAGCATCAATGCCCGCCGCTATTTTTTCCTATATTTATTCATAATTGTTTCTAGAAGTGGGCAACGGATAGTCGGATAGTAGTGTCACTATCACTCAATGGTAACAAAATCTGTAATCGTTAACTGGTCGGTCGGCTTGGGAGCAGCGATTAATCGGAATTCGAACGATTAACTGATTTAATCGGTCGGCTATTAATCGGTGTAACCTACATAAATTAGCACGAAAAAACAGTTTATATAAGAAAAATAATAGTCTATGAGCCTCTATATGTCTGTCCCTACTTCTATATAGCCTAAAATCTCAGAAAAACATGTATGCTTCTTCTGTGTGACCTAATCTTCAAGGTCACGAGCGAATCAGGATCCACTAGTCGAAACCGCGTTTCTTCCTTCCACTTCTTATCCTCTCACATCTGAAGTTTATCTTCTCCCACAACCTACCTAGGGTACGACCCCTCTTACACCTCAACCACCTAACCTATCGAAGGCGCCCTTAAGCTCCTGCACGAGCTACTCAAGGTGGTCGAGCTCCTGTATCTAGGCAACTGAGAGTAACTGGTCTGGGAGGGCAAGGAACTAGTTGGTGACAGAGGAATTCGAACTGTTGGAGGCTGCAATCAAGCGGGGGCTTTGCAAAACCTACTTTATTGGGGAGGGGTAGCGCCTGTACTAGCTATATGCATTGAAAAGTTTATAACTTTTTTGACCAAGTGCAATAGTTAATCGGGAACATACCTAGTAATCGGACTTTTGTACGATTAATCGGGCTAAAGGATTAACACAAGAGATTAATGGTAATCGACACGGTCAGGCCCCTAGTAGCGATTAATCGGCCTAGGTTTTGAACAGTGATACATCGGTACTTCATTTTCGATAAAGGAAATATATTAATATCAAAAGATACCAAATACTTGTTAAGTCCTATAAGACATGGCTAATGATTACTTGTTATTTACTTCAAAACAATAACCTTTGATGAACATATTTCTTAATGAATAAGAAATATTTCAAATAAGGCTGTTGGTTTTTAGGATTTACTATGCCTTTTCATTTGATGTACTAAGTAAGTAGTAGATGGATATTCAAACAAAATGAGTTCATAATCCTCTAATACTTGTGGGTTTAGTTGAGAATGAGCAATTAAAGTGAACTACTACACATTATTGCTATTATGGTTGGTCATAGTGTGCTGACATGAAAATAACAAGTTAGGTGATACGTCTCCAACGTATCTATAATTTCTGATGTTCCATGCTTATTTTATGACAATACCTACATGTTTTGTTCACACTTTATGATGTTTTGATGCGTTTTCCGGAACTAACCTATTGACGAGATGCCGAAGTGCGGTTCTGTTTCTGCTGTTTTTGGTTTCAGAAATCCTAGTAAGGAAATATTCTAATCGGACGAAATCAACGCCGTACCTTATTTTCACCGGAAGCTTCCACAACATCGAAGAGGGACCGGAGGGGAGTCAAGGGGGCCACACGCCGGGCGGCGCGGCTGGACCCAGGCGCGCCCCTATTGTGTGGTGGCCCCGGGCCCCTCCGAGGCCGCCCTTTCGCCTATAAAGTCTCCCCGACCTAAAACCTCGATACGAATAAGCCACGGTAGAAACCTTCCCGAGCCGCCGCCATCGCGAAGCCAAGATCTGGGGGACATGAGTCTCTCTTCGGCACGCCGCCGGGGGGAAGTGCCCCGGAAGGCTTCTCCATCGACACCACCGCCATCTCCATCAACGCTGCTGTCTCCCATGAGGAGGGAGTAATTCACCCCCGGGGCTAAGGGCTCACCGGTAGCTATGTGGTTAATCTCTCTCTGTACTCCAATACAATGATCTCATGAGCTGCCTTACATGATTGAGATCCATATGATGAGCTTTGTATCGCTACTAGTTATGTGCTACTCATGTGATGTTATTAAAGTAGTCTATTCCCCTGCATGGTGTAATGGTGACAGTGTGTGCATCGTGTGGTTCTTGTCGTAGATTATGATCATAATCTCTTGTAGGTTATGGAGTTGATTATCGCTATGATAGTATTGATGTGATTTATTCCCCCTTCATAGTGTAAGGTGACAGTGTGTATGCTATGTTAGTACTCGGTCTATTTTGCAAAGATCTATTATGCTCTAAGGTTACTTAAATATGAATATCGAATGTTGTGGAGCTTGTTAACTCCGGCATTGATGGTTCGTGTAATCCTACGCAACGAATGGTGTTCATTATCAAACAAGAGTGTATGTAGCACAAATGAGAGAAGTTATTATTTATTATGCGATCAATGTTGAGAGTGTCCACTAGTGAAAGTATAATCCCTAGGCCTTGTTCCTAAATACTGAAATCGCTGCTTTTTGTTTTACTGCATCCGTACTGCCGCAATATTACCACCATCAACCACACGCGTTGTAGCATCAAGCTATTTTCTGGTGCCGTTACTACTGCTCATATACATTCATACTACTTGTATTTCACTATCTCTTCGCCGAACTAGTGCACCTATACATCGACAAGTGTATTAGGTGTGTTGGGGACACAAGAGACTTCTTGTATCGTGATTGCAGGGTTGCTTGAGAGGAATATCTTTGACCTCTTCCTCCCGAGTTCGATAAACCTTGGGTGATCCACTTAAGGGAAAACTTGCTGCTGTTCTACAAACCTCTGCTCTTGGAGGCCCAACACTGTCTACAGGAAAAGAAGCGTGAGTAGACATCATTAGGTTTTCCACAAATACTTACTACTTATTCACATGGACCATTAAAGGGATTTAGATGAACTAACTATTTTATTTGTATTTGGAACTTGTGAGATCCCTCTATAGCATGAGCATGCATGTGACTAGCTTGGTGAAGATCTAAACATAGTTTCTATTACATGATGGTCACCTTTAATATTTTTCTAGGGTTTTGGAATTATATAGCTAAGTGATCTCAAATTAGGGTTTCATACATGATATAATTAGGATTTCACTTTATCTCTTCTCATTTTAAAGAAACAACTTGTTGAGTAAAGTTTGGGGGTTAAGAAACTACTTTTTCAATACAGGTTAATAATGGGTTTAACATTTTTCTTAATTTTATCATTTTAAGATAATTATAATTAAAATAAACACAATTTAGAGTTTAAATACCAATAATACTGATCATAATGATAATATGGCAATTTTTGTTTTTAGTGCTTTCTTTAATTTCTAATATAGGGAACTTGACAATTGGGTGGATGTGGAGATGGTGGTGATTCTATCTTCTTCCACCTCTTAGGCGGTGCGGCAGCAGTGCTCTCCATACTCCTATCCTTTTCTTTGCTCTCTTCGACAGGCACTGCAGATTGGTCGGATTCAACGAGGCAGACGGTCACCCGTGAGCTAGCCCCGCCCCTTATGAAATGGAGAAATGCTACACATACGAAATATTTTTTACAAGATTAACTTACGGGTGTGCCAATGTCAGAAAAAGTGCAATTGCACTTTTTTAACAGAAAAGTGCAACTCAAAGCACATTTTTGTAATTGACTTAGACTTAAAAAAATCTCAGTTGACTGAGACATAGCAAAACCGTTAACTCACGGGAGGACGTGGTTGTAGTAAATTTGTTGCAAATCAGTTACGTCACATGATTTTAGGCCGGTGATGGCTCCACATATGTACACCTCAGCCCGTATGAAACTTACATAAGATTATTCCCGTAAGTGTAGTGTAATGTATGAAATGGGTTTAAGATTCAGTTAGGAATTCTTAAATTTTAAAAAAAATGAATGAGTCGAAATGCCGCTATGGTAGATCTGCGGAGATGGCAGAAATGCATGGACCAACTGGTTGGCAATGCCAACTTGTTTCCTACACGAATCACTGTATATATTGGAACTATCTGCTCCTCCCATACGTGTCAAGTTCAGAGCTGACTACGAAAGCTATCCAATTACGTGTCAAACATTGTGTGCCACGACACTGCTGATTCGCCCATTCCCTTCTGGATCGAACACGAAAGCTTCCATTATTTATATGCGTGTCCACAAAGTGGCCAGGATGCATTCGTAGCTCGATCGTATCTGTTCTACTATTCCACATTTCGATTCCCCTGGGAGCAGGCTCCCACGCACGTCAACCAAGACAAAGAAGAGCATGGCCGTTATGATGCAGAAGACGGTGGTGCTCTATCCGTCGCTGGGCGTTGGCCATCTCAACCCCATGGTGGAGCTGGCCAAGCTCTTCCTCCACCGCGGCCACGCCGTCATCATCGCCGTCGTGAACCCGCCCGACAAGGACGCCGTGTCCGCCGACGCGGTAGCCCGCCTCGCCGCCGCCAACCCCGCCATCACGTTCCGCCTCCTCCCCGCACCGTCTTCTTCCGACGAGGAGGAGCATTTCTCCAGCCCGATTCTGAAAACCATCGACGTGCTTCGCCGCGCCAACGCTGAGCTACGGGAGCTCCTCCGCGCGCTCCCCGCCGTCGACGCCCTCGTGGTCAACATGTTTTGCGTCGACGCACTCGACGTCACCGCCGACCTCGCCATCCCCGCCTACTTCCTCTACGCGTCCGCGGTCGGCGACCTCGCCATCATGTTCCACCTCCCGTACTACTACCCCGCCGCCCCTTCGTCGTTCAAGGACATGGGCACGACCCCGCTCCACTTCCCCGGCGTGCCGCCCATCCGTGCGTTGGACATGTCCACCACGATGCTGGACCGGGAGAGCGACATCGCCAAGGAACGGCTGCGCCAGTACACGCGGATGCCCGAAGCGCGAGGCTTCCTCGCCAACAGCTTCGATTGGCTGGAGTCGAGGGCTCTCGAAGCACTCAGGCACGGCGTCTGCACCCCTGGCCGCTCGACGCCGCCAGTCTACTGCATTGGCCCGCTGGTCCTTCCTGCACAAACGTCCGGTGAGAGACACCCGTGCCTCCAGTGGCTTGACGCGCAGCCGGAGCGGAGTGTGGTATTCCTCTGCTTCGGAAGCTTGGGCACCTTCTCCGCCGCGCAGCTAGGAGAGGTGGCTCGTGGGTTAGAAAAATCTGGCCACAGGTTCTTGTGGGTGGTGCGCAACCCACCGGAGCACAAGGACGAGTCCGTCTTGGAAGCGTCGCTTCCAGAAGGTTTCTTAGAGAAGACGGCTGATAGAGGGTTCGTGGTGAAGAACTGGGCGCCACAAGCTGAGGTGTTGCAACACGGAGCCGTCGGTGCGTTCGTGACACACTGTGGGTGGAACTCGGTGCTCGAGGGGATCGTCTCTGGTGTGCCGATGATCTGCTGGCCATTGTACGCGGAGCAGAGGATGAACAAGGTGCACGTGGTGGAGGAGATGAAAGTCGGGGTGGCGATGGAGGGCTATGAGAAAGAAATTGTGAAGGCAGAGGAGGTGGAGGCGAAGGTGAGGCTGGTGATGGCGTCTGAGGAAGGGAACAAACTCAGAAAAAGGCTCTCGGTAGCCAAGAAGATGGCGGCCGACGCCCTGAAGAAAGGCGGGTCGTCTGACATGGCTTTTGAAGAGTTTCTGCGGGACTTGGAGAAGTGTAGTTCCGATTACAAAAAGACGATGTAAACTTTTCATAGACGTGAGCACGAAGGAGGATGTCTCCTACTGGAAAAGCTCGTGGATGTTGGTCCTGTTGGTCCTTTTTTTTAAAAAATCTTAACGTTATTTGCTTCTGACTATCTCCTCTATTAACTGAACTTAGCAGTCATTATCTAAGCATGACGGATCAACCAAAAACTGCCACATAGAGGTGATACTTTTTGATATTTTTTGCGGGATCGTCCTTTTTGACAATTCATTACGGTAGATGGTCTTTTTTTTTTGTTAAAATTCGGGTTCTCGAGGAGTTTGGACAAGTGCAGTACTCAGTTTGAAAAAAGACAATGTAAATTTTACAGCTATAACACCTTATTTTGGTATACAATTTTTTGGTGAAAGGAGTTGATAATTTGTTGGTATATCAGCTACTGTCACGCTAAGCAAAGAACGAGTGTAATACTAATACTCCTCCATTTCTAAAAAAATTTTGTAACTTTTTTTAGATACGGATGAATCTGTAGTTAAAACATTCCTATATACCTCCGTATCTACACAAAATTGAGACGTATTTTTTCTTTTAACGAAAGGAGTATTTACTTTGTTATTTTATAAAAAGTTACTGTATATACACGTTCACGCTGGGCTCCCAACCCAAGGAAATTTGGCCGTGGTCCAGGCAATTTGCCAAATGATGTTGTTTTTCATTCTAAAAATTGTCATCACGATATATTTGAAGATTCGGCGGCTCGCAATGCGCTTGTTTTGTGGAATTAAAGTTCACAGTTTTGCTAATTAATAGTTTCCCAATTTTATTTTATTTCGAAAATGTTTCCAATTTTATTTATCTTGTGTTTTAGTGAATTGGATGGGCTTTCCTTTGCTCTCCCTTTTGTCTCTTGAAAAGAACAATAATCCTCGACTTCTGCATGGACTGATTTGCTTATGTATTAACTTAACTCCGAAGTAGTTGTTTTGCTAAAGGAAAAAAAAACATCTACAAGAGGAAGAACAAGACAGCAGGGTGCGTCTGGGAGTCTCCCATGCTGCCGTGCACGGAACGCCCGGACATGTTTGTGTTGTCCCGTGCATATGGAACAATCGCCGGGTTTGGACCGGTGCGTCATCCTCATTCGTGTTTCTACTATACTACGTAGAACAATCGCGGTGGAACAATCGCCGGAGTACTCCCCGTTCACTACGCCATTACACTGTTGAGTGGTGAGTACTGATATATGATGGCATGTGGCCAAGTGCTAGATCCGTGGCACGCGGTTCACCCTTCACTCTCTAGTAAACCGCGCGCGCTTGATTTCTCCGTCCATTCTATTTCTGTGCTGACCAGCCAAATCTCTACTCGTGACTCTTGTGAGTGAGCCGGCCGGCGGCCATGACGACGGAGAAGACGGTGGTCCTCTACCCCGCCCTGGGCGTGGGCCATCTGAACCCCATGGTGCAGCTCGCCAAGGCCTTTCTCCGCCGCGGCGTGGCCGTCACCATCGCCGTCGTCGATCCGCCGGGGAAGGACCCCGTGCTGGAAGCCGCAGTCGCCCGCCTCGCCGTCGCCTGCCCCTCCATGACGGTCCGCCTCCTCCCCATCCCACCCGCCTGCGCCGACTCCCACGGCGCCATGCGCATTCTGGCCGAGCTCCGCCTCGCGAGCCCCGTGCTCCGGGAGTTCCTCGCCTCGCTCCCCGCCGTCGACGCCCTCGTGTTCGACATGTTCTGCATCGACGCGCTGGACGTCGGCGCCGACCTCGCCATCCCCACCTACATGTTCTTCCCGTCCGCGGCCGCCGACCTCGCGATCTACCTCCAGGTCCCCGGCTGCTGCCGCGCGGCGCCTTCCTCGTTCGGGGACATGGGCGAGACGCCGCTGCGCTTCTCCGGCGTGCCGCCCGTCCGCGCGCTGGACATGCCGGATACCATGGTAGACCGGGAGAGCGAGCTGTGCAGGACGCGGCTGCAGCAGCTCGCGCGGATGCCGGAGGCCAGAGGCGTTCTCGTGAACAGCTTCGAGGAGCTGGAGCCGAGGGCCTTGAAGGCGCTCCGGGACGGACTCTGCGTGCCCGCCGGCCGCTCCACGCCGCAGATATACTGCGTCGGCCCACTGGTCGACGGCGGCGTGAGCGCGAGCGGGGAAAGCGGCGAGAGGCATGCTTGCCTCGAATGGCTGGACATGCAGCCGAAGCAGAGCGTGGTGTTCCTCTGCTTCGGGAGCGGGGGAGTTTTCTCGGCGGCGCAGCTCAGAGAGACGGCGCGCGGGCTAGAGGAATCCGGGCACAGGTTCCTGTGGACAGTACGTAGCCCGCGGGAGGAGCGGAACAAGTTCGCCGAGCCGGACCCGGAGGCGTTCCTCCCCGACGGGTTCTTGCAGAGAACCAGCGACAGGGGCTTGGTTCTGAAGAACTGGGCGCCACAAGCAGAGGTGGTGCAGCACGAGGCCGTGGGAGCCTTCGTGACGCACTGCGGCTGGAACTCGGCGCTGGAGGCGATCATGGCCGGCGTGCCCATGATCTGCTGGCCGCTCTACGCGGAGCAGAGGCTCAACAAGGTGCACCTGGTGGAGGAGATGAACATCGGGGTGGCCGTGGAGGGCTACGAGGAGGAGCTGGTGAAGGGCCGAGAGGTGGAAGCCAAGGTGAGGCTGGTGATGGAGTCCGAGGAGGGGAAGAAGCTTAGAGACAGGGTGGCCATGGCGCAGGAGATGGCTACACACGCCGTCAAGGAAGGCGGGTCGTCTGACGTGGCATTCTACGCGTTCCTCAAACATTTGGAGGTGAGCAAGCTCGACAACACCAAAGCAGGCTGAGAGACATTTAGAAGTGATAAAACTCCGGCTACGGAGAGCTCCTCTCAAATGGAAGACGATCGATCGAGACCACCGCTCCAAAAGATGCAAATGGTAGTGGCTTTGCCTGTTTAGCATACTTGATAGTGCAGGCGTGCACCATTCGAATTGTGTAACTTGTATTAACCTCTTCTTTTTTTGACACTTGTATTAACCTCTTCTGGAAGGCTTCTCCTGCATCCCAGAAAAAAGTTGGAGCGGCTGCATAATAAAATATAAGTTTGCAGATGTACGTAGAGCTTCCATAATCATGCGCGGGTAAACAGTCCTTGCGCATTGACACCGGCTTAAGCTTTTCAATGGAAGACGATCGAGACCGCCACTCCAAAAAGATGCAAATGCCCGATCTACATGTAAAATTTAAATATGACATTTTAAAATAAAAGAAAACTGAAATAAATCCAAATGGAGATAATGTTGTGTTCTACTTCTACCAAAGTGTAAATTACAAATCGAAATACCTTATTTCCGGGGCTGGCCTGTATAAAATGGCAAAATCGAACAGATTTTGAGATTTTGCAATTTTGCACCACTCACTCTATAGATGTCAGATTTTGTTATTTTTACACAACCACGAGTATAATAAATGCGAGATGCAAATTTTCGCATTGGTAGAACACAAGATTGTCTACATCTATATTAATTTAAGATTGTTTGAAACTTTAAAGTACTGTTTTCATTTTTTTTAAAGCTACATCTGTGGTCTTTTAGCGGTCTTTGATAGATAATGATAAAGTGAAACAAGTGTTTAGATTTCCAATAAATTTAGGATATTATTTTCGAGCCTACAATACCAAATTAGTAACCCACAAGCCCCGTTAACTCCTCTGCTAGTTGTTGGCAATATACAGTTAATTGCTCATTTGATCATGCATTCGTACTCCCATGTTTAGAGGTGGCGGTGCTCTGCCAACAATTTTCAGACTTCATCTAATTAATATTACTTGTTATTAGTATGGAAATGCATAAAACTAAAATATGTGATACGTCTATGTTGATGGCAACTAATATAGATCGGAGTGAGTATCTTAATCTGATCTCAGGAAATGGTTAGACGTCTCCTGCTTCCTTTTCCCATTTCGGTGACGTCGCCTTCAATCAAGCAATCATCTAGCGGAATACATGTCCAACTCCACAGCCGGGTAGTCAGGATGGGAATGGGCCGGGTCGACCCGGCGGGTCGCCGACCCGACCCAAAAAACTGGGGCCAACGGGTCGCATGGGGAGGCCCTAAAAAAGATTTGGGCCAATAGGGCCGGCATCGATTGACCCGCTGGGTCGGCCGGGTCGACCCACCTTGTATACACATCAGCAAGCAGCTACGTCTGATTCGTCGGCCCGACCTGTTCGTTGTCCTGCTCACGGGGCGGGACGTGTCTCCACCGCCTCACTTGATCGCTAGCTGAACTAAGCTTCTGAAGCAATCTCAGAACTAAAACGAGTCTGCAACTGCCTAAAAGGCTAAATCAGCTGGCTAAAACTAAAGTTGTCACGACTCCTCTAGTACTTTGTCTTTTCATTGACAAGAATGCTTGCACAAGTATTGCATACGTGACACATACTGAAATGTTTAACGGACAATGATGGTCCCTCAAGGAAAAAATGTTTACGGGAAAAGTGATGGTCACGTAATTGCACGCTGCATACTACTATATTGATATGTAGGTGAAATAGTCACTGCCTATATAATGATCGCATAATCAGTTACTTTTTTGGCGAATCAAGACAACAGCAAAAATACATCAAAGTTAGAATTTGGGTCGGCCCGAAATACCCATTGGGCCAGCAAGGCCAATGACAGTTTTAAATTGGGTCGGCCCGTGGCCCCGCAATTTGGCCTTGAGGCCACAGGGGCCAGGGCCAAGGCCAGGTCCGGGTCAGCCCGTTCCCATCCTGAGCCGGGTAGCCGCCGATGACGACTACGAAAATGCGGCTAGCCTACTACACACCCCGATCGATTGCCCGCCTCTCCCATTCAGAGTTCACAACACACAAGCACACCACCACCAGAGAAGCAAATATGCAGAGCACCATCGTGCTTTACACATGGATGGTCAGGGGCCACCTCCACCCCATGACGCAGCTCGCTCACCACCTCGCCGGGCTTGGCCTTCCTGTTACCGTCGCCGTCGCCGACGTTCCTTCTACAGGCAACTCCGCTGAGACCATAGCCCGTCTCGCCGCGTCCTATCCTTCCGTCTCCTTCCACCTACTTCCGCCGGCAGCGACCCGCTCCGCCGTCACGGCTGACCCCGACGCCGATCCTTTCATCGCCCTCATCGCCGACATCCGCGGCACCAACGCTGCCCTCCTCGCCTTCCTGAGTTCCATCGGGCCCGTCAAGGCTCTCGTGGCCGACTTCTTCTGCGCGTACGGGTTTGACGCCGCCGCTAAGCTCGGCGTCCCGGCCTACCTGTTCTTCGCCTCAGGCGCGTCGGTCCTCGCGGCCTACCTGCACATCCCCATCATGCGCACCGCCGTGTCCTTCGGGGACATGGGGCACAACCTGCTGCAGTTCCCTGGAGTTCACCCGATTCCGGCGTCCGACTTGCCGGAAGTGCTGCTCGATCGCGACAACAACCAGTACAAGACATTTCTTGGCCTCCTGGAGCAGCTACCGAGAGCGAAGGGCATTCTGTCGAACACGTTCGACTGGCTGGAGCCCAGCGCCGTGAAGGCGATAAAAGATGGGACTGTCCGCCCCGGCGAGTCAGTACGGCCATTCTTCTCCGTCGGCCCATTGGTCGGCGAGGAGCGGGAAAGCAACGCAAAGCACGAATGCCTAAGGTGGCTGGACAGCCAACCTGCGCGGAGCATTGTATTCCTCTGCTTCGGGAGCGCGAGCTCGGTGCCGGCGGAGCAGCTAAAGGAGATCGCCGTGGCCCGTGGGGCTGGAGAGGAGCGGTCACGCGTTCCTCTGGGCCGTGCGTGCGCCCGTGGCACCGGACGCTGACTCCACGAAGCGGTTCGAGGGGCGGGACGATGCGGCGGTGGAGGCGCTGCTGCCGGAGGGATTCTTGGACAGGACACGAGGGCGAGGGATGGTGGTGTCGTCCTGGGCGCCGCAGGCGGAGGTGCTCGGGGAGGCCGGCGGAGGCGGCCGTGGGCTTGAGCAAGGTCGTTGCTCCGGGCGGCGGCGCGGGCGAGATCCAGCACGGCGCGTGGTCGCTGTAGGTGGTCGTGGAGGGGATTGTGTTGGTGGGGGCGCCGGTGAGCGGCGAGGCTGGGCTGCCGGCGGGGTGTAGCAGCGAGCGGCGGCGGGGCTGAAGGGTGGAGGAGGAGATGGGGTCGAGCTGGGAGTAAGAGCATCTCCACTCGTCCCCCCGAACAGGCCCCCGGCGAGCGTTTTTTACATCCGGACGGCGTAAATCGGCCCGATCGCCCCGGTTCCTCGTTTCGTCCGGTTGGGCCTAATTTCATCCGGCGATCCACGCCATCCCCGGCCCCGGGGAGCTCGGGGACTCCGGACGAGTGAAAGCGGGGAAGGGCCCGATCGTCGGTGACTCGACGCACGAACCCCACCGCCACGTCGCTCAAAATCTCCCCCACCCCTCGTATCTCTCTCGCCGCCGGCACCACCCGCCGGCTTGTTGCCCAGATTCCGCCGCCCCTCCTTCCCCACCTGCCTATATTCCGGCTGCTTGCTCTTCCGCCGGCTGCTTGCTCTTCCGGCTTGCTCCTCGCCGCTCGCGGCTCGGGTTGCCTCGACCACGCCCGTCGGTGTTCGTCCATTTGCCTCGCCGGCCATGGACTCGGACGAAGAGGAGGAGCAGATGTTCGTCGAGCTGATGCAAGAAGAGATGGCAGCCGCCCAAGACGAGGAGCACATGATGATCCTCGGTTGCTTGGCAAGCATGTACGCCGGGCAGCTGGTCGACGTGGTGGGTCGGCACCAGGTCGCCGGAAGTGCAAGCGAGACAGCGAATGGAGGGCTGCATGTTGTACGCCGACTACTTCGCCGACAATCCGTTGCACGGTGAGAGTGTTTTCCGCGTCGTTTCAGGATGAGCAGAAAGTTATTTCTGCAAATTGTGTATGCCATCCGCCACTTTGATCCCTACTTGATGCAAGGCGGATTGCACTGGTTTGGTTGGATTTTCGTCACTGCAGAAGTGCACGGTGGCAATGAGGATGCTGGCGTATGGAGCTCCCGGTGATACTGCAGATGACTATCTTCGGATGGCGGAGTCCACCGCCCTTGATTGTTTCTACCGGTTCTGCAGGGCCGTCATAGCAGTGTTCGGGGACTATTACTTGAGATCACCCACTGTCGAAGACACTGAGAGGATCCTTGCAACAAATGAAGCTAGAGGTTTTCGAGGGATGCTTGGAAGCATTGACTGCATGCATTGGCAATGGAAGAACTGTCCGTTTGCGTGGCAGGGAATGTACAAGGGTCACAAAAAAGGCTGTGTGATACTTGAAGCAGTGGCTACCCATGATCTCTGGATTTGGCACTCTTTCTTTGGTATGCCTGGATCCAACAATGACATCAACGTCCTAAACTGCTCCCCGGTCTTTTCCAAGCTTGTTGAGGGTCATGCTCCCCCGGTGGACTATGTGATCAATGGTCGGCACTACAACAAAGGATACTACCTTGCAGACGGTATCTATCCAAAGTGGGCAACATTTGTGAAGACTATCTCGAATCCTAGCACCCCCAAACTCAGCGAGTTTGTGAAGAGACAAGAAGCTTGCCGAAAGGACGTCGAGCGTGCATTTGGTGTCCTCCAGCAGAGATTTGCTGTCGTCCGGTTCCAAAGATCAGATGTGGGAGGTGATGAAGCTGTGTGTGCCTACACAATATGATTATTGAAAATGAGCGAAAGCATCCGGTTCCCTGGCTGAGCAAGAAGCACCATATGAGAGAGGGGCCTCTTGCAGCCTAATCACCAGGTGCCTCCATCATGGGCCGCCTTCATTGCTATGCGTCGGAGATTCGAGACTCTACAATGCATCAGCTGCAAGATGATCTAGTGGAGCACATATGGAGGCTCCGAGGCAACGCCAACGCCAACGCCAACGCGACGCCAACGTCTAATTTGTTTGAAAAATTGTGAAATTGTGTGCTTCATTTGTTTCAGCACTTGTTAAACATTGTACAATTATTTTCGCCGAATTTGTTTCAGCAATTTTCGTACTGTTGGTCGCCGAACTTGTTAAATTTAATAAATTCGTTTGAAATATGTGGGAGGTGATGAACTGCTGGAACTAACCTATTAACAAGATGCCGAAGAGCCAGTTGCTGTTTTCTGCTGTTTTTGGTTTCAGAAATCCTAGTAAAGAAATATTCTCGGAATTGGACGAAACTTTCGCCCAGGGTCCTATTTTTGCACGAAGCTTCCAGAAGACCGAAGACCTAACGAAGTGGGGCCACGAGGAGGCCAGGAGGGTGGCCGGCGCGGCCCAGGCCACATCTATATTAATTTAAGATTTTTTGAAACTTTAAAATACTATTTTCATATTTTACAAAAAAAAGCTACATCTGTGGTCGATTTCCAATAAATTTAGGATATTATTTTCGAGCCTACAATACCAAATTAGTAACCCACAAGCCCCGTTAACTCCTCTGCTAGTTGTTGGCAATATACAGTCTTTCGCTAGCTTTATGCTTTGCACAAACCCTCCAAACAAAAAGCTAGTCTACTTGCATGCATGAACCAGAAGGTCAAAATATTGATCTATGCATCCATCCTTCATTAATTAGATTAAGCAGGGTAGTTTAAGTACATGCACTTGCAGTAAACCCAGTTTCGATTCATGCAGCCTATACATACACCATGAGGTAGTTGGATTTATATATTGAAGTCATTGAAGGACTCAATATTCTGAATCTAAAGAAAAAATCCAATACGTGTGTGTGAAACTTCTGGAGTCATTCTTTGACTTGAAGTAGTTGGAGATAATTGTGTGGTACAACCGATTGTGTGAGTTCTTCCGTGATAAGGATAACTCTAATATCAATGATTGTTGATGTGTACTCATGGATAAGTTCTGTACTTCTCTTAATTAATCCGTGTTTCGACAAAGGGTAAAGTGATTTTCTTGGGATATTCATTTTCGAAATTACTCATCTACAGGTGAATAGACCCAGTTTGCTAAAATATGTCAATGTTACACATTCAAAATACATTACAATATTTAATACCAGTGGCATAAACGAGTTATTACCTCAGCCTCCCCTTTTCGATTCTATGACCTTGCACTTCTTTGCACCTCAAAGACAACAACAGCCCCAGCAACCTACTATATAGAGAAACGATTATTATAAGGCAAGTGAAAGCCAAAAAAAATTGATTATATTTGCTAGTTCGCTAGCCAAAAAAATTGTAGGTGAAAGGCAAAAAAAAAAAATTACATTTGCAAGCCGCGCCGTCGCCAAGCGTCCAAAGTCTTAAGTCGCGAATATTCACGCGAGCGCACGCGCTATGAATGTATATCTCATCTAGTACTAGTATTTAGAAGACACCAAAAACCTGACCTTATAAGCAGCTCTCCACCCCCATGGCTTAGCCGTGTGGGACTAAACCATTGCCTTCACTTTTCCACCAGCACCATCCGGGTAGCCTTTTGGGTTGTTGGGACTGAGGCAGCTGTTTTGGTTGTTGGGCTGTCTGGCATAGTGCGCATACATCACAGTAGATGCAATGGTTACTGGGCTGAGACACATCATTCTCACAGTAGCTTCTCTTTCTATCTTAGCTTTGTTGGTTTTCTTTTTACTACTTTTTATTTGAACTAACATAGCAGGTGCTACTTCCGTTACATTTCCATGAAAAAAAATGAGACCCTCTTTTGCTAGCTTTATGCTTTGCACAGACCCCCTAAACAAAAAGCTAGTCTACTTACATGCATAAATAGAAGGTCAAAAATGTTGATCTATACATCCATCCTTCATTAATTAGATTAAGGTCATTTAAATACATGCACTTGGAGTGAACCCAGTTTCCGTCCATGCAGCCTATACATACACCATGAGGTCACGCCGACCTCGGCGCCGTGAAACCATGCATAATGCATGTAGCAATCTGCCAGCTCCGTCACGTGTCCATACACATACAAGGCTGGTAACATCGTCAAATCTCATGCATTGTAGCATGTTGCTAGCTATTACTACTCGTCACCCACAACACACACAAATAAACACATGGCCATTTCATTGTGGGCGCCACGCTGACTTCCTTTTTTTCGCATCACCATTACATCATCGCCATCGGTGTTTCATGCTACAGGTCCTAGCTCTTAGTGGCGAATTACATTGTCGCCGCTGATTTTCATGTTCTCCACATACAATCTCTTCTTTGAGGTGTCTCGTGGTTCTGCATGGTGATTCATATATGTTCTCCATAGGCACTTACAGTATTTCTGGCTTGCTTGATAGTCTGTGCTGCCGCGTGGCTCTACATGGTGATCTATACCATCAACACATACATTAACGGTTCATCCATTCAATCCATAGTTTGTGGAGTCCTGTAGCTTTACATGACATATGTTGTTTCGTCAGCGACACATCCATGCTATTAGTGGTGTATCACAACTCTACATGATTTATGTTGTTTGTCAGAGACACATCCACGGTTCGACACATCAATTTTTTAGCCACTAGCATCTCATGACTCATTGGCATAATAATTATTTGTTTCCTACGAGACTTGGTGCTCATTAGATTGTGCTGAATGAACTTATTTATAACATGTTGAAAAAACTTACTTTTCCGGTTCAAGTTTTATTTTTTATAGGTGACTACTTAGACTCATCCATCTCTGCCTCCAACAGGTGTAGAATGGATGGGCGCTCCCGTCCTTATTGTCATTGTCATGCTACAGCTGCTACGTGTCTGCCTCCACTTCCATGGCTGCATGTTCCGTCACCGATGTGGCGCACGCCCCGCTCAGCCTCACTCCCTGTCATCGTCATGGTCTGCGATATGTGGGGCAGAAGTAGGCTTCTGGTGGAGTGTTATGTCTTCAAACAAACCAGATCGCTACCAAAACTAGCAATAGACTAGTACTAATACATACATGACCTGAGCTCAGTACAACTAAAAGATTCAAACTTGCGCTTCGACTGCAATAGCTGGTTTCCACTCGTCGGACTCGGCTCCCGTGAAGACCATGCCATCGGGTCACAAATGACAACCCCGCCGCAACGAAGATGCCCTCCTTTCCGAAAGAGCAATAGGTTGTAAACACGTACGAATCGACAATGGCGTTGCTGCGCACATAGAGCGCAGCTCATGGTATTCCTGCCGGCATTGGGCGTTGGCCTTCAAGCTTTTTCTTCCGTATTGGTGTAGCACGTGCACCTCAGGCTCGGGCTGCGACACCGTTGCCGCTGTCCAACTTCAACCCACAGACCTTCACGACGACATCATCGTTGGAGGATAAAAACATGCACACACACCCGCGCTCTAGGTGTGGCTCGGTGCATGCTTGCTCAGTTGCCTTCATTTTCTTATCGGGCCGACTGGCATCATGCATACATCATAGTAGAGGCAATAGCTCCCGGCCTGAGATAATAGCTTCTGGGGTGAGACAAATCATTCATCTTAGTAGCTTCTGTTTTCTGTTGGGCTTTGTTGGCTTCCTTTTTACAATTTTTTAATTTGAACTAACAGCAAAGGTACTACTTTCTTTACATTTCCATTGAAACGAATTTGGCTCCTTCTTTTGCTAGCTTTATGCTTTGCACAAACCCTCTAAATAAAAAAAAGCTAGTCTACTTGCATGCATGAACCAGAAGGTCAAAAATATTGATCTATGCATCCATCCTTCATTAATTAGATTAGGGTAGTTTAAGTACATGCACTTGCAGTGAACCCAGCTTCGATTCATGCAGCCTATACATACACCCAGTGGCGTATGTAGGATTGAATCACAGGGGGTGCAAAGCTCAATGCTTAGCATGTACGGGTATTTTTTAGCACATGTAATACACATGAAATCAAAATAATTACTGCAAAGTTAAGCAAATCTACATTTTTTTGGGGGTGCCATGGCACCCCCACTGGATACGCCCCTCATACACCATGAAGTCACGCCAACCTCGGCGCCGTGAAACCATGCACAATGCATGTAGCAATCTGCCAGCTCCTTCACGTGTCCATACACACACAAGGCTGGTAAATATGGCCAAATCCCATGCATTGTAGCATGTTGTTAGCTAGTACTACTCGTCGCCCGCAACACGCACAAATAAACAACACGACCATTTCATTGTCGGCGCCACACTGAATTCCTTTTCTCGCATCACCATTACGTCTCGCCGCGGGTGTTTCATGCTACGGCTCCCAGCTCTTCATGGTGAATTTCATTATCGCTGCTGATTTTCATGTTCTTCACATCCAATCTCCGTTTTATGGCTCTACATGGGCACTCGCGGTATTTCTGGCTTGGAAGATAGTCTGTGGCGCCGTGTGGCTCTACATGGTGATATGTACCATCAACACATACATTAAAGGTTCATCCATTCAATCCATAGTTTGTGGCGTCCCGTAGCTTTACATGACATATGTTGTTTCGTCAGCGACACATCCATGCTATTAGTGGTGTATCACAACTCTACATGATTTATGTTGTTTGTCACAGACACATCCACGGTTCGACACATCAATTTTTTAGCCACTGACATCTCATGACTCGTTGGCATAATAATTATTTGTTTCCTACGAGACTTGGTGCTCATTAGATTGTGCTGGAAAACCTTATTTTTAACATGGTGAAAAACTTACTTTTCTAGTCAAGTTTCATTTTTAGGGTACTACTTAGACCCATCCATCTCCACCTCCAACAGGTGTACAATGGATGGGTGCTCTCGACCTCATCATCGTTGTCGTGCTCCAACAGCTACATGTCTGCATCCACTCCCATGGCTGCATGCTTCGTCATCGTCGTGGTATACACCCAGCTCAGCACGGTTATTTACCGTGATCCAATGGCCTAGATTGAAAATACCATGTTCTATAAAACAAGACGTGATCATTCTAGGCCAGTTATTTACCGTGAACCAATGGCCTAGATTGAAAATACCACCCAATCGGCTAATAATACTCAAAAGGAAAGAGAACGGTGAGTTAACAATAAGACAACGTCCTCTGCATGCATGCGGCTCATTAATGCCCTCTGTGTATTTCCTTGTAATCTTATTTCGAAGTGTTGGACGGTTCTTGTTGTTAGGAGAAAAAGTCCTACTGAACTAAAGACATTGTTTATCAAGGATTACTTAATTATTTTATTTATATCAATTGTAGAGTGAAAGAAAATCCCAATTGCAAACTTACTTTATCATTATGCAGAGCCAAAGTCGGTGCCAGTAGTGCAAGTTGACGATCTTGTCATCCTTTGGCATTGCTGAGGATTAAACCCCTTGTGGGATTGCTTTCACATCCATGTCTATACGGTTTGTACAGGTTAGATCCTTTGGCATTATAATTTGTTCATTTCAATTATTTCTCTTAATTATTAATCAAAACAAAAGAAGAGATAAGGCAACCTGCTTGAATTCTAACATATAGTATTGGATTTTATATGCACGGTGGCATCTCCAGATGGGATTCTTCTTTGAGAACCCCAGCTTGTTGCTGAATGTTTTCCCCTATCCCTCATACATGCATTCATTGCTTGGTGCAATAACTCATGGTGGATTTGGTGTGAATTTCACTAGCTAACCATGTGTGTTGCCTTTTGCAACGAGCAGAGAGAAGAATCCTATCACCAGAGAAAATAGTTTGTGAGGAGCGAGAAAAATCTTGCGGGGAGTGTGAAAACTTTGTAATGAGAGATAAAAGTATCCCTCGCAAACTTTTCATATACATAGTGGCTACCATTTCAAGCATAAATAATAACCCTGATCTCAAGATGCACATGAGATCATAGGTAATAGCTACACACAAGCAGCTTTAAACATGAACGGAAAGCGACACATGAAATTCTAGGTTGGGCCAATATGCGGGTTCTGCCCAAGAAACGACACGACCAGACATCGTAACAAGGTCCGTCCCGCAAAAGACCCAAGCCCTCATCTACCGACCACCAAAATGTGTCTGTTAATGCATCGTCCATGGGTGGAAATTTCATCTCGCCACGACGCATCGTGGGCGGCGGGCTGCATTGCGCCTACCTCCCCTAAGCGTCGTGCTCATGCATTCGAGCTTGCGCGCCACCGCGGGGCCCTCTCCCACCGCCATGCACCTTCCATGTTTCCGTCTGTGCAAACGACGCCGAGACGTGAAGCTCACGAGCAGCCGCATGAGCTTTCCCTCCGGTGCAGCCGCGCATGCAGCTGGTGCCTCACCACCGGCATCGAGGAAAACTCATCCCACGACGATGTGGCCTTTAGTATCACGGAGATAAAGCGTCGCGACTTGCATGTCGCTCAGCACCACTCCCTCGCTACCGTCTTCTCCAACTCCTAGGACTGCGCCGCCGCAACGAGGGCGGACAGGAGGAGGCGGACGTCACCTAGGTGTGATGACGCTTCATTGTGGAAGAACGCTGGTGACAGTCTTCCTCGTCGACTATGGCGACTCCACATGATTTAGCCGCCGCGCCATAGATGCCTCGGTGAGATATCCAAAGAGCTTTAGGGTTAGGGTAAGATTAGATCTCAATGATGAACTAGCTAAGTAACTCGTATGATCTAGTTATAATTTTTGTAAAATCTAGCGCCAAATGATTAGTTTTAAATTGTAAAGTTCAATATATGCGGTGTCAACACTGGCACAGTGAATCGCAAGTAATATTTATTTTGATGCATAAAAAAGGGTCCATGACATAGGATGACACATGAAAGGATATACTATCCCACAAAATGATATAAGGACCTACATAATGTGTGATGACGAGAAAAATCAAGGAACACCATAAAACAAGGACCCATGATGAAATAATAGTTTCATGCTATCATTTTATGCATAGAATAGCAATACACAACATAAGAAATGCAAATAAAATGATAGGTAATGCAATAGTATGGGTCAACGAGAAGGCTCATGAAACGATGGGCATTAATTAAGGATCCCAACAATTTTGGGCCCCATTCAGGGACCTTGGTGGTCTTTTTTGGGCCTGGATATTTTCCCAATAGGTCTAACTTCCCGAGGGTGACTAAGTTTAACCAATATGGTGAAACATTAGATCTCTAAAAGTACAAGTCTAGAAATAACCTTTCAACGCCACCGGAATCACCTTGATTGCATGACATGGTATTCATGCAGGAAAACTGCCAGAACACTAGTTTGGGTGGGAAAAGTGGCAACATGGTGGAAAACTACGGAATCTTCGGACAACCGGAACGAAAATGAAACCTTTGCACCTTGTGAATTTTTTATGATCTTAGAGCATTTTTTTTTGCTCGGGCGATGTACCATGTTGGGTAGAATGGTGTATCGCCCGCATAATCAGAAATTTAAGTGAATGCTTTCGTTGAAGTGATCCCTAGGCAGACACTACCATGTAACAAAAAAATGAAAATAATTTGTGTAAAATAATCACTATTTACTTAGACAAATTCTTGGTCAAAAAATTCGATGGAACATCGGATGGAGGACTCTTACCACACGTGGAGCAGACGGCTCAGCTTAAGCCTCTGCAAAACTGAAACCGGCTGAAAGCATGGAAACCGTCGAGTTGGTAAGTAGTTCATTTTCTTTCACATTTTCAATATCAACTCCGGGGACGCGGCGACGTCGCCCTCCTTGGACGACTCCGGGGGAAACCCTAGGCGCCGCCGTTTCTGACCCCTCCCTCGTTTCACCGCCGTCGGTGGGGGGCAGGCAAAACCATGCGCTCCCCGGGGAAGGTGGCGGCGGGGCGGTTCCGTTTTCTCTTCTCGATGCGAGCGCGGGTTCTTCCGGCTGCACGCGACGGCGACGGAGCAGCGGTTGTGTGCAGCGGCGCGGAAGGCTGTTGGGCAGCGGCGGGCGCGCGCAGCGTGGCAGCGCGTTGGAGCTCGTGGCGGGGCGGCTGGCGCGCGGCCGAACCCGGACCGGATCTGGGCCACGCGGGCCAGCTTGGGACGAGGCGGCCTGAGGCGTGGCGCGGTGGAGGCGTGTCGTCGCCAGCGCATGGAGGCCAGGGCGGGCGCGGGGGGTCCCTGGGATGAGGTGCAGGGTGAGGGTCTGCTAGTTGGGGAAATTTCCTCCAGCAGGTGTGCTGCAGATGCGGCCGTAGATGCCGGGGTGGCGACCCCGGAGAAGCGGCTTTCGGCGCGGCAAAGCAAGGCATTTGCCGCGGCGTGAGGTGCTACCACGGATGGTCTTGCGGTGGAGCTTGGTGGTCGATGTCACGGCCATGCTGCCTTTGTTGGCTGGCATGGGTGGCGGCCGGTGAGGGAGGATGCCGGGGCGGCGGCCCCGGATCGACGGCGACGTTCAGTTTGCCACGGTGGTGTTTCTTCGCGGTAGGAGGTGTTGTGCAAAGATGCCACCAGGGTTGTTTCGTGGTGGACAGAGGAGGCCCGTTCAGCGGTGGGGGAGGAGATCCAGGCGAAAGCCTAGCCTAGACTTCGGTTTGGTGCCGGCGATGGCGGTGTTTGTGGATGTCGCTTCCCTTCTTGGAGGCATCGTTGAGGAGCCTCCTTTTCTCTCCAACAACAATGTCATGGCCTCTCCTGGTGAAAACCCAAGCTCCGGTTATCTGGAGCGGGCGATGGTGGCATCTTCGTCGCTTCCCTCTTGAGGGCGTTGTCTTGGAGAGTCGACGTGTGGCTGTTTGGTGGTGCTCCTCTTTTGTCTTGGCTTGTGAGCGTCGGGGTGGCACCTCCGAATGGTGGTGGTGTGCCGAGGCAGAGGCCTCGGGATCCGTGGCGGGTAGCAGCCTCATGGGACGCGGCGGCTTCTTGACTTGGCTTGGGTGGCAATCTTTTCAAAAAAATCCTTTGGCTTGTTTCAAAAAAAAAAAACTCCGGGGACGCGGCTTGCCTGCGTCTGCGGCGTGTGACCATCCGTGCGCCGCGAGTACGTGGCTTTCATCGCGTCCTTTCCGCCTATTTTCCCAGCGCGTGTGCTATTTCATTGCAAAGAAAAAATCAGAAATACTAGCAGTACACGGTTTACAGGTACCGTCGTGTCCCATCAGTCCAAAACAAATTTGTACAACACGTCAACACACCTATTATAGAGTACTTCTTCTATATCTCTTTCCCGGCGTGAACTTGGAGCTGGGCGCGTCCAGAGGTGCCACAGTCTAGCGCATGCTTGCCATTAAGTAGCCCAGCTTTGCAGCCGCTCCACCATCTGCACCGGTGACACCGTGGTCAGAGCATCTCCACTCGTCCCCCGAACGGCCCGGCGTTTTTTACATCCGGACGAATCGCCGTCGCCCGGTTCTCGTTTTCGTCCGGAATTGGGCCTAGTTTCATCCGGCGATCCACGCCATCCCGGCTCCCGGCGCTCGGGACCGGACGCGAAGCAGCGAAATACCGAGGAAACTTCCCGCGCGTCTGGTGGCCCCAACTTGTCGGCGAGAGAAACCGATCGTCGTCCTCATCGCATCGTCTTCCGCGCGCTGTAAAAGCTGCCGCCGGTCTGCATTCGCCGTCCACGCGGCGAGTTAATGTCGTCGTCTTCCGCGCACGCATCGTCTTCCCGCGCACTCCACGCGGTCAAAGGCTGCCGCCGGTCAGCTCGCCGCGACGCACTCCACGCCGCATTAATCCCCGTGCCGCCCGCACCTATACGCCGCTTCGCTCGCCGCCGGTACCCCGTGATCCCTCTCCCTCCAGTCTCCCTCTAGTCTCCGTCCACTCCCCCGCTCTCCGAAGATGGCATTCTCCGACGACGACGGCGCAGCCAACAACGGCTTCCCCGCCGCTCGCTCCACGCGTGGAGGCACCTCCTCCACCGCGGGGTACCCCTGCCGCCGGACACGAGCCGCCGGCGGTGGGTGGCGGCGAGCCGTGGCGGCGTGCCAATCCCGCGCCGCCTCGGGGCAACCTCCTCGACATCGAGATCGAGGAGGCGCGGATGAAGATGACGGATGAGGAGCGCGCCGAACCACGCCACCACCCCGACAACTACACGGCGTGGAACTCATACTTCTGCGCCGGTGGGAGCGGGAGCTCGCCGCGTACGACGGCCCGCCGCCTCCGCCTCCGCGCAACAACTCGGCGGGCCGCAAACGTTGGTGGAGCGCGCCGGGCCGGAGCCTCGAGGCCGTCATCGAGCACATCCGGGCGGCAACTTCCCGGTGCACGATGCCCGCTCCATCGAGGGCATCGGCGAGCCGCCGCGGAAACGTCGGCAGCCACGGCGCATGGCTGCCGCTCGTCCTCTTCCGGATCGGCGCGAGGTCATCCTTGGCGCCGGTGAAGGGAGGAGGCGGTCGCCTTCGACGCCGGCGCGCGTGAAGACGAGCCGGCGTCTCCGCGCCGACCGAGGCGCAGCAGCGGCGCCCTCGTCATCGCGACCGCCTTCCGCGCCGCGAGCGGCGGAAGAACGAAAGAGGCCGCCGCACTCCAGCTCGCGAGGAGGAGGCGACGCGCGGAGGAGCGCGCGGCGGAGGCGATCGCCGGTCGGCGAAAGACTTGGAGGAGGAGAAGCGAGGACGACGCCATGGAATGGGCGGGCGCGAGCCAGCGGCGAGGAGGCGGAGCAGCGGCGGCGGCTCCTCGGCCGCCGGTGCCGCCGCGCCGCCGCGGCGCCACAACCGCCCGATGCCGCGCGCTTCCGCCGTCCCGCGACACCTCCTTCCGGCGTCGCTATCCCCGTCGTCGACCTCGAGTCCTCCGACGACGACATGTACAAGCCATCCCCGGTGGTGGGGAGACGCCGCCGCGGCGGCCCAGGCCGCGCAGCCGAAGGACGACGGCTCCGACGACGACGACGGCGACTACACGGTGTTCTACCGCCATTTAGGCATGTAGATCGCCGTGTTTTAGAATTAGCATTTGAATTCCCCTAGCCGAATTCGAAATATAGTCGAATTCGGCCTCTATGTATGAACTCCGCCGTTATATGATAAATATCATTAAATTTAGTCTATATTCACCCGTTTTTAGCCGTAGTTTGTCAAGTTTCCGTTTTCAAATTCGCCTCGTCGAATGCACGCGGCTGAAACTACTTCCCCACGAAATCTTCCTCCAATCCGGACGAAAAATTCGCCGGATTTGGGCGTGGGGAGCGCCAACGAGTGGGGATGCTCTCATGGACCGCCTCCACCAGCCCCTACGGTTCTCAACAACGAGCGTACAGATCGATCCCCGACAACATGCAGATAGTGTTGAAAGTGTTCAGCGTCGGTGGAGCCTGGAACAGCATGTCGCGGTCCTGCGCAGCGCCGAGGAGGCTGCCGAGAGCCCCGGTTGAGAACCCACTCCAGGAGCATGCACAAGCGATGCCGTACCTTCCTTCACATGTCGAAAACACCGCGGGACCAGACAGCAGCCTTGACGCCATCTTATGCCTTGCGGCGGAGGACCTGGGGGTGCCTGTCGTCGTGGTGCGATTCCTTGACCGCATCTAGCCAGCCGCTGTGGCCGAAGGCGCAGATCGACCTTGACGTTGTCGTGAGCGAGCGTGGAGGAGGACGATCTTGGGATTGTGCCAAGCACCTCATGGAGGTGCAGCACGTTGGAATGTAGTGGGCGACTGAACGCACCGCCCTGAGCCTCGTGTCGACCTCGACTAGCCACACTGTGTGGTCGGCGGCGGCACAGATGCATGTATGGGCGCATGGCATCCCTTGCTCAGGAAGAAGAGGCCGTTGGGGTCGTCCATGCTCAGGACGGGGTTCTCCGGCGGGACGTGCGGGAGGTGCTCATAGCCGGAGAAGGCCCAGAGATCGGCCGCGCAGAACTCGACGTCCTTCTCTCACTTCATGCTGCCGTCCGTCGCACTGTTCATGGTCGAGACGGGGAGGGTAACGACGAACAACGGCCGCGGCGGACGTTAACAAATCTCACCTGGTGTCCTTGTCGCCTTCGCGGATGTTGACGACCCCCACACTCATAGACGCCTGAGGACACTCCTGTCGTGGTCGGGCATTCGGGCTCCACCCTGGGCGTGTTCGTACAAGTACTGTGCGAGTATCACGGACGCCGTATTCGTGATTTATTTTTCCCGCCGAAACATACGAACGCGAGCCGATGTTTGCGAAGCCGCTGGATGGATGCCACAGCCACGCCTCATTGGCGCAGGGATGGGCGCAGGCAAGCCACGTCCCCTTAGCTCAGCTGATGGATGCCATAGTTTTTGTAGTACTTGAGCGGGAGAGAGTGCAGTATGAGCTACCTAGAGCTACGGCAAGCCGATCACAAGCTAGCTAGTAGCTTTACTTTGTTTTTCTTCGCATGACCTAGCTAGTTCACGTACCTGTCCCGGCAAAAAAAAGTTCACGTACCTGTATCAGGTCGATATTATGACTCTACTCTGATCGATTCTGACAATCTGACACATTTGGAGAAACGTAGCGACTCCGCATCGATTAAACAATAACGGAGCCTGAGGAATTATAGTAAGGTTCTTAGAAAAAACCGGCATGAACTACACTCTTTTTTTGGACAATCAGATCACAATTCAAACAATAATCAATAAAAGTGCAACAGCACAACAAAACTGTAATACAAGTCTAACCAAAAAGACGTTAAAGCTACACCATTATAATGGTTCGTCTAGAAGATTCCAGAGTTGGGAGTGACAACACACAATCAGATCACAATTCAAACAATAATCTCTCGTGTGGGATAGATTCCCGGTCCATGCTACCACCCGCGCGATCGACGTGGGGGCTGGAAGCTCGTGGGCAGCCGCACGAGCTCCCCCTCCGGAGCCACCACACATGCAGCTGGTTCCCGCACCTCGATCGCAGAGCGAGAGCGTCGATACATGCAAGTCGCCTCTCCACCATCGTCTCTCACGCTTGGGATTGCTTCAAGCACCACCGACGAGGCCGGGCAGGAAGAGTCAGACCTTGCCTAGGCGCGTCGCCTTTTCATTGCAGACAAACGCTACTCCAAGGCTTCATCGTCAACTACGACGACTCCAACTTTCTTCGTTGTTGCGTCGTAGATGCCTCTGTGAGATATCCAAATATCTTTAGGGTTAGGATTAGATTAGATCCAGATGATGAGCTAGCTAAGTATCTAGTTCCCAGCCTTCACATATAAATTGATGTTTCATGATGTATATGAACTCGCATGATCTAGTTAAAACTGTTGTAAAAGTCTGGCACCAAATGATTATTTTAAATTATAAAGTTCATATATGGTGTACCTACGATGGCACATTGAAGCGCAAGTAATACTATTTTGATGCACAAAATAGGGGTGCATGACATAGGAGCAACACCCGAAAGGTAGTTTCTATCCCAAGAAGTGAAATAAGGACCCATATAACATGCGACGACGAGACGAAACAAAAACAACATAAAAATAATAACATGTGATGCATAAAATACAGACCCATGATGAAGTAATAGTTGCATGCTATCGTTTTATGCATAGAATAATAATACGCTACATAAGAAAGACACATAAAATCATAGGTAATGCAATAGGGTGCTCCAACGAGAAGGCCCATGAAACGATGTGCATAAACTAAGGATCCGAACAAGTTCTTTGTGATATAACTTCTGGGCCCATTTAGGGGCCTAGACGGTCCTTTTTGTGCCCAGGATTTTTCCCGATAGGTCTAACTTCCCAAGTGCGACGAAGTTTTCCCGATATGGTAAAACACTATATCTCTAAAAGTACAAGTCCAAAAACCCTAACTTTCGAATAACCTTCCAACGCCACCGGCTTCACCTCGATTGGAGCACGTGTGTAGAAACTACAACTATCAGAAAACACTATTGACCTATTAAAATTTGGGTGGGAAATGCATAATGTATTCGGGCGGGAAAAACAAAAGTTTGAGTTGAAAAAGTGACAAAATAACTACGAAAATTTCGCATAGCCGAAACGACAATAGAACCTTGCACCTTGTTAATTTTAGATGACCTTAAAGCATTGTTTTTTCTGGGCGATGTACAAGGTTAGGTAGAATGGTAGATCGCCGCATAATCGGAAATTTAATTATGGGCTTTCATTCAAGTGATCCCTGCCATCTAATAAAAACAACGAAAATAATTTTTGATTGATTCTCCCGGTAGAAAAAAAAAGTAGAAGGCGCACACTTTTCAAGATGAAACTTTGACTGAAAGTTTGAGCAACCATTTATGTTGTACAAAATTTGGTATCGATAGATTCGTCTTGATAAACACTTTCTAATGTTACATATTTCATATCAACTAATCACCATTTACCTGGAAAAATTATTGGTCAAAAAATTGGTCGGAACATCGGATGGAGGTCTCTCTTCCCGCCCGAGGAGAAAGACATCTCAGCTGATGGATGCCTAGTTTTTGTAGCACTTGAGCGGGAGAGTACAGTATTAGCTACCTGCTAGCTACTGCAGCTATGCTCGACCCAGATCCCGTCAAGTCACAAGCTAGTTTTACTTCGTTTTCCTTCTCATGAGCTAGCTTGATCACGTACGTGTATATCCAGGTCGATCTCATGGCCAATTCATGCTCAGCCATCTACTGTACTCTAATCGATTCTGGCCCTTTTGGAGAAACGTAGCAGTTAATTACTAGAAAGACTCACATGAAAATTCAGCACAAACTACCCTATTTTTTGGACAATCAGATCACAATTGAAACAATAATTAATACAAGTGCTACAATACAACAAAACTGCATCACTAGTCCAACCAAACAGACGTTACAGCTCCACAATTACAATGGTCAGAAGCATTACAAGAACGACCCATCTGGAACATTCCAGAGTTGGGAGTGACAATAATCAATTGACAACCAATACAAAATTCTGGATTTTCCACTTCTTGATTCCAGAGTTGGGAGTGACAATAATCAATTGACCCATCTGGAACATTCCAGAGTTGGGAACGACCCATCTGGAACATTCTCAAACAAGAGTTCAGCTTTCACTTCTTTATTTTCCACCCTCTAGTTTCCCTGCCAAGCAACACTAGTATACACGCAGATTAGAAAACTACACACGCAGATTAGAAAACAAAAAAGAGCTGGTCCGAACTAGTGCAGAGGCAAAACAAGTACCTTCTGGAATGACATTGCTTACATCACCCCGCCTTTGCTTCCTGGGACGCGGTGCTGCTCACCTCAACCAAAGGATCTCCAATCTACCAAAGAAAGTCAACACATTTTGAGCTTCCACAGTTTATCCCGATCCGGTGATAAGCAACTCAAACACACATGTGCATTCAACCCACCCAAAGCAAAATCTACCATGCTGCCAGCAACAACTGATGCACTTGAGCATCCTCCAGGTACTCAATCAGAAGCTGCAGGATTTGTTGGTGTACCAAAAAATGTATTCTCGCCATGGATACTGCACAAGATAGGTCCATTAAGTCAGCACGCGCACCAAATAAAGAATAGCAGAAAACAAAACCTAGCAAATGTAAGAAACTTGTATAATCTTTATACTATTGGAACAAAAGAAAAAAGATGTCCTCAACATTTGATGTATACTATGATAATCCATAGACAAGATCAAACAGGATTAAGAAACAGAGTAAACAACACTCCCACTCCAGTATTAAGAAAGAGCAAGCAAACTGAACTAGCACCGGATCAACTAAACCACCAATAGAGCATTCCAGTACCAGAAAAGCACCAGATACTCCTCAAAGAGCAACGCCTTGATGGCAAGACACAGGGCATCAACTCGATGGCTTTAACAACAAGCCACAGCATGGTGCAAGGGGGAGCCTGTATAATCACCTGTGAAAAGCTGGCACTTGAGAGACGCATGGTTGCAGACCATCTGCCCGTTGTCTGCCACCAGCATAACAGCAAGAACACATGATTGCTGCATTCAGATTCAGCAGGATTTCCATGGTGAGGTGCTCAACAGCTGCTTCTAGATTCCCTGACAAGACCAAAAATACATGCAGATTAGAAAACAAATAGGGTTTTCAGCAAGGGAAATCAAGCGCAAAAAATCAATATACATGCAGGCATCAAAAGTAAGCTCACAGTAATGGAAAATCATATTAGGGATCAAACATCAAACTCCAATGCTTACTACTTTGTGAAAAGAAAAAGTTTCAGTGCAAGTGAATGCACTACAATGGTGTACATGTATGTAACACTATTGTGTAGCGCAAGGGGGAAAACATGCACAACTGCACATACAGTGGCATATCCTCTGTGTGGATGTGGCCATCGTGCCTCGTCCTACTGGTTCCCCCACTTTGCGCCCTTCAGCTCCTCCTCCCTCATCCGCCCTCCATCACGCAAGGTTTCACGGAGGCGTTGACATTGCCAAGACCAGTGGCAGCAGCAGGTTTTCTTCAGGATAATGAGCGCAGATGTTGCTGCATAAAAAGAGAACGATCAGCTAGCGACATAGGAGCAGATGGCATGTTATGTTTCTGTACAGGGAAATAACATAACCAGCAATCCAAATCAATTAAGAGGTAGCCTGAGTTTGTCGGCAATGATTTGTAAAAGTAGAAACAGGAACAAGATGGAAAACTAAGAACGAGATGGAATTGACATGCATTCTAGCACCTTGCCACAAGCCCACAAGCTCTCAATTACAGATGTGCTATTGTGGTGTAAGGTTGAGATTAATGCACAATTAGTAATCAGATAATCCTTGATTTGATGGCAGCAATCATAATCAAAACCACATGAGGTTTTTCCAAAAAAGAAAATCAATGTGGGCCTAGTTTTTTATAGCAGCAAACAAACATAGAATAAAATATTTCACATAGATGCAATTTGGCACAAGAAGAACCAAGAACAATACTGTTCAAGAATAATGATTGTGCAAGTTGCCTGTGTATCATACCTCTTGTACCATTCATGACTGCTGAGGTTGGGTTCAAAAGGATTTCCTTGATAAGATGCTCAACCACCGCTTCCTCCAGTTTCCCTGCAAAGCAACACGAGTATACACGCAGATTAGAAAACAAAACAGAGCTGTCCAAACTAGTACAGAGGGAAAACAAGTACCTTCTGGCATGACATTGCTTACATCACCATGCCCTTTGCTTCCTGGGACGCGGCGCAGCCCACCTCAACCAAAGGATCTCCGATCTGCCAAAGAAAGTCAACACATTTTGAGCTTCCCCAGTTTAGCCAGATCCGATCCGACGGTAGGCAACTCAAACGCACATGTGCATTCAACTCACCCAAAGCAAAATCTACCATGCCACCAACAACAACTGATCCACTTGAGCATCCTCCAAGTACTCAATTAGAAGCTGCAGGATTTGTTGGTGTACCAAAAAATGTATACTCGCCATGGATACTGCACAAGATAGGTGCATTAGGTCAGCACATACACTAGATAAAGTATAGCAGGAAAACTAAACCTACCAATGTAAGTAACATGTATCATCTTTATGCTACTGGCATTAGAACAAAAGGGACCAAAAGGAAAAATATATCCTTGACTTTTGATGTATACTATGATAATCCAGAGACAAGATAAATCAGGATAAGAAAAAGAGCAAACAACACTCCCATTCCAGTATGAACAGAGCTATCAAACTGAACTACCACCGGTTCAACTAAACCACCCACAGCACATTCCAGTGCCAGAAAAGCACCAGAAACTCCTAAAAGAGCAACGCCTTGATGGCAGGACACAGGGCATCAACTCGATGGCTTTAACAACAAGCCACAGCATGATGCAAAGGGGGAGCCTGAGGAATCACCTGCAAAAACCTGGCACTTGAGAGACGCCAGGGTTGCAATCTATCTGCCCGTTGTCGGCGCCAACAGGATAACAGCAAGAACACCACGATTCCCTGATGATACAATTTTAGCACTTGAGAGACTGCTGCGTTCAAATTAAGCAGGATTTCCATGGTGAGGTGCTCAACAGCTGCTTCGAGATTCCCTGACAAGACCAGAAATACACCACGATTAGAAAACAAAGTAGGGCTTTGAGCATGGGAAATCAATTCGCAAATAATCAGTAGTGCCAAAGCAACAATATAGATGCAGGCATCAAAAGTAAGCTCACACTAATGGAAAATCATATTAGGGATCAAACATCAAAAAACTCCAGTGCTTCCTACTTTTAATCTTTGGAATAGAGAAAAGCATAAGTTTCAGTGCAATTGAATGCACTACAATGGTGTACATGTATATCAACACTATTGTGTAGCGCAACAAAGGGAGAAAACATGCACGTACAGTGGCATATCAAGCTCGAGTGGATGTGGCCACCGTTCCTCATCCTACTGGTTCCCCCACTTTGCGCCCTTCAGCTTCTCCTCCCTCATCCGCCCTCCAATCACGCAAGGTTTCACGGAGGTGTTGGCATTGGCATGACCAATGGCAACAGCAGGTTTTCTTCAGGATAATGAGCACAGATGCTGCTGCATAAAAAGAGAACGATCAGCTAGTGCTGCTAGCGACATAGGAGCAGACGGCATGTTATATTTTTGTACAGGGACCATTACAGTACAATAGCTACCTTTGCACCTGTATCAATCATCTGAAACTAGTCTAGAGCACATAAAAAACGAACTGAACCTTTGCCCCCAAATTAGCGCATGCTCAGATTTACGAGTAGAAAATTGTGGATGTTGTTCAGCAGCGTTCCTCATCCTCCTGGCTTTGCGCCCTTCGACTCCGTCGGCCGCTCGCCATGGCACAAATTGGCGAGAGGGCTTGATGGCAGCTGCAGGTTTTCTTGAGGACAATGAGCACATATGACGCTGCTTCTGCTGCACAAAAACAGCAAAACTCAGCCGTTGGTGGTAGCCACATGCATGTGTGCAGATGCAGTAGAACAAGGAACACTTGTGCCGAGCATATAGATATGCAGCCGGATGAAACATGTGAAAAAGTACTGTAGCAGAAGGGACCAGAATGTGCTCACTTTATTTGGATTGGAGAGTAGGAGGATGTTGAGGCGTTGGAGCAGCGTCGCGTGGGAGGGAGGTGGAGGCGAGGAAGGTGGTTGCAGTGCGGCCGGACGCGCGGCGCCGATGCAGGAGGAGACGCGGCGGCATCTGCTAGGTCTTGCGCACGGGATGTGCGTCGTGGAGCAGGAGGTCGGGGAGGCCGGCGGAGGCGGCCGTGGGCTTGAACGAGCTCGTCCGCTTGAGCTCCGGGCGGCGGCGCGGGCGAAATCCAGCACCGCGCGTGGTTCCTGTAGGGCGTGGATTGGATTGGTGGGGGCGCCGGTGAGCGGCGAGGCTGGGCTGCCGGCGGAGCGAGCGGCGGCGGGGCTGAAGGGGGAGGAGAGGAAGGGAAATGGCTTCGTTAGGGTTTGGGTGGAAATGGCTGCGTTAGGGTTTGGGTATTTTTATTTTATTTTATTTGGGTTTGTTTAGTTTTGGCTGAATGAATGAGGAGCGGGTCGACAATTCCAAATTTCCAACCCCGGGGGGGCGTTGCGGCCTAGCGGGCCGTCCCGCGCCACTTGACACCTTGCTTGTGGTGATCGAGGATTTAATTTGTTTGGTCCCAGTCCCGTCCCCTCCCTGGTTCAGTGCGATGTGCGGAGATGACAGAAACGCATGGACCAACTGGTTGGCAATGCCAACTGTATATACTAGAACTATACGCTCCTCCCATACGTGTCAAGTTCAGAGCTGGCTACGAAAGCTATCCAATTACGTGTCAAACATTGTGTGCCACGACACTGCTGATTCGCCCATTCCCTTCTGGATCGAACACGAAAGCTTCCATGCTTTATATGCGTGTCTACAAATTAAATGGCCAGGAATGCATATACGGAGTATATATATTCGTAGCTCGATCGTATCTGTTCTACTATTCCACATTTCGATTCCCTCCCAGGCTCCCACGCACGTCAACAAAGACCAAGAAGAGCATAGCCGTTATGACGCAGCACAAGACAGTGGTGCTCTATCCGTCGCTGGGCGTAGGCCATCTCAACCCAATGGTGGAGCTGGCCAAGCTCTTCCTCCGCCGCGGCCACGCCGTCATCATCGCCGTCGTGAATCCGCCCGACAAGGACGCCGTGTCCGCCGACGCGGTAGCCCGCCTCGCCGCCGCCAACCCCGCCATCACGTTCCGCCTCCTTCCCGCGCCGTCTTCTTGCGGCGAGGAGGACCATTTCTCCAGCCCGATTCTGAAAACCATCGACGTGCTTCGCCGCGCCAACGCTGAGCTACGGGAGCTCCTCCGCGCGCTACCCGCCGTCGACGCCCTCGTGGTCGACATGTTCTGCGTCGACGCGCTCGACGTCGCCGCCGACCTCGCCATCCCCGCCTACTTCCTCTACGCGTCCGCGGTCGGCGACCTCGCCGTCATGTTCCACCTCCCGTACTACTACCCCGCCGCCCCTTCGTCGTTCAAGGACATGGGCACGACCGCGCTCCACTTCCCCGGCGTGCCGCCCATCCGTGCGTTGGACATGTCCACCACGATGCTGGACCGGGAGAGCGACATCGCCAAGGAACGGCTGCGCCAGTACACGCGGATGCCCGAAGCGCGAGGCTTCCTCGCCAACAGCTTCGATTGGCTGGAGTCGAGGGCTCTCGAAGCACTCAGGCACGGCGTCTGCACCCCTGGCCGCTCGACGCCGCCAGTCTACTGCATTGGCCCGCTGGTCCTTCCTGCACAAACGTCCGGTGAGAGACACCCGTGCCTCCAGTGGCTTGACGCGCAGCCGGAGCGGAGTGTGGTATTCCTCTGCTTCGGAAGCTTGGGCACCTTCTCCGCCGCGCAGCTAGGAGAGGTGGCTCGTGGGTTAGAAAAATCTGGCCACAGGTTCTTGTGGGTGGTGCGCAACCCACCGGAGCACAAGGACGAGTCCGTCTTGGAAGCGTCGCTTCCAGAAGGTTTCTTAGAGAAGACGGCTGATAGAGGGTTCGTGGTGAAGAACTGGGCGCCACAAGCTGAGGTGTTGCAACACGGAGCCGTCGGTGCGTTCGTGACACACTGTGGGTGGAACTCGGTGCTCGAGGGGATCGTCTCTGGTGTGCCGATGATCTGCTGGCCATTGTACGCGGAGCAGAGGATGAACAAGGTGCACGTGGTGGAGGAGATGAAAGTCGGGGTGGCGATGGAGGGCTATGAGAAAGAAATTGTGAAGGCAGAGGAGGTGGAGGCGAAGGTGAGGCTGGTGATGGCGTCTGAGGAAGGGAACAAACTCAGAAAAAGGCTCTCGGTAGCCAAGAAGATGGCGGCCGACGCCCTGAAGAAAGGCGGGTCGTCTGACATGGCTTTTGAAGAGTTTCTGCGGGACTTGGAGAAGTGTAGTTCCGATTACAAAAAGACGATGTAAACTTTTCATAGACGTGAGCACGAAGGAGGATGTCTCCTACTGGAAAAGCTCGTGGATGTTGGTCCTGTTGGTCCTTTTTTTTAAAAAATCTTAACGTTATTTGCTTCTGACTATCTCCTCTATTAACTGAACTTAGCAGTCATTATCTAAGCATGACGGATCAACCAAAAACTGCCACATAGAGGTGATACTTTTTGATATTTTTTGCGGGATCGTCCTTTTTGACAATTCATTACGGTAGATGGTCTTTTTTTTTTGTTAAAATTCGGGTTCTCGAGGAGTTTGGACAAGTGCAGTACTCAGTTTGAAAAAAGACAATGTAAATTTTACAGCTATAACACCTTATTTTGGTATACAATTTTTTGGTGAAAGGAGTTGATAATTTGTTGGTATATCAGCTACTGTCACGCTAAGCAAAGAACGAGTGTAATACTAATACTCCTCCATTTCTAAAAAAATTTTGTAACTTTTTTTAGATACGGATGAATCTGTAGTTAAAACATTCCTATATACCTCCGTATCTACACAAAATTGAGACGTATTTTTTCTTTTAACGAAAGGAGTATTTACTTTGTTATTTTATAAAAAGTTACTGTATATACACGTTCACGCTGGGCTCCCAACCCAAGGAAATTTGGCCGTGGTCCAGGCAATTTGCCAAATGATGTTGTTTTTCATTCTAAAAATTGTCATCACGATATATTTGAAGATTCGGCGGCTCGCAATGCGCTTGTTTTGTGGAATTAAAGTTCACAGTTTTGCTAATTAATAGTTTCCCAATTTTATTTTATTTCGAAAATGTTTCCAATTTTATTTATCTTGTGTTTTAGTGAATTGGATGGGCTTTCCTTTGCTCTCCCTTTTGTCTCTTGAAAAGAACAATAATCCTCGACTTCTGCATGGACTGATTTGCTTATGTATTAACTTAACTCCGAAGTAGTTGTTTTGCTAAAGGAAAAAAAAACATCTACAAGAGGAAGAACAAGACAGCAGGGTGCGTCTGGGAGTCTCCCATGCTGCCGTGCACGGAACGCCCGGACATGTTTGTGTTGTCCCGTGCATATGGAACAATCGCCGGGTTTGGACCGGTGCGTCATCCTCATTCGTGTTTCTACTATACTACGTAGAACAATCGCGGTGGAACAATCGCCGGAGTATGGCTGGCAGACGGTAGCAGGTCGTGTCCGTCTCAAAAGCGTGGGTTGATGACGATGTACTCCCTCCGTCCACAAATAAGTGGACATCTAGCCTCTAAAGTTTGTCCACAAAAGAGTGTACTTCTATCTTCCCAATGCACTTTAATTGCTTCTCTCTCATCGCACGGAAATCAAACCCAATAATATTAAGAGCACTTAGCTCATTGGAGGTGAAATAATTGAAGTGGAGAGATGCATCTTCCCAATGCACTTTTTACTTCACTTCATAATTTGTCTTGAAAACCCCGCATGTACACTTATTTGTGGACGGAGGGAGTACACCTGCCAGCTGACTCCCCGTTCACTACGCCATTACACTGTTGAGTGGTGAGTACTGATATATGATGGCATGTGGCCAAGTGCTAGATCCGTGGCACGCGGTTCACCCTTCACTCTCTAGTAAACCGCGCGCGCTTGATTTCTCCGTCCATTCTATTTCTGTGCTGACCAGCCAAATCTCTACTCGTGACTCTTGTGAGTGAGCCGGCCGGCGGCCATGACGACGGAGAAGACGGTGGTCCTCTACCCCGCCCTGGGCGTGGGCCATCTGAACCCCATGGTGCAGCTCGCCAAGGCCTTTCTCCGCCGCGGCGTGGCCGTCACCATCGCCGTCGTCGATCCGCCGGGGAAGGACCCCGTGCTGGAAGCCGCAGTCGCCCGCCTCGCCGTCGCCTGCCCCTCCATGACGGTCCGCCTCCTCCCCATCCCACCCGCCTGCGCCGACTCCCACGGCGCCATGCGCATTCTGGCCGAGCTCCGCCTCGCGAGCCCCGTGCTCCGGGAGTTCCTCGCCTCGCTCCCCGCCGTCGACGCCCTCGTGTTCGACATGTTCTGCATCGACGCGCTGGACGTCGGCGCCGACCTCGCCATCCCCACCTACATGTTCTTCCCGTCCGCGGCCGCCGACCTCGCGATCTACCTCCAGGTCCCCGGCTGCTGCCGCGCGGCGCCTTCCTCGTTCGGGGACATGGGCGAGACGCCGCTGCGCTTCTCCGGCGTGCCGCCCGTCCGCGCGCTGGACATGCCGGATACCATGGTAGACCGGGAGAGCGAGCTGTGCAGGACGCGGCTGCAGCAGCTCGCGCGGATGCCGGAGGCCAGAGGCGTTCTGGTGAACAGCTTCGAGGAGCTTGAGCCGAGGGCCTTGAAGGCGCTCCGCGATGGCCTCTGCGTGCCCGCCGGTCGCTCCACGCCGCAGATATACTGCGTCGGCCCGCTGGTCGACGGCGGCGTGAGCGCGAACGGGGGAAGCGGCGAGAGGCACGCCTGCCTCGAATGGCTGGACATGCAGCCGAAGCAGAGCGTGGTGTTCCTCTGCTTCGGGAGTGGTGGAGTTTTCTCGGCGGCGCAGCTCAGAGAGACGGCGCGCGGGCTAGAGGAATCCGGGCACAGGTTCCTGTGGACGGTGCGTAGCCCGCGCGAGGAGCAGAGCAAGTACACCGAGCCGGACTTGGAGGCGTTCCTTCCTGATGGGTTCTTGCAGAGAACCAGCGACAGGGGATTGGTTCTGAAGAACTGGGCGCCGCAGGCAGAGGTGGTGCAGCACGAGGCCGTGGGAGCCTTCGTCACGCACTGCGGGTGGAACTCGGCGCTGGAGGCGATCATGGCCGGCGTGCCGATGATCTGCTGGCCGCTCTACGCGGAGCAGAGGCTCAACAAGGTGCACCTGGTGGAGGAGATGAGGATCGGGGTGGCCGTGGAGGGCTACGAGGAGGAGCTGGTCAGGGCCCAAGAGGTGGAAACCAAGGTGAGGCTTGTAATGGAGCCCGACCAAGGAAAAGAGCTGAGAGACAGGGTGGCCATGGCGCAGGAGATGGCTGCACACGCCGTCAAGGAAGGCGGGTCGTCTGACGTGGCATTCTACGCGTTCATCAAACATTTGGAGGTGAGCAAGCTCGACAACACCAAAGCAGGCTGAGAGACATTTGGAAGTGATAAAACTCCGGCTACGGAGAGCTCCTCTCAAATGGAAGACGATCGATCGAGACCACCGCTCCAAAAGATGCAAATGATAGTGGCTTTGCCTGTTTAGCACACTTGATAGTGCAGGCGTTCACCATTCGTATTGTGTAACTTGTATTAACCTCTTCTTTTTTTTGACGCTTGTATTAACCTCTTCCGGAAGGCTTCTGCATGGCTGCATCTGCATCCCAAAAAAAGTTGGAGCGGCTGCATAATAATGATGTTAGTTCTGCTCGTGGCTGATCAAAAGAGTTAGTGAGGTGCTCACCGCGGCGTTCCCACAGTAGTGCTCACCCTCAAGGATGATGCATTTGGTATCCTCGCATCACTGAGCCCTACTTAGATCGCGGAGCCTGCTAATGGTGAGCCACCTTTGCTTCCACTTCCTCAGGTGGTTGTACACCTGAGTGGAGCACACAGACACACCACAGTGGTCAATGGGCACCTTTGCCTACTTCTTTTTATCTCTTTATTCTATACTCTAACAATTACAACACTAGGAGGGCACAAACTGTTCACACGCAAAGAAGAACCAGGACGAGAGTGTTTGCGGATTTTTTTGCCCGATCTACATGTAAAATTTAAATATGACATTTTAAAATAAAAGAAAACTAAAATAAATCCAAATGGAGATAATGTTGTGTTCTACTTCTACCAAAGTGTAAATTACAAATCGAAATACCTTATTTCCAGGGCTAGCCTGTATAAAATGGCAAAATCGGACAGATTGTGAGATTTTGCAATTTTGCACCACTCACTCTATAGATGTCAGATTTTGTTATTTTTACACAACCACGAGTATAATAAATGCGAGTTGCAAATTTTCACATTGGTAGAACACAAGATTGTCTACATCTATATTAATTTAAGATTTTTTGAAACTTTAAAATACTATTTTCATATTTTATAAAAAAAGCTACATCTGTGGTCGATTTCCAATAAATTTAGGATATTATTTTCGAGCCTACAATACCAAATTAGTAACCCACAAGCCCCGTTAACTCCTCTGCTAGTTGTTGGCAATATACAGTTAATTTCCCATTTGATCATGCATTCGTACTCCCATGTTTAGAGTTGGCGGTGCTCAGCCAACAATTTTCGAACCATTGACAAAAAAAGACTTCATCTAATTCTATTACTTGTTACTAGTATGGAAATGCATAAAACTAAAATATATCTAGATACATCTATGTTGATAGCAACAAATATAGATCGGAGTGAGTATCTTAATCTGATCTCAGGAAATGGTTAGACGTCTCCTGCTTCCTTTTCCCATTTCGGTGACGTCGCCTTCAATCAAGCAATCATCTAGCGGAATACATGTCCAACTCCACAGCCGGGTAGCCGCCGCCGACGACTACGAAAATGCGGCTACTCCAAAACATCACCACCATATAAGCTCACCCCGATCGATTGCCTGCCTCTGCCATTCAGAGTTCACAACACACAAGCACAACACCACCAGAGAAGCAAATATGCAGAGCACCATCGTGCTTTACACATGGATGGTCAGGGGCCACCTCCACCCCATGACGCAGCTCGCCCACCTCCTCGCCGGGCTTGGCCTTCCTGTTACCGTCGCCGTCGCCGACGTTCCTTCTACAGGCAACTCCGCTGAGACCATAACCCGTCTCGCCGCGTCCTATCCTTCCGTCTCCTTCCACCTACTCCAGCCGGCAACGACCCGCTCCGCCGACGCGGCTGACCCCGACGCCGATCCTTTCATCGCCCTCATCGCCGACATCCGCGCCACCAACGCTGCCCTCCTCGCCTTCCTCAGATTCATCGGGCCCGTCAAGGCTCTCGTGGCCGACTTCTTCTGCGCCTACGGGTTTGACGCCGCCGCGGAGCTCGGCGTCCCGGCCTACCTGTTCTTCGCCTCAGGCGCGTCGGTCCTCGCGGCCTACCTGCACATCCCCATGATGCGCACCGCCGCATCTTTCGGGGACATGGGGCACAACCTGCTGCAGTTCCCTGGAGGTCACCCGATTCCGGCGTCCGACCTGCCGGAAGTGCTGCTCGATCGCGACAACAACCAGTACAAGACATTTCTTGGCCTCCTGGAGCAGCTACCGAGAGCGAACGGCATTCTGTCGAACACGTTCGACTGGCTGGAGCCCCGCGCCGTGAAGGCGATAAAAGACGGGACTGTCCGCCCCGGCGAGGCAGTACCGCCATTCTTCTCCGTCGGTCCATTGGTCGGCGAGGAGAGGGAAAGCAACGCAAAGCACGAATGCCTACGGTGGCTGGACAGCCAGCCTGCGGGGAGCGTAGTATTCCTCTGCTTCGGGAGCGCGAGCTCGGTGCCGGCGGAGCAGCTAAACGAGATCGCCGTGGGGCTGGAGAGGAGCGGGCACGCGTTCCTCTGGGCAGTTCGTGCCCCCGTCGCGCCGGGCGCTGACTCCACGAAGCGGTTCGAGGGGCGGGACGATGCGGCGGTGGAGGCGCTGCTGCCGGAGGGATTCTTGGACAGGACGAGGGGACGCGGCATGGTGGTGTCGTCCTGGGCGCCGCAGGTTGAGGTGCTCCGGCACCCGGCGACGGGCGCGTTCGTGACGCACTGCGGCTGGAACTCCACGCTGGAGGCTGTCGCGGCTGGGGTGCCGATGGTTTGCTGGCCGATGTACGCAGAGCAGAGGATGAACAAGGTGTTCATCGTGGAGGAGATGAAGCTTGGGGTGGCCATGAACGGCTACGACGAGGGAATGATGAAAGCGGAAGAGGTGGAGGCGAAGGTGAGGCTGGTCATGGAGTCAGAGCAAGCGAAGGAGATCAGGGAGAGGACGAGGCTAGCGAAACAGATGGCCGCCGATGCGCTGGAGTCCGGCGGATCGTCAACGGCAGCGGTTGTTGACTTTCTCAACAGTTTGAACATTTGTACACCGAAAATGCAAGTCTACATACACGTTGGGGTCCCGGTCTTATCACATGCCGTCCAGTCCTCCAATTTTGCATCAAGATGCGTGCGTTTATTTTGCAAAGAACACCCACCACTAAATCGATTTGTCATGGCACAGTCCAACCCCTTCTGTATAGTAAATCTCCAACTTCTTTCTGAACTCTTCCTAAACCTCCAGCTTCTTTTGTGTCAGAACTAGTGCAGTGTAGGCAACATTTGATTAGTTTGTACTGACACATCCTAAATAATTCATACATGATTTTTCTTTCTCTTTCGTACACATGTTACAGAATATGAATCATGGGTCAGAGAATTAAGTGCAAAACGGAAGATTAAAATGAATCATGGGTCAGGGAAGTAGTACAATTTTGACCATGTTCATCTAAGAACAGAGGAGAAAATGAAGATTAAAATAATGCTCATGTTAATGCTTGCACTAATTTGGATTGATCCAAGAGAACAAATAGCAACGAAAGTTTCTCTTCCCATAAAAGAGAAGTAAAAATTCTGAACAAATTCCACAACTGGATCTCGGTTGGGGAGTGATCCCTTCATTAAAAAAAGCACGAGATGGGGACAAGGAGCACGGATTCGTCGATCTGAGGGACGGAACCTCGCCGTCGACCTCCTTCCCATCGATTTGAAGGAGACCGGTGTAGGGGGCGGGAATGGGGGCCGTTTTGGATCTCGGGTTCGTGGCCTCCGTGCTACCGGCGGCCGGTGTGGTGGGCGGGCTCAGGGCGGCGGATCCGGCGAGGTAGGCTGCCAGTGATGTGCTGCTGCAGGGGGAGGTGGATGATGAGAGTGGTGGCGGCGGCGGCAGCGCAGGTGAGGTGGAGGAGATAGTGGATAGGTCAGGAGACGGAAAACGAGCTGTACATGTCCACTTTGGTTTCCATAAGGGTGCAAAGATGTACAGTGTCCAGGATGTAGATGTAAATGTGCAACACACGAATCTTGAAGCTATTATGACCCTAGGATAAGCCAGGGACACCCACATATGTGTAGAAAAACTGCGTTGTTTGTACACACCACTGAATCGGTTGATGGTCAAGACAAACAGCTCGAGTGGGTAACTGCTATACGTTGGCTTTTATTTAGTATGTATTTAGTCGAATAGGGGAGTGTATGTGACGAACATACTCCTATTTACGATTTTGATTTTATGTGAAGCAGAAGCATTCAGACTTCAGACAAACAACCGTAGCACTTCGATGGTAGCGGAAGGCAGCGGCCACGCAAAACATAACAACCGTGGCATTTACAAGATTCATTTCAAAATTTAAGATGTTTATCAGGTATAGTAAGATAGTTTTAGGGAGGGAGGCTGAGGCTAGCTCGATTGCAAGGAGACGTTAACACACAAAGCCAACACTTGGTTTCAAAATTTAACGGATGACGAGTTTGAGTTCTTACGTATTCTTAGGGTTTAGACTTGGTACATGATCAGGATTAACATTGCGGTACTGATACTATATATATCTAAATTCCTTCCATATAAATTCATCGTAACATTTTTGATAATTCTCAAAATATATTTAGCAACTCCGGAACTTTTTCGATATTGCTCCAAAACAACTTTGGCAGCTCTCGAACAATTTACATAGTTTATCTCTTACGTATAAAATTTCTAAAATGATTCTGAAACCCGCGGGAACTCTTCCGAACAATTCCATCAACCTCATATCATATATGGAACTCTCACAATGGATTGATCTGGATCTGCTACGCTGTACACGTTAAAGTCTATGATAAAATCAACTGGTCTTTTCTTCATCAGACACTCAGGATGAAAGGTTTTTCACCAGAGTAGAGAGCGTTGATTGATAATTTTGTGTATGGAGGAAGTGTTATTATTCGTGCCAACGATGATACAGAACGGTTCTTCCAGACACGAAAAGGTTTACGCTAAGGCAATCCTCTATCACCACTTTTATTCAACATTGTGGCAGATATGCTCGCCATATTGATCGAACGAGCTAATCTGATGGTTAAATTGATGGAGTGATCCCTCATCTCGTAGATGGAGGTTTATCAATCCTTCAATATGCCGACGATATAATTCTATTTATGGAACACGATCTAAATAAAGCTCAAAATCTAAAGCTGATGTTGGCTGCTTTTGAGTATTCATCGGGTCTTAAAATAAACTTTCGTAAAAGTGAATTGTTCTCTTTTGGCGACGCTCTTAACTCAGTCGCTGAATATTCGAAACTGCTTGGTTGTGGGCAGGGCCAGTTTCCTATCAACTATCTGGGTATCCCGATTCATTATCGGAGATTAACGATGGCTGAGTGGAAACTAGTCGAGAAAAAACTTCAGAAAAGACTTAGTAGTTGAAAAGGTAAAATGCTACCCCTCGGAGGAAGATTGGTTATCATTAATTCAATACTCATCAATATGGTGTTGTATATGATACCCTTCTTCATATTGCCAAAAGTTGTTTTACACAAACTCGATTATTATAGATCAATATTTTTTTTGGCAAGGGGATAGTGAAAAAAAAGAAATATCGACTGGTCAAGTGGTCTGTCGTATGCCGACCTAAAGATATGTGTGGGCTAGGAGTTCACAATCTTGAAGTCAAGAACTCAGCCTTATTAGGTAAGTGGATTTTTAAGCTACTAACCGGAGATGGCGTATGGCAGACCATGGTTAGAAGAAAGTACATCGGCGACAAAGCGCTATCCCATATCCTTTGGAAACCTGGAGATTCACAATTTTTGGCCGGCCTAATGCAACGAAGAAATTTTTATTCAGATATGGTACTTTGATTATTAAGGATGGATCGCAGATATGGTTCTGGGAGGATACATGGCTAGGGAATATGCCTCTTTCTGAACAATATCCAACGTTATACAACATTGTTCGTCGCAAAAGTGATACCATTGCATTAGTAATGGCAACATCACCTCTGAATGTGACGTTCAGACGAGATTTAATCAGTCCGCGACTTCTTGCATGGAACGCCTTACTTTTGCGTTTGGAATCCATCCAGTTATCTGAGAAGATGAATTTTGTTGAAACTTACAATCCAATGGAAAATTCTCTGTAAGTTCTTTGTACAATGCAATTATCCAACCGGAAATACCAGTTGATAAAAACAAGAAGATTTGGAAGATGAAGATACCGCTCAAAATTAAGATTTTTGGTTGGTATTTGCTTCAAGGAGTATCCTAACCAAAGATAATCTTGTGAAACGCAACTGGCATGAAAGTACGCAGTGTGTTTTTTGTCAACGCGATGAGACGATTAAACATTTGTTCTTCCAATGTCACTTTGCCAGATCTATATGGTCATGCATCCAAATAGCTTCTGATCAGTATCCCCCGACTAGTGTGGCCAACATCTTCGGTAATTGGCTTCACGGGATCGATCACAGATTTAGAACATTTATTAGCGTGGGGGCGATTGCCATTATATGGTCGCTATGGCTGTGCAGAAATGACAAAGTTTTTAATGATAAGAATTGCTCCCTCTTGCAGGTTATCTACAGATGTACCGCTACTCTCCGTTAATGGTCTGCGCTGCAGAAGGTGGAGAACCGCGACCTGTTTACGAAGGTCTGTACACGGTTGGAGGACACCACGAGGGATACTTTTTCCCTACATGGATGTAGGTTGTGGAGGGGATTGGGTTGGTGGGGGCGCTTGTGAGCGGCGAGGCTGGGCTGCCGGCGGAGCGAGCGGCGGCGGGGCTGAAGGGGAGCGGGTGGAGGAGGAGATGTGGTCGAGCTGAGAGAAGGGGAAATGGCTGCGTTAGGGTTTGGGTATTTTTTTGATTTGGTTTTTGATTTAGTTTTGGAAGGAGCGGGTCGACAATTCGAACCCCGCGGGCGCGACGCATCAAACGCGATCGAGGATTTAATTTGTTTGGTTCGCGAGGCATCAAACGCGAACGTGACGCGCCTGGTTCTGTGCAAGCCGGAGGGAGGGAGAAATAGCGGTGCCGGGCGGGCTTCCTTTCGTTCGTCACGACTCACGACGGCTCAGGGCCGGGGCATGTAGGCTCGCCATACTAAGCTATGTTAGACCTGGACCTTGTAAGGTGGATTAAGAAATCATATGATATCAAAGGTGGAGAATAATCATATGATATCAAAAGCACTTCCGTTTTACGAGCCTCCTCTTTTCGATTCTCTGACCTGGCAATTCATTTGCTTTTTTGGCTTTCACCTGCCTTATAATAATTGTTTCTCTAATACTTTTTTTGGCTAGCGAACTAGCAAATGAATTGCCAGGTCAGAGAACAAAATTATAATGGGGTGCATGTGCACATGGGCTCACATCATCCCACCACCCCCATATATAGAAATTATTATCGTATAAAAATATGCATCCCCTCAATTTTTATTTATTTCTCCCCCTCATACTTAAATCCTAGCTCCGTCTGTGCCAGCATCACGCATTCGAATTCGAGATAAGCCACTACCACTACCAATTTTCCCGAGTGATGGTCTCCATCATTTTCCATTTGAAAGGAGGTATGTATGGCCGGATGTTTTATGTCAACTTCCACTACACATAGGTTTCAAAATAACTTTAACTTCTAAGCATGGTTCCTCCTATGCCAAAGATTAATGATGGTACATTTATATGATGAGCCTGACAAGTTTCTGTGGGTGCTCTCATCTGTTTGTGTTTTCTCGGTTAAATCTATGTATAAATACCTAATGAATGGGCATAATAGGTATTTCTCAAAAATACATGTGGAAATCAAAAAATCCCACCAAAAATTATGATTTTAATGTGGTTTCTTAATATAGAATATTTGCTCACAAAATTTAACTTTGCAAAAGGAATGTAGATTGGGTGTACAAAACGTTGCGCATCTCCGAAAATTTAATTTGGTTCCTAAGAGCATCTTCCGCTGTGATATAGTTGTAGTTTGTATTGTACTTAATACATACATATCAAAGAAAGGCGATCAATCAATATGTAGTTGGGCTTCTCCGGCCTAAGGAAAAGCAGAATGTGATTGATTTTTCCCCATCTCTTTCTAAAATCTTCTATTTTTTTCATGTTTTTTTGGGTATGTCGGTATCTCGGTTTTGCAAACCATAAGCATTGGTTCCTGGTTGGAAACGATGCTTGATGCTTCGGGCCCACTCAGCTGCCATTGCTAAAAGATATTTGTTTGATAGGCCCTTTTATGGGGATGATAAATAATTAGTATCCTCCTGAAAAAACATATTTCTACTTGTCAAAAAGATCTAATAATTTTTTTTTGCACGTACATCTCGACAATATATAAGTCTGTACGGATTCACTAAAGCGGATAGTTTTTGTGGTCGATGTAAAGAAAGATAAAACATGTTTCACAAAAAACCTTATTTTTAGCACCAAACTTTGTTTTTTAACAAGGCCTAAACGACAAGTTGATTATTCATGGAAAGACTTTGTAGCATGTGAAGACGTATAAGGGATTTTTTCATTTGAAATAATTTAACATTTCAAAACATATCAAAGATCTATAATTTCGATTGCTACCTTGTGTAACTGTGATGTGTTTAATGACGCAAAGAAGTGTTGGTGTATATTTCTACATGTCTCATATCTCTACTACTTATAAAGGCACGAAGTGCTGTTGGAAAATCAAATCTAAACCGTCCATTCACGTACATCCTGCGGTCCAAAATCGTTTTTTCTCCCCACCCGAAATTTCTGCCCTCACCATCTCCCCCTCCCCGAATTTCCCTCATCTCTCCCACCAGCACACCCACGACGCCAACGCCCGGCCGCCTTACCTCGGCCGACACCCACGACGCACCCACGCAGCAAAGATAGATGCAAAGTAGCCAAATACCGTCGCCGCACCTCTCTCCGCCGCCTAGGCCAAATTCAGTGACCTCGCGGCCGTCGATGCGGTGCTTCCCTCCTCCCGGCCCTACCTTTTGTGGTTGTGTCGCCTTCGACGTGGTGGCAGATGCCCTAGACCTCCAGAAGCGAGGCAACACCAGCAAACGCCCACATTCGCTTGCGGATCATGCCCGTAAATGGCGCCCGCGCAGCGATCTACCAGCTGGCCTCTCTCTGTCCGTTTGCCGCCGCCGGAGGTAGGGAGTTCTCCTTTTACCTTTTCATGTTCCTCCCTTTTCTCTAGAGTAGATCCGATGATCTGAGGTAGCAGGTAAACTGGAGGTTCCATGTTGGAACTTGGAAGGCAACATTAATGTCATTAGTATGACTGATTTTGGACTGCTAATCTAGGTGATTGAGTTTGAAAAGATATGGCAACCGTGTTGAGGTTCTCACAATAAGGTAACGGTACTACAGATCTGAGAAACTATTGCTGTGTTATGCAATAGAAATAAATTATGTACTTCAAATAAACTGATTATTTTGAATTACTTTACAGGTTTAGATTGGGTGCTCAAACGCGAAAATTATGATTCAGCTTTGACATGATCTCATGCCTCTATTTTATTCAGCTACATATGCTGATTATTCAGCATTTTGCATTCGACATGAGCTTGAAACAGCATGGTACAACGTTTGTCTGTCGTCTGACCTTTCTGAAACTTTTTCAAATTGCATCCACATAGCACCTTTGCTTTGGTTCAAGCGATTTTATTTTAATTATTATCTGGGGCTAAGCTTCAAGCTTCTCATAAGCATATGTGGAATTAAAGAACTCGCTCAGCCTAATGTGCTGCTCTGAAAGCATCTCAGTTGCTTTTTAATGTTGAATAGTGTATTTAATACAACAAGGTATGAAACAAATATTACGGGTAGTATGTCTTGCAAAATGGAGTATAATTGTCTTGCAAAATGGAGTATGTACAATTGATAGCTCGATGCAGCTGTTACAAAAAATCACCTGCACTTCATCTTACCATATCTAATAAGCCATCATTACTGAATTTTCCAATTTAGGGTAGGTTTTCATCAGTCGCTAAATATCAGAATTGATTGCAGCCTCAGAAATCTGAGGTCAGCAAACTGTCAATTTCTCCGTCTCCTGTAATGAACCACACTGGGAAAGGCAAATCTGATTTAACACTCAGCTGGACAGGTATTAGGTGGTACCAGCTAATCTACACTCTGTTTTCCATGTAGTGAAGTCTGTGCTACTGTGTGTTTTTAACATCTCTTATCTGCAGAGATAATAAACTTCAGGGATTGATGCAATAATGAATTCGCAACTCAATTCAGTGGTTGCTAGATCTTACTTTGTTTTGTTGTTTGTTCGTGTATATTCAATAATGACTCCTTAGTTTGTATTATACCATATGTGGAGTGAAAATTTGTTCTCATGTTCCTTGGGGTTAATGTTCCATTCAAGGGCCAGGCTAGCAGTTTGTCAGCTTCTTAATGAAATTTGAGTAATGTCGTGAGAAAAATAATAATTCTTGAGGTACTAGATTTTACTATGCTGACATCTCAGTTTACCAAATTTCGTTATGTACAATTGATATCTCGCATTTTATCTGTATTAACTTATGTATTGGCATGGCACGATTTTCACCACTGCCATTATGTTTAGAAATAGTGATTTCTAATGTTTCTCACGTGTTAGCCATAGTTATTTCAATGTTTTGATTGATGTTGAAAAGCCCCAAGTTTGCGTTAACTTAATTTATTTATTAATCAAGTGTACTCTTGAACTAACTGTATCTCTTCTTTTATCCTTTCTATAATTACAGGTGTGGTTAGATACAGGATGGGAAGGGGAGGTGGTTTAGAAGAAGCACTATGACGATAGAACTTTCTTCCATGAAGAAGCACTATGACGATAGGCAAGTGTCAATCAGCAACCTCATCAAGAATGTGTTTCCCAAAAAATGTGAGTGTAATTGGGGCTTTTCAACATCAAACAAAACATGTGAGTACTATGGCGAAATCAGCCTTTATCTAGCATACAATAAGATAATGTGTTCCCTAAAAAATGTGATTATAATTACATGGTATAACCACAACAGTAGATCATAGGATTGCACGGTAGGACTGCTACAGCAGGTTATACGCTAATTTCATTGCCAAAAAGTTTCAGTGTGTATATATTATAAACCTGGCTTAGAGTACTTTTGATTTCTATGATGTGGAATACTGAAAATGCTTCATACTACCGGTAAAAGGGACTGCCTCAGTGGGACAGAAACCTGTGGACTGACAGCCAAAAGGAAGACACAAGTATACTATTTGTTTTTTTTCGATACGGGGTATACCCCAGCCTCTGCATCAATCGATGCATACGGCTCTTTATTGACTTTATTGAAGTACTGAGTTACAACCTTATTACATATCACGAATCACTCAAAGTTGCTATGAAAACCAACCATCTAAATAAGACAAAAATAACAAGCCGCCACAAGATCTTTATGTGAGTCGCTTGTCAGTACGCCAGCCGCACTGGCTGTAGAAATCCCGTGCTACCGTCGCCAAGCGGTTGCACCCAATATCCATGTCCCGTCGCACATCCTCCTGCTGAATAAAGGACCACATATGGATCCAATGGGTAACTAAGGGAACAACCTGCAAAAATGATGGAAAACTCTTTTTGTTAAAAATAAAATCATTTCGAACCTTCCAGATAGCCCAAAACAAGTATACTATTTGTGACGGCTTTTAAGGTATAGAATTCTGGGTGCTTCTTTGTGTTTGAACAATTGTGGAACTCTCTGCACAATGATTTTTGCAAATGTTGTGTGCATATTTATAATAGTGGAACGTGTGAAAACGTATCAGAATTCTGATCCATGCCTAAAGGGGCGCACCCGGATTCAGCGCCGCCAAGCAATTTGATTTTTCTGCATCATCACTTCCTTTAAGGTAATCGATTAGTCCCCTTTGCCTCAGTTCCGTCTCATGAACAATGTTGCAGACCCACCATTCGAGTTAGCTTAGTCTCTTGGTAGACAGTGTTGGAAGCATTGAAGTTTTTACTCATTGTTCTGAACAATAATGTGTTCTGTTCCAGTAGTATGCTTCCATTGGCTGCTTTGACAAGACTCTTAATCAGCATTTAATTCATTAGTTTCCGAAATATTGTTACCTGGTTATTGTTTACTTTTCGGATAAAATTTTACTTTGTCATAAAAAATGTGTAAGCATTTGGAGATTTTGAAGATGTTATGTTTTGGTGATATTAGACACTTCGTCAATTCAGATTTCAACCTGAGCGCACTGATTATTCGCAGGGACACTAAAATCTCAACTTTACTGTCATATCTTCGGCGCGTTTAATATCTGATATGAAGCTCCATCACGCCAATTAGATATCCCGTTTATTTACTTTTTCCAGTTTCATACATTATGTGTCATAACATGGAGCTATGGAATATCCAAATTTTATCAAGCTAGAAGATATTTGGATCTCCTACAAACGAGTGGCTGCGTGCACCTATCATTTTGATCTACTACTATGTTTCTATCCGTCACTATTTTATTTTGCCCTTTTGGTAGGGAGCATTGATTTTTCTGGGGTTCAGGGCTTGTAATCAGAGACGAAAGGAAACTTTGGAGAATGACTGTGTATGTTGCTTGTCTGGTTTAGCTCTGCAATTTGTGTGTTTTGATTTGTTGATGCCAAGCATTCACTGAACATGTACAGTCTAAGAGCATCTCCACGGTGCACATAAAGGTTGATAAGGGACATCAATTACTGGTTCAAGCTGTGCACATCATGTTGTTAGATCAGGGGTGAGCTACCAGGCATATTTAAGGCATACCGATTTAAACAGCGCAAATGCTCATGTGGACCGGCAAACCTGTTCAAGAAAAGGATGGTAGAGATTTTGGAGGGCAAGGTTTGTGTTTCAATAAGGACGCCTTTCATAAATGCATGATGCCATCGTATTGGCTGACATGGTTAACTTTTCTACGCAGAAAGTCTCATATTGGAACAAAATACGCCTGCTGTATGACTATTGTGTCAGGAAGACTGCTGCTTAAAATGACTTTCATCTACTGCTGATCATATTAAGATACCTCTCTGTGGTGTGTTCTATGTTCCAAGTGTAATCAACCGCTCAAAAAACCTCTGAGAGGCTCTTGAATGACAAAGGTAGCACACATTTAAAGATTGAAATTTTAGAGTACTATTATCTTCGGTTAACACTAGAAAGTCCTTTCAGTTCATTTCATGTGGTGATCCTCTGGGTGCTCTTTCAGAATGTACACTGAGTTGTTTGTTTATTTTATTTTCTCTTATAGGTAAGTGTAAGTTTTGGGATGTTCTTGGCTAAAACCCATTTCTGCAAAGTGCATTCTGGAGCAAATCAGGGCTTGGAACTTCCCTATAATACTTGTCTATTTATTATTTGCCGGCTTGGCCTCTTGTTATGTAGTTTGTGATTTCCAAGCTTCAATATTCATCTTCATTTCGTTTTTGTTTTACGTATTATTGTGTGGTATACAAAGTAAGCTTTGGCTTCTGCATTCTATTTTCCAGAAATTTCCCTAGGACTTGACGCTCCCAAATCAGGAGCTGCCGCCACCAGCAAGAACTCCGGGGCTGCTGAAGCTTGTTGCCATGCACAGGAATGTGAGAACTCAGTTTTTTTCCAATAGGAAGAGAGATCTCGATATACAGTAGTGTAGCAAAATGGGTGAAATTTTCCTGTTCATTTAATGGATGACAGTTAAAAAATTGAAGTTCAGAAATGTATCATGTTAGATGAGAGCCATATGGAATTGCAGTATTCTAATAAAACTCTTGGCCATATTATGTGATTTTTTGGAAAGATTGTAGAATTGATTAGTTGAGACGCGCGTGCTGTATATCGAGAAAAAACATATTTCTACTTGTCAAAAAGATCTAATAATTTTTTTTTGCACGTACATCTCGACAATATATAAGTCTGTACGGATTCACTAAAGCGGATAGTTTTTGTGGTCGATGTAAAGAAAGATAAAACATGTTTCACAAAAAACCTTATTTTTAGCACCAAACTTTGTTTTTTAACAAGGCCTAAACGACAAGTTGATTATTCATGGAAAGACTTTGTAGCATGTGAAGACGTATAAGGGATTTTTTCATTTGAAATAATTTAACATTTCAAAACATATCAAAGATCTTTAATTTCGATTGCTACCTTGTGTAACTGTGATGTGTTTAATGACGCAAAGAAGTGTTGGTGTATATTTCTACATGTCTCATATCTCTACTACTTATAAAGGCACGAAGTGCTGTTGGAAAATCAAATCTAAACCGTCCATTCACGTACATCCTGCGGTCCAAAATCGTTTTTTCTCCCCACCCGAAATTTCTGCCCTCACCATCTCCCCCTCCCCGAATTTCCCTCATCTCTCCCACCAGCACACCCACGACGCCAACGCCCGGCCGCCTTACCTCGGCCGACACCCACGACGCACCCACGCAGCAAAGATAGATGCAAAGTAGCCAAATACTGTCGCCGCACCTCTCTCCGCCGCCTAGGCCAAATTCAGTGACCTCGCGGCCGTCGATGCGGTGCTTCCCTCCTCCCGGCCCTACCTTTTGTGGTTGTGTCGCCTTCGACGTGGTGGCAGATGCCCTAGACCTCCAGAAGCGAGGCAACACCAGCAAACGCCCACATTCGCTTGCGGATCATGCCCGTAAATGGCGCCCGCGCAGCGATCTACCAGCTGGCCTCTCTCTGTCCGTTTGCCGCCGCCGGAGGTAGGGAGTTCTCCTTTTACCTTTTCATGTTCCTCCCTTTTCTCTAGAGTAGATCCGATGATCTGAGGTAGCAGGTAAACTGGAGGTTCCATGTTGGAACTTGGAAGGCAACATTAATGTCATTAGTATGACTGATTTTGGACTGCTAATCTAGGTGATTGAGTTTGAAAAGATATGGCAACCGTGTTGAGGTTCTCACAATAAGGTAACGGTACTACAGATCTGAGAAACTATTGCTGTGTTATGCAATAGAAATAAATTATGTACTTCAAATAAACTGATTATTTTGAATTACTTTACAGGTTTAGATTGGGTGCTCAAACGCGAAAATTATGATTCAGCTTTGACATGATCTCATGCCTCTATTTTATTCAGCTACATATGCTGATTATTCAGCATTTTGCATTCGACATGAGCTTGAAACAGCATGGTACAACGTTTGTCTGTCGTCTGACCTTTCTGAAACTTTTTCAAATTGCATCCACATAGCACCTTTGCTTTGGTTCAAGCGATTTTATTTTAATTATTATCTGGGGCTAAGCTTCAAGCTTCTCATAAGCATATGTGGAATTAAAGAACTCGCTCAGCCTAATGTGCTGCTCTGAAAGCATCTCAGTTGCTTTTTAATGTTGAATAGTGTATTTAATACAACAAGGTATGAAACAAATATTACGGGTAGTATGTCTTGCAAAATGGAGTATAATTGTCTTGCAAAATGGAGTATGTACAATTGATAGCTCGATGCAGCTGTTACAAAAAATCACCTGCACTTCATCTTACCATATCTAATAAGCCATCATTACTGAATTTTCCAATTTAGGGTAGGTTTTCATCAGTCGCTAAATATCAGAATTGATTGCAGCCTCAGAAATCTGAGGTCAGCAAACTGTCAATTTCTCCGTCTCCTGTAATGAACCACACTGGGAAAGGCAAATCTGATTTAACACTCAGCTGGACAGGTATTAGGTGGTACCAGCTAATCTACACTCTGTTTTCCATGTAGTGAAGTCTGTGCTACTGTGTGTTTTTAACATCTCTTATCTGCAGAGATAATGAACTTCCGGGATTGATGCAATAATGAATTCGCATCTCAATTCAGTGGTTGCTAGATCTTACTTTGTTTTGTTGTTTGTTCGTATATATTCAATAATGACTCCTTAGTTTGTATTATACCATATGTGGAGTGAAAATTTGTTCTGATGTTCCTTGGGGTTAATGTTCCATTCAAGGGCCAGGCTAGCAGTTTGTCAGCTTCTTAATGAAATTTGAGTAATGTCGTGAGAAAAATAATAATTCTTGAGGTACTAGATTTTACTATGCTGACATCTCAGTTTACCAAATTTCGTTATGTACAATTGATATCTCGCATTTTATCTGTATTAACTTATGTATTGGCATGGCACGATTTTCACCACTGCCATTATGTTTAGAAATAGTGATTTCTAATGTTTCTCACGTGTTAGCCATAGTTATTTCAATGTTTTGATTGATGTTGAAAAGCCCCAAGTTTACGTTAACTTAATTTATTTATTAATCATGTGTACTCTTGAACTAACTGTATCTCTTCTTTTATCCTTTCTATAATTACAGGTGTGGTTAGATACAGGATGGGAAGGGGAGGTGGTTTAGAAGAAGCACTATGACGATAGAACTTTCTTCCATGAAGAAGCACTATGACGATAGGCAAGTGTCAATCAGCAACCTCATCAAGAATGTGTTTCCCAAAAAATGTGAGTGTAATTGGGGCTTTTCAACATCAAACAAAACATGTGAGTACTATGGCGAAATCAGCCTTTATCTAGCATACAATAAGATAATGTGTTCCCTAAAAAATGTGATTATAATTACATGGTATAACCACAACAGTAGATCATAGGATTGCACGGTAGGACTGCTACAGCAGGTTATACGCTAATTTCATTGCCAAAAAGTTCCAGTGTGTATATATTATAAACCTGGCTTAGAGTACTTTTGATTTCTATGATGTGGAATACTGAAAATGCTTCATACTATCGGTAAAAGGGACTGCCTCAGTGGGACAGAAACCTGTGGACAGACAGCCAAAAGGAAGACACAAGTATACTATTTGTTTTTTCGATACGGGGTATACCCCAGCCTCTGCATCAGTCGATGCATACGGCTCTTTATTGACTTTATTGAAGTACTGAGTTACAACCTTATTACATATCACGGATCACTCAAATTTGCTATGAAAACCAACCATCTAAATAAGACAAAAATAACAAGCCGCCACAAGATCTTCATGTGAGTCGCTTGTCAGTACGCCAGCCGCACTGGCTGTAGAAATCCCGTGCTACCATCGCCAAGCGGCTGCACCCAATATCCCTGTCCCGTCGCACATCCTCCTGCTGAATAAAGGACCACATATGGATCCAATGGGTAACTAAGGGAACAACCTGCAAAAATGATGGAAAACTCTTTTTGTTAAAAATAAAATCATTTCGAACCTTCCAGATAGCCCAAAACAAGTATACTATTTGTGACGGCTTTTAAGGTATAGAATTCTGGGTGCTTCTTTGTGTTTGAACAATTGTGGAACTCTCTGCACAATGATTTTTGCAAATGTTGTGTGCATATTTATAATAGTGGAACGTGTGAAAACGTATCAGAATTCTGATCCATGCCTAAAGGGGCGCACCCGGATTCAGCGCCGCCAAGCAATTTGATTTTTCTGCATCATCACTTCCTTTAAGGTAATCGATTAGTCCCCTGATACGTCCAAACGTATCTACTTTCCCAACACTTTTGCTATTGTTTTGCCTCTAATTTGTGTATTTTGGATACAACTAACACGGACTAACGCTGTTTTCAGCAGAATTGCTCTGGTGTCTCGTTTTTGTGCAGAAATCCAACTTTCGGGAAAATCCTCGGAATTTCTTCAGATGGCCCTATTTTACCAAAATATTGACGGAGCCGGAAGGGCGAAGGAGGTGGAGGCCCGAGGGCCCCACACCACATGGCGGCGCGGCCGGGGGCCGCGCGGCCATGTGGTGTGGCTCGGCCGGCCTCCGACGCCCCCTTCGGACTACTTATTCGCCTCGACCTAAACGCACGAGGAGAAGTCGACATCGCGAAAACCCTCCAGAAAGCCGCCACATCGCGAAACTCCGTCGCGGGAGCCCGAAGTCTCCGTTGGCACTCCGGGACGGGGAATTGGAGGAGATCTTCACCGCCATCACCGCCAACGCCTCTCCATCAACCAGCAATGTTTCCCCCATCCATGTGTGAGTAATTCCCCGCTGTAGGCTGAAGGGGATGGTAGGGATTGGATGAGATTGGTCATGTAATAGTCATAAGATTGTTAGGGCATAGTGCCTAGTATCCGTAGATGTCACTTTTATGATATTGTTGCAACTTGTTATGCTTAATGCTTGTCACTAGGGCCCGAGTGCCATGATCTCAGATCTGAACATGTTATTGTTTCATGAAGATATTCATTGTTTATGGTCTTACCTGCAAGTTGTATACACACGTCGCTGTCGGAACCAATGGCCCCGAAGTGAAATCGGGACAACCGGAGGGGATGGTAGTGATGTGAGGATCACATGTGTTCACGGTGTGTTAATGCTTTGCTCCGGTACTCTATTAAAAGGAGTACCTTAATATCCAGTAGTTTCCCTAGAGGCCCGGCTGCCACCGGATGGTAGGACAAAAGATGTTGTGCAAGTTTCTCATTGCGAGCACGTACGACTAAATATGGAACACATGCCTATTGATTGATTAGTACTTGATACTGTTTTATTATTATCTGCAAATGCCCATGCTTTGATTGTTATATGAGTTTCTCTCATCCATGCAACGCCCGTTAAATCCGTCCCTATGCCTACGTATTTTAATCCTGCTGTTTATAATCACTCTGTGTCTTTATTTCACTGTCATTATTCCGCTATTCCACTACCATAGAATGTTACTGATAAACTCTTGCGAGCAAGTCTGTTTCCAGGTGCAGCTGAATTGACAACTCCGCTGTTAAGGCTTACAAGTATTCTTTGTCTCCCCTTGTGTCGAATCAATAAATTGGGTAATACTTCCCTCGAAGACTGTTGCGATCCCCTATACTTGTGGGTCATCAAGACTATTTTGGCGCCGTTGCCGGGGAGCATAGCTTTATTTGGAAGTTCACTTGGATTGATATTGTTCGCTGCAAATTCTCCATTATGGGTAAACCTCGCGATACTAAGATCGCCATATTACCATCCACTACAAGAAAAGGTACAACTCTGAGTACCTCTGCGCTCTTGATTCACCATCTGTGATTGATAAACTTGTTTCACCGCCACATGCTTGCTGGTACTTCTGCTGAATCTGAAAATTCTCATAATATTGATAATGTTTCTGCTGTGCTTGATGATAGTGGTTCATTGGGATCTTTTCTAGATGCTACAATTGCTAAGTCTAGACAAATTGAAAATACTGAAACTCCTAATGTTGCTACACCTGTTAATTCACCTGAGTCTGTTGAATATTCTAGTGATGATCTTGATGAGGATTATGTAGAGCTTAATGATGATTTTATTGAAAAATGCAATGCTACTACTGATGCAAGAAAAATTAAAAAGTTGCTTGCAGAACATGCTGTTAGATATAAACTGTCTCCTGATCCTAAATTTGCCACATCTCCTATAAGCATTAGGGATAAAGATTATGATTTTTCTCTTGATCTATCTCATATAGCTATTGTTGAGAAAACACCCTTTTGTGGTACTGAAAAAGAAAGTGTTGTTGAACACCTGACTGAGTTATCTACTCTTAGTGGCGTGTTTTCTGATGATGTCAAGATGCGTACTTATTTTGTCGCTAAAATTTTTCCGTTCTCATTAAAGGATGATGCTAAAACTTGGTATAATAATTTGCCTCCTGGTTCTATTAAAAGTCCAACTGATTTGCGTGATGTTTTCTTTCGAAAATACTTTCCTGCTAGTGCTCAACATGCTGCTTTGCAGAGAATTTATAATTTTGACAGGAAGATGGAGAGAAATTGCCTGAGGCTTGGGCTAGATTTTGTTCTCTTATTAGAGCTCAGCCTGACCATGATTTGGAAAAGAATGATTTACTTGATATATTTTATAGTGGACTAACCATTGAGTCTAGGGCATACCTGGATAGTTGTGCTGGTTGTGTTTTCAGGAAAAGAACTCCAGACGACGCTGAAGAATTATTGGCTAAAATAGGCCGGAATCATGATGATTGGTCTACACCTGAACCAACCCCGACACCGATAGTGAAGAAGAGGGGTATGATTAAATTAAATGATGAAGATATGAGGGAAGCCAAGAAGTCTCTTAAGGAGAAAGGTATTAAACCTGAAGATGTGAAGAATTTACCTCCTATAGAAGATATATGTGAGACAATTCCCCCTTCATCTACGATTGAGGTACACTCGCTTCAACACTTTACTAGGGAAGATATTCCGTATTCAAAATCTCCTGCTCAATGCTTAGATGAATTTGATAATTATATTGTTAAGCAAGAAAATTTTAATATGAGAGTAGAGAATCATTTAATGGAAAATTCCCGAGCTATTAGTGAATTGCATGGTATTGTGGAGAGAACCTCCAATGATGTTAAGATACTTGTTAAACATTTTCAAATGGTTCAAACTCAAATTGATCAACTTACTAAAGTGCAAAATGACTTGTTAGGAAATAATTCTAAAGAAAAACATGCTTATGAAGTAACAACTAGAGGTGGTGCTTCTACCCAGGATCCTCTATATCCTGAAGGGCATCCCAAAAGAATTGAACAAGATTCTCAACTAATTAAAACTAGTGCTCCATCTAAGAAAAAGAAAAAGAAACATAAGAATGTTGTAGAATCCTCTGAACCTGTTAGTGATCCTAATAGTATTTCTATTTCTGATGCTGAAACTGAAAGTGGTAATGAACATGAGGAAGATAATGATAAGAATGATACTCCTGATAAAGAAGAAATTGAAAAAGAACCTGAAAAGCATGCTAAAAATAAAAAGTATACTAAAGAAGATTTTATTACTGAGAAGCATGGTAATGAAAGAGAACCTTGGGTTCAAAAGCAAATGCCTTTTCCTGCTAAGAAACTAAAATCAAAGGAGGAGGAACATTATAATAAATTTTGTGATTGGATGAAACCTTTATTTTTGCAAATCCCTTTGACTGATGCTATTAAATTGCCTCCTTATTCAAAGTATATGAAAGATATTGTTACTAACAAAAGGAAAGTCCCCAATGAGGAAATTTCCACTATGCTTGCTAATTACTCCTTCAATGGTAAGATTCCAAAGAAGCTTGGAGATCCAGGTATACCGACTATTCCTTGTTCCATCAAGAATAATTATGTTAGAACTGCTCTATGTGATTTGGGAGCAGGTGTGAGTGTGATGCCTTTTTCTCTTTATAAGAGACTTGATTTAGATAAATTGATACCTACTGATATATCTTTGCAAATGGCTGATAAATCTACTGCTATTCCTGTTGGTTTATGTGAAAATGTTCCTGTTCAAGTTACTCAGCATTGCTTGATATTAACTGATTTTGTTGTGTTGGAAATGCCTGAAGATGATAATATGTCCATTATTCTTGGAAGACCCTTTCTTAATACTGCAGGGGCTATTATTGATTGCAATAAAGGCATGGTTACTTTCAATGTTGATGATAAGGAACACACTGTCTATTTTCCCAAGAGGATTGATAAAGTATGTGGAGTCAATACAATTTTTAATGTGAAAACTATCAAAGTGGGATCCATTGATTGTCCTGTATATGAGCCTAAAGAAGAATATCAAACTCTTGTGATTGGATCCATATCAATTCAATATAAGGTAACATGATTGATTTGAGGTTTATTTCTTCTTATGTCATATAAAATTTATTTGGTAGCAAGACTTGATCAACCTTGTTAACAAGTATATTTTATTGCATAGGAGAGCTAAACAACACTTCTTTCTTTCTTTCTCCCTCCACTTATTTTATTTGCTGTAGCACTTTTTATTTTTCAATATGCTTTAGTCATTTAAGATTTTAGAAATCATTTTCCTGCGCAGTAATCATTAATTTAATACCCAGAAATGTGCATTTTTCGAAGTTCTCTAAAAATTACAAAAATTATACCGTTGGTCCTATTTTTCGACGAGGCACCTGGGAGCACCAGAGGATGACCTGTGGGGCACCAGGGGTGCCACACCATAGGCGGCGCGGCCAGCAAGGGGGCCGCCACCATGTGGTGTGGGCCACCCCTGCCCCACTACACCATCTCTTCCTCCAGCACCTTCTCTCTCCCGAAAAACTCGTACCAAGTTTCTCTCACTCGTGTTTCTGCTCAAGAACTCGCGATTTTTCGATCTCCTTGCTCAGCCCAGATTTCTGTCTGAAATTTGGCACATTTACTCCTTGGTATGTGACTCCTTTGATTGTCCAATTAGAATTTCATTTGGTTGAGTATATCTTGAATATTTTGCTGCTGTAGATAACATGTTTAGTGAGCTTGCATGCTTATTCTAAGTGGAAGAAATTAGTTTTGATGCATGTGAAGTACTCTAGCAAGTTCCTATAGTAGTTCCCTTCAATTATACACCTTGAAATCAAATTTTATAATGATTGTTGAAAATTTCAGAAAATGGAAGAAGGTGTGCCCCAATTGAACCAAGAAGAATTGGAAGTCCAGCAAGTTTCAAGAGTCAATCGTGAGGAGGGAGTATACCCCTCTTACTACCCATGCGTGGACTTTATGAGAAGTGCGGGGATTTTACAAGATGTGCAAACTCTAATCTCTCGTGCAGGGCTGAGTGGTTTTGTTGAAGGAGAGCCAAGACAATATGTAAAATTAACTATGTCTTTTGTGCAGGACTTCAAGTTCAATTGGTCGCGATCCGACCCCATGGTCCAGTATAAAATTTACAATAAAGCTGTCAACTTGCCATTTGGTGTTTTTTGTGCAGCAATTGGAGTACCGCAATGGGGATCCTGCGAGAAGATCAGGGGAACACCGCGGGAGCTCTCAGATCTTTATACAAGGATTTGTAATGGGAGGAGCCTCTCCAATGATGATGGTAAGATTAGTAGCATTCAACATCCAGCCATCCGCTACTTTGCCTATTTCATTACAAAGTGCGTCCTTGCAAGAAGGACCGGAGGTAAATTATCTGTCCCAGACTTGGCTTTCTTAGCTGCTGCTTTGCAACAGGATAGGACTTATAATTTGGGTGCTTTAATAGCTTGTAGACTTGCTACTAACCGTGAGAAAGGAGGAATTTGTGGAGGTCTTATCGCCTCTCGCTTATTAGCTATGCATGGTGTAGAACCTCACCATTTAGATATTCCGCTTTCTATAGAGAAGCTTGATGTGGTTTCCATGATTAGACATGAGTTTATTTCAGATGCATCTAACTTGAACAACCTGCATTATAGGATAACTTTATATAAGAAAAAATGGAGTATAACTAAGAAAATTGAAAAACTAGTACGATTGCCTGCACCTGCTTTGTTTAACCTTGATGCCGGGACGGGTGGTCGATCACAGAAAATGAGCTAAATGCATACATAGAAAGAGAAAGCCGTTGTGCGAGGGAAGATGTGGAGGAGACCGAGGAGCATCCCGACTCTTCATCCGATGCAGCAAGCTCCTCATATCAACATCATGGTCACGTGGAGCCTCCACGATATTCTTCTGCACAGGGGCCTTATTACCACTCCATGTATGATCCACCGGCGTGGAACCCCGACCCTCGTTGGGAATGAACTCCACTTAGGCCAAAAGCCTAAGCTTGGGGGGAGGTATACCGGCATCACTCATTCTTTGCATATTATGGTTGCTGGATACTTGTACATACTTGTTTAGTCTCTAGAGTGGTTTTCTAATGAGAGGGAGATGATATTTGGGGAAGTGCTGTCCGAAAACAGATTCTGTGCTGTTACCAAAAAAATTCGTACGCACAGCCAGAACGTTATTTTGAGTTGCCAATTTTTGAGCATGTGCCCCAGGTTGTTATCTAACTTTCATTAGTTGAACACTTTTTGGTCTGAGCAATGGAAGATTTTTGTTAAATTCGATTTCTGTACTGCTGTCAGGATTTGATTTCTGTCATCCTGCTTTTCTGTGTTTCTGTTAGTTTGCATTCTTTTGTTTTCACTTTGTTTCTTTCCTAAAACACAAAAAGACCAAAAATATTTCTGTTGTTTCTCTTCACCATTTATTTATTTGGTACCTTGCTCTTAGTTTGCTTTATTTGCTATCGTTAGTTTGCTATGAGAAAACCCAAAAAGATTTTGCTTTGTTTGCTTGTTTTCTTTCGTTCTTATTTCTAATTCGAAAACACCAAAAATATTTGCTGTTCTTCTTTGGTTTGTAAAGTTCATCATGAGTTCAATGGTCTTCGGTGGCTGGAGCGTGGTTTTCATTTTATATTATCCAAGCTACACAAGTGAAAAGGCAATAATGACGATCTACGACAATCTGATTGTGGTGAGAGGCTGGTATGAACTCTATTTGCTTTCATTTTTGTACATATACTCATCCATATGAGCATGCTTAGTTGGTTCATGTGAGGTATATGTTATTTGAGAAAGTCTAGTAGCTCATGATCTCTCATGTTTGGTTCCGATTTATTAATATGAGTAGCATGTCATGGATGTTTGCTTGCATTGTTTTATTCATAAGTAAGTATGGCATTGTGGTATCCTCCTCTGAATAATTCATTTATATCGACTTGGCACATGCTCACGCATGCATATGACTGAACAAAAAGTCAATTAAGCCTCGATGATTTATATTGCTTCAGAGTTCTTGTATCACTTTTATGCTCCCGTTAATTTATTTTGCCGCAAGCATGATTATGACAGTTCTGCTCTCTTGATTTGTCGCTCCCTAGTCTTTTGCTAGCCTTCACTTGTACTGAGCGGTGACGCCGCTCGTGCTTCCAAACACCTGAAAACCAAGTTGTTCCAAAAGTGTCCACCATAAATACCTATGCATGGCATTTCAAACCATTCCAAGTAAATTCTCATGCGCTACCTTTAAAACTTTCAAAATGCTTCTCAATTTGTGTTAATGTTTCATAGCTCATGAGGAAGTATGTGGTGTTTAGCTTTCAACCTTGTCATTTACTTTTGACGGACTCTCATATGGACTAGTGGCACATCCGCTTATCCAATAATTTTGCAAAAAGAGCTGGCAATGGGATTCCCAGTCCCAATTAATTAACTTAAATAGACACTCCTCCATGGTTTGTGATTGTTGGACGGCACCGAAGGATTCGGTTAGCCATGGCTTGTGTGCAAGGTTGGGGGAGTGTCATCATCATAATAAAACTTAAATAAAAAGGCACTCCTTCATGGTATGTGATTGTTGGCAGGCACCCGGATTCGGTTAGCCATGGTTTGTGAAAGAAAGGTTGGAAGGAGTGCCAACCAAAAATAAATAAATGGGAGCCGCTCTTGTGAGTCCGGTTGATGAGGGAGTTAGTGTACCCATTACTATTCGTTGACAACAACAAACACCTCTCAAAATAATTTTACTCCTGTTTTACAAATAAAAAGCTCTAGCGCATGTTAATCCCTGCTTCTCTGCGAAGGGTCAATCTTTTACTTTTATGTTGTGTCTCCATTCTTTCTTCGAGCACTATCTTGAGAGCACAACTGTCATTCTTAGTATAATATGCTTGTCTCAAAATATGATTGATTGTGGTATAACTTTGATGCTTTTATCTTTGACAATCACTACTTCTAGTCTTTCTATGAACTCAAGAGGTGCCTCGGCATTTATGTTTTGCTGATCAAATACAGGCAAGCGAGATACCACTTTATCATATTCTCTTATGAACATTGCAATCTTGCTTACATACATGATTCATGATGCTTATTATTAATTGTTGGTACTTCTCCATGATTGACATAGCTGTTGGATGATCTTATTTGCATGTATCCCATTATGAACTGCTTAAGTATTAGCCATAGCATGAGAATATATACATCATATGAGCAAATGTGTTCGTGAAAGTTCTTTTATCGCTCAGTTGTTAACTGAATTGCTTGAGGACAAGCAATAAGCTAAGCAGGGGAGTTGATACGTAAAACGTATCTACTTTCCCGAACACTTTTGCTATTGTTTTGCCTCTAATTTGTGTATTTTGGATACAACTAACACGGACTAACGCTGTTTTCAGCAGAATTGCTCTGTGTCTCGTTTTTGTGCAGAAATCCAACTTTCGGGAAAATCCTCGAATTTCTTCAGATGGCCCTATTTTACCAAAATATTGACGGAGCCAGAAGGGCGAAGGAGGTGGAGGCCGAGGGCCCCACACCACATGGCGGCGCGGCCCAGGGGGCCGCGCGCCATGTGGTGTGGCCCCCTCGGCCGGCCTCCGACGCCCTTCGGACTACTTATTCGCCTCGACCTAAAACGCACGAGGAAGTCGACATCGCGAAACCCTCCGAAAGCCGCCACATCGCGAAACTCCGTCGCGGGAGCCAGTCTCCGGCACTCCGCCGGACGGGGAATTGGAGGAGATCTTCACCGCCATCACCGCCAACGCCTCTCCATCAACCAGCAATGTTTCCCCCATCCATGTGTGAGTAATTCCCCCGCTGTAGGCTGTAGGGATTGGATGAGATTGGTCATGTAATAGTCATAAGATTGTTAGGGCATAGTGCCTAGTATCCGTAGATGTCACTTTTATGATATTGTTGCAACTTGTTATGCTTAATGCTTGTCACTAGGGCCCGAGTGCCATGATCTCAGATCTGAACATGTTATTGTTTCATGAAGATATTCATTGTTTATGGTCTTACCTGCAAGTTGTATACACACGTCGCTGTCCGGAACCAATGGCCCCGAAGTGACAAATCGGGACAACCGGAGGGGATGGTAGTGATGTGAGGATCACATGTGTTCACGGTGTGTTAATGCTTTGCTCCGGTACTCTATTAAAAGGAGTACCTTAATATCCAGTAGTTTCCCTAGAGGCCCGGCTGCCACCGGATGGTAGGACAAAAGATGTTGTGCAAGTTTCTCATTGCGAGCACGTACGACTAAATATGGAACACATGCCTATTGATTGATTAGTACTTGGATACTGTTTTATTATTATCTGCAAATGCCCATGCTTTGATTGTTATATGAGTTTCTCTCATCCATGCAACGCCCGTTAAATCCGTCCCTATGCCTACAGTATTTTAATCCTGCTGTTTACTATAATCACTACTGCTGTCTTTATTTCACTGCTGCTGTTATTCCGCTATTTCCACTACCATAGAACTGTTACTACGATAAACTCTTGCGAGCAAGTCTGTTTCAGGTGCAGCTGAATTGACAACTCCGCTGTTAAGGCTTACAAGTATTCTTTGTCTCCCTTGTGTCGAATCAATAAATTGGGTAATACTTCCCTCGAAGACTGTTGCGATCCCCTATACTTGTGGGTCATCATCCCCTTTGCCTCAGTTCCGTCTCATGAACAATGTTGCAGACCCACCATTCGAGTTAGCTTAGTCTCTTGGTAGACAGTGTTGGAAGCATTGAAGTTTTTACTCATTGTTCTGAACAATAATGTGTTCTGTTCCAGTAGTATGCTTCCATTGGCTGCTTTGACAAGACTCTTAATCAGCATTTAATTCATTAGTTTCCGAAATATTGTTACCTGGTTATTGTTTACTTTTCGGATAAAATTTTACTTTGTCATAAAAAATGTGTAAGCATTTGGAGATTTTGAAGATGTTATGTTTTGGTGATATTAGACACTTCGTCAATTCAGATTTCAACCTGAGCGCACTGATTATTCGCAGGGACACTAAAATCTCAACTTTACTGTCATATCTTCGGCGCGTTTAATATCTGATATGAAGCTCCATCACGCCAATTAGATATCCCGTTTATTTACTTTTTCCAGTTTCATACATTATGTGTCATAACATGGAGCTATGGAATATCCAAATTTTATCAAGCTAGAAGATATTTGGATCTCCTACAAACGAGTGGCTGCGTGCACCTATCATTTTGATCTACTACTATGTTTCTATCCGTCACTATTTTATTTTGCCCTTTTGGTAGGGAGCATTGATTTTTCTGGGGTTCAGCGCTTGTAATCAGAGAGGAAAGGAAACTTTGGAGAATGACTGTGTATGTTGCTTGTCTGGTTTAGCTCTGCAATTTGTGTGTTTTGATTTGTTGATGCCAAGCATTCACTGAACATGTACAGTCTAAGAGCATCTCCACGGTGCACATAAAGGTTGATAAGGGACATCAATTACTGGTTCAAGCTGTGCACATCATGTTGTTAGATCAGGGGTGAGCTACCAGGCATATTTAAGGCATACCGATTTAAACAGCGCAAATGCTCATGTGGACCGGCAAACCTGTTCAAGAAAAGGATGGTAGAGATTTTGGAGGGCAAGGTTTGTGTTTCAATAAGGACGCCTTTCATAAATGCATGATGCCATCGTATTGGCTGACATGGTTAACTTTTCTACGCAGAAAGTCTCATCTTGGAACAAAATACGCCTGCTGTATGACTACTGTGTCAGGAAGACTGCTGCTTAAAATGACTTTCATCTACTGCTGCTCATATTAAGATACCTCTCTGTGGTGTGTTCTATGTTCCAAGTGTAATCAACCGCTCAAAAAACCTCTGAGAGGCTCTTGAATGACAAAGGTAGCACACATTTAAAGATTGAAATTTTAGAGTACTATTATCTTCGGTTAACACTAGAAAGTCCTTTCAGTTCATTTCATGTGGTGATCCTCTGGGTGCTCTTTCAGAATGTACACTGAGTTGTTTGTTTATTTTATTTTCTCTTATAGGTAAGTGTAAGTTTTGGGATGTCCTTGGCTAAAACCCATTTCTGCAAAGTGCATTCTGGAGCAAATCAGGGCTTGGAACTTCCCTATAATACTTGTCTATTTATTATTTGCCGGCTTGGCCTCTTGTTATGTAGTTTGTGATTTCCAAGCTTCAATATTCATCTTCATTTCGTTTTTGTTTTACGTATTATTGTGTGGTATACAAAGTAAGCTTTGGCTTCTGCATTCTATTTTCCAGAAATTTCCCTAGGACTTGACGCTCCCAAATCAGGAGCTGCCGCCACCAGCAAGAACTCCGGGGCTGCTGAAGCTTGTTGCCATGCACAGGAATGTGAGAACTTAGTTTTTTTCCAATAGGAAGAGAGATCTCGATATACAGTAGTGTAGCAAAATGGGTGAAATTTTCCTGTTCATTTAATGGATGACAGTTAAAAAATTGAAGTTCAGAAATGTATCATGTTAGATGAGAGCCATATGGAATTGCAGTATTCTAATAAAACTCTTGGCCATATTATGTGATTTTTTGGAAAGATTGTAGAATTGATTAGTTGAGACGCGCGTGCTGTATATCGAGAAAAAACATATTTCTACTTGTCAAAAAGATCTAATAATTTTTTTTTGCACGTACATCTCGACAATATATAAGTCTGTACGGATTCACTAAAGCGGATAGTTTTTGTGGTCGATGTAAAGAAAGATAAAACATGTTTCACAAAAAACCTTATTTTTAGCACCAAACTTTGTTTTTGAACAAGGCCTAAACGACAAGTTGATTATTCATGGAAAGACTTTGTAGCATGTGAAGACGTATAAGGGATTTTTTCATTTGAAATAATTTAACATTTCAAAACATATCAAAGATCTATAATTTCGATTGCTACCTTGTGTAACTGTGATGTGTTTAATGACGCAAAGAAGTGTTGGTGTATATTTCTACATGTCTCATATCTCTACTACTTATAAAGGCACGAAGTGCTGTTGGAAAATCAAATCTAAACCGTCCATTCACGTACATCCTGCGGTCCAAAATCGTTTTTTCTCCCCACCCGAAATTTCTGCCCTCACCATCTCCCCCTCCCCGAATTTCCCTCATCTCTCCCACCAGCACACCCACGACGCCAACGCCCGGCCGCCTTACCTCGGCCGACACCCACGACGCACCCACGCAGCAAAGATAGATGCAAAGTAGCCAAATACTGTCGCCGCACCTCTCTCCGCCGCCTAGGCCAAATTCAGTGACCTCGCGGCCGTCGATGCGGTGCTTCCCTCCTCCCGGCCCTACCTTTTGTGGTTGTGTCGCCTTCGACATGGTGGCAGATGCCCTAGACCTCCAGAAGCGAGGCAACACCAGCAAACGCCCACATTCGCTTGCGGATCATGCCCGTAAATGGCGCCCGCGCAGCGATCTACCAGCTTGCCTCTCTCTGTCCGTTTGCCGCCGCCGGAGGTAGGGAGTTCTCCTTTTACCTTTTCATGTTCCTCCCTTTTCTCTAGAGTAGATCCGATGATCTGAGGTAGCAGGTAAACTGGAGGTTCCATGTTGGAACTTGGAAGGCAACATTAATGTCATTAGTATGACTGATTTTGGACTGCTAATCTAGGTGATTGAGTTTGAAAAGATATGGCAACCGTGTTGAGGTTCTCACAATAAGGTAACGGTACTACAGATCTGAGAAACTATTGCTGTGTTATGCAATAGAAATAAATTATGTACTTCAAATAAACTGATTATTTTGAATTACTTTACAGGTTTAGATTGGGTGCTCAAACGCGAAAATTATGATTCAGCTTTGACATGATCTCATGCCTCTATTTTATTCAGCTACATATGCTGATTATTCAGCATTTTGCATTCGACATGAGCTTGAAACAGCATGGTACAACGTTTGTCTGTCGTCTGACCTTTCTGAAACTTTTTCAAATTGCATCCACATAGCACCTTTGCTTTGGTTCAAGCGATTTTATTTTAATTATTATCTGGGGCTAAGCTTCAAGCTTCTCATAAGCATATGTGGAATTAAAGAACTCGCTCAGCCTAATGTGCTGCTCTGAAAGCATCTCAGTTGCTTTTTAATGTTGAATAGTGTATTTAATACAACAAGGTATGAAACAAATATTACGGGTAGTATGTCTTGCAAAATGGAGTATAATTGTCTTGCAAAATGGAGTATGTACAATTGATAGCTCGATGCAGCTGTTACAAAAAATCACCTGCACTTCATCTTACCATATCTAATAAGCCATCATTACTGAATTTTCCAATTTAGGGTAGGTTTTCATCAGTCGCTAAATATCAGAATTGATTGCAGCCTCAGAAATCTGAGGTCAGCAAACTGTCAATTTCTCCGTCTCCTGTAATGAACCACACTGGGAAAGGCAAATCTGATTTAACACTCAGCTGGACAGGTATTAGGTGGTACCAGCTAATCTACACTCTGTTTTCCATGTAGTGAAGTCTGTGCTACTGTGTGTTTTTAACATCTCTTATCTGCAGAGATAATGAACTTCAGGGATTGATGCAATAATGAATTCGCATCTCAATTCAGTGGTTGCTAGATCTTACTTTGTTTTGTTGTTTGTTCGTATATATTCAATAATGACTCCTTAGTTTGTATTATACCATATGTGGAGTGAAAATTTGTTCTGATGTTCCTTGGGGTTAATGTTCCATTCAAGGGCCAGGCTAGCAGTTTGTCAGCTTCTTAATGAAATTTGAGTAATGTCGTGAGAAAAATAATAATTCTTGAGGTACTAGATTTTACTATGCTGACATCTCAGTTTACCAAATTTCGTTATGTACAATTGATATCTCGCATTTTATCTGTATTAACTTATGTATTGGCATGGCACGATTTTCACCACTGCCATTATGTTTAGAAATAGTGATTTCTAATGTTTCTCACGTGTTAGCCATAGTTATTTCAATGTTTTGATTGATGTTGAAAAGCCCCAAGTTTACGTTAACTTAATTTATTTATTAATCATGTGTACTCTTGAACTAACTGTATCTCTTCTTTTATCCTTTCTATAATTACAGGTGTGGTTAGATACAGGATGGGAAGGGGAGGTGGTTTAGAAGAAGCACTATGACGATAGAACTTTCTTCCATGAAGAAGCACTATGACGATAGGCAAGTGTCAATCAGCAACCTCATCAAGAATGTGTTTCCCAAAAAATGTGAGTGTAATTGGGGCTTTTCAACATCAAACAAAACATGTGAGTACTATGGCGAAATCAGCCTTTATCTAGCATACAATAAGATAATGTGTTCCCTAGAAAATGTGATTATAATTACATGGTATAACCACAACATTAGATCATAGGATTGCACGGTAGGACTGCTACAGCAGGTTATACGCTAATTTCATTGCCAAAAAGTTTCAGTGTGTATATATTATAAACCTGGCTTAGAGTACTTTTGATTTCTATGATGTGGAATACTGAAAATGCTTCATACTATCGGTAAAAGGGACTGCCTCAGTGGGACAGAAACCTGTGGACTGACAGCCAAAAGGAAGACACAAGTATACTATTTGTTTTTTTCGATACGGGGTATACCCCAGCCTCTGCATCAATCGATGCATACGGCTCTTTATTGACTTTATTGAAGTACTGAGTTACAACCTTATTACATATCACGGATCACTCAAAGTTGCTATGAAAACCAACCATCTAAATAAGACAAAAATAACAAGCCGCCACAAGATCTTCATGTGAGTCGCTTGTCAGTACGCCAGCCGCACTGGCTGTAGAAATCCCGTGCTACCGTCGCCAAGCGGTTGCACCCAATATCCCTGTCCCGTCGCACATCCTCCTTCTGAATAAAGGACCACATATGGATCCAATGGGTAACTAAGGGAACAACCTGCAAAAATGATGGAAAACTCTTTTTGTTAAAAATAAAATCATTTCGAACCTTCCAGATAGCCCAAAACAAGTATACTATTTGTGACGGCTTTTAAGGTATAGAATTCTGGGTGCTTCTTTGTGTTTCAACAATTGTGGAACTCTCTGCACAATGATTTTTGCAAATGTTGTGTGCATATTTATAATAGTGGAACGTGTGAAAACGTATCAGAATTCTGATCCATGCCTAAAGGGGCGCACCCGGATTCAGCGCCGCCAAGCAATTTGATTTTTCTGCATCATCACTTCCTTTAAGGTAATCGATTAGTCCCCTTTGCCTCAGTTCCGTCTCATGAACAATGTTGCAGACCCACCATTCGAGTTAGCTTAGTCTCTTGGTAGACAAAGTCTTAAGTCGCGAATATTCACGCGAGCGCACGCGCTATGAATGTATCTCTCATCTAGTACTAGTATTTAGAAGACACCAAAAACCTGACCTTATAAGCAGCTCTCAACCCTCATGGCTTAGCCGTGTGGGACTAAACCATTGCATTCACTTCTCCACCAGCACCATCTGGGCAGCCTTTTGGATTGTTGGGACACAGCCGTTTTGGTTGTTGGGCTGTCTGGCACAGCGCATACCTCACAGTATAGGCAATAGCTATTGGGCTGAGCTGGGCTGAGACAAATCATTTCATGGTAGTGTCTTCTATTTCTAGCTTGCCTTTGTGCTTTCCTTTTTACCATTTTTTATTTGAACTAACATCAAAGGTGCTACTTTCATTACATTTCTATTAAAACGAATTTGGCTCCGTCTTTTGCTAGCTTTATGCTTTGCACAAACCCTCCAAACAAAAAACTAGTCTACTTGCATGCATGAACCAGAAGGTCAAAAATATTGATCTATGCATCCATCCTTCATTAATTAGATTAAGCAGGGTAGTTTAAGTACATGCATTTGCAGTAAACCCAGATTCGATTTATGCAGCCTATACATACACCATGAGGTCATGCCGACCTCGGCGCCGTGAAACCATGCACAATGCATGTAGCAATCTTCCAACTCCCTCACGTGTACATACACACACAAGGCTGGTAACATGGGCAAATCCCATGCATTGTAGCATGCTGCTAGCTAGTACTACTCGTCACCCGCAGCACACACAAATAAACACACGACCATTTCATTGTCGCCGCCACACTGACTTCCTTTTCTCGCACCACCATTACATCATCGCCGTGGGTGTTTCATGCTACGGCTCCCAGCTCTTCATGGTGAGTTTCATTATCGCGCTGTTGATTTTCATGTTCTTCACATCCAATCTTCCTTTTGAGGTGTCTCGTGGATCTACATGGGCACTTACGGTATCTCTAGCTTGCTTCATAGTCTGTGGCGCCGCGTGGCTCTACACGGTGATCTATACCATCAACACATACATTAAATCATCCATTCAATCCACAGTTTATGGCGTCTCGTAGCTTTACATGGCATATATACCTTTGACGCCTTTTTTTGCATCTACAACATTTGGGCCATGCTAATAGTGGTGTCTCGCAACTCTATAAGATTTATATTGTTTGTCAGCGGCACGGTTCAACATATTTGATTTGCAACAATTCGTTGCATCTCACGACACCACAAGACAGTCTACATTTTTGTCACCACTGGCATCTCATGACTCACTGGCATCTTATAAATCATGATCAAAATAATTATTGCTTTCCTACCGGACTTGCTGCTCATTAGATTATGGTGAAAAAAACTTATTTTTAACATGATTCAGTGCAAAGCCGGAGGGAGGGAGAAATAGCACGCCGGGCTTCCTTTCGTTCGTCACGACGAGGTCCAGTTATGATTAATCGATCACCTCACCTCAACAGGCCTGGTTTGCTTCAGAGCAGATCAAAACACTACGCAACCATACTTAACTCGGCCATATATAGAAATAAAGGCTCTACTACAATTCCACCCCCCGGGGGCACGACGCACCTACAGACGTGGACAGTGCGTAGCCCCCGCGAGGAGCAGAGCAGGTTCGCCGAGCCGGACCCGGAGGCGTTCCTTCCCGACGGGTTCTTGCAGAGAACCAGAGACAGGGGATTGGTTCTGAAGAACTGGGCGCCGCAGGCAGAGGTGGTGCAGCACGAGGCCGTGGGAGCGTTCGTCACGCACTGTGGCTGGAACTCGGCGTTGGAGGCGATCATGGCCGGCGTGCCGATGATCTGCTGGCCGCTCTACGCGGAGCAGAGGCTCAACAAGGTGCACCTGGTGGAGGAGATGAAGATCGGGGTGCCCGTGGAGGGCTACGAGGAGGAGCTGGTCAGGGCCCAAGAGGTGGAAGCCAAGGTGAGGCTTCTAATGGAGTCCGACCAAGGAAAAGAGCTGAGAGACAGGGTGGCCATGGCGAAGGAGATGGCTGCACACGCCGTCAAGGAAGGCGGGTCGTCTGACGTGGCATTCTACGCGTTCCTCAAACATTTGGAGGTGAGCAAGCTCGACAACACCAAAGCAGGCTGAGAGACATTTGGAAGTGATGAAACTTCGGCTACGGAGAGCTACTCTCAAATGGAAGACGATCGAGACCGCCACTCCAAAAGATGCAAATGATGGTGGCTTTGCCTGTTTAGCACACTTGATGGTGCAGGCGTGCACGATTTGAATTGTGTAACTTGTATTAACCTCTCTTTTTTTTGACGCTTGTATTAACCTCTTCTGGAAGGCTTATCCTGCATCCCAGAAAGAGTTGAAGCGGCTGCATAATAAAATAGAGCTTCCATTAATATACGCGGGTAACAGTGCTTGCGCATTGACACTGTCTTAAGCTTTTTCTCACAGACTTCTTTTATAAAATGTTCATTGATTTTTTTAATAATTTTTAACAGTAATTTATCAGTAGAAATTCTCAGCTTTGAAAAAAATTACAATAATTTGTCAATGATTTTCAACTTTGGCAGTAATTTCTCGATGTTGACTATTTAACTTTTAAAAAAAAAGTAATTTATCGGTATAAATCTTTAGCTTTCAACTGTACCTATCTATTTCCAATGTAAACTGTGTGGCAATGTAATCTGTAGTTTGCTTGTGATTTGCATGTTTAGCACACTTAACGGTGCAAGCGTGCACCTTTCAAATTGTGCAACTTGTATTAACCCCTTCTGTTTGTTCAAAAACAGAAAAGAAAAATTAACCCCTTCTGCAAGGCTTGTCCTCCAGCATAGGAAACGTTGGAGCGTCTGCATAATAAAATTAGTCTGCAGATGTGTGTGGACCTTTTTGTAATTTACTGCGTGAGATGAGTGGGAGGGATGTTTTGGCTCTTGGATGTATACGCTCTCTTTATTTTAAAATGCATCTTCGATATGTTTTAAATGTTAAATTATTTCAATGAAAAAAATCGCTTGTACATCTTCACATGGTACAAAGTCTTTCCATGAATAATCAACTTGCCTTTTAGGCCTTGTAAAAAAACAAAGTTTAGTGCTGAAAATAAGGTTTTTTGTGAAACATGTTTTATCTTTTTTTTTCATCGACCACAAAACTATCAGCTTTAGTGAATACGTATGAACGTATATAGATTGTCGAGATGTACGTGCAAAAAAAAATAGATTTTTTTGACAACTAGAAATATGTTTTTTTAGGAGGATACTAGTTTTTTTTAGCAAAGATACTAGTTATTTATTATCCCCATAAAAGGGCCTCCCAAACAAATATCTTTTAGCAATGGCACTTGAGTGGGCCCGAAGCATCAAGCATCGTTTCCAACCAGGAACCAATGCTTATGGTTTGCCTAGAACATAAAGCAAAACCGAGATACCAACATACCAAAAAAGATGAAAAAATAGAAGACTTTAGAAAGAGAGGGGGAGAAATCAATCACATGCTGCTTTTCCTAGGCCAGAAAACCCAAATACTTATTGATTGATCGCCTTTCTTTGATATTTGTGTAATTTAGTACAACTAGTAAGTTTCCATTTTAAAATAAAAAATAAAGACTATGAATGTGTTTGTATGTATAACTGATCAACAACAGAAATGAACATGTTTTGATGACAATTCCTCCGAATGGAAGTACATTCTAAAAACCAAAATAAAGACATGTTCTCAACTCAGGTTTATTGCAGACATTGTTCAGGAAAAACTACAACAATTAGTATAGCGTTCAGAAAATCTTGCACTTGTAACCGTGGCAACGGACGTCCATATACTGATGTAGTACTTCTGATGTCAAGGAGAGTATACACAACAAAGAAAGGCCAGATGTATTTACAATTTTATAGAAATATGAGACATGTAGACATATACACCAACACTTCTTTGCGTCATTAAACACATCACAGTTACACAAGGTAGCAATCGAAATTATAGAAAGAACTTGATGTATTTCTTAATTCGATGTTCAACCAAAAAAAATCAAACATTCTTAAGCCATCCATATATGAACAATGAGAAAATTGTTCCCAAGCAGCTTGACATAATTTTTTTCTGTCCAAAGATTTTTTTTTTTTTTGTAAATTATGGTATGTAAGTAAGATGGCGCAACCAACAAACTGGAGACCTCTATGTACAAACACATGGATCATAATTCACAATTCCATAATAGCAATTGGGTACATAATTGAATTTTGTACTTACTACCAATTCTCATGTACAATATGTACCTCGTAGTCTCTCTTTTAATGAAGCCAGTGGATATCGGCGACCATGTGAAGCTCCCTCATGAGCTGGATTTCCTCCTTCATCCATGTAGTGACATTCATGGCATGAGGGAACATAAATGCCCATCCATTCGTCCGGAAAACAGCCAAAAGATCAAAGGACATAGTAGTATTTATCATCCAAACACAATAAAAATTGAGATGCAAGTAACAATTTCTTCATCTGAGCTAATAGCATATCGGATTATCGCCAGCTTGTGTGACAACCTCCTAGATCTGTTGGTACAGACAACAAAAAACTCTAGTTAACTTAAACTCAACTATGCTAGTACCTTCACATTCACTGAAACATAGACGCTAAACCCAACTACAGAAACACAACTGCATGGTCACTATATTTTTTCTAAATGGCTGCAGACCATGCTACCGGGAAGATGCTCCCTCATGAGCTGGATTTCCTCATTCATCCCTGTAGTGACATTCATGGCATGAGGGAACATAAATGCGCATTCATTCGTCCCGAAAACAGCCAAAAGATCAAAGGACATAGTAGAATTTATCCTCCAAACACAATGACAATTATACTTCTACGACTGAAATGAATTATAAGTATCTTGATTTTTTTCCAAACACTTACCAAATCTTCTAAGTGAATTATATTCACGATGGCATTATTCTGAAGAACCAAATATCCATTGCAAATTAACATCAAACTGCGAGAAGCTTGTAAATTCGTTCCAATCAAACATCATAAGATGTAGTCTATGATAGCATTCTGCAAGATCCATCACAAGCAATCTGGTTCATACGTCTGTCAAAAAGAAACAGACTGTTACTTGAAAGCTCAATCGGAAGGAATGAATATGTTAAGCGTGTGAGGATGGGTGACCATAGTGGGAAGTTTGACCATGAGTGTAATTTGATCTAAGATTAAGTGTAGTTATAGTTAAAATGATCTATGTGCAAGATTAAAAAATTGAAAACAAAATTTGACCTTTTTTGAAGTTAACGGACGGGACGGCGTAGCCTGCGCCGAGGGTCATTAGTTAAGAGATGTGGACACAAACAATTATTATAAGGCAGGTGAAAGCCAAAAAAAAAATTATATTTGCAAGCCGCGCCGTCGCCAAGCGTCCAAAGTCTTAAGTCGTGAATATTCACGCGAACGCACACGCTATGAATGTATCTCTCATCTAGAACTAGTATTTAGAAGACATCAAAAACTTGACCATATAAGCAGCTCTCCACCCATGGCTTAACCTCTTGTTTTTTTGACACTTGTATTAACCTCTTCTGGAAGGCTTCTCGTGCATCCCAGAAAGAGTTGAAGCGGCTGCATAATAAAATAGAGCTTCCATAATCATACGCGGGTAACAGTGCTTGCGCATTGACACTGTCTTAAGCTTTTTCTCACAGATTTCTTTTATAAAATGTTCATTGGTTTTTTTAATAATTTTTAACAGTAATTTATCAGTAGAAATTTTCAGCTTTGAAAAAATTACAATAATTTGTCAATGATTTTCAACTTCGGCAGTAATTTCTTGATGTTGACTATTTAACTTTTTTTTAAAGTAATTTATCGGTATAAATCTTTAGCTTTCAACTGTACCTATCTATTTCCAATGTAAAGTGTGTGGCAATGTAATTTGTAGTTTGCTTGTGATTTGCATGTTTAGCACACTTAACGGTGCAGGCGTGCACCTTTCAAATTGTGCAACTTGTATTAACCCCTTCTTTTTGTTAAAAAAAAACCCCTTCTGCAAGGCTTGTCCTCCAGCATAGGAAACGTTGGAGCGTCTGCATAATAAAATTAGTTTGCAGATGTGTGTGGAGCTTTTTGTAATTTACTGGGTGAGATGAGCGAGAGCGATGTTTTGGACTCCTGGGTTTCAGCATCCTTAGGTGCAGATTTGCTGCAGCCGAGCCTAGGAGCTCACTGATGCGCGTAGATGTACACGTTCGTTGGGAACCCCAAGAGGAAGGTGTGATGCACGCAGCAAGTTTTCCTCGAAAGAAACCAAGGTTATCGAACCAGTAGGAGCCAAGAAGCACGTGAAGGTTGTTGGTGGAGGAGTGTAGTGCGGCGCAACACCAGTGAAACCGGCGCCAACGTGGAACCTGCACAACACAATCAAGATACTTTGCCCCAACGTAACAGTGAGGTTGTCAATCTCACCGGCTTGCTGAAAACAAAGGATTAAACGTATCGAGTGGAAGATGATGTTTGTTTGCAAAGAACAATAAGAACAATAATTGCAGTATAATGTATTCAGATGTAAAAGAATGGACCCGGGTCCACAATTCACTAGTGGTGTCTCTCCAATAAGATAACTAACATGCTGGGTGAACAAATTACAGGTGGGCAATTGACAAATCAAGATTCAATACATATCAACGATGATTACTATGTGATTTAATCAGGGCATTACGACAAAGTACATAGATCGCTATCCAGCATGCATCTATGCCTAAATAATCCACCTTCAGGTTAGCATCCGCACCCCCTCCATTATTAAGTTGCAAACAACAGATAATTGCATTAAGTATGGTGCGTAATGTAATCAACACAAATATCCTTAGACAAAACATCGATGTTTTATTCCTAGTAGCAACAACACATCCACAACCTTAGAACCTACTGTCACGATCCCATATTCAATGGAGGCATGAACCCACTATTGAGCATAATTACTCTCTCTTGGAGTTACAAGTATCAACTTGGCCAGAGCCTCTACTAGCAACGGAGAGCATGCAAGAACATAAACAACACATATATGATAGATTATAATCAACTTAACATAGTATTCTAGATTTATCGGATCCCACCAAACACAACATGTAGCATTACAAATAGGTGATCTTGATCATGTTAGGCAGCTCACAAGATCTATACAATGATAGCACAAGCGGAGAAGACAACCATCTAGCTACTGCTATGGACCCATAGTCCAAGGATGAACTACTCACGCATCAATCCGGAGGCGGGCATGATGATGTAGAGCCCCTCCGGTGATGATTCCCTCTCCGGCAGGGTGCCGGAGGCGATCTCCGAATCCCCGAGATGGGATTGACGGCGGCGGCGTCTCGGAAGGTTTTCCGTATCGTGGCTCTCGTGGGGTATTCGCGACGAAGGCTTTAAGTAGGAGGAAGGGCAGGTCGGGGGCTCACGAGGGCTCACACCATAGGGCCGCGGCCGGGCCGGCCGCGCCGCCCGTGGTCTGGCCACCTCGTGGCCCCACTTCGTTATCTCTTCGGTCTTCGGAAGCTTCGTGGAAAAATAGGACCCCGGGCGTTGATTTCGTCCAATTCCGAGAATATTTCCTTACTAGGATTTCTGAAACCAAAAACAGCAAAAAAAACAACTGGCGCTTCGGCATCTTGTTAATAGGTTAGTGCCGGAAAATGTATAATAATGTTGTAAAGTATGCATAAAATATTCAAGTATTGTCATAAAAGTAGCATGGAACATAAGAAATTATAGATACGTTTGAGACGTATCAAGCATCCCCAAGCTTAGTTCCTACTCGTCCTCGTAAACGATAACACAAATAATTTCTGAAGTGACATGCTACCAACATAATCTTGATCAACATTATTGTAAAGCATATGAGATGAATGGAATGATCTGAACAAAAGATTGCTAACAAAGATAATGACTAAACAAATGAATCATATAGCAAAACTTTTCATGAATAGTACTTTCAAGACAAGTATCAATAAGACTTGCATAAGAGCTTACTCATAAGCAATAAATTCAAAGTAGAATGCATTGAAGCAACACAAAGGATGATTAAGTTTAAGCAATTGCTTTCAACTTGTAACATGTATATCTCATGGATATTTGTCAACATAGAGTAATATAACAAGTGCAATAAGTAAACATGTAAGAATCAATGCACACAGTTAACACAAGTGTTTTCTTCTAAGATAGAAAGAAGTGGGTAAACTGACTCAACAAAGTAAAAGAATGGCCCTTCGCAGAGGGAAGCATGGATTACTATTTTTGTGCTAGAGCTTTTGTTTTGAAAACATAGAAACAATTTTGTCAACGGTAGTAATAATTCGTATGTGCTATGCATAATACTTCCTACAAGTTGCAAGTCTCATGCATAGAGTACTAATAGTGCTCGCACCTTGTCCTAATCAGCTCGGATAACACGGATTATCATCACATGACATATGTTTCAACCAAGTGTCACAAAGGGGTACCTCTATGCCACTGCAAAGGTCTAAGGAGAAAGCCCGTATTTCTCTTTTGATTATTCTCAACTTAGACATCCATACCGGGACAACATAGACAACAGATAATGGACTCCTCTTTTAATGCTTAAGCATTCAACAACAAATAAGGAGAGGTGTCTATTAAGGAGAGGTGTCTCCCAACACACCCTTCAACCTGTATATAAGTATCTTCCATGGGAAGAGAGAATAAGGTGGTGATAAAGCGAGGATTTTGTAGCACGAGGATTTTTCGCAGAAACCCGACATCAGTCATGATATGGAATACCATCTTGGTATGAGTGAAATTATGTTTCGATACTAAATGTCATTGGCAGTAAAGATCCATGTGGTTGATGTATGTAGTAGTGCATGCATACTCCCACGGGTCACTCAATTTGGATTTATATATTGAAGTCATTGAAGGACTCAATATTTTGAATCCAAAGAAAAATTTCAACACGTGTGTGTGAAACTTCTGGAGTCATTGTATGACTTGAAGTAGTCGGAGATAATTGTGTGGTACAACTGATTGTGTGAGTTCTTCCGTGATAAGGATAACTCTAATATCAATGATTGTTTATGTATACTCATGGATAACTCCTTAATTGGATTTTACGTCATCTAAGTGTTGCTAATGATATTATTATCAATGTCTTTATGCGAGATATTTAAGATACACACAATCATTTTAAGACGGAGATTTGGGTCAAACCAAATTGTGCTTAAGTTTGCAACTTGAGCTTGTTCCCCTAGGACTAAACGTATATCAGCATTCATATATCTAGAAAACTTCCCTTTATCGAAAAAAATATATCTAGAAATATTGAAGAAGTTCAATAGGATATATAATATCAAAAACACATATGGTCATATTATACCTAATACTGGATAGAAATCATTTGAGAGGTAGGGAAAATGGTGAAATGATAGATGGAGCTGAAGTTCCATATCTTCCATCGGAGCACTCATATATCTTGTAAAATACGTCAGACCTGCCATTATATTTGTTGGCAATTTGTTAATAGTGCAATCCCCCCAAGGTATAAGGTTTGTGTATGGATTATTCTAAGATATATCCAAGACACAAAAGTCATGATTAATTGTACTATGAAAATCAAGATGGGACCAAGATGTGATATATGATAATGGCTAATTATCTGATCCCAACAGTGTCATGTCAAATACTGTATTTACTGAAAGAGTATTCAGAAGAATTTCTTCAGAAAAGACTCTAAATGGGTTCTTCCAGTGATCATTCTGCTAATTATATGAAGCACAATATGTGTATAGCTTCGCAAAATAATTTGCCACATGTAAGTTCATGTGGAGATTCATTAGAATTATCTATCGTTATCTAACAAGATAATGTCACTTGTATTGCTTACGAGTTATATTTATCATCATGAATTACAGAAATGTAAGAAGGTAATTTGCGAACAAAATATTGTGATTTTCGCAATATGTGTACCAAGGGTTGTATTCCATAATTAAGTTTGTGGAATTGGCGTGAGATGACGTTAAGGTTTGCAATTTGAGAGGGAGTAAAATTCTAGTGATAACTCGTTGATGATCTTCCTATCACTGATATTGTAATATTTTTCCCTTTATGATTTTCCCTAAGGTTTTTTATAAAGGTTTTTAACGAGACAATATAAATACAAGTGCGGGCGTATGACACATGGTTTATCCTTAATTTTTCCCACTGGGTTTGTAAAGGAGTTTTCGGTGGCATATCGTTATAATATTTCTCCTTGGTTTTTTCCCACTGGATTTTTTAGGAGTTTTTGGATTGGAATATACAGATGACAAATTGATCAAGGGGGAGTGTTAGGAAATAAATCATGTCATCAATTGTGTATGGGAGGGATGCCTCCAGGAGGTGTCTGTTGAGAAAGAGGTGTCTCCCTAATCCACCTCTTTAACCTGTATATAAGTGGTCTTCCACATTGGAATGAAACTAGATAATCATTTGCCCTACTTCTTTTTATCTCTTTATTCTATACTCTAACAATTACAACACTAGGAGGGCACAAACTGTTCACACGCAAAGAAGAACCAAGACGAGAGTGTTTGCGGATTTTTTTGCCCGATCTACATGTAAAATTTAAATATGACATTTTAAAATAAAAGAAAACTAAAACAAATCCAAATGGAGATAATGCTGTGTTCTACTTCTACCAAAGTGTAAATTACAAATCGAAATACCTTATTTCTGGGGCTGGCCTGTATATATAAAATGGCAAAATCGGACAGATTTTGAGATTTTGCACCACTCACTCTATAGATGTCAGATTTTGTTATTTTTACACAACCACGAGTATAATAAATGCGAGTTGCAAATTTTCACATTGGTAGAACACAAGATTGTCTACATCTATATTAATTTAAGATTTTTTGAAACTTTAAAATACTGTTTTCATTTTTTTAAAAAAGCTACATCTGTGGTCTTTTAGCGGTCTTTGATAGATAATGATGAAGTGAAACAAGTGTTTCGATTTCCAATAAATTTAGGATATTATTTTCAAGCCTACAATACCAAATTAGTAACCCACAAGCCCCGTTAACTCCTCTGCTAGTTGTTGGCAATATACAGTTAACTAGACCATGATAGTGCGCGTTGCCGCACCCGTCCATGTTATCGTACAATGATATAATTTCCACAATGTGGAGGCATGAAGCGTAAAAGTATTTTAAAAAAAATAAATTTACACATATAGTGGTCACTAAAGGTGGGGTTTAATATGTTTTCAGAGAGGTAGGAGGGAGTGGGATCAAAGTTAACCATGAAGGTGTTTCTACACATGTTAATCTTCACAGAACAAGATAAATTTACCTAAGACGGGACACGTTGGTTCAACATAGCAGTATTTAAAGTACATAATTACATAAATACACGCATAAATATTATTCAAAAACATGCTGACAAATATGTTGCATAATTTCCTTAGTAATCTTTTCTGCGTGAGCTTCCTTCTTAATCTAGGAGGACGGTGTGGCATCGAAAGATCCATCGTATAGGATAAATACCTAGAGACAGAACTGATTCAGCTTCATGGAAGTGCATGTAGTGAGGTAGAATTATTATCTGTTATTGGGTGAGTATAGTATAATATAAGTTAAATGGTAGAAATGATCACCTTGTTAAAGAAGATAATCTGTGGGTGTCCTATGCAGCAGGTGTGTTATGTTAGTATGCTATTATTATCCAAGTACAATGAGGTAATCAAGAAAGTTGTACCTCTTGACCTCACGAGCTATCTCGTAAAGCGAGAATTCGATAGCCCTTACAATGATAAGCATAGTTCAGAAAAAAAGTTGTACAGTATATATATTAGAGACATTCGAATATAATTGATCTGAGACTGCATCCCAATCAAGCAAGTATGACATTCAATTTATCCAATTTTAGGGAGGTAACATTACATACACGAAAACACAATGTGTGTAAATTGTCGATGTTGTATAACTCAGTCAAGAAAGCATTTATTTCAGGGCTATTGAAGTTCAACACAATCATTTTAAAGCAAGATGCAAATAAGACCGCAACCTTAGTTTAAATTACATGATAACTGCAATAGATGTGGAGCGAATATTTATACTAAAATAGTTCATATATTAAGTCCAAATATCAGAGCCTCACTATGGGGAGGCAAACATGTTGGACTGGAACATGCCACAATAAAAAAATTAGGTCTTAACAAACTAAAAGGGGTATTTCACGATCTAAATCAGCTAAAAACCACAAATCCTGTGGGCGAGCCAACACACAACCTGAAGAGTCATTGCAAAGAATTGGGAATTAAGATTATTGTTTTTTTAAGGACCTAATATCCATAGCAAATCCTGAGATGGCTATTGGATTTAATCAATTTCTCAACCTTGGCCGTATAAAGTAGGGGTTTAAAACTTCAAATTGTACACGTGACATGGTATGCGGTACATATTTACCTATTAATCTGCAAATAATATTAATCTGCAAATTATACAAAAAAATCGAGGATACAATTAAGGCAGTTAAAACATACAAACATGGTAAGTCATCACAACCTCTTAATGTAGGGCACTTTTAGGATTTGATCAATACATGCCATCAGTAGCTATGGATCATAGGAGTAGAGATTAATCGCATTCAAAAGCTAAGATTTCTTTTGAAATGGAACACAAGGAACCATACAATAGTAATTTATTTACAGCATAAATTATGTCTTAGATGGAGAAAGTACAAATTTTTAAGCAAATAGAGCACACTCATCTAGTGATATTGTACAGTCTAGTGGTTAGTTACCTTATAACAGAAGATAAGCTCATACCAGGAGGAAGAAACTGTCCACACTAACATCTCATCTATCGTCCGCACACAATTTGCATGAACCAATTGCTAGAGGTAAGTTATTAATATATTCATAGGCAAATTCGGTTGCAGAGGGGATAAAATCAACTTATCCTGCTTTGTATCAGCAATATATATATATATGCTAATTTTGAAGTGACATACAATTACCAACTATATTTTGTTCTGAGTTTCCTCGTCCATGAAAACACTTTTATTTTTGTAAGAAGGGTCAGGTACAATAAGTTATGGAACACATGTAATTTGTGTGAGTTAGCAGATCATATATATTTTTTCACAATGGCTATTTTTTTTTAATCTTCAACAGCAATAACAGCGAGTGGCATGGTATGAGTCATAAATAAAGCCAGTAGCATCAAACTTTGTAAATCATAGGCACTCATACATGGATAATATGATGAGAGTATAGGTAAACTAACATATTTCCGACAGCCATTGCAAAACATGAGCTTCAGGCTTACACACATCATACCACCACAAGCAGTCTCCATTCTCCAATACCTGGACTGAGAGCACGTACAACAAATTAGAAAAAAAATAATAAGAGAAGAGTTGAAACTCATGAGGTTTAGGGTTCCCCGAACTAAGACAAAAACCAGTGTATAATGCTTTGGGCTGATAGTTGGTACAAAAAAAACAGTATCAATCAGAAGGAATCTGTCTGTACCCAGATTTTTCAGGAACAAAGATCTGCATGAGACCATCTACCTGCATCTCAATACCAATGATCAGGGGTAAATTTAGAAGTAGTGACCCCTTTCATGGTAAGATGTATCGTGTTGCGTACCTGTTGGAGCAACAAAAATGACTTCACAACAGCCAAAAATCATATAAATTGTTGAAAAACACAGATTTTTTTTTTTGCAAGCCGGCCAAGGTAATCAAGTACAGGTTAAACAACAGTTGTTGCAACAATTAAATATTAGAGGAAACGTATAACCAATCCAGCAAGTTTCTGCAGTAAAAAGACTAAGCCATCATTACAATATTACACTACTACAAGAAACTTATGTTCGATAACTGAACTATACAGAAAAAAAAAATTCAACCAAGCCCCAGACTATCGTCATGCCGGGTTAATCAGGAACCTAGCAAACTTCACTCCAACAATAGAACACACTACTTTGATTCACCTGAAACCACGCAAATGTGCATCTGCTGTGATGCTCTTTGTTGTGTCTGCAGTAGCATGGACATTATGTGATGATCACCACTGCTGTACATTGATTGCTCTGACTACCAGGAAACAGATTTTGCAAATCTTAAAATACATATGGACGTAAAGTATTACATACGAACTGAGAAAGGTTTAGGTGAGAATGGCTAAGGACTGATGTGTCATCGTCATCCGGTTTCCTCATCGGGATAGACAGTACCGTACACATATCATCCTGCAGAAAGATGCAAAAATTTAGCATGACTGTTCTGAATGGATTTGGAAATAGAAAATCTCGTCCCCATTGGATTCGGCACACAAGCCACACCGAATCATACTGGTACTGGTAGCTTAGGAATACAACCATATACAACAACTAAGTGAAATGTCATATTGAATCGAGGCCGGACCTGAGTATTGAACCAAAAGGATATGATGATGTGTGAGAATACTTATCAAAATCTGCAAGGTATTGGAACCTCCTACTCAATGAATTCCATGGCTTTCTCTCAAAAAAAAAATGAATTCCATGGCTGACGGAGTGTTGGTCGTCCCGTACAGACCGTGTGGGACAGAACGGCTACAGGGCCGACGCCGCTGCCGCCGTGCAAAAGCCCCAGATCGCAATTAGAAGCATCCCTCTATCCCTCTCTTAGCGGCGAATAATGCTCGCGCCGTGTCGCCGGCCGGCGTCAATCGCGCGAGGAGCGAGGTGCCCTACATTCTTGGGCGGCGAAGGGGAAACGACAGCGGGGTGTGGGGAGAGGAAAGGAAACCTCCGGTGCCTTCTCGTATCGACACGTCCGATGCGGAAGAAAATAAGAGAAGGTCTCAGGCAGGTGCGGCCCATATGAAGTTCTGGCGGCCCGAACAACGAGAAATCGTCTAATTCGATCTAGGGAGTAGCAGCCCTTCAACGTAGGCCGGCCCAGCTGGAACGAACACAGGAACAAAACGATTCACCGAGGCTCGGCAAATACAAGAACGATCTGGAACGTTGGTAAGTAAGATCGGACGGCACAAAGAGTGAAATCGATGTGATGCCTCCTAGGTGGTTCAGTTTTACTGTTAACTAATTGCTCATTTGATCATGCATTCGTACTCCCATGTTCAGCCAACAAACTTCTTCTAATTCATATTACTTGTTATTAGTATGGAAATGCATAAAACTAAATATGTTTAGATACGTCTATGTTGATGGCAACTAATGATCGGAGTGAGTATCTTAATCTGATCTCAGGAAATGGTTAGACGTCTCCTGCTTCCTTTTCCCATTTCGGTGACGTCGCCTTCAATCAAGCAATCATGTAGCGGAATACATGTCCAACTCCACAGCCGGGTAGCCGCCGACGACGACTACGAAAATGCGGCTAGCCTACTACACACCCCGATCGATTGCCTGCCCCTCCCATTCAGAGTTCACAACACACAAGCACAACACCACCAGAAAAGCAAATATGCAGAGCACCATCGTGCTTTACACATGGATGGTCAGGGGCCACCTCCACCCCATGACACAGCTCGCCCACCACCTCGCCGGGCTTGGCCTTCCTGTTACCGTCGCCGTCGCCGACGTTCCTTCTACAGGCAACTCCGCTGAGACCATAGCCCGTCTCGCCGCGTCCTATCCTTCCATCTCTTTCCACCTACTTCCGCCGGCAACGACCCGCTCCGCCGTCGCGGCTGACCCCGACGCCGATCCTTTCATCGCCCTCATCGCCGACATCCGCGCCACCAACGCTGCCCTCCTCGCCTTCCTGAGTTCCATCGGGCCCGTCAAGGCTCTCGTGGCCGACTTCTTCTGCGCGTACGGGTTTGACGCCGCCGCGGAGCTCGGCGTCCCGGCCTACCTGTTCTTCGCCTCAGGCGCGTCGGTCCTCGCGGCCTACCTGCACATCCCCATGATGCGGACCGACGCGTCCTTCGGGGACATGGGGCACAATCTGCTGCAGTTCCCTGGAGTTCACCCGATTCCGGCGTCCGACCTGCCGGAAGTCCTGCTCGATCGCGATAACAACCAGTACAAGACATTTCTTGGCCTCCTGGAGCAGCTACCGAGAGCGAACGGCATCCTGTCGAACACCTTCGACTGGCTGGAGCCCAGCGCCGTGAAGGCGATAAAAGACGGGACTGTCCGCCCGGGCGAGTCAGTACCGCCATTCTTCTCCGTCGGTCCATTGGTCGGCGAGGAGAGGGAAAGCAACGCAAAGCAAGAATGCCTAAGGTGGCTGGACAGCCAACCTGCGCGGAGCGTAGTGTTTCTCTGCTTCGGGAGCGCGAGCTCGGTGCCGGCGGAGCAGCTAAACGAGATCGCCGTGGGGCTGGAGAGGAGCGGTCACGCGTTCCTCTGGGCCGTGCGTGCGCCCGTCGCGCCGGGCGCTGACTCCACGAAGCGGTTCGAGGGGCGGGACGATGCGGCGGTGGAGGCGCTGCTGCCGGAGGGATTCTTGGACAGGACGAGGGGACGCGGCATGGTGGTGTCGTCCTGGGCGCCGCAGGTGGAGGTGCTCCGGCACCCGGCGACGGGCGCGTTCGTGACGCACTGCGGTTGGAACTCCACGCTGGAGGCTGTCGCGGCCGGGGTGCCCATGGTTTGCTGGCCGATGTACGCGGAGCAGAGGATGAACAAGGTGTTCGTCGTGGAGGAGATGAAGCTTGGGGTGGCCATGAACGGCTATGACAACGGAACGGTGAAAGCGGAAGAGGTGGAGGCGAAAGTGAGGCTGCTCATGGAGTCCGAGCAAGGGAAGGAGATCAGGGAGAGGACGAGGCTAGCGAAACAGATGGCCGCCGATGCGCTGGAGTCCGGTGGATCGTCAACGGCAGCGGTTGTTGACTTTCTCAACAGTTTGAACATTTCTATACACCACTAAATCGGTTGATGGTCAAGACAAATAGCTCGAGTGGGTCACTGCTACTATTCGTTGGCTTGGCTAATTTGATTCATGAGGATAGGATACCATAGGATTAAGTAAAGCATAGGATTGAGATGTCATAGCTAATAGCTAGTTGAATTTTATGAAAATATTAGTTGTGTTTGATTGTGCCAAAAAAAATTCAGTGAGTTATGACTTAATATTTTATTGCTATATGATGTACACTACAAGATTTCTATATGATTAATTTCTATATGATATATTCCTATGAATCAAACAACTAGTGTAGGAAAAAAATCTCATAGAAACTAAATTCTACACAATTCTTATAGGAATCCTATGAATCAGAAAAGTCCTTACAAGTGAAGTTTTTTTCGAAATGATGTAAAGCTGAAGTATTCAGACTTCAGAAAAAACAACTGTAGCACTTCGATGGTAGCAGAGAAGACAACAGCTGGGATATTCATTTCGGCTCACGGCTACATATGAACCCACTGTATGAAAACACATTTTAAAATATCGAAAACTTCTAAAATAAAATTACGCATGTACATCTTGAAATTTATGCTCGCACACAAGTTTTCGAGATAAAAGGACATTTTTTATCTCATATAAAAGAGGACAACTTTTTATGTTCAAAACATGACTATTCACATTACATTTTTTATCTTTCTATATAGACCCCATAAAATGTCCGTCTCCCCCGAAAACTTGTTGTGCGAATACGGAATGTTCATATGTACACGCAAAATTTTATCTTGAAATTTTTTGACATTTTTAAATTTTATTTTTTCTGCATTTTATATAATAGATTCATATGTCCCTATGTGCCGAAACACCACCTCCGGCAGCAGCTACGCAAAACAGAACAACCGTGTCATTTACAAGGAGACGTTAACGCACAAATCCAACACTTGGTTTCAAATTTTAATGGATGATGAGTTTGAGTTCTTACGTACTCTTAGAGTTTAGACTTGGTTCATGATTAGGATTAACATAGCGGTACTCATCTATATATCTAAATTATTTCCATAAAAATTCATCATAACATTTTTGATAAATCTCAAAACATATTTAACAACTCCGGAACTTTTTCGATATTGCTCCAAAACAATTTTGGCAGCTACGGTACAATTTCCATAGTTTATCTCTTACGTATAAAAATTCTAAAACGATTTAAAAACCCATGGGAACTCTTCCGAACAATTCCCTCAACCTCATATCATATATGGAACTCTCACAATAGATTGATCTGGATCTGCTAGGCTCTATAGGTTAAAACTTGTAACCTGTTCGGCTTCGTTGAGGGTTTGATCTTTGGTGACTCCATGGAATCCTAGCTAGGCCTTTTCTGGCTGAATGTAAATATATAAAATTTATCCTATTCAATATATATATCAGCAGTAGGATTTTTTTTTTTGACGATTTCAACGGAGTTGCTACGTTGTGCAAACCGCACATGCATGACCAAAGCCATGTGTTGGTATGTGCCTTCTTTCTGGCACAGCAGTAGGATATTATCTTGCTGTAAGTTTTCAAAACAAAACAAAATAGATCGTAGTGACTACTGCTTGTGACCTAGCAGTTTCTGCAATACGTGGTCAAGAGTTCAAAACTCTTTTGGGGTCAATAACCAACAGCAGACGTGAACGTCAGTGATGGCTTCCACGCATACACGAGTAACTTGAGTAAACCTTGTATTAATACAAAGGTTAATATCATTGCCTCGTGATATAAAGGACAATCCAAAGTGGCGTTGTTCGTTAATCAATGGCGAAGCTTCGAAGAAAATCTTGGGCATGCCAAACTAAAGCAGACCATGTTAATTAAAATATCACCTTTTTCTTACCAACCTTTTTTGCTTCAGAAATCTTCATAGCTTCTAGCAAAGGCTAGCGTGGTGGCATGCCGCGCCTGTCATTGTTATAGAGGACCCCTCGAGCAAATCCACGGCAAACTCACTAGAAACTACCGAGCCAGTAAGACCCATGAAATCAGTCCCATTGAAACACAAAACTGCTCACAAAAGAGAAGAAAAAAGGAGATATAAAATGTTGCCGCAAGCCAACGAAACGCTGCACGAGTGGACACAATAACTCTCACGGGAGAAGCGCCAATAACTCTGTGCATGCTTACCTCTCGTCTCTATCAACATCCCACTCAGCCACCCTCTCATGCCCCATCGATCGACCAAGCCGTGACGGCGATGGATGCCTTGGAGCATCGAACCCACATTGTTCCTTGTTCTGTCATCGTCTTCCATTAGAGCCTCCACAATGCAACGCAAGTAATGTGACACAACCTGGTTCGTTCAACCCCAAGCCTCCCAGCACGAAATGCATAGCTTCTCGCGAAATTTTAATTAAAGCACAGCTGCCTCCTGAGCAATTTGCCAAAGATTTACTTTAGCTATTCCACACACCACACATAAGTTTACATACGTTCACCTTCCTCTCCGCATGCTTTCCCCTCCTCGTATCTCCCAGGCTCCCAGCCATCACATATTTCCCTTTCTAGTTGATCCGCTACATTACCTGCTGCATGTCCAAATAACATCGCAACTCACATTTCTATGAGGAGACCGTGGAATTGCATGTGTCACCACATGCCTTGAGGTAAGCTAAGTAGCTAACACACCACTGCATATTGTAGTGTTTTGCGGTCCATGAGAGTTTGAGATTATTGCACCCATCTTTCTTCAAGCCTTTGTCCTATCTTTCTCCATGTCATTATCGCGATCTTCCTCTTTCAACTTATACCCGAGGCGCTCCCGACCTCTGGCTACCTACACACTAAAAATATGTGGCTAGTCTAATTAATTTGGCAGTTTATGTTAACATTTGCATCTGCAAGACTCCGGCGCGGGCTCGCCACTCTCCTGGCCGACTGATGTTGCGCCGCCACCGTCGATACCCTTGGGAGCGCATGCCACCAACCAGCCAGTGCCCCGCGCTAAGCACCTCGTTTGCGCATCACTCCCACCCGATAACTTTTAGACTAACTATTGTACGTATATTCATGTGTTAGTTAGTCATAGTTGTGATCGCTAGAGATCGCTAGTTAGGTTCTGTAGATAAACCTTACTTCCCATGTATGTAACAAACTTGTAGGTTGATCTTATCCCTTGAGGATTATAAATAGAAGGCAAGGCCGAGAGGCATGATCACGGCAAAACACAGTTGTTAACTTGGTATCAGAGCTAGATCATAAACCCTTCCGCAGCCATGGCTCTGTCCACCACCTCCAACTCCCTGGCTCCATCACGATTTCCTCGATCTCCAGCCTAATCACCATTAGGCTTACGCGCGACAACTTCCTCCTCTGGAAGACACAAGCCACGCCTGCTCTCCGTGTTGTACACCTGTACGGCTACGTCGATGGAACCCTGCCGGCGCCGCCGGCCATCATCACCGAAGGCACTGGCACTAGCGCCAAGGAGGTGGCAAACCCGGAATACCTCTGGTGGTACCAGCAGGACCAGCTGGTGCTCATCGCCCTCCTCGGATCCATGCGTGTCCGAGGATATCGTCGGGCAGCTCACGCAGATCTACACCGCCGCCGGCGTCTGCGCTCCACTCCATGTTCGGCTCGCAGAATAGGGCGTGGGTCATGCAGCTGCGCTATCAGCTGTCCAACTTCAAGAAGAACGATCTCCCGGCCGCGGACTACTTCATCCACATGAAGGGCTTCGCAGATGTGATGGCCTTCGCTGGGAAACCTCTCAGCGATGAGGAGATCTTGGGCTACGTGCTCGCTAGACTGGGTCCTGACTACGAGCCGCTGGTGGCGGCCATCACCTCCCGCGACGACCCAGCGAGCCTTAACAGCTTCTATGCCTATTTTCTCAGCGCCGAGCTTCGTCTTGAGCAGCAGGCATCTTCTGGCAACATTGTCGAAACCAGCCATGGTGGTGGCAATGGCGGGCAATATGGTGGACATCACCGTGGTCGCCATGGTGGACCAGACGTAGCCGTGGCAACGGTCGTGGTGGTGGCAATGGAGGCGGCCTCAATGGTGGCAGTGGCGGCTACCGTGGCACCTGCCAGGTGTGCCGCAAGGTCGGGCACGACGCGCTCCGGTGCAGGAACCGCTTCAACCATGCGTTCCAACCGGAGGAACCCTGCGCACGCAACGCCAACACCGCCAACACCAACAAACAGGGGTACAACGTCGACCCCAACTGGTACTTCGAGTTCGGGCGACGGACCACCTGACCTCCGACCTCGACCGCCTCTCCATCCAGGAACGCTACGCCAGCAAGGACACTGTGCAGGTCGCCAATGGTAAAGGTCTGAACATTACTCATATTGGTCATTCTCGAATTCCCGGCTCTTCTAGATCAATTCTTCTGAAAAATGTCTTGCGTGTTCCACATATTTCTAAGCATCTCCTTTCCATGCATAAACTGCTGCTTGACAATCACGCTTTTGGTGAAGTTTATCCTTCTCATTTTTTTGTCAAGGACCAAACAACGAAGGAGCTTCTACTTCAGGGTAGAAGCCAAGATGGGCTGTACCCCGCGCCAAGCGACACCACCTCGAGTCCCCTGCATCGCCATGGCCTTTCCAGTGCCACGTTCTCCACCGATCTTTGGCATCGGAGGCTAGGGAATCCATCCCTTAGTGTCGTCAAGTCAGTTCTTCGGTCGTATAAAATCGTTTGTGCACCTCCATTCGAGTCTTCAGTGTGTGATTCGTGTCACCGTGCCAAGGTGCACCAATTACCTTATTCTAGATCATCGCATTGTACCCAAAAATCCCTTGAGCTTGTGCACTCCGATGTGTGGGGGCCTGCTCTTCCTTCTGTGGGTGGTTTCCGCTACTATGTAAGCTTTGTCGATGACTTTAGTCGTTACGTGGAGTTATCTTCTTAAGCATAAATCAGATGTTGAACAATCTTTTTATCACTTTCAAATCCATGTTGAGCGATTATTACAAACCAAAATCCTTGTTGTTCAAACTGAAGGAGGTGGTGAATATCGCCGGCTGTCTCGTTACTTCGACAAAACAGGCATACAACATCGCGTCACTTGCCCTCACACTTCGCAGCAAAACGGCATCGCCGAGCGCAAGCATAGGCATATCGTCGAGACTGGCATCGCCCTTCTCGCTCACTCCTCTCTCCCAGTTCGCTTTTGGGATGAAGCTTTCCTCACTCCGTTTACTTGATCAACTGTATGCCCGCTCGCAACCTTGACGATGTTGCACCTATCACATGTCTTCGTGGTGATCAACCTGATTATCATTTTCTTCACGCCTTTGGGTGCGCATGCTGGCCCAATTTACGCCCATACAATACTCGCAAGCTCTCTTTTCGGTCGCGCCTCTGCGGGTTTCTAGGTTACAGTCAGCAGCATAAGGGGTACAGGTGCTTAGATCGCTCTTCTGGACGCATCTTCATTTCATGCGACGTTGTTTTTGACGAACAAGTGTTTCCCTACACCACCCAGCACCCCTCCCACCTAGTTCTTCCAATGTTCTGCATGTTGTTCCAATGTCGGAGCCGGTTCTTCAGGATGATCGTATGCGTAATTACGACCTTAACTTGTTGCCAACTCACACTCCTGCCACGAGAAGTTTCTCTCATGATGCAGGTGGCTTTGATGACGGATCCACCGCCGGCAACTCGGGGTCGCCGCGTACACCTGCACGGTCGTCGTCTCCCTCTGCCGCGGCAGAGGATCTTCCTGCCTCGGCTGCACGGCAGCCTGCCACGACACCCTCCTCGCCCGACGCCTCTGCCGCGACTCCCGCCACGTCTGCTGCAGATGCACCTGCTGCCTCTGCCGCTCCTTCGCCGCCCATGGTACCGGTTGCTGCACCTCGTCATCATATGCAGACATGCACTCGTGACGCCACTCGCAAGGAGCTCATTCCCAAGGATGGGACGATCTGCTACGACCCGAAGCAGCGTGCGTTCACCGCTGAACCCTCTTCCTATCGGTCGGCCCTTGCTGATACCCACTGGCGTTCAGCCATGGAGGATGAACATGCTGCATTGCTCCGCAACAACACATGGACATTGGTTCCCAAGCCTCCTGGTACAAATATCATTGGGAGCCGTTGGGTGTTCAAGACAAAGCACAAGGTTGATGGCTCTCTTGACAAGTACAAGGCTCGCCTCGTCGCACAAGGATTTACTCGACGCCGTATTATCTTGACACCTACAGCCCGATGGTTAAACCGGCAACCATGCAGCTCGTCCTTGCTATTTCCATGTCTCGTGAATGGAGCTTCCGCCAACTCAACATCAGCAACTCCTTTCTCCATGGCACCTTAGAAGAAACAGCATACATGCGGCAGCCCCCTGGCTTTGAAGATGAGCGCAACCCAGAGTATGTCTGTAAGTTGCAGAGATCCATCTATGGGCTTAAACAGTCCCCGCGGGCTTGGTACTCTTGCCTGAGCGACAAGTTGCATCAGCTGGGTTTTCAGGTTGCGAAGACTGACACTTCTTTGTTTGTGTTCTGTCAGCCTGGCCTCTCCATGTACCTTCTCGTCTACGTCGATGATATTGTGCTTGCCAGCTCTTCTCCGAGTGCCTCTGATCATCTTGTTGCTGCCCTTGGCGAAGATTTTCCTGTTAAGGATCTCGGTCCCCTTCACTTCTTCCTTGGAATTCAGGTGACTCGTGATCCAGGGGGAATGACATTGTGCCAAGAACAGTATGCGCTGGATCTGCTCAAACGCGCCAACATGGATAGTTGCAAACCGGTGACCACACCCATGTCGGTTCAAGAGAAGCTTTCTGCTGATCAAGGAACAACTGTCAACGAGGATGATGCTTTTACTTATCGCAGTACAGTTGGAGGTCTGCAGTATTTGACTCTAACCCGGCCAGACTCGTATGCGGTAAACAAGGTGTGCCAGTACCTCTCCAAACCAACTACAGCTCATTGGGAGGCAGTGAAGAGAATTTGCGGTTCGTCAAAGGATCGGCTGACATAGGACTTCGCTCGCATCAGGAAATCCTCATCTTCTTTGCTCAGTGTGTTCACCGATGCCGATTGGGCTGGCAGCACCGACGATCGATGATCGACGGGAGGCTTTACAGTATTTTACGGTCCTACTCTTGTCTCATGGAGTGCCCGCAAGCAACCAACTGTGTCAAGATCATCCACAGAAGTGGAGTACAAGGCACTGGCCAACGGCACATCAGAGGTTATTTGGATACAATCGCTTCTCTGTGAGCTTAATGTTCCACACCCGCGCGCTCCGGTGCTCTGGTGCGACAACCTCGGTACCACTGATCTGACGGCTAATCCTATGTTTCACGCACGAACTAAGCACATCGAAGTGGATTTTCATTTCGTCGGAAAAAAGGTGGCACAAGGAGCTCTCGACGTCCGTTTCGTCTCCTCTGCAGATCAGGTCGCAGATGCGTTCACAAAGCCTTCTACAAAGCTCATGCTTGAGCGTCTATATTCCAATCTCAACTTAGTTTCAGTAAGATGAGATTGAGGGGGAATGTTGGACTAACTATTGTACCTATATTCATGTGTTAGTTAGTCATAGCTGTGATCGCTAGACGATCGCTAGTTAGGTTCTGTAGATAAACCTTACTTTCCACGTATATAACAAACTTGTATGTTGATCTTATCCCTTGAGGATTATAAATAGAAGGCAATGCCGAGAGGCATGATCACGACAAAACACAGTTGTTAACTATAACTCCCTCTGAAGAACATAGAAGATTGAGTTCTGTAGTTCATGGAGCTACTTGTCTGATCTACTGGTAATTTGGCGTGAACCTCAAACCCTCAATGCAGAGATATTGGGCAGCTAAGGACATACTTAAACATAAGAATTTCAGGCAACTCAGGTTTACAAAACCGACTAATTAAGTATCAAACCTCTTGTGCCGCGGTGTCAATATGCGATATGATGCATCGCTTATATAATAGGGATTTCTATTTTCGTGCCCCTACTTCGTTAGTTGTACTCAGTTTTCCCCAGCTCGTTAGTTTTTCCTCAGTTTTCCCCTCCCTCTAGTTTGAAACTCATCGAAGACGGGTTGCCGTCGTCGAGGCCTTACCGTTACCGTGAGGTCAGTTCCTCGCTGACCGTCTCGTCGACGGGTGGATCCCTCGCCGACGCGTGGGCCGTTTTATTTCTGATTGTATACGCGGTGCTGCCAATGACAAATGGGGCCGCTCTATGGGCTGCCGCAGCCAATGACCAGTGGGTCGTCTATTTATTTATAGAAAATTATATATTGCCGCTCTGTGGGGCCTCCGCAAGACCGCTGTGGTCGTCTATTTTATTTAGAGAATATAATATAGAGCCGCTCTGTAGGGCCGCTCAGCCCATGGCAGGTGACTATTTTCGCAGCTTAATCTAAAGTGACTCTTATGCTAAACATTGTGCATCCCGGCGTTGACCTAGCAGTGGCGGCGAGCATAGCCGTTCTGACCATGCCGATATCGGCATCGGCATCGGCATCGTTTGGAGGATGTGGTGCTCGAATAATAGTGGAAATGCGATATTATTTTTTACATGCATAATATATAGAAAATAGCTAGATCTCTAAATCGATGCATATGAAGCTACATATATATTCTTGGTCATGATCCCCTTAATTATCTAAAGGGGATGGATGCATGGCTTCACGTCGTCGTCGCTTTCATCATCAGTATCTTCGTCGTCTGAGTAGTAGTACCTCCTGCACATTGTTCCGTCGAACACCTTCACTGTGAGCACATCATCGCCTTCATATTTGAAGTGTACGAACCAGCCGAAATCCACACCGTGCGCGATGGCGAATTTCTCCCAGCCCTTGTCGAGGTACATCCGGCCTTGTCCGTCAAATAGGACCTCCACGGTCCAGAGACGAGGACCGCAGTCAGCTGCTCGCAGATACACCTTAGCTGGCTCCTTGCCGTCAAGATAGTCCGCAAATTTTTTTGGGAGTTCCTGCAAAGAGATCGAGCGCCGATCGTTTGAAATTAGGGAACCCTTGAAATTAAAGGTTTTTTAGAACATGCCCATAATTAATCACATGCATCATATATGTGGGAACGCGTACGTACCTTCTTGACCAAAGGGTCTTCATAGACGACGATGAAGAACTCCTCTATGATCAATGGCAGTGTTGACGGTGGTGGTGGCAATGATGATGATCCACTTCCCCTTCCCCTTCCCCTTCCCCTTCCGGTCCGCGTCCGAGACGTGGAAGCCATGGCAATGGATAAAGTGTATGTGAACGAAGAAGAGAGAGGCAGAACCTATTGACACAAGGGATGGCCGTGTGGGTGTTTATAAGGGAGAGATGACCGTTGTAGGGGTTTACACAATAAAATAAGGAGGAGATGACCGTTGTGGGGGTTTATACACAATAAATTAAGGAGGAGACGACCGTTGTGGGGGTATATATCTCAACAAAAAAAGTAATGCGGACTATGTTGACGGAAATGGAACTTCGTGATATAGTTTATCATTTTACCGTGAAAAGTAATGCCTAAAAGAAAAGTAATGGCTACAAGAAATCGGTGATGGTTTATCGTTTTTTGCGTGAAAAGTAATGGGTACAAGAAATGGGTGATGGTGTATCATTTTTTGCGTGAAAAGTAATGGTACAACAAAATCGGTGATGGTTTATCGTTTTTTGCGTGGAAAGTAATGGGTACAAGAAATGGGTGATGGTGTATCATATTTTTGCGTGATAAGTAATGGCTACAACAAAATTGGTGATGGTTTATCGTTTTTTGCGTTGAAAGTAATGGGTACAAGAAATGGGTGATGGTGTATCATTTTTTTGCGTGAAAAGTAATGGCTACAACAAAATCGGTGATGGTTTATCATTTTTTGCGTGGAAAGTAATGGCTACAAGAAATGGGTGATGGTGTATCATTTTTTGCGTGGAAAGTAATGGCTACAAGAAATCGGTGATGGTTTATCGTTTTTTGCGTGGAAAGTAATGGCTACAACAAATCGGCGATGGTTTATCGTTTTTTGAGTGAAAAGTAATGCCTAAAAAGAGTTTATAATTTAGCTCGTGAAAAATAATGCCTAAAAAGAGTTTATAATTTAGCTCGTGAAAAATAATGCAGAAAACCAAACTTTAGCATACTGGGTAACCGCCCTTTCGCATACATAGAGGGTGGAAGCTAACCGACGACAGAGAGAGAGGGTGGTGGCCCCGACCAGAGAGAGATAGGGATTATCCTGCCCGTTAGATCATACGATCAACGGTCATCGGGCACGATCCGCGTGACATGGGCTAGACCAATCGGGGCAATGTTCGGCGTCCGTGAGAGTGTGTGAAGGGAGAGGGCAAAACTGAGTAGTATCAAGAAACCAAGGGCAAGTGAGTAGTAAACAGACTAAGGGATTGAAATATGAGATTTAAAAATTGGAAAATGCGTGTTTTGTACAATGAAACCCATCTTGGCCTATCTCAAACTATCTGTAATACAAATCTACACGAGTGTGAAAATTATGGCCTCATTCAGACAAAGTATGTTTTGGGGAAAGCTGTTTTGGGTAGGGCTTATTATGGAAAACCATGCACCTTCATAGCTACTAGGTGATTTGAGAAGTGGCAATTTGTGGTGAAACTTGATTTATCTATGATTTGAGAAGTGGCAATTTGTGGTAAAGACTCCATGAGTAAGTGCCACTCTTTTTCGGATTTTTTTGCACATTAAATAACTCATTTAACTAGTTAATCCCATTTGTTGACTCTCTGTTGACCAGCCACTTGAGGGTAAAACTGAGTATATTGCACTAGCCAGTATTAGCACTCAAGGAGAAAACTGAGCACAAAAAATGCTAGTATATGACTCGAGGGTATACCTGAGTATATCTAAATTTCCAGGGTTAGACTCGAGGACGCGTGTTGCGGTGCGAAGTGGAAGACGTGCCATTGTTGACGCGTGTCGCGGTGCGACGTGCAAATAGTGGACGCGTAGGACGCGGGTCGCATTTTGGACGCGTAAGCCCCTCCCTCCCTCTGCACACAGTCGTCTCATTCTCGCTCACGCACGAAACCACCCTCTCACGTCCCATCAACTTCTCCAAATCGAACCCCAACCGCCGTTCGCACGCTACCCCGCCGGCGATGGAGAAGAAGAATGCCGGCGGCCGCCGCCTCCGAGCCCGTCGCCTCCGAGCCCGTCGCGCCGAGCCCGTCGCCGCCGAGCCGTCGCCGCCGAGCCGTCGCCGCCGAGCCGCCGCCGAGCGCGCCGCCTCCGAGGGCGGCGCATCCAAGCGCAGCTCCTCCGTGAACTGGGCCTCTCTCGGCTGATGGACCACTTCACAAGATCGGCGAATGCTTGCTGGCGAACGAGGAGTACGCCGACACCTACTCGCCATGAGGCAAGTCTGTAGAAATTGGCGCTCAGGTTTGCCTGAGCCCGACGTGCACCTGGACGAATGGATCATGCTAGACCACGCCCTTCCACACGTCGCTGAGTTCACCTTCCTCCAACTCGGCACATCACGCTACGTCACCATAGATCTATCGGAAGTTCATACAAGGTTCAACTTCCTCCATATCTACCTCTTTATTTTCAATCTTAAACATCTTAGTGCTGAATGTTATCGTGCTTGCCCAGATACTACTTCGTCGGATTTTGCCGTGGCGTCATCGTGCTTGCCCAGAAGAACCCGCCGCACAAGATACGGCTTCTGAACCCACTCACAAAGAAATCGAACACTATGTTTGAGGCGCAGATGCCATCTGTTTTCCTGAAATCAGTCGCTGTGATCAAATCCCCGACTATGGTCTTCGTTACCGCACATTACCCGTCGGAAATTGGTTGGGTCGATGAGAGCACTCCAACTAAGGATATAGATAAAGATTGGGAAAACAGATTTTCGATCAAGAACCATTGTCTGCGTTGCATTACACCGTTCAAATGGTGAACTGTATGCACTAGCTGTGGACAATTTAGAGCACGGAAGAATAGTGTGCACCAATGTACAGTTGCAGCAGCGCGCGAGCACTGTCAAGATGGAGACACTAATTTAATTTTCAGAACTTGGACATCAGAAGTTCTACCTCGTGAAGTCGGATGGTGATCTGCTGCTTGTGTTGTTGGTCAGCGTGGCTTTGGCGGGCAGACCATTGGTGTACCGTGTGGACACTCGAGCCGCTCTCTCCATCCGGTCAGTAACATTGGCAGTAATGCCTTCTTCGTGAATTATATCCGGTGTATCTCCGTCGACACCAGAGTGTACCCGACACTTCGACCTGGCTGCATCTACTACACGGATTTGGATTATATCAGAGAGTACTCTCATGATACAAAAGCCTGGGATGAGTGGGCAGAACGTGTGGATAGAATAGGAAACTACGGTATGAGAAATGAACACAAGCCATACCGTTTGGAGGATGTATTGGCCGCACACTGCAGACGGAGGGAGTTCAATGAATATTTCCTTCGAATGCACGATTGGAGCAACGACGAAATATATGAGGAGGAATGAAGAACAAATTCATTCATCCTAATCTTCTTGTTGTCCATACATTGCGTGCGTCTTGTATATTACAACGTTATTGGCTGCTTTTGGCTGCTGTATGCAGTTTCCTATGTATTATACTTAGTTTTCTGATTATGCAGTTGTCAATTTATCATATACTAGCTTCTACATTTGCTACTAGATTTGCTGCCATATTGGGCAAAAAACGAGGCCAAAAGGCATAAATAACCCCAGAGATTTGCTACTAGATTTGCTGCCATATTGAAGAAAGACATAAATAGAAGCTTCTCTAGATTTGATACTAATTTGGTGAAAAAGACAGAGAGAGAAAGAGGGAAAAGGTGCTCTTAAAAATGCCAATTTGGGCCGAGAGACAAAACCCAGCTCCTGCTCACGTGCAACCAAACGCTTCTCGTCTTGTCCCACGCGGTCTCTTTCTACCAGCCCACGCGACGCGCCCCACACGACGCGCCCCACAGACGACGCGGCGCAACACGCCAGCACAGAACGTCCCATAAACGGATTCCTTCCGTCGAGCTCCTTCTGGGTTTCGACATAGGTTGGGGAAAACTGAGGAAAAACTAAGGGGCTGGGGAAAACTGAGTACAACTAACGACCCGAGGGCACGAAAATAGAAATCCCTATATAATACATTCACGCTAATCTACATATTTGCAAATTATGGAGCTTCCATTAATGACACAACATGATTAGAGTCTTTGGCATGATGGGGTTCTAGAGCTAAAGATATGCTATAAAGGGCATGTAGGGAATTGTAAGGTCCATCAAGCTTTGTGGAAATAGCTAGTCAATTTTGGGAAATATACTTTGTTTCTAATGAACAAACTAAAATTATGGAGGAATTATATGATGGTACACAAATTAGAGGTACATTTAGGAGAACTTTCACCCGAGTAATTTCTGTGATATGAATCCAAAGGGGTTTACTCTTCTAGTTCTATGTATCCAACAATAAACTTTAGAGGTGTACACAATATTTAGATTTTCTTACATGTTGTGTGGAATTTGAAAATTTCACTAAGGATTCATATTGTCATTTGGATTTTCTCACGGAATAAACAAATCAACAAACTAAAACTATGGAGAAATTATAGGATGGTACACAAATTAGAGGTACATTTAGGAGAACTTTCACCCGAGTAATTTATGTGATATGAATCCAAAGGGGTTTACTCTTCTACTTCTATGTATCCAACAGTAAACTTTAGAGGTGTACAAAAGATTTAGATTTTCTTACATGTTGTGTGGAATTTGAAAATTTCACTAAGGATTCATGTTGTCACTTGGATTTTCTTACGGAATAAACTAATCAACAAACTAAAACTATGGAGGAATTATAGGATGGTACACAAATTAGAGGTACATTTAGGAGAACTTTCACCCGAGTAATTTCAGTTATATGAATCCAAAGGGGTTTACTCTTCAACTTCTATGTATCCAACAGTAAACTTTAGAGGTGTACAAAAGATTTAGATTTTCTTACATGTTGTGTGAAATTTGAAAATTTCACTAAGGATGCATGTTGTCATTTGGATTTTCTCATGGAATAAACTATGAATACAGATTACATCGGGGCAAGAGGTATGCGGGTATGCGAAAACCTTTAGAGTGTGAATTATCAAAGAAAACTGAATATGTGGAGTATCATCGGAAATTCCTATCTGATCCCGAGCATAGATAGACTCGATATTAGACCGAACGCTACTCTCGTGATTCACACCAGCCAGCCTATATCGGTTTGTATTTCGTATTTATTGATCTTTCAAACCGTTACATGGCCCACGTTTGGAAGTGTATTAAATATGGAAGAAGACGTTGCCCAGCGGGTCTGACAAGCCCGCATGTCTTGGACCGAGTTCTACAAGCTATTTTTATAGAAAGGCTATCAGGTACATATCTCGACACGTTGCTATGCGGTACAAATTTCGGGAGCAGCTGAGCTCGGGAGCAAAAACGCCTTCCTCGAGTATCATTGGTTTGTGTGTACAGTTGCTAACCTTTGGGATGCTGTGTTTGAAGTTTCTGATATTCATGTCACTCAGCTTCGAATCGGTTGCAACCAACTTGCTTTGTAATAAGAGATTTCTTCATTTTAATGTAGTTACTTTTGCCATCCTGTGGGGTGTGCGGACAGTAGAAATTATATTGTTTTTAATAAGATTACTTGGATTAACATGAAACAGATGTGACGCTTTGTTCTCACTCAAACTGGAAGGTTCCTTTCAAACAGTTGAGAGGTACACAAATCTGCCAGTTCATGGACATGATGATCCTGAAGCTGAAAAAACTTCTGAGTCTTCGAGTGGATCTCCACTTGGAAAGCCATTGCCGAGGGTGCATGACATGGTGGTCACTGGTCGGCCATCACTAGAATACATGAAGACACATCCGGAGGAAGATTCTTCTATCCATGTGGTGGTATGAAGCTGAGATCCATCGGTCTATGTCCTTTTGAAGAAAAGAGCTGTCTGATAAGTTTAGTTTGGTAGGAGCTGTCTTGGAATGGTAGCTTTTTGTGACCGGCAATTGTTCTGTCATTTTGATCGGGTTCTGTAATAGAGTTAGCCTACGGGCAGATCGTGCGATGCCGAGGTAGTTTGTAGAGCTATATGAAATAAATGAGTGGTGTCTTTTCTGAATGAAATGGAGTCTTTTTTTTTTTAAACAGAAGGCTCGACGAGCCCAGCTTTGAATTAACAAAGCCATCAACCGGCCAGGGGTACAAGGTAGCACGCAACAAAGAAAAAAGAAGAAAAAGAAAATGGAGTCAGGGAGCTATTTCATCTAAAAAATGTATACTGCAAAAGATCTTTTGTGTACTGAAGCGCAGAAGGCCACGGTGCGGAGATGCTACTCCATCAACCCTGTAGCGAACACTACACAGAGGACATAGTGTGCGTATTCGAGAAATCGAAAATAGAAGTGGAAATATCCAAATCCGGGTGATCATAAAAACGGATGTGGTAAATATTTAGATCCGTTTTACAAAAACAAATATAAATATGATACTGAATTTTGAACCAAATATGGGTACGGAAATGGATATATCCATATCTAAATAGCATTATGTTAGCCAATTTTAGTAATTGGAACCCAAAATGCCTATTACCTAACCTAGAGAAACTAAAATATCGATCAAATATTCTTTTATATGATTGAACTTGATACTACTATGTATTATATCAGTATATTTATTTCTCTACCACCCTATAGTTGGTTTACTATAAGACATCAGTCTATCATTTTCTTATATTCGTATCCACTCCGAATTGAGAAAACATATATTCGACTAGCATCTGCTCCAAATTCTTCTTCGGCAACATCCGTATTCGTTTTTAAAATATGGAAACGGATATGGTAATGCACTATCCGATATGCATCCGATCCGTTTCCACTCCAACGTGTAAGGGAATCTCCAGCGGTCCAACGTATTTTCGATGCAAATCGTGTCCGTTTTGATTCGTTTGGATTGTGCCGTGGACACAAAAATACAGCGGTTGGCAGAAATGTTTGTTTGGATCAGGGGTTGCCCCAACGGCTCGACGCATTTTGGTTCGTCTGGCCATTTTCATTTATTTGTAGTAAAATTTTCCACCCAAATTACTTATGCCTTGCTAAATGCTTTAATTTTAGAGCATCTTCACCGGCGCCTCCTAAATAGTCGCCGGCAACTCCGTATGGGGGACGCCAGCACTGCATCCTCTATTTGGGGGAGCTGTTCCCACACCGGTGCCCCCAAAACGACGGCCCCGATAGATGTTTTGAATTAAAATCACAAATAAAAACATAGAAAATCGAATAAACAGAAAAAAAATATTCCAATTCACAAACTAATACATAATTGAGAACGTGGTTTACACTAAGATATAGTATGAATATGGTTTTCCACAAATTAATACATAGTTTGAACCATGGTTGACACAAATATAAAACATTGCAAAAAAACTAAACCTAACTAGGCCGGTCATTGCAGGTTTCGTGTGTTCGCTGCCAAGAAAGAACACTCGAGGGCACACCCAATCACCAAAACTGGAAAATCCAGCTGGTGAGGGTGTCCCTGTTGGTTCATTCTTAGAAGAACGTCCAAAAACATGTGTGCCGATATTCACTGCGAAGAAACAACACTCAGTCGTCGTCCTCCTCGGCGCTGTCGCCGTGGTAGTGGCGGCGGCAACGCGTCTCGTCGAACACCTTGACGGTCATGTCCCTCTTGCCAAAGTAGGAGAACATGAGCACGAAGCAGGCTTCGAGGCGATGGTAGCACGCGAACTTCTCCCAGCCGATGTGGAGGTACATCTTGCCGCGCGCGTCGTAGGTCACGTCCATGATCCACCGGCAGCAGCCGCAGGCAGCCTCCCGCAGATCCAGCGAGCCCGAACGCTCGTCACCGGCGACGAAGTCGGCGAAGGTGTCCGGCAGCCTCTGGATGACGTGTGGGTCGCCCTTGAGGACGACGACAAACTCGAACAGCACGGGCCCCTCCTCGTCCATGTCCGACGATGAAGACGACGATGTCGCAGACGACAGCGAGCGTTCAGCTCTGCCGCGGCCACGACCACGACCATGGCCGCGATCGCGACCTCGGCCTCGACCAGACATGACGTCGTCTCTTCAGATGGTGGCGGCTAGGGTTGGGGACAAAGGCGCTAGGGTTTGTGTTTGAGAGGAACAATGAGAGGCGGCCCTTTTTATAGGCCGGAGGTAAGTGATGCGCGTAGATGTACACGTCCGTTGGGAACCCCAAGAGGAAGGTATGATGCGCACAGCGGCAAGTTTTCCCTCAGAAAGAAACCAAGGTTATCCAACCAGTAGGAGCCAAGAAGCACGTGAAGGTTGTTGGTGGAGGAGTGTAGTGCGGCGCAACACCAGTGAAACCGGCGCCAACGTGGAACCTGCACAACACAATCAAGATACTTTGCCCCAACGTATCGAGTGGAAGATGGTGTTTGTTTGCAAAGAACAGTAAAAACAATAATTGCAGTAGAATGTATTCAGATGTAAAAGAATGGACCAGGGTCCACAGTTCACTAGTGGTGTCTCTCCAATAAGATAACTAACATGTTGGGTGAACAAATTACAATGGGCAATTGACAAATAAAGATTCAATACATACCAATGATGATTACTATGTGATTTAATCAGGGCATTACGACAAAGTACATAGACCGCTATCCAGCATGCATCTATGCCTAAATAATCCACCTTCAAGTTATCATCCGAACCCCCTCCAGTATTAAGTTGTAAACAACAGATAATTGCATTAAGTATGGTGCGTAATGTAATCAACACAAATATCCTTAGACAAAGCATCAATATTTTATCCCTAGTAGCAACAGCACATCCACAATCTTAGAACCTACTGTCACGATCCCAGATTCAATGGAGGCATGAACCCACTATCGAGCATAATTACTCCCTCTTGGAGTTACAAGTATCAACTTGGCCAGAGCCTCTACTAGCAACGGAGAGCATGCAAGAGCATAAACAACACATATATGATAGATTGATAATCAACTTGACATACTATTCTAGATTCATCGGATCCCACCAAACACAACATGTAGCATTACAAATAGATGATCTTGATCATGTTAGGCAGCTCACAAGATCTAAACAATGATAGCACAAGCGGAGAAGACAACCATCTAGCTACGCTATGGACCCATAGTCCAAGGATGAACTACTCACGCATCAATCCGGAGGCGGGCATGATGATATAGAGCCCCTCCGGTGATGATTCCCCTCCGGCAGGGTGCCGGAGGCGATCTCCTGAATCCCCGAGATGGGATTGGCGGCGGCGGCGTCTCTCGGAAGGTTTTCCGTATCGTGGCTCTCGGTACGGGGTATTCGCGACGAAGGCTTTAAGTAGGCGGAAGGGCAACGCAGGGGGCCACACGAGGGCCCCACACGCTAGGGCCGCGGCCAGGGCCTGGGCCGCGCCGCCCTAGTGTGTCGGCGCCTCGTGGCCCCACTTTTCCCTCGGTCTTCGGAAGCTTCGTGTAAAAATAGGCGTTGATTTCGTCAATTCCGAGAATATTTCTTTACTAGGATTTTGAAACCAAAACAGAAAAAGCAACTGGCGCTTCGGCATCTTGTTAATAGGTTAGTGCCGGAAAATGTATAATAATATAAAACATTCAAGTATTATCATAAAAGTAGCATGGAACATAAGAAATTATAGATACGTTTGAGACGTATCAGTAAGCGGGGGAGCGGTGGCGATCATTAACGCCGGCACGAAGAGCAAGGCGCGCGCGACGAGACGGTTCGTTGTGCGTCGCCCCAATAACTCTCGTCCCGAGGTAGGCGACGGTTAGGTTAAAATTAAATGAGTCGCTGACGCGTCGGCCCCGCCACTCCCCGTTGGCGTCGACTTTTGGGGTGTGTGGCTGACAGGCGGCTCCCACGCCCAAAATTTTCAGCCTCGTGAGGCGTCGGCGCGCCCGATTCGTGCCCTTGGCAAGTGGCCGGCACGGGGTTGCCGGCGATTTTATTGGGCTCGAAAATTGGCCGGCGCCGTTTGGGGCGCGCCGGTGTGAGCCCATTTCCGCTTACCGCACCCAAATCGCTATCGGGCCGCGGAGGCGCCGGTGGAGATGCTTCTTAGTTGTAGCCGCCTCTGATGAGTCATTATCAGTTAAGTGCTTGGCCTGCTGTTTGTCTCCGACGACTTCGCAATACCACGACAAGCATACATCTTTTTATTGACATTGTTTGTTTTGGTTGCTCGCTAGTACATGTGCCATGTGATCGACAAGCATATCTTCAGCCTGCTACCCACCCTATAAACACTTGTTGCCTCCTTCAGTTTCATGACACAAGCAGCAGGAAAGCAGAAAAATACTAGAGCACAAACCACTCAAGCAATGGGAAGCGGCGTCGTGCTATACACATGGATGGTCAGGGGTCACCTCCACCCCATGACGCAGCTCGCAGATCACCTCGCCGGACATGGCGTTCCCGTCACCGTCGCCGTCGCCGACGTCCCGTCTACCGGTGAGTCGTCGCAGACCATTGCCCGCCTCTCTGCCACCTACCCTTCCGTGTCCTTCCACCTGCTCCCGCCGGCACCGACCCGTTCGCCGGAGGACGCGGCCGACCCAAACGCCGACCCCTTCATCACCCTCATCGCCGACCTCCGCGCCACAAACGCCGCCCTCCTCGCCTTCCTGAGGTCTCTCCCGCCTGTCAAGGCTCTCGTCGCCGATTTCTTCTGCGCGTACGGGCTTGACGCCGCCGCGGAGCTCGGCGTCCCAGCCTACGTGTTCTTCTCCCTTTGCGCATCGGCTCTTGCTACCTTCTTGCATATCCCCGTGATGCGCCCCGCCGTCTCCTTCGGGGAGATGGGCCGCTCCTTGCTGCACTTCCCGGGAGTCCACCCGATTCCGGCGTCCGACTTGCCTGAAGCCCTACTCGATCGAGAAAACATGCAGTACGGTACAATTCTTGGTCTCTTCGAGCAGCTGCCCAGAGCGACGGGCATACTGTCCAACACTTTCGACTGGCTGGAGCCCCGTGCCGTGAAGGCCATCAATGACGGGACTCCTCGCCTCGGCAAGTCGGTGCCGAAACTGTTCTGCGTCGGCCCGCTGGTCGGCGAGGAGAGGGGAGGCAATAAGAACCACGAATCCCTAAGTTGGCTGGATAAGCAGCCAGCCGGGAGCGTGGTCTTCCTCTGTTTCGGGAGCGCGAGCTCGGTGCCGGCAGAGCAGCTAAGCGAGATCGCCGTCGGGCTGGAGAGGAGCGGGCACGCGTTCCTCTGGGCCGTGCGCGCGCCTGTCGCGCCGGACGCTGACTCCACCAAGCGGTTCGAGGGGCGAGGTGACGCGGCGGTGGAGGCGCTGCTGCCAGACGGGTTCTTGGACAGGACACGAGGGCGAGGAATGGTGATGTCGTCCTGGGCGCCGCAGGTGGAGGTGCTCCGGCACCCGGCGATCGGCGCTTTCGTGACCCACTGCGGGTGGAACTCAATTATGGAGGCCGTCACAGCGGGGGTGCCGATGCTGTGCTGGCCGATGTATGCGGAGCAGAGGATGAACAAGGTGTTCATTGTGGAGGACATGAAGCTTGGAGTGACCATCGACGGCTACGACGAGGCCATGGTGAAGGCTGGGGAGGTGGAGGCGAAGGTGAGGCTGGTCATGGACTCAGAGCATGGGAAGGAGATCAGGGACAGGACGATGCTGGCGAAACAGATGGCCGCCGATGCGCTCGAGTGCGGTGGATCGTCAACGGCAGCGTGCGTTGAGTTCATCAACAGTTTGAACATTTCTACACCCAACTGAATCGGTCGAGGGTGAAGACAGACAGCTCGAGTGAGTTACTGCTACTGCTCGTTGGCTTTTTCTTATGTACTGAGTGGAATGGTGGAGTGTACTTGTATGTGACACTTCAGTGCAAACTGTGAAACATATTTATGATTTCTATTTTCTGTAAAGTTGCACCATTCAGACTTCAGACAAATAACCCTAGCACTTCGATAGTAGCGGAAGGCAGTAGATTGAAAAAACCACCACATTTGGCAAGTTTGAAAAACCACCACTATTCGTTAAAATTGTAAAAATTTACCGGTACTCATTGAATTTGTTTCAATATATATATGTGCACGGATTCACCAGTTTAGCTTTGTTAGCAAGATTTCTGACAAGTGGGACCTATTGTTAATAATGACGTGGCAGAAGATGAGGATGGCCAACCTGAGAAACCTAACTATTAGGGAGTTTTGTAAAAAAAGAATCGTGGGACCTTAATTTTTGTGGCCAGAGAGACTTGTATAGGATCTCTCCATTAGGTAGGATCATTGGATCAACTTAGAGATATCATACTTTAGAAATGCAAAAAAATCTGAAAAATAATAAACAACATGCATATAGGTTTTATCTACAACTCCAAGAAATTTTAGCTCAAAATCTGATCTACACTTGGAGATACAAAAAAGACAAAATCTATTGTGAATAGTATGAGATCTAGTATTTCACACTATTCACATCTAGATTTATCTTTTTTGTCTCTCTAAGTGTGTCGAATTTGAAGTTGCAAATTTTCGACATAGCATATATAACACAGATGTGTGTTGTCATTTTTTTCAAATTTTTTGAACATGTTTTGTCTTTACAAAAATTATTCTCATAGATCATATCTAAGACCTGATGCTACCTAAGTCTTCCTCCCAAAGATGCGCTAGGTTGTACGACTAGAAATAAATAAACATGAGATATTTATTTCATGGCATGTATCGCAAGACTTCTTTTTTGACCTTCGCCGCCATGTCCCGAAACTTGATTGGTATTGTATCTACCAAGCATCAGTTATAAACTCACAATGAATGTGGACTTCAGCTGAAATTCACTTTCAATCTTTGATGTATATGCTCCCGCTACCAAACATATTAAAATATCAAAAAGTTGCGACGGGTTACTTAATATTTGAAAAACTTTACAAAAATTAAGCATGGTGAAGGAGTATCTCGCGTCCATTAATAGTTTAGATTGTCTTTTTCTCATAATCGGAAATGCATTTCTCCAAGTCTCTTAAAAACTCTTCAAATGACACGTCAGATTCAGGGCGTCCGCCGCCATCTTCTTGGCCACCGAGAGCCTCTTTCTAAGCTTGTTCCCTTCCTTCGACTCCATCACTAGCCTCACCTTCGCCTCCACCTCCACCGCCTTCACAATTTCCTTCTCGTAGCCTATTGCCACCCCGACTTTCATCTCCTCCACCATATGCACTTTATTCATCATCTGCTCCGCGTACAACGGCCAACAGATCATCAGAATGCCAGCCACAATCCCCTCGAGCACCGAGTTCCACCCACAGTGCGTCACCAATGCGCCGACGGCTCCGTGCTGCAACACCTTGGCTTGTGGCGCCCAGTTCTTCACCGCGATGCCCGTGTCAGCCATTTCTCTAAGAAACCCTCCGGAAGCGATGGTTCCAAGTCCAGCTCGACAGACTCGTCCTTGAGCTTTGGTGGGTTGCACACTACCCACAAGAACATGTGGCCATATTTTTGTAACATGCGCGCCACCTCTCCTAGCTGTGCGGCGGAGAATGTTCCCAAGCTGCCGAAACAGAGGAACACCACGCTCTGGTTTGGCTGCGCATCAAGGCACTGGAGGCACGAGTGTCTCTCGCCGGTTGTTTGTCCAGGAAGGACTAGCGGGTCGATGCAGTAGACTAGCCGCGTCGAGTGGCCCGGGGTGTAGCGGCCGTGCCTAAGTGCTTCGAGAGCCCTCGACTCCAACCAATCAAAACTGTTGGCGAGAAAGCCTCGCGCTTCAGGTATCCGCGTGTACCGGCGCAACCGTTCCTTGGCGATGTCGCTCTCTCGGTACAGCATCGTGGTGGACATGTCCAACGCACGGATGGGCGGCATGCCGGGGAAGTGAAGCGCGGTCTGCCCATGTCCTTGAACGACAAACAGACGAGTGTTGTCGGAGAACAAGGCGGGGAAGCACTCCGCAAGTCGCTCGCCAGGCAGCCACTTGTCCAACCAGAAGGACGTGGAGCAACCATCGCCCACCTCCGCTGTAGTGATGGCGCGGTAGAGGGGAAGGCACTCCTCCACGATCTTCTCCAAGAAGGAGGGGGACGTCGAGAATTCCCCCAAGTCACGACCTGACAAAATTTAAAAGCAAGCGCCTGTTCTGTCGTGGAGATCCTTGACACCGAAACCGCCCTCCTGCTTAGACAACACAACTCTATCCCAAGCAGTTAGACAACGAGCACCACAACAAGAGTCTTTCCCGTTCTAGAAAAAAAGCGCGGCGCCTCTTATCTATACCGTCAATAACACCACGAGGAAGCAAGTACGAGCACATGTAATACGTAGCAAGATTATTCAGAACCGCATTACATAAAACGAGCCTACCCCCAGAGGACAACAGGTGAGCACGCCAGCCCGAGAGACGACAGTCGAAGGAGAGGAGTAGAGGGGCGAACGCTGAAGCAGGGAGTTTCGTGGGGGGGGGGGAGGGAACCCGAGGTAAGGCTGGGGGAAGGAGGAAATGTGTCACCCAAGAGAGGAGGCCATGGATGCGGAATCAGCGGGTGGAACATGCATGGGAATGAAGCAAGACTTGTGGAAATTGATGGCCACACCAGTCGCGGACACAAAATCCTCAAGCACCCGTTTGAGGCACGCGGTGGCGCCAGTCTTTGTGATGGTCATGATCTTAAGATCTCGTTTAGAAGAATTGTATCTGCTAAACTTTATGATCGTTGGATTAATATTGTAAGTTTATTCAGTTCTCTACATTTGAATAACAATGATGATATACCTATCTAGATATTCCACCAGTGTGGGGTTTACTCGGTGAAGTCCTTACATGGTGGTGTGGTTAACAATGGAGGGGTTGTCCCCATCCATACACCTGTTGTGTGGAAGCTCATTGTTCCTCCACGCATCCACATCTTTTTTTGTGGCTTCTCACCAATAATAAAATTCTGCCAAAAGAGAGAATCAGTCAAGGGAAACTTAGAACCAGCCCAACCTCTTCATGGTTGCATCCCCTTTTCCGACGCATTTATTGTTATAGACCATTCACTGCCCCTTTCTTTCTCTATGTAAAATGCCCCTTTCTTTCTGTATGTAAGACTGAATAAGCAAATACATAGAATGGAAGAAAGGCCCAAAGCAATTGTTTATCTTGTATTGTTGCAATCAAACCAGAATCAAGTATTAAAGGATGTTGAAACACATCCTTTCTTGGTAGCCTAGATCCCAGAGCTACCGACAACCAAAGTAAACGAAGGTTTGTGGATGATAACGCCCTTGTGTTTCGTTCTGAGCTTAAGTCAGTTCATCACCTCTTCTTTAAGTGCTTTGTAGCAAAACAAAAATCTTTGAGAAGTGATCTCTAATGTATTTGGCATTAGCATTGGTTCTAATTTCCTGTCTATTGCCAGATAGTGGATTAGCAATGATAGGAATGATGTGCTTAATACCTTTAGCTTTGTTGTTATATGGTCCTTAGGCATCTCCAAACGAGCGACCCAAACAGACGCGCTGGGCCGTCCGTTTGGGCCGTTTGGGTGGCCGAGCGGAAACCCGGACAGCGGCCCGCGTCCGTGTGTCCGGTTGGGTCGCACGCTGCGCACAACGCGGCGACCCAAAAAGGCGCCACGTGGTTCGTCTTTCCTGCGCGACGCTGCGCCATGGCAGGCCTCGACGGGACAGCAATGGCGGGCGGGAGTGTTGAAGATATGCCCAAGAGGCAATAATAAAGTGGTTATTATAATATCTTTGTGTTTATGATAAATGTTTGCATACCATGCTATAATTGTATTAACCGAAACATTGATACATGTGTGTTATGTAAACAACAAGGAGTCCCTAGTAAGCCTCTTGTATAACTAGCTTGTTGATTAATGGATGATCATGGTTTCGTGATCATGAACATTGGATGTTATTAATAACAAGGTTATGTCATTAATTGAATGATATAGTGGACACACACCCAAATGAGCGTAGCATAAGATCAAGTCATTAAGTTCAAATTGCTATAAGCTTTCGATACATAGTTGCCTTAGTCCTTCGACCATGAGATCATGTAAATCACTTACACCGGAAGGGTACTTTGATTACATTAAACTCCATTGCGTAAATGGGTGGTTATAAAGATGGGATTAAGTATTTGGAAAGTGTGAGTTGAGGCATATGGATCAATAGTGGGATTTGTCCATCCCGATGACGGATAGATATACTGGGCCCTCTCGGTGGAATGTCGTCTAATTAGCTTGCAAGCACATGATTGGATCATGAGAGATGACATACCGCGGTACGAGTAAAGAGTACTTGTCGGTAACGAGGTTGAACAAGGTATGGAGATACCGATGATCAAACCTCGGACAAGTAGAATATCGTGTGACAAAGGGAATTGGCATCGTATGTAAATGGTTCAATCGATCACTAAGTCATCGTTGAATATGTGGGAGCCATTATGGATCTCCGGATCTCGCTATTGGTTATTGCTCGGAGAGAGTCTCGACCATGTCTGCATAGTTCGCGAACCGTAGGGTGACGCGCTTAAGGTTCGATGTCGCATAAGTAGATTCAGAATATGAGTTGGAGTCCGAAGTTTTTGTTCGAGTCTCGGATGGGATCCGGACATCAAGAGGAGGTCCGAATTGTCCGGAGAATAAGATTCATATATGGGAAGTCAATTTCAGGTTCGGAAAAGGTGTTTTTACGGAGCTTCTAGAAGGTTCTAGAGGGCCACCAGTGGGCCCACCACCCCGGGAGAGGCCACATAGGCGCCACATGGCATAGTGGGTCCAGCCCACCATAACATGTGGGCCCAGGCCGGCCCCCCCTTAGAGATAAGATCTATCTCTAATTTAAATGGTTTAAATTTAGAGATAAGATCTATCTCCTAAAATAAAGTGTTTAAATTAGGAGATAAGGGGAAGACTTGGGGAGGAGTTGGCCCCTCCCCATGCGCCGGCCAAGGGGGCAGGTGGGACCTAGGGGAAACCCTAGGCCGACCCCCACCTATACAAAGAGGGGAGGGGGTGGCCGGCCAAGGCCCCCCATCCAGAACCCTAGCCGCCCCCTCTCTCTTCCACCTCCATACGCTGTGCAGGCTTAGGCGAAGCCCTGCAGCAACTCTTCTCCACCACCACCACCACGCCGTCGTGCTACTGGGATTCCGTGGAGATCTACTACACCTCCGCTGCCCGCTGGAATGGGAGAGGAAGGAGATTCATCGACACCGTACGCGCGACCGAGTACGGAAGTGCTGATTGCGCACGGGGACGATCGTCTACACCAACAACGAGATTAATCTCGTAGGCTTTGGAATCTTCGAGGGTTAGTCTCATCTCCATCTCGTTGCTTCAATCTTGTAGATTAGATCTTGGGTGTTCCATAGATTAGATCTGTTGGTTTTATTCGTCTTGCGGTAGGAAATTTTTTGTTTTCTATGCAACGAACCCCATCGTGGTATCAGAGCCATTTCTATGCACAGATCTGTTGCACGAGTAGAACACAATGGTTTTGTGGGCGGTGATGCTTTAGTTGCTTTAGTTTGTGCACTTTGCTTCTTGCGGGATGGTGGGATGAAGCGGCCCGGGCTAAATTTACATGACCGCGTCTCATGAGACTTGCTCCACGCTTGACATGCAACTTGTATTGCATAAGTGGCTTTGCGGGTGTCTGTCTCTCCCACCATAGTGAAGATTGTAATTTGCACTTCTATTATCAACACTAGTATCACCGTTGTGGTTCATGTTCGTAGGTAGATTGGATCTTACTCGAAAACTAAACCACGTAAAGATGCAAACCAAATTAGAGGCGTCTAACTTGTTTTGGGGTTTGGTGATGTGATATGGCCATGATGTGATGATGATTATATTTGATGTATGAGATGTTCATTGTTGCATTATGGCAACCGGCAGGAGCCTAATGGTTGTCTTTAATTTTTGTTAAAGACCTGCGTGTCTATTCATCATGTAATAGCTTTATTTCAAGTAGTTGTTATAGTAGCTATAAGTGATGGACAACCATGAAGCGGCGCCATGACCTTGACGCCTGGTGATGATGGAGATCATGTCCGTGCTTTGGAGATGGAGATCAAAAGCACAAGAAGAAAGGCCATATCATATCACATATTATGAATTGCATGTGATGTTAATCCTTTTATGCATCTTATTTTGCTTAGATCGCGACGGTAGCATTATAAGATGATCCCTCTCACTAAATATCAAGATAATAAAGTGTTCATCCTTAGTATGCACCGTTGCTAAGACTTGTCGTTTCGAAGCATCTCGTGATGATCGGGTGTGATAGACTCTACATGTGCATACAACGGGTGCAAGCCAGATTTGCACACGCGGATACTAAGGTTGCCTTGACGAGCCTAGCATGTACAGACATGGTCTCGGAACACGGGATACCGAAAGGTAGAGCATGAGTCATATGAATGATATGATGAACACTTTGAGTGTTCGCCTTTGAAGCTACATCTTTTCTCGTGAAGATCGGACTTGGTGTAGTGGATTTGGTTCGTGTAATCACTAAGACAATGCGAGGGATGTTGTTTTGAGTGGGAGTTCACCTAGTTAATTTAAGAATTAAAATTGAACTCATTTTATCATAAACTTAGTCTAAACTCTTTGCAAATATGTTGTAGATCATGGCGCCCCCTCCATCAATTTTAACCAGCTCCTAGAGAAATAAAAGCTTAAGGGCAATGGTAGCAACTTCACTGACTGGTTCCGTCATGTGAGGATTTTCCTCACTGGTGGAAGCCTGCAATATGTGCTCGATGCACCGCTAGGTCCACCTCCTGCAGTATCCGAGGACATAAAGAATGTTTATGAGACTCGGGTAACTCGATACTCCGAAGTTCATGTGCCATCCTATGCAGCTTAGAGGCAGAGCTCCAAAAGCATTTTGAGCACCACGACCCTTGTGATATGATGCGTGAGCTCAAACTTATCTTTGAAACTCATGCGCCGTGGAAAGCTGTGAGGCCCGAAACAGTTCTTTCGCTGTATGATGGAAGAGGGCAGCTCCGTTAGTGAGCACATGTTCGCCATGTCCGGACATGCGAAGAAGCTCAGTGACATGGGGATGATGATCCCTAATCAGCTGGGTATTCATCGTGTCCTTCAATCACCGCCACCAAGTTACAAGAACTTCGTGATGAACTACAACATGAACATGAATAAAGATTTACCTGAACTCTTTTCCATGCTGAAATCTGCTGAAGTAGAGATAAAGAAGGAGAATCAAGTGTTGATGGTCAACAAGACCACCACTTCAAAAGCAAGGCAAGCCTAACAAGGGTAACTTCAAGAAGGGCGGCAAGAAAGTTGCTGCCTTGGGAAGCCTAAGGCTGGTCCTAAACCGAGACTGTGTGTTACTACTGCCAGGGAAGGGGCACGGAAGCGTATTCCAAATACTTGGCCGATCGAAGAGCGCCACGTCAAGAAGAAAGGTATATCCGATATACATGTTATTGATGTCTATCTTAATGGTTCTCGTAGTAGTGCCTGGGTATTTGATACTGGTTCGGTTGCTCACATCGTAAGCGGAATAAACGAAGCACGCGGACGAGGTGACGATGCGCGTTGAAATGGATCCAAAGTCGATGGGATCGCCGTCGCACGCTCCTCTACATCTACCTTCGGGATTAGTTTTAAACCTTAATAATTGTTATTTGGTACTGCGTTGAGCATGAACATTATATCTGGATCTTGTTTGATGCAAGACGGTTATTCGTTTAAGTCCGAGAATAATGGTTGTTCGATTTATATGAGTAATGTCTTTTATGGCCATGCACCTGAGATGAATGGTTTATTCTTGTTAAATCTCGATAGTAGTGATACACATGTTCATAACATTGATGCTAAGCGAATTAAATTGAATGATAATTCTACTTACATGTGGCACTGTCGTCTTGGTCATATTGGGGTGAAGCGCATGAAGAAACTCCATTCCGATGGACTTCTTGAGTCACTTGACTTTGAGTCACTTGAGAGATGCGAAGCATGTCTAATGGGAAAAATGACTAAGACTCCATTTTCTGTATGATGGAGCGAGCTACTGACTTATTGAAATCATACATACCGATGTGTGCGGACAATGAGTGTAGCATCGCGCGTGGTTATCGTTATGTTCTAACCTTCACGGATGATCTGAGTAGATATGGGTATATTTACTTTATGAAACATAAGTCCGAGACTTTCGAGAAGTTGAAGGAATTCCAAAGTGAAGTAGAAAATCAACGTAACAAGAAGATTAAGTTTTGCGTTCTGATCGCGGAGGCGAATATCCGAGTTATGAGTTTGGCATGCATTTAAAGAAATGCGGAATACTTTCACAGTTGACACCGCCGGGAACACCACAGCGCAATGGTGTGTCCGAACGTCGTAATCGAACTCTCTTAGATATGGTTCGTTCTATGATGTCTCTACCAATTTGCCATTATCGTTTTGGGTTATGCATTAGAGACAGCGCATTCACTTTAAATAGGGCACCATCTAAATCCGTTGAAACGACACCGTATGAATTATGGTTTGGGAAGAAACCTAAGCTGTCGTTAAAGTTTGGGGTTGCGAAGGCTTATGTAAAGAAGTTACAACCCGACAAGCTAGAACCCAAAGCGGAGAAATGCGTCTTCATAGGATACCCTAAAGAAACAATTGGGTATACTTTCTATCACAGATCCGAAGGCAAAATCTTTGTTGCCAAGAACGGATCCTTTCTTGAGAAGGAGTTTCTCACTAAAGAAGTGACTGGAAGAAAAGTAGAAATCGACGAGGTTGATGAACCTTCTCATAGATCAGAGTAGCGCAATGCCGGAAGAAGTTCCTGTGCAGCTGCACCGATAGGAGAGGAAGCAAATGATGATGATCATGAAACTAAAGCTACTAAACTAAGTCGACGAGCAACCTCAATTAGTGCTCCTCTAAATGTCATGATTGTGGACGACAATGATGAAGAGACCCGTATGAAGAATGATGAGCCCGATTCCAACAAATGGCAAGAAGCCATGAAATCTGAAATGGGATCCATGTATGATAACAAAGTATGGACTTTGGTAGACTTACCTGATAGCCGCAAGGCTGTCGAGAATAAATGGATCTTCAAGAGAAAACAGATGCTGATGGTAATATTACCGTCTATAAAGCTCGACTTGTCGCGAAGGGGTTCCGACAAATTCAAGGAGTTGACTACGATGAGACTTTCTCACCTGTAGTGAAGCTAAAGTCTGTGAGGATTTTGTTAGCAATAGCTGCATTTTTTGATTATGAGAATTGGCAGATGGATGTCAAAACGGCGTTCCTTAATGGAGATATTGAGGAAGAGTTGTATATGGTACAACCCAAAGGTTTTGTCGATCCTAAAATGCCGACAAGGTATGCAAACTTCAGCATTCCATTTATGGACTGAAGCAAGCATCCCGGAGTTGGAACCTACACTTTGATAGAGTGATCAAAGACTTCGGTTTTGTACGGACTCATGGTGAGGCCTGTATTTACAAGAAAGTGAGTGGGAGCTCGTAGCGTTCCTGATATTATATGTAGATGACATATTATTGATTGAGAATGATATAGAACTATTAAGCGGCATTAAAGGTTATTTGAATAAGTCTTTTTCAATGAAAGACCTTGGTGAAGCAGCATACATTTTAGGCATCAAGATTTATAGAGATAGATCAAGACGCTAATAGGCCTTTCACAAAGTACATACGGACAAGATTCTAAAGAAGTTTAGAATGGATGAAAGCAAGAAAGGGTTCTTGCCTATGTTGCGGTAAGGTCTTGAGTAAGACTCAAGGCCCAGATGAAAGAGAGAGGATGAGCAAGATCCCCTATGCTCCGGCATAGGCTCTATCATGTACGTCATGCTGTGTACTAGACCGGATATCGCACATGCTGTTAGTTTGACCCGCAGATATCAAAGTGATCCAGGAATGGAACACTGGACACGGTCAAGAATATCCTGAAGTACTTGAAAAGGACTAAGAATATGTTTCTTTGTTATGGCGGTGACCAAGAGCTCGTTGTAACCAGTTACACCGATGCAAGTTGGAACACCGATCCCGATGACTCTAAGTCTGGGTACGTGTTTATATTGAATGGTGCGTAAGCTAGAGCAGTTCCAAGCAAGCACTGGCGAAATCTTCAACAGTAATCTGAATACATAGCGTTTCGAGGCTTCATAAGCGGCATGGATGAAGAGGTTCATTGTTGAGCTTGGTGTGGTTCCTAGTGCATTGGACCCGCTAGTCATTTATTGTGACAACACGGGTGCCGTCGCCAATGCAAAGGAACCAAGGTCACACAAGAAGCTAAAGCATATCAAGCTGCGTTTTCATTCGATTCGCGAGTACATCGAAGATGGTGAAGTAGAGATTTGCAAAGTACACACAGATCTGAATGTTGCAGATCCGTTGACTAAAGCTCTCCCTAGGGCAAAGCATGACCAACACCAAATGTCATGGGTGTTAGGTACCTTACAATGTAATCTAGATTATTGACTCTAGTGCAAGTGGGAGATGTTGGAGATATGCCCAAGAGGCAATAATAAAGTGGTTCTTATAATATCTTTGTGTTTATGATAAATGTTTGCATACCATGCTATAATTGTATTAACCTAAACATTGATACATGTGTGTTATGTAAACAACAAGGAGTCCCTAGTAAGCCTTTTGTATAACTAGCTTGTTGATTAATGGATGATCATGGTTTCGTGATCATGAACATTGGATGTTATTAATAACAAGGTTATGTCATTATTTGAATGATATAGTGGACACACACCCAAATGAGCGTAGCATAAGATCAAGTCATTAAGTTCAAATTGCTATAAGCTTTCGATACATAGTTGCCTTAGTCCTTCGACCATGAGATCATGTAAATCACTTACACCGGAAGGGTACTTTGATTACATCAAACGCCATTGCGTAAATGGGTGGTTATAAAGATGGGATTAAGTATTTGGAAAGTGTGAGTTGAGGCATATGGATCAATAGTGGGATTTGTCCATCCCGATGACGGATAAATATACTCTGGGCCCTCTCGTGGAATGTCGTCTAATTAGCTTGCAAGCACATGATTGGATCATGAGAGATGACATACCACGGTGCAGTAAAGAGTACTTGTTGGTAACGAGGTTGAACAAGGTATGGAGATACCGATGATCAAACCTCGGACAAGTAGAATATCGTGTGACAAAGGGAATTGGCATCGTATGTAAATGGTTCAATCGATCACTAAGTCATCGTTGAATATATGGGAGCCATTATGGATCTCCGTATCCCGCTATTGGTTATTGCTCGGAGGAGTCTCGACCATGTCTCGCATAGTTCGCGAACCGTGGGTGACACGCTTAAGGTTCGATGTCGCATAAGTAGATTCGGAATATGAGTTGGAGTCCGAAGTTTTTGTTCGGAGTCTCGGATGGGATCCAGGACATCACGAGGAGGTCCGGAATTGTCCGGAGAATAAGATTCATATATGGGAAGTCAATTTCGGGGTTCGGGAAAAAGTCCGGTGTTTTGACCGGAGCTTCTAGAAGGTTCTAGAGGGCCACCAGTGGGCCCACCACCCCGGGAGAGGCCACATAGGCGCCACATGGAATAGTGGGTCCAGCCCACCATGACATGTGGGCCCAGGCCGGCCCCCCCCCTTAGAGATAAGATCTATCTCTAATTTAAATGGTTTAAATTTAGAGATAAGATCTATCTCCTAAAATAAAGTGTTTAAATTAGGAGATAAGGGGGAAGACTTGGGGAGGAGTTGGCCCCTCCCCATCGGCCAAGGGGGCAGGTGGGCCCTAGGGGAAACCCTAGGCCGACCCCCACCTATATAAAGAGGGAGGGGTGGCCGGCCAAGGCCCCATCCATAACCCTAGCCGCCCCCTCTCTCTTCCACCTCCATACGCTGTGCAGGCTTAGCTGCCTGCAACTCTTCTCCACCACCACCACCACGCCGTCGTGCTGCTGGGATTCGTGGAGATCTACTACACCTCCGCTGCCCGCTGGAATGGGAGAGGAAGGAGATTCATCGACACCGTACGCGCGACCGAGTACGGAAGTGTTGCCGGATTGCAGCACCGGACGATCGTCTACACCAACAACGAGATTAATCTCGTAGGCTTTGGAATCTTCGAGGGTTAGTCTCATCTCCATCTCGTTGCTTCGATCTTGTAGATTAGATCTTGGGTGTTCCATAGATTAGATCTGTTGGTTTTATTCGTCTTGCGGTAGGAAATTTTTTGTTTTCTATGCAACGAACCCCTTCAGGGAGAACGCGCGGGAAAGTTCCCGCGCGCGCGAAAGGGCCATTGGCGCGCGCTCGCGCCCAGGTTTCCCGCCCAAGGCCGCCGGCTATAAAAGACGGCGGCGGTCTCACAGACCTCACCCCGCTCCGCCGTCCTCTCCCCCTCTTCCTTCTCCGGCGCCCTCTCCATCGCCATGCTGCGCACCTTGTAGGCCACGTGGGCCAAACTCTCCCTCGCCGCCCGGGCCATGTTCCCGCGGGCGGAGGATGAGGAGCGTGCAGACGCGCGTTGGGTCGCCGGCGACGAGGCGCTCTGCGTTGCTGCCGAGGGGGCGGCGAAGAAGGAAGAGGACGCGGAGATGGTGGAGGCGGCCGCGGACGGCTGGCACGAGACCGCGGACGGCTGGTACGAGGCCGCGGAGGAGGAGCCCGTCGACGAGGAGGACCTCGCGCTGGCGAACATCAACGCCGCCATCGAGGAGCGTCTCGCCGACCTCACGCGCGTGACGAAGGAGCACGAGGCCACCTGCCGGGCCGGCCGCCGCCGATTAGGCGACCTCCCTGGCCAGAAGTGTTGGAGATATGCCCAAGAGGCAATAATAAAAGTGGTTATTATATATCTTTATGTTTATGATAAAAGTTTATATACCATGCTATAATTGTATTAACCGAAACATTAATACATGTGTGATATGTAAACAACAAAGAGTCCCTAGTAAGCCTCTTAACTAGCTTGTTGATTAATAGATGATTAGTTTCATAATCATGAACATTGGATGTTATTAATAACAAGGTTATATCATTAATATGAATGATGTAATGGACACACCCAAATAAGCGTAGCATAAGATCATTAAGTTATTTGCTATAAGCTTTCGATACATAGTTACCTAGTCCTTATGACCATGAGATCATGTAAATCACTTATACGGAAAGGTACTTTGATTACATCAAACGCCACGCGTAAATGGGTGGTTATAAAGGTGGGATTAAGTATCCTATGAGTTGAGGCATATGGATCAATAGTGGGATTTGTCCATCTCGATGACGGATAGATATACTCTGGGCCCTCTCGGTGGAATGTCGTCTAATGTCTTGCAAGCATATGAATAAGTTCATAAGAGACCACATACCACGGTACGAGTAAAGAGTACTTGTTAGGAGACGAGGTTGAACAAGGTATAGAGTGATACCGATGATCAAACCTCGGACAAGTAAAATATCGCGTGACAAAGGGAATTGGTATCGTATGTGAATGGTTCATTCGATCACTAAGTCATCGTTGAATATGTGGGAGCCATTATGGATCTCCAGATCCCGCTATTGGTTATTGGTCGGAGAGAGTCTCAACCATGTCCGCATAGTTCGCGAACCGTAGGGTGACACACTTAAAGTTGGATGTTGAAATGGTAGAACTTGAATATGGAATGGAGTTCGAATATTTGTTCGGAGTCTCGGATAGGATCCCGGACATCACGAGGAGTTCCGGAATGGTCCGGAGAATAAGATTCATATATAGGATGTCATTTTATGTGTTTGAAAATGATCCGTGCATTTATGGAAGGTTCTAGAAGGTTCTAGAAAAGTCCGGAAGAAAGTCACTTTGGAAGGCGGAGTCCCGGGGCCACCACCATGGCAGCCAACCCTAGGGGGTGGAGTCCCAGGTGGACTCCACCTAAGGTGGCCGTCACCCCCTCCCAAGGGAAAGGGAATCCCACCTCTAGTGGGAGTCCTAGCTTGGGTAGGTTTCATGTCATATGGAAGGTTTTGGTTTGAGGTCTTATTCGAAGACTTGTAGACCAACTCTTGGGTGTTCCACCTATATAATGAGGGCCAAGGGAGGGGGCCAGCCACCACAACAAGCCACAAGCTGGCCGCACCCCTTGAGGCCGGCCACCCCCTCTCCCCAAACCCTAGCCGCCCACTCCTCCTTCTTCCCCGCACGCTTAGCGAAGCTTCGCCGGGATTCTCCATCGCCACCGACACCACGCCGTCGTGCTGTCGGATTCAAGAGGAGCTACTACTTCCGCTGCCCGCTGGAATGGGGAGGTGGACGTCGTCTTCATCAACAACCGAACGTGTGACCGAGTACGGAGGTGCTGCCCGTTCGTGGCGCCGTGATCAAGATCTTCTACGCGCTTTTGCAAGCGGCAAGTGAACGTCTATCGCAGCAACAAGAGCCTCATCTTGTAGGCTTTGGAATCTCTTCAAGGGTGAGACTCGATAATCCCCTCGTTGCTACCGTCTTCTAGATTGCATCTTGGCTTGGATTGCGTGTTCGTGTAGGAAATTTTTGTTTTCTATGCAACGAATCCCTACAGTGGTATCAGAGCCGTGTCTATGCATAGATGGTTGCACGAGTAGAACACAATGTTTTTGTGGGCGTTGATGCTTATGTTGTCTTTATTTTGAGTACTTTGCATCTTTGTGGCATAGTGGGATGAAGCGGCTCGGGCTAACTTTACATGACCGCGTTCATGAGATTTGCTCCACGCTCGACATGCAACTTGTATTGCATAAGTGGCTTTGCGGGTGTCTGTCTCTCCTACTATAGTGAAGATTCAATTTACTCTTCTATTGACAACACTAGTATCACCGTTGTGGTTCATGTTTGTAGGTAGATTAGATCTCACTCGAAAACCCTAAACCACGTAAAATATGCAAACCAAATTAGAGAACGTCTAACTTGTTTTTGCAGGGTTTGGTGATGTGATATGGCCATAATGTGATGATGAATATGTATGAGATGATCATTATTATATTGTGGCAACCGGCAGGAGCCTTATGGTTGTCTTTAAATTTCATGTTGAGTAGTATTTCAAAGTAGTTGTAATAGTTGCTACATGAGGTGAACAACCATGAAGACGGCGCCATGGACCTTGACGCTACGCCGACGATGATGGAGATCATGCCCGTTGATGATGGAGATCATGTCCGTGCTTTGAGATGAAGATCGAAGGCGCAAAGACTAAAGGGCCATATCATATCACATATGAGCTGCATGTGATGTTAATCCTTTATGCATCTTATTTTGCTTAGATCGCGACGTAGCATTATAAGATGATCCCTCATATTAATATCAAGATAATAAAGTGTTCTCCCCTCGTATGCACCGTTGATATAGTTCGTCGTTTGAAGCATCTCGTGATGATGTGATAGACTCAACGTTCACATACAATGGGTGTAAGCCATGTTGCACACGCGGAATACTTGGGTTTGCTTGACGAGCCTAGCATGTACAGACATGGCCTCGGGACAACGGAAATCGAAAGGTTGAACACGAGTCATATGGATGATATGATCAACATGTTGATGTTCACCATTGAAGCTACATCATCTCACGTGATGATCGGTTTTGATGTAGTGGATTTGGATCGTGTACCACTTAACAACTATGAGGGATGTTGTATTAAGTGGGAGTTCATTAGTAATTAGATTAAAACATGAACTAATTATCATAAACATAGTCTCGAGTAGTATTTTGAATTAATTTTGTAGTATTGGCATCCGTTTTTCCATGCGCTAGTCTTGTAATTGAGATAGAAATACTGTTAAAATCTGACAATAAACTTTACGGACTGGTACCGTATTGTTAAAGAATCAAGAAATGATTAAGTCCTATTGCAAACTTTTAGTAAACCTCACATTGTTGATTCAAAGAGCTATGGTTTCAATTAGTACCTAAAGTTATCTTGTCTCCGTGAAACTTGAAGTTCAAATCTGTTTGAAAAGTAAGGAGCTGAAAATTTTGTTTTCAGAAATAATCAACGTATGAGATATATGATATCTAAGACCTTATTGCAAGATGATAGAATATATTTTGGTGAGACTACATAAACTCATAAGTTTTATGGGAATGTAGGAAGGTTGAAGACGCAAGGCGTCCCAATCCTCCAACTATTGGGGCACTAACGATATTCGCATATCCATGAAGTGATCGTCCTTAGTATGCACCGTTGCTAAGACTCGTAGTTTCGAATACTAAGGTATAGATTCTATGTGTGCATACAACGGGTGCAAGTCAGATTTGCACATGCGAATACTAAGGTTAAACTTTACGAGCCTAGCATGTACAGACATGGTCTCGGAAAGTCGTCATGATATGATGGATAAAATTATGAGTGAAATTGTTCATCATATTACAAAGTTACTAATAGTGAAACGGAACACTTGTCATATGATGATCAACTTCAAAGTAAGAACCTCAAGGTTATTGGTATTTGACCAACAAACCTAGAAGTTATTGAAGGTGAAGTGTTTTCTAAGAATGAGGAAAGCTATAAGAGAAACTACAAAAGATATTTTGGCAGAAAGAAAGAAAAGACTATAAAGTCTAGCTCAGGTGTATATACATGATATACATGTTATGGATGTATTCCTTGTTTTGTCACATAATGAAATTCTTTGGTATTTGTGTTACCCTCCAAAACCCACCGACGGGCAATGGCTAAGCAACACGAAGAGCCGGGAGGCTCCCAAGGCCGCTTAGTGGACCCTGGCACCTCGCGTCGTCCCGCAAATCTTCCCACGTCCCGGCGGTTGCTAGGCGTGCCACCTGACCTAGACCCGATCAGAAGGTGTTAGAGTGCTTCGGTTGTTTCGCATGGTAGACACGTAAACATTAAATACGAGCCCTATCGGCTCTCGGGTTTCTGTGGATCGGCTCAAGGAGCCGATCGCCCCATGGTTCACGTTGGATTTACAATGACATGGGATCCTGCTTGATCAAAACAAAGCTAAAGCGATCACGACTTTAGGGTTTTCACCGCATAACCGAACGTCCTACGTGTGATCGGGCCTAGCAGCTACGAAGATGATGCAAACTACCCCTACGAGAGGCCTAAAACCAACATAATGTTGATTCCCGGAACATCCCTTGCAGGGACGGTAAACAACATCTAATGCACTACCGGATCGTCCGACCCTAGCATAAGGCCTAACTATGCAGATATTAAACTAATCCCTGCGGAGCAAGGAGCAACTATAACGGATCGGATCTACTAAGTAACGAACAAGCAAGATGCTGCCCTTACACCTGGATGGGTGTAAGGGCAGCTAGGTGTTGAGGGACGGCATTGCCACGCAGATATGCACGAGAAAGCATCAATGCAAGCCCCTAAACACCTAATGATAAATAGTATTGCTCGCCATCAACAAGGCTTCAGCATGAGCAGTACAAGGTAAACGAATAAATGTAACGCCTAGATCGCGAGATGCGATCTAGGCAGCATGGTGCTACCCGGAAGAAACCCTCGAAGAAAGGGGTGGCGATGCGCCTGATTTGTGTTTGTTGAACGATGATTGTCCTCCTTTTTCCGATAACCCTAGATACATATTTATAGTCCAAGGGACTTTCTAATTGAGGCGTGCACCTAACCGTGCACGGGCCAGACTCTATCTGTTAATCTAAACATGATACGATCTACTATATTACAGATACATGGGCAGCTTAGCCCAAACTCTTAGCGCAAGGCCGCTTCAACGATGCTCCACGTGTACTTCCTTCAAGCCCATCTTCACTTACGGCCCATCTCCTGATTTAGCCAAAATCTGGTGATAACACATGCCCCCCTGGTTTTGGTAATGATAATATCAAAACCATCTGTTTTTCCTTTGAGGGGTCGTGTCGTGGCAGCAGCGAACCGTTCGCGTATTCTTCATCGTGACTCTTGCCTTCTCAACTTCTGCACGATTGGACGGCTTTGGCATCATGTCTTCGAGAACCGTCATAGCATTAAATCTTCACCGCATCCCCTTTATTTATCTGTGCCGCAGATGGTTCGCCACTTCATCCCCTTGCTCTGCTCTGCCCACCAGCACCAAAAACCCTCTTCCATGCAGCAATGTCTTCTTCTTCCTCTACCTCCTCAGGTCTCTCCCTCCGATCTTCGCCGAAGAATGAAGACGACCCCACTGGGGCGAACCCCATCTCCTCCAACAAGAAGGAGGAACAAGTGAAGAAGGAAGAGGCCCCCTCCTCCGCCAGGCACCCGCCGACGGAGCGCTCCCGCATGTGGGCGGACAGCGAGGACGATGATGATGACGAGGAAGGAAGAAGAGGAGGAAGATGATTCCTCCTCTTCCGCTGGGTATCCGCCGACAAGCGTTTCCGCACTTGGGCGGACAGTGAGAATGATGATGATGACGAGGAAGAAGAGGCTCCAGCCGATGACCTGGGTAGCAGCGACGAGGAAGTCTCCGGAAGCCGTGACGGCGGCTCCGCGCCGACGATGAGGCCAGCGACGCTTAGCTCTGTAGGATTAGTAGTCCTGAGCAATCGGCTCTTCTTTTGTTCTTCCTTTCTTGAGCAATCGGCTCTTCATTGTAAAGATCCTCTTATTAATGAAGAAAATTTCTCTCAATCACCTTTGCTTTCTTGTCAATTTGGCCGATTGTTCAACGAAGTCATTGCTCAAAAGCCGATGGCAAAGCATCGGCCTGCATTCCAAACGCGATTCCAGGCGAAACAGGCTGCCTTTCCACGGTCAAACAGATACAGACCACGTTCAGATGTTCAGAATATCCTTCAATCTCTAGAGTCGATGACCGTGCATCGGCTATATTTTTCTCATTATATATTTTGTGTTTTTTTACCCGATTTCATACAATCGGCCCCCATTTCATTTTTTACTGGCCGATTTGTGTATCGGCCTCCATATCTTTACTGTCCATCATCCCACATACTTGGGAAATACTTCTTGAGATGCTGGCCGTTGACGGCTACTGGTAATTTCACGCCATCCAACATCTCGAGCATGTACGCATTCCCCTTCAGAACTTGGACAACTTTATACGGGCCATGCCAATTCGGAGACCATTTACCATACATTTTATCCCTCGTCCCCAACGCAATACAGCTTCCCATACCAGATCATCAACTTGGAACTCTTTTGGCTTCACTTTCTTATTATATGCCCGAGCCACCTTGGCTTTGTTCTCCTTGATTTTCTCAAGTGACCATAACCTGAGTTCCGTCGCATCCTCAATGCTTGTCACTTATCGTGGCTGCATATTCTTCAAGCTAGATCATTCGGAACGTGACCCGCCTTGACCCCGCCTTGACTTCCCAGGGTAACATGCTTCTTGTCCATAGACCACTGGTACGGGGTGGTTTTGATTGCTCCATGACACGACATGCGGTAAGCCCACAACGCCTCTGACAACACCTCATGCCATCGTTTAGGGTGCTCGTCGATTTTCCTCTTGATCAGCTTTGATCAAGCTTGTTGGATGCTTCGGCCTGCCCGTTTGCTTTGAGCATAATATGGAGACGATCGGATTAACTTGATCCCCATGTCATCGCAGAACTCTTTCATCTCTTTCGAAACGAAGACCGAACCTCCATCGGTCGTAATAGTTTGGGAATCCCGAATCTATGAATGACATGTTCCAATACGAACTTGATAACGTCTTCCGATGCTACTTTCTTCATAGGGACCGCTTCCACCCATTTCGTGAAGTAATCTGTAATGGCCAGAACCCATCTATGGCCCTTACTCGACGAAGGATGAATTTCTCCGATCATATCCATACCCCATCCTCGAATGGCCAAGGCTTGATGATAGGATTCATTGCTGATGCAGCACCATCTGAATGCTCCCAAACTTGACATGCTTGACAACCTTTATAATATTGGAAGCACTGATACGCCCAACGTATCGATAATTTCTTATGTTCCATGCTACTTTATTGATGATACTACATGTTTTATGCACATTATATGTCATATTTATGCATTTTCCGGAACTAACCTATTAACAAGATGCCGAAGAGCCATGTTTTCTGGTTTTTGGTTTCTAAATCCTAGTAAAGAAATATTCTCGAATTGGACGAAATTCGCCCAGGGTCCTATTTTTGCACGAAGCTTCCAAGACCGAAGAGATAACGAAGTGGGGCCACGAGGCGGCCGCAGGGGGAGGCCGGCGCGGCCCAGGCCCTGGCCGCGCCGACCTACCCCCGGGCCCTCGTGCCCCTCGCGCTGACCCTCCGCCTCACTTAAAGCCTCCGTCGCGAAACCCCGCGAGAGCCACGATACGGAAACCTTACCGAGACGCGCCGCGAATCCCATCCTCGGGGATTCAGGAGATCGCCTCCGGCACCCCGCCGGAGAGGGGATTCATCTCCCGGAGGACTCTACACCACCATGGTCGCCTCCGGAGTGATGAGAGTAGTTCACCCTGGACCATGGGTCCATAGCAGTAGCTAGATGGTCGTCTTCTCCTTGTTGTGCTTCATTGTTGGATCTTGTGAGCTGCCTAACATGATCAAGATCATCTATTTGTAATACTATATGTTGTGTTTGTCGGGATCCGATGGATAGAGAGTACTATGATTATGGTGATTATCAATCTATTGTTTATGTGTTGTTTATGATCTTGCATGCTCTCCGTTACTAGTAGAGGCTCTGGCCAAGTTTTTACTCTTAACTCCAAGAGGGAGTATTTATGCTCGATAGTGGGTTCATGCCTCCATTGAATCTGGGACAGTGACGAAAGTTCTAAGGTTGTGGATGTGCTGTTGCCACTAGGGATAAAACATTGATGCTATGTCTAAGGATGTAGTTGTTGATTACATTACGCACCATACTTAATGCAATTGTCCTGTTGCTTTGCAACTTAATACTGGAGGGTTCGGATGATAACCCGAAGGTGGACTTTTTAGGCATAGATGCGCTGGATGGCGGTCATGTACTTTGTCGTAATGCCCAATTAAATCTCACTATATTTATCATATCATGTATATGCATTGTTATGCCTTTCTCTATTTGTCAATTGCCCGACTGTAATTTGTTCACCCAACATGCTTTTATCTTATGGGAGAGACACCTCTAGTGAATTGTGGACCCCGGTCCTATTCTTTACATAGCATACAATCTACGCTGCAATACTTGTGTTTACTGCTTTGCAAACATCTTCCACTCGATACGTTTAATCCTTTGTTACAGCAAGCCGGTGAGATTGACAACCTCACTGCTTCGTTGGGACAAAGTACTTGGGTTGTGTTGTGCAGGTTCGCGTTGGCGCCGGAATCCCCGGTGTTGCGCCGCATCACATTTCGCGACCATCAACCTTCAACGTGCTTCTCTTGGCTCCTGGTTCGATTAAACCTGGTTTCTTTCTGAGGGAAAACTTGCCACTGTGCGCATCATACCTTCCTCTTGGGGTTCCCAACGGACGTGTACATCTACGCGCATCAAGCACTTTTTCTGGCGCCGTTGCCGGGGAACTGAATAAAAGCTACACCACAAAGATTTCTAACTCCCACGTCAACTACGCACGCCAAGCACTTTTTCTCGCGCCGTTGCTCTGGGAGATCAAGACACGCTGCAAGGGGAGTCTCCACTTTAATCTCTTTACTTTGTTTTTGTCTTGCTTTATTTTATTTACTACTTTGTTTGCTGCACTAAATCAAAATACAAAAAAATTAGTTGCTAGTTTTACTTTATTTACTGTCTTGCTCTCTATATCAAAAACACAAAAAATTAGTTACTTGCATTTACTTTATCTAGTTTGTTTTATTTACCGTTGCTAAAATGAATACCCTGAAAATACTAAGTTGTGTGACTTCACAAATGCAAATAATAATGATTTCCTATGCACACCTATTGCTCCACTTGCTACTACAGCAGAATTCTTTGAAATTAAACCTGCTTTACTAAATCTTGTCATGAGAGATCAATTTTCTGGTGTTAGTTCTGATGATGCTGCTGCCCATCTCAATAATTTTGTTGAACTTTGTGAAATGCAAAAGTATAAAGATGTAGATGGTGATATTATTAAATTGAAAGTGTTTCCTTTCTCATTAAGAGGAAGAGCAAAAGATTGGTTGCTATCTTTGCCTAAGAATAGTATTGATTCATGGACTAAATGCAAGGATGCTTTTATTGGTAGATATTATCCTCCCGCTAAAATTATATCTTTGAGAAGTAGCATAATGAATTTTAAACAATTAGATACTGAACATGTTGCTCAAGCATGGGAGAGAATGAAAACTTTGGTAAAGAATTGCCCAACCCATGGACTGACTACTTGGATGATCATCCAAACCTTCTATGGGACTAAATTTTTCTTCATGAATTTATTGGATTCAGCTACTGGAGGTACCTTTATGTCCATCACATTGGGGCGGCTACAAAACTTCTTGATGATATGATGATAAATTACTCTGAATGGCACACGGAAAGAGCTCCACAAGGTAAGAAGGTAAATTATGTTGAAGAAACCTCTTCCTTGAGTGATAAGATTGATGTGATTATGTCTATGCTTGTGAATGGTAGATCTAATGTTGATCCTAATAATGTTCCTTTAGCTTCATTGGTTGCTCAAGAAGAAAATGTTGATGTGAATTTCATTAAAAACAATAATTTCAACAACAATGCTTATAGGAACAACTCTGGTAATAACTATAGGCCATATCCTTCGCTAATGGTAATGGTTATGGTAATTCTTATGGGAATTCTTACAATAATAATAGGAGTGTACCCTCTGGTCTTGAAGCCATGCTTAAAGAATTTATTAGTACACAAATGCTTTTAACAAATCTGTTGAGGAAAAGCTTGATAAAATTGATACTATTGCTTCTAGAGTTGATAGACTTGCCTCCGATGTAAATCTTTTAAAATTGAAAGTTATGCCTAATAATGATATTGATAATAAGATTACTACTACAGCAAATGCCATCCAAGTTAGAATTAATGAGAATATAAGATTAATGGCTGAACTGCGTGCTAGGTGGGATAGAGAAGAAAATGAAAAACTAGCTAAAGAGAATAATGTAGCTAAAGTTTGGACTATTACCACCACTAGTAATGCTAATTCTCCACATGTTGCTTCACCTCCTACTATCAATGGTAATATAATTGGTGTTGGCAATGTTTCTACTCTAGTGCAAAGCGTACAAAACTGCCCGAAATTGCTGAAACTGCTTGTGATAAAACTGCTGAAATTTTTTCCAACCTTGGGAACAATGATCCCATTGCTGTAGCTCATAATGATTTATATTTTGATGATTTCCATATCTCTGAAGTTATAAAGTTCTTACAAAAACTTGCTAAAAGTCCTAATGCTAGTGCTATAAATTTAGCCTTTACAAAACATATTACAAATGCTCTCATAAAAGCTAGAGAAGAGAAACTAAAACTTGAAACTTCTATTCCTAGAAAGTTAGAAGATGGTTGGGAGCCCATCATTAAAATGAAATTCAATGACTTTGAATGTAATGCTTATGTGATCTTGGTGCAAGTATTTCTGTTATGCCTAAAAAGATTTATGATATGCTTGACTTGCCACCATTGAAGAATTGTTATTTGATGTTAATCTTGCCGATAATGTTAAAAAGAAACCTTTGGGAGGATTGATAATGTGCACATTACGGTTAACAATAACCTTGTCCCCGTTGATTTTGTTGTTTTGGATATCGAATGCAATGCATCTTGTCCAATTGTGTTGGGAAGACCTTTTCTTCGAACTGTTGGTGCTGTTATTGATATGAGGGAAGGGAATATTAAATATCAATTTCCTCTCAAGAAAGGTATGGAACACTTCCCTAGAAAGAGAATGAAGTTGCCTTTGATTCTATTATTAGAACAAGCTATGATGTTGATGCTTCTACTCTCGATGTTACTTGATTTGCACTTTCTGCGCCTAGCTGAAAGGCGTTAAAGAAAAGCGCTTATGGGAGACAACCCATGTTTTTACCTACAGCAATTTTTTGTTTTGTTGAGTCTTGGAAGTTGTTTACTACTGTAGCAACCTCTCCTTATCATGTTTTTGTGCCAAGTAAAGTTTCTATGTCAAAGTTGATGTTATATTTGGGATTGCTGCGCAGAAACAGCATTGCTGTCTGTCACGAATCTGGGAACAGTTCTCTGTAGAAAATTCGAAAAAATCTGCCAATTTACGAGCGTGATCCTCAGATATGTACGCAACTTTCATTAGTTTTGAGTTTTTCCATTTGAGCAAGTCTGGTGCCATCTCTAAATTCGTCTTTACGGACTGTTCTGTTTTTGACAGATTCTGCCTTTTATTTCGCATTGCCTCTTTTGCTATGTTGGATTTATTTCTTTGATCCACTAATGTCCAGTAGCATTATGCAATGTCCAGAAGTGAAAATAATGATTGTGTCACCTCTGAATGTGTGAATTATTAATTGTGCACTAACCCTCTAATGAGTTTGCTTGAAGTTTTGTGAAGGAAGTTTTCAAGGGTCAAGAGAGGAGAATGATATACTATGATCAAGAGGAGTGAAAGCTCTAAGCTTGGGGATGCCCCCGTGGTTCACCCCTGCATATTCTAAGAAGACTCAAGCGTCTAAGCTTGGGGATGCCCAAGGCATCCCCTTCTTCATCGACAACATCATCAGGTTCCTCCCCTGAAACTATATTTTTATTCAATCACATCTTGTGTTCTTTGCTTGGAGCGTCGGTTTGTTTTTGTTTTTGTTTTTGTTTGAATAAAATGGATCCTAGCATTCACTTTGTGGGAGAGAGACACGCTCCGCTGTTGCATATGGACACATGTGTCCTTAGGCTTTACTCATAATGTTCAAGGCGAAGTTTCTTCTCGTTAAATTGTTATATGGTTGGAATTGGAAAATGCTACATGTAGTAATTCTAAAATGTCTTGGATAATGTGATACTTGGCAATTGTTGTGCTCATGTTTAAGCTCTTGCATCATATGCTTTGCACCCATTAATGAAGAAATACATAGAGCTTGCTAAAATTTGATTTGCATATTTGGTTTCTCTAAGGTCTAGATAATATCTAGTATTGAGTTTTGAACAACAAGGAAGACGGTGTAGAGTCTTATAATGTTTACAATATGTCTTTTATGTGAGTTTTGCTGCACTTGTTCATCCTTGAGTTTGCTTCAAATAACCTTGCTAGCCTAAACCTTGTATCGAGAGGGAATACTTCTCATGCATCCAAAATCCTTGAGCCAACTACTATGCCATTTGTGTCCACCATACTTACCTACTACATGGTATTTCTCCGCCATTCCAAAGTAAATTGCTTGAGTGCTACCTTTAAATTCCATCATTCACCTTTGCAATATATAGCTCATGGGACAAAATAGCCTTAAAAACTATCGTAGTATTGAATATGTACTTATGCACTTTATATTTTATTAAGTTGCTTGTTGTGCGATAACCATGCTTCGGGAACGCCATCAACTATTGTTGAATATCATGTGAGTTGCTATGCATGTCCGTCTTGTCTGAAGGATCTATCATTTTAGTGGTTGGAGCATGCAAAATTGTTAGAGAAGAACATTGGGCCGCTAACTAAAGCCATGAATCATGGTTGAAGTTTCAGTTTTGGACATATATCCTCAATTTCATATGAGAATAATAATTGTTGCTACATGCTTATGCATTAAAGAGGAGTCCATTATCTGTTGTCCATGTTGTCCCGGTATGGATGTCTAAGTTGAGAATAATCAAAAGCGAGAAATCCAAAATGCGAGCTTTCTCCTTAGACCTTTGTACAGGCGGCATGGAGGTACCCCTTTGTGACACTTGGTCGAAACATGGCATGCAAAGATCCGGTAGTCCAAGCTAAGTAGGACGAGGTGCGGGCACTATTAGTATACTATGCATGAGGCTTGCAACTTGTAAGATATAATTTACATAACTCATATGCTTTATTACTACCGTTGACAAAATTGTTTCATGTTTTCAAAATAAAAGCTCTAGCACAAATACAACAATCGATGCTTTCCTCTTTGAAGGACCTTTCTTTTACTTTTATTGTTGAGTCATTTACCTATCTCCTTCCACCTTGAGAAGCAAACACTTGTGTGAACTGTGCATTGATTCCTACATACTTGCATATTGCACTTGTTATATTACTTTATGTTGACAATATCCCTGAGATATACATGTTATAAGTTGAAAGCAACTGCTGAAACTTCATCTTCCTTTGTGTTGTTTCAACACCTTTACTTTGATTTATTGCTTTATGAGTTAACTCTTATGCAAGACTTATTGATGCTTGTCTTGAAGTACTATTCATGAAAAGTCTTTGCTTTATGATTCATTGTTTACTCATGTCATTACCTTTGTTTTGATCGCTGCATTCATTACATATGTTTACAAATAGTATGATCAAGATTATGATGGCATGTCACTTCAGAAATTATCTTTGTTATCGTTTTACCTGCTCGGGACGAGCTAAGCTTGGGGATGCTGATACGTCTCCAACGTATCGATAATTTCTTATGTTCCATGCTACTTTATTGATGATACCTACATGTTTTATGCACATTATATGTCATATTTATGCATTTTTCTGGAACTAACCTATTAACAAGATGCCGAAGAGCCAGTTGCTGTTTTCTGGTTTCAGAAATCCTAGTAAAGAAATATTCTCGGAATTGGACGAAACTTTCGCCCAGGGTCCTATTTTTGCACGAAGCTTCCGTAAGACCGAAGAGATAACGAAGTGGGGCCACGAGGCGGCCGAGGAGCCGGCGCGCCGGCCCGGCCGCGACCTACCCCCTGGGCCCCTCGTGTGGCCCCCGCTGACCCTCCGCCTACTTAAAGCCTCCGTCACGAAACCCCCCCGAGAGCCACGATACGGAAAACCTTATCGAGACGCCGCCGCTAATCCCATCTCGGGGATTCAGATCCCGGCACCCTGCGGAGAGGGGATTCATCTCCTGGAGGACTCTACACCGCCATGGTCGCCTCCGGAGTGATGAGTGAGTAGTTCACCCCTGGACCATGGGTCCATAGCAGAGCTAGATGGTCGTCTTCTCCTTGTTGTGCTTCATTGTTGGATCTTGTGAGCTGCCTAACATGATCAAGATCATCTATTTGTAATACTATATGTTGTGTTTGTCGGGATCCGATGGATAGAGAGTACTATGATTATGGTGATTATCAATCTATTGTTTATGTGTTGTTTATGATCTTGCATGCTCTCCGTTACTAGTAGAGGCTCGGCCAAGTTTTTACTCTTAACTCCAAGAGGGAGTATTTATGCTCGATGGGGTTCATGCCTCCATTGAATAGGGACAGGACAGAAAGTTCTAAGGTTGTGGATGCCGTTGCCACTAGGGATAAAACATTGATGCTATGTCTAAGGATGTAGTTGTTGATTACATTACGCACCATACTTAATGCAATTGTCTGTTGCTTTGCAACTTAATACTGGAGGGGTTCGGATGATAACCTGAAGGTGGACTTTTTAGGCATAGATGCGTTGGATGGCGGTCTATGTACTTTGTCGTAATGCCCAATTAAATCTCACTATATTTATCATATCATGTATATGCATTGTTATGCCTTTCTCTATTTGTCTCTGTAATTTGTTCACCCAACATGCTTTTATCTTATGGGAGACACCTCTAGTGAACTGTGGACCCCGGTCCTATTCTTTACATAGCATACAATCTACTGCAATACTTGTGTTTTACTTTTCTTTGCAAACATCTTCCACTCGATACGTTTAATCCTTTGTTACAGCAAGCCGGTGAGATTGACAACCTCACTGTTTCGTTGGGACAAAGTACTTGGGTTGTGTTGTGCAGTTTCCACGAATCCCTGGTGTTGCGCCGCATCACATTTCGCGACCATCAACCTTCAACGTGCTTCTTGGCTCCTAATGGTTCGATTAAACCTTGGTTTCTTTCTGAGGGAAAACTTGCCACTGTGCGCATCATACCTTCCTCTTGGGGTTCCCAACGGACGTGTACATCTACGCGCATCAGCAATCTTCAAGCATGGTAGGCCAATAAAATCCGGAGCGCCTAATCAGCCATTTCATCTTATGGGCCGACTGGTGGGTTCCACAAGCACCCTCGTGCACCTCAAAGAGCCGATTGGACTCGGCTGGTCCCAGACATTTGAGAAGTAATCCTTCCAAAGTTCTATAAAACATGTCATCGCCAATCAGTACGTACTTCATGGCTCTGTATCTTGTACGCTTAGGTGCCCCCCGAGCCGGATCCTTCAAGTAATTGAAGATATCGGCTCTCCAATCATCTGGTTCCAGGAATTGCACTTGAAAATCGGCTTCTCCTGCTACATCCTTGTACCCTGACGCTGTTGTGCGACGTCGTTTGCCTCAGTATTTTGCAACCTTGGGATCCAATTTAAGCTTATATACCTGAACTGTGCCATTAGCTCACGACATTGTACCCAAAATGGGAAGAGTGACTCGCTTTCGCACTTGTATTCTTCTGTGAGCTGAGAAATCACCAATTTGGAATCTCCAAAGATCTCAACTGCTTCAGCCCCAGCTTCCAGGAGTAACTTCATTCCCTTGCAGATCGCTTCATACTCAGCCACGTTGTTGGTGCAGGGGTCAGCCAACTTGATAGAGAAGGAGTATGTTGCCCCCGAGGCGACACGAGTAGCACGCCGATGCCGCAACCATCCTCACAAACCGATCCATCGAAGAACATGGCCCATGCACGCACCGATAGTGCTGCTACGTCCGTGTTTATTCGTTCAGCAATCAGATCTGCTAGCGCCTGTCCCTTGATGCCTTTGCCGGTTGATACCGGATCTCAAACTCCGATAATGCAAACATCCATTTGCCGAGTCGGCCTTTTAATACAGGAGCCGACAACATGTGTTTGATGACGTCCGATTTGCATATAACGATGATATCGGCTGACACCAGGATGTGTCGATCTTGGTGCAGGTGAAGAACAGGCAAAGGCACAACTTCTCAATTTCAGGGTACCTTGTTTCTGCATCCAACATCCTTCTGCTGAGGTAAAAAACCACTTTTTCCAGGCCATCATAAACCTGCACCACCACCGATGCGATGGAGGTGTCAGCCACCGACAAGTAAATGTAGAACGGCCTGTCCTGCCGCGGCGGAACTAACACGGGTGGCTTGGTCAAGTATTCCTTAATATCGTCAAAGGCCTGTTGTTGCTCGCCCACGGAACTCTTCATCGGGCTTGATTTTGATCAAGCCCATAAACGGCTCAATTCCCGACAGGTTGGAGATAAACCTTCCGACGAAATTAATTTTGCCGATGAGACATTGGAGCTCCTTCTTTGTGGTGGGCGGCTTCATCGTTCGCACTGCCTCTTGACTTTTTAGGCCGATCTCAATCCCACGCTCGTGGACCAAGAATCCTAGGAACTGACCGGCCGTCACACCGAAGGCGCACTTCTTTGGATTCATTCTCAGTCCGAACTTCCGAGTTCGGTCCAGGACTTGTCGCAAATCCTCTAAGTGTCCGTCCGTCGCAACAGACTTTACCACCACGTCGTCGATGTAAATCTCCACCAACTTGCCAATTAGATCATGGAAGATGTAGTTCATGGCTCTTTGGTATGTTGCGCCGGCGTTCTTCAGTCCAAACGTCATGACCACATATTCAAACAAGCCTACCGAGCCTGGCACTCTGAATGCAGTCTTGTGTATCCTCCGGAGCCATGAAAATTTGGTTGTAGCCGCATTGCCATCCATGAAACTCAATATTTTATGACCAGCAGTATTGATCAGGGTCTCTGCTACTGGCATCGGATACTCGTCCTTCGGAGTGGCGCTGTTAAGGTTCCGAAAATCTATGGCTACGCGCCATCGGCCGTCCTTTTTCTCCACAGGTACAACATTAGAAATCCATTCAGCGTACCTGCATGGCCTGATGAATCCGGCGTCCAAGCATCTTCTTGATCTCCTTCTTGACTTCTTCCAAGACTTCGGCCTTCATCTGTCGTGCTCGCTGCTGGAACGGCCGAAATCCTTTCTTCGGAGGGAGCCGTGCTCAATGATGCTCCTGTCAACCCTGCATCTCTCGTATAATCCTAGGCAAAACAATCTGGGTACTCTTTTAACAGGCTATCATCAGGCCCCTCATATGTGGGTCTAATTTTTTGCTGATAAACGTTGGTCGTGGCTTGTCCCCAGGACCAATATCAATCTCTTCTAGCTCGTCCGTGATGTAAACCCATAACCCAGCTTTCCATCGCTTGCCAGGTCAATGTTGAACACCGACAAAGCGTATGTTGAGGATAATGCTGGCCGATCGCTGAAATCGGCCTCCTTTTCCATTGTAATGCTTAATGAGGGCTTACAACTTCTTGGCTTCTTATTATGGCGACGTGACTCGCTGGAGGCGCGTTCACCACGTCTTGGGTCATAAATCTCTGACGAGATCCCGAACACCGTGTTTGTACCAGCCGACGTCTTTACATCGCATCGCCCGATGCCCGTGCATCGGCTCTGCCTGTTTTGGGCGCCATTTCTTTGGCGGGCGCGCCTTGTCTCCAATGTTTGTTGAATTTTCGCGGCCAGATCGGGCCGCGCTCTTCTCAACGTGTACTGTACTGTGCCTCGGCTTTTCCAGGTTTCGCACCGCCGCATCCTACGCTTCTGGCTGAGTCCATCAGGCACCACCTTGGTCGGTGATACCTATCTTCTCCATCCGACTCCTCGAAGTCTTCTTCTTGAGATGACTCAGCTCGTTTGTTAATAGGTGGGAGAGGCCCTAGGCGCTCGAACACCGAATCTACATTTGTCCTCTTCCTTTGCTGTTTGCACTCGGCGCTCGATTGTTGGCAATCGGCTCATTCCCGAGTCCCAGCAATGTTTGAAGAAGGGACAGTTCCGGCTTATCCACGTTGTCTTGCTCCCTTGACCTCCCTCTAGCGCAACGTTTGTACCCGTCGTTGTTTCCATCATACTGACGATACCTCCTGACTGCATCAGACCGACGATATCTTTCATCGTCCTCGTCGTAGGGCCGACGTCGGTGATACGTCTCCAACGTATCGATAATTTCTTATGTTCCATGCTACTTTATTGATGATACCTACATGTTTTATGCACATTATATGTCGTATTTACGCATTTTCTGGAACTAACCTATTAACAAGATGCCGCATGCCGTTTCCTGTTTTTGGTTTCGTAAATCCTAGTAACGAAATATTCTCTAATTGACGAAATCAACGCCTGGTTCCTATTTTGCCCGAAGCATCCGTAACACCCGAGAGCCGCGAGGGGGGCCCTATGGGCCCCATATGATAGGGTGGCGCGGCCGGGCTGGGCCCGCGCCACCCTATGGTGTGGTCGCCCTTCGCCCCTCCGACGCCGCCTTTTCGCCTATATAAAGCCCCCGCATCGAAACCCTTACGAGGAAGCCACGGCACGCGAAACCTTCCGAGCCGCCGCCATTGCGAAGCCAAGATCCGGGGACAGGAGTCTCTGTTCGGCACTCGCCGGACGGGGAAGTGCCCCGGAAGGCTTCTCCATCGACACGCTGCCATCTCCACCGCCATCTTCATCACGCTGCCTCCCATGAGGAGGAGTAGTTCTCCATCGAGACTCGGGGCTGGTAGCTATGTGGTTAATCTCTCCTATGTACTTCAATACAATGATCTCATGAGCTGCCTTACATGATTGAGATTCATATGAGTTTTGTATCACTATTCATCTATGTGCTACTCTAGTGATGTTATTAAAGTACTCTATTCCTCCTCCACGTGTGTAAAGGTGACAGTGTGTGCACGTGTGTACTTGGCGTAGGCTATGATTATGATCTCTTGTAGATTATGAAGTTAACTATTGCTATGATGGTATTGATGTGATCTATTCCTCCTACTGGCGTGAAGGTGACAGTGTGCATGCTATGTTAGTACTTGGTTTAGTCTTTTGATCTATCTTACACTATAAGGTTACTAAAATATGAACATTAATTGTGGAGCTTGTTAACTCCGGCATTGAGGGTTCGTGTAATCCTACGCAATGTGTTCATCATCCAACAAAAGTGTAGAGTATGCATTTATCTATTCTGTCATGTGATCAATGTTGAGAGTGTCCACTAGTGAAAGTCTATTCCCTAGGCCTTGTTCCTAAATACCGCTATCACGCTTGTTATCGTTTTATCGTGTTACTACGCTCGCACTATCGTTTGTTTACTTCCTACAATATTACTACCATCAATTGCACGCCAGCAAGCTATTTTCTGGCGCCGTACTACTGCTCATATTCATTCATACCACTTGTATTTCACTATCTATTCGCGAACTAGTGCACCTATTAGGTGTGTTGGAGACTTCTTGCTTTGTGGTTAGGGTTGCATGAGAGGGATATCTTTGACCTCTTCCTCCCCGAGTTCGATAAACCTTGGGTAATCCACTTAAGGGAAACTTGCTGCTGTTCTACAAACCTCTGCTCTTGGAGGCCCAACACTGTCTACAAGAATAGAAGCACCCGTAGACATCAGTCGGTCATACTGCTGCTCACATTTGTTGAGGAGATGCGCGGAGAGTGGGCGTTGATACCGCGTGCTTCTCACCTCCTCCTCGATTAGGTACCGTCTGTCATCATCTTGGGGCCGGTCGCATGGAACGGCCTCTTCTTTATCTTTGCCACGAGAGTGGCTGCTCTCTGCTTTGTCTTTGCCATGGCGGATCACAAACCCTGCCATATTGACATCAAAAGAGAACCCGGCTCCCTTATGGAGTGGCTTAGGTCCACCATGTTGACGCCATGCGACGACGCGTGTCTCCTTTGAGCTTGATGCCGTGAGAACGGGTCGTCTCAAAGGAGCCGATGAGCTCGGCTTCACAGATGGCCTTCATCGTATTTCTTCTTGTGCTCCGCAGAGATCCTTGTATGTGATTTGCTCCTCTGCCATCTCGGGTGCCGGTGTTGACGTGGATGTTGCGTAAGATGTCCCACCGGGCGTGCCGAATGTGTTACCCTCCAAAACCCACCGACGGGCAATGGCTAAGCAACACGAAGAGCCGGGAGGCTCCCAAGGCCGCTTAGTGGACCCCGGCACCTCGCGCGTCCCGCAAATCTTCCAGCCACGTCCCGGCGGTTGCTAGGGCGTGCCACCCGACCTAGACCCGATCGAAGGTGTTAGAGTGCTTCGGTTGTTCCCGCATGGTAGACACGTAAACATTAAATACGAGCCCTATCGGCTCTCAGGTTGTGGATCGGCTCAAGGAGCCGATCGCCCCATGGTTCACGTTGGATTTACAATGACATGGGGATCCTGCTTGATCAAAACAAAGCTAAAGCGATCCACGACAGTTTAGGGTTTTCACCGCATAACCGGAACGTCCTACGTGTGATCGGGCCTAGCAGCTACGGAAGATGATGCAACTACCCCAACGAGAGGCCTAAAACCAACATAACGTTGATTCCCGGAACATCCCTTGCAGGGACGGTAAACAACATCTAATGCACTACCGGATCGTCCGACCCCCATAAGGCCTAACTATGCAGATATTAAACTAATCCTGCGAGCAAGGAGCAACTATAACGGATCGGATCTACTAAGTAACGAACAAGCAAGATGCTGCCCTTACACCTGGTGTAAGGGCAGCTAGGTGTCGAGACGGCATTGCCACGCAGATATGCACGAGAAAGCATCAATGCAAGCCCCTAAACACCTAATGATAAATAGTACTGTCGCCATCAACAAGGCTTCAAAGAGAGCAAGACAAGGTAAACGTATATCGCCTAGATCGCGAGATGCGATCTAGGCAGCATGGTTCTTACCCGGAAGAAACCCTCGAAGAAAGGGGTGGCGATGCGCCTGATTTGTGTTTGTTGAACGATGATTGTCCTCCTTTTTCCGATAACCCTAGATACATATTTATAGTCCAAGGGACTTTCTAATTGAGGCGTGCACCTAACAGACTCTATCTTGTTAATCTAAACACGATACGATCTACTATATTACATACATGGGCAACTTAGCCCAAACTCTTAGCGCAAGGCCGCTTCACGATGCCACTGTCCTTCGCCCATCTTCACTTACGGCCCATCTCCTGATTTAGCCAAAATCTGGTGATAACAATTTGTACCAGATTGGTTGGTATGAGATGTCATACAATATAACACAATACAAGAATATGATGGCCTAAGTGACTAATAAGGAATATGGTAATAATGCACATCTGGAACATAATAAAGTGTTATTATGCTTGTCGTTGGCATTCTACCTAGCCCTTATAATTTATAATAAAGAACTTAATAATTGTTATTTTGCTCTGGTCAAATGAAAACAATGAGTTGTTCAAATTATGACATTACTCCATGTATGATGGATAAGTTATTATAAATCTTAACGGTGAAACACACATACATAACATGACGCTAAAATGCCATAAGGCAAATGATTTGAATTCCACTTATTTGTGGAACCGCCATTTAGGTCATATTAGAAAGGAACGCATGAAGGAACTCCATGCAAATGGATTTTTGGAGTCATTTGATTTTTGAATCGTTTGGCGCTTGCAAATCTTTTCTAAAAGAGAATGACTGAAATACCGTTCATAGGCCAAGAGTTGAACGGGCAACTAACTTAGTGGAAACATACATGATGATATATGTGGTTCACTGGGCATAGTTGTGTGCGGGAGATTCTTCTACTTTATGAAAACTTCCAACAATGAATTGAGTATATATGTAGATATATTCGATAAGGAAGAAGTTTGAAACATTTCAATGGATTCAAATAAATTTCAGCATGAAGTAGAAATCATCGTAATAGAAAAGTCAAATATCTATGATTGGATCATGGTGGAAATATTTGAATTACGAGTTTTAGCAAACATCTAAGAGAGTTATGAAATTGTTCTACAAACTCACATTTCTTGGAGTATCATAATGATGATAGAGTATCCAAGAGATGTATCCAAACCTTGTTGGATTAATGATGAGATAATATAAAATGACGCCATTATAATTTTTGTGGATTATGCTTTAGAGACTACCGCTTTTACACTAAATAGAGCATCATCATGATCCATTGAAATGACACCATACGAGTTATGGAATGGGTATGAACCCTAATAGTCCTTTCTTAAATTTTGGTATGCATAGCATAAGTAAATGAGTTTACAACCAAAATCGGATGAATGTCTTTGTTGGTTATCCCAAAGAATTGATTGGGAATTCTTTCCACTATGAAGTAAAAGACAAAAGTGTTTGTTAATATTACTTGCTTATTTCCAAGAAATTGTGTTCTAGCGAAGTATTTGAGTGGGAGGACAATAGAATTTGATAAGGTTTATGAACCTGAGCATAATGATCAGAGTAGCGCAGCATCGGAAATAGGTTCCGGAAGCGGCTACGACAATCATGACTCCCATGACTACAAAGTGTTTTAGCCATGGAGATCGAAGTACCTATTGAACCTTGTAGGTTTGGTTTACTTTGTGATCAAATAAATGATTTGTGTACAAAGGATTGATTTTGAACAATAATAAACCAACTACATACAAAGAAGTTATGATGGGCCTTGACTCTGTTAAAATGGCTATGCGCCATGAAATCCAAGATAGATGAATACTTTTTGAAAGTAAATGGATCTATAAAATTGATGGACTTGGATGGAATATCCTTGAATAAGCATGATTTGTCGAAAAGTTGTTTACGACAAAGTTCAAAGAGTTGACTACAATAAGATTAGATCTTCCGTAGAAATGCTTATAGTCTATGTGGATTATTCTAGTAATCACTACATATTTCTTTATGAGATATGCTAGTAGGATAGCAAAATATATTACTTAACAGGTGTATTAAAGGTGTATACAAGATACAACCAAGAGTTTTGCTAGTCCGTAGAATACTAGATAAGAATACGAACTTCAATTGGATGAAGTGAGTATTGCGGAGTTGGAATCTTCACCGGATGAAATAGTCAAAGAGTTTTTGATTTCAGAAACGATGAAGGTGCTTACATTTCCAAGAAATTAAGTGGGAGCGCTGAGACATACTTGTAATACTTTATGTAGCTGACATATCGTTGATTATAAATAGTGTAATTATATAATTGATTAAAAGGTTTCATTGAGAATTAGCTTCAATGAAAGGATATGGATGAAACATATTTAGTGTCAAGATCTATGAAGATAGATTGAAACACATAATAAGTTTAAGTTAAAGTATATAAAGAAGGTGTTCTATTCATGTGAAGGATTAACAAGACTTGAGTGTATATGATACTCAATGAGTTGAAACACATGAGTGATTATAGATCACGTATAATATGTACATAATTAGATGTCCTATGCTCTAAAGTGTTATGAGCATATACCAGAATGATTCATGTGATGATGATTGGACAACAGTAAGAATATCCTTGAGTACTTCAGAAGAATCAAGGATATATAAATATATTTTTGTATGGGGTAATGACAAATAAATCGCTGTAAAATGTTGCACCGATATTAGTTTGGTCACATATAAAAATGAATTTCAAATCTAAATTAGGCTAAGTGTTGTTTAGAAGGTAGCACAATGCTAGATTTAGAAGAGTTCTAAAATGTTATGACGGATTCTACAAAAGAAGGCAGAATATGTCATTGTTTTGACAATGACTGAGGATATTAAGTCAAGAGGTTCTTTGAGAAATTGGTGAAGTTCCGATAGTGTCAGAACTTTGAAGCTATATTGTGTATGACAATATGAGTGATATATTTCAGACCGCGGAATTAAGGTTCCACCAGAAGACCAAACATATTTAATGCCGACTCATTTGGAAAATTAGTGATGCGTGAAGACGCAAATGAATTGCAAAATACATACGTTTCTGAGTGTGTCAGAACCGTTGACTAAAGCTCTCCCTAGGGCAAAGTATGACCAACACCAATGCCATGGGTGTTAGGTACCTTACAATGTAATCTAGATTATTGACTCTAGTGCAAGTGGGAGACTGTTGGAGATATGCCCAAGAGGCAATAATAAAAGTGGTTATTATATATCTTTATGTTTATGATAAAAGTTTATATACCATGCTATAATTGTATTAACCGAAACATTGATACATGTGTGATATGTAAACAACAAAGAGTCCCTAGTAAGCCTCTTAACTAGCTTGTTGATTAATAGATGATTAGTTTCATAATCATGAACATTGGATGTTATTAATAACAAGGTTATATCATTAATATGAATGATGTAATGGACACACCCAAATAAGCGTAGCATAAGATCACGTCATTAAGTTATTTGCTATAAGCTTTCGATACATAGTTACCTAGTCCTTATGACCATGAGATCATGTAAATCACTTATACCGGAAAGGTACTTTGATTACATCAAACGCCACCGCGTAAATGGGTGGTTATAAAGGTGGGATTAAGTATCCGGAAAGTATGAGTTGAGGCATATGGATCAATAGTGGGATTTGTCCATCCCGGATAGATATACTCTGGGCCCTCTCGGTGGAATGTCGTCTAATGTCTTGCAAGCATATGAATAAGTTCATAAGAGACCACATACCACGGTACGAGTAAAGAGTACTTGTTAGGAGACGAGGTTGAACAAGGTATAGAGTGATACCGATGATCAAACCTCGGACAAGTAAAATATCGCGTGACAAAGGGAATTGGTATTGTATGTGAATGGTTCATTCGATCACTAAGTCATCGTTGAATATGTGGAGCCATTATGGATCTCCAGATCCCGCTATTGGTTATTGGTCGGAGAGAGATCTCAACCATGTCCGCATAGTTCGCGAACCGTAGGGTGACACACTTAAAGTTGGATGTTGAAATGGTAGAACTTGAATATGGAATGGAGTTCGAATATTTGTTCGGAGTCTCGGATAGGATCCCGGACATCACGAGGAGTTCCGGAATGGTCCGAGAATAAGATTCATATATAGGATGTCATTTTATGTGTTTGAAAATGATCCGGTGCATTTATGGAAGGTTCTAGAAGGTTCTAGAAAAGTCCGGAAGAAAGTCACTTTGGAAGGCGGAGTCCCGAAGGACTCCACCACCATGGCCGGCCAACCCTAGGGGGTGGAGTCCCAGGTGGACTCCACCTAAGGTGGCCGGCCACCCTCCCAAGGGAAAGTGGGAATCCCACCTCTAGTGGGAGTCCTAGCTTGGGTAGGTTTCATGTCATATGGAAGGTTTTGGTTTGGGGTCTTATTCGAAGACTTGTAGACCAACTCTTGGGTGTTCCACCTATATAATGAGGGCCAAGGGGAGGGGGCCGGCCACCACAACAAGCCACAAGCTGGCCGCACCCTTTGAGGCCGGCCACCCCCTCTCCCCAAACCCTAGCCGCCCCACTCATCCTTCTTCCCGCACGCTTAGCGAAGCTTCGCCGGGATTCTCCACTGCCACCGACACCACGCCGTCGTGCCTCGGATTCAAGAGGAGCTACTACTTCCGCTGCCCGTGGAACGGGGAGGTGGACGTCGTCTTCATCAACAACCGAACGTGTGACCGAGTACGGAGGTGCTGCCCGTTCGTGGCGCCGTGATCAAGATCTTCTACACGCTTTTGCAAGCGGCAAGTGAACGTCTACCGCAGCAACAAGAGCCTCATCTTGTAGGCTTTGGAATCTCTTCAAGGGTGAGACTCGATAATCCCTTGTTGCTACCGTCTTCTAGATTGCATCTTGGCTTGGATTGCGTGTTCGCGGTAGGAAATTTTTTGTTTTCTATGCAACGAATCCCTACAAGAAGAACCAGCTCCTCGCTATGCGAGCAGCCCGCCACCTCATCCGAGCGGCGCGCCCGGGAGGCGCTGCTTGCGGAGCGCGGCCGACAAGAGCGCATGCGCTGGCGGAACGAGAACCACGAGGCCCAGGCCGCCGGCCGCGTCCGCCTGGGGCGCGGACCGCTATGGAACGCGCCGCCCTGTAGGAGCTGGAGCTGTGCGGGAAGCGGATGGTGCCGCTGCAGACGCGGAGCGCGAGCGCGCCCGAGGCGCGAGGACGGAAAGGAGGAGAATGAAGGCCTCCGCCGCGCCACCAAGCTTGTAAGCTGGACTGGACTCCTCACGCGTACAGGCCGCCCGCGTCGAGTGAAATCCACGGCCCCGACGGCGAGTCGGCGAGGAGTCGCCGGCGAGGCCGTCGGCCCGTACGTATTAGGATAGGAGTAGTAGATTTAAAAAATGTAATGGCTACCTTTTTAATGAAGAAAAAATATTTCTGCCTATGACACGCGGGCCAGGGCGGACAAGGGGCGGACGCGAGCGGCCAGCCATCGGCGTCCGCGGCCACGCAAACTCGTCCCAGATTTGGGCCGGGTTTGGGTCGTCCCGGACGCCGTGGCCATCCATTTTTGGGATGGGTCCGCGCGCTGGGCCATGTTTTTGTCCGGCTCGACCCATCCGGACGCGCGGGCGCGGGATGGGTCGCCGCGTTGGAGATGCCCTAACTCTCACTCTTGCTTGGGGTTTGAAACCGACCCGGACGTTTGGAACCTGGGTGCGCGCGCACCCATTTACGAAAAGTTTTAAAAAATGCTATTTAAAAGTTTCAAAAAAATGTGAAGTAATTTTTTTGCATGTACATATTATGTTGCTACTTACTCGTGTGAGTTTTCACGAAGAAATATCATTGTGTGTGGCCTGCATAAAAATGACAAAATATCCAAATGAGAATAGTGAATAGTAATTTGTACTATTCATAGGAATAGGAATTTGCATTTTGTCATTTTTGTATAGGTCACACACAATGGTATTTTTTCGTGAAAACACCCACGGGTAAGTATCAACATAATATATACATGCAAAAAAATTACTTTACATTTTTTGAAACTTTTAAATGGCATTTTTTTTGAACTTTTTTGTAAATGGGTGCGCGCGCACCCAGGTTCCATTCACCATTTCCGGTTTGAAACCTACTTTCATCTAAAAAATTGTATTTTTCTCATGTGACTAAGACTTAAACTATCAACCGAGATATGGATAAAAATTTATGGAAACTGCTGGGCGTCCCCCGGGGGATCTGATTCCCCAGCCCCCGGGTCCCCAGCCGTCGGATCAACCATTTTGACGGTTAGATTTGCATGTAGCAAAAAAACATCTCCGGCAGCAAAAAATCACCCCCGGCAGCAAATGACTGAAGCAAAAAACGGTTCGTTCAGAAAAAGAAAATAAAAAGGCTGGACTCGCCGGAGACCTCGCCGGAGACCACGTAGCAAACATATTACGCAGATGTAGCAAAACCGCAAAATAAATTGTAGCAATTTTTTTATTCATATGTTGCAAATCCTCTAAAACATCAACGGAGACATCGCCTGCAGCCGGCAGCAACGTCGTTCGAGGTTGTAGCAACTCCATCTGTCAAGGAAAGCAACACCACAAGCTGCTAGTAGCAACGCCCTATGCCTATGGTAGCAAAAATCCACCCTCCGCCGGAAAATCGTAGCAAACCCAAACTCGTCGGAAATCGTAGCATAATTTTGTACCAAAAGTAGCAAAACAGTTTTAATAATTGTAGCAAAAAAATATACTATTATAGCGTCGTGGCTTCGTAGCACTTTGAGGTAGCAAAAAAAAGCCAATCCATCTATCCTCTCCTCTGGCTCAACACACGAACGCACTTCCCCGCGCTGCCGCTACTGCTAGCTTCGCTTCGGGTCGCGCTCCACTGCCCGTCGATGAGGTTGCCTCTCGCGCCGGGATGCCCTGTTCGCTCTGCGCCCGCCGGGAGGCACGCCCGCAGCCTCCTCCTCCCGCTCGACCACTTCGCTCTGCGCCCAGCCCGTCGTCGTCGCGCCGCCGGTCCAGCCCGTCGTCGTCGCGCCGCCGGTCCATCCCGTCGTCGTTGCGCCGCCGGTCCAGCCCGTCGCGCTGCCGGCGTGCTGCAGTTCTGCCGCCTCCGCGCCGTGTTCCCCTCCCCGGCGGCGGAGCAGCCACCGGCGCTAGCTGATGCTCGAGCTCAGGCTCCTGCCATAGCTTCCTCCGCCTCGGGTAGGATGGGGATAGAGGATAAGGAGGAATGAATGACCAGAAAAAAAAAGAGAGAACGTGGGGTGCGGTGGGTCCCATGGACACGCGTCAGGCGCGGAAGGAGGAGGCAGCGCGGCGTTCCATCCCCCGGGGGCATACGATCATTTTCCAACATTTATTTGGCACACAAGTTCAGAATCGGTTAGCGACCAGAGATAAACGAGACACGTACATGCTGTCTTTTGCATACACATAGTGATTAGTGTACTCAATCCTAAAAGCAACTTAAGACGCTGCCCCTCTACTGCGCAAGCCACCATATACGTTTCACAAAAGGTACTACATACCAGCAACTTAAGTGATTGATCAGGCTGCAATTTGGCCTAGCGAGATACTCATAGAGGACAAGAGCAGTTCGAAACTGCAAGCTGGAATACGTCACTCGTCTATCTGCTCTCCGATACTATCCACATCCAAGAGAAACTGAACGAACGCCGCCCTTGACGAGCCCCCTTCCTCCAGCGCCGCCTCAGCCTCCTGTTTGCGAGCAGCCACCCGCTCCCTAAGCTGTCTCCCATCCTCGCCCTCTATCACCAGCCTCACCTTGGCCTCCACCTCCTCCGCCTTCACAAAACCAGTCATGTACCCATCCAGCTCCACCGCGACGCCCATGTCCTCTGTCATGCACACCTTGTTCATCTTTTGCTCCGCGTCCAACGGCCAACACAGCATCGGGACGCCCGCGGAGACGGCCTCCAGCACCGAGTTCCACCCACAGTGTGTCACAAACGCGCCGGTCGCGCGGTGGCTGAGCACGTCAACCTGGGGTGCCCACGACTTGACGACGAGGCCTCTGTCCTTGGTCCGCTCTAGGAACCCCTCCGGCATGAGCGCATCAAGGTCCGGCTCAGGACGCACCTCCAAGTATTTCTTCGCGTCTAGGCTTTCGGCCGGCGTCCGCACGGACCATAGGAACCGCTGCCCAGACCTCTCCAGGCCAGCGGCTATCTCCTTTAGCTGCTCCGCGGAGACCGTGCCCTTGCTTCCGAAGCAGAGGAACACGACGCTGCGGTCCGGCTGCGAATCAAGCCACGCGAGGCACTCGTTCCTCTCCGCGCCGTCGCCATCCTTCGCGCCCTCGCTGACCAACGGCCCAACGCAGTAGACCGGAGGCAGGACCCTGCCGGGGACGCAGAGCGGGTCCCTGAGCGACTGCACTGCCCGGCTCTCCAGCGACTCGAAGGTGTTCACCAGAACGCCCATCGTCTCAGTGTTGCGCTTCCAGATGTTGGTCATTGCCCTGCACAGCTCGTCCTCCGGGTGCTCCAGCAGCTCCTTGATGAGATGTGACGCCGGCATCGGCGGAACACCGAGGAAATCAAGCGGCGTGTCCCCGAGCTCCTTCAGGCCAGTCCGCCTGCCGGCTATGAGCGCAGGGAACTGGGTCAGGACGGACAGGCACGAGGCGCCTGAGGCGAAGAACGTGTAGACCGGGATGCCGAGCTTCACGCAGACGTCCAGAGCGTGGACGCAGAACATGTCGAGGACAACGGAGTGCAACCGTTTCCGAGGGAAGGAGAGGAGGAATGCTTCGAGCAGCTGGTTGTAATCGAGAAAGAGCTGGAGAAAGAGTAGGACTGGGTGCTTGCCGGAGGCGGCGAAGTCGGGGGCAGGGAGTGCCGGCAGGAAGTGGAAAGAGATGGACGGGTTGGAGGCAGCGATGCGCTGGATGGCGGCAGCGCCGGAGTCGGACGACTTGAAGGGCGGCTCGACCATCACCATGGTGACATCGTAGCTGTGCTTCAGGAAGACGTTGGCGAGCTCGGTCATGGCGACGACATGACTGACGCCGGCACCGGGGTACAGGACGACGGTCTGCTTCATCTTGTCGGTGTGGGAGGTGGTTGGACTTGCTCAGTATTGCAAAATACAGATGCGTTGGAAATCTTTTGGGAGATGGAAATGCTTGCTGCTGCCGTGTGCTTTCTTATAGCTGTGTTCAGCCTTGCGGGTGAAGTAATTTTGACCTGGAACCGTTTAGAGTCAAAGATGCGCGGATTATATTATGGAGAGTTGATTGCGCAATCTACCTTGAATAAATAAAGTATAATTTTGTGGAAGACAGTGGTTGAGGAGTTCCGGCGCGTGGTGATGCTTCCTGCTAGCTGCAGTTTGGATACTGGATACCTTGCGGAGGAAGCATACACGCGTTCACGGTAGCTTTGTAGGGTTAATTTCTCTAGCTCTTGTTGCGGAACCAGAGAGGAGACTTGAATTGTTTTACATTTCCTATGGGGTTTCGGAAGAGTAAACCGCACTGGTTATCCTAATTCTTTTCCTGTATCTTTAGTTAAATTCTTATTTTTTCGGTAACAGAGAGGAAACTTGAATACAATACTTACATTAGTTTCTCAGTGGACTGTTCTTGCTTTTGTGGCCTTTTCCACGTGTTTTGTGTTTGTGTTACATGCCCCGGTCAGAACGGCCAACCAATCAGCCCAAGCTGATCCCCATCAATAGGACAACCTTAGTCTGTTGTTGGTACGTTTCTCTTTTTGAAAAAAGGGGAAACTTAAAAATACGTAACTCCTAGATCAAAAATGTAAAAACAATTTCATTTGAACTATGGTGTTCATTAAGCCAAGGCGTACAAAACAGTATCACACTTCCGTTGGTAATATAATTTGTAACTCCATCTGTCGAATATGTATAAAATTTACTAGTTGCAATTTTCTTTATTTGGCAGCTGAACTTTTCTCGATGAGATAGTTGCACATTTCTAAAGAAATGCAACTATGTTGTGATAAATAGTGCAACCTATAAATAATTTAAAAAATGAATTAATATGTAGATGACTTTCTTTGCACTTTGTCATTAAATAGATGCACATTTATAAAAGTTTCAAATATGGTACGGTGAGATGGAATGAGTTGCACATTCTTTGGGAAAAGTACAACTCGTACAGAAAATCGGTTTGAGCTGCACATTTTGGAGAAAAATGCAATTCGTACGAAAAACCGATTTGAGTTCCACATTTCTTCAGAAAAGTGCACCTCCTACGGGTTTGAGTTGCACATTTCTTGAGAAAAGTGCAACGCATAGGGAAAACCGGTTTGAGTTGCACACTTCATGAGAAAAGTGCAATCCGAACAGAAAACGGTTTTGAGTTGCACATTTTTTAAGAAAAGTGCAATTCCTATGAAAAAACTGTTTGAGTTGTACATTTCTTGAGAAAAATGCAACTCGTACGAAAAAATGGTTTGAGTTGCACATTTCTTGAGAAAAGTGCAACTCCAACGAAAACCTGTTGAGTTGCACATTTCGTGAGAAAAGTTGAGTTGCATATTTTTTGAGAAAAGTGCAACTCATACTGAAAACCAGTTTGAGTTACACATTCCTCGAGACAAAGTGCAACTCTTACCATACCGGTTTGAGTTGCACTTTCTTAACGAAAACCGGTTGCTAGTGGCACATTTTTAGATAAAATGCAACTCGTTTTGAAAACAGATTATGAATCACACTTTTTTTTGAAAAGTGCAATTTGTAACGTAAAATTGGTTACGATTGCATTTTTTTGGATATGTGCAACTCAGTGTAAAAAAGGATTGCTAGATTCATTTTTGTGAGAAAAAGTGCAACTTGTATAAAAAAATCCCTTATAGCTACACATTTTAAAAGGCATATACATCTCGAAAACCACTGATTCTCTAACGTGGTTATACGTTTTCGGAAGAAGTGCACTAAATTTTGTTTCTTGTTTTGGCAACTTTACCGTAGGGGAAATCCCTTGGGTGCGGATTTTCTATTAAATATAAAACAACTATTTTTTTGTGAATGTGAACATAAGTGTTTTGTTGTGTTGTTTATCATAAGTCACAACCATTGCTACACAAAGTTAAATGGTTCATTCTTTACAGAATAGCAATAAGCAGATGATATGTAAAGTGATATCTCTCTTATCCACTACATCTATGCACAACAGTAAGTCATTTTATGTAAAGATAAATGAGAGTTCTAAGGATACTTAAGCATGTAATTTCATTTCGTCCATAATCTTCTTCTTTCTTTTTGTATATGTGGACAGCTGAGCAACAGAAAGTAATGAGAGAATATATATGTAGAACTTTGATAATAGAGCATAATATTTTTGGATATGCAACTCATGTCAATAGTAGTCATAAGATTGAGCATTGCAAAAGTGTAAACAAGTATGGTTTATATGTTTGACCACTTACAAGTTGGATGTCTCCTACCCATTGACCACAAGTACCTAGTCCACCTGTTTACTCAACTTGACCACAAGCTGTTCGTCATAATATGCATACAGTTCCAAGCAAGTTAAACTTCAGGTACCTCTTGCCCAAATTGTATAAAGAGTCTTTTGCGACAAGACAAACAGGCAAGAACGCTTAGCACATCTCATAGCTTCTATTTAAAATGCTTCAATGGATTCATGTTATAAACTTCCACTATGATGATTTAGCATGACTTAGGTTAGCGGCCCAATACTTCTTATAACACATATGCATACTAAAAAAACTTGATTATATCTTTTTATTTCAACATCGATAGGTATCTAGAGCCAAAAGAATATATGACATCAACAAATATAGTGCAATGTTGAAAGGGTTCCCCATGACAACATGATTCTGCTAACAATCAACTCATGAATTGTGTAACACATAACTTCCATAATTAGAATCATAATGGGTCATGTTCCCACATCTTATTTCTCCATGAGCTTTAAATTACATAGTAAGAGACAAAAAAAATAGTTGAAAGGCATATCACATACATTATACTTGGAATAGCCTTTTGTATATACGTAGATATGGTGGACACTTCTGGAATAACTTGTCTTTAAAAGGATTTAGAAGGATACGTATGTGCTTGTTTGCTTATTTTAGGGGTTAGCAATTAGGGGGAAAGTTGACCATCTACAACATGCAAGTGTCCATAGTGCTAATCATTTCTAATTAAACACGTAACTTAAAGTTAATCCTCTATGCATGTTAATAAAAGGTAGTACTCCTAAATAAGGCACTTGCAAATTATTACTCATAAAAGCATATGAAACAAACAACATCATGTATATCTTGTAATGCAACTTTTATTTCACTTTTCCCTTTCTTTATAACATCAAACTTTATATTTATTTTTATTCCTACATCAACTTCATTGAAAATGGTCTTGGCAATGAATCAAATACAAACTTAACATAAAAGTAAGATACAAACGCTCTAAGTTTATGCACAAATCTTATGTTACTCAAAAAACAAAGTTCAGAGAGGTGTGCAAATCGTGAGTTTAATAGGTTCAGTGGGGTGCCTTGGGCACCCCCAAGCTTATGGCATTCACCATTTTTGGATATCTCATGGTGTGGTATTCCTCCATTTCTTGTGAAAAACTTCAACATAAAACTTTCTCCAATCTATTTTCTATGGGGTGACATTAGTGGTACAAAAATATATTTCATACTGCCATGGAATCATTAAAAAAATTTATTTGAGTTGTCTAGTAGGGACATTATGTTGTATATATTTTTAAAATCTCAAAATACCTAAAATTAATCAATTTGGAACTTAAGGGGATGCATAGAACAATAAGAGACATAATCTATCAAGAACACAAGTTGTAAAACATAATCTTTTTGACCACTTAAACATTTCAGGATTTTACCCAATTTTTATGCATATAGAGGATGACAAGTTTAAACTATATTATTAATATGAGTGCAATTTGAGTTACATAAAATTTACATAGTTAATTTTGTGAATAATGTTCTGCAGAAAACTGCATGTCCATATGTTTTATCAACTTTTAAACATCCAGATGGGTAAAACTGTGTACTTTATTCTTGGAATTTGTAGATATGAGATAAAAACCCTATTATAACAGAGAATGAAGTTCATAAACTAAAAATATAAATTAAAATATGGTCTCCACAAACATACAAAAGAGAACATGAGGATAAACTAAAACATGAGTTGAAATGATATTTCGTGAAATTACTTGAAAGAAGAGGGGGGTGCTCGCGCATCCCCAAGCTTGTGGATTTGCTAGTTCTTGTCCTATTCTCCTTTCTCATCATATAATGCTTCATCTCACACAAAGAAGCATTTTCATGATACTTTAGTGCCTAAAAATAGTTAGTTCTCCATGTAAATGATATAATAGTTTCAACCGAGATGAAAAGGCTAGTAATTATTGGCAAACCACTCAAGAAGAAAATATGTATAACAAACACTCTATTATTTTGTTTTGTTATGGGATAGTTTTTAATGGTATATGCTTTGCAATTGTCCATTGGCACGAACAACACATGCTCAAGATCGACCACAACTTCTTGATTGCTCATCCTTTTCATTTACTTTTCCAAACCTTATTTTTATTCAAACCACCTAATTTATTTGTTGGATAAAAGTAGTTATACTTAGTTACAAGATACCAGGGTTCCATGGTGTGAGCAAACCACTAAAATAATTTATGACCTGAAAGCATAAAAGAACACACCATAGAGAATAGATCAAGTAACAACGAAGTCTAACATTCTTTATATGCATTGGCATTTTATATATGAATGAGTCAGGGCATGGAGTTTTGGCTCCCGGGTTGAGATGCACCGGATATCTGGACCAATAAATCTTGCTCCGAGATTGCCGAGGGGGGGAGAGAATTGAGGATGTACGTCGGCCAGAAAATCAAAGATACGGCTGGGTGGGCGTATGACAGATAGATAGGACCCGCATCATTTAATGCTGTGACACACGAGAAGAGGACGGGATATGGAACGGGGACGTCACTAGGAGGAGCCGGACTCGCGGTACATGTCGGAGCGGCGGCGTAGACCATGGGTCCAGTTTTACCTCATTGGGTTGCCGTCGGCCCGTATCTCCCCAGATCTCATCAGCCGAAATTTCAGTGCCGCCCCAAATTAGATAGTATGGCGCAACATCACGAAGCAAAATCTGGGGCATGACGTGGGAGGGAGGAAGCGGGGGCGCGAGGATTTGGCGGTGTAGGTTGCCAGTTTCAGAGCAATGGTTTCACCCGCGAGCGGAATCGAGGGATGGACTTCCCGCTGGATCTAGTGAGCAGGTAAGGCCTTCCCTGCGGCATGGATGTAGGTTCTTGCATAATCTGACCGATCCGGTCGTCCATGTCGTATTGTAATGGGAAGCAGCTTGGGAGGAAGAAGAAAACGCCATGGATCACGGGAGCTTCTTGATTGGGGAATGCTCTAGACGAGAGCGGCGGCGACACTGGAGTGTGACCCGATCTGGACATCTGGGCTGCTTTTATTAGACGCGTGTTGCCAATCCGAGAGCCGTTGGGCCTCGCAACTTTCGGTCCAGCAAGCCACGAGTCAGTCCAGGACGTGATGAAATCTTCTGTACTGGTATCCGCACCCCCGGCCGTCGCAATAAATTCAGGCCCAACTGTTACAAAGGACACTGTTCCATATTCCGCTGTACGAGCAGATACGATCAAGAATACAAAGTTTGCAATGGATCTGTCCCATTCTCTTTGGTCCACGTATCGGGCTCATCTAGACCCGGGAGCCAAGATGGATTTCCGAATGAGTCACATAAAATAGAAGTAGACCAATGCATATTATCAGTAGATACTTTCAACTTCTAATTTTTAGAAACATAGAGGACACTTATTACCTCCTCTTTCATAATAGTTACAAGCAGTAGAAGTAAATTTGACAACGTAACTATTAGATTGGTGCAACTTTGTAAACATGGGAACATGATTATTAAAGCTATCTTGTGAACCATTAGCATGTTTCCCTCTCTCAAAATAATTTCAATAAACATTAGAGTTGTGGGTGGAATCGTTACTAGTGCAAGATAATTTCATCCCACATAAGTAATTTTCAACATATGAAAACTTCTCCTCGTTAGCAAGATAATTTCAGCCCACATAGGAGAGTTCAAGAATGATATCGGACTTTCTTGAGTAAGAGTGTCATTACAAACAATATTCATAACATTTTAATTTGCATCCTCACATATAGTAGTGACCATTGTTTCACAAGAGGGATATAATGAATCAAGTTTAGGTGCAATAGAACTACTAGAATCATTTTCTCCTAAAGCATTATGCACCCAACTATCATGGGAATTATCATAGGAAGCGGGCATATTGATATCTTCATCAAGTATGGAATCATCATCACAAAGATCATTATTATTTGCAACTATGATTTTATCAGCCCATGTCATAGGTAGTATTTTCATATAAGGAGGATCATCTAAAGCTTTATAATAAACCATATCTAACCCATATTCCTCATTACCTTTCAAATTATTATCAATAATATTCTCATTAGGCATAGGTTGATATTCCCCATCATCATCCGAATCATAAAAACAAAGTGTATCATCAACCTAAATAGGTTCATGATTAATAATAGCTTGAGCTTGAGTATCAACCTCGTCCATGGATGATGAAGGTGGAGGTTCCCTCTCTTCCTTCTCTGGTTGTTCATCATTTTTCTCCTCTTGGGATTGCATGGACATCCGTAAACTTATGCTTTTATTATCCTCTTCCTGCAAAACATTAGTGTTCTCTTGGGCAGTAGTGCCCCTCTCATTATAGTCAACAACATATATATTTTCAGAGAATTCGGTTATGCAAGTATTAAGGGTAAGATAAATCATACTTCCATGCTTTCTAGCCACATCACTAATTTCATAATTCCCATCTATAAAAGTTTTTAACTCAAAGGCTGCCCAAAAAAAAGTAACAAATTGCTCCACTTGTTCCATCCCTAGATGAGCATAATCAACTCTATGGTAAGATGCGATTACATATTCTTCATGGAACATACATTGGAATTCAAAGTATCTAATTTTATGTTTAGAGCAAGAAGTTATATCATGATGATTTTCAAGCAACTTCTTAGCAATACTATGTTTCTTAGCATTCATAGCACCATTCAAATAACTTTGCAATATGTCATTTATATCTAAACAACTAGACATAACAAGAGCATTTTTAATATTTTCCATTTTATAATTTTTTTTGGTTTTCAATATAAAATAAAAGAAATTGCAAAAAGAGTAAGTAAACTAACCTAGATGCAAAATTGAAAGTAAACTAATGTTTAGTGCAAAGAAGAATAAAAACTTAAGAGCTACGCTCTCCGACAACGGCGGCAGAAAATATGTTGCTACCCACAAGTATAGGGGATCATTGAAATTTTCGATGTGTAAGTAGTAGTGTCGATCCCACGAGAAGCAGAAGGTATATGTATTTATCGTTCCAATGAGAGTGCCACTACTCTTATTATATATGCACTAGACAAACTAAGATGGTTGCTATGTAGTGGTTTAAAGGTTCAAAAGTAAAGTTGCAAAAAAATTAAAAGCTCTTTTCAAAAAAAGACCAATACTCTATGCAGCAAGAGGACAAGATCAAGTGTGTGATTAAATGTGAGACAAACGTTTCTAAGGGCTACATATACTTCATAGCATAAAGAGGGGTCACCAAGAAGGTGCTATCGCATTTTTCTTAAAAATGTAAAGTTTTTTTTCTGCTAGAAAATTACAAGTGAACCGAGTTACACTTTTCATTAATATATGCAGTTGTATTTTTCTGAGGAAACAAACCTTTATTTGGTACGCAAGTTCAGGTTACACGCTGTTTCTGCATACATATGTAGTGTACTCAATCCTAAAAGCTGAGAGCGGACGATGTATGCCCGGGCTTGGTTGCTCCGGATAAACGAGTGGAGGAGGTTAACCCGCTAGCAATTTTTCTACTATGATACGTTGCCTGGAATTCGTAATACTGGTGTATATTAGCGGGTCTATTCGTACAGGATTAAATGGATCTGGTTGGCTGCTGGAGCCACACTTGATTGCCCGTCTAGCTGGTGTCCTGTACCGAGTACTTAGAATCCCGTCCATGGCACATCATGTTCCGGGTTCATTAGGGGTTGTGACTAACTCTGGATTACTAGTACTGTATTTCCGAATGTTTTCTCTTGCAGATTTAGGGCTTAAATTCCAGATAACATGGTTGTCATTTCATCAAATTCAAATGCCACAACGAAAAAATCGATTCAAATACATCAAATGCAAATACTAGAGTCTAAATCACAAAGAATTCTCAAGAAACTCTACAGCACAAAACTATTTTTCCTATATATGGTCCACTCCGGCAGGCGAGAAGGACACACCTCAACCCAATAAACATAGAAATAATCCGCACCTAGGCTTGCCTTGTTGAGATGGCCAGTCGCGCCTACCCGGATGATCCGTACCTCGCTGCCATCCACATGGTGGAGGCGTTCTCGGAGGAGCAGACTGCCGCGTACGACTGCCAGGCCAACCAGCTCGAGGCGGATGTGGCGGCGGTGCGACTGCGAGTAACCCCGGCCATAGTAGGCCGCGCAACGGCAAGTAGGTATAACCGTCGTAGTTTTTGGTTAACTCGACTAACTATCGGATGGTCTTTTTGGCCAATCAAAAATGATGGGAATTTTTTTCTTATCTATGTCACTGCCCGACAGGTCCGTATACAACCAACACGGACGTGTAGCGTGACGCACAGCGTACGCGCAGACGCAAAATATTTTGGCCATGTTTGGGCCTCGGTGCAGAAGCATATTTCGACCGCGCGGTTTAAAATGGTCGCTTCGCGTCCGTTTGCGTCGGTCCGTTGGAGATACTCTTATTGTAACAATTGTCTCGTTTTTATATCATGTAGTTGCTATATTAATATAACTGGTCGAAAGCTGTTTCGATTCGAGAGGAGAGGGCGTAGCAAAAAATTGCATCCAAGTGTTTCAAAATTTGAATTCCTTCACTCTTGTGTTGAGTGAATTCTTAGGGATTTAACAAACAAATTGGCTGGTGGTTGGCAGTTGTCACGGTTTCGGGCCTGAACCCTATGGTCCTACTCCTACCTGGGCTGCATCTCCCAAAGATCGTACGGCATGGTGGTTGCATGGATCCCGTTGTGTATTCTTCCCTAGGATTACAGATTTGACAATACACATAGCTATACCAGCTGAGCCTCTGAAGCGATGAACGTGCACCACACATTTATCAGGAGCAGGCAAGCTCGGGCAGACTATGGAGTTTCCGATCCTAAAAGCAACTTGAGCCGCTGCCCTTGTATTGTGCAAGCCACCACATACGTTTCACCAAAGATACCAGCAACTTAAGTGATTGACCAGGCGGCTAAAACATAAGGAGGGCTACACTTTGGCCTAGCGGGATACTCATAGACGACACAGCATTTCAAAACTGCAAAGTGGAATGCGTCACTCGGCGATCTTATCCACATCCAACAGAAACTGAATGAACGCCGCCCTTGACGAGCCCCCTTCCTCCAGCGCCGCCTCCGCCTCCTGTTTGCAAGCAGCCACCCGAGCCCTAAGCTGTCTCCCATCCTCGCCCTCTATCACCAGCCTCACCTTGGCATCCACCTCCTCCGCCTTCACAAAGCCTGCCGCAGCTCCACCGCGACGCCCATGTCCTCCGTCATGCACACCTTGTTCATCTTCTGCTCCGCTTCCAGCGGCCAACACAGCATCGGGACGCCGGCCGAGACGGCCTCCAGCACCGAGTTCCACCCGCAGTGCTTCACGAATGCGCCGGTCGCGCGGTGGCGAAACACGTCCACCTGCGGTGCCCATGACTTGATGACGAGGCCCCTGTCCTTGGTCCGCTCTAGGAACCCCTCCGGCATGAGCGTGTCAAGGTCCGGCTCCGGGCGCACCTCCAAGTATTTCTTCGCGTCGCGGCTTCCGGCCGGCGTGCACACAGACCATAGGAACCGCTGCCCGGATGTCTCCAGGCCAACGGCTATCTCCTTGAGCTGCTCCGCAGAGACTGTGCCCTTGCTCCTGAAGCAGAGGAAGACGACGCTGCGGTCCGGCTGCGAATCAAGCCACGTGAGGCACTCATTCCTGTCCACGTCGTCGCCATCCTTCGAGCCCTTGCTGACCAATGGCCCGATGCAGTAGATAGAGGGCAGGATCCGGCCACGGACGCAGAGCGGGTCCCTGAGCGACTGCACCGCCCTGCTCTCCAGCGACTCGAACGTGTTCACCAGAACGCCCATCGTCTCAGTGTTGCGCTTCCAGATGTTGGTCATTTTCTTGCACAACTCATCCTCCGGGTGCTCCAGAAGCTCCTTGATGAGATGGGACGCCGGCATCGGCGGAACACCGAGGAAATCAAGCGGCGTGTCCCCGAGCTCCTTCAGGCCTGTCCGCCTGCCAGCTATCAGCGCCGGAAACTGGGTCAGGACGGACAGGCACGAGGCGCCCGAGGCGAAGAACGTGTAGACCGGGATGTCGAGCTTCACGCAGACATCGAGAGCGTGGACGCAGAACATGTCGAGGACAACGGAGTGCAAGCGTCTTCGGTGGAAGGAGCGGAGGAATTCTTCGAAAAGCTCGTTGTACTCAAGAAAGAGCTGAAGGAGTAGGAAGGGGTGCTTGCCGGAGGCGGCGAAGTCGGGGGCAGGGAGTGCCGGTAGGACGTGGAAATTGATGGACGGGTTGGAGGCGGCAATGCGCTGGATGGCACTGGCGCCGGAGTCGGACGACTTGAAGGGCGGCTCGATCATCACCATGGTGACATCGTAGCCATGCTTGAGGAAGGCGTTGGCGAGCTCCGTCATATTAGATTGATGCATTAGCCACTTGAACCAAAAGTCCGAACTGTTGGAAAGGGCTATGCTATATATTTTAACACTCCCCCTCACGTCTAGGCTGGACAAACGGGAAGACAGTAGACGTGGGACAAATGGGAGGCTGCAACTATTTTTAGATTAAATAGTGCGTAAGCCGGGGTTTGAACTTGAGACCTCTTGGCTCTGATACCATATTAGATTGATGCACTAGCCACTTGAACCAAAAGTCCGAACTGTTGGAAAGGGTTAGGCTATATATTTTAACACTCCCCCTCACGTCTAAGCTGGACAAACGGGAAGACACTAGACATGGGATAAATGGGAGGCTGCAACTATTTTTAAATTAAATAGTGCGTAAACCGGGGTTTCAACTTGAGACCTCCTGGCTCTGATCCCATATTAGATTGATGCACTAGCCACTTGAACCAAAAGTCCGAACTATTGGAAAGGGCTAGGCTATATATTTTAACACGTCATGGCGCCGACATGACTGACGCCGGCGCCGGGTAAAGAACCACGGTCTGCTTCATCTTGTCCGTGTGGGAGGTGGTTGGACTTGCTCAGTATTGCATATACAGATGCTCTGGGAATCTTTTGGGAGATGGCAGCGACACTTGCGGAGTGGAAATGCTTGCTGTTGCCGGGAGCTTCTTATAGCTGTTCAGCCTTGCTGGTGAAGTAGTTTGGACCTGGAACACTTAGAGCATCTCCAGTCGCGTCCTCCAAACCGTCCCCAAAGAGATTTGGGGCGCAGAAAAAGAGTTTCAGCGCGTCCCTAAAGCCATTTTTGTCCTGCGGCCGATCGGTGTCCGGCGCCCGAGCCGTCCCCGTCCACGGGCGCTCCGGGAACGCCGGACACACAACGAGGCCCAAGCGCGGGCCCGACCGTCGGCGGCACGGAGGCTAAAACCCGTCCTACCTTTGGTCAAGCGACGTTAATGGCGTCCCTGTTTTCCCGGGCGACGCAGTGACGCGTCTCGTGCATGCGCGCGGCGCGTCCGCGCCGGTTATTGCGTGCAACCACCACCCCGTGTTTTAAGAGCCTGCGGTTCTCGCCGCTCATAATCCTTCTCGTCGCCGCCGCCTCCCCCTCCCGATCTTCTCCTCGCCGCTCAAAAATGTCGAGCTCCTCCCGCAAGATCGCCGCGCCCGGCTTCGGCGCGGCACTCACCGTGGCGGAGCGTGGGCCCGTACCACGCCGTATCCTGTCCCGCCGGACATGCGGCGCCAGCACGGCGGGCTGGAAGATGGCCGTGAACGGCATTGGCGTTCCGCCGCCGCCGCCGAAGACGGACCAATGGGACGCCATCAAGGCCCGTCGGGCTCAACTCACCGCCGAGGAGCGGTTGGATCCGACATGGGCGGTCAACGACAACGACGCCTGGTGGACGACGTACTTCCGCGAAGTACGACATCGAGATGCACCACCGACAACCTCCTCGGCGGCCCCAACAGGTGGAACAGGGAAGGCGCCTGTAGGGCGTCGGGCGCACCCTCGAGAACGTCATCCGCGGCCTCCACAACGGCGCTCCAAGGCTGGAGATGCCGTCGTCGCCGCCGCCGTCTCCTCAATGGCAGCCGAGGAGGACGACATACTCGTCCTCCTCGCACTCTTCTTCCTCGGGACCGGCGCGATCGACGCCGTCCTCGTCGTACCGGTCGGCGCCCTACACCGTCCCCAAACGGGAGGTCAAGGAGGAGCCGGCGACGCCCGTCAACACGAGGCGTGGCGGTAGCGGCAGCGGGCGGCAGCAAGGGAGGCGCGGCGGCGCCATCCTCATCCTGAAGCCGGAGGTGAAGGAGGAGACGGAGGAAGCGTCGCATGCGGCGCTGCTGGCGGAGTACGAGCGGCAGCAGCGGCTCATCGCCGCAGCGACGACCCCGAGGACTGCCAGGGCTGGGGGCGGCGTTCTTGGCTTCCATGGACGACAAGGACGCCTGGAGGGGCGACCTGGACGCGGCGATCGCCATGTCCATCCGCGACTCCGGCAAGCCGCTGGTGGACCTCACCGACGACGGCGAGGCAGGACCAAGCGGCTTGGTGAAGGACGAGCCCGTCGACGAGCGCGTCAAGCAGGAGGTCGTCACCGATGTACAACTTCCAGCAGTACTACGACGCCTCCGGCCGCCGCAAGTGGTTCTAGATTAGGTTTAGTTTTAAAGTTAGTCAAATTTCGTTCGAATCTATGTAAGTTTGGACGAATCTAATCAAATTTAGTTAAGTTTAAAATTTGCGAAATTTTATTTGGAGGGACGCGGGGACGCACAAACGCGACACGAACGTCCCCAAACGCTCAATGGCGGTTGGGGGACGGTTTGACTTGCTGGAGATGCTCTTAAAGAGTCAAAGATACGCAGACTATATTATATATGGAGAGTTGATTGCGAAATCTACCTTGAATAAGTAAAAGTAATTCTGCTGAAGGTAGTAGTTGAGGAGATCCAGCGTGATGATGTTTCCTGCTAGCTGCAGCTTGATTGCTTCAATACTGGGTACTTCCTCCGTGTCGGTTTATCTATACTCTATATCTAATAATGAAGGAGCTAAAGTTTCTGCCAAAATTTTGTCGAACATTTTTTATGACCGTTTTGCCCTCTCACAAAAATACATAATACTGCACAACTGCCACCCACGTACCGGTTCGTTTAGTGTGCGTTTGGTTCTAGACCAAAGGAGGGATGGGATGTGATGGTCCGAATTTTGCATGCGTTTGGTTGTAAATTAAGAGGAGTGGTACCATCCAGCTGATAGAATATACCTCAAAGATGCCGATTCAAGTGATCCCTCAAAATTGGTCGGACCTCTTCGTCCATGTTTTTCTAATTGGTGGACCACTCCTAATCTTTCTCCCTCGCGACTAATCATGAATACTAGCCGCCCCATCTGAGTTCACCGCTGCAGCCCCGAGCCACCACCATGTCCAAGTCCGGCCTCCACCCGCCAGCCTGCCGCTCGCCGAGCCGCCGCCTCAACCCCCGCCGATGTGGGCCGATTTTAGGAGAGCTGGAGCCGGCCGAGACCAGGGAGCCGCCGCCGACCGGGAATAGGAGAGCCGCCGGCGAAGCTGCCTGCCTCAAGATCGCGCTATCCCACCTCATCCTCTGTGACTGCCGATCGATCTTAGGGGAGATGCAGCCGGCCGAGACCAGGGAGCCATCGACGACCGGAAACGCTGCCAGCCGTGGCCGCTTCGTCGGATTGTCCTTGCCCTCACTTTCTGTCTGATTGTGTCTCTACGGTGTAGAGAACTCTGCTGATTGTTGTTAATTACTCTAAGGAAATTCATAGCCTTTTGTTTCCCATCCTGAGCAGATTACAACTCATCCTAACCGTATCCTAGTCCTTCCGAACCAAACAAATGCTGAAAATTGGACCATCCAAGATTCCCATCCTTACGGTGTGGATGGTCCTATCCCATCCCTAGGAAGCCATCAACCAAACGCACGCTTAGTTCCTTCTCAGATAGACTCGCACGCACGAAGTGGGCCTAGGAAAATATGGGCCGACCGAGCGAGTTGTATGTGCCTCCGATCGACCACCCTCCTCGACCCCGCACCGCGTCCATTGGCCATAAATAGGGTTGCAAACCTTCGATCAAACTAAACCAAATCTCTTGCCCAATTCCGTCCTCTTTGAGCACCGACCGGCCGATTCCTAGCACGTCACCGTCAGATCCGGATGGGACGCCATGAGAGGGGCAGATGCAGAGGAGGCCGCAGTAGCAGCCCCGCGAGCGGCGGTGGCGATTGAGTAGGCGGCCGGAGATCCCGCCGGACTCGAGGAAGCCAAAGGGCATCCTGGACGACCGCACAAAGGCCGAAATCTGAGCAACGGATTCACGAGATTGCTGGTGCCCTATTACTTTTTTGCCTGACGCCGGCCCCTGGCGATCACGCACGAGTCCATCTTGCCAACCGAGTAGGCAGCCCATCGACCCAGTTCCTATTCGCTCAGTGCGTCAGCAGTCAGATTCCCTAGCCGGCCGGCGACGTGCACTACCAGTCTGCATCCCCACTCGTCTTTCCGACTAGGCCTCTGAGCGACGTTTTTCCAATCCCGACGGCGTAATTCGGTCCAGTCGTGCCCCCGGTTCTTCGTTTTCGTCTGTATTTGGGCCTAAATTCATCCGGTATCCCACGCCATCCCCGCCCCCCCGGGGAGCGGTCGGGGACTCCGGACGAAACGAAAGCGCGCCAAACGTCGAGGAAACTTTCCGCGTCGGTGGCCCCAACTTGTCGGCGAGAGACTACGATCATCGTCCTCATCGCATCGTCTTCTGCGCGCTGTAAAAGCCTGCCGCCGGTCAGTATTCGCCGGCCGCGTAGCTTCCACGCGGCGAGTTAATGCCGTCGCCTCGGTATCACGCGCGCCTACCTCTATTTATCGCCGAACTACCGCGTCCGCATTCACCTCTCTCTCGCATTCCACCAAATCTTCCCCGAACTCGAAGAGGTAGCAATGGCGAACGACGGTGCGGCCAACAACGGCTTCGGCCGCCGCTCTCTCCACCAATGGGAGGGATGGCTCCTCCACGCGGCGGGCTACCCGGCTCCGCCGGACTTCCGTGCACCGGGGGGATGGAGGCTGAGCGCAGGCGGCGTGCCGATCCCGCCGCCGCCAAAGGGAGGGGGGGGGGGCTTACTCGAAACGGCGATCAACGAGGTGCTCGTCACTCTCAGTGACGAGCAGCGCGCGGATCCGCGTTTCTTCCCCGACAACCACGAATCGTGGATCGCGTTCTTCCGGCGCAGGTATGAACGCGAACTCGCCGCGTACGACGGCCCTCCTCCTCCTCCGGCAAGGAACAACGCCGCCGGCCGCCGCCGATGGTGGAGCGCGCCTGGCCGCACCCTCGAGAATGTGCTCGCGCACATCGAGGACGGGAACTCCCCTGTCCTGGGGATGCCGCCGCCGGTGGCGCTACCGTGTCGCGCCGGCACGGTAGTTCCTGGATGCCGAGGAGGATGGCGCCATCCTCCTCCTCGTCGCTCGCGGTCGGCGTCCAGGTCCGGCGGGTCGATGTCGGCCACCGTCAAGCGGAGTGGGCGACGTCAAGAAGGAAGCGGCGTCGCCACCGCCGAGGGCGCAGCAGCCGGCGCCCTCGTCATCCGCGACCAGCCTTCCGCCGGCAGAGCGGGCGGAAGAAGACGAAGAAAGAGGCCGCCGCAAACCAGCTCGCCGAGGAGGAGGCGAAGCGCGCGGGACGCCGCGGTGGCGAGACGATCGCCGGTCGCCGAAGGACATGGGAGGAGGCGGCGCGCGGACGACGCCGCACTGGACTGGTCCGGGCGCGACGGGAGCGCCAGAGGCGGAGCGCAGCGGCGGCTGCTGGATCTGGCGCCGCGCGTCAACTCGCCGCTTGCGCCGCCGCACCATCCGCCGCTAGGAACGCCGCGCCCAGGGAGGTGGTGAAGCTCAAGGAGAGCAGCGACGATGACATGTACCTTCCGTCGCCGTGCACCGACGACGCGCCGGGGCACGAGCCGCTGGTACGAGGCTCCGCCGCCCCAGGACAACGCCGGCTCGAGCGACGACGACGACGGCGGCGACTACACGTCCTTCTACCGCCATTTCGGCATGTAGTAGGCCGCTATTTAGTTTAAGTTTAGTTTGCCGCCGAATTCAAATAGATGTATGAATTCGGCCTATTTATGTACGAACTCGCCTCTATATGTTAAATATCATTAAAATTCGCTTATGTTTGAACGAACTCGCCAATTTTGTCTGAACTCGCCGAAATCCGTTACATCCATCCTGGGCTCGTGGCTGGGAAGATGGGCCTCCCCAGGCCAAATTTTCCTCCAATCCGGACGACAATATCGTTGGATTTGGGCGTGGGGAGCCCAAACGGCAGGAGATGCTCTTACGATGGCTGAAGCACTTGCAATGTGGTCTTGCTTTTCTCTTTGCACTTCAGGATCGGTACCATATGAGAACGCGCTGCTAGCGCGGTGGTAGCGAAAGGCAGTGGCCTAGCTACCCGTCCTGGGTTCGATCCCTGCTGGGACGAATTTTGGGATGTCTCACCAAGAACACTGTTCCACTGAGCAATGTTCCTTCAATAAATCTTCGGCGCCTCCCACACGTGTTCGTGCCACAACTGTCAGAACTCAAAACACGTGTGCTCTGTGTGTGTAGTTGTAGGTCTAGCTTGTGTGCTAGGGGTGTGCGTGCGTGTGGTGTGTGTGTGGTGTGAGTTTAGCACATGAGTTCAGATACTACAACTGTACCACCGATCGAGAGGCATCAAAAAAAAAAAAAAAAAGGATCGGTACCATATAGCTGTACTCCAACCTGATTGTTTGTTGTTTATTCTGAAACTCAACTCGAAGGAGCAGTACAGATATCAAGTGGGCCGTGGGAGCAGTTGCAGCAGATATATCTGCCATTCTCTTTTGTACCGGCCAACAATTGTGTGGAGATTGGAGCGATTTGGAACTCCTAATCGCTATCAAACTCTAAATTTATTCAATAAACGAATGAACCCTTCCGTTATCATCCACACCAAACTGATGGTCTGCAGATTTTTAATAGAAACATGCGAGGATTTTATGTTAAGTTATTGGCTTTCTCTCTCCCTTCATCCGTGAGTAAATACTAAATAGTGCACATATGAGTTATTTTCTTATCTGGGTTATTAGAACACATATCCGTTTTTTGAATATGACTGATGAAATTCACGTTTCCAAATTGTTGCAAACAGATAACATATTGTGTCGTGTCATCTATTTTTTAACTACATCTATGGCAGGCCAACGCTAGAGGAAAACACACGTCAATCAATTATATACGAAGTCAAATTATGAAAGTATCAGTCAAGGTGGTTCAGATGACTTACGCCAGAAAATTAAGAAGCCAGGAGGTCATCTATCTGGGATTGTCTTGCTTTGCTCATGTAAGTTTAACCATATTAGACTATGTTGTCTATCTCAAAGTTGTTATTGTTATTATTTTTTTAGAATTGCATTTTGAGTTTGTTTCCGAGAATGGCAGCGCTGTAGCAACGCACGGGTATTGTGCTAGTAAGACTAAAATATAACATATAAAGCTTCTAATGATATTATTTTTTTGTAATATATGCATCATATTAAGTTGGTCAAATCGATAATCTAGAATTACTAGTAAGGCCAATAAACCGATATGGAGGGAGTACCTTGCATAAGAGGTACACGAGATTTGAATCGGTACACGTGGCCCGGTAGCATGCACCCGATCTTTAGCTCTTGTTTCGATAATATATAGGATACTTGAATTGATTTGCATTTACCGTGGGGTTTAGAATTATCATAGTCATAATTATTGTGATGCATGACGCCTAAATTAGATTCATTTTTTTTCCAACTGGGCCTCGACCCCTTTTCATTAACCACAACAGAAAGAAAGTATCTTACAACTACCACTCACACAAGAAAATAATAGCGAGGGGCAAGAGACGAGCTAGGGCACCAATGGCAAACCCGATGTGAGTGCTCGACATCAGAACACTTACTATGGGGCAAAAATCCATTGCCACCTCATCTACAAAGTTCAAAACACACAAAACTCATAATTAAGCTTTCCAGAAGACAAGAAACCAAGATACCCTAGACATACAACAGAAAGAAATACGGTAGGGGAAGCCCCTAGCGTGTTGTTTTTAAATAATAAGAATCTAAATTCGCATCTCTGGAAACTTGAACCTGAATAGTTGGGTTGTACATCCACGTTCCTAACCAAGTAAGTTAGGCTCACTTCTTCCAAACATACAACATCAAAATGAACAACACAGACTATCATCTTCCAGTAATTCTCGACATATCCACCACCCTTCTCATAACACCAGGGTCCTCATTGGCAAGCCCCGACGCCATCTTCATCATCTACTTTGCTCCAGTCCGGATTGAACCAGCCTCCTCCTCCTTATATAAACCTGCCCAATAGTTCAAGAAGGGTCCAATTGTGAAGACAATGGCAAGTGGAGATTTTAACTTCTAGCTCTGAAAGCAATTTTGAAAGGAATTCATCAGTGATCCAATTGCGATCCAATTTCTAGATTTCATCAGTTGCCATAAGAAAATCTTTATTTTGAAAGGAATTTTTGCCTTCCAGATCCATTTACTTTTAGCATCGGCATTTCCAATAAGTTGTACACCATCTTGGTACTAAAGGTTTTTTTTAGTTAAAGACAATTGCACATCATCAGACTCTGTACTAACATGAATACCTTTAGCGGAATTAACAATAAAATCCCACTTATGATGTAGAAGGATACCCTGAACTCTTCTCCTAAAATCCAACACATAATTGTTTTCCCTTACTTTCTTCATTTCATAGTCAGATTCTGATCATGACAAATATTAAACAGCTCAGGGTAGCTATCACATAAACATTATCAAGCCAGGGGCCTTTCCAGAATCTCATAATAGATCCATCATGAAGCACTAGGTGTCTCCCTTTGAAAAATATCCTTCATTTTTAATAAAGCTTTCCAGTAAGGAATGTCAGAAACCCTAGCTTCCATAGAAGCTACATACTGGTTAAACAAATATTTAGCTTTAATAATAATAAGATCCTGCCATAAACCAGACATAGTCTCCAAATTCCACTACTATTTACATAATAGACATATATTATGTTTCCGCCATAGGTCTGTGATGGCGGCGGCTCCTCCAATCGGTCATTGCCCTTTTGATGGGCTACTCTGCGATCCTTTCGTGTTGGTCGAAGGACTCGGGTACTTGTCGGTTCCGCCGGTTGCCTCGGGTGGTGCTGCCGAGGTGCCCCTTCATGCTTGTGATGCACCGTTGGCCCCGAGCTTGCTTTGGGTTTCTTCTTTGGGCTCCGACAGCGATGACGACGGCGATGAAGAGTTGGTTCCGCAGTCACCGTTGGCCTGCAGCAAAGGCGTCGTTTCCAGCTCAGTTTATGGCACCACTGATGATGTCTCCATCAACGGCGTTGTCCCTGTTGTGCAGGCGCCAGCGGAGCCCTGCGGCAGCCTCTCTGCTGTTGACACTCTTGGCGACCAGGATGGCTGGGTGCAGGTGAGTCGGGGCAGACGCCTTGGCCGCAAGCCATCGACTTTGCTTCAGAATGAAGGCCTCGAGCGTAGTCTCGCTTTCAAGCGTTGGGCTCGTGGGAGATGTTTTCGGTGCCTCGAGCGTGACCACCATGTCAACACATGCAGTGCGCCCTTCAGATGCATCCGGTGTCGTCGTCCTGGTCATCGGGAGCGCTTCTGCCGTGCACGCTTCCCCGCCGCTCGTTCTCGCTCTTCGGACACTCGTGCTCGTTCTCCGACATGTGCTCCCTTTCAGCAGAGCCGCTCTTCGCCCGCTCAGCCTTGTTGTTCCTCGCCGCCCCGGAGTTGGGCCGAGGTCGTGTGCCACTCGTCGTCTCCTGCAACATCACCGCCAAGGCCCTCTCCAAGGTGTTGTGAGGAGTTCAATGTCAACGCCAGTTTGGACTCCAGCTTTCAGTGCCAGCTTTCCTTGCTGCGCATGGAGCTCACCCAGTTGGTTGCTACGCGTCGAGGAGGCGACTCGCCCCCTCCGTGAGGAGGTGGCAAGTCTCAAGTTGTTGTTGGCACATGTTGGTGATTCTTTGGAGCCGACGGAGGCATGTTCTTCAGGTGGACATGAGCTCGCCACCGTGCAGGTTTCACTTGCACTTGGCTCCGCTGAGGAGAAGTCATCTGTGGTTGAGGAAGAATATCTCTACAGCTGTTTCTCTCCTCGTGGCAGCCCCGGCCAGTCGCTGCAACCTGTTGTGTTGGCTGCCCCGGAGAGCGAGAACATAGACGAGACCTTGGCTCCGGTGTTGCAGATCACGCCAGAGCGACATGAGTTGCGTGGTGATTCTCCTGCGGTGCTTCCGCTGGTGGTATGCTCTGTGGAGACCTTGGAGGTGGCCATGACACCCTCGCCACCACAGTTGGAGGCTTGCCAATCCCTCGCCTCTTTGGACTATGAAGCAGTGTTGGCGCCTAGTTCTGAGGCTCTTTTTGCGAAAGAGCTTTGCGGCTTGCTCGCTAGTTTGGAGGCGGCTAGCCCTGGATATGGCAAGGACATTGACTGCGTCTTGGCGGGAAAGGCCTCGGAGGATATGATCAGGAGGGTGGAGAAGTCTCTCAGGAAAGTATCTATCAGGAGCATAAGAAGGAAGAGAGCCGGATGATTAGTTGCTGGAATCTTTTTGGTTGTCATGTCCTTTTAGTGGGTTTTCTTTGCGACGTTGTGCTCTTGAGTGCCGATTCTAGTTGGTTTAGAGGTTGCTTTCGTTTGATGTTGTTCTCTTGTGGATGTTCTGTTGTTTTAGGTTTTCGCTCGGTTTTCTCCTAAAAACCGAGCAACTTCTTCTTAATTAATAGATGAGGCAAAGCTTTTGCCTTCGTTTCAAAAAAAAAAAAAATATATTATGTTTCCTCAAATCCTCAACACCCCCATGCCCCCTTTATTTTTAGATCTACAAATCATTCTCGATTCTAACACATAATATTTCCCCTTCTTATCTTTAACATTGCAAAAAAAAATCCTCTTATGTTTTTCTATTTTTTCATCAAAAGTTTTATTAAGCAAGAAAACGGACATATAAAAATAAGAAACTCCAAGATAAAGCAGAGTCAAGAAGCACCAGCCTAGCAGCTGAAGCCGAAGAATTGCCAATCCAACCATCAGTTTTCTAATCATATAATTATCCAAGAAAACCCATCACTACTTTTTAAGGCAGGAAAAGACACAAGCATCCCCAAATATCTAAGAGGTAAAGCACCAACTTGGCAATGGTATGTTTGCATAGAACTCCACAACATCATTATCAGCACCAATAGCAAAAAATCTCACTTTTTAAGATAGTTAATTTTCAACCCTTCAAATTAACAGCATTACATAATCTCCAAGATTATTTTTTTAGCATGTAACAACTTACACTGATGATCAGAAAACCACCTCATTTTACGACAATCAAGCAAAAAGTTCCAATTTACTTTGTCATCCAGCTTCTCAAAATCAAGTTTCAAAATTATACCAGCTTGTTTTTTTACATGACATGATGCATAATCTCTTGTAAAGAAAAGATACCATCGAATATATTTCTACCTTTTATAAAAGCATTTTTCTGCACAACGAACAACATTTTTGTAAGGGCCACAATGAACAACTTAGAAGCATAAGGATCCAAACGAATGGTCAAAGTTTTGGTTATCAACTTATAAATGCATCTCAGCAAATAGATAGGACGAAAACGGGGGTATATAGTCTCACCCAATATTCAGGTACAATAAGCAGAATACCACGATCTACATACACTGATACACATTTCTGTACCCTTGCATCTAAAAAAGTGCACTAGCTAGCCGAGAACATATTTTTATTGACTTTGAGCAGATAATTTTATTTTTTACAACACCAGTTACATCGCATGTGAGATGCATGAAAGATCTTAGAGCCATGAACTCCCTCCACAGTCTTAGTAGTTTTCTGCAGCCTCAGATCAGTATCAATTACATCAGCATGCATGGTGAGTTGAATATGAGGCCACAGCTAGCTACGCCAGCGTCCTACGTACGTCCAGCGTAGAGTCCAGATGATTTAACCAGAGGTCAAGTTCGGCGGAGGTGTTGGATGTTGCTACGGTGCGTCTCACCTAGCCGCTCATCCTTTCAAAAAAAGAACCTAGCCGACTCTTCTTCGAGAAGATCCAAGTAGAACGACGGAGGATGCAAAATCGCTTCTCTCCTTGCACGCTGCTTGCTGCTCCAGGACATCAACCGGACACACATCGTGACATCGGGCAGAACAATCACTAGTCTAAGACCGACGGATTAGACTTAGAGATTCGCAGCTATCAGGCTGATTTGGCCCACTAGATGGAAGATGCACAACCCTTTTTGTTACTGTTATGTTGTGAATTAAATTTATATAAAAGAGGGAGACTAACTTCTGACGAGCGAAGTTTTCGTGATATAACGAGAAGGCAAAAAACCTTTTGGGATGGCTGAATGAGAAAGACATCTTTAATCAATTCGAACTTACTTCAGTGAAAATCACATCCAACCATTGAATATTTGTGTCTCATATCCATTTGTTCACCAAGTTGTTATTCAGGTTCAAACTAGTAATGTCAATCTTTTTTATGAAAATCCTCGAAAATGGATATTTTTTGATAAATAAAATATGTTAATATAGCGGGGATACCAATTACAAATAATCCCTGTAACAACGAAATACCTAAAGACATTACATATGCACACAACCCTATTACAAAATAGAAGAAGGGGAAAAAAGCAAAAGACCTCTCTACGATGATCACAACCTTGTAGCTGCAACACAAGCCACTGCCGAGAAAACACCCAGAGTCCATGCTCTTAAAATGTTGCCTTCAACAAGGTCATTGGCAGGTATAATTAATTAAGAGCATACCTAGGATTTTCACCCTCGAGCAAGTCTTCCATCTCGAAACAATGCCTTCAACAAGGCTATTGTCAGGCATAACCAATTAAGGCCAGAGCTTCGATTTTTTACCCTGAGAAATAAGACGTTGTACTCCTCATGTGTTGCCGCCCCCGCTTGACGATGGCACTGCTACAAGTCAACAAACACTAAGCAAAGTCCTCATTGTCCCAAAGACACATTCCGCCATAACTAGACCCCAGACCTTAGCCGCCATGACATTCTCCGCCACTGACTTTGCCATGGAAATCTAAACACCAACATGTCCCATGATGGCATCAGACATCGAAGTATCATGTCACCCCCTCCTGAAGCCGCACAGACAGAAAAACTGGGTGCACACGACAAAATCCCATTTGATACAACAATCAATTGGTATCTCACACCTAATGGGAAAGCCGAGCCTCCCGGAACTCGTTAGTGAGGAGATCAATTAGGAAAGGCCTCAAGTAGAACACCGTCTTGGCGCGAATAGAATCCTAGGGCTTCCTCCATTATTCAGAAGATCGTGTGCACGTCATACTCCGACCTCAACCCGCCCGGGCCAGGGAGGCCTTGAAAATGGAGATAATATCATCCTTAACCCCAAAAATTGTGATAAATTTTGATCCATTCCATACTTCTTCCATTCTAAAGTTAGAAATTAAAATTACATTATTCCCGAGAGAGAATTGAGGAATATCATCACATTAACGTTCTATCGGAAAGTCTGATTATCATCACGAGGACCAAATGGATGACAAGGACCAAAAGGATCATTGTAATAGTTTCTAACATATGTTTTCAATTGTTCATCGCATAAATGATGCCTTCGTCTTTCTCAAGTTTGAAATTAGAAATACCAAATCTACATAGATGACACAAACTTTGAAAGGTCCATGAATAAACATAGTTCGCATATAATAACAAAAGTAGCGCTCCACAAATCAAATATAAGAGGTATTTAAAATGCAACCTTGTGATCATTTTTGTACATTGGTTACCACAAAGCTATTGTTACTTATTGATATACAAAATGACAATGCATAGGAAGAGAGTTAGACTTCGATGTTACTTGTCACATACTTTGCCGTGTGCTCCTTATGCTTTCAAATACTATTTGGTTTGAGAACACATTTGGATTCTTACAAGTTGTGAAATATGGTTATCTACTGTTTATTTTAATTAAATTAGTATAGCTACTGATTTCCAATACTTAGTTTAGAAGTTTGAATAAAAATAAAAGTTGAGAAAGTAAATGAGAAGGATGATCATTGGAGAAGTTAGGGCTGTTCATGCCAATGAAATCATTGCTAAATATATATCATTGAACTTCTTCCATAATAAAGCAAAATAAAAAAGAGTTGTACCTTGTACATATTTTATTTTTGAATAAAATGGTCTCCTAATAATAAGTGAGTTTGCAGCTCGGTTGAAACTATTATATTATTTGTATGTAGAACTAAGCATTTTGTAGGCACGGAAGTACCATGGATATGAAATATTTCTTTATTTTAAGATGAAACATGAGATAATAATAAGGGAGTAGATGAAAATACAACAAAACCACAATCTTCGGATGCCCCCGCAGCCCCTCCCCTTCTTCTTTCAAGTAATTTAGGTTTTACTCACTGGTAGAAAAAAGGCCTTCCGTCCAGCCCCATTAGTCGCGGAAATGCAAAAACCGCGACCAATGGGGCCTTTAGTCGCGGCTCGGTTGCCCAACCGCGACCAAAGGCCTGGGCCCAGCGCGCTCGGTGGCCAGCTGGTGGACGGGAGGGGCTTTAGTCGCGGTTGGCCAGGCCAACCGCGACTAAATGTCCTCAGGCCTGGCCCAAAGGCCTTTAGTCGCGGTTGGCCAGGCCAACCGCGACTAAAGCCCCTCCCCTATATATACCAGCCAGCCCACAGCACTTAGCCATTTGGTGCCCACTTCTCTTCACAAACTTCACAAGGGGGTGTAGGTTTGCTTTTGGCTCTTCTTATGCACACAAGGTGTTTGATGAAATGTCCCAAGAGCATGAAACAAACATGATATGAAGTGTCGGAGCCACACTTGATCGAGCTTCCTCATTTATTTTTTCCTCCTCGATCGCGGTTAGCAACAACACTTGAACCTTTCATATGTATGTGTCATTGATAAAATATGCATATGTGTGTAGTTCATTGTTTAATTTCTATTTAATTAGTTTAACAAATGCATATGCGATGGTTAATTATATATTTTGTATTATAATAATGCAGATGAATCGGCAATGGATGTACGCTAGCCGACTCTCCGGCGAATTCACTACGGGTTTGCAAGATTTCCTCGTAGTGGCTAATGCGAACAAGCAGGGGGGTTTTGTTATCTGTCCATGTGTTAACTGTAAGAATCAGAAGGGTTACTCTTCCTCAAGGGAAGTTCACGTGCACCTGATTCGGCATGGTTTCATGCCAAGCTATAATTGTTGGACCAAGCATGGAGAAAGAGGGGTTATAATGGAAGAAGATGAAGAAGGAGATGACATCGATGAGAGCTATCTTGATCATTTCGGTGATACTTTCATGGATGATGCTGAAGGTGAAGGGGAAGGTGAAGGGGAAGGTGAAGAAGAGGCACGTGATGATCCCGTTGATGATCTTGGTCGGACCATTGCTGATGCACGGAGTCGCTGCGAAACTGAAAAAGAGAGGGAGAATTTGGATCGCATGTTAGAGGATCACAGGAAGGCGCTGTACCCCGGATGCGATGATGGTCTGAAAAAGCTGGGCTGCACACTGGATTTGCTGAAATGGAAGGCACAGGCAGGTGTAGCTGACTCGGCATTTGAAGACTTGCTGAAAATGTTGAAGAATATGTTTCCAAAGAATAACGAGTTGCCCTCCAGTACGTATGAAGCAAAGAAGGTTGTCTGCCCTCTAGGTTTAGAGGTTCTGAAGATACATGCATGCATCAACGACTGCATCCTCTACCGCGGTGAATACGAGAATTTGAATGAATGCCCGGTATGCACTGCATTGCGTTATAAGATCAGAGGCGATGACCCTGGTGACGATGTCGAGGGCCAGAAACCCAGGAAGAAGGTTCCCGCCAAGGTGATGTGGTATGCTCCTATAATACCACGGTTGAAACGTCTGTTCAGGAACAAAGAGCATGCCAAGTTGTTGAGATGGCACAAAGAGGACCGTAAGTCGGACGGGGAGTTGAGACACCCCGCAGATGGAACACAATGGAGAAAGATCGACAGAGAGTTTAAAGATTTTGCAGCTGACGCAAGGAACATAAGATTTGGTCTAAGTACAGATGGCATGAATCCTTTCGGCGAGCAGAGCTCCAGCCATAGCACCTGGTAGTCTTCATAGTCGCCGCCGTTGTACTGGTAGTCGTCGCCTTCTAAGTTACCGCCGTCGTCGTCGCTGCTGTCGTCGCTGTCGTCGGGCGGCGCTCGTGGCTCGAACTGAGGGTAGCGCAGGCGGGGGATATCGCCGGCCGTGATGTAGTCCATGACGCTCTGCAGAGTCCGGCCGTACCACCATAGCCGACGGCCGGCCTCGTGGAAGTTCCCAGGAGGCAGACCGTCCTCCTCATACCTGGCGAGCGCCCTCTCACGCCGATTGATGAAGAAGGCGTCCCAAGTATGCTGGTTATCGGGATGCCAGCGGGGATTCATCCGCTGCTCCGGCGTGAGGTCGAGGTAGTAGTGGTTCGTGATGGCTGCCCGGCGCGCAGTACCCTGAGGGAGGGGAGGGACCGGCACGCCGCCGGCGCTTAGGCTCCAGCCGGCGGGGACGCGGTAGCCCGGTGGGCAAGGGTAGTTCGAGGCGCAAAGCTCCTCCACCTGCTGGTAGGTTAGAGTGGGTGCGGTGGAAGCCATGAGAGAGTGATGAGAGATTGGAGAGATGTGATAATGCTGGCCAAGCCGGGCAACATATATGTAGTGAGAAATGGCGGGAAGAAAGAGGCGGGAAGAAAGAGCTGGCGGGAAGAAATTGGCGGGAAGAAAGAGGGGGGAAGAAAGAGGCGGGAAGAAATTGGCGGGAAGAAAGAGGCGGGAAGAAAGAGGCGGGAAGAAAGAGGCGGGAAGAAAGAGGCGGGAAGAAAGAGGCGGGAAGAAAGAGGCGGGAAGAAAGAGGCGGGAAGAAATTGGCGGGAAGAAAGAGGCGGGAAGACAGGGAAGAAATGGCGGGAAGAAGAGAAATGGCGGGAAGAAATGTCGTCGGTGCACACGCCCTACGACATCTTCAGAAGTTGCTCCTCGGAAATTTTTCTGCAAGCCCGTGAGGGGGAAGACGAGCGGGGAAGAATTCGGAAGACATTTTGAATTGAATTGGTTTTATTTTTATGATTTTTTGATATATTATTTGTATTTTTAACATTTTGAATTGAATTAGTTTTATTTTTCTGATTTTTCTAATATATTATATGTATTTTTAACATTTTGAATTGAATTAGTTTTATTTTTCTGATTTTTCTAATATATTATATGTATTTTTAACATTTTGAATTGAATTAGTTTTATTTTTCTGAATTTTTTGATATATTATTTGTATTTTTAACATTTTGAAATGAATTAGTTTTATTTTTCTGAATTTTTTGATATATTATTTGTATTTTTAACATTTTGAATTGAATTAGTTTTATTTCTGAATTTTTTGATATATTATTTGTATTTCTAACATTTTGAATTGAATTGATTTTATTTTTATGAATTTTTTGATATATTATTTGTATTTTTCAGATTTTAGAATCAAAAGAATTTGGAAAATAACCTTTAGTCGCGGTTGGCCTAGCCAACCGCGACTAAAGGGTCCTTGCGCGGGAAATAAATTTCTCCCAAAAAAACCCTTTGGTCGCGGTTGGTATCACCAACCGCGACTAAATACCCCTTAGTCGCGGTTGGTGATACCAACCGCGACCAAAGGCCTATTTTTATAAATAGGCGCGCGCCCGCCTCGGCGGTTTCACTTCGTCTTCTTCGCATTCGCAGACGCGCGCCGATCGATCGACTTCTCCTCGGACGACGCCGTCAGGCTGCCGCGCGCCCGCCCTCCGCCGACGAACCTGCTCCGCGAACACCGCCCGCCGTCGTCGCCGCAACGCGCGGCCCCCCGTCGTCGTCCTCCACCGCCGTGAGTCGACGCGCCGCGCCGCCCTCGATCTCCGGCCGTCGCGCGCGCGCCCCGCGCGCCTCCCTCGTCGGCCGCCGCCCTCGCCTCCGACGCGACGTCTCCGCCCACCTCCCGCGCCGCCGCCGCCCTCCAAACCGCGCGTGCCCTAGCCCGGCCCCGCCGCCCGGCAGCGTGTGCGCCGCCGTGCGCGCGCCGCAGAGAGAGAGATGAGCAGAGAGAGAGAGGGAGAGAGGGCCAGGGCGCCTGGCCGGTTTTTTTTTTTTTTTTGTTTTTTAATTTGTAACTAAGTTTTTTAATTAAAAATGTAACTTAATTAAATTGTAAAAAACAAATGTAACTTAAAACAGAGTTACAAATTTAAAGTTTTTTAATTTGTAACTTAATTAATTAAATGTAACTAAGTTTTTTAATTATAAATGTAACTAAGTTACAAATTCAAAAAACAAAACTAAAACGGAGTTATAAATTTAATTACACTTTAATTATTTAGCTACAATTTTAATTAGTTAAAAAACCGACATTTCTTGTGACTTGTATGAAAAAGATTAAAAAACCGACATTTCTATATATTGTAGCGCCCGTACCGCCGCTCCCATCTCTCTTCTTCTCCGCGCCACCGCCCTCTCTCCTTTTGCCACCGCCCTTTCGCCACCGCCACCGCCCTCTCTCCTTTTGCCACCGCCCTTTCGACACCGCACTTAAATAATTAGTTTTTACTACATGTTTTCAGGACTGACATATGGCGGACGATAGAGCTGACCCGATTATGGAGAACTATGATCCAGAAATTGAAGAACAGCTATTTGGCATCATAAAAGGCGATATTCCTTATGTGCCGACCGAACAAGATGAAGAGGATATTTCTTCTTATCTGAATCTTGAGGGTCAAGATGAAGGCCGTCAGCAAGATGATGGGGAAGAAACGTCGATCAACGACGATCTTCAATTGCAAGTAGCAACTAGCTCCGGCGCCGAGGTATATATATATACATTTTCCTCTGGTGATACAAACTTACTGATTTGAATAAATATGTGTGTACTAACACGCGCGACTCTCTTTCTTATTTTAGCCCTCGGCCGGATCGTCGAAAAAATCGAGTACGTCGTCGTCAAAGCGTGGCGCAACCAAGACGCTCAAACCAGGAGAAACATATACCATCGAGGTTGTCGACAGTGCAACCGGCAGGCCGCTGGAGCCCCCGAAGTACGCCACCAAGTTTATCAACCAATGCGGAGCCGTTGTTAGAGACAACATCTCGATCACCCTCCAGGAGTGGAATGAGCCAAAGAAGGCACGTCTTGGTTTCACTTTTGTTGACAAGAGAACTAAAAAGGATTGCTTTCAAAAGCTTATGGAGCATTTCATCCTACCTCCGGAATACCACAAATTCGATGAGGCGGGTAACAAGATTCAGGAAAACAAGGAGAGGAGGAGGCTACTCAAACACTTCGCTCTTGGTAAGATGGCCGATACATTCCGGAAATTCAAGCAGAATCTAGCCCGTGACTATGTCAACCAGAACAAGACTCCGGAATTCAAAGGACAGTATGAGAGACTTGAACATGATTGGCCAGAATTTGTGAAGCAGAAGAAATCGGAGCATTTCATTGAAATATCGAAAAAAATAAGGAAAATGCGGCTAAGAAGGAGTACAATCATGTTATGGGGCCAGGAGGGTATCGCTTTTGGGAGCCTAAGTGGGAGAAGATGGAGAACGAGCTGAGGAGGCGAGGAATCCGTCCAGGTACGGAGGGATGGGACCGAAGGGCCAAAAGCTGGTGGTACGGGCATGGGGGAACGCTAGACCCGGAGACAGGGGCGTGTGTTTACGGGAACAAAATGTTTAAACCCACCCAAGCCCTTATTGACGCAATGAGGGATGCTCAAGAGGGGAAGATCAAGTTCAACAGAGAGAACGACGCGCTGACAAGAGCCCTCGGGAATCCTGAACACGGAGGACGTGTACGAGGCATGCCCGGGAACATTACGTGGAAAGAAGGGTTCTCCCAGGACGATGACCCGTACGGTTACAGAAGCCGTAAGAGAAAGTCGGATCGGGATGACGATGTTGTGGCGCGGTTGGCATCGGATCTCGATGAGATGAAGAAAACCCTGTCTATACTAGTACAGGAGAGATCGGCAGCTGGGACGCATGAAGATCATCCAGCGGATCTCGGAAGCCAGCAGCGGAGAAGCAGCGTGGCTTCCACGGAGGTCCAGCCGGCTACTGATGCACCGGAGATCCAAATTACTGCACCGGAGCCTCCTCGCTACCCCGTGGACGATGTAAAGGAGATGAAACAATGTCATCTGCATTATCCTACTGGGAACATGTCCACGAAGGTAGCCATCGGCAGTGCTTTGCCATGTGAGCCTGGAGCACTCCACCACAACAATCCCATTGCAGATGGCTATGCTCGTGTCACGGTGGAGGAAATAGTCCCAGGGTTTGAGGACCTGGAGATTGACATTGCTACACCCGAAGGGGAGAGAAGACTTGGAGGTGTCAAGCGCCAGTTTATTCTCTGGAAAAAGAAGTTTATCAAGTTTCCAGACGAGGCGCCAAGGCGAACAAGTCCACCCCCCTCCGGTGGTGGTGGCGGAGGCGGCGGCGCGATGGTGGTGGTTCACCTACACCTCCTTCACGTCAGCCGACGCCGCCCCCCAATTCACCTCCGGCGGGTAAGCAGACGCCGCCCCCCAGTCCACCTCCGGCGAAGAAGCAGCCGCCCCCGGCAAAGAAGAGGAAGCAGTCCTGGACTATTAACCCGGACCCTTATGTACCTAGGACCACAAAGATACCGGAGCCATCACTGAAGCCTCTCACCCCGAGACCTTATGACCTTAGTGTGGAGGAAAATGCAGCGGTCGTGGCTGCTCAGCATGAGAAATGGCAGGCGGACTGCAAGAAGAAAAGAGAGCCCGAGCCCAAGCCAGTATATTCTGACAAGCAAAAGAAGTGGGCTAAGTCATTTTTGACCGAACCGTCCCAAGCCGCGAAGAATCTGCCTGACTACTATTCACATGAACTTCGTAGGCAAGCATTCATCTTGAAGGAGAAGCAAGAGTTGGCGGAGAAGCAGGAGAAGAAAGCCTCTCATAGTGAAAGTAAAAAAGAGGGGAAACAAGTTGCCCAGCTCGGGGCACAGAGTAAACAATCCATCGCCCCTCTCATAGTGAAAGCCGCCGGTCCGGATGACCCCGAAATCATAGCAGCTGCGGCAAGACAGGGATTGACTGTAGCGAGTGCCATAGAACAAGCGGCCAACTTAGGTCTGACTCTTCGTGCAGTGTTAGGCCTTGATGAGGCAACAATGAAGGACGTAGTAATTACATATGTGTCGAATGGGCCTCTCGTCGAGCCTGCGCAGGAAAAGGATCTACCTCCGCAAATGACAGGTCTGCTAAATTGGTACAAGGCTTACATAAAATTAAAAAACGCCAAAGACTATATTTATGCGGAAGTTAGACCTGAGCATCACTTCAAACATTACTATGTACAAATTCATCGGAGTGAATTGTTCCAGCTTTTCAATCTGCGCGAGCTCGACAAATCTATCATCAGTTGCTACGTTCTGTAAGTGATTTATTTCTACCCCATCTCGTTCATTGCCTGCACTATATATATATATATATATATTGTCCTAATTAACTATCTTGTTGTGTATGCAGAATGAAGAAGCGGGAATGCATGATAAGGAACATCCATGATGTTGGGTTCATTGACCCACATATCGTTAATTCATATGTGTTACAACATTTTCCCGCCGACATGGAGGCCGACCTGTGGATGTTTTTATCAAGTCAGGAACTCAAAAGTGATATTCTATTTCCTTACCATTTTGGGTGAGTGTTTCTGTCTTGAGCACATTCTCTTTTGTTTACTATAATCGATGAGTTAATTATGCATGACTGTGCATGTATCGTGTCCGCAGGTTCCACTGGATTCTGCTAGTAATTCAATTTGACGACTCCACAGTTCTCATCCACGACTCTCTGAATCTGAATGCAAAGCTTTGGGCCGACTTGAGAAAAATGATGCAGAAGTAATTATATATTTTCATTCACTTGCGCTCTATATCGATCGGCCTATTTTGTTCATTTCCTAATATCAAGTAACTAATAACTCTCTTGTTCATTTAATTTTCTTTGCCTCGTAGGGTTTGGACACGGTTCGTAGACACAAAGGTCGGTGAATTCAAAAAAGAGCTACAGTGGAAAAGGGTAGTGTCTGCGACCCAAGATATTCAGCCAAAGGGGACCAATCTATGTGGATACTATGTTTGTGAGATGATCCGGAGATACACCTCTGAGCGGATTTCGTGTCCGAACAACATTAGCAGGAATAACCTTCGGAAGACGCTTAGTCTAGAAGCTCGCTTCCGACCACTTCAAGAGGAACTAGCTGGATGGATCGCGAAGCAAGTCATCGATCCTAGTGGAGAACACTATGTAGAGGATGTAGAACTTCATATGCAGTAAATCATATGTATGGAAACTAGTTCAAAATTGTATATGGTCATCGATATTGAATATATATTGTCAATTCCTCTTGAATTCTTTTTGGTTCTAATTTCAAATTTGTTTGAAATTGTACGTTCATATGCATGTATGTAGTACCGTAGAATATGTGAAACTCCTTCAAAATTAAAATAAAACAGAAAAGAAAATAAAACAATACAAACTAAAAAGAAACCAGGTTTAGGGGGGCTAAAACCCTAAACCTGCGGCGGCCTTTAGTCGCGGTTGGCCAGGAGGACCGCGACTAAAGGTCCTCCGCCCCGAAGGAGTGCTGGCGGCCACGTGGAGGCGCCTTTAGTCGCGGTTCGTAAAGAACCGCGACTAAAGGGGGTGGGCTTTAGTCGCGCTTGCTTGGTCGCGGTTGCGCAACCGCGACCAATGGCAGTTGCGAACCGCGACCGAAGCCCTTTTTTCCACCAGTGACTATTGCAAACTCATGATATAGTTTTACCACCATAATATTTTGCATATATGAGGGAACCATGCGTTTATTTTATTTTTTGTTTTTTAAGCTTATGTATATGTTACAATAGATTTTTAAGTTTTAGTTTCTGGAATTTCGAATGAAGTACCAAGTTTTACCCATTTTGGATGATAAGATTGATAACACATATATGGAGCTGTAGATTCCTGCACGCTAGGTTGTTCACGAAGAAATTCTCTGATTTTTTTGGTAGCTCCAATCTGGATGAAATTTCTAGTGTAGCTAAAAACTTTCATCATATGTATGCACGAAATTGTAAAAAATCCCGACACATTGAAGTGGTCGAACAAACTGCATTTTCTAGCTATTGTTGTTCTGGACATTTTCTGTCTTTTATTGTGAAAGTAGCTATTTTGAGTTTTGATTTCATTCTTTTTGGGGTATTTTGACTTTTTGAGGATATTAGAAACTTGAGAAACTCTATTTACATGTGAAACCAATTTTTATCTGGGTCTTGATTAGACCAAATGAATTATCTTTATGCCACTAACGCCACCCTCGCAGAAAAGAAATGGGAGAACCTTTCGTGTTGAAGCTTTTTTCGAGAGGGAATGAAGGAACAACAAACAAGGAGTCACCCAATGATGGTGAAAACCATAAGCTCAGGGATGCCCAAGTCACCCCACTAGACCCATACAACTATCGGTTTGCAAACTTTCAAATTTTGTTTTTTGAGCAACATAAGATTTCGCATAAACTTGATGTGTCTGTATCTTTACTTTTTATGTTCTTTTACATTTTAATCATGTTGCCAAGACCACCATCAATAAAGTTTTTTGTATTTATAAAGTAAATTGGATGCACATTAAAAGAAAGGGAAAGAGATGAATAGTTATGTCGGAAGAACTGATGACTATGTCTACATTTGGCAAGATGTTTTATTTTGGCGTTCATGCACTGGTAGAAAAATGGCCTTTGGTCGCGGTTGGCAACTGCCATTAGTCGCGGTTGCGCAACCGCGACCAATTAGGCGCGACTAAAGGCCCCCCTTTAGTCGCGGTTCCTTACGAACCGCGACTAAAGGCGCCAGGCGAGCGCCAGGGCGGAGGACCTTTAGTCGCGGTTCTTCTGGCCAACCGCGACTAAAGGCCTCCGCAGGGTTTAGGGTTTAGCCCCCCTCCCCCTAAATCTGGTTTCTTTTTAATTTGTATTGTTTTATTTCTTTTGGGTTTTAATTTTGAAGGAGTTTCACATATTCTACCGTACTACATACATGCATATGAATGTACAATTTCAAACAAATTTGAAATTAGAACAAAAAGAATTCAAGAGGAATATACAATATATATTCAATATCGGATGACCATATACAATTTTGAACAAGTTTCCATACATATTTAGTGCATATAAAGTTCTACGTCCTCTACATAGTGTTCTCCTCTAGGATCGATGACTTCCCTCGCGAACCATCCAGCTAGTTCCTCTTGAAGTGGTCGGAAGCGAGCTTCTGGAGTAAGCGTCGTCCGGAGGTTATTCCTCCTGATGTTGTTCTCAGACGGCTGCCGCTCAGTGGTGTATCTCCGGATCCTCTCACAAACATAGTATCCACATAGATTGGTCCCCGGTGGCTGAATATCCCCGGTCGCAGCCTTTGCCCTTTTAAAATGTAGCTCTTTTTTGAATTCACCGACCTTTTGATCTACGAACCGTCTCCAAACCCTACGAGGCAAGGAAAATTAAATGAACAAGAGAGTTATTAATTAGTTACTTGATATTAGGAAATGATGAACGAAAAAGGCCGATCGATATAGAGCGCAAACGAATGAAAATAATTACTTTTGCATCATTTTTCTCATGTCGGCCCAATGCTTCGGATCCATATTCAGAGAGTCGTGGACGAGAACTGTGGAGTTCTGAATTTGAATTACTAGCAGAATCCAGTGGAACCTGCGGACACGATTGATACGTCTCCAACGTATCGATAATTTCTTATGTTCCATGCTACTTTATTGATGATACCTACATGTTTTATGCACATTATATGTCATATTTATGCATTTCTCGAACTAACCTATTAACAAGATGCCGAAGAGCCAGTTGCTGTTTCTGCTGTTTTTGGTTTCAGAAATCCTAGTAAAGAAATATTCTCGGAATTGGACGAAACTTTCGCCCAGGGTCCTATTTTTGCACGAAGCTTCCAGAAGACCGAAGACCTAACGAAGTGGGGCCACGAGGCAGCGGGGGTGGCCGGCGCGGCCCAGGTCTTGGCCGCGCGGCCCTGCCCTGGGCCCCTCGTGTGGCCCTCGCGTTGACCTTCCGCCTACTTAAAGCTCCCGTCGCGAAACCCCCAGTCCGAGAGCCACGATACGGAAAACCACAGAGACGCCGCCGCCGCGAATCCCATCTCGGGGGATTAGGAGATCGCCTCCGGCACCCTGCCGGAGAGGGGATTCATCTCCGGAGGACTCTTCATCGCCATGATCGCCTCCGGAGTGATGAGTGAGTAGTTCACCCCTGGACCATGGGTCCATAGCAGTAGCTAGATGGTCGTCTTCTCCTTGTTGTGCTTCATTGTTAGATCTTGTGAGCTGCCTAACATGATCAAGATCATCTATATGTAATTCTATATGTTGTGTTTGTCGGGATCCGATGGATAGAGAGTACTATGATTATGGTGATTATCAATCTATTGTTCATGTGTTGTTTATGATCTTGCATGCTCTCCGTTATTAGTAGAGGCTCTGGCCAAGTTTTTACTCTTAACTCCAAGAGGGAGTAATTATGCTCGATAGTGGGTTCATGCCTTCATTGATACCTGGGACAGTGACAGAAAGTTCTAAGGTTGTGATGTGCTGTTGCCACTAGGGATAAAACATTGATGCTATGTCTAAGGATGTAGTTATTGATTACATTACGCACAATACTTAATGCAATTGTCTGTTGCTTTGCAACTTAATACTGGAGGGGGTTCGGACGATAACCTGAAGGTGGACTTTTTAGGCATAGATGCAGTTGGATGGCGGTCTATGTACTTTGTCGTAATGCCCAATTAAATCTCACTATATTTACCATGTCATGTATATGCATTATTATGCCTTTCTCTATTTGTCAATTGCCCGACTGTAATTTGTTCACCCAACATGCTTTTATCTTATGGGAGAGACACCTCTAGTGAACTGTGGACCCCGGTCCTATTCTTTACATAGCATACAATCTACTTGTTTTACTGTTTTCTTTGCAAACATCTTCCACTCGATACGTTTAATCCTTTGTTACGCAAGCCGGTGAGATTGACAACCTCACTGTTTCGTTGGGGCAAAGTACTTTGGTTGTGTTGTGCAGGTTCCTAGTTGGCGCCGGAATCCCTGGTGTTGCGCCGCATCACATTTCGCGACCATCAACCTTCAACGTGCTTCTTGGCTCCTACTGGTTCGATTAAACCTTGGTTTCATACGAGGGAAAACTTGCCACTGTGCGCATCATACCTTCCTCTTGGGGTTCCCAACGGACGTGTACATCTACGCGCATCAAGCACTTTTTCTGGCGCCGTTGCCGGGAGATCAAGACACGCTGCAAGGGGAGTCTCCACTTCTCAATCTCTTTACTTTGTTTTTGTCTTGCTTTATTTTATTTACTACTTTGTTTGCTGCACCAAAACAAAACACAAAAAATTAGTTGCTAGTTTTACTTTATTTATTGTCTTGCTCTCTATATCAAAAACACAAAAAAATTAGTTACTTGCATTTAATTTATTTTGTTATCATGTCTAGTCCTGTACTTGTTTTTATTTTCACTAGTTAGGCATAATGGAAAACAACAAAAATATGAGAGATCTTTATGAACTTTATCTTGAATTAGGACATGATGTGTTTGAAGAAAGAATTAAGAAACCCATGGAACTTTATATGCATGCTAATGAGAATGTTATTACTATGAATGCTTTGAACACCATTGTTGCTAATGCTATGGAAAATTCTAAGCTTGGGGAAGCTGGTTTTGATGAGCATGATATTTTTAGTCCCCCAAGCATTGAGGAGAAAATTTACTTTGATGATACTATGCCTCCTATATTTGATGATGAGAATAATAATGATAGCTACTTTGTTGAATTTGCTCCCACTACAATTAATAAGAATGACTATGCTTATGTTGGGAGTAGTAATTATTTTATGCATGAGACTCATGATAAGAATGCTTTAAGTGATAGTTATATTGTTGAGTTTGCTCATGATGCTACTGAAAGTTATTATGAGAGAGGAAAATATGGTTGTAGAAATTTTCATGTTACTAAAACACCTCTCTATGTGCTGAAATTTTTGAAGCTACACTTGTTTTATCTTCCTATGCTTGTTACTTTGCTCTTCATGAACTTGTTTATTTACAAGATTCCTATGCATAGGAAGCATGTTAGACTTAAATGTGTTTTGAATTTGCCTCTTGATGCTCTCTTTTGCTTCAAATACTATTTCTTGCGAGAGCATTTATGCAATGTCCAGAAGTGAAAATAATGATTGTGTCACCTCTGAATGAGTGAATTATTAATGATGCACTAACCCTCTAATGAGTTTGCTTGAAGTTTGGTGTGAAGGAAGTTTTCAAGGGTCAAGAGAGGAGAATGATATACTAAGATCAAGAGGAGTGAAAGCTCTAAGCTTGGGGATGCCCCCGTGGTTCATCCCTGCATATTTTAAGAAGACTCAAGCGTCTAAGCTTGGGGATGCCCAAGGCATCCCCTTCTTCATCGACAACATCATCAGGTTCCTCCCCTGAAACTATATTTTTATTCGGTCACATCTGGTGTTCTTTACTTGGAGCGTCGGTTTGTTTTCGTTTTTGTTTTTGTTTGAATAAGATGGATCCTAGCATTCACTTTGTGGGAGAGAGACACGCTCCGTTGTTGCATATGGACACATGTGTCCTTAGGCTTTACTCATAATGTTCAAGGCGAAGTTTCTTCTTCGTTAATTTGTTATATGGTTGGAATTGGAAAATGCTACATGTAGTAATTCTAAAAATGTCTTGGATAATGTGATACTTGGCAATTGTTGTGCTCATGTTTAAGCTCTTGCATCATATGCTTTGCACCCATTAATGAAGAAATACATAGAGCTTGCTAAAATTTGATTTGCATATTTGGTTTCTCTAAGGTCTAGATAATATCTAGTATTGAGTTTTGAACAACAAGGAAGACAGTGTAGAGTCTTATAATGTTTACAATATGTCTTTTATGTGAGTTTTGCTGCACTTGTTCATCCTTGAGTTTGCTTCAAATAACCTTGCTAGCCTAAACCTTGTATCGAGAGGGAATACTTCTCATGCATCCAAAATCCTTGAGCCAACCACTATGCCATTTGTGTCCACCATACCTACCTACTACATGGTATTTACCCGCCATTCCAAAGTAAATTGCTTGAGTGCTACCTTTAAAATTCCATCATTCACCTTTGCAATATATAGCTCATGGGACAAAATATCCTTAAAAACTATCGTAGTATTGAATATGTACTTATGCACTTTATATTTTATTAAGTTGCTTGTTGTGCGATAACCATGTTTCTGGGGACGCCATCAACTATTGTTGAATATCATGTGAGTTGCTATGCATGTCCGTCTTGTCTGAAGGTCTATCATTTTAGTGGTTGGAGCATGCAAAATTGTTAGAGAAGAACATTGGGCCGCTAACTAAAGCCATGAATCATGGTGGAAGTTTCAGTTTTGGACATATATCCTCAATCTCATATGAGAATAATAACTTTGCTACATGCTTATGCATTTAAGAGGAGTCCATTATCTGTTGTCCATGTTGTCCCGGTATGGATGTCTAAGTTGAGAATAATCAAAAGCGAGAAATCCGAAATGCGAGCATTCTCCTTGGACCTTTGTACAGGCGGCATGGAGGTACCCCTTTGTGACACTTGGTTGAAACATGGCATGCGAAGATCCGGTAGTCCAAGTTAAGTAGGACGAGGTGCGGGCACTATTAGTATACTATGCGTGAGGCTTGCAACTTGTAAGATATAATTTTCATAACTCATATGCTTTATTACTACCGTTGACAAAATTGTTTCATGTTTTCAAAATAAAAGCTCTAGCACAAATACAGCAATCGATGCTTTCCTCTGCGAAGGACCATTCTTTTACTTTTATTGTTGAGTCAGTTTACCTATCTCCTTCCACCTTAAGAAGCAAACACTTGTGTGAACTGTGCATTGATTCCTACATACTTGCATATTGCACTTGTTATATTACTTTATGTTGACAATATCCATGAGATATACATGTTACAAGTTGAAAGCAACCGCTGAAACTTAATCTTCTTATGTGTTGCTTCAACACCTTTACTTTGATTTATTGCTTTACGAGTTAACTCTTATGCAAGACTTATTGATGCTTGTCTTGAAGTACTATTCATGAAAAGTCTTTGCTATATGATTCAGTTGTTTACTCATGTCATTACCTTTGCTTTGATCGCTGCATTCATTACATATGTTTACAAATAGTATGATCAAGATTATGATGGCATGTCACTTCAGAAATTATCTTTGTTATCGTTTTACCTGCTCGGGACGAGCAGAACTAAGCTTGGGGATGCTGATACGTCTCCAACGTATCGATAATTTCTTATGTTCCATGCTACTTTATTGATGATACCTACATGTTTTATGCACATTATATGTCATATTTATGCATTTTCTGGAACTAACCTATTAACAAGATGCCGAAGAGCCAGTTCTGTTTTTCTGTTTTTGGTTCAGAAATCCTAGTAAAGAAATATTCTCGGAATTGGACGAAACTTTCGCCAGGGTCCTATTTTTGCACGAAGCTTCCAGAAGACCGAAGACCTAACGAAGTGGGGCCACGAGGCAGCCAGGGGGTGGCCGGCGCGGCCCAGGTCTTGGCCGCGCGGCCCCCTGGGCCCCTCGTGTGGCCCCTCGCGTTGACCTTCCGCCTAAAGCTCCCGTCGCGAAACCCCCAGTGCGAGAGCCACGATACGGCGGAGACGCCGCCGCCGCGAATCCCATCTCGGGGATTAGGAGATCGCCTCCGGCACCCTGCCGGAGAGGGGATTCATCTCCCGGAGGACTCTTCATCGCCATGATCGCCTCCGGAGTGATGAGTGAGTAGTTCACCCCTGGACCATGGGTCCATAGCAGTAGCTAGATGGTCGTCTTCTCCTTGTTGTGCTTCATTGTTAGATCTTGTGAGCTGCCTAACATGATCAAGATCATCTATATGTAATTCTATATGTTGTGTTTGTCGGGATCCGATGGATAGAGAGTACTATGATTATGGTGATTATCAATCTATTGTTCATGTGTTGTTTATGATCTTGCATGCTCTCCGTTATTAGTAGAGGCTCTGGCCAAGTTTTTACTCTTAACTCCAAGAGGGAGTAATTATGCTCGATAGTGGGTTCATGCCTTCATTGATCGGGACAGTGACAGAAAGTTCTAAGCTTGGGATGTGATACGTCTCCAACGTATCGATAATTTCTTATGTTCCATGCTACTTTATTGATGATACCTACATGTTTTATGCACATTATATGTCATATTTATGCATTTTCGGAACTAACCTATTAACAAGATGCCGAAGAGCCAGTTGCTGTTTTCTGCTGTTTTTGGTTTCAGAAATCCTAGTAAAGAAATATTCTCGGAATTGGACGAAACTTTCGCCCAGGGTCCTATTTTTGCACGAAGCTTCAAGACCGAAGACCTAACGAAGTGGGGCCACGGGCAGCCGGGGGTGGCCGGCGCGGCCCTTGGCCGCGCGGCCCTGCCCCCTGGGCCTCGTGTGGCCCCTCGCGTTGACCTTCCGCCTACTTAAAGCTCCCGTCGCGAAACCCCCAGTACCGAGAGCCACGATACGGAAAACCTTACAGAGACGCCGCCGCCGCGAATCCCATCTCGGGGGATTAGGAGATCGCCTCCGGCACCCTGCGGAGAGGGGATTCATCTCCCGGAGGACTCTTCATCGCCATGATCGCCTCCGGAGTGATGAGTGAGTAGTTCACCCCTGGACCATGGGTCCATAGCAGTAGCTAGATGGTCGTCTTCTCCTTGTTGTGCTTCATTGTTGGATCTTGTGAGCTGCCTAACATGATCAAGATCATCTATATGTAATACTATATGTTGTGTTTGTCGGGATCCGATGGATAGAGAGTACTATGATTATGGTGATTATCAATCTATTGTTTATGTGTTGTTTATGATCTTGCATGCTCTCCGTTATTAGTAGAGGCTCTGGCCAAGTTTTTGCTCTTAACTCCAAGAGGGGGTATTTATGCTCGATAGTGGGTTCATGCCTTCATTGACACCTGGGATCGTGACAGAAGGTTCTAAGGTTGTGATGTGCTGTTGCCACTAGGGATAAAACATTGATGCTATGTCTAAGGATGTAGTTGTTGATTACATTACGCACCATACTTAATGCAATTGTCTGTTGCTTTGCAACTTAATACTGGAGGGGGTTCGGATGATAACCTGAAGGTGGACTTTTTAGGCATAGATGCAGTTGGATGGCGGTCTATGTTCTTTGTCGTAATGCCCAATTAAATCTCACTATATTTATCATGTCATGTATATGCATTGTTATGCCTTTCTCTATTTGTCAATTGCCCGACTGTAATTTGTTCACCCAACATGCTTTTATCTTATGGGAGAGACACCTCTAGTGAACTGTGGACCCCGGTCCTATTCTTTACATAGCATACAATCTACTTGTTTTACTGTTTTCTTCGCAAACATCTTCCACTCGATACGTTTAATCCTTTGTTACAGCAAGCCGGTGAGATTGACAACCTCACTGTTTCGTTGGGGCAAAGTACTTTGGTTGTGTTGTGCAGGTTCCTAGTTGGCGCCGGAATCCCTGGTGTTGCGCCGCATCACATTTCGCGACCATCAACCTTCAACGTGCTTCTTGGCTCCTACCTGGTTCGATTAAACCTTGGTTTCTTTCTGAGGGAAAACTTGCTACTGTGCGCATCATACCTTCCTCTTGGGGTTCCCAACGAACGTGTGAGTTACACGCCATCAAGCTCTTTTTCTGGCGCCGTTGCCGGGGAGATCAAGACACGCTGCAAGGGGAGTCTCCACTTCTCAATCTCTTTACTTTGTTTTTGTCTTGCTTTATTTTATTTACTACTTTGTTTGCTGCACTAAACAAAACACAAAAAAATTAGTTGCTAGTTTTACTTTATTTACTGTCTTGCTCTCTATATCGAAAACACAAAAAAATTAGTTACTCGCATTTACTTTATCTAGTTTGCTTTATTTACTGTTGCTAAAATGGCCAACCCTGAAAATACTAAGTTGTGTGACTTCACAAATGCAAATAATAATGATTTCCTATGCACACCTATTGCTCCACCTGCTACTACAGCAGAATTCTTTGAAATTAAACCTGCTTTACTGAATTTGGTTATGAGAGAACAATTTTCTGGTGCTAGTTCTGATGATGCTGCTGCCCATCTCAATAATTTTGTTGAACTTTGTGAAATGCAAAAGTATAAAGATGTAGATGGTGATATTATTAAATTGAAAGTGTTTCCTTTCTCATTAAGAGGAAGAGCTAAAGATTGGTTGCTATCTTTGCCTAAGAATAGTATTGATTCATGGACTAAATGCAAGGATGCTTTTATTGGTAGATATTATCCTCCCGCTAAAATTATTTCTTTGAGAAGTAGCATAATGAATTTTAAACAATTTGATACTGAACATGTTGCTCAAGCTTGGGAGAGAATGAAAACTTTGGTAAAGAATTGCCCAACCCATGGACTGACTACTTGGATGATCATCCAAACCTTCTATGCAGGACTAAATTTTTCTTCGCGGAATTTATTGGATTCAGCTGCTGGAGGTACCTTTATGTCCATCACATTGGGGGCGGCTACAAAACTTCTTGATGATATGATGATAAATTACTCTGAATGGCACACGGAAAGAGCTCCACAAGGTAAGAAGGTAAATTCTGTTGAGGAAACCTCTTCCTTGAGTGATAAGATTGATGTGATTATGTCTATGCTTGTGAATGGTAGATCTAATGTTGATCCAAATAATGTTCCTTTAGCTTCATTGGTTGCTCAAGAAGAAAATGTTGATGTGAATTTCATTAAAAATAATAATTTCAACAACAATGCTTATAGGAACAACTCTGGTAATAACTATAGGCCATATCCTTCTGCTAATGGTAATGGTTATGGTAATTCTTATGGGAATTCTTACAACAATAATAGGAATGTACCCTCTGGTCTTGAAGCCATGCTTAAAGAATTTATTAGTACACAAACTGCTTTTAACAAATCTGTTGAGGAAAAGCTTGATAAAATTGATACTATTGCTTCTAGAGTTGATAGGCTTGCCTCTGATGTTAATCTTTTAAAGTTGAAAGTTATGCCTAATAATGATCTTGATAATAAGATTACTACTACAGCAAATGCCATCCAAGTTAGAATTAATGAGAATATAAGATTAATGGCTGAGTTGCGTGCTAGGTGGGATAGAGAAGAAAATGAAAAACTAGCTAAAGAGAATAATGTAGCTAAAGTTTGGACTATTACCACCACTAGTAATGCTAATTCTTCACATGTTGCTGCACCTCCTACTATCAATGGTAAAATAATTGGTGTTGGCAATGTTTCTACTCCTAGTGCAAAGCGTACAAAACTGCCTGAAATTGCTAAAACTGCTGAAACTGCTTGTGATAAAACTGCTGAAATTTTTTCCAACCTTGGGAATAATGATCCCATTGCTGTAGCTCATAATGATTTAGATTTTGATGATTGCCACATCTCTGAAGTTATAAAGTTCTTACAAAAACTTGCTAAAAGTCCTAATGCTAGTGCTATAAATTTAGCCTTTACAAAACATATTACAAATGCTCTCATAAAAGCTAGAGAAGAGAAACTAAAACTTGAAACTTCTATTCCTAGAAAGTTAGAAGATGGTTGGGAGCCCATCATTAAAATGAAATTCAATGACTTTGAATGTAATGCCTTATGTGATCTTGGTGCAAGTATTTCTGTTATGCCTAAAAAGATTTATGATATGCTTGACTTGCCACCATTGAAGAATTGTTATTTGGATGTTAATCTTGCCGATAATGTTAAAAAGAAACCTTTGGGGAGGATTGATAATGTGCATATTACGGTTAACAATAACCTTGTCCCCGTTGATTTTGTTGTCTTGGATATCGAATGCAATGCATCTTGTCCTATTGTGTTGGGAAGACCTTTTCTTCGAACTGTTGGTGCTGTTATTGATATGAGGGAAGGTAATATTAAATATCAATTTCCTCTCAAGAAAGGTATGGAACACTTCCCTAGAAAGAGAATGAAGTTGCCTTTTGATTCTATTATTAGAACAAGCTATGATGTTGATGCTTCTACTCTCGATGTTACTTGATTTGCACTTTCTGCGCCTAGCTGAAAGGCGTTAAAGAAAAGCGCTTATGGGAGACAACCCATGTTTTTACCTACAGCAATTTTTTGTTTTATTGAGTCTTGGAAGTTGTTTACTACTGTAGCAACCTCTCCTTATCATGTTTTTGTGCCAAGTAAAGTTTCTATGTCAAAGTTGATGTTATATTTGGGATCGCTGCACAGAAACAGCATTGCTGTCTGTCACGAATCTGGGCATAATTCCCTGTAGAAAATTCGAAAAAATCTGCCAATTTACGAGCGTGATCCTCAGATATGTACGCAACTTTCATTAGTTTTGAGTTTTTCCATTTGAGCAAGTCTGGTGCCATTTATAAATTCGTCTTTACGGACTGTTCTGTTTTTGACAGATTCTGCCTTTTATTTCGCATTGCCTCTTTTGCTATGTTGGATTTATTTCTTTGATCCATTAATGTCCAGTAGCATTATGCAATGTCCAGAAGTGAAAAGAATGATTGTGTCACCTCTGAATGTGTGAATTATTAATGATGCACTAACCCTCTAATGAGTTTGCTTGAAGTTTGGTGTGAAGGAAGTTTTCAAGGGTCAAGAGAGGAGAATGATATACTATGATCAAGAGGAGTGAAAGCTCTAAGCTTGGGGATGCCCCCGTGGTTCATCCCTGCATATTTTAAGAAGACTCAAGCGTCTAAGCTTGGGGATGCCCAAGGCATCCCCTTCTTCATCGACAACATCATCAGGTTCCTCCCCTGAAACTATATTTTTATTCAATCACATCTTGTGTTCTTTACTTGGAGCGTCGGTTTGTTTTTGTTTTTGTTTTTGTTTGAATAAGATGGATCCTAGCATTCACTTTGTGGGAGAGAGACACGCTCCGCTGTTGCATATGGACACATGTGTCCTTAGGCTTTACTCATAATGTTCAAGGCGAAGTTTCTTCTTCGTTAATTTGTTATATGGTTGGAATTGGAAAATGCTACATGTAGTAATTCTAAAAATGTCTTGGATAATGTGATACTTGGCAATTGTTGTGCTCATGTTTAAGCTCTTGCATCATATGTTTTGCACCCATTAATGAAGAAATACATAGAGCTTGCTAAAATTTGATTTGCATATTTGGTTTCTCTAAGGTCTAGATAATATCTAGTATTGAGTTTTGAACAACAAGGAAGACAGTGTAGAGTCTTATAATGTTTACAATATGTCTTTTATGTGAGTTTTGCTGCACTTGTTCATCCTTGAGTTTGCTTCAAATAACCTTGCTAGCCTAAACCTTGTATCGAGAGGGAATACTTCTCATGCATCCAAAATCCTTGAGCCAACTACTATGCCATTTGTGTCCACTATACCTACCTACTACATGGTATTTACCCGCCATTCCAAAGTAAATTGCTTGAGTGCTACCTTTAAAATTTCATCATTCGCCTTTGCAATATATAGCTCATGGGACAAAATAGCCTTAAAAACTATCGTAGTATTGAATATGTACTTATGCACTTTATATTTTATTAAGTTGCCTGTTGTGCGATAACCATGCTTCTGGGGAACGCCATCAACTATTGTTGAATATCATGTGAGTTGCTATGCATGTCCGTCTTGTCTGAAGGTCTATCATTTTAGTGGTTGGAGCATGCAAAATTGTTAGAGAAGAACATTGGGCCGCTAACTAAAGCCATGAACCATGGTGGAAGTTTCAGTTTTGGACATATATCCTCAATCTCATATGAGAATAATAACTTTGCTACATGCTTATGCATTTAAGAGGAGTCCATTATCTGTTGTCCATGTTGTCCCGGTATGGATGTCTAAGTTGAGAATAATCAAAAGCGAGAAATCCGAAATGCGAGCATTCTCCTTGGACCTTTGTACAGGCGGCATGGAGGTACCCCTTTGTGACACTTGGTTGAAACATGGCATGCAAAGATCCGGTAGTCCAAGTTAAGTAGGACAAGGTGCGGGCACTATTAGTATACTATGCGTGAGACTTGCAACTTGTAAGATATAATTTACATAACTCATATGCTTTATTACTACCGTTGACAAAATTGTTTCATGTTTTCAAAATAAAAGCTCTAGCACAAATACAGCAATCGATGCTTTCCTCTGCGAAGGACCATTCTTTTACTTTTATTGTTGAGTCAGTTTACCTATCTCCTTCCACCTTAAGAAGCAAACACTTGTGTGAACTGTGCATTGATTCCTACATACTTGCATATTGCACTTGTTATATTACTTTATGTTGACAATATCCATGAGATATACATGTTATAAGTTGAAAGCAACCGCTGAAACTTAATCTTCTTATGTGTTGTTTCAACACCTTTACTTTGATTTATTGCTTTATGAGTTAACTCTTATGCAAGACTTATTGATGCTTGTCTTGAAGTACTATTCATGAAAAGTCTTTGCTATATGATTCAGTTGTTTACTCATGTCATTACCTTTGCTTTGATCGCTGCATTCATTACATATGTTTACAAATAGTATGATCAAGATTATGATGGCATGTCACTTCAGAAATTATCTTTGTTATCGTTTTACCTGCTCGGGACGAGCAGAACTAAGCTTGGGGATGCTGATACGTCTCCAACGTATCGATAATTTCTTATGTTCCATGCTACTTTATTGATGATACCTACATGTTTTATGCACATTATATGTCATATTTATGCATTTTCGGAACTAACCTATTAACAAGATGCCGAAGAGCCAGTTGCTGTTTTCTGCGTTTTTGGTTTCAGAAATCCTAGTAAAGAAATATTCTCGGAATTGGACGAAACTTTCGCCCAGGGTCCTATTTTTGCACGAAGCTTCAGAAGACCGAAGACCTAACGAAGTGGGGCCACGAGGCAGCGGGGGTGGCCGGCGCGGCCCGCCGCGCGGCCCCCCCTGGGCCCTCGTGTGGCCCCTCGCGTTGACCTTCCGCCTACTTAAAGCCCGTCGCGAAACCCCCGTACCGAGAGCCACGATACGGAAACCAGAGACGCCGCCGCGAATCCCATCTCGGGGGATTAGGAGATCGCCTCCGGCACCCTGCCGGAGAGGGATTCATCTCCGGAGGACTCTTCATCGCCATGATCGCCTCCGGAGTGATGAGTGAGTAGTTCACCCTGGACCATGGGTCCATAGCAGTAGCTAGATGGTCGTCTTCTCCTTGTTGTGCTTCATTGTTGGATCTTGTGAGCTGCCTAACATGATCAAGATCATCTATATGTAATACTATATGTTGTGTTTGTCGGGATCCGATGGATAGAGAGTACTATGATTATGGTGATTATCAATCTATTGTTTATGTGTTGTTTATGATCTTGCATGCTCTCCGTTATTAGTAGAGGCTCTGGCCAAGTTTTTGCTCTTAACTCCAAGAGGGGGTATTTATGCTCGATAGTGGGTTCATGCCTTCATTGACACCTGGGATCGTGACAGAAGGTTCTAAGGTTGTGATGTGCTGTTGCCACTAGGGATAAAACATTGATGCTATGTCTAAGGATGTAGTTGTTGATTACATTACGCACCATACTTAATGCAATTGTCTGTTGCTTTGCAACTTAATACTGGAGGGGGTTCGGACGATAACCTGAAGGTGGACTTTTTAGGCATAGATGCAGTTGGATGGCGGTCTATGTTCTTTGTCGTAATGCCCAATTAAATCTCACTATATTTATCATGTCATGTATATGCATTGTTATGCCTTTCTCTATTTGTCAATTGCCCGACTGTAATTTGTTCACCCAACATGCTTTTATCTTATGGGAGAGACACCTCTAGTGAACTGTGGACCCCGGTCCTATTCTTTACATAGCATACAATCTACTTGTTTTACTGTTTTCTTCGCAAACATCTTCCACTCGATACGTTTAATCCTTTGTTACAGCAAGCGGTGAGATTGACAACCTCACTGTTTCGTTGGGGCAAAGTACTTTGGTTGTGTTGTGCAGGTTCTAGTTGGCGCCGGAATCCCTGGTGTTGCGCCGCATCACATTTCGCGACCATCAACCTTCAACGTGCTTCTTGGCTCCTACTGGTTCGATTAAACCTTGGTTTCTTTCTGAGGGAAAACTTGCTACTGTGCGCATCATACCTTCCTCTTGGGGTTCCCAACGAACGTGTGAGTTACACGCCATGATGTGCTGTTGCCACTAGGGATAAAACATTGATGCTATGTCTAAGGATGTAGTTATTGATTACATTACGCACAATACTTAATGCAATTGTCTGTTGCTTTGCAACTTAATACTGGAGGGGGTTCGGACGATAACCTGAAGGTGGACTTTTTAGGCATAGATGCAGTTGGATGGCGGTCTATGTACTTTGTCGTAATGCCCAATTAAATCTCACTATATTTACCATGTCATGTATATGCATTATTATGCCTTTCTCTATTTGTCAATTGCCCGACTGTAATTTGTTCACCCAACATGCTTTTATCTTATGGGAGAGACACCTCTAGTGAACTGTGGACCCCGGTCCTATTCTTTACATAGCATACAATCTACTTGTTTTACTGTTTTCTTTGCAAACATCTTCCACTCGATACGTTTAATCCTTTGTTACAGCAAGCCGGTGAGATTGACAACCTCACTGTTTCGTTGGGGCAAAGTACTTTGGTTGTGTTGGCGCCGGAATCCCTTTTGCATCACATTTCGCGATGTCAACCCAATGCTTCGGCTCCATATTCAGAGAGTCGTGGACGAGAACTGTGGAGTTCTGAATTTGAATTACTAGCAGAATCCAGTGGAACCTGCGGACACGATACATGCACAGTCATGCATAACTCATCGATTAGCCACATACCATGCATGGAGTAAACAAAAGAGAATGTGCTCAAGACAGAAACACTCACCCAAAATGGTAAGGAAATAGAATATCACTTTTGAGTTCCTGTTTTATAAGAAACCGCCACAGGTCATCCTCCACGTCGGTGGGGTGGTGTTCTAACACATATGAATTAACGATTTGTGGGTCAATGAACCCAACATCATGGACGCGCCTTATTCGCATTTCCCGCTTCTTTATTCTGCATAATAGCGTACACAACAAGATAGTTAGGACAATATATATATTTATAGTGCAGGCAATGAACGAGATGGGGTAGAAATTAATAAATCACTTACAGAACATAGCAACTGATGATAGATTTGTCGAGCTCGCGCAGATTGAACAGCTGGAACAATTCACTCCGATGAATTGTTATATAGTAATGTTTGAAGTGATGCTCAGGTCTAACTTCCGCATAAATATAGTCTTTGGCATTTTTAAGTTGTATGTAAGCCTTGTACCAATTTAGCAGACCTGTCATTTGTCGAGGTAGATCCTCTTCCTGCGCAGGCTCGACGAGAGGCCCATTCCGCACATATGTAAATACTACGTCCTTCATTGGCGCCTCATCAAGGCCTAACGCTGCACGAAGAGTCAGACCTAAGTCTGCCGCTTGTTCTTTGGCTCTCGCTACAGTCAATCCCTGTGCTGCCGCAGCTGCTATGACATCAGGGGCATCGTCCGGACCTGCGGCTTTCACTATGAGCGGGGCGATCGACTGTTTACTTTGTTCCCCGAGCTGGGCAACTTGTTTCCCCCCGACCGCGAGTGCTTGACTACGAAGTTCACGTTCATAGTCGTCAGGCAGATTCTTCGCGGCTTGGGACGGTGTGTTCAAAAATGACTTAGCCCAGCTCTTTTCCTTCTCAGAAAATACTTGCTTGGGCTCGGGCTCTCTTTTCTTCTTGCAGTCCGCCTTCCATTTCTCATGCTGAGCAGCCACGGCCGCTGCATTTTCCTCCACACTAAGTTCCCAAGGCCTCGGGGTGAGAGGCTTTAGTGATGGCTCTGGTATCTTTGTGGTTGCAGGTACATAAGGCTCCGGGTTAATAACCCAAGACTGCCTCTGCTTCTTCGCCGGAGGTGGATTGGGGGGCGGCGTCTGATCACCCGCCGGACGAGGACTGGGGGGCGGCGTCTGCTTACCCGCCGGAGGTGAATTGGGGGGCGGCGTCGGCTGACGTGAAGGAGGTGTAGGTGAACCACCACCACCGCCGCCGCCGCCACCACCACCGGAGGGGGGTGGACTTGTTCGCCTTGGCGCCTCGCCTGGAAACTTGATAAACTTCTTTTGCCATAGAATGAACTGGCGCTTGACATCTCCAAGTCTTCTCGCCCCTTCAGGTGTAGCAATGTCAATGTCCAGGTCCTCAAACCCTTGGACTATGTCCTCCACCGTGACACGAGCATAGCCATCTGCAATGGGGTTGTTGTGGTGGAGTGCTCCAGGTAAACATGGTAAAGCACTGCCGATGGCTACCTTCATGGACATGTTCCCGATAGGATAATACAGATGACATTCTTTCATCTCCTTTATATCGTCCACGGGGTAGCGAGGAGGCTCCGGTGCAGTAATTTCGACCACCAGAGGCTCCGGTGCAGTAATTTCGATCGTCGGTGCACCAGCCGGTGGGGCCTCCGTGGAAGCCACGCTGCTTCTTCTCTGCTCCTGGCTTCCGAGATCCATTGGATGATCTTCATGCTGCGCCCGAGCTGCATCTCTTTCGGCTACTAGTACACTCACGGTTTTCTTCATCACATCCATTTCCGATGCCAACCGCGCCACAACATCTGCATCCCGATCCATCTTTCTCTTACGGCTTCTGTAACCGTACGGGTCATCGTTCTGGGGGAACCCTATTTTCCACGGAATGTGCCCCATGCCTCGTACACGTCCTCCGTGTTCAGGATTCCCGAGGGCTTTCGTCAGCGCGTCGTTCTCTCTGTTGAACTTGATCTTCCCCTCTTGAGCATCCCTCATTGCCTCAATAAGCTTTTCGGTGGGTTTAATTATTTTGCCCCGGTAAACACACTCTCCTGTCTCCGGGTTCAGCGATCCCCCATGCCCGTACCACCAGCTTTTGGCCCTTGGGTCCCATCCCTCCGTACCTGGACGGATTCCTCGCGCCCTCAGCTCGTTCTCCATCTTCTCCCACCTAGGCTCCCAAAGGCGATACCCTCCTGGCCCCATAATATGATTGTACTCCTTCTTAGCCGCATTTTCCTTATTTTTTTCGATAGTTCAAGGAACTGCTCCGATTTCTTTTGCTTCACAAATTCTGGCCAATCATGTTTCAGTTTCTCATATTGTCCTTTGAAATCCGGAGTCTTGTTCTGGTTGACATAGTCACGGGCTAGATTTTGCTTGAATTTCCGGAATGCACTGGCCATCTTTCCAAGAGCGAACTGTTTGAGTAGCTTCCTCCTCTTCTTGTTTTCCGCAATCTTGTTACCCTCCTCATCCAATTTGTGGTATTCCGGAGGTAGGACGACATGTTGCAGAAGCTTTTGCAAGCAATCTTTTTTTGTTCTCTTGTCGACAAAAGTGAAACCAAGACGTGCCTTCTTTGGCTCATTCCACTCCTGGACGGTGATCGAGACGTTGTCTCTAACAACGGCTCCTGATACGTCTCCAACGTATCGATAATTTCTTATGTTCCATGCTACTTTATTGATGATACCTACATGTTTTATGCACATTATATGTCATATTTATGCATTTTCTGGAACTAACCTATTAACAAGATGCCGAAGAGCCAGTTGCTGTTTTCTGCTGTTTTTGGTTTCAGAAATCCTAGTAAGGAAATATTCTCGGAATTGGACGAAATCTTCGCCCAGGGTCCTATTTTTGCACGGAGCTTCCAGAAGACCGAAGAGATAACGAAGTGGGGCGACGAGGCGCCGCCACCATAGGGCCGCGCGGCCAGAGGGGGGCCCGCGCCGCCCTATGGTGTGGGCCCCTCGTCAGCCCCGTCGCGAAAACCCCAGTACCGAGAGCCACGATACGGAAAACCTACCAGAGACGCCGCCGCCGCGAATCCCATCTCGGGGGATTCAGGAGATCGCCTCCGGCACCCTGCCGGAGAGGGGATTCATCTCCGGAGGACTCTTCATCGCCATGATCGCCTCCGGAGTGATGAGTGAGTAGTTCACCCCTGGACCATGGGTCCATAGCAGTAGCTAGATGGTCGTCTTCCCCTTGTTGTGCTTCATTGTTGGATCTTGTGAGCTGCCTAACATGATCAAGATCATCTATCTGTAATTCTATATGTTGTGTTTGTCGGGATCCGATGGATAGAGAATACTATGTTATGGTGATTATCAATCTATTGTTTATGTGTTGTTTATGATCTTGCATGCTCTCCGTTATTAGTAGAGGCTCTGGCCAAGTTTGTACTCTTAACTCCAAGAGGGAGTATTTATGCTCGATAGTGGGTTCATGCCTTCATTGACACCTGGGACAGTGACAGAAAGTTCTAAGGTTGTGATGTGCTGTTGCCACTAGGGATAAAACATTGATTCTATGTCTAAGGATGTAGTTGTCGATTACATTATGCACCATACTTAATGCAATTGTCTGTTGCTTTGCAACTTAATACTGAATGGGGTTCGGATGATAACCTGAAGGTGGACTTTTTAGGCATAGATGCAGTTGGATGGCGGTCTATGTACTTTGTCGTAATGCCCGGATTAAATCTCACTATATTTATCATATCATGTACATGCATTGTTATGCCCTTCTCTATTTGTCAATTGCCCGACTGTAATTTGTTCACCCAACATGCTTTTATCTTATGGGAGAGACACCTCTAGTGAACTGTGGACCCCGGTCCTATTCTTTACATAGCATACAATCTACTGCAATTGTGTTTTACTGTTTTCTTGCAAACAATCATCTTCCACTCGATACGTTTAATCCTTTGTTACAGCAAGCCGGTGAGATTGACAACCTCACTGTTTCGTTGGGGCAAAGTACTTTGGTTTTGTTGTGCAGATTCCACGTTGGCGCCGGAATCCCTGTTGTTGCGCCGCATCACATTTCGCCACCATCAACCTTCAACGTGCTTCTTGGCTCCTACTGGTTCGATTAAACCTTGGTTTCATACTGAGGGAAACTTGCTTCTATACGCATCATACCTTCCACTTGGGGTTCCCAACGGACGTGTGCATCTATGCGTATCAAGCTAAATTTCTGGCGCCGTTGCCGGGGATTGATACGTCTCCAACGTATCGATAATTTCTTATGTTCCATGCTACTTTATTGATGATACCTACATGTTTTATGCATATTATATGTCATATTTATGCATTTTCTGGAACTAACATATTAACAAGATGCCGAAGAGCCAGTTGCTGTTTTCTGCTGTTTTTGGTTTCAGAAATCCTAGTAAGGAAATATTCTCGGAATTGGACGAAATCTTCCCAGGGTCCTATTTTTGCACGGAGCTTCCAGAAGACCGAAGAGGGAAGGAAGTGGGGCCACGAGGCGCCAGCACCATAGGCCGGCGCGGCCCAAGCCCTGGCCGCGCCGACCTAGGGTGTGGGGCCCTCGTGTGGCCCCCCACGTTGCCCTTCCGCCTACTTAAAGCCTCCGTCGCGAAACCCCCATCGAGAGCCACGATACGGAAAACCTTCCAGAGACGCCGCCGCCGCGAATCCCATCTCGGGGGATTCAGAGATCGCCTCCGGCACCTGCCGGAGAGGGGATTCATCTCCCGGAGGACTCTTCATCGCCATGATCGCCTCCGGAGTGATGAGTGAGTAGTTCACCCCTGGACTATGGGTCCATAGCAGTAGCTAGATGGTCGTCTTCTCCTAATTGTGCTTCATTGTTGGATCTTGTGAGCTGCCTAACATGATCAAGATCATCTATATGTTGTGTTTGTCGGGATCCGATGGATAGAGAGTACTATGATTATGGTGATTATCAATCTATTGTTTATGTGTTGTTTATGATCTTGCATGCTCTCCGTTATTAGTAGAGGCTCTGGCCAAGTTTTTACTCTTAACTCCAAGAGGGAGTATTTATGCTCGATAGTGGGTTCATGCCTTCATTGACACCTGGGACAGTGACAGAAAGTTCTAAGGTTGTGATGTGCTGTTGCCACTAGGGATAAAACATTGATTCTATGTCTAAGGATGTAGTTGTCGATTACATTACGCACCATACTTAATGCAATTGTCTGTTGCTTTGCAACTTAATACTGAATGGGGTTCGGATGATAACCTGAAGGTGGACTTTTTAGGCATAGATGCAGTTGGATGGCGGTCTATGTACTTTGTCGTAATGCCCAATTAAATCTCACTATATTTATCATATCATGTATATGCATTGTTATGCCTTTCTCTATTTTTCAATTGCCCGACTGTAATTTGTTCACCCAACATGCTTTTATCTTATGGGAGAGACACCTCTAGTGAACTGTGGACCCCGGTCCTATTCTTTACATAGCATACAATCTCCTGCAATTGTGTTTACTGTTTTCTTTGCAAACATCTTCCACTCAATACGTTTAATCCTTTGTTACAGCAAGCCGGTGAGATTGACAACCTCACTGTTTCGTTGGGGCAAAGTACTTTGGTTGTGTTGTGCAGGTTCCGCGTTGGCGCCGGAATCCCTGTTGTTGCGTCGCATCACATTTCGCGACCATCAACCTTCAACGTGCTTCTTGGCTCCTACTGGTTCGATTAAACCTTGGTTTCATACTGAGGGAAACTTGCTTCTATACGCATCATACCTTCCACTTGGGGTTCCCAACGGACGTGTGCATCTACGCGTATCAAGCTAAATTTCTGGCGCCGTTGCCGGGGAGATCAAGACACGCTGCAAGGGGAGTCTCCACTTCTCAATCTCTTTACTTTGTTTTTGTCTTGCTTTATTTTATTTACTACTTTGTTTGCTGCACCTAAACAAAACACAAAAAAATTAGTTGCTAGTTTTACTTTATTTACTGTCTTGCTCTCTATATCAAAAACACAAAAAAATTAGTTACTTGCATTTACTTTATCTAGTTTGTTTTATTTACCGTTGCTAAAATGAATACCCCTGAAAATACTAAGTTGTGTGACTTCACAAATGCAAATAATAATGATTTCCTATGCACACCTATTGCTCCACCTGCTACTACAGCAGAATTCTTTGAAATTAAACCTGCTTTACTGAACCTGGTTATGAGAGATCAATTTTCTGGTGTTAGTTCTGATGATGCTGCTGCCCATCTCAATAATTTTGTTGAACTTTGTGAAATGCAAAAGTATAAGGATGTAGATGGTGATATTATTAAATTGAAAGTGTTTCCTTTCTCATTAAGAGGAAGAGCTAAAGATTGGTTGCTATCTTTGCCTAAGAATAGTATTGATTCATGGACTAAATGCAAGGATGCTTTTATTGGTAGATATTATCCTCCCGCTAAAATTATATCTTTGAGAAGTAGCATAATGAATTTTAAGCAATTAGATACTGAACATGTTGCTCAAGCATGGGAGAGAATGAAAACTTTGGTAAAGAATTGCCCAACCCATGGACTGACTACTTGGATGATCATCCAAACCTTCTATGCAGGACTAAATTTTTCTTCGCGGAATTTATTGGATTCAGCTGCTGGAGGTACCTTTATGTCCATCACATTGGGGGCGGCTACAAAACTTCTTGATGATATGATGATAAATTATTCTGAATGGCACACGGAAAGAGCTCCACAAGGTAAGAAGGTAAATTCTGTTGAAACCTCTTCCTTGAGTGATAAGATTGATGTGATTATGTCTATGCTTGTGAATGGTAGATCTAATGTTGATCCAAATAATGTTCCTTTAGCTTCATTGGTTGCTCAAGAAGAAAATGTTGATGTGAATTTCATTAAAAATAATAATTTCAACAACAATGCTTATAGGAACAACTCTGGTAATAACTATAGGCCATATCCTTCTGCTAATGGTAATGGTTATGGTAATTCTTATGGGAATTCTTACAACAATAATAGGAGTGTACCCTCTGGTCTTGAAGCTATGCTTAAAGAATTTATTAGTACACAAACTGCTTTTAACAAATCTGTTGAGGAAAAGCTTGATAAAATTGATATTATTGCTTCTAGAGTTGATAGACTTGCCTCTGATGTTAATCTTTTAAAATTGAAAGTTATGCCTAATAATGATATTGATAATAAGATTACTACTACAGCAAATGCCATCCAAGTTAGAATTAATGAGAATATAAGATTAATGGTTGAATTGCGTGCTAGGTGGGATAGAGAAGAAAATGAAAAACTAGCTAAAGAGAATAATGTAGCTAAAGTTTGGACTATTACCACCACTAGTAATGCTAATTCTTCACATGTTGCTGCACCTCCTACTATCAATGGTAAAATAATTGGTGTTGGCAATGTTTCTACTCCTAGTGCAAAGCGAACAAAACTGCCTGAAATTGCTAAAACTGCTGAAACTGCTTGTGATAAAACTGCTGAAATTTTTTCCAACCTTGGGGACAATGATCCCATTTCTGTAGCTCATAATGATTTAGATTTTGATGATTGCCACATCTCTGAAGTTATAAAGTTCTTACAAAAACTTGCTAAAAGTCCTAATGCTAGTGCTATAAATTTAGCCTTTACAAAACATATTACAAATGCTCTCATAAAAGCTAGAGAAGAGAAACTAAAACTTGAAACTTCTATTCCTAGAAAGTTAGAAGATGGTTGGGAGCCCATCATTAAAATGAAATTCAATGACTTTGAATGTAATGCTTTATGTGATCTTGGTGCAAGTATTTCTGTTATGCCTAAAAAGATTTATGATATGCTTGACTTGCCACCATTGAAGAATTGTTATTTGGATGTTAATCTTGCCGATAATGTTAAAAAGAAACATTTGGGGAGGATTGATAATGTGCACATTACGGTTAATAATAACCTTGTCCCCGTTGATTTTGTTGTCTTGGATATCGAATGCAATGCATCTTGTCCTATTGTATTGGGAAGACCTTTTCTTCGAACCGTTGGTGCTGTTATTGATATGAGGGAAGGTAATATTAAATATCAATTTCCTCTCAAGAAAGGTATGGAACACTTCCCTAGAAAGAGAATGAAGTTGCCTTTTGATTCTATTATTAGAACAAGTTATGATGTTGATGTTTCATCTCTCGATAATACTTGATTTGCACTTTCTGCGCCTAGCTGAAAGGCGTTAAAGAAAAGCGCTTATGGGAGACAACCCATGTTTTTACTACAGCAATTTTTTGTTTTATTGAGTCTTGGAAGTTGTTTACTACTGTAGCAACCTCTCCTTATCATGTTTTGTGCCAAGTAAAGTTTCTATGTCAAAGTTGATGTTATATTTGGGATCGCTGCGCAGAAACAGCATTGCTGCCTGTCACGAATCTGGGCACAGTCCTCTGTAGAAAATTCGAAAAAATCTGCCAATTTCGAGCGTGATCCTCAGATATGTACGCAACTTTCATTAGTTTTGAGTTTTTCCATTTGAGCAAGTCTGGTGCCAGCTTTAAATTCGTCTTTACGGACTGTATTTTGTGATTCTGCCTTTTATTTCGCATTGCCTCTTTTGCTATGTTGGATTTATTTCTTTGATCCATTAATGTCCAGTAGCTTTATGCAATGTCCAGAAGTGAAAATAATGATTGTGTCACCTCTGAATGTGTGAATTATCAATTGTGCACTAACCCTCTAATGAGTTTGCTTGAAGTTTGGTGTGAAGGAAGTTTTCAAGGGTCAAGAGAGGAGTATGATATACTATGATCAAGAGGAGTGAAAGCTCTAAGCTTGGGGATGACCCCGTGGTTCACCCCTGCATATTTTAAGAAGACTCAAGCGTCTAAGCTTGGGGATGCCCAAAGCATCCCCTTCTTCATCGACAACATCATCAGGTTCCTCCCCTGAAACTATATTTTTATTCAGTCACATCTTGTGTTCTTTACTTGGAGCATCGGTTTGTTTTTGTTTTTATTTTTGTTTGAATAAAATGGATCCTAGCATTCACTTTGTGGGAGAGAGACACGCTCCGCTGTTGCATATGGACACATATGTCCTTAGGCTTTACTCATAATGTTCAAGGCGAAGTTTCTTCTTCGTTAAATTGTTATATGGTTGGAATTGGAAAATGCTACATGTAGTAATTCTAAAATGTCTTGGATAATGTGATACTTGGCAATTGTTGTGCTCATGTTTAAGCTCTTGCATCATATGCTTTGCACCCATTAATGAAGAAATACATAGAGCTTGCTAAAATTTGATTTGCATATTTGGTCTCTCTAAGGTCTAGATAATATCTAGTATTGAGTTTTGAACAACAAGGAAGACGGTGTAGAGTCTTATAATGTTTACAATATGTCTTTTATGTGAGTTTTGCTGCACCGGTTCATCCTTGAGTTTGCTTCAAATAACCTTGCTAGCCTAAACCTTGTATCGAGAGGGAATACTTCTCATGCATCCAAAATCCTTGAGCCAACTACTATGCCATTTGTGTCCACCATACCTACCTACTACATGGTATTTCTCCGCCATTCCAAAGTAAATTGCTTGAGTGCTACCTTTAAAATTCCATCATTCACCTTTGCAATATATAGCTCATGGGACAAAATAGCCTTAAAAACTATCGTAGTATTGAATATGTACTTATGCACTTTATATTTTATTAAGTTGCTTGTTGTGCGATAACCATGCTTCTGGGGAACGCCATCAACTATTGTTGAATATCATGTGAGTTGCTATGCATGTCCGTCTTGTCTGAAGGATCTATCATTTTAGTGGTTGGAGCATGCAAAATTGTTAGAGAAGAACATTGGGCCGCTAACTAAAGCCATGAATCATGGTGGAAGTTTCAGTTTTGGACATATATCCTCAATCTCATATGAGAATAATAATCATTGCTACATGCTTATGCATTTAAGAGGAGTCCATTATCTGTTGTCCATGTTGTCCCGGTATGGATGTCTAAGTTGAGAATAATCAAAAGCGAGAAATCCAAAATGCGAGCTTTCTCCTTAGACCTTTGTACAGGCGGCATGGAGGTACCCCTTTGTGACACTTGGTTGAAACATGGCATGCAAAGATCCGGTAGTCCAAGCTAAGTAGGACGAGGTGCGGGCACTATTAGTATACTATGCATGAGGCTTGCAACTTGTAAGATATAATTTACATAACTCATATGCTTTATTACTACCGTTGACAAAATTGTTTCATGTTTTCAAAATAAAAGCTCTAGCACAAATACAGCAATCGATGCTTTCCTCTTTGAAGGACCTTTCTTTTACTTTTATTGTTGAGTCAGTTTACCTATCTCCTTCCACCTAAGAAGCAAACACTTGTGTGAACTGTGCATTGATTCCTACATACTTGCATATTGCACTTGTTATATTACTTTATGTTGACAATATCCATGAGATATACATGTTATAAGTTGAAAGCAACCGCTGAAACTTAATCTTCCTTTGTGTTGCTTCAACACCTTTACTTTGATTTATTGCTTTATGAGTTAACTCTTATGCAAGACTTATTGATGCTTGTCTTGAAGTACTATTCATGAAAAGTCTTTGCTATATGATTCACTTGTTTACTCATGTCATTACTTTTGTTTTGATCGCTGCATTCATTACATATGTTTACAAATAGTATGATCAAGATTATGATGGCATGTCACTTCAGAAATTATCTTTGTTATCGTTTTACCTGCTCGGGACGAGCGAACTAAGCAGGGATGCTGATACGTCTCCAACGTATCAATAATTTCTTATGTTCCATGCTACTTTATTGATGATACCTACATGTTTTATGCACATTATATGTCATATTTATGCATTTTCTGGAACTAACATATTAACAAGATGCCGAAGAGCCATTGTTTTCTGCTGTTTTTGGTTTCAGAAATCCTAGTAAGGAAATATTCTCGGAATTGGACGAAATCTTCGCCCAGGGTCCTATTTTTGCAGCTTCCAGAAGACCGAAGAGGGAAGGAAGTGGGGCCACGAGGCGCCAACACCATGGCCGGCGCGGCCCAAGCCCTGGCGCGCCGACCTAGGGTGTGGGGCCCTCGTGTGGCCCCCCACGTTGCCCTTCCGCCTACTTAAAGCCTCCGTCGAAAACCCCAGTACCGAGAGCCACGATACGGAAAACCTTCCAGAGACGCCGCCACCGCGAATCCCATCTCGGGGGATTCAGGAGATCGCCTCCGGCACCCTGCCGGAGAGGGGATTCATCTCCCGGAGGACTCTTCATCGCCATGATCGCCTCCGGAGTGATGAGTGAGTAGTTCACCCCTGGACTATGGGTCCATAGCAGTAGCTAGATGGTCGTCTTCTCCTAATTGTGCTTCATTGTTGGATCTTGTGAGCTGCCTAACATGATCAAGATCATCTATATGTAATTCTATATGTTGTGTTTGTCGGGATCCGATGGATAGAGAGTACTATGATTATGGTGATTATCAATCTATTGTTTATGTGTTGTTTATGATCTTGCATGCTCTCCGTTATTAGTAGAGGCTCTAGCCAAGTTTTTACTCTTAACTCCAAGAGGGAGTATTTATGCTCGATAGTGGGTTCATGCCTTCATTGACACTGGGACAGTGACAGAAAGTTCTAAGGTTGTGATGTGCTGTTGCCACTAGGGATAAAACATTGATTCTATGTCTAAGGATGTAGTTGTCGATTACATTACGCACCATACTTAATGCAATTGTGTTGCTTAGCAACTTAATACTGAATGGGGTTCGGATGATAACCTGAAGGTGGACTTTTTAGGCATAGATGCAGTTGGATGGCGGTCTATGTACTTTGTCGTAATGCCCAATTAAATCTCACTATATTTATCATATCATGTATATGCATTGTTATGCCTTTCTCTATTTGTCAATTGCCCGACTGTAATTTGTTCACCCAACATGCTTTTATCTTATGGGAGAGACACCTCTAGTGAACTGTGGACCCCGGTCCTATTCTTTACATAGCATACAATCTAATTGTTTTATTGTTTTCTTTGCAAACATCTTCCACTCGATACGTTTAATCCTTTGTTACAGCAAGCCGGTGAGATTGACAACCTCACTGTTTCGTTGGGGCAAAGTACTTTGGTTGTGTTGTGCAGGTTCCGCGTTGGCGCCGGAATCCCTGTTGTTGCGCCGCATCACATTTCGCGACCATCAACCTTCAACGTGCTTCTTGGCTCCTACTGGTTCGATTAAACCTTGGTTTCATACTGAGGGAAACTTGCTTCTATACGCATCATACCTTCCACTTGGGGTTCCCAACGGACGTGTGCATTTACGCGTATCAGGGATCTGAAGAAAAGTTACACCACAAAGATTTCTAACTCCCACGTCAACTACACGCCAGCAAGTAAATTTCTGGCGCCGTTGCCGGGGAGATCAAGACACGCTGCAAGGGGAGTCTCCACTTCTCAATCTCTTTACTTTGTTTTTGTCTTGCTTTATTTTATTTACTACTTTGTTTGCTGCACCTAAACAAAACAAAAAAAATTAGTTGCTAGTTTTACTTTATTTATTATCTTGCTCTCTATATCAAAAACACAAAAAAATTAGTTACTTGCATTTACTTTATCTAGTTTGTTTTATTTACCGTTGCTAAAATGAATACCCCTGAAAATACTAAGTTGTGTGACTTCACAAATGCAAATAATAATGATTTCCTATGCACACCTATTGCTCCACCTGCTACTACAGCAGAATTCTTTGAAATTAAACCTGCTTTACTGAATTTGGTTATGAGAGATCAATTTTCTGGTGTTAGTTCTGATGATGCTGCTGCCCATCTCAATAATTTTGTTGAACTTTGTGAAATGCAAAAGTATAAAGATGTAGATGGTGATATTATTAAATTGAAAGTGTTTCCTTTCTCATTAAGAGGAAGAGCTAAAGATTGGTTGCTATCTTTGCCTAAGAATAGTATTGATTCATGGACTAAATGCAAGGATGCTTTTATTGGTAGATATTATCCTCCCGCTAAAATTATATCTTTGAGAAGTAGCATAATGAATTTTAAGCAATTATATACTGAACATGTTGCTCAAGCATGGGAGAGAATGAAAACCTTGGTAAAGAATTGCCCAACCCATGGACTGACTACTTGGATGATCATCCAAACCTTCTATGCAGGACTAAATTTTTCTTCGCGGAATTTATTGGATTCAGCTGCTGGAGGTACCTTTATGTCCATCACATTGGGGGCGGCTACAAAACTTCTTGATGATATGATGATAAATTACTCTGAATGGCACACGGAAAGAGCTCCACAAGGTAAGAAGGTAAATTCTGTTGAAGAAACCTCTTCCTTGAGTGATAAGATTGATGTGATTATGTCTATGCTTGTGAATGGTAGATCTAATGTAGATCCAAATAATGTTCCTTTAGCTTCATTGGTTGCTCAAGAAGAAAATGTTGATGTGAATTTCATTAAAAGCAATAATTTCAACAACAATGCTTATAGGAACAACTCTGGTAATAACTATAGGCCATATCCTTCTGCTAATGGTAATGGTTATGGTAATTCTTATGGGAATTCTTACAATAATAATAGGAGTGTACCCTCTGGTCTTGAAGCCATGCTTAAAGAATTTATTAGTACACAAACTGCTTTTAACAAATCTGTTGAGGAAAAGCTTGATAAAATTGATATTATTGCTTCTAGAGTTGATAGACTTGCCTCCGATGTTAATCTTTTAAAATTGAAAGTTATGCCTAATAATGATATTGATAATAAGATTACTACTACAGCAAATGCCATCCAAGTTAGAATTAATGAGAATATAAGATTAATGGCTGAATTGCGTGCTAGGTGGGATAGAGAAGAAAATGAAAAACTAGCTAAAGAGAATAATGTAGCTAAAGTTTGGACTATTACCACCACTTGTAATGCTAATTCTTCACATGTTGCTGCACCTCCTACTATCAATGGTAAAATAATTGGTGTTGGCAATGTTTCTACTCCTAGTGCAAAGCGTACAAAACTGCCTGAAATTGCTAAAACTGCTGAAACTGCTTGTGATAAAACTGCTGAAATTTTTTCCAACCTTGGGAACAATGATCCAATTGCTGTAGCTCATAATGATTTAGATTTTGATGATTGCCACATCTCTGAAGTTATAAAGTTCTTACAAAAACTTGCTAAAAGCCCCAATGCTAGTGCTATAAATTTAGCCTTTACAAAACATATTACAAATGCTCTCATAAAAGCTAGAGAAGAGAAACTAAAACTTGAAACTTCTATTCCTAGAAAGTTAGAAGATGGTTGGGAGCCCATCATTAAAATGAAATTCAATGACTTTGAATGTAATGCTTTATGTGATCTTGGTGCAAGTATTTCTGTTATGCCTAAAAAGATTTATGATATGCTTGACTTGCCACCATTGAAGAATTGTTATTTGGATGTTAATCTTGCCGATAATGTTAAAAAGAAACCTTTGGGGAGGATTGATAATGTGCACATTACGGTTAACAATAACCTTGTCCCCGTTGATTTTGTTGTCTTGGATATCGAATGCAATGCATCTTGTCCTATTGTATTGGGAAGACCTTTTCTTCGAACCGTTGGTGCTGTTATTGATATGAGAGAAGGTAATATTAAATATCAATTTCCTCTCAAGAAAGGTATGGAACACTTCCCTAGAAAGAGAATGAAGTTGCCTTTTGATTCTATTATTAGAACAAGTTATGATGTTGATGCTTCTCACTACAAGAAAAGTTCTGATAGACAACGTCCCAAAATCGTCAACTAAGGGGCATTTTTCGTCGCCTATGGGCCTAACCCGACGATATGGGTTCCGTTGTCGAAACTGCGTCAGGCAAAGTCCAACGACGATTTTTTCGGTCCGTCGCGCTTGGGCGCCCTTCCGCCACGGAAAATCGGACCGTTGCGGAAGTGTTTTCGGGAGCCCGTTGACTGCTGACGTCATGCAAACTAACACGTGGCAGACGCCGTTAACTGCCAGTTAACGGCGTTAACCGGCTGAAACCCCGTGGTAGATGGTAGGCCCACACGAGGCCTGCCACGTCTTAAGCGGGCCGGGCCAGATGACATAGTTTGACCGGTCAACTATATAGCTGGGCTGGTCCATTAGTTACGTGGGCCGGGCCTAACCTCTAAGGTTGACTGGTCAAAACTTAAATGGGCCGGCCCATTTAACATGTGGGGTCCACCTTACAGCAACGGGCCGCCCAAGAAGCAAGTGGGCCGGGCCAAAAACACAGTGGGTCCAACTTTCCTATTAAAAGGCCGGCCCATTTAGTGTGTGGGGTCCACCGTAGCAAGTGGGCCGGCCCAACAAGCTAGTGGGCGGGCCAAAAACACGGTGGGTCCCACTTTCCAGTTAAAGGATCGGCCCATTTAGTTTGTGGGGTCCACCATATAGCAAGTGGGTCGGGCCAAAAACACAGTGGGTCCCACTTTCCTGTTAAAGGGCCGGCCCATTTAGTATGTGGGGCCCACCATATAGCAGTGGGTGGCCCACCAAGATAGGGCGGGCCAAAAACACAGTGGGTCACATTCTGTTAATGGGCCGGCCCATTTGGTATGTGGGGTCCACCATACAGAAAGTGGGCCGGCCCAACAAAATAGTGGGCCGGGCCAAAAACACAGGTGGGTCCCACCTTCCACTTAAAGGGCCGGCCCATTTACCATGTGGGACCACCATAGCAAGTGGGCCGGCCCAACAAGATAGTGGGCCGCCCAATAACACAGTGGCCCACCTTTCCTGTTAAAGGGCCGGCCCAACTAGTATGTGGGGTCCACCATATAGCAAGTGGGCCGGCCCAACAAGATAGTGGGCGGGCCAAAAACACAGGTGGGTCCCACTTTCCTCTTAAAGGGCCGGCCCATTTATTATGTGGGTCCTCCAAAAGAGCAAATGGGCTGGCCCAACTAATTAGTGGGCCGGCCCAGTAGTTGGTGGGGTCCACCTTAAAGCAAGTGGGCCAGCCCAATTAGTGTGTGGGGTCCACCGTAAATCAAATGGGCTGGCCCAAGAAGTAAGTGGGCCAGCCCGTTTAGTTGCTGTTTATATGCCGGCATAATATGCGCTTTAGGATTTTGCGGGCAGGCACATATGTGATTTCGTTTAATTGGGCCGTTTAAGGGATGGGAATTCGTGATTTAGATACTGAGAATATTTACGCAGCATTGATTTCTGTCGGATAGCCTCACTTACCACAAGCACCAAAGAAAAAATGCGCGAAAGAACTATAAAAACTAACTAAATATTACATCAGCTGCAAGGCATTGAAAAAAATATTACAGAACCCAGAGAAATTGAATGGTAATTAAACCTAGCAATACAATGAAGCGATCCGGCAATCTTTTAAGTTGTCCATGCAGCACCTATATCTGAAACAAAGACATTACAAGTTAAGACAGCAACAATGGAAAGGCAAAGACACTACAATATTGTTTGGCAAAGAATTTGGAACTCATCATTTCGTCGTTATAACAAGATCATTGTAATGCGCACAATAAGCAAACAAAGAGTGCATGCCGCATACCAACAGCCAATATAACAGAGCATGTTAGAATGAAACAGCAGACTTACTACTGTCGAGTCCCATGCAAACCAACATGTTCAGGGAGTACAAAATTGGCATGAACAACATAGTAGCAGGCTATAAATTTTGTAACAACGACTGAGCAAGATGAAGTTATGATGGCTACATCTACAGAGCAGGGAATGTAAACCAAAAATAGAAGTTACGATGGCAAAAGCTAAAGAGGAGGGAATGTGAACCAACATGTGCCAAGTGCAATTACTTCATTTTGGCCGTGAACTAAATAATACTCCTGAACTTATAGTGAAGGGGATGCAAATCAAGATGTTTCGGGATATAAACTTGTAATGAGCAACACATGGAGGATAGTTAATGCTGGAGCTTAGGATGGACCAGATACAGAATATAGTGGGATCACCTGTGAACTTGTATAAGAGGGAATGCAAACCAATATGTTCAGCTTTCCATATGTGAGCGTCATGCCAAGTCAGAGAAACAAGTCAATAATGCAGCTTTTGAAGAACAAGATGGCACGCAAAATTATTATCTAGTAGTATGACAAGTTTATTTGTACTACAGGCTAGATAGCAGAGTGATAGCATGCCAAACTAAGTCCTTACTTTGTTAGCTTACAATGAACTAGATACAAAACAATGGCATCACCTGTAGTACAGGGAATGCAAGCCAACATGTTCATGGAGTAAAAAATTGGCACAAACAACATAGTAGCAGGCCATAATTTTTGTAACAACGACTGAGCAAGATAAAGTTATGATGGCTAGATCTACAGAGCAGGGAATGTAAACCAAATATAGAAGTTACGATGCCAAAAGCTATAGAGCAGGGAATGCGAACCAACATGTGCAATTACTTAAAATTGGCCATGAACTAAATAATAGCAGGATGTTACTATAATACCTATAATTTTTGTAACAACGACTGAGCAAGATAGAAGTTATGATGGCTACATCTACAGAGCAGGGAATGCAAACCAAAATGTTCAATCGCTTAAAGTTAGCAATGAAGTAGAAAATAGCAAGATGTTACGGTCATAGCTAGGAATGAACTAAAAGAGCTTCAGACAAACAAGCATCTGAACCCAGAACATGGCGCTAAAACAAGGGACTTACATTAGGAGAAGCACTCTGTGGGAGTCACAGCAGATCTTCCTGGGGTTGATAGATCCGGTGATGAAGTACGCTACATGTGCTACTTGGGGTTGGAGAGACGGCCATTACACTTCATGGTTACTCATCTCATCTGCAAAAACGTAACGGCGCGTCGTTAGCACAAACAGATTCCCCCAAGATTAAACAAGAACTTGCAGGCAAGCAATAGAAAAGCGACAGTAGAAGAGTTTAGATCATGCACGGCGCCGGTGAAGCAGATCCGGTTCATGCACAGCGGTGTCGGTGAGCAAGATCCGATGCGGTGGACGACGGATCCGGCGAAGCGGCTCCGGTGGGGTGGACGATACCGCAGCTGAAGCGACTGCGGTAGACTGCTGGATGAGTATATGGTTTCGAGGTTCGGCGGGGATGATCCGGTCCGGTTGATGACGGCGTCGATGAAGCGGCTCCGGCAGACAGCCGGATGACGAGGATCGCGAGGGCTCGGGTAGGCCAGGGAAGTCCGGCGGGGATGTTCCGGTGCGGTGGTCGTGGAGGTGGGAGAGAGAGGGACTTGGGAAGTTCCGGTGGGTGGTCTCAGAGGAGAGAGTGAGGGAAATGAATTTTTTTTCGGGGAGTTTCGGAGCTAGGGAGGTGGTGATCGAAAAAAATGACGGGTAGACCCCCCACCAACCGACTTATGCATGGACATTGTTGTCATCTTTACGAGGGTAGAATGGGAAGTTAGAGGCGTGTGAAATATTTGTATTTTTCGAGCGGGAAGTTTTGCCGCTGGAATGAGATTTCGAATTTGGCTATAGTCCAAGTAATACAAAAATATGAGACCGTACTAGTACGGCCAAGTGTCACATCAAGTCATCATCACGTTGAAAATCGGTTACCACGAGCATAATCATGATATATCTTGAAAATCAATTTTGAAAAGCCCTTCTGAAATATTTCGGGATTGGTACTAGGAGATTTTGCAGCTTGACTAAGTAATTTTTTTTCTTCGAAAAGGGGATATGACCCCAGCCTCTGCATCGTGGTGATGCACACGGCTTTTATTAATAATCCAGTCGCAACAAATGTATGTTTTTTTTTTGCAAGGAGCAACAAAAGTATGTTGTACAGATGGTCCAAGTAATATATACTCGTGATTGTAATATAAGGCCAGGGGTAGACCGGAACCATATCCTCTAACGTAGAGATGACAAGTCAGGTAAGCACAGTGCTTAAGTAGTGCAAAACGTAGAAGAAAAATCAGGAAAATGTAACAAATACTGTACGTATTTACTGTAGCAACCACTGTATATTTTTACTGTATAAAAAATCGTATAAATATTTAAAAAAGATAGTCATAATTTTGATTGTTACTAATTATCGTAAATGCATATGGCTTACATATATTATGGAAGTTAATTTAGATCAAATTAGACTTAATCATGTAGATGTGGAGAAGGAAAATTAGAGAGGTGTAGCTTACCCGACTTGTCTATTGCACGTTAGAGGATCTACTTCCGGGGTAGACCATGCTACTTAGACTACTCATAGTGGGAGTAACTAAGGAGTATTAACATAGAGCTGGTTGTGGTAACTAGCTATGTTACCATAACACTTTTCAAGATAGAATGAGTCTACATACTAACTAAAACAATCATGCATGATAGTACTACATCTAAGTTACTATGCATTATGAAGGTAGTAACATAGAGTAGTGTCATATGCATGCGGAAATTCAATTTGGCTCCCGGGTGCATATGCTCCCTCTACCAAAAAATCATATTTTAAAATGTCGAAAAAAATTAGCAAAAAATTTACATGTACATATTCATAATATATGTTCGTTCGTCAAGTTTCACGAAAAACCAATATTTTTTGTGGTCTATGTAAAAAAGAGAAAACTTATCTTGTGAAAAGCATTATTTTTAGTACTGTGTTTTATCTTTTTACACACGTCACACGACAAGTCGCAACTTTTTAAGGGCGTAGCACGAGAAGATGTACATGCGAATTTTTTGTTTCATTTTTTTGAAATTCAAAATATGTGTAAGATGCATTTCAAAATGGAGGGAGCATATGCTCCTATGTTTCAAAACACCAGTCCCGCATGCGCATGACACTACTATACGGTCACATCAAGTCATAATCACAACCAAAATCAGTTCCCATGTACAAATATTTTGGATTTTATTGGCGGGAGATTGTAGCGCTTGACAGATATTTTCAATTTAGCTGGCGCTAAAAAAATACTGTACTAGCAAAATTGGTAGCTTACTGTAGTACTGCCTCCTTTCAGGGATACAAGGACAAGGACCAATCAACTAAAATAATGTATGAAAATGGTCACCAATGGGCCAACTAATAGTTATACTTTTCCCATGCAGCGCAATATAAAAAATACTACAAATCAGATTAAACCTTGATTAAATATTGGTGCATCCAATCCATTCAGTTTTCATTTAATCCACATCACCAAGGAAACAACCACCAGGTACATAACAAGTGCAGATAGAAGCACCAACAAAATAGTTCAGCATCACAAACCCTTTCACACAACCAAGGGACACCTTTGACTGTCAGTGTTCACTGTGGTATTCAGCATCTCCCACACTTTCTCAGGATGTTGCCCAGGTGGGCTTGACTTGCTTCTAATCCTGCAGTTATACGGTGGATGACTACTCTTTGTGCAGCCACTATTGCTCGTTCCTCTTTGAGTAGTTCCTCGAGAACATAAAAAGACAATGACTTGGACCTCAACCTGCGCTTGGGCTTTGACTTGGACTTGGACCTCGACAAATTAGTTGTGAACCCAGCATTACGCAGGAATGTGTTGTTGGCTATACCATGACATTGTAGTACCTTGGAAAATGAATTCAGACATTCTTCCTGGGTTTTTTCTATACCATCTTTCTTTGGTTTTGCCAGCTCCACTTTCATGTCAGACTGAGGAGTTTTCAGTTGTTACACATGTGTAAGAGAAGAGATTATAATGTGAAGACATGTGTATGAACTACCTCTAATAATCCTACAAACTGGCATGGCTGATTACCGCATATACATTTTAGTAAGAGCATGTTACATCATATTGACATGTCTTCTATTGCTAACACGTAATAGCAGGACTATAAAAATATGCATGGATCCATGTGTAGAATTCGTAATGTGCATGATATTGCTGAGAAGTATATAAGTGAATTGTACTAGCCCTTTCCAGCAGTTCAGACATTTGGTTGTGTTGGCTAGTGCATGAAGCTTGACAAATATGACAAGATATTTCTGAATACAATTGAAAACCATAACTGACATTAGTAGAGAATACTTACAATAACACTCTGTGCAAAATGTCCAGTCAAACCATTTCTGCTCGTCTGGCACACCTTGAATTGCTCAAGTAGACTCATCTCTCTGTCTGTACTCTCACAGTATGCTTGCCTTGCCTTCTGATATTTTCGCAAGAGAAAATATAAATTAGTTTCACAACCACGTCACATGCCGACATGCGACAATTGAAAGTTTTCAAAAAAAATATAAATAAAACAGAGACATCAATTTACGATGTATATTGTGCATCTATAAATTCTAAATGATTTACTAATTTAAATATAGTTGTACAGATAACATTCCTTACCATACAGTAGAGGTGTCCAATCAAGCTACGAGATCCTGTACGCTGTTGTAAACGTACATTATTACGAGCACGCATGTTACTTCGAGCGATGAACTACAAATGAAGACTTGTGAGACACATGCTTAAAAAGGAATCAGTAATGTGATCTTGTCTCACTGTCTTCACAGAACATACCAAATTCTTTTGAGCAGACCAATACTCAACAAGATCACACCATTGATCATCAGTCATCTGTAGTATAGGAGAGGTTGTTGGAATATCGCTAGGAGTCCTCCCAGCAAAGTATCTCATCTTTAGCCTATGGCGCTCCTGGCGCAACGCTGAAGAGAATATGCTCCTGATAACAGTGATTACATTCTTCATGTCATCATCAAACTCAAGACATGTCTGTTTACAACAATGGGAACCGTTCATGTGTTAGATAGCTAGCCAACAGAAAGCTAGAGGGAATGTGAACGAGCAACATGGTATTGTTTACGAAAATGACTTACATGTAACATGTGCAGTAAACCTTCAAAATGAGAAGGGGTGTTTACGTGTTGTTTCCATGATGGAAAGATAGGAATTTGAGTCCTGACAAAAACGCCTGTGATCGATGCTATATTAGATGATTCTTGTGGATCCAGTGGCCTTCTGATACCTGCTATAACTGATGTGATGGGAAATCTTGTTCCCATTCGGGCAATCTTATTTTTAAGTGATTTCAAAGTCGTTGGCCCCCTTCGTTTTCTTGGTCGTGGTGGAACTGCAAATTTAAGCATTACATCAAGCTATCAAGGTATTTATGTAACGGAGCATGTAAGGGAACACGTACCTAATTCGGCCCCACCATCATCTTTAAGGAAGAAGTTGTCTCTGGCAGGACTAAATGTCAGCGGGCGATCGTGATTAGTTAGGTGTTGAGAACCTGCTGTTGAAACTGGGTCTGCTGTGAATTGTTCTTGGGTAACTGGATTGGCAACAGGTGGCTGGGGAACATGTGGTTTGGTATTTGCTCCGTCTACAGCTTTTAGACCAACCGATGTGGGGTTAGGTCGAAGCTTTTTATGTTGGTGTTTCGCATTACAATATTTTTTTGCCTGGTCATCATTTTCAACTAGATTAGAGTGACTCTGAGTCTGAGACCTTGTTTTTACTCTGTTCACTGCATTTGTTTGTGATCTGACATGACCAGCTTGAACCCTTTTTATTTTTAGGTGAGCTGTCAGATATTGATCTTCCTGTTGAACTATGTTCTTCACCTTGTTGGTATTTGAAACGTCCTTACGTGAAGTCCCTGATGCCTGCCAGAGATAAACGGTACTTCAATCAACAAAATCATATACATGCTTGATACGATTATGGAACATAAGAACAGCAAGCCAAGACATGATGAAACATATGTTATTATTATGTGTTAACTGAGCAGATGATAATGCTATAACTTGGGCTGGGTTGGACAGATACATCACAGTTATTGAAGATGCAACAATAATGCCAATGAAAAGAGCGAGCAATCACCTTGGGGGGTGGAGTAGGGTGCTTGACAAGGGCATCCTCTTTACTCAGGTCTCCCTCAGACTCTTGTTCAGTAGGATCAAGTTCTGAATAAGAAAATGATTGTTATCGATGGAGACAGGAGAGGTGTTTGATTGTTCACTGGTGATGCCTATATTTTCTCTCCGGCCCTCTTTGTACTCTACTACAGTATCTTTAGCATGCATTAGAAAAAAATGCTAACGAGATTTATCATGGAACTTTGAGTAGAGCAGTAGAAGGGCAAATTAGTAGTAGCAAGTAGATGATAGCTCAAAAAGGAATAAAGCGTAGATCAAAAATAAATGATTTCCCTGTGCATGCCAATTGATGATTACAAGATTTATAAACATGCAGTTTAATAATGTCGACTAATCACTCTGCAGGCTTGACTTCTACTACAGTCATACCAGATAGCACCAAACAGATTGTAGGAAAAGTAAACTTGAAACCCCAGATCGCACGAAACTGATGTTCGGAAATGAAATGCATAACGGAAGCGGCTAAACACCAACCTTCGCATGGGGAGTGGACGGCTTTACGCTTTGGTTTCGCGCGGTGGACCGGTTGGGCGCGGGGTCTACCCATTTCACCGTGCGGTAGACCAGGGAGTCGGGAAGCAGATCCGACGCAGCGGCGGAGGTGGACGGCGTCCCTGAGCAGGATCCGGCGCGGTGGGCGTCGGCTACGGTGGAGCACAAATGGTGCGGTGTGCGCCTTCGTAGGGGAAGCGGCTCCGGCTTGCTTGACAACGTCTTCTCGGACACTACAGCGTCTGGTCAGGAGGCTGTGGTGGCGAGGTGGGACGGTGGTGCACTGCCGTCGTCGGGCGAGATGCTCCGATTCGGTGTGTGACGCGTGAGAGATGTGGGATTCGGCGCCTGTGCCGGTGGTATGTTTTAATGGCTGGGGTGAGATTGGCCTTGGCCAAGAGAAGAACCGCTGGGGACGTTTTTGATGAAAGGATAAGATCGGAAATTCGAACATTTGAAAATTGGAGGCGGCAACCCGAGCTATTTTCGCCGCTGTTTTGGCGCTTCGTTGAAATGGTTTGGTGGATGCGCGAAAAAAAAAATGGACGCGGTCCGACCCCATCAAGGTCTCATTTGTAAGCATGGGCGGTACGGCAGCCATCCTACCTTGATTTTTAGTGAATATCCATCCATTCATATATATGTGTTTTTTTCTGAACATTTGAGTACTTAAAACGGACTTCATATGACAAAGTTGCGCCTATTTTAGTGAACACTGCGTGGAGCCGATTTCGAAAACAAAACATGGACTAGGTACCAAAAAACATATATAGACTCGTTCTCCGCATTAAAAAGATTGATGTATCATGGATCTTAGTATATGTAAAATAACCTTGAGCTATTCATTATCATACGCGTAGAATTGAAGACTTCAGATATTTCTTTATATTTGAAAGAAACGCCATGTTTCATCCGACAACATTTATCATCTCATTGAGTTGGCGCTGATTTTATATGTGGTGACGAAAACAACTGAGGCTCCTTTGATTTATAGGATTTAGATCCTACGGGAATTATTCTACACTATTGGTTATATTCAAAGGGAACATATCCCATATGAATCTTGTACTACAAATCCTATATGAACAAAACATTAGGTCATCCCTCATGGAAAAATCCCTTTGGTACAATCAAAGAAACTCATATTCCCATAGGATTCAAATAGACAAGATGTACATACGTTTTTCCTATCCTATGACTTAAAGGACTCCTGAAATGGCTCGACAACAAAGATCATAAATTCCGAGTTGTGCATCGAGCAAAAGATATTGAAAAAATTCTTGATCGATCCAATTACAAAATGATTTTCAAAAGAACTAAAGTTTTGCCATTGATCACATAATTGGTATGTATATAGGTTCTACTTATAATAAAATATGTTTTGGTTTATTGGGATTGCGTTAGAATTACATGCATCACAATGTCTCGGGACTATTTCGGTATTTACCTCTTCTTTTAGAGTTCGCCCTATCTAAGATTATTTCCGACATTCGCCAATGTTTGCAAGGAATGGCATGCAGTCGATTCCCACCCTGTTTCAGAAAAAATGAAGAAAAAAAGTGAACTTGTGGCTATAAAATGATAAGCTTGAATTTTGATATGTTTTTTTAAAAAAAACTAGCTTCAAAATATGGCCTACCATTTTATATAAAAAACCATGGGTCTTAACGAAAATGCCCAAGGTAAAATGTGCATTAACATTTTGGGGAAAGGTGCAATAAGATTTCATTTTATTGTGGGAAACAAATTGTTGTTGTTTTTTTGCCTTTTCTGAATAGCTAAAAAGGTGTCATCTTTTTTCCATACATTCCATAATGTCATAGAACATAAGCATCCGGTGTCCAGATATAGCAACAATTCAGTATAAGACAATACTAACATAGTTTCCATAAAGTACTGCTAACACATAAGAAAACAAAAGATCTAGATGATGACCCAAGAAACATCCTTGTATATAATAACAATCTATTGACCATATGGCGGCTTTTGCATCACCCTATCAAAATCATCTGCCTTCAAGCACGAGAGCAGAATGTCGACACGTGCTTCAACATGTTCCAAGATCCTCTTGATGATCTCATGGATATCTGCATCAGCCGAATAGGAATCAAAGTTGTCAGCCACTAGCTTCTGATAGAAAGAAACATCAGTGTTGAAGGCGTCGATCTTAGGAGTCCCCACATTTCATTACTTGCAAGACCAAGATGATCAAATTCCCTTTACTTCATAAGAATGTCTGGATCGCTGACACGATCGAAATCTTTGCTAGTACCCTCCTTTGGCCGAATTCAAATTTGCATCAGATCTTGGTGCCCATGCCTTTGGTACATGCGGGTAATTTTTTGCCAATATGTCGTGCATTGCACATAGCGTCCTACTGTACAGGGGTATTTCTACATATCTTCTTCCAAATATAATTTAATTTATTTCGGGTTGGATTCAATTTGTTTCAAAATTGTCTGATATACCATTTGTATTGGTAGGAGATGCAGCTTTGAATTTTAATCATTGTTTCTAGGTGCCACACTTGCAGGGTACAGTCAAAGATTTTATCCAATGTTTCATGTCTTGACAAATCCTTTTCGTAATGGAAGTTGAGACCCCCAGCCTCTGCATCAAAATGATGCACATGGAATTTTTTAGTATGGTATTCAACAAAATATGATAAGATGCAAAAATCAAACCTTGGACAAATATGACACATGCTCACTTGGGTAGAAAGCCAATCAAACTGATACAAATTACATTGCAGAGTCCTTGCATGTTAAACTATATATTGCCAAACACCACATATATTAAGGGATACATATTAATTTCGATACTACTACTTTTACGATAGAAGATTTGTAACTACAAACGTTGTGGGTTGTGGCTGCCCTCCTCAATCTACTCACTTGTCTCATCGGCAACCGTCTCCACCTCTCTACATGCACATATGGGTACAACTTCTTCACACCCGAAGAAGATTACTTGTTTCCTGTCATGCTCCGCCACTTGTAGTAGGTGTGCTCCTTTTTCAGAGATGAATTCTCTTTTAGGATGGAGATGTTCTCCTTTTTCAGAGATGAGTTCTCTTTTAGGATGGAGATGTTCTCCTTCGTTAGAGACCCGTTCTGATTTACCATGGAGAGGTTCTCCTTCGATAGAGATGAGTTCTCCTTTGATAGAGATGAGTGCTCATTCAAGAGTACGGCATACTCATTCCATAGCTTCATAGCACGGTTTACCAGATGTGCGTTCACATCTCGGAGCTTGGACGCATGGTCAATCAACTCGCGCGACTCATCCAGGAGCGACCGCCGGATTACTTGCAGAGACGCTTCATGTTGTCGTCCTTCATTAGATGGTAGATTCACAGAGCGACCCTGTGTGACACATGATATTATACTAATAAAGTGCAAGAGTGTAACTTCAATAGTAAAAATATAGTACTCCGAAAGTTTGCAGGACTTAAACTTCAATACTCATAGTAATATGTACAAGACTAACTTCAATAGTAATTGTAATATGTATAAATTTCAATTGCAATACTGTAGTAATATGAGTACTCCGGAGCTTGGAGTAATAAAGTTTCAAACTAAGAACGAAACATGAACTAATAAAGTTTGCCCTATGCATCAATCGATGGAGAGGCTGGATCTCAAGTTCGAAAGGGGGAAAAAGACTGCAGTGAAGTTTCAAGTTTGCATTGAAGTTCGAAAGTGGTAATGCAGCTAGTATTAGTGCAGTAGAAATCCCTTGTGCCTTGTTTGGTTGACGTGTTTTCACATGGTTCAGTGAGTAATATCTGGGTCTTTCTTAATAAGAACACATTTTATCTGTTTGGCAGAAGAGTATTGGACAGGATCAGAGTCGCGGGGATCCTCAGGAAACACTTCCGCGCACGTCGGGTGGACGTGGAACCGCAACACCTCTATGCTCTCGCGTTTCTGGTCGTTCCGCATACGTGCTCCGATTGCTGCTTCTCCTTCCAGGCATCCACCCCGTTCCAGCATGGATCAGGCTGAGGGATTGATTCCAATGCAAAATTACAAGTCCTGAGGCCTGCTGGCATGGATTACGTGAATAGAAATTGGACGCTTCACTAATAAGGCCCGAGGAACCCCTCAAAAAAAAACTAATAATGCCCCAGGACAGGCTATCTCTCAGGTTGTCCTGATCTGCCGCAAATACTCACGCCAAAACATGGTGAATGAAGTATTTTGCATCAAATCCCCTCCGAATAATACTCAGTAGGGGGCTAACTAGTTTTAAACCAATGATTAAACTACATTAACCACTGACCTCGAAGCTCTCCTCCTTGGAGAGGACCGACTCCCCGGCGACGGCGAGGTTGTCTTGCAGCTGCAGCAGGACTGTCACGTCTGAGCCCACGGAGAGGTCGTTGATCCGCTGCCGCTTGGTGGGCACATCAGACTCAACGGCGAGGCCGCCATGCGCCTGCTGCAGCAGCTGTAGGGGGGCGTGCGAGTTGGCGGCGAGGTCCTGTAGTTGCTGCTGGGGGATTACGACGGTGGGCCGCACACCTAACAGGCCCCCTTGTCCACTCGTGGGATTCATCGCCGGAAGATGGGGGTGCAGGGAGGCGCTAATACAGAGGTTGTGGATGGTACAGCCGCCGACGAGCACTGTACAGGTTGGGGCTATAGGATTTTGAAGATGAATGGGGAGAGGCGGCAGGGGCCTATATAAATCGAGAGGAGTGAGGTAGCGAGAAGTGAAGTGAATGGGGAGAGGCGGCAGGGGCCTATAAATCGAGAGGGCTATAGGTTGGGACATGATTTTTACGCAATATTTAAATTTAGATTTAAGCCGCATGTCACCAGGTGACATGCGAAAGGTGCATGTCACCTGATCTCTATCCGTGAAGGACACAGGTCACTCGCAACACTGTACATGGTGTACTGTAGGGACGCGAAACAGTATTGTTCACTGTTCGTAGTGTTTTTCATTTTTCTGATTTTTTTGAATTTTATGCCCATTTGAATCTTTTGGTCAAATCCTAGGTTTGACAAAGATTTAAACAAGTTTAAAATATATGAAAAGGTAAGCATGGATCCTTCTTAGTCACTCTAAAATGAAGCTTTTGGGATGTTCTTGAAATTTCCATGCTTGACTTCATAAGACAGAGTTTAGGGTTAGGGGTAGATATATACATGATTTGTTTGGTTTGAATATGTCTAGACCTTGTTTATCAACTTTAATTCTTACTATATGACATAAGAAAACTATTTGCTTTGGTTTTTCATTTTTCTGATTTTTTTTGAATTTTGATGCCCATTTGAATCTTGTCAAATCCTAGGTTTGACCAAGATAATTTAAACAACTTTAAAACATGGAAATGAAAAGGGAAGCATGTATCCTTCTTAGTCACTCTAAAATGAAGTTTTTGGGAGGTTTTTGAAATTTCCATGTCTGAAACCCAAAACCACTTCTCTTCATGCTTGACTTCATAAGACAGAGTTTAGGGGTTAGGGGGTAGATACATGGTTTGTCTAGTTTGAAACTTTGAATATGTCTAGACCTTGTTTATCAACTTGAATATGCTTACTATATGACATAAGAAGACTATGTACTTTGGTTTTTAATTTTTCTGATTTTTTTAATTTTCTGCGCATTTGAATCTTGGTCAAATCCTAAATTTGACCAAGATTTAGACAAGTTTAACACGTGAAAACGAATAAGTAAGCCTGGATCCTTCTTAGTCACTCTAAAATGAAGCCTTTGGGAGGTTCTTGAAATTTCCATGTTTGAAACCCAAAACCACTTCTCTTCATGATTGACTTCATAAGATCGACAGATTAGTTTAGGGTTAGGGGTAGATATATACATGATTTTTCTGGTTTTAATATGTCTAGACCTTGTTTATCAACTTGAATGCTTACTATATGACATAAGAAAACTATTTGCTTTTGTTTTCATTTTTCTGATTTTTTTGAATTTTGATGCCCATTTGAATCTTGTCAAATCCTAGGTCGTTTGACCAAGATAATTTAAACAAGTTTAAAACATGAATATGAAAAGGGAAGCATGTATACTTCTTAGTCACTCTAAAATGAAGTTTTTGGGAGGTTTTTGAAAATTCCATGTTTGAAACCCAAAACCACTTCTCTTCATGCCTGACTTCATAAGATAGAGTTTAGGGGTCAGGGGGTGTAGATACATTTGGTTTGTCTAGTTTGAATATGTCTAGACCTTGTTTAACAACTTTAATGCTAACTATATGACATAAGAAGACTATGTGCTTTGGTTTTTCATTTTTCTGATTTTTTTGAATATTGTGCCCACCCATTTGTATCTTCATGAAATCCTAGGTTTGACCAAGATAATTTAAACAAGTTTAAAACGTGAAAATGAATAAGTAAGCCTGGATCCTTCTTAGTCACTCTAAAATGAAGCTTTTGGGAGGTTCTTGAAATTTCCATGTTTGAAAACCAAAACTCTCTTCATGATTGACTGAGTTTAATTAGGGTTTTAGGGGTAGAGATATATACATGATTTTTCTGGTTTTTCATTCTTTTGATTTTTTTCTGAATTTTTAGGGCCATTTGAATCTTTGACCAAGATTTAAACAAGTTTAAAACATGAAAATGAAAAGGGAAGTCTGTATCCTTCTTAGTCACTCTAAAATGAAGCTTTTGGGATGTTCTTGAAATTTCAATGTTTGAAACCCAAAACGACTTCCCTTCATGCTAGACTTCATAAGATCGAAAGGGGGTAGATACATGATTTGTCTGGTTTGGATATATCTAGACCTTGTTTATCAACTTGATTGCTTACGATATGACATAAGAAGACTATGTGATTTGGTTTTCCATTTTTCTGATTTTTTTAATTTTTTGCCCACCCATTTGTATCTTCGTCAAATCCTAGGTTTGACCAAGATAATTAAAACAAGTTTTATAAAACATGAAAATGAAAAGGGAAGCATGTATCCTTCTTAGGCACTCTAAAATGAAGCTTTTGGGAGTTTTTTGAAATTTCCATGTTTGAAACCCAAAACCACATCTGTTCACATGCTTGACTTCATAAGACAGAGTTTAGGGGTTAGGGGTATAGATACATGATTTGTCTGGTTTGAATATGTCTAGACATTGTTTATCAACTTTAATGCTTACTATATGACATAAGAAAAATAATGTCATGTAAATGAGTTAACTTGGATTTCCTACCCTTGAATCCATAGGAAACTTTGTTCTAATGCACTATAATAATCAACCGAGTTTTTACACCAACAGGTCTGTCACTTACGTGTGGTGCCCACGTGAGGTCCCACACTTCAGTGAGCACAAGTCACGTGCAATAGGTACGCAAACTCCCAGCCATCTTCTTTGTCAAGAGAAGACGCATCAGGATGCGTATTGGAAGTCTGTGGGTCCTTCTGGATCCTTCGGTTGTCCCTCTCACAAAAAAAACAAATCTCTCTCATTCTCGGCCTCGCTCGACTCGCTCGCTCGCTCGCTCGCTCCGCTCACTGACAAACCCTGCACAAAAGTCAACATCATCACCCGAAAAAGGGGAGACACCATAATTCTCTCCCTTCTTCTCTCCTTCCTCCGAGTGATCCCTCTTCCTCCGAGTTTCACTCGACGGGCAAACACACTTGTGCTGCATAGTAATAATAAAAAGGTATAGAAAAATCAACCTACGAATCTATAATTAAATAGGTTAGTAATAATAAAAAGGTAGAAAAATCAACCTACGAATCTATAATTAAATAGGTTAAACTAGGGTTTTGCCCACTACTACAGATCAAGGTTCAAACCTTGTTTATCAACTTGAATATGCTTACTATATGACATAAGAAGACTATGTACTTTGGTTTTCATTTTTCTGATTTTTTAAATTTTCTGCGCATTTGAATCTTGGTCAAATCCTAGGTTTGACCAAGATTAGACAAGTTTAACACGTGAAAACGAATAAGTAAGCCTGGATCCTTCTTAGTCACTCTAAAATGAAGCATTTTGGGATGTTCTTGAAATTTCCATGTTTGAAACCCAAAACGACCTCTCTTCATGCTACACTTCATAAGATCGACCGAGTTTAGGGTTAGGGGTAGATACATGATTTGTATGGTTTGAATATGTCCAAACCTTGTTAATTTATCAACTTGAATGCTTACTATATGACATAAGAAGACTATATGCTTTTGTTTTTCATTTTTCTGATTTTTTTTGAATTTTATGCCCATATATTTGAATCTTGGTCAAATCATAGGTTTGACAAAGATTTAAACAAGTTTAAATTGTGAAAATGAAAAGGTAAGCATGGATCCTTATTAGTCACTCTAAATTAAATCTTTTGGGAGGTTCTTGAAATTTCCATGTTTGAAACCCAAAACCACTTCTCTTCATGATTGACTTCATAAGAAAGAGTTTAGGGTTTTAGGGGTAGATATATACATGATTTTTCTGGTTTGAATATGTCTAGACCTGGTTTATCAACTTGAATGCTTACTATACATATGACATATATAAGAATGCTATGTGCTTTGGTTTTTCATTCTCTTTTGATTTTTTTTCTAAATTTTTATGCCCATTTGAATCTTGGTCAAAATCTTTGGTTTGACAAGGATTTAAACAAGTTTAAAACATGAAAATGAAAAAGGGAAGTCTGTATATCCTTCTTTTAGTAACTCTAAAATGGAAGCTTTTGGGATGTTCTTGAAATTTCCATGTTTGAAACCGAAAACGACTTCCCTTCATGCTAGACTTCATAAGATCGACAGGGGGTAGATACATGATTTGTCTGGTTTGGATATATCTAGACCTTGTTTATCAACTTGAATGCTTACGATATGACATAAGAAGACAATGTGATTTGGTTTTTCAATTTTCTGATTTTTTTGAATATTGTGCCCACCCATTTGTATCTTCATGAAATCCTAGGTTTTACCAAGATAATTTAAACAAGTTTAAAACATGAAAACGAAAAGGGAAACATGTAACCTTCTCAGTCACTCTAAAATGAAGTTTTTGGGAGGTTTTTGAAATTTCCATGTTTGAAACCCAAAACCACTTCTCTTCATGCTTGACTTCATAAGACAAAGTTTAGGGTTAGGGGGTATAGATACATGATTTGTATGGTTTGAATATGTCCAAACCTTGTTTATCAACTTGAATATGCTTACTATATGACATAAGAAGACTATGTACTTTGGTTTTTCATTTTTCTGATTTTTTTAATTTTCTGCACATTTGAATCATATCTTGGTCAAATCCTAGGTTTGACCAAGATTTAGACAAGTTTAACACGTGAAAACGAATAAGTAAGCCTGGATCCTTCTTAGTCACTCTAAAATGAAGCTTTTGGGAGGTTCTTGAAATTTCCATGTTTGAAACCCAAAACCACTTCTCTTCATGATTGACTGAGTTTAATTAGGGTTTTAGGGGTAGATATATACATGATTTTTCTGGTTTGAATATATATGTCTAGACCTTGTTTATCAACTTGAATGCTTACTATACATATGACATATCTAAGAATGCTATGTGCTTTGGTTTTTCATTCTTTTGATTTTTTTCTGAATTTTTAGGGCCATTTGAATCTTGGTCAAATCCTTGGTTTGACCAAGATTTAAACAAGTTTAAAACATGAAAATGGGGAAGTCTGTATCCTTCTTAGTCACTCTAAAATGAAGCTTTTGGGATGTTCTTGAAATTTCAATGTTTGAAACCCAAAACGACTTCCCTTCATGCTAGACTTCATAAGATCGAAAGGGGGTAGATACATGATTTGTCTGGTTTGGATATATCTAGACCTTGTTTATCAACTTGATTGCTTACGATATGACATAAGAAGACTATGTGATTTGGTTTTTCATTTTTCTGATTTTTTTGAACATTGTGCCCACCCATTTGTATCTTCATGAAATCCTAGGTTTGACCAAGCTAATTTAAACAAGTTTAAAACATGAAAATGAAAAGGGAAGCATGTAACCTTCTCAGTCACTCTAAAATGAAGTTTTTGGGAGGTTTTTGAAATTTCCATGTTTGAAACCCAAAACCACTTCTCTTCATGCTTGACTTCATAAGACAAAGTTTAGGGTTAGGGGGTATATATAGATACATGATTTGTATGGTTTGAATATGTCCAAACCTTGTTTATCAACTTGAATATGCTTACTATATGACATAAGAAGACTATGTACTTTGGTTTTTCATTTTTCTGATTTTTTTAATTTTCTGCGCATTTGAATCATATCTTGGTCAAATCCTAGGTTTGACCAAGATTTAGACAAGTTTAACACGTGAAAACGAATAAGTAAGCCTGGATCCTTCTTAGTCACTCTAAAATGAAGCTTTTGGGAGGTTCTTGAAATTTCCATGTTTGAAACCCAAAACCACTTCTCTTCATGATTGACTGAGTTTAATTAGGGTTTTAGGGGTAGATATATACATGATTTTTCTGGTTTGAATATATATGTCTAGACCTTGTTTATCAACTTGAATGCTTACTATACATATGACATAAGAATGCTATGTGCTTTGGTTTTTCATTCTTTTGATTTTTTTCTGAATTTTTAGGGCCATTTGAATCTTGGTCAAATCCTTGGTTTGACCAAGATTTAAACAAGTTTAAAACATGAAAATGAAAAGGGAAGTCTGTATCCTTCTTAGTCACTCTAAAATGAAGCTTTTGGGATGTTCTTGAAATTTCAATGTTTGAAACCCAAAACGACTTCCCTTCATGCTAGACTTCATAAGATCGAAAGGGGGTAGATACACGATTTGTCTGGTTTGGATATATCTAGACCTTGTTTATCAACTTGATTGCTTACGATATGACATAAGAAGACTATGTGATTTGGTTTTCCATTTTTCTGATTTTTTTAATTTTTTGCCCACCCATTTGTATCTTCGTCAAATCCTAGGTTTGACCAAGATAATTAAAACAAGTTTTATAAAACATGAAAATGAAAAGGGAAGCATGTATCCTTCTTAGGCACTCTAAAATGAAGCTTTTGGGAGGTTTTTGAAATATCCATGTTTGAAACCCAAAACCACATCTCTTCACATGCTTGACTTCATAAGACAGAGTTTAGGGGTTAGGGGTATAGATACATGATTTGTCTGGTTTGAATATGTCTAGACATTGTTTATCAACTTTAATGCTTACTATATGACATAAGAAAAATAATGTCATGTAAATGAGTTAACTTGGATTTCCTACCCTTGAATCCATAGGAAACTTTGTTCTAATGCACTATAATAATCAACCGAGTTTTTACACCAACAGGTCTGTCACTTACGTGTGGTGCCCACGCGTGAGGTCCCACACTTCAGTGAGCACAAGTCACGTGCAATAGGTACGCAAACTCCCAGCCATCTTCTTTGTCAAGAGAAGACGCATCAGGATGCGTATTGGAAGTCTGTGGGTCCTTCTGGATCCTTCGGTTGTCCCTCTCAAAAAAAAACAAATCTCTCTCATTCTCGGCCTCGCTCGACTCGCTCGCTCGCTCGCACCTCCTGCTCACTGACAAACCCTGCACAAAAGTCAACATCATCACCCGAAAAAGGGGAGACACCATAATTCTCTCCCTTCTTCTCTCCTTCCGAGTGATCCCTCTTCCTCCGAGTTTCACTCGACGGGCAAACACACTTTTTTTAATTTTCTGCCCATTTGAATCTTGGTCAAATCCTAGGTTTGACCAAGATTTAAACAAGTTTAAAACATGAAAATAAAATGGTAAGCATGGATCCTTCTTAGTCTCCCTAAAATGAAGTTTTTTTTTGAAATTTCCATGTTTGAAACCAAAAACCACTTCTCTTCATGCTTGACTTCATAAGACATAGTTTAGGGTTAGGGGTAGATATATACATGATTTTTCTGGTTTGAATATGTCTAGACCTTGTTTATCAACTTGAATGCTAGCTTACTATATATGACATAAGAATGCTATGTGCTTTGGTTTTTCATTCTTTTGATTTTTTTGAATTTTTATGCCCATTTGAATCTTGGTCGAATCCTAGGTTTGACCAAGATTTAAACAAGTTTAAAACATGAAAATGAGAAGGGAAGCATGTATCCTTCTTAGTCACTCTAATTAAAATGAAGATTTTGGGAGGTTTTTGAAATTTCCATGTTTGAAACCAAAAACCACGTCTCTTCATGCTTGACTTCATAAGATATATAGAGTTTAATTAGGGGTTAGGGGTATAGATACATGATTTGTTTGGTTTGAATATGTCTAGACCTTGTTTAACAACTTGAATGCTTACTATATGCCATAAGAAGACTATGTACTTTGGTTTTTAATTTTTTTGATTTTTTAAAATTTTCTGCCAATTTGTATCTTGGTCAAATCCTAGGTTTGACCAAGATTTAAACAAGTTTAAGACGTGAAAATAAAATGGTAAGCATGGATCCTTCTTAGTCTCCCTAAAATGAAGCTTTTGGTTTTTTTTTGAAATTTCCAGGTTTGAAACCCAAAACCACTTCTCTTCATGCTTGACTTCATAAGACAGAGTTTAGGGATAGGGGTAGATATATATATACATGATTTTTCTGGTTTGAATATGTCTAGACCCTGTTTATCAACTTGAATGCTTACTATATGACATAAGAATGCTATGTGCTTTGGTTTTTCATTCTTTTGATTTTTTCTGAATTTTTATGCCCATTTGAATCTTGGTAGAATCCTAGGTTTGACCAAGATTTAAACAAGTTTAAAACATGAAAATGAGAAGGGAAGCCTGTATCCTTCTTTGTCACTCTAATTAAAATGAAGCTTTTGGGTGGTTTTTGAAATTTCCATGTTTGAAACCCAAAACCACATCTCTTCGTGCTTGACTTCATAAGACAGAGTTTAGGGGTTAGGGGGTACATAGATACATGATTTGCATAGTTTGAATATGTCTAGCTAGAGACCTTGTTTCTCAATTTTAATGCTTACTATATGACATAAGAAGACTATGTGCTTTGGTTTTTCATTTTTCTGTTTTATTTTAATTTTATGCCCATTTGAATCTTGGTCAAATCCTAGGTTTGACCAAGATTTAAACAAGTTTAAATTATGAAAATGAAGGTAAGCATGGATCCTTATTAGTCACTCTAACATAAATCTTTTGGGAGGTTCTTGAAATTTCCATGTTTCAAACCCAAAACCACTTCATGATTGACTTCATAAGACAGAGTTTAGGGTTTTAGGGGTAAATATATACATGATTTTTCTGGTTTGAATATGTCTAGCCCTTGTTTATCAAAACTTGAATGCTTACTATACATATGACATAAGAATGCTATGTGCTTTGGTTTTTCATTTTTCTGATTTTTTTGAATATTGTACGTGCCCACCCATTTGTATCTTCATCAAATCCTAGGTTTGACCAGGATTTAAACAAGTTTAAAACATGAAATGAAAAGATAAGCCTGGATCCTTCTTAGTAACTCTAAAATGGAAGCTTTTGGGATGTTCTTGAAATTTCCATGTTTGAAACCGAAAACGACTTCCCTTCATGCTAGACTTCATAAGATCGACAGGGGGTAGATACATGATTTGTCTGGTTTGGATATATCTAGACCTTGTTTATCAACTTGAATGCTTACGATATGACATAAGAAGACAATGTGATTTGGTTTTTCAATTTTCTGATTTTTTTGAATATTGTGCCCACCCATTTGTATCTTCATGAAATCCTAGGTTTTACCAAGATAATTTAAACAAGTTTAAAACATGAAAACGAAAAGGGAAACATGTAACCTTCAGTCACTCTAAAATGAAGTTTTTGGGAGGTTTTTGAAATTTCCATGTTTGAAACCCAAAACCACTTCTCTTCATGCTTGACTTCATAATACAAAGTTTAGGGTTAGGGGGTATAGATACATGATTTGTATGGTTTGAATATGTCCAAACCTTGTTTATCAACTTGAATATGCTTACTATATGACATAAGAAGACTATGTACTTTGGTTTTTCATTTTTCTGATTTTTTTTAATTTTCTGCACATTTGAATCATATCTTGGTCAAATCCTAGGTTTGACCAAGATTTAGACAAGTTTAACACGTGAAAACGAATAAGTAAGCCTGGATCCTTCTTAGTCACTCTAAAATGAAGCTTTGGGAGGTTCTTGAAATTTCCATGTTTGAAACCCAAAACCACTTCTCTTCATGATTGACTGAGTTTAATTAGGGTTTTAGGGGTAGATATATACATGATTTTTCTGGTTTGAATATATATGTCTAGACCTTGTTTATCAACTTGAATGCTTACTATACATATGACATATCTAAGAATGCTATGTGCTTTGGTTTTTCATTCTTTTGATTTTTTTCTGAATTTTTAGGGCCATTTGAATCTTGGTCAAATCCTTGGTTTGACCAAGATTTAAACAAGTTTAAAACATGAAAATGAAAAGGGAAGTCTGTATCCTTCTTAGTCACTCTAAAATGAAGCTTTTGGGATGTTCTTGAAATTTCAATGTTTGAAACCCAAAACGACTTCCCTTCATGCTAGACTTCATAAGATCGAAAGGGGCTAGATACATGATTTGTCTGGTTTGGATATATCTAGACCTTGTTTATCAACTTGATTGCTTACGATATGACATAAGAAGACTATGTGATTTGGTTTTTCATTTTTCTGATTTTTTTGAACATTGTGCCCACCCATTTGTATCTTCATGAAATCCTAGGTTTGACCAAGCTAATTTAAACAAGTTTAAAACATGAAAATGAAAAGGGAAGCATGTAACCTTCTCAGTCACTCTAAAATGAAGTTTTTGGGAGGTTTTTGAAATTTCCATGTTTGAAACCCAAAACCACTTCTCTTCATGCTTGACTTCATAAGACAAAGTTTAGGGTTAGGGGGTATATATAGATACATGATTTGTATGGTTTGAATATGTCCAAACCTTGTTTATCAACTTGAATATGCTTACTATATGACATAAGAAGACTATGTACTTTGGTTTTTCATTTTTCTGATTTTTTTAATTTTCTGCACATTTGAATCATATCTTGGTCAAATCCTAGGTTTGACCAAGATTTAGACAAGTTTAACACGTGAAAACGAATAAGTAAGCCTGGATCCTTCTTAGTCACTCTAAAATGAAGCTTTTGGGATGTTCTTGAAATTTCAATGTTTGAAACCCAAAACGACTTCCCTTCATGCTAGACTTCATAAGATCGAAAGGGGGTAGATACACGATTTGTCTGGTTTGGATATATCTAGACCTTGTTTATCAACTTGATTGCTTACGATATGACATAAGAAGACTATGTGATTTGGTTTTCCATTTTTCTGATTTTTTTAATTTTTTGCCCACCCATTTGTATCTTCGTCAAATCCTAGGTTTGACCAAGATAATTAAAACAAGTTTTATAAAACATGAAAATGAAAAGGGAAGCATGTATCCTTCTTAGGCACTCTAAAATGAAGCTTTTGGGAGGTTTTTGAAATTTCCATGTTTGAAACCCAAAACCACATCTCTTCACATGCTTGACTTCATAAGACAGAGTTTAGGGGTTAGGGGTATAGATACATGATTTGTCTGGTTTGAATATGTCTAGACATTGTTTATCAACTTTAATGCTTACTATATGACATAAGAAAAATAATGTCATGTAAATGAGTTAACTTGGATTTCCTACCCTTGAATCCATAGGAAACTTTGTTCTAATGCACTATAATAATCAACCGAGTTTTTACACCAACAGGTCTGTCACTTACGTGTGGTGCCCACGCGTGAGGTCCCACACTTCAGTGAGCACAAGTCACGTGCAATAGGTACGCAAACTCCCAGCCATCTTCTTTGTCAAGAGAAGACGCATCAGGATGCGTATTGGAAGTCTGTGGGTCCTTCTGGATCCTTCGGTTGTCCCTCTCACAAAAAAACAAATCTCTCTCATTCTCGGCCTCGCTCGACTCGCTCGCTCGCTCGCACCTCCTGCTCACTGACAAACCCTGCACAAAAGTCAACATCATCACCCGAAAAGGGGAGACACCATAATTCTCTCCCTTCTTCTCTCCTTCCGAGTGATCCCTCTTCCTCCGAGTTTCACTCGACGGGCAAACACACTTTTTTTAATTTTCTGCCCATTTGAATCTTGGTCAAATCCTAGGTTTGACCAAGATTTAAACAAGTTTAAAACATGAAAATAAAATGGTAAGCATGGATCCTTCTTAGTCTCCCGAAAATGAAGCTTTTTTTTTTTGAAATTTCCATGTTTGAAACCAAAAACCACTTCTCTTCATGCTTGACTTCATAAGACATAGTTTAGGGTTAGGGGTAGATATATACATGATTTTTCTGGTTTGAATATGTCTAGACCTTGTTTATCAACTTGAATGCTAGCTTACTATATATGACATAAGAATGCTATGTGCTTTGGTTTTTCATTCTTTTGATTTTTTCTGAATTTTTATGCCCATTTGAATCTTGGTCGAATCCTAGGTTTGACCAAGATTTAAACAAGTTTAAAACATGAAAATGAGAAGGGAAGCATGTATCCTTCTTAGTCACTCTAATTAAAATGAAGATTTTGGGAGGTTTTTGAAATTTCCATGTTTGAAACCAAAAACCACGTCTCTTCATGCTTGACTTCATAAGATATATAGAGTTTAATTAGGGGTTAGGGGTATAGATACATGATTTGTTTGGTTTGAATATGTCTAGACCTTGTTTAACAACTTGAATGCTTACTATATGCCATAAGAAGACTATGTACTTTGGTTTTTAATTTTTTTGATTTTTTAAAATTTTCTGCCAATTTGAATCTTGGTCAAATCATAGGTTTGACAAAGATTTAAACAAGTTTAAATTGTGAAAATGAAAAGGTAAGCATGGATCCTTATTAGTCACTCTAAATTAAATCTTTTGGGAGGTTCTTGAAATTTCCATGTTTGAAACCCAAAACCACTTCTCTTCATGATTGACTTCATAAGAAAGAGTTTAGGGTTTTAGGGGTAGATATATACATGATTTTTCTGGTTTGAATATGTCTAGACCTGGTTTATCAACTTGAATGCTTACTATACATATGACATATATAAGAATGCTATGTGCTTTGGTTTTTCATTCTCTTTTGATTTTTTTCTAAATTTTTATGCCCATTTGAATCTTGGTCAAAATCTTTGGTTTGACAAGGATTTAAACAAGTTTAAAACATGAAAATGAAAAAGGGAAGTCTGTATATCCTTCTTTTAGTAACTCTAAAATGGAAGCTTTTGGGATGTTCTTGAAATTTCCATGTTTGAAACCGAAAACGACTTCCCTTCATGCTAGACTTCATAAGATCGACAGGGGGTAGATACATGATTTGTCTGGTTTGGATATATCTAGACCTTGTTTTTATCAACTTGAATGCTTACGATATGACATAAGAAGACAATGTGATTTGGTTTTTCAATTTTCTGATTTTTTTGAATATTGTGCCCACCCATTTGTATCTTCATGAAATCCTAGGTTTTACCAAGATAATTTAAACAAGTTTAAAACATGAAACGAAAAGGGAAACATGTAACCTTCTCAGTCACTCTAAAATGAAGTTTTTGGGAGGTTTTTGAAATTTCCATGTTTGAAACCCAAAACCACTTCTCTTCATGCTTGACTTCATAAGACAAAGTTTAGGGTTAGGGGGTATATATAGATACATGATTTGTATGGTTTGAATATGTCCAAACCTTGTTTATCAACTTGAATATGCTTACTATATGACATAAGAAGACTATGTACTTTGGTTTTTCATTTTTCTGATTTTTTTAATTTTCTGCACATTTGAATCATATCTTGGTCAAATCCTAGGTTTGACCAAGATTTAGACAAGTTTAACACGTGAAAACGAATAAGTAAGCCTGGATCCTTCTTAGTCACTCTAAAATGAAGCTTTTGGGAGGTTCTTGAAATTTCCATGTTTGAAACCCAAAACCACTTCTCTTCATGATTGACTGAGTTTAATTAGGGTTTTAGGGGTAGATATATACATGATTTTTCTGGTTTGAATATATATGTCTAGACCTTGTTTATCAACTTGAATGCTTACTATACATATGACATATCTAAGAATGCTATGTGCTTTGGTTTTTCATTCTTTTGATTTTTTTCTGAATTTTTAGGGCCATTTGAATCTTGGTCAAATCATTGGTTTGACCAAGATTTAAACAAGTTTAAAACATGAAAATGAAAAGGGAAGTCTGTATCCTTCTTAGTCACTCTAAAATGAAGCTTTTGGGATGTTCTTGAAATTTCAATGTTTGAAACCCAAAACGACTTCCCTTCATGCTAGACTTCATAAGATCGAAAGGGGGTAGATACATGATTTGTCTGGTTTGGATATATCTAGACCTTGTTTATCAACTTGATTGCTTACGATATGACATAAGAAGACTATGTGATTTGGTTTTTCATTTTTCTGATTTTTTTGAACATTGTGCCCACCCATTTGTATCTTCATGAAATCCTAGGTTTGACCAAGCTAATTTAAACAAGTTTAAAACATGAAAATGAAAAGGGAAGCATGTAACCTTCTCAGTCACTCTAAAATGAAGTTTTTGGGAGGTTTTTGAAATTTCCATGTTTGAAACCCAAAACCACTTCTCTTCATGCTTGACTTCATAAGACAAAGTTTAGGGTTAGGGGGTATATATAGATACATGATTTGTATGGTTTGAATATGTCCAAACCTTGTTTATCAACTTGAATATGCTTACTATATGACATAAGAAGACTATGTACTTTGGTTTTTCATTTTTCTGATTTTTTTAATTTTCTGCGCATTTGAATCATATCTTGGTCAAATCCTAGGTTTGACCAAGATTTAGACAAGTTTAACACGTGAAAACGAATAAGTAAGCCTGGATCCTTCTTAGTCACTCTAAAATGAAGCTTTTGGGAGGTTCTTGAAATTTCCATGTTTGAAACCCAAAACCACTTCTCTTCATGATTGACTGAGTTTAATTAGGGTTTTAGGGGTAGATATATACATGATTTTTCTGGTTTGAATATATATGTCTAGACCTTGTTTATCAACTTGAATGCTTACTATACATATGACATAAGAATGCTATGTGCTTTGGTTTTTCATTCTTTTGATTTTTTCTGAATTTTTAGGGCCATTTGAATCTTGGTCAAATCCTTGGTTTGACCAAGATTTAAACAAGTTTAAAACATGAAAATGAAAAGGGAAGTCTGTATCCTTCTTAGTCACTCTAAAATGAAGCTTTTGGGATGTTCTTGAAATTTCAATGTTTGAAACCCAAAACGACTTCCCTTCATGCTAGACTTCATAAGATCGAAAGGGGGTAGATACACGATTTGTCTGGTTTGGATATATCTAGACCTTGTTTATCAACTTGATTGCTTACGATATGACATAAGAAGACTATGTGATTTGGTTTTCCATTTTTCTGATTTTTTTAATTTTTTGCCCACCCATTTGTATCTTCGTCAAATCCTAGGTTTGACCAAGATAATTAAAACAAGTTTTATAAAACATGAAAATGAAAAGGGAAGCATGTATCCTTCTTAGGCACTCTAAAATGAAGCTTTTGGGAGGTTTTTGAAATTTCCATGTTTGAAACCCAAAACCACATCTCTTCACATGCTTGACTTCATAAGACAGAGTTTAGGGGTTAGGGGTATAGATACATGATTTGTCTGGTTTGAATATGTCTAGACATTGTTTATCAACTTTAATGCTTACTATATGACATAAGAAAAATAATGTCATGTAAATGAGTTAACTTGGATTTCCTACCCTTGAATCCATAGGAAACTTTGTTCTAATGCACTATAATAATCGAGTTTTTACACCAACAGGTCTGTCACTTACGTGTGGTGCCCACGCGTGAGGTCCCACACTTCAGTGAGCACAAGTCACGTGCAATAGGTACGCAAAGCCATCTTCTTTGTCAAGAGAAGACGCATCAGGATGCGTATTGGAAGTCTGTGGGTCCTTCTGGATCCTTCGGTTGTCCCTCTCACAAAAAAAACAAATCTCTCTCATTCTCGGCCTCGCTTCGCTCGCACCTCCTGCTCACTGACAAACCCTGCACAAAAGTCAACATCATCACCCGAAAAAGGGGAGACACCATAATTCTCTCCCTTCTTCTCTCCTTCCGAGTGATCCCTCTTCCTCCGAGTTTCACTCGACGGGCAAACACACTTTTTTTAATTTTCTGCCCATTTGAATCTTGGTCAAATCCTAGGTTTGACCAAGATTTAAACAAGTTTAAAACATGAAAATAAAATGGTAAGCATGGATCCTTCTTAGTCTCCCGAAAATGAAGCTTTTTTTTTGAAATTTCCATGTTTGAAACCAAAAACCACTTCTCTTCATGCTTGACTTCATAAGACATAGTTTAGGGTTAGGGGTAGATATATACATGATTTTTCTGGTTTGAATATGTCTAGACCTTGTTTATCAACTTGAATGCTAGCTTACTATATATGACATAAGAATGCTATGTGCTTTGGTTTTTCATTCTTTTGATTTTTTCTGAATTTTTATGCCCATTTGAATCTTGTCGAATCCTAGGTTTGACCAAGATTTAAACAAGTTTAAAACATGAAAATGAGAAGGGAAGCATGTATCCTTCTTAGTCACTCTAATTAAAATGAAGATTTTGGGAGGTTTTTGAAATTTCCATGTTTGAAACCAAAAACCACGTCTCTTCATGCTTGACTTCATAAGATATATAGAGTTTAATTAGGGGTTAGGGGTATAGATACATGATTTGTTTGGTTTGAATATGTCTAGACCTTGTTTAACAACTTGAATGCTTACTATATGCCATAAGAAGACTATGTACTTTGGTTTTTAATTTTTTTGATTTTTTAAAATTTTCTGCCAATTTGAATCTTGGTCAAATCATAGGTTTGACAAAGATTTAAACAAGTTTAAATTGTGAAAATGAAAAGGTAAGCATGGATCCTTATTAGTCACTCTAAATTAAATCTTTTGGGAGGTTCTTGAAATTTCCATGTTTGAAACCCAAAACCACTTCTCTTCATGATTGACTTCATAAGAAAGAGTTTAGGGTTTTAGGGGTAGATATATACATGATTTTTCTGGTTTGAATATGTCTAGACCTGGTTTATCAACTTGAATGCTTACTATACATATGACATATATAAGAATGCTATGTGCTTTGGTTTTTCATTCTCTTTTGATTTTTTTTCTAAATTTTTATGCCCATTTGAATCTTGGTCAAAATCTTTGGTTTGACAAGGATTTAAACAAGTTTAAAACATGAAAATGAAAAAGGGAAGTCTGTATATCCTTCTTTTAGTAACTCTAAAATGGAAGCTTTTGGGATGTTCTTGAAATTTCCATGTTTGAAACCGAAAACGACTTCCCTTCATGCTAGACTTCATAAGATCGACAGGGGGTAGATACATGATTTGTCTGGTTTGGATATATCTAGACCTTGTTTATTATCAACTTGAATGCTTACGATATGACATAAGAAGACAATGTGATTTGGTTTTTCAATTTTCTGATTTTTTTGAATATTGTGCCCACCCATTTGTATCTTCATGAAATCCTAGGTTTTACCAAGATAATTTAAACAAGTTTAAAACATGAAAACGAAAAGGGAAACATGTAACCTTCTCAGTCACTCTAAAATGAAGTTTTTGGGAGGTTTTTGAAATTTCCATGTTTGAAACCCAAAACCACTTCTCTTCATGCTTGACTTCATAAGACAAAGTTTAGGGTTAGGGGGTATAGATACATGATTTGTATGGTTTGAATATGTCCAAACCTTGTTTATCAACTTGAATATGCTTACTATATGACATAAGAAGACTATGTACTTTGGTTTTTCATTTTTCTGATTTTTTTAATTTTCTGCACATTTGAATCATATCTTGGTCAAATCCTAGGTTTGACCAAGATTTAGACAAGTTTAACACGTGAAAACGAATAAGTAAGCCTGGATCCTTCTTAGTCACTCTAAAATGAAGCTTTTGGGAGGTTCTTGAAATTTCCATGTTTGAAACCCAAAACCACTTCTCTTCATGATTGACTGAGTTTAATTAGGGTTTTAGGGGTAGATATATACATGATTTTTCTGGTTTGAATATATATGTCTAGACCTTGTTTATCAACTTGAATGCTTACTATACATATGACATATCTAAGAATGCTATGTGCTTTGGTTTTTCATTCTTTTGATTTTTTTCTGAATTTTTAGGGCCATTTGAATCTTGGTCAAATCATTGGTTTGACCAAGATTTAAACAAGTTTAAAACATGAAAATGAAAAGGGAAGTCTGTATCCTTCTTAGTCACTCTAAAATGAAGCTTTTGGGATGTTCTTGAAATTTCAATGTTTGAAACCCAAAACGACTTCCCTTCATGCTAGACTTCATAAGATCGAAAGGGGTAGATACATGATTTGTCTGGTTTGGATATATCTAGACCTTGTTTATCAACTTGATTGCTTACGATATGACATAAGAAGACTATGTGATTTGGTTTTTCATTTTTCTGATTTTTTTGAACATTGTGCCCACCCATTTGTATCTTCATGAAATCCTAGGTTTGACCAAGCTAATTTAAACAAGTTTAAAACATGAAAATGAAAAGGGAAGCATGTAACCTTCTCAGTCACTCTAAAATGAAGCTTTTGGGAGGTTTTTGAAATTTCCATGTTTGAAACCCAAAACCACTTCTCTTCATGCTTGACTTCATAAGACAAAGTTTAGGGTTAGGGGGTATATATAGATACATGATTTGTATGGTTTGAATATGTCCAAACCTTGTTTATCAACTTGAATATGCTTACTATATGACATAAGAAGACTATGTACTTTGGTTTTTCATTTTTATGATTTTTTTAATTTTCTGCGCATTTGAATCATATCTTGGTCAAATCCTAGGTTTGACCAAGATTTAGACAAGTTTAACACGTGAAAACGAATAAGTAAGCCTGAATCCTTCTTAGTCACTCTAAAATGAAGCTTTTGGGAGGTTCTTGAAATTTCCATGTTTGAAACCCAAAACCACTTCTCTTCATGATTGACTGAGTTTAATTAGGGTTTTAGGGGTAGATATATACATGATTTTTCTGGTTTGAATATATATGTCTAGACCTTGTTTATCAACTTGAATGCTTACTATACATATGACATAAGAATGCTATGTGCTTTGGTTTTTCATTCTTTTGATTTTTTCTGAATTTTTAGGGCCATTTGAATCTTGGTCAAATCCTTGGTTTGACCAAGATTTAAACAAGTTTAAAACATGAAAATGAAAAGGGAAGTCTGTATCCTTCTTAGTCACTCTAAAATGAAGCTTTTGGGATGTTCTTGAAATTTCAATGTTTGAAACCCAAAACGACTTCCCTTCATGCTAGACTTCATAAGATCGAAAGGGGGTAGATACACGATTTGTCTGGTTTGGATATATCTAGACCTTGTTTATCAACTTGATTGCTTACGATATGACATAAGAAGACTATGTGATTTGGTTTTCCATTTTTCTGATTTTTTTAATTTTTTGCCCACCCATTTGTATCTTCGTCAAATCCTAGGTTTGACCAAGATAATTAAAACAAGTTTTATAAAACATGAAAATGAAAAGGGAAGCATGTATCCTTCTTAGGCACTCTAAAATGAAGCTTTTGGGAGGTTTTTGAAATTTCCATGTTTGAAACCCAAAACCACATCTCTTCACATGCTTGACTTCATAAGACATAGTTTAGGGGTTAGGGGTATAGATACATGATTTGTCTGGTTTGAATATGTCTAGACATTGTTTATCAACTTTAATGCTTACTATATGACATAAGAAAAATAATGTCATGTAAATGAGTTAACTTGGATTTCCTACCCTTGAATCCATAGGAAACTTTGTTCTAATGCACTATAATAATCAACCGAGTTTTTACACCAACAGGTCTGTCACTTACGTGTGGTGCCCACGCGTGAGGTCCCACACTTCAGTGAGCACAAGTCACGTGCAATAGGTACGCAAACTCCCAGCCATCTTCTTTGTCAAGAGAAGACGCATCAGGATGCGTATTGGAAGTCTGTGGGTCCTTCTGGATCCTTCGGTTGTCCCTCTCACAAAAAAACAAATCTCTCTCATTCTCGGCCTCGCTCGACTCGCTCGCTCGCACCTCCTGCTCACTGACAAACCCTGCACAAAAGTCAACATCATCACCCGAAAAAGGGGAGACACCATAATTCTCTCCCTTCTTCTCTCCTTCCGAGTGATCCCTCTTCCTCCGAGTTTCACTCGACGGGCAAACACACTTTTTTTAATTTTCTGCCCATTTGAATCTTGGTCAAATCCTAGGTTTGACCAAGATTTAAACAAGTTTAAAACATGAAAATAAAATGGTAAGCATGGATCCTTCTTAGTCTCCCGAAAATGAAGCTTTTTTTTTGAAATTTCCATGTTTGAAACCAAAAACCACTTCTCTTCATGCTTGACTTCATAAGACATAGTTTAGGGTTAGGGGTAGATATATACATGATTTTTCTGGTTTGAATATGTCTAGACCTTGTTTATCAACTTGAATGCTAGCTTACTATATATGACATAAGAATGCTATGTGCTTTGGTTTTTCATTCTTTTGATTTTTTTCTGAATTTTTATGCCCATTTGAATCTTGGTCGAATCCTAGGTTTGACCAAGATTTAAACAAGTTTAAAACATGAAAATGAGAAGGGAAGCATGTATCCTTCTTAGTCACTCTAATTAAAATGAAGATTTTGGGAGGTTTTTGAAATTTCCATGTTTGAAACCAAAAACCACGTCTCTTCATGCTTGACTTCATAAGATATATAGAGTTTAATTAGGGGTTAGGGGTATAGATACATGATTTGTTTGGTTTGAATATGTCTAGACCTTGTTTAACAACTTGAATGCTTACTATATGCCATAAGAAGACTATGTACTTTGGTTTTTAATTTTTTTGATTTTTTAAAATTTTCTGCCAATTTGAATCTTGGTCAAATCATAGGTTTGACAAAGATTTAAACAAGTTTAAATTGTGAAAATGAAAAGGTAAGCATGGATCCTTATTAGTCACTCTAAATTAAATCTTTTGGGAGGTTCTTGAAATTTCCATGTTTGAAACCCAAAACCACTTCTCTTCATGATTGACTTCATAAGAAAGAGTTTAGGGTTTTAGGGGTAGATATATACATGATTTTTCTGGTTTGAATATGTCTAGACCTGGTTTATCAACTTGAATGCTTACTATACATATGACATATATAAGAATGCTATGTGCTTTGGTTTTTCATTCTCTTTTGATTTTTTTTCTAAATTTTTATGCCCATTTGAATCTTGGTCAAAATCTTTGGTTTGACAAGGATTTAAACAAGTTTAAAACATGAAAATGAAAAAGGGAAGTCTGTATATCCTTCTTTTAGTAACTCTAAAATGGAAGCTTTTGGGATGTTCTTGAAATTTCCATGTTTGAAACCGAAAACGACTTCCCTTCATGCTAGACTTCATAAGATCGACAGGGGGTAGATACATGATTTGTCTGGTTTGGATATATCTAGACCTTGTTTATTATCAACTTGAATGCTTACGATATGACATAAGAAGACAATGTGATTTGGTTTTTCAATTTTCTGATTTTTTTGAATATTGTGCCCACCCATTTGTATCTTCATGAAATCCTAGGTTTTACCAAGATAATTTAAACAAGTTTAAAACATGAAAACGAAAAGGGAAACATGTAACCTTCTCAGTCACTCTAAAATGAAGTTTTTGGGAGGTTTTTGAAATTTCCATGTTTGAAACCCAAAACCACTTCTCTTCATGCTTGACTTCATAAGACAAAGTTTAGGGTTAGGGGGTATAGATACATGATTTGTATGGTTTGAATATGTCCAAACCTTGTTTATCAACTTGAATATGCTTACTATATGACATAAGAAGACTATGTACTTTGGTTTTTCATTTTTCTGATTTTTTTAATTTTCTGCACATTTGAATCATATCTTGGTCAAATCCTAGGTTTGACCAAGATTTAGACAAGTTTAACACGTGAAAACGAATAAGTAAGCCTCGATCCTTCTTAGTCACTCTAAATGAAGCTTTTGGGAGGTTTTGAAATTTCCATGTTTGAAACCCAAAACCACTTCTCTTCATGATTGACTGAGTTTAATTAGGGTTTTAGGGGTAGATATATACATGATTTTTCTGGTTTGAATATATATGTCTAGACCTTGTTTATCAACTTGAATGCTTACTATACATATGACATATCTAAGAATGCTATGTGCTTTGGTTTTTCATTCTTTTGATTTTTTTCTGAATTTTTAGGGCCATTTGAATCTTGGTCAAATCATTGGTTTGACCAAGATTTAAACAAGTTTAAAACATGAAAATGAAAAGGGAAGTCTGTATCCTTCTTAGTCACTCTAAAATGAAGCTTTTGGGATGTTCTTGAAATTTCAATGTTTGAAACCCAAAACGACTTCCTTTCATGCTAGACTTCATAAGATCGAAAGGGGGTAGATACATGATTTGTCTGGTTTGGATATATCTAGACCTTGTTTATCAACTTGATTGCTTACGATATGACATAAGAAGACTATGTGATTTGGTTTTTCATTTTTCTGATTTTTTTGAACATTGTGCCCACCCATTTGTATCTTCATGAAATCCTAGGTTTGACCAAGCTAATTTAAACAAGTTTAAAACATGAAAATGAAAAGGGAAGCATGTAACCTTCTCAGTCACTCTAAAATGAAGTTTTTGGGAGGTTTTTGAAATTTCCATGTTTGAAACCCAAAACCACTTCTCTTCATGCTTGACTTCATAAGACAAAGTTTAGGGTTAGGGGGTATATATAGATACATGATTTGTATGGTTTGAATATGTCCAAACCTTGTTTATCAACTTGAATATGCTTACTATATGACATAAGAAGACTATGTACTTTGGTTTTTCATTTTTCTGATTTTTTTTAATTTTCTGCGCATTTGAATCATATCTTGGTCAAATCCTAGGTTTGACCAAGATTTAGACAAGTTTAACACGTGAAAACGAATAAGTAAGCCTGGATCCTTCTTAGTCACTCTAAAATGAAGCTTTTGGGAGGTTCTTGAAATTTCCATGTTTGAAACCCAAAACCACTTCTCTTCATGATTGACTGAGTTTAATTAGGGTTTTAGGGGTAGATATATACATGATTTTTCTGGTTTGAATATATATGTCTAGACCTTGTTTATCAACTTGAATGCTTACTATACATATGACATAAGAATGCTATGTGCTTTGGTTTTTCATTCTTTTGATTTTTTCTGAATTTTTAGGGCCATTTGAATCTTGGTCAAATCCTTGGTTTGACCAAGATTTAAACAAGTTTAAAACATGAAAATGAAAAGGGAAGTCTGTATCCTTCTTAGTCACTCTAAAATGAAGCTTTTGGGATGTTCTTGAAATTTCAATGTTTGAAACCCAAAACGACTTCCCTTCATGCTAGACTTCATAAGATCGAAAGGGGGTAGATACACGATTTGTCTGGTTTGGATATATCTAGACCTTGTTTATCAACTTGATTGCTTACGATATGACATAAGAAGACTATGTGATTTGGTTTTCCATTTTTCTGATTTTTTTAATTTTTTGCCCACCCATTTGTATCTTCGTCAAATCCTAGGTTTGACCAAGATAATTAAAACAAGTTTTATAAAACATGAAAATGAAAAGGGAAGCATGTATCCTTCTTAGGCACTCTAAAATGAAGCTTTTGGGAGTTTTTGAAATTTCCATGTTTGAAACCCAAAACCACATCTCTCTTCATGCTTGACTTCATAAGACAGAGTTTAGGGGTTAGGGGTATAGATACATGATTTGTCTGGTTTGAATATGTCTAGACATTGTTTATCAACTTTAATGCTTACTATATGACATAAGAAAAATAATGTCATGTAAATGAGTTAACTTGGATTTCCTACCCTTGAATCCATAGGAAACTTTGTTCTAATGCACTATAATAATCAACCGAGTTTTTACACCAACAGGTCTGTCACTTACGTGTGGTGCCCACGCGTGAGGTCCCACACTTCAGTGAGCACAAGTCACGTGCAATAGGTACGCAAACTCCCAGCCATCTTCTTTGTCAAGAGAAGACGCATCAGGATGCGTATTGGAAGTCTGTGGGTCCTTCTGGATCCTTCGGTTGTCCCTCTCACAAAAAACAAATCTCTCTCATTCTCGGCCTCGCTCGACTCTCTCGCCGCTCGCACCTCCTGCTCACTGACAAACCCTGCACAAAAGTCAACATCATCACCCGAAAAAGGGGAGACACCATAATTCTCTCCCTTCTTCTCTCCTTCCGAGTGATCCCTCTTCCTCCGAGTTTCACTCGACGGGCAAACACACTTTTTTTTTTTTTTTTTCCATTTGAATCTTGGTCAAATCCTAGGTTTGACCAAGATTTAAACAAGTTTAAAACATGAAAATAAAATGGTAAGCATGGATCCTTCTTAGTCTCCCGAAAATGAACCTTTTTTTTTTCCATGTTTGAAACCAAAAACCACTTCTCTTCATGCTTGACTTCATAAGACATAGTTTAGGGTTAGGGGTAGATATATACATGATTTTTCTGGTTTGAATATGTCTAGACCTTGTTTATCAACTTGAATGCTAGCTTACTATATATGACATAAGAATGCTATGTGCTTTGGTTTTTCATTCTTTTGATTTTTTCTGAATTTTTATGCCCATTTGAATCTTGGTCGAATCCTAGGTTTGACCAAGATTTAAACAAGTTTAAAACATGAAAATGAGAAGGGAAGCATGTATCCTTCTTAGTCACTCTAATTAAAATGAAGATTTTGGGAGGTTTTTGAAATTTCCATGTTTGAAACCAAAAACCACGTCTCTTCATGCTTGACTTCATAAGATATATAGAGTTTAATTAGGGGTTAGGGGTATAGATACATGATTTGTTTGGTTTGAATATGTCTAGACCTTGTTTAACAACTTGAATGCTTACTATATGCCATAAGAAGACTATGTACTTTGGTTTTTAATTTTTTTGATTTTTTAAAATTTTCTGCCAATTTGTATCTTGGTCAAATCCTAGGTTTGACCAAGATTTAAACAAGTTTAAGACGTGAAAATAAAATGGTAAGCATGGATCCTTCTTAGTCTCCCTAAAATGAAGCTTTTGGTTTTTTTTTTAAATTTCCAGGTTTGAAACCCAAAACCACTTCTCTTCATGCTTGACTTCATAAGACAGAGTTTAGGGATAGGGGTAGATATATATATACATGATTTTTCTGGTTTGAATATGTCTAGACCCTGTTTATCAACTTGAATGCTTACTATATGACATAAGAATGCTATGTGCTTTGGTTTTTCATTCTTTTGATTTTTTCTGAATTTTTATGCCCATTTGAATCTTGGTAGAATCCTAGGTTTGACCAAGATTTAAACAAGTTTAAAACATGAAAATGAGAAGGGAAGCCTGTATCCTTCTTTGTCACTCTAATTAAAATGAAGCTTTTGGGTGGTTTTTGAAATTTCCATGTTTGAAACCCAAAACCACATCTCTTCGTGCTTGACTTCATAAGACAGAGTTTAGGGGTTAGGGGGTACATAGATACATGATTTGCATAGTTTGAATATGTCTAGCTAGAGACCTTGTTTCTCAATTTTAATGCTTACTATATGACATAAGAAGACTATGTGCTTTGGTTTTTCATTTTTCTGTTTTATTTTAATTTTATGCCCATTTGAATCTTGGTCAAATCCTAGGTTTGACCAAGATTTAAACAAGTTTAAATTATGAAAATGAAGGTAAGCATGGATCCTTATTAGTCACTCTAACATAAATCTTTTGGGAGGTTCTTGAAATTTCCATGTTTCAAACCCAAAACCACTTCTCTTCATGATTGACTTCATAAGACAGAGTTTAGGGTTTTAGGGGTAGATATATACATGATTTTTCTGGTTTGAATATGTCTAGCCCTTGTTTATCAACTTGAATGCTTACTATACATATGACATAAGAATGCTATGTGCTTTGGTTTTTCATTCTCTTTTGATTTTTTTCTAAATTTTTAGGCCCATTTGAATCTTGGTCAAATCCTTGGTTTGACCAAGATTTAAACAAGTTTAAAACATGAAAATAAAAAAGGAAGTCTGTATCCTTCTTAGTCACTCTAAAATGGAAGCTTTTGGGATGTTCTTGAAATTACCATGTTTGAAACCGAAAACGACTTCCCTTCATGCTAGACTTCATAAGATCGACAGGGGGTAGATACATGATTTGTCTGGTTTGGATATATCTAGACCTTGTTTATCAACTTGAATGCTTACGATATGACATAAGAAGACAATGTGATTTGGTTTTTCATTTTTCTGATTTTTTTGAATATTGTACGTGCCCACCCATTTGTATCTTCATCAAATCCTAGGTTTGACCAGGATTTAAACAAGTTTAAAACATGAAATGAAAAGATAAGCCTGGATCCTTCTTAGTCACTCTAAAATGAAGCTTTCGGGAGGTTCTTGAAATTTCCATGTTTGAAACCCAAAACCACTTCTCTTCATGATTGACTTCATAAGACAGAGTTTAGGGTTTTAGGGGTAGATATATACATGATTTTTCTGGTTTGAATATATATGTCTAGACCTTGTTTATCAACTTGAATGCTTACTATATATATGACATAAGAATGCTATATATGTGCTTTGGTTGTTCATTCTTTTGATTTTTTCTGATTTTTTAGGCCCATTTGAATCTTGGTCAAATCCTAGGTTTGACCATGATTTAAACAAGTTTAAAACATGAAAATGAAAAGGTAAGCATGGATCCTTCTTAGTCACTCTAAAATGAAGCTTTTGGGATGTTCTTGAAATTTCCATGTTTGAAACCCAAAACGACTTCGATCTCTTTATGCTAGATTTCATAAGACTGAGTTTTAGGGGTTAGGGGGTAGATACATGATTTGTCTAGTTTGAATATGTACATAGTACTCCCTCTATAGGAACTTGGAGAAAGCAACTGTTGTGCCACACAATTTTGTTGTTTTCCTATTTTTCTTTCATGAAGCTTTACGATGTGGTTCGTGTGTGGGGATCAAGCTCGTAATCTCGTTTCAATTACACAACCAACTACTCTGCTCATCCTTGCATGTAATTAACCAATATAGGAATTTGATTCCACGGAACTTTTTCAGTACATAAGTCTCCTCCTTAACTCCTCTAGTCTCTACCAAGCCGGCCGCCTCGCTACTTCCCTAGCTTCCTCCCTACAGCACACCTCGCCCCCGTACGCGAGCTAGGTCCAGCCGGAGATGGGGCACAGCCGCCCCCGCTGGAAGAATGCTCAGAGGAAGTCCGGGCAGGAGGACAAGGGTGACGCCATCCCGGATGAACTTCTCGGGCTGGTGTTCCTGCGCCTCACCTCGCCTCTGGATCTCGTCCGCGCCGCGTTCGCCTGCAGGAGCTGGCGCAAGGTCATCGCGGCGGAGGACTTCCGTGTCCTCTCCGCTCGCCACGGCGCGCCATCCTCCATAGTCGCCGGCCACTACCACATCAGCTTCTCCCATTGTCACTATCGGCCGTCTGGCTTGCTGCCCCACTTCGTTCCCTCTTCCTCGTCATGTTGGGCCGGGGTCGCCGCAAATAATCTCGCGCTCGACTTCCTCCCACGGGCGCCAAACGGCGACCTCAGTTTGGAGCTCGCCGACTCTCGGGGCGGCCTCCTACTCCTTGCGGACTTCGACCACACCGAACACGGAAAGCCTTTCGAGCAGCCTTCACGTCTCGTCGTCTGCGATCCCCTGGCAGGTCAGTACGTGACGGTCCCTCCACCCCCTGCTGTTTCGCACACAACATTCGTAAGCTTGTTCCTGGGCGCCGCCCTCCATGGCGAGGACGCTGCGGCGCGCATCAGTCTGTCAAATTACAGGGTGACGTGCCTGATCTATCATGACGGCATCTGCAAGACCTGCGTGTTCTCGCCTGGCCCTGGTGGCCACGCTTGGACCTCCTCCGGCGCCATCGTGCCTCTCCACGCCACGCACACAGGCCGGTCGGATATCCTCTTTGTGGGGTGCAACGCCCGTTTCTTCCAGTGGTACGTGTTCGGTGGGCTCGGAAACTTCATTCTTGCTCTCGACAGAGAATCCGGCGAGCTCTCACGCTTCGAGAGAGCTCGAGACGAGGACTGGCTTCACACCGTGCCGATTGAGATGCTGGGCGGGCCCTCGCGCGTGCTGAATTGGTACGTGCTAGAGCTTCCGTGGCCACCTACCTTCCGAGCTTGCTTATCCTAGGATTCTGGCTTCCTGGGTTGGATTAGTGTCGGCCATGGTGTCGTCGACATGGTCTGGAGGTTGAAGACGAAGGGCATCTCAAGGATTTTGTTGTAATTTCGTTTTTTTTCAGGTGTTTTGTACTATTTGATGTTTCTCTTAATGCCAGAGGGTTTATTTGCACTAGTCATACTTGACATAGCTGTACGTTTTGAAGATTAACTTGTTCATCATGATCCGAACTTCTCATACTCTTAATGCCAGAGGGTTTATTTGCACTAGTCATACTTGACATAACTTCGAACTTGTTTTGAGTAATACGTAGTATGGTATACTAGAATAGGAGGAGTAACACTTTTCGCATTTGGGCCAAATATAAAGTACTACCTCCATTTCAAGGAATAAGGCGCACGCGTACTCCAAGACGTATCTTTTGGTCAGATTACCTTGACCATTGAATTGACAAGACAACACACAGAGCATTGGGGCGTGCTCGATGGTGCTAGCTGCGGCTATACAGACATGTGATAGGCATCGCGGAAGCGTCGCAAATAGAAAACAAATCATATTTTTTGGGGGAGGATGTTTTGGCTCCTGGTTGCGTATGCTCCCTTTAGTTTGAACTGCAACATCTATATATTTTGAAATGTAAAAAAAATCCAAACAAAAAATTAATCTTTTCATCTTCACATGCTAAGAGCGCATAAAGTCTTTCCATAAAAAACTAAATTGTCGTTTGGGCTATGTAAAAAAGATAAAATTTATTGCTAAAAATAAAGCTGTTTACATCAACCACAAAAAATATCGGCTTTTCACGAAACTACACGAACACACATAGATTATCGAGAAGTACATGCGGATTTTTTTGTTAGAATTTTTTGAAAATTAAAAATATGTTTTTTTGGGTCGAGGTAGCATATCCGCCCAATAGCCGAATTAAATTTCCGATTTTTTTGGACTGACAATTTCATCGGGAAGACATGGATGCGCGCAGACGGCGTGCAAGGCAAGGCATCGATTTGACCGGACGTACTTAGGGCAGGTCAGGCTGCCAGCGTACTTATTCCGGGCAGGTGAGGTACTAGAACTCAAAGTCCTCCTCAGCGTCTCTCCTCTCTCTCTGTCTTTATTGAGTGTACTAGCGCGCAGGGACTCAAAGTCAGGGAAATGTTTGAGATGCAAAGTAAGAGAATATTTACCAGTATAATTGGTTGATTAGAAGATTAAGTGGTGAAATCACAACAGATTGGAGCAGTACATGGTGGAAACCGCAAAATATCCTTCCAAATGGTGTTTTTGTGCAACATACGAAGTATGAGGTGGTGGAACTTGAGGCCAGTGACTTTACTTACTCCAAAATGCAACTTTACGTACATGAGCCATCGGATCAAGATCCAACGGACACAGTTGATCCAGAATTTGTAGTCACATTTTAAGTTGCTCGAAAAAAATCGAAAACATTACAGTAAGATATATATCTTTCTTAAGTATTCTGGTAAAGTTTTACTTCATTTGAAAATTGAGTTTAATTTTAAGTTTAAAATTTGGATCAACCATGTGCGTTGGATCTTGATCGAATGACTCACGTACAAGTCGCCAGTGAAGTTACTGGATCTCGTTCCTTGGTGGAATCTGCAATTCCCTCCCCTATATATACTATACAAGTCGAAGACTACGACCCTCTATCCCTATCTCCTTCACATCCTCTAAATTCATATTCCCATTTAGAATCGTTGGGCATGGAGGTTCCCCCTGGTAGCTTTAGAGCTTTTGTCGACGATGCTAATTTGAGAAGACTGCTCACCTACGGTTTGTGCTCTCAATCCGCACAACCTCCATTTTGGCGGGTTAGTACTTTCTTCACTAGGTTCATCAAGATGTATTTTAATTTGGGCTAACAGTCGTGTTAATTTCCTTGTATTAAGCAGTGCTGTTCGTGCAAGAAGGTTGCATGCGACAGCTGCGCTAGGAACCTGCCCGGTGGCGCGTGCCCGGGATGCCAGGGCGTCTTCCAAGGTGAAAGTCCTCCATCTGAAAGCATGTACTTTTCCCGTGAATGTGTTATGGAAAAGAATGTGGTGAGAAGAACGTTCATCTGCGGTTTGTGCTCTCAAATCGCACGACGTCCACTATAACGGGTTAGTACTTTCTTCACTAGGTTCCACCCAACTGTATTTTTCTTTGGGCCAACAGTCATGTAAATTTCCTTGTATTAAGCAGTGCATTCGCATGGGGGAGGGACATCACATTGCATGCGGAAGCTGCTTAAGAAACCTGCCCAGTCTCGTGTGCCCGAACTGCGACGGCATCTACGAAGAGGATGAGGATTTAAGTAGATTTGCCTCCTTGTTTAAGGTGGATTGCAGCAACGATGGTTGCGACATGAGCGGCGACTTGCTCGAATACTTTCAACATGAGGCGACGTGCCCGCATGCGCCAACGAGACGGTAGGTGGTTGATCTTGCCGGTCTCGATGGAGAAGATGATCGCGCTTTGAGGCTAATCTGAGCTCGGTGGAGAAGGACCGGATGGAGTTTCCTTTTCTAGAACTAGAGTTCTTTTTGTACTTTTGGATGTCTTGTCTGTAGTTTCCTTTTACTTGGAGGGTCCTCCTAGCTTGCAGTCTGTAATCCCACCGTCATCATAATATAAAAGCAGTGTCGCGAGGTCCTTCGGGACATTTCTGTGTTCAAAAAATGTATGATTTTAGACATGTCGTCTATTTATGTGTGCGATGTTGTATCATCTATTACCGTGATTAGTTTGAACGTGTCCATGTCCTAGAACAAAACTTCGGCATGATGTACTTGTATGTTTAATTGAATTCGACCAAGTATAATGTGGAACCGATCATTGCGAGCATATGGAGATTGCGAACCGGTAATTGACAGGTGGTACATGCTCTATCTTAATCTTGTTTATCTAATGGTAATTGCGATTTATGCGGTACTGAAATAATTAGTTTTAGTTATAAACAGGGACTCTTCGGACGGGGGCTCCTTTTCAAACAAGACCGGGGAGATTTATGAAGTGCTAGAAGGGAACAAATTACTACATGAGTGTTTTGCGTGAAATGGTTAAAATTTGTAGTGGCAGATTGCCGCCAATGCAATTTTTTCATGTGGTTGATATGGTAGGATGGACATTTCAAAATTTCACGAATTATTTCGGTTTGTGACCATATATTAAATTAGTTCTGGGCTCATTTCCATATAATTTGAAATTTCAACGCGAAGTACACGAAGTACAATTAAAAAAGGGGAAACTATATATACGTGATGTGCACTAAATGTGTGGTACCCCCCAAAAAATGACCAAACATATGCGTTGCATCCAAGTACGTAACACCCATATGGCAAACGAAAGCATTGAGTAGTTGTTTGTGATGTAAGTAATCTACATATATATCAAAATACCAAACATGGCACACCAAAATATTTTTTAGAAGAACTTACCAGATTTTGGCACCATGCATGTTGGAGTTTTTTTTTTGACAGAATCCATCTTGGAGTTCGCATGGCTCTCTTCCGAAGTGAGAGGTGAGTTGGTTAATGCTAGAACCATGGCAAACTTCCGAATGTTAGTAATTTATCATGGATTCATCATTTGTGATGAAATACCTAGGAACAATGCCAAACATGACCTACCTATGTTCTTGAGAATATTCCCTTTCACCGATTTTGGCACCATGTGTGTTTTTAAGTACGTTTGCATGCCTTCTTGATTGGTTATTAAAATACCATGTCAAACTGTCGATACATGGAAAATTCCTTTGCTACAATCAAATAAACTTCGGGCTCCTTTTATTCAAAGGAATATGGAGGGCGTAGGAATATGAAAGGTGCATGATTGGAATGTTATGCCAAGTTGAATCCTATAGGAACATGATGTGTCTTTGATTGTGGCAAAGGAACTTTTCCATGAGGTATTAGCTAATGGTTTTTTTCCTATAAGATTTGCACTACAAGATTCCTATATGAATAGTTCCTATGAATCAAATGACTTGTATAGGAATTTTTCCCATAAGAACCGAATCCAACATAATTCCTATGACAATCATATGAATCAAAGGAGCACGATTCCCATAGGATTGAAGTAGACATGACATCCCAATTCTATGATTTTCCTTTTCCTATACTTTCCATTTCCTATGAACCAAAGGAGGCCTAACTAGTTGGCCATACTGAAACAATTGCCAAATAAATGCCGTGCATCCTATGGCCCCCGTGAGTTTGACCTAAATTTGAAATCATGGTAAAAGGTGCTTAAAATAGGCAAATAAAAGCATGTAGTCAATTTTTTTTAGGATGTAGTACTACCTAGGGAAAATACCAAACATGCCATAATGCAAACTGTGTTTTAGAGAGTAGACATAGGCACCCCAAATGGGCCTGCCATAGATAGTACCCGGGATTTACTGAAGGCCCACTATCCGAAGAATAAGAAGATTCGGGAGCCCAAGATGTATTAAGGAAAGCTAGAGTTGTAATAGGAAGTATATTTTGTAATCTGGCGGGACGAGTTAGAAACCGTCCCGGACTCTGTAACTTGTACAATACGAAACCCTCGGCTCCACCTCCTATATAAGGGGGAGTCGAGGGACAAAGAAAGGATCGAATCTACTGTCAACATAACCCTAGTTTTCATAATCGCCGAGTACTTTTCGCCTAAACCTTCGAGATCTACTTGCCCTCTACTTCTAGCAAAACCCTAGTCTACAATCTGTAGGCATTGACAAGTTAATCCTTTGTCAATTGGCGCCGTCTGTGGGAATTAGAGGCTGCAAGGATCTGATCTCGATGGCACGTTCAAGATCTTCGACTTCATCGACAGCAAGCAACGCGATGGATCGAGGTAACAAGGGAAAAACTGATCTATTCAATTTTATTCCTCACCCGCCCTCCCGTATGGATGCATGTGCCTATCTGGAGGAGCCCATCGTCATGACGTTCGGAGAATTCCGATTTGGCGTCAACAAGGAAGGATCCTACCGTCTCGAAGTTCCGATCTCGTCGGAATTTTCAGCGGTCGACTCCAACTTTTCGTCGAGTGACGAGGAGTTTTCGTCGACATACTTCGTCGACAACAAGGCAAGCGGAAAGCTCGCCAAGATCTTCAGCAACACATCCTTCGAGTCATCTGCGGACTCCTTTATAAGCAGCGACTCCGACAGCGTCGACAGCTTCAACTTCATCGACAAGTCTGCTGCCATCGGAAAGGTCTTCACCACTCTATATGATGGTGTCACCCATCCCGACAAAAATCAATGCACAAAATATCATCAGATCTATGTGGTAGAAGGGGCAGGCACATCAGACCCGCAAACATCAGAGGCTTTCGACGAATTGGGAAATCCATACGTCGATCCCGCTGATCTCAGACATGGTCTAGGCACCAAATATCCTGGATCCACAACTCGCGCAAGAGTACAGCTCCCGCAAAGCGCGTGGGATAGGGCCGCGAAAGCCATGGATGGTTCAGAACCTATGACCACCACCGCTACTGCACAAGAACTTCAAGCATATCAATATAGACTTGCTCGAGTAAGCAGAGAGTTGGAAAAACAGACAGCATCCCTGAATAGGAGAAAAGAAGCAGCTTCTGCATCAAGCAGACGCCGAGCAGATTTAAGTCGACAATCTAGAACTTCGGGAGATAGTCACAGAGAAGCTCGGAGGAGAGCAATGTCTCGGCTGCAAAACATACCCGAAGCAGAGAGAGGAAACATAATCCAAAATCTCGACATGTCCTTTATGTCGATTGATGAAAGAGGAAATATCATCCCAAAAACGCCAGAGGCAGGTTACATGGCAACACAAGCTTACATCTTGGCATCCAGACCACCTGCTGGAGACCCGAGAGAACCATTGTTCAATATGGCGATGGCTGGAGTAGGAGTTATGGGAACAGCGTTTGCAACAACGCCTCCCGAAGAAAATCCTAGGCAAAATAGTCCACGACCCGCTGCAGCAGTTCAAGACCCACCAAGAGCAAGTGGAGCAAGAGACACAGCAGTCCAAGTAAGGGTGGACAGAGCGCGACAAGAAAGGAGGGACCGTCAGTACTCGCCAGAGCTTGCCGACGAAGATATGTGTGGGCTCCCGTGCTTTACGAGAAGAGTGCGAAAAACTCGAGTCCCAAAAGGGTTCAAGTTACCCGAGAATTTCAAGAAGTTCGACGGCCTGCAAGATCCCGAGGATTGGCTCGTGGATTATCTCGAGATGGTGAAACTGGTAGGAGGAACCAGAGCAACAGCTATGCAAAGTATCCAAGTTCACCTGAGTGGTGCCGCAAGATCTTGGATAAAGAAACTCCCCTTGAACTCCATCGACAGCTGGGAAACCTTTGAGGACATCTTCGTGAAGAACTTCCGATCCACCTGCAAGAAACCTGCGTCGTTGGAAGAATTACGGGCGTGTCGACAAAAACATGACGAGTCGATGAGAAAATATATACAGCGGTGGAACATTATCAAGAACTCGGCAGAAGACATATCTGACGAGAGGGCAATAGATGCGTTCGTGGCAGGAATCCGACGAGCAGACTTCGTCGAGGACTTGGGGAGAACTAATCCCAAGACAATCTCAGCGTTGATGGAAATCGCTAATAAGTGGGCAGATGGAGAAGACGCAATATACAACAAGCGACACAGGTCGCCAGAGGAAGATCGTGGTCGAAATTATCAAAATAGAAGGCGATTTTCTCGCCAGTTCTACAACAACGATGCTCCCGGCCATATATCGGCTGGTTTTCGGGGAAATCCTGGAGGAAATAGTCGAGATGATTATCAAAGGAGCAACGAGCAACAAGGCGACAATAGAGGTGATTTTCGCGGCAACAGGCAAAATAGTGGACCAAGGATTCAAAGACCTTATGTGTCTCCCGAGGAGATGATGAACGGTCCGTGTCAAATGCACTTTTACCTCGACAACAATGGAAAGAGGCAGTCAGGACATCTACAGAAAGACTGCCGCAATTTTCAGGCAATGCTGCGAGCCGCAGGAATCGCAAACGCTCAAGCAAATAACAGAAATCCTCGGGAGCCAAGGAGCGAGATTCACCTCCCACCTCCTCCCGCAATTACCGAGGAAAATCGACATCAGCTCAGAATAGCGGCAGCACCACAACCACCCCCATACGTTGATCCCAATTCCAATGGCGCAGTTTTGATGATTCAGAAAGCTAGGCCGTCCAACAGGGCGCAGAAGGTCATATCTCGACAAGTGTTTATGGCAGAGAAGATGCCTCCACCAACAGTCGAGTATCTAAATTGGTCAGGGCAAGACATAGGCTTCACAATCGCGGATCACCCGCAGCAAGTTCCTCGACCAGGACAATCAGCACTTATTCTACCCGCAGTAATTGCTGGGTTCGACGTGTCGCGAGTTTTCATAGATGGCGGCAGCAGTCTAAACCTCATGTATGCAGACACATTGAGGAAGATGAACATATCCCTGGCAAACTTGAAACCAACTGACACACGCTTTCACGGGATCACACCAGAGAAGCCAAGTTACCCATTGGGCAAGATCAACCTCGACGTTCAGTTTGGAACCCGAGAAAACTACAGAATAGAGAACCTGGAGTTCGAAGTTGTGGATTTCCCGTCGCAATATCACGCTTTGTTGGGACGACCAGCGTACGCCAGGTTCATGGCAGTGCCGCATTATACATATCTGTTGTGGAGGTTGCCTGGGCCCAAGGGACCTATCACAATCAAAGGAAGTTTCGCGTTATCTGATAAATGCGATAAGGATTTTCATCGACTGTCAGAAACTTTCGGGATGCAAGCAGAGTATATGGCGCCAAGGTTCACTGATTATGATGTGCTGCCAGAGGTAGGAAGATCTAAGGAGCCAACTTTCAACACAACCAAGGATTCAAAAGAGGTACAGATCCACCCGACAGATCCAAAGAAAACGACGTCCATTGCTGCAAACATGGATGTCGCATAGGAAAGCGCGCTCGTCGAGTTCCTCCGTGAGCACTGGAGAATCTTCGCATGGTGTCCAGCTGACATGCCAGGAGTACCCAGGGAACTTGCCGAGCACCACCTCAATTTGGATCCTCTCGCAAGACCAGTAAAGCAAAGCCTAGCCGCAAAGCCATGTTATCTGAAATAGATCGACTCAAAGATGCTGGATTTATCAGAGAAATATCTACAGAAGCCACTTGGGTAGCCAACCCAGTGATGGTGCCGAAAAAACACACAATAGTCCTTCGCATGTGCGTCGACTTTACGTGTCTCAATAAACATTGTCCCAAGGATCACTTTCCCCTCCCAAGGATCGATCAAATCATCGACTCCACGGCAGGATGCGAACGTCTTTCCTTCCTGGACGCATATTCTGGTTATAACCAGATCAGATTAAAAGAAGAAGATGAAGCCAAGACAGCGTTCATCACACCTTATGGCGTGTTTTGCTACAAAACAATGCCCTTTGGTCTGAAAAACGCGGGAGCAACATATCAGCGGATGATGCAGAAATGCCTAGCAACACAGATTGGGAAAAATGTACAAGTCTACATCGACGATGTCGTAATAACATCAAAGAAAGGGTCAACGTTGATCGAAGATCTGAAGGAAACCTTCGACAACCTCGACAAGTTCTGCCTCAAGCTGAACCCGACAAAGTGCTCTTTTGGAGTTCCCGCAGGAGAACTTCTCGGGTTCTTAGTATCAGCAAGGGGGATCGAAGCTAATCCCGAAAAAATACAGGCCATCGTTACTATGAGAAAGCCAACAAAGCTGAAAGAAATACAACAGCTAACGGGGCGAGTCGCAGCTTTAAGCAGATTCGTCGCCAGGCTAGGAGAAAAGGCGCTGCCGTTCTATGCGTTGATCAAGCAAGGGGAAAAATTCCAATGGAACGAGGAAGCAGACAGAGCTTTCGAGAATCTCAAGCGAGCAATTTCGACACCACCGATATTGGTGGCGCCAAAAGAGAAAGAACCTCTCCTATTGTACATTGCAGCCACACCTCAGGTGGTCAGCACGGCCCTAGTAGTCGAGAGAGAAGAAGAAGGCAAGCTTCATGGAGTTCAACGGCCAGTATATTTCATCAGCGAAGTACTGTCGCCGTCAAAACAGCGGTACCCGCAATATCAAAAGCTAGCATATGGAGTATTCACGACAGCAAGAAAATTGCGGCACTATTTTTCGGCTCACCCGATAATAGTGGTCAATGAAGCTCCCTTATCAAATATACTGAACAATCCAGAAGCTACGGGTCGTGTCTCCCTTTGGGGAATAGAACTTTCCCCTCGGGACATCACGTATGAAAAAAGAAAAGCAATAAAGTCGCAGGTCTTACCAGATTTCATTGCAGAGTGGATGGAGCTACAAAACACGGGACCCCCAGATTTATCGAGGACTTGGACCATGAACTTCGACGGGTCCAAGAGATTGGAAGGTGCTGGAGCAGGCGTGATATTAGTTTCACCTGAAGGCGACAAGTTGAAGTATGTTCTGCGGATGACGTTCCCAAACGCATCTAACAATGAAGCAGAATATGAAGCTCTCATACACGGGATGAAGATGGCGAAAGCTTGCGGTGCAACCCGACTGAAAATTTTCGGCGACTCACAGTTGGTAGCACAGCAAGTAATGAACCAATGCGACGCAGTCAACGAAAGTATGATAGCATACAAGGAGGTGTACAATGAGCTGGAGAAGCTATTCGATGGTTGTGAGGTAAACCACATCAGCAGGATGAGCAACGATGAAGCCGACGTTCTCGCAAACATCGGGTCACAATGCCTCGCAATCCCTCCAGGTGTGTTTTGGGAAGAGATAAGCGAAAGATCAACAAAGCCAGCAAAAACAAAAAAGGAGAAGAAAGAGAAAACCTCGACTGTCACCAAGGACACAGCAGAAGAAGAAGAAGAAGAGCAAGAACTAGTCATGATGGTACAAGTTCCATGGATGCAGGCCTACATATCATACATCCTAAGGAAAGTCATACCCGACGATCCAGTCGAAGCAAGGCGAATAATTAGGCGATCAAAAGCTTTCACTGTGGTAAAAGGGGAACTGTACAAACGCAGTATTTCGGGTGTGCTACAACGGTGTGTTACACCCGAAGAAGGAAGGATCATCCTAAAGGACGTGCATGAAGGGATATGCGGACACCATGCGAGCAGCAGAGCCATCGCGGCAAAGGTTTTCAGAGCAGGATTTTATTGGCTCACAGCAATCGAGGATGCAAAGGAAATAGTGCGCACTTGCGACGCGTGTCAAAGATTTGCGGCAAGACCTCACTCACCAGCAGCGGAACTTATGCCAATCCCATTGTCTTGGCCCTTTGCTCAATGGGGTCTCGACATGGTGGGTAAATTGCACAAAGCTTCGCCAGGAGGATATGAGTACTTGTTGGTGGCTGTCGACAAATTTACCAAGTGGATAGAGGCGAAGCCAATAAATTCACCAGATGCAGCATCCGCAATAAAGTTTGTGAAGAGCATCGTCTTTCGCTTTGGAGTACCTCACAGCATCGTCACAGATAACGGCAGTAACTTTACTTCCAAGGAGTTCAAAGCATATTGTGCAGAAGTGGGCATAAAACTAAGTTTTGCGTCTGTCGCACATCCACAGACCAATGGTCAAGTCGAAAAGGCCAATGGCATCATCTGCAATGGCATCAAGAAGCGCCTGCTAGGACCTTTGGAAAAAGCTAGGCATACTTGGCCAGAGGAGCTACCAAGTGTCTTGTGGAGTATCCGAACAACACCAAATACGGCGACACAGGAAACACCGTTCTTTCTGGTTCATGGCGCTGATACGTCTCCAACGTATCGATAATTTCTTATGTTCCATGCTACTTTATTGATGATACCTACATGTTTTATGCACATTATATGTCATATTTATGCATTTTCGGAACTAACCTATTAACAAGATGCCGAAGAGCGAGTTGCTTTTTCTGCTGTTTTTGGTTTCAGAAATCCTAGTAAAGAAATATTCTCGGAATTGGACGAAACTTTCGCCCAGGGTCCTATTTTTGCACGAAGCTTCCAGAAGACCGAAGACCTAACGAAGTGGGGCCACGAGGTGGCCGAGAGGCTAGCCGGCGCGGCCCAGGTCTTGGCCGCGCGCCTGCCCCTGGGCCCCTCGTGTGGCCCCCGCGTTGACCTTCCGCCTACTTAAAGCTCCCGTCGCGAAACCCCCAGCACGAGAGCCACGATACGGAAAACCCAGACGCCGCCGCGAATCCCATCTCGGGGGATTCGGAGATCGCCTCCGGCACCGCGGAGAGGGGATTCATCTCCCGGAGGACTCTTCATCGCCATGATCGCCTCCGGAGTGATGAGTGAGTAGTTCATGGACCATGGGTCCATAGCAGTAGCTAGATGGTCGTCTTCTCCTTGTTGTGCTTCATTGTTAGATCTTGTGAGCTGCCTAACATGATCAAGATCATCTATATGTAATTCTATATGTTGTGTTTGTCGGGATCCGATGGATAGAGAGTACTATGATTATGGTGATTATCAATCTATTGTTCATGTGTTGTTTATGATCTTGCATGCTCTCCGTTATTAGTAGAGGCTCTGGCCAAGTTTTTACTCTTAACTCCAAGAGGGAGTAATTATGCTCGATAGTGGGTTCATGCCTTCATTGATACCTGGGACAGTGACAGAAAGTTCTAAGGTTGTGATGTGCTGTTGCCACTAGGGATAAAACATTGATGCTATGTCTAAGGATGTAGTTATTGATTACATTACGCACAATACTTAATGCAATTGTCTGTTGCTTTGCAACTTAATACTGGAGGGGGTTCGGATGATAACCTGAAGGTGGACTTTTTAGGCATAGATGCAGTTGGATGGCGGTCTATGTTCTTTGTCGTAATGCCCAATTAAATCTCACTATATTTATCATGTCATGTATATGCATTATTATGCCTTTCTCTATTTGTCAATTGCCCGACTGTAATTTGTTCACCCAACATGCTTTTATCTTATGGGAGAGACACCTCTAGTGAACTGTGGACCCCGGTCCTATTCTTTCCATAGCATACAATCTACTTGTTTTACTGTTTTCTTTGCAAACATCTTCCACTCGATACGTTTAATCCTTTGTTACAGCAAGCCGTGAGATTGACAACCTCACTGTTTCGTTGGGGCAAAGTACTTTGGTTGTGTTGTGCAGGTTCCTAGTTGGCGCCGAAATCCCTGGTGTTGCGCCGCATCACATTTCGCGACCATCAACCTTCAACGTGCTTCTTGGCTCCTACTGGTTCGATTAAACCTTGGTTTCATACTGAGGGAAAACTTGCCACCGTGCGCATCATACCTTCCTCTTGGGGTTCCCAACGGACGTGTACATTTACGCGCATCAAGCACTTTTTCTGGCGCCGTTGCCGGGGAGATCAAGACACGCTGCAAGGGGAGTCTCCACTTCTCAATCTCTTTACTTTGTTTTTGTCTTGCTTTATTTTATTTACTACTTTGTTTGCTGCACTAAATCAAAACACAAAAAAATTAGTTGCTAGTTTTACTTTATTTGCTATCTTGTTTGCTATATCAAAAACACAAAAAAATTAGTTACTCGCATTTACTTTATCTAGTTTGCTTTATTTACTGTTGCTAAAATGGCCAACCCTGAAAATACTAAGTTGTGTGACTTCACAAATGCAAATAATAATGATTTCCTATGCACACCTATTGCTCCACCTGCTACTACAGCAGAATTCTTTGAAATTAAACCTGCTTTACTAAATCTAGTCATGAGAGAACAATTTTCTGGTGCTAGTTCTGATGATGCTGCTGCCCATCTCAATAATTTTGTTGAACTTTGTGAAATGCAAAAGTATAAAGATGTAGATGGTGATATTATTAAACTGAAAGTGTTTCCTTTCTCATTAAGAGGAAGAGCTAAAGATTGGTTGCTATCTTTGCCTAAGAATAGTATTGATTCATGGACTAAATGCAAGGATGCTTTTATTAGTAGATATTATCCTCCCGCTAAAATTATTTCTTTGAGAAGTAGCATAATGAATTTTAAACAATTAGATACTGAACATGTTGCTCAAGCATGGGAGAGAATGAAAACTTTGGTAAAGAATTGCCCAACCCATGGACTGACTACTTGGATGATCATCCAAACCTTCTATGCAGGACTAAATTTTTCTTCGCGGAATTTATTGGATTCAGCTGCTGGAGGTACTTTTATGTCCATCACATTGGGGGCGGCTACAAAACTTCTTGATGATATGATGATAAATTACTCTGAATGGCACACGGAAAGAGCTCCACAAGGTAAGAAGGTAAATTCTGTTGAAGAAACCTCTTCCTTGAGTGATAAGATTGATGTGATTATGTCTATGCTTGTGAATGGTAGATCTAATGTTGATCCAAATAATGTTCCTTTAGCTTCATTGGTTGCTCAAGAAGAAAATTTTGATGTGAATTTCATTAAAAATAATAATTTCAACAACAATGCTTATAGGAACAACTCTGGTAATAACTATAGGCCATATCCTTCTGCTAATGGTAATGGTTATGGTAATTCTTATGGGAATTCTTACAACAATAATAGAAGTGTACCCTCTGGTCTTGAAGCCATGCTTAAAGAATTTATTAGTACACAAACTGCTTTTAACAAATCTGTTGAGGAAAAGCTTGATAAAATTGATACTATCGCTTCTAGAGTTGATAGGCTTGCCTCTGATGTTAATCTTTTAAAGTTGAAAGTTATGCCTAATAATGATCTTGATAATAAGATTACTACTACAGCAAATGCCATCCAAGTTAGAATTAATGAGAATATAAGATTAATGGCTGAGTTGCGTGCTAGGTGGGATAGAGAAGAAAATGAAAAACTAGCTAAAGAGAATAATGTAGCTAAAGTTTGGACTATTACCACCACTAGTAATGCTAATTCTTCACATGTTGCTGCACCTCCTACTATCAATGGTAAAATAATTGGTGTTGGCAATGTTTCTACTCCTAGTGCAAAGCGTACAAAGCTGCCTGAAATTGCTAAAACTGCTGAAACTGCTTGTGATAAAACTGCTGAAATTTTTTCCAACCTTGGGAATAATGATCCCATTGCTGTGGCTCATAATGATTTAGATTTTGATGATTGCCACATCTCTGAAGTTATAAAGTTCTTACAAAAACTTGCTAAAAGTCCTAATGCTAGTGCTATAAATTTAGCCTTTACAAAACATATTACAAATGCTCTCATAAAAGCTAGAGAAGAGAAACTAAAACTTGAAACTTCTATTCCTAGAAAGTTAGAAGATGGTTGGGAGCCCATCATTAAAATGAAATTCAATGACTTTGAATGTAATGCCTTATGTGATCTTGGTGCAAGTATTTCTGTTATGCCTAAAAAGATTTATGATATGCTTGACTTGCCACCATTAAAGAATTGTTATTTGGATGTTAATCTCGCCGATAATGTTAAAAAGAAACCTTTGGGGAGGATTGATAATGTGCATATTACGGTTAACAATAACCTTGTCCCCGTTGATTTTGTTGTCTTGGATATCGAATGCAATGCATCTTGTCCAATTGTGTTGGGAAGACCTTTTCTTCGAACTGTTGGTGCTGTTATTGATATGAGGGAAGGTAATATTAAATATCAATTTCCTCTCAAGAAAGGTATGGAACACTTCCCTAGAAAGAGAATGAAGTTGCCTTTTGATTCTATTATTAGAACAAGCTATGATGTTGATGCTTCTACTCTCGATGTTACTTGATTTGCACTTTCTGCGCCTAGCTGAAAGGCGTTAAAGAAAAGCGCTTATGGGAGACAACCCATGTTTTTACCTACAGCAATTTTTTGTTTTATTGAGTCTTGGAAGTTGTTTACTACTGTAGCAACCTCTCCTTATCATGTTTTTGTGCCAAGTAAAGTTTCTATGTCAAAGTTGATGTTATATTTGGGATCGCTGCACAGAAACAGCATTGCTGTCTGTCACGAATCTGGGCATAATTCTCTGTAGAAAATTCGAAAAAATCTGCCAATTTACGAGCGTGATCCTCAGATATGTACGCAACTTTCATTAGTTTTGAGTTTTTCCATTTGAGCAAGTCTGGTGCCATTTATAAATTCGTCTTTACGGACTGTTCTGTTTTTGACAGATTCTGCCTTTTATTTCGCATTGCCTCTTTTGCTATGTTGGATTTATTTCTTTGATTCATTAATGTCCAGTAGCATTATGCAATGTCCAGAAGTGAAAAGAATGATTGTGTCACCTCTGAATGTGTGAATTATTAATGATGCACTAACCCTCTAATGAGTTTGCTTGAAGTTTGGTGTGAAGGAAGTTTTCAAGGGTCAAGAGAGGAGAATGATATACTAAGATCAAGAGGAGTGAAAGCTCTAAGCTTGGGGATGCCCCGTGGTTCATCCCTGCATATTTTAAGAAGACTCAAGCATCTAAGCTTGGGGATGCCCAAGGCATCCCTTCTTCATCGACAACATCATCAGGTTCCTCCCCTGAAACTATATTTTTATTCATCACATCTGGTGTTCTTTACTTGGAGCGTCGGTTTGTTTTCGTTTTTGTTTTTGTTTGAATAAGATGGATCCTAGCATTCACTTTGTGGGAGAGAGACACGCTCCGCTGTTGCATATGGACACATGTGTCCTTAGGCTTTACTCATAATGTTCAAGGCGAAGTTTCTTCTTCGTTAATTTGTTATATGGTTGGAATTGGAAAATGCTACATGTAGTAATTCTAAAAATGTCTTGGATAATGTGATACTTGGCAATTGTTGTGCTCATGTTTAAGCTCTTGCATCATATGCTTTGCACCCATTAATGAAGAAATACATAGAGCTTGCTAAAATTTGATTTGCATATTTGGTTTCTCTAAGGTCTAGATAATATCTAGTATTGAGTTTTGAACAACAAGGAAGACGGTGTAGAGTCTTATAATGTTTACAATATGTCTTTTATGTGAGTCTTGCTGCACTTGTTCATCCTTGAGTTTGCTTCAAATAACCTTGCTAGCCTAAACCTTGTATCGAGAGGGAATACTTCTCATGCATCCAAAATCCTTGAGCCAACCATTATGCCATTTGTGTCCACCATACCTACCTACTACATGGTATTTCCCGCCATTCCAAAGTAAATTGCTTGAGTGCTACCTTTAAAATTCCATCATTCACCTTTGCAATATATAGCTCATGGGACAAAATAGCCTTAAAAACTATCGTAGTATTGAATATGTACTTATGCACTTTATATTTTATTAAGTTGCTTGTTGTGCGATAACCATGTTTCTGGGGAACGCCATCAACTATTGTTGAATATCATGTGAGTTGCTATGCATGTCCGTCTTGTCTGAAGGTCTATCATTTTAGTGGTTGGAGCATGCAAAATTGTTAGAGAAGAACATTGGGCCGCTAACTAAAGCCATGAATCATGGTGGAAGTTTCAGTTTTGGACATATATCCTCAATCTCATATGAGAATAATAACTTTGCTACATGCTTATGCATTAAAGAGGAGTCCATTATCTGTTGTCCATGTTGTCCCGGTATGGATGTCTAAGTTGAGAATAATCAAAAGCGAGAAATCCGAAATGCGAGCATTCTCCTTGGACCTTTGTACAGGCGGCATGGAGGTACCCCTTTGTGACACTTGGTTGAAACATGGCATGCAAAGATCCGGTAGTCCAAGTTAAGTAGGACGAGGTGCGGGCACTATTAGTATACTATGCGTGAGGCTTGCAACTTGTAAGATATAATTTTCATAACTCATATGCTTTATTACTACCGTTGACAAAATTGTTTCATGTTTTCAAAATAAAAGCTCTAGCACAAATACAGCAATCGATGCTTTCCTCGAAGGACCATTCTTTTACTTTTATTGTTGAGTCAGTTTACCTATCTCCTTCCACCTTTGTGTGAACTGTGCATTGATTCCTACATACTTGCATATTGCACTTGTTATATTACTTTATGTTGACAATATCCATGAGATATACATGTTACAAGTTGAAAGCAACCGCTGAAACTTAATCTTCTTATGTGTTGCTTCAACACCTTTACTTTGATTTATTGCTTTACGAGTTAACTCTTATGCAAGACTTATTGATGCTTGTCTTGAAGTACTATTCATGAAAAGTCTTTGCTATATGATTCAGTTGTTTACTCATGTCATTACCTTTGCTTTGATCGCTGCATTCATTACATATGTTTACAAATAGTATGATCAAGATTATGATGGCATGTCACTTCAGAAATTATCTTTGTTATCGTTTTACCTGCTCGGGACGAGGAACTAAGCTTGGGGATGCTGATACTCCAACGTATCGATAATTTCTTATGTTCCATGCTACTTTATTGATGATACCTACATGTTTTATGCACATTATATGTCATATTTATGCATTTTCTGGAACTAACCTATTAACAAGATGCCGAAGAGCCAGTTGTTTTCTGCTGTTTTTGGTTTCAGAAATCCTAGTAAAGAAATATTCTCGGAATTGGACGAAACTTTCGCCAGGGTCCTATTTTTGCACGAAGCTTCCAGAAGACCGAAGACCTAACGAAGTGGGGCCACGAGGTGGCCGGAGGCCGGCGCGCCCAGGTCTTGGCCGCGGCCCTGCCCCCTGGGCCCTCGTGTGGCCCCCCGCGTTGACCTTCCGCCTACTTAAAGCTCCCGTCGCGAAACCCCCAGTACGAGAGCCACGATACGGAAAACCTCCAGAGACGCCCGCCGCGAATCCCATCTCGGGGGATTCTGGAGATCGCCTCCGGCACCCTGCCGGAGAGGGGATTCATCTCCGGAGGACTCTTCATCGCCATGATCGCCTCCGGAGTGATGAGTGAGTAGTTCACCCTGGACCATGGGTCCATAGCAGTAGCTAGATGGTCGTCTTCTCCTTGTTGTGCTTCATTGTTAGATCTTGTGAGCTGCCTAACATGATCAAGATCATCTATATGTAATTCTATATGTTGTGTTTGTCGGGATCCGATGGATAGAGAGTACTATGATTATGGTGATTATCAATCTATTGTTCATGTGTTGTTTATGATCTTGCATGCTCTCCGTTATTAGTAGAGGCTCTGGCCAAGTTTTTACTCTTAACTCCAAGAGGGAGTAATTATGCTCGATAGTGGGTTCATGCCTTCATTGATACCTGGGACAGTGACAGAAAGTTCTAAGGTTGTGATGTGCTGTTGCCACTAGGGATAAAACATTGATGCTATGTCTAAGGATGTAGTTATTGATTACATTACGCACAATACTTAATGCAATTGTCTGTTGCTTTGCAACTTAATACTGGAGGGGTTCGGACGATAACCTGAAGGTGGACTTTTTAGGCATAGATGCAGTTGGATGGCGGTCTATGTTCTTTGTCGTAATGCCCAATTAAATCTCACTATATTTATCATGTCATGTATATGCATTATTATGCCTTTCTCTATTTGTCAATTGCCCGACTGTAATTTGTTCACCCAACATGCTTTTATCTTATGGGAGAGACACCTCTAGTGAACTGTGGACCCCGGTCCTATTCTTTCCATAGCATACAATCTACTTGTTTTACTGTTTTCTTTGCAAACATCTTCCACTCGATACGTTTAATCCTTTGTTACAGCAAGCCGGTGAGATTGACAACCTCACTGTTTCGTTGGGGCAAAGTACTTTGGTTGTGTTGTGCAGGTTCCTAGTTGGCGCCGAAATCCCTGGTGTTGCGCCGCATCACATTTCGCGACCATCAACCTTCAACGTGCTTCTTGGCTCCTACTGGTTCGATTAAACCTTGGTTTCATACTGAGGAAAACTTGCCACCAATCATACCTTCCTCTTGGTTCCCAACGGACGTGTACATCTACGCGCATGGCGCCGAAGCAGTCCTGCCGATAGAAATAGAGCACGATTCTCCAAGAGTCACAGAATATGACGAAGAAACATCGAGAAAAGCTTTGGAGGATGATGTCGATGCACTCGATGAAGCTCGAGACGAAGTCCTGTCAAGAGTCGCCAAATATCAGCAGGACCTGAAAAACTATCACAGTCGACGATTGCGGCCAAGGTCTTTTCAAGTTGGTGACTTAGTTCTGCGGCTCAACCAAAAAAGTCACGAAAAACTCGAATCACCATGGCTTGGACCCTACATCGTCACAGAAGTAATCGAAGGAGGAGCATACAGAATCAAAGACAAGAAGACAGGGATTGACGAGCCAAATCCCTGGAATGTGGCACAGCTCAGGCGTTTCTACGCCTAGGTGTCGAAAATATAGTCCTTTGTAAAGCTTCAATGTACTGAAACGCCCACGAGTTTTCAGACGCACTCTTTTCCTTTTTCGGGGCACCGAGTGGGGCCGGGAAAGGTTTTTAATGAGGCGGGCTCGTGGTGCTGCAATATAATAAAGATAGTGGAATTATATATCTTCTTCTCGACAAGATCAGGGGTTTCTCCCCTACATGATACAATATATATATAAACACAGTATCGACAAAAGAAGCACCTTGCCTTGGTAAAAATACCTCGCCAAAATAAAAAGAGATATCGACAAAATAGTGATCAACAAAAAAGCTCGGGGGCTTACACCCACAAAAATAGTACAGTGTATATTATCTTGCCTTGGTTAAAAAACCTCGCACTATACAAATACAGCGGCTAGCCACCGAAAATACTCGGGGGCTAGACAAATATAGAAATATACTGTTTGCTTCACAATAGAATCACAACCATGATTCACAAAAAGAAAATTATCTACCAAAGGAAAACTAGCCTTGATTCAATATATCGTCAAGAGTAACTTTGTTTTCCTCAGGAGCAGCACCAAGAAAATCAGCATAATGACCGTCTGCAAAAAAGTCGGCATCCATCCGAAGGAGGTCTTCAATCATTTCTTCGGCTATGGGTGAAACCTTCGTGTTAATGCGATCAATACCAACTCTTCGGCGCCGAACCTTCTCGTGAACCTTCTCAACAACTTGGGTCAGATCAAGTTTTGAATGGCAGATCTGAAGCATTATGAGGGCAAATCTGGCGCCAGCTACCAGTTGAGCTCTGACAAAGTGATGGATCCTATGAGCATCCTTAAACTTCTCCATTAACTCGGGAAGAGTTTTTGGTTGAACGTTCCGAGGAAACATAGAGTTATACACCATAGAGAGGGTCTTGGTACAGAAGTCAAGGTACCCGCGAACCTGAAGCGCGCGATCCTGAAATCTCACGATTTGGCGAGTCCGTTCAGGCGTGCCCCAAAAAGTCGACCCATGATCACGCGCAAGCCGAAGAAGAACATTGGAACGAGCCTCGACACGTTCATCTTCAGCAGCAGTATCCAAAAAAGCACCTATTGTTTCTCGCAACAGGTCAGTAGACAATGAGGCAAGCAGCAAAGAAAAATGAAGCGCGACAAAAGATAATCAAACATACCCGCCATATCCAAGCTAGCATCTACTAACAGCTGGAGCATGGAATTTTCTCGAGACGTAGCTCAGCAGCAGAGTCCTTTTCAGCAATGGCAGTTTGTGCTTGTTGGAGTGCAATTTCCTCGGCTTCAGATGACTTACGAGCCTTCTCCATCAGCACAAGTGATTGCTTCTTCACGAACTGAAGTTGGTGTCGAAGTTCGTCTAATTCTTGCGGCAAGGAATCCTCGGCAGACGAAGCATCAGCAGGAGTTCTCCTTGGGGGAGAAGGCAAAATATTGGAAGAACCAGGAGCTGGCGTATAATTGTCAAAAATTAACTGGAAAAAGAAATATTTCGACATCAATCACTGAGCAAAGATAGATTTCCATTCATCTCCATAATATATACATGTCTATTACAAAAGAAGGACCTTCTAGAGGGATACTGAAGCAGTTCTCGCCAATAACACTACGGCGACAAGGCCAAAAGAAAGAGGTATGCTAAAAAGAAAAAGCAAAGAGGCATTTAACTAGACCTCCGGCTTTGATGAGCTAGGAGTCGAAGATGGCTTGATCCCGATATAAGCCAGGATTTTCCTCGTGTTGGGCTTAGCTGCCTTGATCAAAGACCTCCACCTTGACTGTTCTATCTGATCAGTGTCGCCAACTTTCGACCAATCGATAGACTGCTGGCTGTGAGCAACCAAGGCGACAGTATTCTCCACGGCAACCTTCATATTTTCATGACGCACCCTTAGCCCAAGATCTTCTGATGGATTGAAGCACTTGGCGAGGTCAAGGAAAGTTGCGGGTTCCTCTTTCTTGGGGAAGAAATAAGGGAAAAGCCGCGACAACCCCGCTTTAGCCTGATCAATGCCTTCGCGTGCCTCTGATCCATGAACTTCAAGGAGTGAAAGGGCGTCAAGAAGAGAATCATTGGCGGGTTCATCAAGTTGAAATTCTTGAGCTGTTCTAGCTGTCAAGAAAGAAAAAATTGAGCAACAAACGAGTGCAGAGAAGAAAATACAAAAGAATAATGAGTGGTACTTACCTACGAAGCGGCGACTCTGCGTCGTTAAACGCTTACGGATCGCCTCCTCGCGAGCAGACTGGGCGGCTATGTGATCGCTCAGGGAAGTTTCAGCGGTGTGAAGCCTCTTTCTAAGGTCTTCGACACCAGCAGCGTCAGCCTTGGCTTTATCAGCCTCTGCTCGCGCATCAATAGCATCTGACTCAGCCTTTTTGCGAGCCTTTTCACTTTGCTCTAATTGCTGAGCAAGTGTATTGGCACGATCATTGGCTTCCGCCAGTTTTTCTACAATGGAAGATAAATATAGTTACAAATCTCGACAACAAAGAAGGAACAAAAGAACAGAGGCAAAAAGAAGGAGCAGAGCATTACCTTCAGCTTTATTCGCATATTCACGGTACCCAACAAATTGGGCACCGATGCGAAGAAGATCCTTGATCACAGGCTGTTAACCAAAAAGAGAAAACAAAGAGAAAATGGGGGTATGAGAAAAATATGGTGATGCACAGAAGCAAACAGAGAAAACATAGACACTGACAAAAAAGTAAAGAACTTACATCTTCCATGAGAAGGTTCGAAGAGCTACTCAATTGGAGAGTAGGCTCCGAGACAATCTCCGTCCTTGCCCTTTTCGGTGAAGGGGCTCGGGGGCTCGAAGGAGGAGTAGAAGCGCCGATGTTTTGTTGAGGAGGCGAGGATTCCTCTCCTTCAACTCGTGGCTCTGAAATAACTAGGGTATGTGACATACTCGTTCGAGCAGCCACATCCAAAGTTGGCGTTTCCTCGTCATCATCACTATTGCAAAAGGGTGGCAGTGTAAAAAGCAAGGCAAGCAAAAATTCTTCGAATAGGAAAATAAAAGAGGGAACTTACGAACTGATGATACTCGCAAGATATGGGTCATAAGCTGCCTTTTGCGGTAAAGGAGCAGCTTCTTCGGGTTTAGAAGTCCCGGAATCTTCGACATCACCCCTCTTCCTTTTGTTCTTTGGAGAATCAGCAGGAGGAGGAGATTGGGCCGATGTAGTGTCTTCAGAAGCAGCATCTTTTTCAGCAGATCCCGCAGATTTTCGAGAATCTGCGGGTTCATTCACAAAAGAGGAGGCCTCTTGGTTATCATTAGAGATAACGGTCCTTTCTTCGACTTCCCCACCTTCAGGAAGAGGAGGAAGTGAAACAAGATTTGGATGATTCTGTCCAAAAAGAGGGAAGGATATCAGAACGAAGCAAACAATGCAAAAAAGCAAGGCAGTAAAAAATTGCGCGACAATGTTTACCTTAGGAAGTGCATGGGTGGCGCTGTATGGTTTTACGCGACAAGAAGAAGGGATGGAATCTTTTTTGCTGAGGGAGGTGATTTTTCGGACAAGCCTCTCCAGGTCCTTGACTTCCAAATCCACCGACAGCCGATCCACGTCTTCGTCGCCAGTATATTTCCAGAGAGGGAATTTGCGAGCTTGAAGAGGCTGAACTCTACTCTTAAGGAAATACACTATAATCTGGATACCTGACAATTCTTTGCCGCGAGTATTTTGCAACTCATGGATGCGAGCCATCAGGGATTCAGTCGAAGTTCTTTCTTCCTCGGTAGCCTCTGCATCCCAGGAACGGCGACGAAGAATTTTTTCGGCACCATCGAACGGAGGGATGTTGTCCTCTGCACATCCATGGTTTTCTTCCCGAATGTATAGCCACCTCTTGCGCCAACCTTGAACGGAGTCAGGGAGCTTGACGTCGAAGTAATCAGCAGTGGAACGAATAGAAATAACAACGCCGCCTATATTATAGGCGACATTGGGAGAGCCATTGCGGCGACAGAAGAAAATGCGCTTCCAAAGCGCCCAATTGGGTGAGACGCCAAGGAAGGCTTCACAAAGCGTGATGAAAATAGAAATGTGGAGGATTGAGTTTGGCGTGAGGTGGTGAAGCTGGAGACCGTAGACAAAGAGTAGCCCACGGAGGAAAGGATGGATGGGGGTGGATAAACCACGGATGAGATGGTCGACAAAACTTACCCGGTACCCCATTGGAGGGGCTGGGTAGCTTTCTTCGCTGGGGAAGCAAACCGCTTTGGGTTTCGTGGTGATTCCCAGTTTCTTCAGGAGGTTCAGGTCTTGGTTTGTGATCTTGGACCTCTCCCACTCCGCAGTTCCTAGATCCGCGGCGGCCATGGAAGAATCAGGAGTGCTGTGCCTGGTTAAGCGACGCGGTGGCATCAACAATGGCAATGGCGAGCAGCTGCGAAGAGAAGAGCTTTGGCAGCAGTGGAGCGCAAGGGGAGATTTTGCAGAGGAGAGCAGAGAACGGCGCGAGCGGAAGTGCTCGAGGAAGAAGAAGGAGATCTTATATAGAGGTGCGGTGAACCGACGGAACCGTTGGATGAAGAAAGAATGCAGGAGATGATTACCACGTGGCAACAAGGGCAAATTAGTATTTCAACATTGACGAGGTTACAGAACGTGCGCCAGGAAAAGCGGAGGACGTGTGTCCCCCACTTGCACGACGTGTCAACGTGGTGTGAACAATGGACCCACAAGGCAGAAAAAAATCCCGATTATTGACAGAGATGAAGAGAATTTGACAAGGGAAAATATGTCGACAAGAAAAATAAAAAGAGAATGGCGACAGGGTTAAATATTCGAATACTCTTGGAGCCTTTGATCAAATACAAGTTTTTGCCCAAATGCTCGGGGGCTACTTTGGAAAAATAGAAAATTTCGAGTATGACAATATAGAAATGGCGAGAGCCTATGACCAAATCCAAGAATTTGTTCATAGCCTCGGGGGCTACTCCCATCGGGAGCGCTGGTCGCGCACCCGATAAATATAAAAATATCGAGAAGGATCATAAATATAGCGGCAAAGGATGCTAATCTGTGGAGCCTACACCCAAGCACAAGTTCTTGGCTGTAGCCTCGGGGGCTACTCCCATCGGGAACGCTGTTCGCGTGCCCGATGAATTTGATCAGAAATAAAAAAGAAGTGAGTATAGTTTACAAATAACTCTACATATACTCCCATCGGGAAGACAAAATAAAGTCATAAATATGACTCAATAAAATGTGCTATTCCAAAGGCGAAAAGCACTCGACAATATATTCTCAGAACGCCAAAGTTGCGATCAATTTCTGAATGCCGCAAATTTGCGAAGGTAAGACCCCAGATCCGTTCTGCTGGGCGTGGCATCGCCAAAGACTGCGCTCTGCTACTTTTATCCGTATCAACAGATACGAAGAAAAATCCTAACGGACGCGTTAGGTACCCGATAAATTTGACTGGGACTCGACAGAATGGTAAGACCTTAAGCGGCACCTGTCGAAGTTTACACCAGTATCCCGAGATCATGTCCAGGGACATGATCTTGAAGTAGGTTTTTGCGGATTGCCACTAGAGCAGTTAACTAGTACCTGATCCGTCAGATGAACTAGCCCCAACTACCATTATCCCTGTACAATATAGAATTTTATGTGGAGTGTGAATAAAAGCTCTCGAACAAAAATAAACGGGAGAGATTTTCCCTGACTCTACGATTCAAGCAAAATCTCGGGGGCTACTGACATAGGCACCCCAAATGGGCCTGCCATAGATAGTACCCGGGATTTACTGAAGGCCCACTATCCGAAGAATAAGAAGATTCGGGAGCCCAAGATGTATTAAGGAAAGCTAGAGTTGTAATAGGAAGTATATTTTGTAATCTGGCGGGACGAGTTAGAAACCGTCCCGAACTCTGTAACTTGTACAATACGAAACCCTCGGCTCCACCTCCTATATAAGGGGGAGTCGAGGGACAAAGAAAGGATCGAATCTACTGTCAACATAACCCTAGTTTTCATAATCGCCGAGTACTTTTCGCCTAAACCTTCGAGATCTACTTGCCCTCTACTTCTAGCAAAACCCTAGTCTACAATCTGCATTGACAAACTGTGTTTTAGAGAGTAGCCCTTCAAAAAAGTTGGCATCCACTTGTTGATTTTGCTATCGACATGACAAAATAACTGATCAGATGACCAAGTGGTAAAAATTGCAACAGATTAGACCACCACATGGTGGAAACTGCTAAAAATCATGAAAACTGCGAAGAAAAAGTTAAAGTGGTGGTTTGTGCAGCATATGGAGGATTGAGTAGTACAAGTTGGATGTGCACTACCGTGTGCCCGTGGTAATGTTCGCCTATTATGATGATGGCAAGAAAAAATGATGTTTTCTCTGCTGAAACTGTCCCGAGCTGATTTGACGAGACAAAATACAGCTACACGGCGTGCAAGGGACGGCTATACAGTACATTAGCTTCTTCTCGGGTCACACGCCTGCACCACAGGTGCAGTAAGTGCAGCAGAGACCAGAGAGAGAAGGAACGCCCGTATTATATTTGATTTCAATTCATATTGTTTTTTTCCTTGCCTCTCCGTCTTCTTCACCGCCATCTTCTCGGTGTTTTCAAGAGTGATTATCAAGTGGAGAGACAATTGCATTGGGAAAGTCTCTCCACTTGATAATCTCTGTTGAAAAACTCGCACGTCTTGTGAAATGTGAAGGCTGCACGCGTGGGGAAGGGAGACGCAAACGCCGCACCGCATCATTAGTAGTATACCTTTCTCTCCTCAGGCACCCCGGCTGGCCGCCCGCCGCAATAGTTCCTTGCATAGCGCTTGCCGTCTCCTCCAAAAACCCCCAGCGCACTTGCATCCGCCATCCACCTAAATCCACCGCCGAGTACCTTTCTGTCCTCACCACCGCCGCTGCGCCTATTCCCCTGTCCAGCAGACGACTGCGGCGTTGCGTGTGTCGCCGCCGTGTCAGATGGAGGCGGAGCCGCTCAACTCCCGAAGGCGGGTCGAGCCAGATCGGGAAGAGCCTCCGTCGAGCCTCGACCTCATCAGCCGCCTCCCCGACGAGATGCTGCACATCATCATCTCCCTCCTGCCCATGATATCCGCTGTAAGGACAACATTGCTCTCCAAACGGTGGCGCCACCTCTGGCGCTCCGTCCCACTTAACCTCCTCGTCGGCGACAACGACCTCATCAGCCGCCTACCGGACCAGATTCTCCACATCATCATCTCCCACCTGCCCACTGTATCCGCTGTAAGCACAACCTTGGTCTCCAAACGGTGGCGCCACCTCTGGCACTCCGTCCCACTTAACCTCCAGATCGACGACGAACTCGCCAAGCAAAACCACAAACGCATCGCCGCGGTCTCCAGTATCCTCGCCGCTCACCCTGGCCCCGCCAGAAGCGTGTCAATCGACCCCTTCAGAACCACTTGCAAGGTCGACACCACGCTCGACAGCTGGTTCCGGTCCAGCACCCTATCTTGCGTCGAGAACCTCAGATTCGATGCTGGAACTGTGATGCGCTCCTTCCCGCTGTCCGCGTTCCGCTGCGCGCCCACGCTGCGCATTGTCAGCATTTCTACTTGCTATTTGCCCGAGATTCATGCCAACTCCATGCTTCTTTTCCCCCAACTCAAAAGGCTCTTGCTCTATGACGTCTACATCTGTAAGGCGACGAACATCGACCGCCTGTTCACCCGCTGTATTGTGCTCGAGGCACTTCACCTTGAGGGGGTCCACGGGTTCACCCAACTCAACATTCAAATGCCAAATCTTCGTACAATTAGTGTGGCTAGCTATTGGAAACGCAACACCACCGAACTTATTCAGTTAGACACGGTGCAAATTATGGATGCATCTTGCCTCGAGAGATTGGTCATATGCGTTGATGATGTTCCACTACTAATCCAGGTCGCCAACGCACCAAAGTTGATGGTGTTGGGCTTTGCGTCGTACCCTGGCTGCCAACTTGTTATTGGACGCATAAACTATTTGGTAGAACAGCCTTCTTCTTGTTGAATTAACTCACATTTTTGTTATTTTTTTGACATATGTACCATTGTCCTGTAGAGGATGATGCCCATAAGCTTGGAAAATTCTCTGTGCACAGTGAAGAACTTGGTTCTAAAATCTGACGGCCCTCGTCTGGATCAACTACTTGCATTTCTTAGATGCTTTCCCTGCACGGAGAAGCTATATATCCAGGTAAATTCGTTGTTGTTAACTGTTTACCACTATGAGCAAAAACTGTAGAGTTACATGGAGTTAACCTGTTATTACTTATTAGCCTAGATCAGTTGAACAATTGTACTAGAAGAACATCCACAATGGAGTTATATTATGTTGGTTCAAAACTAAACTTCTTGTCATACAATGTGTTGTATCTTGTGCATCTGTGAAGTTTCATATAAACACATGATAATATGTGATCTGTGTAAAAAAGAGAAGACATATGTAAATAGTGTGACTTACTATTTACACATCATTTGTTCTTTTTTTGTGTAGAACACAATGTATGTCCAGACTTTTAGTTTACATTTTTTTTGGAAACTTGGAAGTGTCAAAAGAAAAATGGGGTGCACCCGCAACTAGTTGCGGATTGGAGTTTCCCATGTTGGTAACCTTTCCCCAACTTTACAATGACAATAACAGATGTAAAAAAGTGCATCTATCAAATTGGAACGTGTCAGGGGATTATGTTGTTCCACGGTCCTCAATTAACACATGATTCAACTCACCTGAGATATTCATTAGTTGATAGCTATGAAGTACTTTGTTATTGTACTGACTACTTAATTTGACTTCTTTGCAGTTTTATAGAACCGGCAATAAGGTTCATGTGCTGCATAATGAGCCAGCCTGTCCCATTGAATGCCTTGATCTCCACCTCAAAGAAATTTCGATTTCTGACTACCGAGGAAGGAGAAATGATGTTATTGTCTCCAGGTTCTTTATACAGAACACTAGAATGCTCAAAGTAATGAATTTTGGTGTAAGATATCATCACAAGGAGATCTGGTGGGATACCCAGTTCAAGCAGCTAGACCTGAAGAACACCGCTTATAGAGATGTTGATTTTCAGTTTGGATATTTACCATCCTTAGATAAGTTCAGCTCGGACGGTGTTCTTAGCTGGTTGGTACATGACTTGTCAGTGGCTGATCCCTTTGCTAGAGGGATATATGCAAGAGAAGGGCCAATTTCTGCATAGTGTTAGTTTAACTCCCTATATTTTGTACTGGTCTGAACAATATATTTTATCACTCTGTTAATGTAGTTCAGACTTGATGTTATTCTTGTGAACATGGTCTAATATTCTAATGCTTTCGCGATGTATGTACTACTAGTGATATTTACAGAAGCTAGCAATTGTTTGACAAAATTTACTAAAAAAAGCCTGTAACGCATGTTCACATTCAGTTCGTCAATGCTAGTGTTCACAGAGGAAAGGTTTATTGTTCACAGAGGCTGACATGTGGGGCCCATGAGCCAGCAGAGTCCTCAACGTTTCAAAGGCGGCAGGGAATCAAAAAAAAATGAAGTAGCCACAAATTAGGGTAAAAAATAACTCCAAGAAAGGAAACTTCTTTTGTAAATAGAGGACGACATGCGGGTCCCATTTTGCACGGGATCGAAAGAAAAAAGGCAAGTGACCAAATATCAGGAGCCAAAAATAATCCACGAAAAGAAACTTTTATTGTACATAGAGGATGACATGTGGGTCCCATTTTGCAATAGCGGTCTCATAGTTTCCAGGCGGCACAGGATCAAAAGAAAAAGGAAGTAGCCAGAAATCAGGGTGTCAAAAAATCCATGAAAAGAAAGATTTCAATTGGGCTGCATCTGGACATCTGGGCCTTCGAACTATCGTGCTGGAAGCCTTTTGACTCGTACAATTTAAGCCCACTCCAAAACAGGAAAGTCCTATGCTTGGCAAAAACAAAAAACAAGGAGATTCAACATATAAGTTTGTTTATGTAAAAACAAAGATTTAATTTATCCCTTTGAAATAGCTCAGAGCGAAATACACTGTTTATTGTCTGCAAAATAATCAAGATATCACATGTTTCTTGTACGGGGAGGCTGACATCGGGACCCATGAGCCAGCAGCGTCGTCAACGTTTTAAAGGCGGCAGGGGATCGAAAGAAAAAATAAACCAAAAATCAGTTGGTAAAAATCCAAGAAAATAAACATTTATCGTTCTAAGAGGATGACATGCGGGACCCTTGAGGCAGCAGCATCCTCAACCTTTGCATAAAGAGGATTTGCAGTACGGGGAGGCTGACATTGGGGACCCATGAGCCAGCAGCGTCGTCAACGTTTTCAAGGCGGCAGGAGATCGAAAGAAAAAATAAGCCAAAAATCAGTTGGTAAACAAAACCAAGAAAAGAAACAATTACCTTTCTGAGGGGATGACATGCGGGACCCATGAGGCAGCAGCATCCTCAACTATTCTAAGGCGGCAGGGGATCAAAAGAAAAAGGAAATAGCCGAAAATCAGAGGGTAAAAAATAAATCCAACAAAGGAAACTTTTAGGATTTGCTAAGAAACAGTCGACTTATTCTTTTTTGGCCATCAGTCGAATTTCTGTCCAACCAATTAGGCATCGCGATTGTGGACTTGCACGTGTTTCTCTGAGCCACTGTGTACCGTACTTAGGGCATGTACAATGGTAGAGAAGGCATGCCTTCCCTTACCCCGCCACATCAGCTAGAGAAGGCATTAGATATAAGTCATACAATGCATTATCTCTTACAGCCATCTCTAGCAATTAATACGAATAATTAAATTTTGGTAGGAAATTTGTTGCTAAGGGAAGACATATGTGATACAACGGAGAAAATAGTCTTCCCTTATTTCCTAAGAGATGATCCCTTAGCTAAGGGAAGACAACCTTCTCTCTCTTCGTTCTCTTTCCTCCAACTAAGCAAAAAATCTGACGTGGCATCTCTAAGGGAAGGCTGACATCACCGCATTGTACATGCCCTTAGCCATCTGCTATAGCTGCACACGTTTGTGTGGGGAGGTTTTGGATGTAAAACGCGTGCATGACTAAGTCAGCGGATAGATATTTACTGAACTTTTTGTGTAAATTTGTATATGACGAATTACAGTCCATTACACTGGTATTTACATGATTTGGAACATGTAAAATTAGGCAAACAAGTCTGTAATTTTACTTTCAAATCATGTAGACGATTTTCTTTCAGTTTCCCCATCTCACAGTTTACAGTCCATTACAACTATGTTTACATAATACAAAACATGTAATTTTCGCCAAACAACGTTTTAAGGTCTTTAAATCATGTATTATGGATTTTTTTTCTGTTTGCAACTTGTTTGTCTGTTGCTAATTATAGGGATTTAGCCCACATACAAGGCTTGGTAAAATTCTTTTTTTATGGGCTTGACTGATTTTTGCCTATGCCATGTGCCGTCTTATAATTTGAAGAAAAACTGACTTACGCTGAATTGAAAATCAGTCAGCTGACAAATAGACATCCCCAACTTTTATTGTTCATAGAGGATGACATGCGGCACCCATGAGCCAGCAGCCTCAACGTTTCAAAGTCGGCATGAGATCGAAAGAAAAAGGCAAGTGACCAAATATCAGGAGCCAAAGATAATCCAAGAAAAGAAACTTTATTGTACATAGAGGATGACATGCGGGTCCCATTTAGCAGCAGCTGTATCAACGTTTGAGAGGCGGCAGGCGATCGAAAGAAAAAGGCAAGTGACCAAATATGAGGTGCCAAAAAAATCCAAGAAAAGAAAGTTTTATAGTACATAGAGGATGACATGCGGGTCCCATTTAGCATCAGCGGTATCACCGTTTGAGAAGCGACGGGATCAAAAGAAAAAAGGAAATAACCAGAAATTAATTAGGGGTCAAAAATAAATCCACCAAAGGAAACTTTTATTGTTCATAGAGGATGACATGTGGGACCGACCTGCCAACAGCGTCCTCATCGTTTCAAAGGGGTGGGATCAAAGAAAAAGGCAAATATCCAGAAATTAGGGGTAAAAATAACTCCAAGAAAGGAAACTTTTATTGTTCGTAGAGGATGACATGCGGGACCCATGAGCCAGCAGAATCCTCAACGTTTCAAAGGCGATCAAAAGAAAAAGGCAAGTGACCAAATATCGGGAGCCAAAAATAATCCAAGATTTATTGTACATAGAGGATGACATGCGGGTCCCATTTTGCAGCAGCGGTCTCAATGTTTCAAATGCGTCTTGAGATCAAAAGAAAAAGAAAGTAGCTAGAAATTAGGGGCTCAAAATAATCCAAGAAAAGAAAGTTGATGGACATAGAGGATGACATGAGGGTCCCATTTAGCAGCAGGTTCCTCAACGTTTCAAACGTGGCATGAGATCGAAAGAAAAAGGAAAGTGACCAAATATCAAGAGCCAAAAATAATCCAAGAAAAGAAACTTGAATGTACATAGAGGATGACATGCGGGTCCCATATAGCAGCAGCTGTATCAACGTTTGAGAGGCGGCAGGCGATCGAAAGAAAAAGGCAAGTGACCAAATATGAGGTGCCAAAAAAAATCCATGAAAAGAAAGTTTTATAGTACATAGTGGATGACATGCGGGTCCCATTTTGTAGCAGCGCTCTCAACGCTTCCAAGGCGGCACAGGACCAAAAGAAAAATGAAGTAGCCAGAAATCAGGGGTTGAAAAAATCCAAGAAAAGAAAGATTTCAATTGGGCTGCATCTGGACATCTGGCCTTCGAACTATCTTTCTGGGCCTTTTGACTCGTACAATTTCAGCCCACTCCAAAACAGGAAAGTTCGGATTTTTCTAAAAAAAACAGGAAAGTCCTACTATGCTTCGCAAAAACAAAAAACAAGGAGATTCAACATATAAGTTTGTTTATGTAAATATAAAGATTTAATTTATCAGTTTGCAATAGCTCAGAGCGAAATACAATGTTTATTGTCTGCAAAATAAGATATCACATGTTTCTTGTACGGGGAGGCTGACATCGGGGACCCATGAGCCAGCAGCGTCGTCAACGTTTCAAAGGCGGCAGGGGATCGAAAATAAAAAAAACCAAAAATAAGTTGGTAAAAAAATCCAAGAAAAGAAAACATTTATCATTCTGAGAGGATGACCTGCGGGACCCATGAGGCAGCAGCATCCTCAACGTTTATTGTTTATAGAGGCTGACATGTGGGACCCGTGAGCCAGCAGCGTCGTCAACGTTTTAAAGGCGGCAGGAGATCGAAAGAAGAAAAAAAGGCAAAAATCAGTTGGTAAACAAAATCCAAGAAAAGAAACATTAACCTTTCTGAGAGGATGACATGCGGGACCCATGAGGCAGCAGCATCCTCAACGATTCCAAGCCGGCAGGGGATCAAAAAAAAAAGGAAATAGCCAGAAATTAATTAGGGGTCAAAAATAAATCCACCAAAGAAAACTTTTATTGTTCATAGAGGATGACATATGGGACCGACCTGCCAACAGCGTCCTCATCGTTTCAAAGGGGGCAGGGGATGAAAAGAAAAAGGCAAATAGCCAGAAATTAGGGGTCAAAAATAAATCCAAGAAAGGAAACTTTTATTGGTCGTAGAGGATGACATGCGGGACCCATGAGCCAGCAGCTTACTCAACGTTTCAAAGGCGGCATGAGATCGAAAGAAAAAGGCAAGTGACAAAATATCAGGAGCCAAAAATAATCCAAGATTTAGTGTACATAGAGGATGTCATGTGGGTCCCATTTTGCAGCAGCGGTCTCAATGTTTGAAATGCGGCTTGAGATCGAAAGAAAAAGAAAGTAGCTAGTAATTAGGGGGTAAAAAAATCCAAGAAAAGAAAGCTGATGGACATAGAGGATGACATGTGGGTCCCATTTTGCAGCAGCGGTCTCAATGTTTGAAATGCGGCTTGAGATCAAAAGAAAAAGAAAGTACCTAGTAATTAGGGGGTCAAAAAAATCCAAGAAAAGAAAGTTGATGGACATAGAGGATGACATGCGGGTCCCTTGAGCCAGCAGCTTACTCAACGTTTCAAAGAGGGCAGGGGATCAAAAGAAAAAGGCAAGCCAAAAATCAGAGGGTGAAAAAAATCCAACAAAGGAAAGTTTTATAGCACATAGAGGATGACATGCGGGTCCCATGAGCAGCAGGTTCCTCAACGTTTCAAACGTGGCATGAGATCGAAAGAAAAGGCAAGTGACCAAATATCAGGAGCCAAAAATAATCCAAGATTTATTGTACATAGAGGATGACATGTGGGTCCCATTTTGCAGCAGCGGTCTCAATGTTTGAAATGCGGCTTGAGATCAAAAGAAAAAGAAAGTAGCTAGTAATTAGGGGGTCAAAAAAATCCAAGAAAAGAAAGTTGATGGACATAGAGGATGACATGCGGGTCCCTTGAGCCAGCAGCTTACTCAACGTTTCAAAGGGGGCAGGGGATCAAAAGAAAAAGGCAAGCCAAAAATCAGAGGGTGAAAAAAATCCAACAAAGGAAAGTTTTATAGCACATAGAGGATGACATGCGGGTCCCATGAGCCAGCAGGTTCCTCAACGTTTCAAACGTGGCATGAGATCGAAAGAAAAAGGCAAGTGACCAAATATCAGGAGCCAAAAATAATCCAAGATTTATTGTACATAGAGGATGACACGTGGGTCCCATTTTGCAGCAGCGGTCTCAATGTTTGAAATGCGGCTTGAGATCAAAAGAAAAAGAAAGTAGCTAGTAATTAGGGGGTCAAAAAATCCAAGAAAAGAAAGTTGATGGACATAGAGGATGACATGCGGGTCCCTTGAGCCAGCAGCTTACTCAACGTTTCAAAGGGGGCAGGGATCAAAAGAAAAAGGCAAGCCAAAAATCAGAGGGTGAAAAAAATCCAACAAAGGAAACTTTTATAGCACATAGAGGATGACATGCGGGTCCCATGAGCCAGCAGGTTCCTCAAAGTTTCAAACGTGGCATGAGATCGAAAGAAAAAGTCAAGTTACCAAATATGAGGTGCCAAAAAAAATCCAAGAAAAGAAAGTTTTATAGTACATAGTGGATGACATGCGAGTCCCATTTAGCAGCAGCGGTATCACCGTTTGAGAGGCAGCAGGTGATCGAAAGAAAAAGTCAAGTGACCAAATATGAGGTGCAAAAAAATCCAAGAAAAGAAAGTTTTATAGTACATAGAGGATGACATGTGGGTCCCATTTAGCAGAGGTATCACCGTTTGAGAGGCAGGGGATCGAAAGAAAAAGTCAAGTTACGAAATATGAGGTGCCAAAAAAATCCAAGAAAAGAAAGTTTTATAGTACATAGTGGATGACATGGCGGGTCCCATTTAGCAGCAGCGGTATCACCGTTTGAGAGGCAGCAGGGATCGAAAGAAAAAGTCAAGTTACCAAATATGAGGTGCCAAAAAAATCCAAGAAAAGAAAGTTTTATAGTACATAGTGGATGACATGCGGGTCCCATTTAGCAGCAGCGGTATCACCGTTTGAGAGGCGGCAGGGGATCGAAAGAAAAAGTCAAGTGACCAAATATGAGGTGCCAAAAAATCCAAGAAAAGAAAGTTTTATAGTACATAGAGGATGACATGCCCATTTAGCAGCAGCGGTATCACCGTTTGAGAGGCAGGTGATCGAAAGAAAAAGTCAAGTGACCAAATATGAGGTGCCAAAAAATCCAAGAAAAGAAAGTTTTATAGTACATAGAGGATGACATGCGGGTCCCATTTAGCAGCGGTATCACCGTTTGAGAGGCGGCAGGGGATCGAAAGAAAAGGTAAGTGACCAAATATGAGGTGCCAAAATAATTCAAGAAAAGAAAGTTTTATAGTACATAGAGGATGACATGTGGTCCCAAGCAGCAATGGTATCACCGTTTGAGAGGCGGGGGATCGAAAGAAAAGGCAAGTGACCAAATTTGAGGTGTCAAAAAAACTCCAAGAAAAGAAAGTTGATTGCACATAGAGGATGACATGCGGGTCCCATTTAGCAGCAGCGGTCTCAACGTTTCCAAGGCGGCAAGGGATCAAAAGAAAAAGGAAGTAGCAGAAATCAGGGGGTCAAAAAATCCAAGAATAGAAAGAATTTTGGTTCAGAGGATGACATGCGGGACCCATGATCCCATCGTAAACGGCTCGATCGGAGAACGTTGAACGAGATGGCGCGATCTAGAAAAAACAATGCCAGAGGCTGCCATCTGGCCCTACATCCCTCGCGCGGATTTGCGTTGACTCGGCCGGCGAACCCGAGATTTCGAGATGCACCACGTCCCGGGCCACCATACGCGACGTTTTGGCCGCTTCGGGCTAGGTGGCCTCAAAAACGAGAAAAAAAGTTTTGACATGCACCACGGAGGGACCAAAATCGTCGGCCATGGTACACCAGCAACCACGGCGCGACTTCAACTTCGTCGGCCATGGCAACTTTTCTTGTAGTGTCTACTCTCGATGTTACTTGATTTGCACTTTCTGCGCCTAGCTGAAAGGCGTTAAAGAAAAGCGCTTATGGGAGACAACCCATGTTTTTACTACAGTACTTTGTTTTATATTTGAGTCTTGGAAGTTGTTTACTACTGTAGCAACCTCTCCTTATCATGTTTTTGTGCCAAGTAAAGTTTCTATGTCAAAGTTGATGTTATATTTGGGATCGCTGCGCAGAAACAGCATTGCTGTCTGTCACGAATCTGGGCACAGGCCTCTGTAGAAAATTCAAACAAATCTGCCAATTTACGAGCGTGATCCTCAGATATGTACGCAACTTTCATTAGTTTTGAGTTTTTCCATTTGAGCAAGTCTGGCGCCAGCTTTAAATTCATCTTTACGGACTGCCTTTTTGATGTATTCTGCCTTTTATTTCGCATTGCCTCTTTTGCTATGTTGGATTTATTTCTTTGATCCATTAATGTCCAGTAGCTTTATGCAATGTCCAGAAGTGTAAAGAATGATTGTGCCACCTCTGAACATGTGAATTATTAATTGTGCACTAACCCTCTAATGAGTTTGCTTGAAGTTTGGTGTGAAGGAAGTTTTCAAGGGTCAAGAGAGGAGTATGATATACTATGATCAAGAGGAGTGAAAGCTCTAAGCTTGGGGATGCCCCCGTGGTTCACCCCTGCATATTTTAAGAAGACTCAAGCGTCTAAGCTTGGGGATGCCCAAGGCATCCCTTCTTCATCGACAACATCATCAGGTTCCTCCCTGAAACTATATTTTTATTCAATCACATCTTGTGTTCTTTACTTGGAGCGTCGGTTTGTTTTTGTTTTTGTTTTGCTTGAATAAAATGGGTCCTAGCATTCACTTTGTGGGAGAGAGACACGCTCCGCTGTTGCATATGGACAAATATGTCCTTAGGCTTTACTCATAATGTTCATGGCGAAGTTTCTTCTTCGTTAAATTGTTATATGGTTGGAATTGGAAAATGCTACATGTAGTAATTCTAAAATGTCTTGGATAATGTGATACTTGGCAATTGTTGTGCTCATGTTTAAGCTCTTGCATCATATGCTTTGCACCCATTAATGAATAAATACATAGAGCTTGCTAAAATTTGATTTGCATATTTGGTCTCTCTAAGGTCTAGATAATATCTAGTATTGAGTTTTGAACAACAAGGAAGACGGTGTAGAGTCTTATAATGTTTACAATATGTCTTTTATGTGAGTTTTGCTGCACCGGTTCATCCTTGAGTTTGCTTCAAATAACCTTGCTAGCCTAAACCTTGTATCGAGAGGGAATACTTCTCATGCATCCAAAATCCTTGAGCCAACTACTATGCCATTTGTGTCCACCATACCTACCTACTACATGGTATTTCTCCGCCATTCCAAAGTAAATTGCTTGAGTGCTACCTTTAAAAATTCCATCATTCACCTTTGCAATATATAGCTCATGGGACAAAATAGCCTTAAAAACTATTGTAGTATTGAATATGTACTTATGCACTTTATCTTTTATTAAGTTGCTTGTTGTGCGATAACCATGCTTCTGGGGAACGCCATCAACTATTGTTGAATATCATGTGAGTTGCTATGCATGTCCGTCTTGTCTGAAGGATCTATCATTTTAGTGGTTAGAGCATGCAAAATTGTTAGAGAAGAACATTGGGCCGCTAACTAAAGCCATGAATCATGGTTGAAGTTTCAGTTTTGGACATATATCCTCAATCTCATATGAGAATAATAATTGTTGCTACATGCTTATGCATTTAAGAGGAGTCCATTATCTCGTTGTCCATGTTGTCCCGGTATGGATGTCTAAGTTGAGAATAATCAAAAGCGAGAAATCCAAAATGCGAGCTTTCTCCTTAGACCTTTGTACAGGCGGCATGGAGGTACCCCTTTGTGACACTTGGTTGAAACATGGCATGCAAAGATCCGGTAGTCCAAGCTAAGTAGGACGAGGTGCGGACACTATTAGTATACTATGCATGAGGCTTGCAACTTGTAAGATATAATTTACATAACTCATATGCTTTATTACTACCGTTGACAAAATTGTTTCATGTTTTCAAAATAAAAGTTCTAGCACAAATACAGCAATCGATGCTTTCCTCTTTGAAGGACCTTTGTTTTACTTTTATTGTTGAGTCAGTTTACCTACCTCCCTCCACCTTAAGAAGCAAACACTTGTGTGAACTGTGCATTGATTCCTACATATTTGCATATTGCACTTGTTATATTACTTTATGTTGACAATATCCATGAGATATACATGTTATAAGTTGAAAGCAACCGCTGAAACTTAATCTTCCTTTGTGTTGCTTCAACACCTTTACTTTGATTTATTGCTTTATGAGTTAACTCTTATGCAAGACTTATTGATGCTTGTCTTGAAGTACTATTCATGAAAAGTCTTTGTCATATGATTCACTTGTTTACTCATGTCATTACTTTTGTTTTGATCGCTGCATTCATTACATATGTTTACAAATATTATGATCAAGATTATGATGGCATGTCACTAAATTATCTTTGTTATCGCTTTACCTGCTCGGGACGAGCAGAACTAAGCTTGGGGATGCTGATACGTCTCCAACGTATCGATAATTTCTTATGTTCCATGCTACTTTATTGATGATACCTACATGTTTTATGCACATTATATGTCATATTTATGCATTTTCCTGAACTAACCTATTAACAAGATGCCGAAGAGCCATTGTTGTTTTCTCGCTTTTTGGTTTCAGAAATCCTAGTAAGGAAATATTCTCGAATTTGACGAAATCTTCGCCAGGGTCCTATTTTTTGCACGGAGCTTCCACAAGACCGAAGAGATAACGAAGTGGGGCGACGAGGCGCCGCCACCATAGGCCGCGCTGGCCGCAGGGGCCCGCGCGCCCATGGTGTGGGCCCCTGTCAGCCCCTGACCTACCCTTCCGCCTACTTAAAGCCCCCGTCGCGAAACCCCAGTACCGAGAGCCACGATACGGAAAACCTTCCAGAGACGCCGCCGCCGCTAATCCCATCTCGGGGATTCAGGAGATCGCTCCGCACCGCCGGAGAGGGGATTCATCTCCGGAGGACTCTTCATCGCCCGATCGCTCCGGAGTGATGAGTGAGTAGTTCACCCCTGGACCATGGGTCCATAGCAGTAGCTAGATGGTCGTCTTCTCCTTGTTGTGCTTCATTGTTGGATCTTGTGAGCTGCCTAACATGATCAAGATCATCTATCCGTAATTCTATAGTTGTGTTTGTCGGATCCGATGGATAGAGAATACTATGTTATGGTGATTATCAATCTATTGTTTATGTGTTGTTTATGATCTTGCATGCTCTCCGTTATTAGTAGAGGCTGGCCAAGTTTGTACTCTTAACTCCAAGAGGGAGTATTTATGTCGATAGTGGGTTCATGCCTTCATTGACACCGGGGACATGACAGAAAGTTCTAAGGTTGTGATGTGCTGTTGCCACTAGGGATAAAACATTGATTCTATGTCTAAGGATGTAGTTGTCGATTACATTACGCACCATACTTAATGCAATTGTCTGTTGATTTGCAACTTAATACTGAATGGGGTTCGGATGATAACCTCGAAGGTGGACTTTTTAGGCATAGATGCATGGATGGCGGTCTATGTACTTTGTCGTAATGCCCTGATTAAATCTCACTATATTTATCATATCATGTACATGCATTGTTATGCCCTTCTCTATTTGTCAATTGCCCGACTGTAATTTGTTCACCCAACATGCTTTTATCTTATGGAGAGACACCTCTAGTGAACCGTGGACCCCGGTCCTATTCTTTACATAGCATACAATCTACTGCAATTGTGTTTTACTGTTTTCTTGCAAACAATCATCTTCCACTCGATACGTTTAATCCTTTGTTACAGCAAGCCGGTGAGATTGACAACCTCACTGCTTTCGTTGGGGCAAAGTACTTTGGTTTTGTTGTGCAGATTCCACGTTGGCGCCGAATCCCTGTTGTTGCGCCGCATCACATTTCGCCACCATCAACTTTCAACCTTCTTGGCTCCTACTGGTTCGATTAAACCTTGTTTGAACCAAAACTTGCTTCTATACGCATCATACCTTCCACTTGGGGTTCCCAACGGACGTGTGCATCTACGCGTATCAGCTCCGCATTGGTTGATAAACTTGGTGGCGTTCTTCTCGGGCTCCAGCGGCTTGCCGGTTGCACTGTCGACAACCTCGATGGTATATATTTCTCCTTGTTTCAGCGTCTTGGTTGCGCCACGCTTTGACGACGTACTCGATTGTTTCGATGATCCGGCCGAGGGCTAAAATAAGAAAGAGAGTCGCGCGCGTTAGTACACACATATTTATTCAAATCAGTTAGTTTGTATCACCAGAGGCTCAATGTATATATATACCTCGGCGCCGGAGGTGGTTGCTACTTCCAATTGAAGATCGTCGTTTATCGACGTTTCTTCGGCATCATCTTGCTGACGGCGCCCTTCATCTTCACCGTCAAGGTTCAGATAAGAAGAGATATCATCTTCTTCTTGTCCGGTCGGCACATATGGAATATCGCCGTTTATGATGCCGAACATATGGTCTTCAGCGTCCGGATCATAGTTGTCCAGAATCGGGTCAGCTCTATCGTCCGCCATATGTCAGTCCTGAAAACATGTAGTAAAAACAAATTAATTAAGTGAAGAAGGGGGGCGGTGGCGGTGGCGAAAGGGCGCAAAAGGAGGGGGCCGGCGAGCTGGAAGGGGTGGGAGAGGGTGTCGCGGAAGAGCGCGTGTGTGGTCGGGAGAGATTGGAGGGGCCGGAGAGGGAGGCGAGGCGCCGCCATAACCGGCCTAGTGCGTGTGGCGCGGCGCCCGGCCGCCGCCGCCTCCGTCTCCCTAGATCTGGTACATTTTATTAAGTCAAGATTTTAAGTCAAAATTATTAAGTCAAAAAAATCAAAATTTTAAGTCAAAATTGTTAAGTTTTAATTTTATTAAGTCAAGATTTTAGTTAATTAAGTAAATTTGTTGTGTTTTCTCGGTAAACAAAAAAGTGTAATTAAATTTGTAACTGCTAGTTTTGTTTTTGAAGTGTTACTAAGTTCTTCACATATAATACACGTTTAAAATTTAATTAAGTTACAATTTTAATTATAAAACTTAGTTACGATTTAAAACAAAAACAAAACAAAAACCAAACAACTTCTCTCCAATCTCTCTGTTGTGTCTCTCGCCGAGCGGGGCGCACCGCGTGCGCTGGCGAGGGCGTCGCGGCAAGTCGGCGTGTGCGGCGAGGGAGACAATGAGAGGGCGCAGCCGGCGAGGGACACTCGCGGGCAGCGGGCGAGGGACGCGGCGGTCATCTCCATGTCGATATGCGCGGCGGCGCGCGCGGCAGAGCGGCGGCCGGAGGGGCTCGATTAGCGCGCGGACGGAAGGGCAGAACATACGGCGGCGTGTTCGACGGACGACGACGGCGGGCGACGACAACGGCGGCGAGCGCTCGACGATCGATCTTCGCAGCTCCGACAACAGGAGAAGAAGAAGAACTGGCCGCCGTCGCGCCCGCGAGTATTTATAGGCCCCCTTTAGTCGTGGTTGGGAGGCGACCACTACAGTACTCTTAGTCGCGCTGGCCCACCAACCGCGACTAAAGGCTTTTTCACGGTTTTTCGTCTGAAGACAGACCTTTAGTCGCGGTTGGCCAACCGCGACTAAAGGTGTTTTTCAAATTACTTTTTGTTTTTCAAAATGTTAAAAATAGAAAAACTCAGAAAAATAAAACTAATTCATTTCAAAATCATAAAATACAAATAATATATCAAAAAATTCAGAAAAATAAAACTAATTCATTTCAAAATGTTAAAAATACAAATAATATATCAATAAATTCAGAAAAATAAAACTAATTCATTTCAAAATCATAAAATACAAATAATATATCAAAAAATTCAGAAAAATAAAACTAATTCAATTCAAAATGTTAAAAATACAAATAATATATCAATAAATTCAGAAAAATAAAACTAATTCATTTCAAAATCATAAAATACAAATAATATAACAAAAAATTCAGAAAAACAAAACTAATTCAATTCAAAATGTTAAAAATACAAATAATATATCAAAAAATTCAGAAAAATAAAACTCATTTCCCGCCTCTTTCTTCCCGCCGCTTTCTTCCCGCCTCTTTCTTCCCGCCAATTTCTTCCCGCCTCTTTCTTCCCGCCTCTTTCTTCCCGCCAATTTCTTCCCGCCTCTTTCTTCCCGCCTCTTTCTTCCCGCCAATTTCTTCCCGCCACTTTCTTCCCGCCTCTTTCTTCCCGCCACTTTCTTCCCGCCTCCTGTCTTCCCGCTCCCATTTTTCCCGCCATTTCTCACTACATATATGTAGCCCGGCTTGGCCAGCATTATCACATCTCTACAATCTCTCATCAATCTCTCATGGCTTCCACCGCACCCACTCTAACCTACCAGCAGGTGGAGGAGCTTTGCGCCTCGAACTACCCTTGCCCACCGGGCTACCGCGTCCCCGCCGGCTGGAGCCTAAGCGCCGGCGGCGTGCCGGTCCCTCCCGTCCCTCAGGGTACTGCGCGCCGGGCGGCCATCACGAACCACTACTACCTCGACCTCACGCCGGAGCAGCGGATGAATCCCCGCTGGCATCCCGATAACCAGCATACTTGGGACGCCTTCTTCATCAATCGGCGTGAGAGGGCGCTCGCCAGGTATGAGGAGGACGGTCTGCCTCCTGGGAACTTCCACGAGGCCGGCCGTCGGCTATGGTGGTACGGCCGGACTCTGCAGAGCGTCATGGACTACATCACGGCCGGCGATATCCCCCGCCTGCGCTACCCTCAGTTCGAGCCACGAGCGCCGCCCGACGACAGCGACGACGACAGCAGCGACGACGACGGCGGCAACCTAGAAGGCGACGACTACCAGTACAACGGCGGCGGCTATGAAGACTACGAGTATGCATATTATACGCCTAGGCAGGAGTATGACTAAATCACTCCAAATTTCATGTATCATCAGTGCTATCTCGAATCAATCGAATCATTCGAAAATGGACACGAAAACACATCACGGATAATATAATTCACGTGATCCATTCAACAAAGTTTGGTACAATAAATTATTACACATCATTTCTTCCCTTGTGTCCCTGCTTGCTTACGATTGGGCCGTATCCATGGAGCATCCTCATCATTTAACTTAATGCTTGGGTCGGTGTTCACTTTGAAGGGCGGAATTTCACCAAACATATTATAATCTTCTGACATGTCTGTCTTGTCCTCCACTCCCACGATGTTTCTTTTCCCTGAAAGAACAATGTGGCGCTTTGGATCATCGCATGATGTACTGATCGTTTTCTTATCTTTCCGTTTCCTCGGTTTGCTACTCATGTCCTTCAGATAGAAAACCTGAGCGACATCTTTCGCTAGGACGAATGGTTCGTCAAGGTAACCAAGATTGTTGAAATCCACCATTGTCATTCCGTATTGCTGGTCCACCTTTACCCCACCTCCTGTTAGCTTGAACCATTTGCACCGGAACAAAGGGACCTTGAAGGAGGGTCCATAGTCAAGTTCCCATATCTCCTCTATGTAACCATAATATGTGACCTTTTGCCCATTCTCGGTTGCTGCATCAAAGCGGACACCACTGTTTTGGTTGGTGCTCTTTTTATCTTGGGCGATCGTGTAAAATGTATTCCCATTTATCTCGTACCCTTGGAAAGTCGTTATAGTCGAAGATGGTGTCTTGGCCAACATGTACAGCTGATCTACAACAGCATTGTCACTCATTAAATGTTTTCTCAACCAACCGCCGAAAGTCTCCATGTGGGCCTTCCTAATCCAGGATTCAGGCTTCCCCGGGTTGTCCGAGCGTAAAATATTCTTGTGTTTCTCAAAGTACGGAGCCACCAAGCTGGAATTGGTCAGAACTGTGTGGTGTGCTTCAGTCAGAGAATGGCCGTCCATACATATCGTTGATTTCCTTCCGATCGTGCCTTTTCCACTTAGTCTCCCCTCGTGCCGCGATCGAGGAAGACCAATCGGCTTAAGGTCAGGAACAAAGTCAACACAAAACTCAATTACCTCCTCATTTCCATAGCCCTTGGCGATGCTTCCTTCTGGCCTAGCACGGTTACGAACATATTTCTTTAATATTCCCATGAACCTCTCGAAGGGGAACATATTGTGTAGAAATACAGGACCGAGAATGGAAATCTCTTCGACTAGGTGAACCAGGAGGTGCGTCATAATGTTGAAGAAGGATGGCGGGAACACCAACTCGAAACTGACAAGACATTGGACCACATCGTTCTGTAACCGTGGTAGAACTTCTGGATTGATTACCTTCTGAGAGATTGCATTGAGGAATGCACATAGCTTCACAATGGCTACTCGAACATTTTCCGGCAGGAGCCCCCTCAAAGCAATCGGAAGCAATTGCGTCATAATCACGTGGCAGTCGTGAGACTTCAGGTTTTGGAACTTTTTCTCCGCCATGTTTATTATTCCCTTTATATTGGACGAGAATCCAGACGGGACCTTCATACTGCTCAGGCATTCAAAAAAGATGACCTTCTCTTCTTTGGTCAGAGCGTAGCTGGCACGACCTTGAAACCATTCCGGATGCCGGTCATCAGGGTCTTTCAAACGTTGCTGGTCCTGCCGTGCTTCCTTTGTATCATTTGTCTTCCCATACACGCCCAAGAAGCTTAGGAGGTTCACGCAAATATTCTTCGTAACGTGCATCACGTCGATTGCAGAGCGGACTTCTAGGACTTTCCAATATTCTAGCTCCCAGAATATAGATTTCTTCTTCCACATGGGTGCGTGCCCGTCAGCTCCCTTCGGAATTGATTGTCCGCCAGGACCCTTTCCAAAGATGACTTTCAAATCCTTGACCATATCAAATACCTCAGCACCAGTGCGTTCCGCAGGCTTCGGCCGGTGATCTGCCTTGCCGTTGTAATGCTTGCCTCTCTTTTTTACTGGATGATTTTTCGGAAGAAATCGACGATGCCCAAGGTACACGTTCTTCTTACAATTTGGCAAATGTACACTGTCAGTCTCATGTAAGCAGTGCGTGCATGCATTGTATCCCTTATTTGACTGTCCCGAAAGGTTACTAAGAGCAGGCCAATCGTTGATGGTTACGAAAAGCAACGCTCGTAGGTCAAATTCCTCTTCTTTGTGCTCATCCCACACACGGACACCAGGTCTTCCCCACAACTGTAAAAGTTCATCAACTAATGGCCTTAGGTACACATCGATGTCGTTGCCGGGTTGCTTCGGACCTTGGATGAGCACTGGCATCATAATGAACTTCCGCTTCATGCACAACCAAGGAGGAAGGTTGTAGATGCATAGAGTCACGGGCCAGGTGCTATGGCTGGAGCTCTGCTCGCCAAAAGGATTCATGCCATATGTACTTAGACCAAATCTTATGTTCCTTGCGTCAGCTGCAAAATCTTTAAACTCTCTGTCGATCTTTCTCCATTGCGTTCCATCTGCGGGGTGTCTCAACTCCCCGTCCGACTTACGGTCCTCTTTGTGCCATCGCAACAACTTGGCATGCTCTTTGTTCTGAACAGACGTTTCAACCGTGGTATTATAGGAGCATACCACATCACCTTGGCGGGAACCTTCTTCCTGGGTTTCTGGCCCTCAACATCGTCACCAGGGTCATCGCCTCTGATCTTATAACGCAATGCAGTGCATACCGGGCATTCATTCAAATTCTCGTATTCACCGCGGTAGAGGATGCAGTCGTTGATGCATGCATGTATCTTCAGAACCTCTAAACCTAGAGGGCAGACAACCTTCTTTGCTTCGTACGTACTGGCGGGCAACTCGTTATTCTTTGGAAACATATTCTTCAACATTTTCAGCAAGTTTTCAAATGCCGAGTCAGCTACACCTGCCTGTGCCTTCCATTTCAGCAAATCCAGTGTGCAGCCCAGCTTTTTCAGACCATCATCGCATCCGGGGTACAGCGCCTTTCTGTGATCCTCTAACATGCGATCCAAATTCTCCCTCTCCTTTTCAGTTTCGCAGCGTCTCCGTGCATCAGCAATGGTCCGACCAAGATCATCAACGGGCTCATCACGTGCCTCTTCTTGATCACCTTCCCCTTCACCTTCCCCACCTTCAGCATCATCCATGAAAGTATCACCGAAATGATCAAGATAGCTCTCATCGATGTCATCCCCTTCTTCATCTTCTTCCATTATAACCCCTCTTTCTCCATGCTTGGTCCAACAATTATAGCTTGGCATGAAACCATGCCGAATCAGGTGCAGGTGAACTTCCCTTGAGGAAGAGTAACCCTTCTGATTCTTACAGTCAACACATGGACAGATAACAAAACCCCCCTGCTTGTTCGCATTAGCCACTACGAGGAAATCTTTCAAACCCGTAGTGAATTCGCCGGAGAGTCGGCTAGCGTACATCCATTGCCGATTCATCTGCATTATTATAATACAAAATATATAATTAACCATCATGCATTTGTTAAACTAAATAGAAATTAAACAATGAACTACACACATATGCATATTTTATCAATGACACATATATATGAAAGGTTCAAGTTGTTGCTAACCGCGATCGAGGAGGAAAAAATAAATGAGGAAGCTCGATCAAGTGTGGCTCCGACACTTCATATCATGTTTGTTTCATGCTCTTGGGACATTTCATCAAACACCTTGTGTGCATAAGAGGAGCCAAAAGCAAACCCTACACCCCCTTGTGAAGTTTGTGAAGAGAAGTGGCACCAAATGGCTAAGTGTTGTGGGCTGATGGTATATATAGGGAGGGGCTTAGTCGCAGCCTCAACCGCGACTAAAGGCCTTTGGGCCAGGCCTGAGGACATTTAGTCGCGGTTGGCCTGGCCAACCCGACTAAAGCCCCTCCCGTCCACCTGGCCACCGAGCACCCTGGGCCCAGGCCTTTGGTCGCGGTTCGCCACAAGGGCCGCGACTAAAGGTCCTATTGGTCGCGGTTCTTGCATATCCGCGACTAATGGGGCTGTCCGAAGGCCTTTTTCTACCAGTGGATGATATCTTGCAAGCATCATATTTATACTATCTCATTTACTTCTGTATATTTAAGTTTATATTTATCTTTCATGATTTGGAATGTGTAGTACTATGAATACTTTTGCATGCTTTTTCATAGTGGTCAAACTTCTCCCAATTGCTAGTCTTTCACGTACTAAACATGATATAGTGTTTGTGCATCCAACTACCTTGAGCCAAGTTATTCCACTGGGTCCACCATGTCTACGGATTTCAATGACATTCCAAGTACATTTTTATGGGCCTTTATTTAGATTCCAAATATTTATGCTTTGTCTATGTTTGGTATGAGAAACAGTTGTGGGGTGACTACTTAACTCTGACAGGCAGAACTTCGTAAGAATAATATGAGTTCTAAAAATGAGAGCAAAAATTTCCAACCAACGGTGGTATTATAATTATGAGAAATAAAATGAAATGTTATTAGAAATGCTTTGTGAATATGATGCATAGGTCATTTGTGTCGTTGAGTTTGAAATGGTTTCTGGACCACTAACTTAAGCTACACGTACTTATGTGGTGGTAGACCTTTTCAGCTAAGAACATAATTGACTGAATTTATTGTCATTGGAGTATGTATAATCATTGGTATATTCACTAGGTGTGACTACTGCATAAAGGGGCAATAGATACTCTAAAGATTCATGTCAAAGTATACTCTTCTTTATGTCATGTTTAAATTATAACATATGTGACATAAAAATGGTACCTCATCCATTAACGATGCTTATAATAGAGGCATTGAACCCAACACTATGATGAACCCGATACTGCGCAGTCTCGCTAGACGCGTTCAGGTCCACGGTGATGTACAAGTATTGACTTGGAAGGCGCAGGCATCCCTAGGTCCGTCGCTTTGTCGGTCCACGGTGATGCACAAGGATTCGCGATGGATTCGCTGCCAACGCCCTCTAGGTCCCTCGCCATTGGCAGACCACTGTAATGCATCACAATGGCTGCATGGGCGACCCTAGGTTTGTTGCATTTTTCTATCCATTGTTCTGCACAAAGGATTCAAAGTGGCTACTCAGGCGGTGCCCTAGGTCCGTCACCATTGTCACCACCGTAATGCCACCGGGGCTCAGGGCACCACTAGGTATGTCTCCTTTTATGTTCATTTTGATGCACAAGGATCAGCGCCCTAGGTCCGTTGCCATTGTCACTTCAACGTAACGCATTCATGGTGTGGTAACGGACACCACTAGGTCCACCGCCTTTCTCCAATGGTGTGCACGGGCTATGGGCTCGGACGACGTAGCTTTCAGAGTGTGTCTTCACAGCCGTCCAAGGAACGTCGCGTCTTCACAGCTGTCCAAGGAACGTCGTGGTGCCGACGTACGGCGCGGTTTGGCTCGAGTACAACCGCAGCCAACCCGCACCCAGGCGGCGACCTAGCATGGCTACATGGCCAATTCATGGTGTGGGTCTAGTATGACCGCGGCGAAACCGCACTTCTGCCAAACGACGTCGTGTAGCTACAGTTCGACCGCGGTGAGCACGCTAACGCAAGACGATGGAGTTTGTCCCAAGATCGAGCGAGTTGAACGCTGCGCCGCCAAACATGCGACGCTAGCTGTGGCTATCTCTGATCCCAAAATTCAGATCGAGTTTAATGTACTAGTTTGAGTTAATTTATATAAATTTGTCTTTGAGGAGTTAAGTTTAAGGGTCTTTTAACTGTCTGATCCAGTAGATGGTGAAAATTTAGAAAATTTTAGGTGTCGAGTGCATGACGTACACCGATGGACATGTCCATTGAATGCGCGCAGGTCTTTTGACGGTGAATTGCATGCAATAGGTACGGATGGTATTGTTCATCGCTAGCTATTCTCATGTTTAGTCTTTATATACAAAGACTAAATGTGAGAATAGCTAGCAGTAAATCTTTGTAATAGGCACAGATAGCATTGCCTCACTGCACTGCTAGCTGTTCTCACCGCTAGCTACGAATGGCATTGAATCTTTGTAAACTAAATGAAATTTCCAGATTTGGAGTCTTGACTCTCCTTGCCCTATGCACACATTTACTGTCACTCATCTAAAGTAAGTAGTTTGGATTACTTTAATCAAGGTGATAAGCAATTTTAACTACTGTCTGATTTTTTTGATAATAATTTGCTATTTATTATTTTGATAAGTAATTACACATGACGACTTTGCATAACCAAGATGCATACAAACCGTTTCAGGCCTAAATGTCTCAACATGAAAACAAAAGGACGACTATGTATCAATCATGAGCAATTGTAAACGCCTGTGTTAAGTGGTTCAACTTGGGACATGACACATCCACGTAGTAAAAAGATCCTCGTCATATCCTCCAACCGTGCAGACCTCCGTAAATATGCGGTTCTCCACTCGCTGTAGAGTAACTGAACGGAGAATAGTGGTACATCTGCAAATAAACTGCACAGAGAATAATTTTTATCATTAAGAACTTTGTCATTCCATATAGCCATAGCGACCAGATAACGGCAAGCGCTCCCACCCTAATAAGCGTTCTAAACCTGTGATCAATACCATGAAGCCAATTACCAAAGATATTGGCCACACTAGTCGGAGGATACAGGTAGACGCTACTTGGATGACATGACCATATAGATCTCGCGAACTGGCACTGGAAGAATAAGTGTTTGAATCGTCTCATTGTGATGACGTTTCACAAGATTATCTTTGGTGAGGATTACCCCTCGACGAAGATACCATAAAAATCTTAATTTTTAGCGGTATTTTCATCTTCCAAATCTTCTTGTTCTTATCAACTGGTATATCAGTTGGATAATTGCATTGTATAGCAAACTTACTATGAACTTTACATTGGATTGTAATTTCCAATGAAATTCATCTGACCCTTCAAACAAATGAATGGATCTCCAAACGTTGGTAAATCATTCCACGCATTAAGCTTTGGCCAATAAATCTTGTCTAAACATCACATTTAGGTGAGGTCGCCATTACTAAAGTAATGGTATCACTTTGCGACGAACAATGCTATATAACGCCGGATATTGTTCAGCGAGGGGCATTCCCTAACCAGGAATCCTCCCAGAATTGTATCTTGATCCATCCTTAATGGAGAAAGTACCATATTTGAAAAAACTTTTTTGTAGCCATAAGCCAGCCCAGAAATGAGAGTCTTCCGGTTTTCAAAGTATTTGGGATAATGTCTTCGCCAATATATTTTCTTTTAACAAGGGTCTGCCAAACCATCTCAGTAGTAGCTTAAAAGCCACTTACCTAGAAGGCTGAGTTCTTGACCTCAAGGTCATGAACACCCAACCCACCAATATCTTTGGGACTACAACTTACTCCACTTAACCGATATTTTTTTTTCGCTATCCACTTGCCAAAAAATCTCGATCGATAATAATCGAGTTTGTGTAAACACCTTTTGGCAAAAGGAAGAAGGATGTCATATCCAACACCATATTTGTAAGTACTGAATTAATGAGTACCAATCTTCCTCCAAGGGATAACAATTTACCTTTCCACTACTGAGGCGTTTTTCAAGTCTTTCTTCCACTTTTCCATTAGCAATTGTTAATCAATGATAATGTATCGGATCTCCAAATAACGATAGGAAACTGTCCTTGCCCACAACCAAACAGTTCTGTATACAACTATCGTCCTGCTCGCCAAGCAAAACAATTCACTTTTATGAAAATTATTTTAACCCGATAACTGCTCAAAAGACACCAAAATTAATTTCAGATTTTGAGCTTTTTCAAGATCATTCCATAAATAGAATTGTATCGTCGGCATATTGAAGGATAGATAAACCCCATCAACTAGATGAGGGATCAACCCTTCAATCTGACAACCAGACTTAGCGCGTTCGATCAAGATAGAGCATATCAGCCACAATGTTAAAAACATCGCTTGGCGCAAACATTTTCTGTTTGGAAAACGTCCGTGTCATCATTAACATACGAACACTTTCTCCAGACATGAAATCATTGATCAAAGTCGCCACTGGTGAAAAACCTTTCATCCTAAGTGTCTGATGAAGGAAAGACTTTACTTTATTATAAGCATTCTCAAAACTAGCTTTAAAATAACCCCATTCAGCTTTTTGGGTGTTGTTCATGTACCGCTCATGTAGAATCACTACCCCATCTAGGATATTACGCCTTGCATGAATGTCCGGCGACGGCCTTACCACATGACCAGCCACAGATTCAGTCTAATTGCTGCTTTTCGTGAAAATCTTTAAACTTACGTTAAAAGGCAGATAGCTCTATTGTTGAATCATTTCTGCCTCCTTAACCTTAGGTAACAAGATAACCTCACCAAAATTTAGACGGAATAATTCTAGTTGTCCAGCGTGCTGAATATTTGCATAAGATCTGTTTTAATGATGTCCCAAAAGTCTGATAAAATTCTAGTGGGAAACTATCTGGATCCGGAGTTTTGTATGTTCTATTTTACTTTGTATAATGATACGACTGCTACTGACATCTTCAAGAACACTTTCAGTACACAATTACATGTATCACTTTATTCTAACATTCTTTCTACTGAAATAGGTGGTATGGGATTTACACAATTAAATGTGTTGAAACTTGAAACACTCGAAGGACATACAGATAGCATCAGTGCCGTGTGCTCACATCACATGCTTCCTGAAACTAATGACAGGTCCACTCAACGGGACTGTTCGTCTTTGAACTCAACGACCTTTGTCCAGCATTGAGTGATTACGATACTTTTTATTGCTCAACGACGTAGCAGTGATATGTAATTTTTTTAGTAGTAGTAAGAGCAGGTCTAACAGACCCGCGACTGTATAATGTCGTTTCATTGAGGGTTCGCTATTACAGTCCTTAGACGCCTATAAAACGGCCACCGCATCGTTTTGCTATTTGGACTACGGGGTCACCATCTACTTGTGCGGTAGGAGCGATAGTGGCGAAACCACGATCCCAATTCATGCATGTGTTGTCCCTCGATCATTTCGTCGCCGCACACCAAGGCTGGCCGGAACTGGTCAGATCCGCGCCCTTCCGTCCGTACAACAGCTGGGCGACGCTCGCCGCACCTCCGCCGCACCCGCCGGTTCCGCGTCCCTCCGCGCGCCAGCCGTGGTCTTCTCCGCCGTTTGTCGCCGGTGAGTATTCCGCCGCGTTCTTCTTCGTTGCCGCCGGTAAATTGGTCGGATTTGGCTGATGTATGGTACTCCGTGGTAGATGGCTTCGGAGGATGTGCACATGGCGGATTTGGAGGCGACGTCGACCGATTGGTCGTCGTCGGATTCCGATGATTCCGACATCGACGAGTTGCTCAACGACGACGAGACGGAGATGATGGTGCTCCTGTTCGGCTTGAAGCAAACGGAGGACCGCTTGAAGCTGCTGGATCAGCGGAAAGGATCCGTGATGGGGCGTATGTGCATTCCGCGGAACCGCGCGCTCGGCCACGAACAGCTGATGCAAGATTATTTCGCCGAGGTACCGACCTATCCTCCCCGCCTCTTCCGTAGACGGTACCGAATGCGTAGGTCTTTGTTCGAGAGAATCGTCAAAGATTGCGAGGCAAATTGCGATTATTTCAAGCAAAGAAGAAATGCTGCCCAAGTCATGGGATTTAGCCCATATCAAAAAAATTCTGCCGCCATGAGGGTTATTGCATACGGTATACCAGCAGATTATACCGACGAGTACCTTCGCATTGGTGTGCAAACAACCACGGATTGCGTGCGTATGTTTGCCAAGATGGTGATCAAGTTGTATGGAGAGCAGTATCTCCGAGCTCCAAATGAGGATGATACAAAAAGGCTCATGGAGATCAATGAAAAGAGGGGGTGGCCGGGGATGCTTGGTAGTTTGGATTGCATGCATTGGACATGGAAAAATTGTCCAAAAGCATGGCATGGAATGTATTGTGGCAAAAGCCGTGATGCTACCATTGTTCTTGAAGCTGTGGCCTCTCAAGACTTATGGATTTGGCATGCTTTTTTTGGATTGCCGGGGACACTCAACGACATCAACATCTTGAATAGATCCCCTTTGTTTGCAAGACTAGTTAGGGGTGAATCTCCACCTTGTAACTACAAAGTTATGAACAATGAGTACACCATGGGGTACTATCTCACAGATGGTATTTACCCTAACTATGCAACCCTTGTCAAGTCCATAAAAGAGAAAAAGGACAGGGCTTTGACAAGAAAGGAAGCTTGCTTCACCAAAAATCAAGAGGCATGCCGCAAGGATATTGAGAGAGCTTTTGGTGTCTTGCAAGCAAGGTTTGCAATTGTCCGGGGTCCTGCTAGGTTTTGGGACAAGGAAACTCTTGTTGATGTCATGACATGTTGTGTGATTCTTCACAACATGATCATTGAAGATGAAAGAGGTTTGAACTTGCCATGTTTCTATGACAATGTTGGCACCCGAGTGCAGCCCGAGAGGAACCCTGATCGGATTGAAGCTTTTCTTGCAGCTCATCGAGGCATTGAAAATGCCGAGACTCATCACCAGCTCACCCAAGATTTGATTGATCACCATTGGCAGTTGCATGGCCAATGATTTATTACATTCATTTCCCATTCTTGTATGTGTGAAACATTCATTTCCTATTGTTGTATGTGTGAAACATTTGTTATTTATTTGTTTAATTCTTGTTGACATTTCCGAAAAACATTATTGTAATAATTATGACGATTATTGTGTGATGTAAAACATTTATTTTATGTGAATGGTGTGTTGGTTCTAATATGCAATTTGTCAAAAAACCCTGTTTTGACTGAGCTACAGACCCAGTATCCCCACCCCGTAAAACAATATTCTGTTTTACGGGGTATACGGGGTCTGTTCGTCCGAGTTTTCGGGGCGAAAAGTGATACAGGCCCTCTACTCGCGTTATACGGGCGAAAATATACGGGGCCTGCTAGACTTGGTTTAAGTAACGATGTGAACATCTCGTACACTTTCGTGTTTGACCTATATGCTTAGAGTATCTACAACCGCTTTCTCAAAGCGACCTCCAAATTTTTTAGGGCAAGTTCGCTTTTCGGTCCACGCGCCTTAATGCCTTCTTTCGTCAGCGCGTCCACGGTCCGGCCCCGAGCTTGTCCCCGGTCCATTGGGAACACTGACAGAGCCGGCCACAACGAGCGAGAGGGCGGGTCCGACACGTCATTCGTACATTCAAAGTTTAACCTAATCCGTCGCCTACCTTGCAACGGAAGTTAAGGCGCGCAACAACAAAGTAGTCCAGGCGAGCGATGCGCTCGTCGCGCCTACCTCTCCGTGCCGACGTTAATGAGCGCCACCGCCTCCGCCTCCCTCCGACCTATAAAAGGGGCGCCTCGCACGGTCCCGCACACAAACCCTAGCGCTCTTCCCCAACCCTAGCCACCATCTCAAGAGTCGAGGGCCATTCCATGGCTAGAGGCAGCGGCCGAGGCCGAGGTCGCGCGCCGTGTCGGGAGCAAGAAGGGCTACACGGCTGTCGCGTCTGCGATGTCATCGTATTCGAGGAGTGGAGTTGAGTACATCGTCGCCTCGATGGCGATCCACTGCATCGAGGTCGCTGGTGCCCGCTGAAGTCGCTCGGAACCAGCGGGGCCGCGCCGCAGCTACGGGAGGCTGGCTACGGCTTTTGCCGGTGGCTAGTGGATGTGCTCTTGGCGGGCGCGGAAGATGTACTTCCACACCGGCGAGAGAAGTTCGCGCGCTTCCACGGCTCCAAGTCGCCGCGTGCTCACATTCTCCTACCAAGGAGACGAGGAGATGAGCGTGAAGGTGTTCGACGACACGTCCTGCCGCCGGCACTAGCACGACGACGACGAAGATGAGGAGGATTGAACACGCCGAGTGTTCTTTCTTCGTAGCGAAAATGGTCATGGAGGTTTCGTATGTTCTCCCGTAAAGGACCAACAATGCTATCATTACTACTAGATTTCATTGACTAAGAGTGCCTCGAGTGTTCTTTCTTGGTAGCGCGAAATGCGAAACATAGTTAGGTTTCCTCATTTTGCAATATTTTAACTATGTATTAGTTTGTGGAAACCATGTTCCAAACTATGTATTAGTTTGTGAAAAATCATGTTCCCAATTATGTATTATTATGTGTAATGTTCCTCCCTCTTTATCGAAATGAAATGCAAAAGAAATATATTACTTTAATGTAAAAACAGTTTGGAGGCCGCGCTTGAGGGCCTGCGGAGCGACGTCCCCAAACACGATATCGGGAAGAAAAACACGTTCCCAAACGCTCGATCCTGTCTTTTAGAGGACGCTTTAGAAAACGCTGTTGTAGATGCTCCTAGTTTTTGCCTTTGAGAAGTTCATGATTCAGAGTATGAAGGATTTAAGGTCAGCTTTCATAAACATTTTGTTTTCTTCGTCTGGGCTTAAGCTAATGGCCAAGAAAATTACTCACCAAATAATTAATTAACAAGAGGTTATAGAAAATATAAAATGAATACCGATTTTTTCGATAAAAGGAATATATCAATATCGAAGATAACAATTACACCCAGCCTCTCGCAACAACACAATGTCCTAATAGCATTACGATGCACACGCTAAAAGATAAAAAGGAAACTAAGAAATAAAAGTCCCGCTACGTATTCAGCCCTAGCAATAGTAATACATCCACCACCGACAACACTGGAAAACGCGCGTGATCAAAGATCTTAGGTTTTCACCCCAAGATAGTCTCCGCTCTCAAAACAATGTCTTCAACAACACATTGCTGCACAACCAAGGCTAAACCTCGTTTTCACCCCGGTAAGACTTCGAACTTCATGTGCTGCTTCATACCACCTATAAGTCCTGAACACCAAGCAAGCCCCTAACAAGCAAAGACTTGAACCTCCATTAGCTAGTCCTGCCTTCATGATATTCTCTTCTTCTCGACTTCACCATGGATCAGTCACTTGGTGTCAACACGTAAAACAGTTTGGCACAACACCCTCCAAAACCAAATGGTCGTAATAAAAGCATGGCGCGCACGACCGAATATCACCGATCCAAAGAACCTGTGCAATAGAAACACTAGTTACGCCGGGCGCCTTCCGGAACTCAACACTCCCGCGCATATAGTCTCCGCAGGTCTTCACTCGCCGCCAGAGAGACCCTAGACCGCCGCCTTATTCGGTCGGCCTCCCACGCCAAGTACTATCCTGTGTTGGCATGGTTGCCTCCGACACCAAGCAGATCGCGTAGTCCGAAGACACCGCACACGCCTGGGCACCGCCGCAGCCGAAAGCCACCCCTCCACCGTCGCGCCGAGAGGAGAAGGGGACCTAGGGTTTCCCCTTGCAGCCCGCCCCCACCCCTCCCTCCGCCGCCGGCAGGGCACTCCACCACTTCTTCGTTCATGGCGTCCCCGAGCCAAGGCTAGGCGCCGCCATCGAGGTCCCCGACGAAAGGGGCCGCCCACCGGCCCGAGGAAGACGACCCACGCCCGACATCCTCGCGTGAGATGACGAAGAACTCCCGATTGCCGGCGCCTAACCGGTTTTTGTTAGACCTCACCCCTGGCGGCGGCGAGAAGTGAGAAGGCGGCAACCGAGGTAGAGTTCCCGCCACCACGTTGGCGGCTCTGATGAGGACGAGTTTAGACTCGGATCTGGATCAAATGAATACCGATAACCGTAGTAAAATTTAGGAGTTTGCTCTCGTTTTGTTTGATGAAAAGAATATGATAAAACTCTACAATACAATATGAGTCCTGTTCCATCTTTCAAACATACTATAGTATGTAGCACAATTTTTAAAATAAAAATAAATAAGGTAGGGGTGGTTTAAACTAAAGACCTAGAATTTCGCACTAATCCACCCGATCTATCATAATGTTTTGTCCACTCTAGATAAACACTGTATATGTTAGCCATAATGACGCCTTTGGCTTTGCGCGCCAATATGCCTTCTTACATTGCAGCTGCAGGGTACGCACACGGTACACACCACTTAAGCAAGATATGTGGTCGATCGTATGGGCATCACAAAGTAAAAGTGTAGCCGATCTTGGCTGACGCCACAAAGTAAAGTGTGGCACCGCCGACAGACGCCACATAAAAAGTAGTTAATGAAAATACTAGCCTCGAGATCATGGCGTATTCTTTCGCCCAAACGGTTACGCTTCTGTGAAAATCGCCTCCTCCACCTCATAAACCTTATCTTAAATTTATCAAAATTTAAATTCGAAGAGCAAGAATGCTTCTAGAAGACCACGTCTGAGTCTGACTCGCGCGTGCCCCACTGAGTAATAAAGAGGGCTCCAGTATCGTCACCGCTGACGTCACCGCTGACGTTGACCGTCTAACCTGAAGCTTCAGATCGAAAACGAGTGGACCGGCAGCCACGAACCCTGGTCCTGATCATCTCCGCGTCCGCGCGTTCGGACGTCGAATTTAATAAAACAAAGACCCAACGCGTTATCTAAACTAAAACGATCATCACGCGCCCGGGATGACTCAAAAGCCTGTCCAGGCTTAGGTACCTTTGTGGCGAGCCGGACTTCAAGGCGACGCGCTTTTCTATCCGCACATGTCCGTTTCGTGCCCCATTTGGCAGTGACAGAAATACAACCGCAAGGCCCCGTATCTTCTCTCCTCTGCCCCCTCTATTTACTTTTACGCGGATTGAGCTCGCCGGAGGAGCTCGTTCAAGGCCAAGTTCGTCGTCACCCTCGCCTGGAAGCTCCCGATGCCGGATACCCTCTTTTCACGCTGCTGGAACTCGCCGGAGACAAAATGAGCTCCGCGCTGCCGGCCTCGACGCCGACGAGCAAGACGAAGACCACTGCGCCATGGACTCCGCCCGCACCTCGCCACCGCCGCGCGGGCACAGGGCCGGCCGCGCCTCGCCACGCCGCCGCGGGCGCCGGCCGCGCGGGCACGGGGCCGGCCGCGCCTGCCACGCCGCCGTGGGCGCCGTCCGCGCGGGCACGGGGCTGGCTGCGCCTCGCCACCGCTGCGCCGGCACGGGCCGGCTGCGCCTCGCCACGCCGCCGCCGCGCGGTCACGGGCCGCCGCGCCTCGCCGCCGCCGCGCGGGCAGTGCGCGGAGCTCGCCGCGAGCACGGGCGCGGGCTCGAGCGGGGGCGGCTCCACGCCGCGCGCTGTGCCCGCCAGGGCCGCGCGCTGCAGCTTCGTTCGAAGCCGCGCGGCAACTCCGCGCACGCCAGGCTCGCCACGCCGTCGGAGCCGGCCGCCCCGCGCTGCAGCCCTACGCCAAGAAGCGCCGGCCGGCCCTTGGTCGTCGCGCGCGGCGATGTGCTCCTGCGCAAGGCTCGTCCCGGCCGTGCTCGGCGTGCTGCGCGAGGCACTCGTCCTGGTGAGGGACGGCGGGCGACCTGCTGCTGGCCTGGAGGATGAGCGCATCGGTGCAGCTGGGCAACTAAGACTAGTAGGGAAGAAGAGACGAAATAGTTATTTGGGTCGCACCAGCGTTGGAGAATAAATGGGTCACGACTGTCCGTGCGCGCCCGCGTGTCCGGAGTAGACCCAAACAGCAAAAACGGACGTCCGTGGACAAGTGTCCGTTTGGATCTCCTGGTTGGAGATGCCCCTGCCACAAGGAGCTAAACCTGGCCTTCGTGGTTGAGAAGGAAGAGAGTGTCGTGAAACGCAACCTGGCTGAACTGTCAAGGCACCGCACCTGACATTTCCTTTCTGGCAGACGTTGCTTTCACTTCCGGCTGCCAGTGATGTTACCTGCCACCGCGTCCCAACCGCTGCCCCCAAAACTTAAAAATAATTTTAATAGATAGAAGAAATTTTTTTACTAATAAGCATGCTACAAATATAAACAAATTACATATAAAACTTCGAAAAAACATAATTAAATATAACGGCTTTAAAGTACTTTTTCTTCTTCTTTTGATGATGGCCCCACTGTCATTCCCTTTTCATCACGGTGGCGCTTCCCGTCGTCACCCTTCCAAGAGGCGGCTCTGCCGACACGTCGGGAGAAGCTTGTGTCCTTCGCTGCCGCTTCTGCTCGCACGCGCTTCTTGGCCTTGGCCTTGGTCTTCGCCGCCGCTCCGCACGGGCCGCCGTCGGCTTCCTCGACCTTTCTCCTCCGCCTCTTCCCCACGCCCGGCCATTCCTCCGCTGCCACATGCGTGAGTTCCATCGCGCCGACATAAGCCAACTCTATCCCACCAATGGCGCCATCCTGGCGGCTTCCCCTCGCTGTCGGTGTCCGATGGCCAAGAGATATCGCTCATGGTTGACGGAGGATGGTGACGAGAGAAAGATCCGAAAGCGCCTACGTACGGGTCTTATTGAGCGCGGATGAACGGCGGCGCAGAAGTCGAAGAGAGCGGCGGTTGCTCTTCCGAGGAGTTCGCTGGCCCATTCGGCTAAGCATGCCGTTTGGCTGACATGGCGGTTAATGCGATTTGTTCCGCTTTCCCAAGAATCGCACTATCACTTTACGTAGGGCGCGGCCGAAGGCTGAGTCACGACGCTGTCGGCCAGGTTTTCAAGCCTTATTTTTGGTTATGTCTGCTAAGGCTTTTGGAATATTCCTCTGAGAAGTGACCACAGACGACATCATATTGGGCCGTGCCAATTTTAAAAGACGCAGCGTAACTTTTTTTATCGATATCGCTCAAATATTTTTGACTAGAATGATCGATCGATCGTACGTAATGTGTGGCGCTGAGCTCCTTATCGGAAGATGTGGCACCGAGCCTGAGCTCATCTCACGAACAACGTAATGCATATGACTCAAGTCCACCTTCGTTCACTCGGCGTAACTCGTATCTTCAAGACAGTCAAGTCATCGTCAACACACTTTCGCAAGAAAGCGCAACGTCCCATCCATATGTGCCATGCCAAAGCGACATGTGCTCGCGGCAGAATTTAGTGAGAAACGCTGTGACAGCAAGCGGAGCCTTCAGAAGACGTCGATGCTCAGGCCGAGATCGGCATCGCGCCAGTAAAAGGGCTCACGAACATCAACGTCACGGCTTACGTTGGCATCTCACCATGGCACCACACTGGTATGGTGTCCCAAGGAGGATTCGGAGAGTGCTACCCACAGTAGCCCGGATCAGGACCAATGGACCGGCAGCAATAGGAAGCAAGTGCTACTCCACAGTAGCTTCCTATTGAGCATCTCAACAGAGCCCAGAAGCCGCTTAATCACTTTTTCTAAGCCACGGCCGACCAAAGGCAGAAACTTACAAAAAGCCGGCCCATAAACGAAGTCTGTGGGTCCGAGAAATCGAGCGTCGCCCAGAAGGGTTCGCGGGAGGAGTTCGGTTCGCAAACCCTACTCCCCTCCGCCGTTCCTCTCCTCCGCCGCTAGTCGCGCCTCCGACGAGCAATCCACCCAGCCCGAGCCACCGATTCAAGCCCGCCGCCACGATTAGCGGCGGCGACCACCGCCGCATCCGCCGTGCCCGCACCGACGCGAAGGAGCGAATGCGAGCGAGGCGCCGTAGCAGCAGCCGCCGCGGACGAACCGGGGCGGTCGCTCACGCCCCGCGGCGAGGGCTCCTCCTCCGCGAGCGCGCACCGCCAAGCTCCGCGGCGAGTAGCCGAGCAGAGGACGATCTTCGTCTCGCGCCGACCATTCTCCGTCAGACCAGCCTCACGTGCGACGAGGAGAGGACGCCGTCCTCGCTCGTGCGAAGGCGATCAGCGACGCGGAAGCTCGGGCGCGCTCCACGGGACAGCCGACGCGTCCGCTGCCGTGGAGGCCGAGGCGGCCCGCCGAACCCTCACAAGCCCGCCACGTCGCTCGAAATAGTCGAGCTGACAAGGACGGCGCGTGGAAGATCTTCCACGCGCCGACCTCCTGCCAACATCGGGGCACCGCCGCGCCATAGGTCATATAGGCCGCATTTGCTTAGCTAGGTTGCGCTGTTTGTACCGTATTTACTACTCAATTTCAAGAACTATGTACGATAAGCTCAATCCGAGCATCTATGTCATCTAGAACTATGACTATCGCCACCCACCCTTGCCCATTACGAATTCCTCTTTTCAGTTCCACTATACGGCTTTATTCTCTGCGCCACTGCGACTTCTGATAATCCACAAGGCAGACCGATCCCGTTGCCACATGCTTGTAATGCTAGAGATGCTCTTATAATATTTCCAACGCCACTGCATTGATCCAAAAAATGAATCGGTCCATTTGCATGTGGCGGTGCATCCAACACAAAGATACCCATTAGAGCACGCTAGTAGAGCCCTCAAACCCTCAAACCCTAATAAATAACGTTTTTTATTAGCTGTGAGAGGAAAAATGCGAGACTAGAACCCTAAACCTCGAACCCTCAAAAATTCTAAAGGTTCAACCCCAAACCCATTTTCAACTCAGTAGAAGTAGGTCAGAGGCCAAACAGCCCCCAACCCGCACTCCACCCTCCTCACGCGCGTGGTAAAATTTCCTCCCAACCTCCCCGCTCCGCGCCGCTCTCGCTCCTCGACCCGCCTCCGCGCCGCCGCCCCGCCTCGCTCCCCGAGCCGCGCCACCCCCGCCGCCGCCGGACCTCGCCGCCCCCCGCCTCCCGGAGCCGCGCCACCCCGCCTCACCGCCGACCCTCGCCGCCCGCCTCCCGGCCGCGCCACCCCGCCCGCCGACTGCCGCTCGCCGCGCGCCACCCCCGCCGCGTGGAGATGCCGCCGCGCCGCGCCCGCCGCGGCCCACCCCGCTACCACGGCGTGCGGCGCCGCCTCTGCCGCGGGCGCGAGATCACGACGGCCAAGGAAGCGGTTTTGGCTCTGGACGCTCGGACTAGCCGAACTCTCGCCGCCCAAGGCGCACGACGTCATGGTTCTGGCGCTACGCCGCGCGCTCGGGAAGGCGTAACTTCTTTCGACAAGCCGACAACCCTCACGGCACCAGTTCCCGGCGCCGCCGTTCGCGCATTGTTACCCGCGCTCGAGGGAGCGCGCTCGTCCGCCGGGAATACATGTGGATGTCCATCCGGAACCGCGACGGGAGGCGGAAATGGCCGCTCTCCGTGTGGGCGCGTCCGCGCACGTCGCGAGGAGCTCGAGCCTCCGCACGCAACCGGCGGTGCGGGGCCCAGCACGCGCGGCCGCCTTCTCACCGTTCTCATCCTCGCGCCGCCTCCCACTATCGTAGTTGACGATAGTCACTGGCTGGGCACCATCCCGGGCTGACTGATAGCTGTCGACGAGATGGAAAGTGAGTAGCCGCGGAGGAGGCCGCCAAGAAGGCCACGGAGGACCCCGTGCAATTGGTACGATGTCGGTCGCGGAGATTGAAATGAGGATGCCGTTGAGAAGTCGCCGCATAGCCGCTGAGACCCCCATTGGTACGACAAGATGGTCGCGGGCAGGCCGAGGATACCGCTGATGATAAACCCTAGATGGTTTCTCAAAGGTTCACGATGAACTAATTCATCTTAGTGTCAATGTTGTTCTACCCAGAACACTGTGATATAATTAATGTTTTTAAGGGTTTGAGGTTCTAATCTTTGCCCTCAATCCTCACTTTGGGTGGTTTGAGGGTTCTGCTCTGGTCTGAGTTTTCACCCTCAAAATGCCCATTCTCAATCCTTAAACTGCTTTGAAGATTTGAGGGTTTGAGGTTTGAGGGTTTACCAGTGAAGTGCCTTAGTCCTCCGAGCCACCGCGCGCCATCCTCTATGTCCTCTGGTCTCACAAGTGATAACCCAAGAAATTAAGGCGTGGCTCAACGTCTTGTGTATGGTGTACAATCATAAAATTTGAGAGCATCTCCGTTTATGTCCGTTGTAGGTGGACAAGAAATGAAGAAAACACTTTTCTCGTTGGGTCTCCCAGTTAAATAGCCTCTGACGAAACAGATCCCACTTATATGGGCCCTAGTCTCATATGTTATTCTTTTATGCTACATTTTCTCTTCACCTACTTTTTCACATGGGTGGTTCCCTCTATTAAAGCAGATTTATCCTGATTGCTTTGATGTGACACGGCTTGAGCCAGCTTCTTTTTTTTACATATTTTGTCTTTTGTCTGGGCCACACCCAAATGCATCAAATCATCGTGACGGATGCATTTTGACTACCCACCGGAGATGCTCTAAGACTAATCGGGTGTCCGCTCTTTTTGGTGGAATGCCCACCTCGCTAACTCCGATCGCCGCTACGGTTCTTCCTTCACTAGCGGCATCTCAAATTCACCTCCGCTCTTCTCGCGCCTCGTAGCCGACGTTTGGTTTGACGCCAGCATCGTGCTTGGCCTCAAACCATGTCGCCCAAAGCGGCAAGTTGACTCAGACTTTCTGGGTCCCGTCACGCATCCTACGACGGAAGATCCTACTTCTCACGTATAATCTTGGGATGGCTAGAAAGGCACACCGGCCTCGTCACATGCCACCCGTGATGTGTGAACATCCGGCCATGGCAGGCTCCACCACCTTGGCTAACTAGCTCCACCTCCACTCGATCTACACATGTCACTCCTGAGCGTAAGACAGAGGCATCATGCCGCTCTTTTGACAGGCATGAAATAACTGTTGTCACGTGACTGAGCCAAAGCCACCTACTAGTTATGTGGCCTAAGCGAATAATGCAAGGCCCTTCGCTGCGAAGAGATGGTGCCAAGGGTTTTCTGGGTTCAGAGTTTTCAAACGGAAGCTTCGAAAGTGATCAGCTGGTCATGTATGTGGGAACATGGTCAAAGCACGAGAACGAGAGGACCCATTGAAAGAGGGATTTCGTGTCCTAAGTCTCCTCGCCTTCTGTTGCCGCACGCGCCACGGAAAACCCAGTGAGCATTACACACGCATACACGCTGGCTATTGTCCGCTAACTCGCAAAGGCAACCCAAATTTGGCTTTGAGCTATAAAAAAAAGACTTGTCGCCTCGTCAATTTATGAAACGATGTTGGGCCTCGTGTTTAGGTCATGCGATGGTGGTAGATCTGAGCAGATCCGCTAGGGGACTTTGGTTTGAGATATTCAGAGGACATCCAGTTCATGATCTGAAACAACATCCTGATAAAGTAATATCTCACTACTAGTATCCTGCTACAGCGATGGGACCTGAGGCACATCTGTCAAACATGTTCCCTAATATCTTTGAACACTTTTTTCTTCGAAACTGAAAAGAAGGAAGAAATCAATATTCTTTTAATGAAATAAAAATACACAATAAACAACAGAATTTGAAGTTCACCAGATAGCCACTGGTAGGAGTGAGGATTTGTCCTTGTCTCACCAACAACCACAGACTGGCTCAGCTTGGTCATGAGCATTGGTCATGAGCATGTACACAAAGATAAAATCACAAAATTCAAACTGAAGATCAACATGGGCAAGAGATCATGACACTCACTCAAATTCATCACCTCCATGCGGAGCTCCCACCACACGCTTTCGATCGCGCGCTAGACGGCACATCCTCGTCTTTTGCGTGTCTACTTCCCGCCGTCGTCGTAGCCACTTCACACTCATCTTCCCGTGGGCTGGGCCGCCATTGGTCGGCCGTATTTCGAATTTCCTTTGGGCGCCCAAAGTGGAGTAGTCGCATCACCGCCATCCGAATGACTTCCGTAATATTGCTGCCAGAGCCAAAGTTAGGAACAAAAGCCAGCCTCTGCCGCCATCCCAACGTCCAAAGAAGATTCCTGGTTTCTGCTGGAGCCGTACTTCAGCCAAACCCTCGAGGATGGCGTACTCCTCCGCTCGACACCCCCGCCACAAAGACGGATGGGCAAGGCTCACTCGTCACCATCCAAGAGTCCGCCGTCAAGCTGGCATCATCATCGATCATCAACGACGAGGACAATGACGGTGGTAAAGAAGAAGACGGCGGTCTGTAGATAAGGATTTAGTTTTTCTCTTTGATATTCGGTTTCAAATTTCATTCATAATATTGTAAATTATTCTAAATTTGAATGAAATCTACCTTTTAAATTTCGGTTCAAATTATTTACATTTCTCGGCCATAATTTCAAACAGTAATTGGTCGTGGGATTGTGAAATGGACTCATGTGTGGTGTTTTCATGCCACGGTTACACACATAGTTTGCGGTGCAGCCAGAAACGCCATACTATGGTTGTAATGGTGGCGTGTCTGTGCAACTCTACCTATAGACTTAACAGTGGCGTCAATTTACGGAATGCGAGTTAACCACCAATTAAAAAAAACGCCATGGCATTACCATGACTATTCTCTACTAGTGAGAAACCCTCCACTATTACAAAACCTCCCATTGCACGGGCATAAATTTCTCCACCTTCCTTCACACCATGGAAATCTATATTTAGATGTTTCTCAAGGGCACTCAACAAGAAAGCAAAGCTTCACCCCACCCCCTCATGAAGCCTCACTTGGTCAAGATAAGGCCACACAAGACTGATCAATTTCGATATAGATATAAAGTGGGAACATGTTCCAATCAGCGGAAATCTTCAAGAGGAAGACTGAACTTGTCATGTCTGATTTGCAGGCCCATATGAAGCAGCGACGACTTGGCGCCGAAGATCATCATAGCTAAACCACCTGGCTGATCGCAGAACCACACACACCGGCCGCGCCTACATGTCCTGAGGCACCATGTTTTTCGAGCTACGGCTAGAAGAACTCCCATTAGCCCCACTATGGAAGCTGCATGTCGTCAAGATAGCTTCATGACACGCCGTCGGGTAACCGTATCAACAATGGATCTAGGGAGGGACCCAACACTAGTAGAAAATTGGTTATAGGCATCAACGTTAGCGTGTCTGGTTTTCACACGCTACCGTATTAGTTGTAAAGGAAAATGGCACGCTACAATAAATGGTACTACGAGGCTGCACTAAACACGCTAGAGGTAAGCTGGCCTACATAAGTTTGTCCGGGGCCAGGGATCTCAGTTGCGTGAGATCCACGCTACGTATTTTCGATAAAGGGAATATATTAATATCAAAAGATATCAATTACATCCAAATTTCGCAACAACGCATCACCCTAATGGCACTACGGATGCACACAACCAAAAAAGTAAGAAACTAAGAACAAAAGTCCGCTTTACAAAAGATCTCTATTCTAACAATAAACACATTCACCACAAGACAACACCTGAAATACAGACTCTCCAAAAACGACGCCTCCAAGAAGGGAACAGTGCTCTAACACCGTCGTCGCCCGATCAACGATCTTAGGTTTTCACCCTGAAGATAGTCCCCGCTCTCAAAACAATGCCTCCAACAAGGACATTGCCAGGCACAACCGCCTGATCAAAGATCTTAGGTTTTCACCCTGAAAGGTAGGACTCTGAACTTCACATGTGTTGTCGCCCCCACTTTCATACCACTGCTGCGAAGTCCCTCAACAGCGCAGAGACTTGAACCTCCCTTAGCTAGTCCTCCCATCCCGCTTCTTCATACCCTTCTTTCTTCCGACTTTCACTGATCCATAAGCCACTTGATGTCAACACGTAAAAGAAGCCGCCAGCGTCCTCCAACTGTAAACGGTCGGAATAAAGTATGGGTGCGTCGCGACTCGAATACCACCCGATCCAAGGAACTCTGCAGATAAGATGCACACCATCTTACTTACTGGCTTCCGTAACTCATCACTCCGGTTCGATGAAGAAGATCAACATCCGTAAGGTTCGTCTTTGGCGCGTGAGGACCCTAGACCACCGCCTTTACACAAGCCGAAATGCCCCCACTCAAACGGCCATCCTCAGCGCCCGTCACACCGAAGATCCGGAGCAATGACGAACGACTCCCGCTGGAACCAAGAAAGGCACAGCGCGATCGTGCCCTCGGTCGCGCCACCACCGGCCGCACCGAGGCCGCCGGGCCGGCAGCAACCGCCGAGGACCGCCGCCGTAGCGCCCTTCTTCGCAACCCTCCACCGACCGATCCGCCCCACGCCGCCGCGCCGGGGCCGGAAGACGACCTGCCTAGGCGGGCACCCAGAATTCCACGGGCACTTCCTCCACTTGCACCACGAAGGCCCGGCAAGAGCGCGTCGCCGTCCGTCGTAACGCCGTCCCGACCACCGCCCGTCTCGTCTCCGACGACCCGGGGCCTCTGTACTCGCATCGAGAGATGGCCGCCACGTCCACCTCCCTCGAACCGCGTGGTCAGGGCTCGCCATCAAGGCCGCGCGCCAAGTGCTAGCTGCGTAGAGTGAGGGATCAGCAGGCGGGAGTGTTTGGCGACTGGATTCGATCCCCACACGCCTGGGGCGCACCGTGGAGGAGGGCGGGAGAGGTCAACTGGTAGTGATACTCCATCCACGCTACAGATAAGTTTGTATCCGTAGAGTGGTGATTTTAGCACGCTACTAACATTTGTAGATCCTCATTTTAAGGCACTTCCTACACTCCTGTATTTCACTTGCATTCTTCCTTTCCACCTTATCTTATCTTGAGCAAAGGCAGCGGCGCCTGACGCGCACGCACAGCAAGGGAGCAGCGGGCTCGGGTTAAAAATAGCATACCTTTTCAACAGACAACAGTTTCCAGCCACCCGGCCCCGACCACGACCAAGCTCCCAGCATGCCCCACCTTCTTCTTGCCTATCGTTTCCACGAACTGCGCTCGACTGACGAGCGATGAATGATCGAGCAGCAGTATGCCAAATCTGTGGAACAGGCAAGATATCGAGCCGCAAGCATGGCGAGTAGTAAAATGCGCAGCAGGTGGACAGCAGCACGCACTTCCGCCATCTTTCGCCCTCTTGCCTTGTCTGTCATCGATCACACATCTGATCCAGAACAAATCGAGGAATCCACATTTGTCCATTTGACTCACCGTGCGGTAGTGAATCATCACTTTCTCCCGTGGTCTAGTCTGTCCCGCTTTTTCGGTTTGTCAGGAGATCATCAAATGGTTCTGTGGTCCCAGCTGCGTTGGCTGTTGCAGTGTGTCGAATGGTCTGGTCTGGACGTGTCTTTGTGAGGGTACCGTGTTGTTGTTGCTCATGCGTGTGGAGCCATGTGCTGATGTGACTCACCCTCTCCTATATCTAAACAAGCTGCCTTCAAATATAGTACACAATGCCTTAGTATGGTGCAGATGCTGCTGCATCATGTATGTAAGATCTCTCTCCAACTGTGCCGATCTAAACGGGACGCACGTCAGTCTGCTAGGCCAAGAAGTTGCAGTATTTAGCTGACGCATGACGCCGCCGCGTCGTTTGGGTCGCGCAAAGATTTGGGGTCGCGTTGTTTCATGGTATGTTTTTCTTGTAAATTCACTAGAAAAACGCAAAAACATATTATATAAAATATATAAAATAGTTCAAATGAAAAAACGATACAAATGCTCTAGGCTTCAGGATTTCCTTCATCATTGTTGTTTGCAGCATTGCTGCCTACATGCTGCCACATGTGCTCGACCAAATCAGCCTGAAGCTGGTTGTGTACAGCCAGATCTCTAATTTCATGGTGCGCATGAAGAATGTCCTGGAATGATGCCGGACCACCTTGAGGAGTAACCAACTCTCCTTGCCTTCCCAGTCATTATCAAAGAGTGAATCATCCCGCTCTACCTCAACAATCATGTTATGCATGATTACACAAGCGGTCATCACCTCCCACAGAGTTTGCACATCCCAGGCTCTGGCAGGGTGTCTGACGATAGCCCAACGAGCTTGGAGGATGCCAAACGCCCGCTCCACATCTTTCCGGGCTGCCTCCTGCTCTTTGGCAAACCTTGCCTCCTGCTCTGAGGTGGGGTTTCGGATTGTCTTCACGAGTGTAGCCCAAGGTGGATAGATACCATCAGCAAGGTAGTACCCCTTGGTGTAGTGGTGGCCATTGATCTCAAAATCCACATCAGGGGACTGACCGTACGCTAGCCTATCAAACACCGGAGAGCGCTGCAGCACATTGATGTCATTGTGCGAGCCAGCCATTCCGAAGAATGAGTGCCAAATCCATGTGTCATGGGAAGCAACAGCTTCAAGAATGACTGTGCACCCCTCAGAATGGCCGCTGTATGCCCCTGCCAACCAAAGGGGCAGTTCTTCCACTCCCAGTGCATGCAGTCTATGCTGCCAAGCATCCCAGGAAACCCCCTGGCAGCGTTGATCGACAACAGACGAGCTGTGTCCTCTGCATTAGGTTGCCGGAGGTACTGTTCTCCGAACGAACCGATCACTGCTCTGCAGAACCTGTACATCGATTCCAGGGCGGTTGACTCACTCATGCGCGTGTACTCATCTACGAAATCACCGGCAACGCCATATGCGAGCATCCTAATCGCTGCCGTGCATTTCTGGTACGAAGAGAGGCCTACCTTGCCAAGTGCATCCACTTTCGCACGGAAGTAGTCGTCGTAGATCTTCACGCCATCCATTATCCGGCGGAACAGCGGCCTGGTCATCCGAAAACGACGGCGAAACAAGGCCGGACAATGCCTTGGGTTGGAAGTAGTCGGTGAAGAGCTGGTCGTGGCCGCGTTCTCTTTCGCGGTCCAAGGCGGCCGCGCGGCCCGGCAAGGACCCCCGGTGCACGGGAATCTGCGAGACAATGTGCTCGTGGATGAGCAGCGCAGCATCCGTGAAAAATTCGTCGTCGGACTCCTCTTCTGACGACGTGTCGATGAAGTTCTTGAAGTAGTATTCGTCGTCGCTGTCCACCATGATCTGAAAAGGGACACATTTGAGTTCGAGCATTTCAACGAACACCTCGCAGGCGGAGGCGATCCAAATGCTTCCGTAGGGACCTGCAGGCATGGCCGTCTCAGCCGACTTGCGGTCTGGAAACACGGGCAGGAGAGCTCACCTCCGGCGGAAACGGCGCAGCTGCGAACGGCGGGAGGTGTCGCGACGGTGAGAGGACAACAGCGCCGGCGGCGGCGTCCTCCGACTCTGCTACGACGCGGCGAAAGCAGCGCGGGGCCTCGACCTATGCTTCCGCCCCGCTTGCCGGCGTCTCGACGACGATGGCCGGCGTCGACGCGCTCCCAAATCGCCGGTCCGTGGGTGGCGGCGGAGCGGTGGGGAGATGTGTGCGACGGGCTTGTGTTTTGGGAGGCAGACAGGCGGGCCAGGGGCGGACGCCGCGTGCCATCCGCGGCCACGCAAACCTGGCCCAAGATTTGGGGGCCGGGTTTGATTCGATCCGCACGACGCGGCCGTCCATGGCAGGCGTGTCAACACCCGATTTTTAAGTCCAGATGCTCATTATGCCATTCCTAATCCTGGAATATTGTTTTTATAGACATAAGAAGCAGATATCACAACAAGCATCATTTATTACAACACATAATCGTCTTACAACAAAGGATACCTGATCCAGTCTTAATACAACATAGTGGATCTAGAGATCCTATTACAAACACATAGCGTAGTTTAAGTAACTAAGCCGTGGTCCATCTCTGCTCCATGCAACCGTTGACGCCGATGGCCCTAGTTGTCGAGACGCTTTGCTGTCCATCTTCCTGCATACTGCTCACCTTCATACCGCCATTTGAATAGCCAAAGACAAAGCCATGAGTACTTTTAAAGTACTCGCAAACTAATACTAGTGTACGCATTATCAATTGTGGAAAAGGGATACTAAGCTCTATGTTTATTTGCACAAAGCCAAGTTTATTTCATAAACATTTAGTAAAGATGCTTGAATCACTAGACTAACTCAAGTGGGAACATTAGTGTCATTCCCACAACTCTGTTGTGGTCCAACTCAAAGTCACCATTCACCGGTCAACTTCAAGTCACCAGTCATATGTCACATTTTTGAAAATGGTCTGATGACGGAACAGTATGGCCTTTCCAATCGTCCGTAACCGTGGACACGGCTATTTCGAATAGTTCTACACTCTGCAGAGGTCGTACACTTGTGCCACAACATTTGCAATAATCCGTCAGGGTTAACTGGCCCTGATTTATCATACTCCGTATGCGGACTACCAACCATAACCTTTCACTTATATACTCTAGTACAGGCACCTCTCCCCATGAGCTTGGCCTCCCGGTGAGAACCAACCTGTTAACCCGGGAACTGCACAGGGCTTGGGCCGGACAATTCACCTCGTTCACGTCATTTCGCAATATCTCATATTGCTTCGGAGGCAGCCCTTGGCATAACCCCTATGACGCTTGTTTAGAGGGAACCCATACTAAAGCACATAAATTTCTAGTTAAGCCCGTACCCATTTTGGGTATTGTGGGGGTACTTTCAAAATTGGAATGGTATCGCATCCGAACCCAACCATCAGTTTTATATCAAAAATCACCATCTTCTCTTGGTCATATTCACCTTCAAAGTCATTCAATGGAATGAACCATCATTCCAAGGTTTCAACTTCATTTCAAAGTCACATGTTCCCATCTAGAGTAATCCAATTTTAATTGATTAGCGATAGCAACTATATGAGGGGTGCTATCTAGCTTTGAGGAGTGCCAATCTAAATCAAGTATTGTTCTACTCTAGACCAATTGAATCATAAATCCAAAAGTACTTTGAAATAAATAAGCCAAAGTAAAAGTAGTTCAAAACATGGGATAGGTAATACATAGTAGTAAAGTGTGATGGTGCCTTTGCTCTTGTAGAGCTAAGCATTTGTGTTTAGCAAGGGTTAGCTTGCATTAATACTAGCTTGCAAGAGTATTATCTTGCTTGTGGGGGTAAGGCTAATATCAGCTTGCAAGAATGTTAGCTTGCCTTGATTGGTGAAGTGATCAAAGTGTTCTTCTTCTTCCTCTTGGTAGAATACCTCCTCCTCTTGATAGTCTCCGGTACTAGCGTCTATAAACGAATACGAGGATACAATCACCAAACAATACTTAAGCACTCTTAATTAGCCTTAGTGGCTCACACAATGATCTAGCATCACTACTTAACATTTATTACAAGATTATGCTAGGGTTTCCTTATTTAGTAATAGAAAAATAATTTCTCATTGAAAATGGAGTTAGGGTTTCTCTTTAGTTTGTGAGAAAATAATTTCCTCTCATTGAATCTTCTTAAGATTTAATTTCTCTTATGAGTAATATATGACCTAGGTTGACCAAAGTCAACCTCTTCATACTTATCATTTGAGAAAATGATTTAAATGAGGTTCCATACCTCATGCAATTTAATACTAACATGGTAGTGTTTTAATGCCACCAAATAATTCAATATGAGGTTACCTAGACTATGATCACTACCTCATATTGGATTACTTGAGAACAAGATTTAAATGAGAGGGGTATCTCTCATATGATTTAACACATATTTGTAACTAATTTAAAGGACTAGTATTGAGTTGATTTAATATTCTTAAATAACCAGGGATGATCCCTAGCCAATTAAGGGTCCACACATTAATTCATATATTTGAGAAAGATGATTTAAAATGAGGTGAGCACCTCATACTATTTTAGTAACACCTTGTAATGTTTTAATATTATTAATTAATTAAAAGTGAATTTTAATTGACCATGGGATCTACTTCATATTAATATGGTGGAGGCAAGATTTGAATGAGGCCAAAGTATCTCATATGATTCAAATAGATAGGTTTGAAATATTTAAATACTACTTATGAGAATGATTAATCATTTTCAAATAGGAACCTATGGTTCATTAATATATGTTGTTATTAATTCTTATTGAACTATTTGGACTAATGGTTTATGTGAGAGGATATACCTCATATAAGTTAAACTATCATCTAAATGATTTAAAATCTCTAAGTAACTAAGCATGAGACTTTCTTGACCAGGGTCAGTACCTCTATTTGAATTACTTAAGATCACAATTTAAATGAGAGATAAGCCTCATACTATTTAAATAATTCTATGTGTATGTATTAAATGAACTAGAAATGGCTCCATAGTCATTTTATTTAACTCTAGTCCATGATCATGCAAAACAACTATGCTATATTTTTGCATAAACAATTAGATTATGTCAAATGTGATTTATTAGAGTTGGAATCAACTTAAAATCATTTCTAGATAATTTCTAATATTTATTTGAAGTCAGAAAAGTCCCTGCCTTGTTATTTTTATCATTTAAATTTAATTTCGAATTTGGACATGAGGCCAGTGCCATTATTTAGACAATTTCATGAGCTTTTCAAATATATAAAATTTGCTAAATTTGGTTTAGTAGAATTTAAACTATTTAAATTTGAAGTAGACATCAGTGTTTGAATTCAGCTAAATTAATTAAACGACGTTTGAATTTGTGGGCCGCGCGGGAAAACCGTAATGGGTTAAACAGCACGACTGGGCCGGCCCAACCACTGGTTTGAATTGCAGACAACTCCGGCGGGAGTGACGTGGCGTTATCTCGGAACGTTCAAGTGATCGCAGCGGCTCACCTCCTCCGGCGAGGTCCAAACCCTACCGGCGGCAACAGGGTCGCTCTGGCGGGCGCATCCGAGCTCCTGGCAGACTGGCGTGTAGGCGGCGAACGAGAAGACGATGGCGCAGCAGGGTGGTCGCAGCAGGCTTGGGGTGAGTAGATCAACGCGCCGGGGTGCCCACTGGCGGCGGGACTCCGACCAAATTCCGGCATCCAGCGACTAATTGGAGGAAAGTGAGGGTTTCCAGGAGAAATAAGGAAAGAGGGGAGCAAGTTTTCAGGGGAGCTTGAAGCACGGGGAGGCCTCTATTTATAGCTAAGCTGGGTGCGGGCTGTGGTGCTGCGCGAGGTCGGGCCGGTGGCGCCGGCGATTTAGGATGCCGAAGGGGCAAGGCGATGGGCGCCGTGGTAGGCGCTCACGAGTAGCTAGCGCGCGTGGAGACTGGGCCTAGGGGAAGGACGGAGCGTACGGGCAATGATCGCGGGTCAAGGCATCGCGCGGCAGTACGGTGATCATGGCGACGTCGATTCTGGCAGGGCAGGCCTCGGGGGCTTGTTTAGCCTGCAGGGCGGGGAGTAGGTGCCTGGGTCATGGCGGGTAGTTTCGCCGCAGAAGGACGCAGCGCCGAGCGACAGGGACCGGGCGCGGCTCAGTATGTGGTCAATGGGCAGCGGCCGGCATGCCTGGGCGTGCATGGGCACGGCTTGCCTGCCAATGGCGTGGCTTGAGGGTAAGGCAGGCATGTGCGGCCGTCCTTGTGTGCTAGGGGAGCTCTGTGACATGGTGTAGGTGAGAGGGGAAGGCCAGAGAGAATGAGTGGCAGACAAGACAAGAAGGTGAAGAATGATCATCTCCTCACGAATCCGGCATCGGCAAGGACATGGCTCGATGCAGTGGTGCAGAGGAGCAACATCATCACGTGATAAAGTGGTTTAGCCCATAGTCCATCAGCTAATAGCATACATGAATTCCGTGTTTTGCACACAAGGTGCCTCGACATAATGGCCGCATGAAATCCTTGTCATATTTTGGAATTATTTTTGGTGGAGCTCATTTATATAATAATTGTGATTGAATGGTGGTGGTGGTCAATTTGGTCAAGGTTTGTGAGATTCCAAATTTGGTATGATCTTCACATTAATTCAAAGTCTCCACTTGGCAATTCTTTACTGGTCAACCTGGTCAACATTAGCAGAGATGGTCAACATGAAAGTTGTTCACCTTGATATGGTCTTGGATGACATGGTCATAGTTGACCAAGTTTAGTTTGAGAGTTGAGAAATACAGAGGGGGGGGAACATTTTATAAAGTGACAAAATGACCATTATCACATGTATGTTGATTTTGAGTTTTGCTTTGATTTGTTTTTGGTTTCTTTGATGCAATTGTGTTTATTTATCATATATAAACATTCTACAAGCAAGAGATCAAGCAATGGTGCCCTTAGTTGAAGATTTGGCATAATGTGTATGTGAGTAAAAATGGAATTATCTCACCATTTGAATTCTCTCCATTTGATTTGACTTTTCTTGACTCTAATGTGGTTCTTATGAGTTTAGAAACATTTTAAGAGCATTGAAACTAAATCAAAGGGTCTTGTTCAAAGATTTGCAAATTTGGCCTTAATACATAAGAGATGAGGTGTCAAATTTTACTAAACTTGTAAATGGTTGATCTTGCTTCACTTGGACATGGGTTAGGGTCCATTTAGTGTTATATTAGGTTTAGAGATGATGCCAATCATTTGGTCAAGGTTTAAAGTCATAGGTCAAGGTTTAGTGAATTGGCTATGTGTCACATAGGCTTATATGCATATGGGGTATTTTATTTTTATTATTTGACTTGGTTTGATTCACAATGATGTTGTGAATTGTTGAAATGATATATGGAGGTGATCCAACCATTCACAACAAGTCCTAGGGTTAATTTTCTTAAATTCCCTTATTTACTATTTTACTCTCATATGCCTCTATGGCATTTTTAGTTTTCTTTTTATTCTTTTTGGTTTCAACCTAGAGATGATTTAAGAAGTACTATATAAGGTTTATAAAGCTTTTCCAATCCTTTAAGTAAAGTGAAAAGGTCTAGGGTAAAGATTTATAATTATAGCCATAGGCACATATGCCTTTTTCTTATTTAATTTCCTTTTATTTTATTTTAACTAGGAGGGTGAAAAGAAGGGTGAGGTTTTAGGGTTTAAGATTATCTCAAATACTAGTAACAAGCAATCATGGCAATAGCACAAGAATTATGCAAGATTATTATGTATCAATCTTAATTTAATAAAAGTTTTTGTTGGTTCCAAAATTTGGAACTAGGGAAATTTGTTTATTTTGTTTTAAATTTCTGGGATGTTACAAACCCTTCCCCCTTAAACAAATCTCGTCCCGAGATTTTAAGAGGAGTTAGGTTCCTAAGAGAGATTGAGCATTTTGATTAACAGGAAGGCATACTTGTCGTGGTCCTGGGGCGCTTCCCCGGGGCTTCGCAAGCCATGTGGTAGAAACGTCTGTTGTTCTCGTTCTTCCACTGCTATTTACTTGTTGCTGAAAGGTGCAGCTGTGTTGGGCGCGATCTTGGCAAGCTTCTTGGGACATTCTTTGGAAAAGTGGCCCACAACTCCACATTCATAGCAGTTTACAGTGGACTTGTCCTTCGGGGTGACGGGGATGGCATTACTTCCAGTTCTCGGGCCAGTGTTGGTGTTGGTGTTGTTCCCATTGTTGTTGTGGCTGTTGGGGTTGCGGTTGTTATTGTTGTTGCCTCCGGGCTTCGGGGGTCCTCCGTGGTTGTTGCTGTAGTTGGGGCGATAAGTCTGAGCAGGTGGCCTGTTGTTTCTGGGGGTGAATCCTCCAGAGGAGTTATTGCGGTGCTTCTGGGTATGGTGGGGTCCACTCTGGTTCATCATTCTGCGCTTGCGGTTCTCATTGGCCTGATGCAGCTTTCCTTCCATCTGTATGGCTGAGTCCACGAGGGCTTCGAGGTCAGCGAACGGATATTCACTAACACAGTTTGCATCTCGTCGTGCAGTCCGTTCAGAAATCTTTCCTTTCTCTTCTCATTGGTGTCGGTCTCATCCGGGGCGTACCTTGACAGAGTGAGAAACCTGTCGCGGTATTCCACCACGGACATTCTTCCTTGCTTGAGTTCACGGAACTCGTCTCTCATTTTCTTGATTAATCCTTGGGGCACATGGTACTTGCTGAACTTCAGCTTGAAGTCTTCCCATGTCATCATCTGTCCCGCATTCATTGCACGGGCACTAGTCCACCAGGCTCTTGCAGGTCCTGACAGGTAGTGGGTGGCAAACAGTACTTTTTCTGCGGCTTCTACTCCCGCAACTTCTAGGTTGTTCTCCATTGTCTGGAGCCAGTCATCTGCGTCAAGTGGCTCTTCGGTCTTGCTAAACATCGGAGGGTTGGTGTTCTGAAAGTTCTTCAGCTTTGATCCTGGGTGATCATGGTTTCTATCTGTTGCAGTGCAGCAAGGTTTGCTTGGCGTTCCGCTCTTTCGGCTTCCCGGTCTGCCATCATTGTCTGCAGTAGTTGCATCATGGCATCCTGATTTGCGTTGCGGTTTGGTGGGGCCATCTGATTATGTAGATATATCATGAGGTAAGAGGGAATTTTTCTATGGCTTATTTTGAGTTAAGTTTAAACTTAAACTTAAGATATTTTCAGGATGAACATAACACATATTTTATTTATTCACAACAAACATCACACATTACAAGCTAAAGCACTAAGGGTTTTAAGAACCCTTCTTCCACAATCTACGATACATGGTGCGGGGTACAACTCACACCTACGTAAGTGAAGCTAGTGCAACTATTCCTCATTGTCTTCATCCACATCGATGGGAATGATCCCATCCTCTGCAGCCTCCAGAAACTCGTAGTCCTCCTCATCAGTGAACTCGTCATCCTCAAAGTCGTTGTCGTCACTCAGGAAGTCATCGCCTCCTTGGATGTCTTCTCCATCTTCCTCCATCTCCTGGATCTGGTCCTGCTGTGTCCGGACAGTCACCTCTAAGGTGCGAATCTTCTCGCGAAGACGGGTGATAGTAGCGACATTCTTGGCGCGCTGCAGGCGAAGTGACCGGCGGTCCTTGGCGAGTAGCCTGATGGCGTCAGCATGATGAGCACGGTGGGAGTGGACACCTGTCAACCTGTGTCCTTCCGGGGTGAAGCATAAAGTCCAAATGCTGCACATGAATCTTGAGCACCGGGTGCGAAGAGAGTGCCATGGGTTCCCCCATGGTGTCGTGCCTCGCGAAGTGGGCGAAGCGGCTTCCCCGGAGTGCGGCGATGTTCTGTCCGCACACCCGAGCAAGTCCCTCCTGAAGGGCGTGAGCAAGACCGTCCACCCAGCTGTAGGCCTTGAAGGAGAAAAGGATCCTCTCCGAGATGGGAGGTTCCGAGCTTCCCTTCAAGTCAGCGGTGATCA